>CM038220.1:116355102-117760957 GCA_021442155.1 Cymbidium sinense | reverse complement strand
TGTTAAATAAAGGGTCAATTGATTTTGTTTGGGATTGCTCATTTAGCAAATTTGGGTACTTAAATGAGTTATTTGAAAATAATTTTCTTCTTCTTTTTTGCTTGTTTGTGAATCATGTGAATTTGGAAATGGAATCTTTACTTACCAAATTTATGTATGCTCAATTAAGTCCAAATATTTTTGCTTTGATTTTTGAAAAGGGGATCTTTACTTAGCAAATTTGTGTATGCTAAATAAAAATCTAGATGTGTTTGATTTTTGGTTTTGAAATGGGGATCTTTACTTAGCAAATTTGGGTATGTTAAATAAAGAATCCAAATGTGTTTGAATTTTGTGATTTTGAAAAGAGAATCTTTACTTAGCAAATTTGGGTATGCTAAATAAAGAATCTAAATGTGTTTGATTTTTATGATTTTGAAAAGAGGATCTTTTCTTAGCAAATTTAGGTATGCTAAATAAAGAATCCAAATGTGTTTGATTTTTATGATTTTAAAAAGAGGATCTTTACTTAGAAAATTTGGGTATGGTACATAAAGAATCTAAATGTGTTTGATTTTAATGTTTTGAAAAGAGGATCTTAGCAAATTTGGGTATGCTAAATAAATTATCCAAATGTGTTTGATTTTTTTCTTTTGAAAAAAGGATCTTTACTAAGAAAATTTGGGTATGCTAAATAAAGGATCCAAATGTGTAAGAAGGAGGTGTGTTTTCACCATGGCTCTCAAAGGTCAAGTCATTTTCTTTGGCAAAATGGAAGCCCTCCATTAACAAGAGTGAAGCAATATATTTTTATGCATGATGTGAAACATACAACATCCAACTAAGGGGTTAATAAACCTTTTATTATCTTGATTTATGTCATAGGCTTTTAGGTGAGGTTATGAGTTGTTTAATTTTAATTTTGAGTTGATTAATTGGATAGAAAATTTATTTTTTCTAAGAGTCTAATAGCATCCAGGCCATTCAACAACCATCAAGCAATTAAGAAACTAGGAAAATCATGTCATTTATAATGCACAAAATAAACAAACATCAAATAATTTTATAAAGCTAGCACAAAAGAATAAGAGGCTAATGCGGTCGGGCTCCATCGTACAAACACGAAAAGAAAAATGGGTAACTGCCGAGCTCTACCCTCATACAACCCGGATTACAAATGAATAATTACAATAAAAAAGGAATTCATATTATGGGGGTCTTCTTTCTTCATTTCTTTATTTGTACTTGGGATGTAGTTTGCTTCAAGGCTTCACATGGTACATAAGATATGCTCTTATGACCAATGTTCATCCTAATTTCCCAATAAAATTCATTCCAAATCTTAATTATAAAATTTATATTAAAATGGGAAAGATAAATCTAATTAAAATTACCAAATAGAGATTAGCTAAACATATCACACAACCCAAGCAATTATATGAATAATTTGGACTTAGCATCCCACACATGGGTAACCAAGTCTACCTGTCCTCATTTGGATCATGCTTAGGGGTATAAGCAACCTGCACAGTAAAAGTATTTATATTTTTATTATAGCACCCCTTAAGCACAATCCCCTGCAGAAGATATGATTAGAATAAGATCATTCTATCATCTAGTCTATGCACATGCATCCTAACATCCAATCTAAAAAAACATATCTATAAAATAAAATCAGGCATCAAACCATGCACCGCCCTAACATAGAGCTAGAAATGGTGACTTAGCCTAATGTGTGCGCCATTTAAGGCTTGTGTGGCATGTCTTAGCTAGGCTTTAAAGTTGGAATTTTCTAAGTGTGAAGGGTTCAACTTAGATGGTGGTTTCATTTTAAGTGATTTAATTGATTTATCAATTTTATTTAATGATTTGATTTGGTTTGAATGAACTTACACTTAGTTACTAAATATTATAAAGAGAAGAAAAGAGAAGAGAACTTCTTTCATCCCTACCTTAAATAACTTCTAAGGTAGATTCATTAATAATTTTTCTTTAATGAATATTTTATTATGTGTTTTAATCAACTCTAAGTTTAGATTTGCTCTAAATAAACCTATTCAAGAAAAGACATCTTAGGATTAATTAGGAATTACTATCACATAACACATACAACTATTTATTTCTTTCCACCATGTATACCAAGCATATGAATAATCTTAAGCATATATATACATTGCAATGCAAAGTTTTAACACACTTTGATGATGAATGCTGAGATATATTGCTTAAAAAAATTTGGATGTTCCATGAATGCATATTTTTATTATGTAGAAAAGAGAGGGATTCTTTTATTCATTAATAAAATGCATGTCCACATGATTAAAGACATACGTGAGCACGGCGCCATTATTTTCTACACCAGGGGTGTAAGGTACAAGACTTACTTGGGGCTACTTAAAGCCTCACACCCTGGATGTCTTAATATACCACTTTTTTTAAATACATCTAAATGTCAAAAAAAAACAAATGGATCATGCAAAAGATTTTTGTGTTTGGTTTGTTGTAATTTAGATGTGTAAATGTGAAGATCCTTCTTAAGTCATAACATAGAAGTGTATGGGAATAGATTTAAGCAAGTGTTATGCTCTTTTGAAATGAACTATACACTTTGCAAGTCCTATTTAAATCCATGTTAAGAGAAGAAAAGAAAATCACATAATACACATCTTATGCTGTAATCACATGCAACCTTATAAGTACTTATAAGTAGCATCACCTCTTTTATATTCTTTGATTTTACAAGTTTTGAAAATAATTTTTGGTTTAATAGTGATAATAGCCACTCATATTCTTACTATAGCCAAAATATGCAATTTGACCTAAAAGAAAATATTTTATTTAAAGAGATTTTTTAAAAGAGATGAATGCATGATTTCATATGGAAAATAACATTTAGTATGCTTGGAAAAAAAATAAAGTGATGTAATCATATGACTTCATTCACCCTAATTAATTCCTAAAGACAATCCTTTGAAATAAGATCATTTAAAGTGAATCAAAATTCTTTAAAGAGATTTTTATTTTTGAATTTGATTTGACTTAGGAAATGTGAAAAGAGTTTGCTGGTTGTAACCCATTTCTCCCATGTGTGAATTTGGTTTAGTTTAGTTTTAGTACAATTAGGTTGATTTTACATTTCATTTAGGTTAAAGTGTGAATTAAACCCATTAATTACACCTTACCTACACCACTTTAACATAATTAAATAAATAATTATGAGCCAACATATGATATACAACCACATGGAATTTAAATCAGCAATGCACTTAAGAAATAAAGGGGCCTAATGCAATTGGCTCACAATTATTGATTAATTAAGCTAAAGGGCTTTCATTAAGTACTTTTATAACCTTCCCACATAAGTGAGTTGGATATGCAAACTTACCTTAGGGTTTTGAACACCTAAGGATCTATCCAGCAAGAGATTGATTAACTTCAGATTAGTTTTGAATATTTGATTAGACTAATTAAGTAGATCATTAGTAGATTAATCCTTAATTATATTTGGATTAAGGAAGAAAGGGGGTTTAGCGAATAACTTAGAGAAAATATCTCAAACCCATTCCATAAACCTCCTCCTTACTTAAATAATATTTAATTATCTCAATAAAGGGATTAAACTACTATTTATATGCTTAATTACACTTAATTACATTAAGGGGGTGATTAGAGGTTCATTAATTAATTTATCTAAGTAACTCATTAATAAATTTCAAGAAAATTAAGGGAGGCAGAAGTCATCCCACTAAACATGTCTAAGAAATTTAGAATTAATCAATTAAGTAATTAGGAAGTAATTAAGATAATTAAATTTTTAATTAAACTTTAATTAAGAAAATTTTACTATTTAAAATCAATTAGAAATAATTTTATTGGATTCCCTCTGAAATACCTTTAAAATGAGCCCACATTTATATTTTTTAGAATTTTCTACATTTAATTATGATTTTATAAAGTTTCGTGATTAATGGATAATTAAAATGGCCTAATTAATCTAATCCCATCCATGCGTGGATCCGACGCAAAGATGCTTTCCATGTGGCACAATGGGATTAGTTATTTAAGTTATCGATCACTAAGCATCAACTCAAAATTTAACGCCTGGTCATCCGACAAGGATTGGATGGCCAGGATTAATCTCATGGTTCTAAAGGGTTTAAATAGAGATCTAAGCATGATTAAATCAAAATCGTCCATCCAAAACAAGTAGAATGGACGGTGTATGGTTTATCTCCTCTCAAGCGGTGAGAGATGGATGTCGTTCGTCGATCATCACTCGATTTGAGCTCACTCGAGCTTGTATGGAGCTCAAACTCAACCCACACCTTCATAAGAACACAAGCAAGAGATCCAATGACTAAGATCTAATGGGATTATAATTCCTTCATAAAGGACCAAGCATTTTTTTAACTTAGATCTATTTTGAATAATACCTCATCTGAGTCTAGTGCTTCCATCGAGGTAGCTTCATCTAGTAGACGAAGCTGAAAGTATCAAGCCTTGATTTGAAGTGGATGTCTTTGTTGATCAAGCTCCCTTCAATGGCAATTGGCTTTGATTCAAGTACCCCTTCACATGTCTTGGAGACTTGGGAAACATCTTGGGTGAGCTCCACTATGTCCCTTGATGGTGCTTGCAAAGTGAATTTAGGTTTGGTGGAGAATTGGATGAATTGGAGTTTGGAATTACCTCCCCTATTTCGGTTTGAGTAAAACTGAGAAGGAGAAAAATGGGGGGAGATCGGGAATGCTTGCTAAGGCTTGGAGAAGCGTGGTTTGGTTTCCTAGGGCTCAATTGAACTCAGTGTGTATGGATTGAGTTGGAATGAGGGGGAGTATATCTCCCCCTACTTGGATCAGATAGTCAAGAATAGCTTTGCTATTTTTGATTAATTGCTTGGATTGATTAGTTTTTTTAGGCTGTTAGACACTCCATGTGGTTCATTTTAGGTATAGGAGTGGAGGAGAGGGAGTGTCCATGTGCTGTGAGTGTATGAGGTGATCCAAGTGTCCAATTTTCATTGAGGGGTCGCTTGGGCTTGGTCGCCGACCCAAGGTGATGGTCATGTTCACCACCCTCTAGTGTCCAAATGGACCACTAGAAGATGCCAAGTGGTCATGAGAATTGGCCAAGAATTTGGTAAGAGATTTTTGACTTGGGTAAAATGGTTATTTGGCCTTAATTTGTTTTAACAATTTGAAATGATTCAAAAATGGGTTGGGCCAAATTTCAAGTGATTTGGAGTTCGTTTGGTTCAATTTGACCCATTTAGGTCAAGTTGGGTCAATTTGGATTAAGTTGACCAATTGGTCAAATTAGATCAAACCATGGATTAGGTCAAGTTCAAATGATCATTTGGAGCCTATGGGTATCATTGGTTTAATTCAATTTGATTTATATTTGGTTTTGGATCATTTAGGTTCACTTAGATCAAATGGGTCAAGTTGACCAATTTGACCCATTTGACCCAATTGAGTCTGTGGTTTAGGCATGGTTGATCATTTGAAATGTATTGCAAGCTTAGGTTTCAATCAATTTTAGCTTGGTTTGATTTCAAGTTGATTTGACCTTTTAGGTCAAGTTGGGTTCATAGTCAA
This sequence comes from Cymbidium sinense, assembly GCA_021442155.1. Lineage (NCBI taxonomy): Eukaryota > Viridiplantae > Streptophyta > Magnoliopsida > Asparagales > Orchidaceae > Cymbidium > Cymbidium sinense. The sequence continues at coordinate 117,755,381 of CM038220.1, read as the reverse complement.
TTGGGCTAGGTTGGGTCTAGTTGGCCAATTCAAGCTTTGGTGAAGTTCAATAAGTGATTTAGAATGAATTTAACTCATTGGTTGCAATCAATTTAGCTTAGATCAAGATTTAACCCATTTTGACTTTTTAGGTCAACTAGGGTCAACTTAGGTCAAGTGGCCAATTGGGATAGGTTTGGCTCAAATGATGAATTGGTCAAGTTCAATCATTGATTATGCATTGGTTTAGATCAATGGTTTCAATCAATTTGGCTTATAGTGATTTTTAGTTTAGTTAAGTGTGACTTTAGTCAAATATTAGGTTTGACTTAGTTTGACCCAATTTGAGTGATTAATCATCCTAGGATGATTGTTTCTCATAATGTGAGGCTTGATTCAAGCTTGGTTGAACTCACATATGGACTTATGATTGAAATATAACCAATTGCAAGTGATTTGGAGTCAAATGGGTTTAATTCTGATAATTTCAAGTCAAAAGGTGAACATGGGTTTGACTTGTTAGTTTGATTTTGGTTTGATGATTGAATTTTATGTTTATATTTGGTTTGTGATTGAAGGAATGATTGTTTGAAGAGAAAACCTTTGAATTTGGATTGATTTGAGGATGGTTTGGCTAAGTTCAAAATTTGACTTGGGATAAGTTGGATTTTTAGATTTGGACTAGAGTTTTAATTTAGTTTTGATTATTTAAATTTATATTTCATTTATATTTGTGAATAAAAGAAAATATTTTGAGTTTGGAGTGATTTGAATTTGGTTTGGTTAAGTTCAAGGATTTGAAAGGGTATGTTGAACTTAAGTTGGATTAGAACTTGAGTTTTGAGTTTAGTTTTGGTTAGTTGAATCTATACTTCATTTATATTTGTGAATATAAATGAGAATATAAATGGGTTATGAGAAAATATTTTGAATTTGGAGTGATTTGGATTTGATTTGAGCTAAGTCTATAAGATGAAATCAAAGAGCTTAGAAAGATTTTGGATTTGATTTAATATTTGAGAAAATCAATTGAGTTGAAATTGATTTAAGATTTGATGGAATTGATTTGAATTTGAAGTTGATTTGAATTTGAAGTTGATTTGAATTTGAAGTTTGACTTGAATTTGAAGTAAGGATTTGGTTCAAGCTATGTGGTAGGCAAGTTTTCCAAATACCCCAAGGCATGACCTATTCCTCTAACTCTCTTCTAAGTCTCTAGGGTTAGGTCATATGTTCACCTAATCACTAGAAGTGTCTTAAGACTAAGGAACTCTTAGTGTTTAGAGGATTCCTTATTCCTATGATGAAGAAGTTGAAAGCTCACTCCAAAAGTGAGGTCAACAGAGAGCTAATGAAATTATGATTAGCTCACATGTGTGAGAAAATCATAAGAGTAATTAAGTGAGCTTCTTAAGCTTAATTAATTAATAATGATGAGCTAATTGCATTAGGCCTCTTTCATTTCATAGGAGCATTTCCATTTACTTTCTATGTGATTGCATATCATATTAGCTCATAATTATTTAATTGATTACCTTAAGGTGACATAGGAAAGGGTTAATTAAATGATTTAATCCATGCTTAACTTAATCAGTCCATAAAATCAACCTAATTGCTTTTTATTGAATCAAATTAACTTACACATATGGGAATGGGATTAGGATCAGTAAACCTCTTTCACATTTCTTAAATCAAATCAAATATGAAATCAAAAATGGTTTTAATGAACTTTGGTTTACTTTAAATAAGCTTCTTTAATGTGATTGTCCTTAGGAAGTAGTTGGATTGAATGAGATTGTATGCTTGTATTTCTTTATTTCTTTATAATCATATAAAAATATTGTATGCCACTTGTAGTCATGCATTCATTCCTTTCAAAAATTAATTAACAAAAAATGATTTTCTTTATGTCAAATTAGCATGTGTTGACTTAATTAAGAATTTGTGTGGCTATTATCACTATTAAATTGTAAATATATTTTGAAAAGCTTCTTAATGAATAAGAATATGTGTTGTGGCTTTAGTTATATATGTATAGGAAGTGCATGTGAATATAGACTTAGTGTATGAAGTGAAGTTTCTTTCTTATATTCATATGTTGATTTGCATATGTAAGAATGTTAGGTGTATTAGTCCGACATCGAGGGATGCACCACCTTAAGTTTTCCTACCTCACCTTTAGTGCAAAATAATGACAACATTCTTTTTGATTTCATTCTTATGCATCTTGACAATAGAATTTAGATAAAGATTTAATTCATTTACACAAATAAATCAATTAAATTGAATCCAACTTTGTATAGTTTTCATTTCTATAGTTTGCATTCACATATATATATATATATATATATATATATATATATATATATATATATATATATATATATATATATATATATATATATATATATATATATATATATATATATATATATATATATAGTATATTACCGACATCCAAGGATGCATGGCTTTAAGTAGCCCTAAGGAGATTCCTACCTCACTCCCTTGGTGCGAAACAATGGCATTGTACCTACTTAAAATTCTTATATGTATGTGTATGTGTGATACAACTAGTGGATGAAAACCATAATTTAATCAAATCAATTCTACTTTTGCATGATTCCCATTCTTGTAGTTGCTTATACATCCATATGTATATAATAGTAGTGGTATATTAGTCCGACATCCCGACTTTTAAGTAGCCCTAAGGAGGTTTCTACCTCACTCTTGGGTAACAATGGCGTACTTGCTTAAAAAATATATACATGTGAATGTGTATTTAACTAATTAATGAAATCAATCTTTTACTAAAAAAAATACATGCATTAAATATTTTGTTCAAGTGGTTGGATTTATTAGTCATGATTTGAAGTTCTTTTCTTATTCTTTTGCATAAGAATTTAGATAAAGCTTTAAAATAATATGGCAAAATAATTCAACCAAATGAAACATCAATTCTAAATACATTTGCTTACATTCATCATTCAAGTCTAAAATAAATTGAATGTATGTATATTTAGGACTTAATCATATGTATACTATATATATAATGGAAAGAAATGAACAAACATGTGTTATGTGATAGTAATTCATTCCAAATAATCTTAAGATGTCTTTTTTTTTATTGAATGTGTTTATTTAAAATAAACCTAAACTTAGTGTAAATTTAAAATATGTAATAAGTCATTCACTAAAGAGAATTATTTAATTACTTAGTTTTAGATGTGACTTAAAGTAGGGATAAGAGAGAGTGATCCTCTCTTTTCTTCTCTTTATAACACTTAGTTGTTTAGTGTAGGTCAAATGAAATAAAAGAAAATACTAAATAAAATTTACAAATTAATTAAACCACTTAAAGTGAAAGTGCCCTTTAAATTAAACGTTTATATACTTATAAAATCTTAACTCTAAAGCATAGTTAGGACATACCACACTAATCTTAATACACACACATTAGATGATGTCATTACTATTAGCTTTATGTTAGGGCGGTGCATAATTTGATTTATGTTTATTTTGTGATGTATTGTTGTAGATTGATGTTAGGATGCATGCATCATAGACCGGATATTAGGCCATTATTAGTCCAATTATATTTTTACAGAGATTGTGCTAAAGGGTACTTAAAATAAATATAAATGCTCTCTTTTACAAGTTGTTTAACCCCTAAGAATAATCTAAATTAGGATATGTGGACTTGGTTACCCATGTGCAGGGTGTTAAGTCCAAATCATTCATATAACTGCTTTGGGTTATATAGTGTGTTTAGCTAACACTTTTTTTGCATGTGTAGTTAGATTTACTTTTCTTATTTTTAGTGTAATTGTACATTAGGAATTAGGATTAGTGTTATGAGGGATTAGGATGAGCGGAGGCTTTTGCCTTGGGAGGCCTTCGTGATGCTTTTGGAGCAAGCAAACCCAAATAAAGAAATGGAGGAGATATGAAGAAAAAAGATGAAGACCCCCATAGCATGTAGTCATCCTCAATTGTAATTATTCTTTATATAATAAGGGTAGAGCTAGCTACCCATTTTTCTTATGTGACATGCTACCACCACACCCTTTTATTCTTTTACATTAGCTATAAAATGTTTGATTTAGCTTGCATTAGAAATTACATGCCTTTTCATAGTTTCTTTATGATTTGTGTTTGTTGTATGTATGTATGTGATTAGACTCTTAGGAAAAAGTAAATTTTCTACACAACTACAACTCATAATTAAATTTATAAATAACTCATAACCTCATATAAATCCTAGACATTAATTCAAGATAATTAAAAGATTTAGCAACCACTTAGCTGAATATTGTATGTCTAATATCATACATGTATCTTCTACCACTCTTGTAAAATTAGGGCCTCTGTTCTTACATGTATGGGAACTGCTTAACTTATGAGAGCAACTCCTACTAACGGGGCTTCACCATCTTCTTTTTGGATTTTGCCCATAACCTACTTCATCGTGCATTTAGGCATACAAAATCCCAAAGCTTTTATCAAAATGAAGTGTAAAATATATATATATAAATTTGAAAAGAATTGCCTTAGACTGAGTCATTACTCATACCACTCATACTCTAATTTCTTTAGAAAGTGGGTTTAAGAACTTTAGCCTCTTTCTAAATAATAATAGCCTAACTATCTTGCAAAATATATGACTTAACCACATGGTTTTAAACCGTAAGAAGAGTTAGTTGGCTGTCACTCCAGACATTTGTAAGTCCAGCAGTCGGGTGATTTATCCTATCTTATGGAGGTAAACCATATACCCATCTTCACTTAGATTTAGGTTGCACTTTGGTTCTTACTAAAGCTCCCTAGATTTAGGATCCAAGGTAGTAGTTTTCTTCGGCTACAAGCATAAATGCTCACCTCTTAGGCATTTCCATAATCTTGTGTTGTGGGATTATAAGTCCTAACTTTCTAATAAATTTCAACTCAAATACATAATTCTTTTCAATTTCAAACATATAAAGCTCAATCATAGTATATATTGGAATGTTTATTAGGTTTTCTAGTATCATTAGCATTCCCTATTCATCTCCCTTTGGCTTTGATAATAAGTCTCCTTTTAATCTAACCCATTGATTTTCCAAACATAACTAATTTATTGATAGTATCTTTGAAATCTTTGACAATACAATAACTGCCTACTTTAATCGAGAGTATTCTTAAGGAACTCACCTTTCTTAAGATTTAATTAACTATAGGGGCTTGCCCCCATAGGGAACTTTAGAACTCGATTTAAATAAATCCTTCTTTATTCATCCATGTAAAGTAAAAGAAAAATCTTTGGTATATTCGAAGACCCATCATACCTTAGGAGTCCTTATTAGGTGATTAGGTCTATTGTATGGTGGTAATTTCTTTCTTTTTAGATAGTGCACCATTCCTTGATGTCGCACCCGATCACCTCAATAAGTACACCCTTAGATCTATGTGGTATCCCCCATACACTTAATCAAAAATAAACACCATAAAGATTCAATTATTTCTTTAGATAGAAATGATAGTCCAAATAAAATATTTTGTCAATGATGATTAACTCCAACAAAAGGTACACAAACAATATTATATTTATTGAGTCGATAACTTGTATAAAAAATTATTACATTCCCAAAATAGTCGTAGCCTATCCTTGAGATGCCATCACTCTAGAAAAAAATTCACCAAACCATCTGACACATCAATTTGAACATCTCATGCAAACATTCCATTTTCAACTTACCTTTTCTTGAATAATTGTTTTAATGCATTAGTATCAACATTCACAATCCTTGTTCTTCTTTCTTTTTGAATATAAGTGAAAGCATCTCTTTTTGTAAACTCAATATTCTCCACTCATCCAATTTTCTCAGTAAGATAGCTAAATGTATCAGTTACTCTAATTCCAGTCTTTATCATTAACTTTAACACAATCGCCTTCTCTTCGTTAATGTCTTTATAAGATCTTAACATCTCCCGACTTTGCTAAGGAATGATTATGACTTTTTATAAATATTTTAACCTTCCAATTCTCATTTTAATCAATAAAAAAAAAATCTAATCATGGCTGGACAACCAGTCCTAGTATATGTTTTCTTAAATTTGATTAAGCAGTTTAGATTGAAACCTTTTTTTAAACCTGCTTTTGCACATAAGAAATCCTTTGATTTCAAATTCTTCGAGTTCAGCCAATAACTAGCATAATCCTTCCGAACACTAAATCTAGTTTGATGTGCATAATCACAATAGAGTTCATATGCCTCCTTTTCATTGTGAACAATAGTGCCAAGGAGTTTTCCTACAATTGATTCATGAGACATAACAGCTTCACCATTGCATCGATGTTTTACCTCATTCACATGCACACACATACACACACATGCACGTATTATGAAAAAATATATAACATGTATAACTATGTACCCAAATCCTCTTGGAAAACACCAAAATATTTTATAATATCATATGGATTCATATTTAGAAGGTACATAGTGCTTTAAAATTAAAAAAGCAAGTACACTCTAGAGTGTATAAATTATACTCCTGAAAAATAGTGGTACCATAATTGAAAAGAACTCAAAACAGGTTATAATACCATTTAGATTCATAATTAAAAATCTCCCATCATTTAATTTTTTTTTTAAAAAAAAGGAGTACACGCGGTACGATTGCACACTTGGAAAGATGAACCAAAATTACCCAAATCCTCTTGCAAAATAGTTCATAATATCATATGGATCCATAATTGGAAGGCACACAATGCTATAAAATTTAAAAAAAAAAAGGTGTACACTCTAGAGTTTACAAATTGTACTCTTCAAAAATAGATTAAAAAATAGCCTAAATCCTCTTGGAAAGAACTCAAAACAGCTTATAATACTTTCATAATTGGAAGTCCCACAATGTTTTAAAATTTTAAAAAAGGAGTACACTCTAGAGTGTGCAGATTGTACATTTGGAAAAATGAACCAAAATTATCCAAACCCTCTTGGAAAGAACTCAAATTTGTGTATAATATCATTTAGATCCATAATTGGAAGTCCCATAGTGCTTTAAAATTTAAAAAAGAGAGTAGACTCTAGAGTGTACATATTGTACGCTTGGAAAAGTGAGCCAAAATTACCCAAATCCTCTTGAAAATCATCCAAAATAATTTATAATATTATATAGATCCATAATTGGAAGGTACACAATGCTTTAAAAAAAAATTTTAAAAAAAGTACACTCTATAGTGTATAGATTGTGCTATTGAAAAATAGCTCAAATCCTCTTGGAAAGAACTTAAAATAGCTTATAATATCATTTATATTTATTATTGGGAAGTATACAATGCTTTATATATGAAAAAAATGGAGTACACTTTAAAGTGTACAAATTATACTCTTGAAAAACTATAGCAGATTTATCCAAATCATCTTAGAAAGAACACAAAATAATTTATAATTTTATTTAGATCCATAATTAGAAGTACACAGTGCTTTATATATGGAAAAAAAGATGTACACTTTAGAATGTACAAATTGTACTCTTGAAAAATTACAACAAAACTATAGAAATCCTCTCAGAAAACACTCAAAACAGTGTAGAAAATTTATATTTCAAAAAGAATTTCAAAGAAGATCACTAAGTAGTGTTTTAAAATAACTATATATATATATATATATATATATATATATATATATATATATATATACAACTGCATATAAAATTTACCGATACATTCATATTTATGACATCATCGACTAAATTAGTATTTATATGAAGTCTACTATTTCTCCATCTTCACAATTTTTTCACAATTGAAAGTAGATATTTTTATTTTTATTTTCTCCAGTTCATCTGAAAAAAAATTAAATGTACTTCTTCTTTATTTGAATGTTTTAAATTTATTTATATATTATTTTTAAATTTTTCTGATCCTCAAAAATAGTATCCAATCATGCTTAAAAATGACGTGCAGTACAATCCGATTATTTTCGATTCCGGTCATGTTAACGAGAAAATATTACGTCCGGAGTCCGCACGTAGCTTTACGTGCGGACTCCAATCCATGGTCGACGAGTGTCCAGTATTTTTTCCCCTATTTTAGTGGTTATGAGCGAATATAACTACCGTAAAGGGATGGTATATTCATGACGCCTTTACACTTCCCGCCTAACTACCGTGTCATTCAAAAAGCCGGAGAAGAAGAACGAGATGATACTGTCGTTCGACATTCCTCACCACAAAACAGTTTAGTTCTTTCATTCGACGAAGGATTTTTTCTCATCTTAGCTCGACGCGACGCCCCTCTGATATAGTAAATCAAAAATTGAGGTATTGTAGGTGACTACATGAGATATTTACACATGTATTTCGAACTTGAATGAATTTAGGTTTACTCTATTCTTCTCACTGTCCAGTGAAAGATTGGTTGTTTTTATATATTATTTTGTATCTCTGCACTCCTCTCAATATACATTTAGAGCTTTTTTTTTTCTCTTTAGCCTATTTCTTGATATTATGTTCATTACATTCAAATGTAAGCAATTTGGAGACTGTTTGGATGGTTTTAGGGGTTTTTTTGGCATCTATACTCTTTGTACCTCTCTTGAGGGTACAGATCATTTAGGGCCTACTTTTTTCAGTTTATCTTGACTTCTTCTTGAGATTATATTTAGGGCATTCCAATGGAAGCAATATGAATCGTTTGGATGGTTTGGGGTATTTTATATCAGACTTTTATACCTCTTTGAGAGTAGATCATTTATGTCTTTTTTTAGTTTATTTTGCCTATTTATTGAGATTATATTTAGACATTCCAATGGAAGTAATTTGATGGCGATGGTTTAGGGTATTTTTGTATCTCATTTCCCTCTTTGGAGGCATTATAAGGACTTCTTTCCAATTTATTTTGCCTATTTTCGAGATTATGTTTAGGGCATTCCAATGGAAGCAATTTAATGCTAGATGATTTTGGATATTTTTTTACATTTATACTCTGTACCTCTTTGAAGGGTAGAGCATTTAGTGGACTTTTCTAGTTTATTTTGTCTATTTCTTGAGATAATATTCATTACATTATAATGGAAGTAATCTGGGAGCTGCTTGGATGGTTGGGAGGGTATTTTGCATCTGTACTCTCTATTTCTCTCAGAGTCTTTTATGGTTTTTTTTTCCAGTTTATTTTGCCTGATTCTAGAGATAATGTTCATTACATTACAATGGAGGCAATTTGAAAGCTATTTAGATGATTGGGGTATTTTATCTGCATCTCGTACTCTCTGGGGTGAGAATTTATGTCCTTTTTTTCCAATTTATTTTGCCTATTTATTGAGATTATATTTAGGGCATTCCAATGGAAGCAATTTGATGGTTGCTTGGATGGTTTATTTGGGGTATTTGCATCATACTCTCTTACCTCTTTGAGGGTACAGCATTTAGGACTTCTTTTCAGTTTATTTTGCCTATTCAGATTATATTTGTTTCATTCTAATGGAAGTAGATGGTCGCTTGGATGATTTTTTGTTATCATACTCATCTTTTGGTATTTAGGACTTCTTTTGCTTTATTTTTCCTATTTCTTTAGAGGCTTCGCATTTTGGAGGTTGATTTTTTGATTTATTTATTTCTTGCTTTTATGGTTTTTCTGGAGATTATGTTTAGGCATTCTAATGGATTTTGATTGATGATGGTTTTATATTGTATTTGTACTCGTACCTCGAGGGGACAAATCATTTATGTCCTTTTTAGTTTATTTTCGTTTATTGAGATTATATTTAGGACATTCAATGGAATTTGATGATTTGGATGGTATTTATTTTGCAGTACTCTACCGCTTTTTGGGTACAGAGCATTTAGGATTTTTTTTCCAGTTTATTTTGCCTACGATTATGTTCATTATATTCTAATGGATGCAATTTGATGGCTAGATGATTGGTATTTTATTTACCTCTTTGAGAGAATTTGAGACTTTTTTCTAGTTTATTTTGCCTATTTCTTGAGATAATATTCATTACATTACAATGGAAGCAATCTGGGAGATGCTTGGATGGTTTGGGGGATATTTTGCATCATTTATGGCATTCATCTGGCCAAACAGATACAAAAATATGTTACAAAATACAGATGCAAAAAACCACCCAGAAATCATCCAAACAGCCATTAAATTGCTTCTATTTGAATATAATGAACATAATAAAAAAATAGGCAAAATAAACTGAAAAAAGAAGTCTCTAAATGCTCTGTACCCTCCAAAGAGGTACAGAAATTATAGATGCAAAATATCCCAAATAAACCATCCAAGTAGCCATCAAATTACTTCCATTGGAATGCCCTAAACATAATTTCAAGAAATAGGTAAAATAAACCGGAAAAAGATAAATGATCTGACTCTCCAAAGATGTAGAGTACAGAGCAAAATACCCCCAAACCATCCAAATGCCTCCAAATGCTTCCATTGAATGCCCTAAACATAAAAAAAGTAAAAATAAACCGGCAAAAGAAGTCCTTTAATGCTCAGAATCTCCAAAGAGGTACAGATAAAATACCCCAAATAAATCATCCAAGCAACCATCAAATTCCATTGGAATCTAAACATAATCTCAAGAAAATGTGTAAAATAAATGGAAAAAGGTTATAAATGATCTATACCCCTAAGTACAGAGAGAGTACTGCAAAATATCTCTAGAAACCATCCAAATATCCAAATGCTTCCATTGGAATGCCCTAAACATAATCAAAAGAAGTAGGCAAAATAAACCGGCAAAAGAAGTCCTTTAATGCTCAGATCCAAAGACGCGTGTGAGTACAGATGCAAAATACCCCAAATAAACCATCCAACCATTAAATTGCTTCCATTGGAATGCCCTAAATATAATCTCAAGAAACAGGCAAAATAAACTGGAAAAAGGCCATAAATGATCTGTACCCTCCAAAGAGGTACAGAGAGTATAGATGCAAAATACCTCCGAGAAACCATCCAAACAACCTCCAAATGCTTCCATTGGAATGCCCTAAACATAATCAAAAGAAGTAGGCAAAATAAACTGGTAAAAGAAGTCTCTTAATGCTCTGTACCCTCCAAAGAGGTATAAAGAGTACAAATGCAAAAAAACACCTAGAAATCATCCAAGCAGCCATCAAATTGCTTCCATTGGAATACCCTAAACATAATCTCAAGAAACAGGCAAAATAAATTGAAAAAAGTCCATAAATGCTCTGTACCCTCCAAAGAGGCACAGAGAGTACAGATGCAAAATACCCCCTAGAAACTATCCAAACAGTCTCCAAATGCTTCTATTGGAATGTCGTAAATATAATCAAAAGAAGTTGGCAAAATAAACTGAAAAAGTCTTTAATGCTCTGCACTCTCCAAAGAGGTGAGAGATGATCAAAAAAACTCACAATCATCCAAACATATCAAATTGCTTCATTGTAATGTAATGAACATTATCTCAAGAAACAGAAAAATATACATGAAAAAAGTCTTTTAAATGCTGTCAAAAGATAATTACAATACATACAAAAACACTAAAAATAAAATTCAACAAAAAAATTAACACAATGGAATGTAATGAGCATATTCTCTGAATATCATAGCTATATCACGAAATATTAAAATTAGATATTTAATACATTTATTTAATAAATTTATTTATGCTTCTCATCTTCATGGTTCTTTTGTAAAGGAAATGAGATTTTTATTTCTCTTCGAGCTCGTTTTCGAAAAACTAACCCTAAACCCTAAATCTATCTATATATTTAAATTTAAATTCCTCAACACTTGGGTCGTCGGGGAAGTGTAAAGCGGCGTCGTGAATCGTCCTACGGTCTGTTATATCTCAGTTAATCGCAAAAAAAAAATACCGGACGCTCGATTAGATTGAGTCCGCGTAAAGCTACGTGCAGATTCCGGATATAATATTTTCTCCATGTTAACGGTATCAGATCCCGCTCCATTATCGTGAGATAAAAGTCAAAAATTAATATTTTAAACTTAGACATATGTACAAATCTGATTTTACTCCGCAGGTAATATTTTCTCCCTCCATCGAGCGGTTCTTATTTCCACCACTACCGTCCGTCGTCTCCTGCGAGCTGACGGCCTTACTTTAAATTAGGGTTGCTTTGGCCTTCCTGCTATTCTAGTTACCAAAATCCATTTGTTCCCATAGCCGGCCTTAGATCAGTTCTTCAAAAGGGCGAGGATATTTTGTACCACTGGTCAAGTAATCAGATCCGGCTGAACCTTGCCGTAAGTTGCGCCGGCCAAAGTTACAGCGTACAAAATGGTACTTTTTCCTGATCTCACCAGCAATCTCTGTCTTTCTGCGCAACTTATGGAGATAAATATTTGATTTCAACTATTGCTTCCTTCCTACTGGAAAGCTTTTTCGTTTAGTTCCGTGCGTATTTTTATCTCAGTAGGGCGGTCACCGTCCTCCGCCTCTCGGGCGCCGTGGCGCTAGTTCTCGCCTCCTTGAACTCCGATTTACGCTTCCTTTGTCGCGTATAGTGCTGCGAAGACGCACACTTCTGCCTTGGCTCGAGAAGAGTTCGGCTGAAGGTTTTAGACTTGGTCGCGGTTAAGATCTACTAACTTCGTTTTGATTTATCGTGGTTTTTGAGTGAATGGATTTTGAAGGGGAACCGCCACGTCTCCTTGTGCTTTACGCTTCCCAGACTGGAAATGCCATGGATGTGGCAGATCGCGTGGGAAGGGAGGCCGAATTCGGTGGCTGTCCTTCCGTTGATGTGTTGTCGATGGATGCATTCGATGCGAGATTTTTACCCAAAGAGCGAATGGTCATATTTGTCGTGTCAACCACTGGACAGGGAGAGAACCCGGATTCAATGCAGGTTTTCTGGAAGTTTCTGCTGCAGAAGAATTTGAGTCATGGCTGGTTGGATGGTTTGAATTATGCAGTTTTCGACTTGGAGATTCTGGTTACCAAAAGTACAATTTTACTGCAAAGAAGTTGGATAAAAGGATTATGGATCTTGGGGCAAAACCTATCATAAAGAGATGCTTAGGAGATGATCAACATCCATCCGGGTACGAAGGTTCCCTCGATCCTTGGTTGTTGTCATTGTGGAACAAGCTGAATCACATGAATTCTGCATTTTCACCAAAAATTTCAGATATATTTGATGCCAGTAGGAGAACTTTAGATCATTGTAAATATCAAGTTACTTATCATATTCTAACGAGTTGCAGTCAGATTTTTCTTCATTTTTAGACTTTCATAGTTTTGAGAAGATGGTGATACTGCTCGTTCAATTTATCCTGCAACATTACATTGCAGTGGTAATCGTATGCGCCGTTGTTCTCTACGAATGGTGACAAATAAGCAATTGACCAAAGGTGATCCCAGTAGAGATGTGTGTCATTTTGAATTCGAATTTCTTTCATCTAGATATGAGTATCAAGTGGATGATGTGCTTGAAATTCTCCCAAACCAGAATCCCATAGCTATTGATGCATTTATAAAACATTGTAACCTTGATCCAAATTGTTACATCACTGCACTGCCTAAAACAAATAACAAATGGTCTTTTCGGTCTCAAGTTAATGGCTCCATGAAAATGAACCCAATCAAATTGAAAACTTTTGTGTCATTAACAATGGATATTGCCTCCGCTTCTCCTCGACGTTATTTCTTTGAGGTCATGAGTTTTTATGCAACAGCTGAGCATGAAAAGGAAAGACTACGATTTTGCTTCTTCGTAAGGGAGGGATGATCTCTATCAATACAATAAGGGAGAGGAGAACTGCCTTAGAGGTATCGTGAGAACTTCCCCGTCCAAGTGCCATTTGAATGGTTAGTAACCGCTCCTCCTTTAAGAACGTGAAAATTTTCAATATCTTCTTTTCCTGGCTCATCCTAAACATGTACATTTAACGCGTGAGTGTAGTATCTGGACAACTATACAAGAGAAAACATGGTCTTTGCTCATCATGGTCTGGAATAGATCCTCATGATAATAGAGAAATCTATATACCTGCTTGGATCCATAATGGTTCTCTCCCTCCTCCTCCTGCTCCATCTCATTCTCTTATTCTCATAGGGTCAGGAACAGGGTGTGCTCCTTCATATGCATTCATTGAAGAACGAGCGATGCAATGTGAGGGTTTCCCGACAGCTCCTATTCTTTTTTTCTTTGGTTGTAGGAACCAGGAAAATGATTTCCTTGACAACGAGTTTTGGTTATCTCAGCACAAAAAAGCAAAGCTATCAAGAAAAGGTGGGGTTTCTTTGTTGCTTTTCAAGAGACCAACAAAGAAAGATCTTTGTAGCATAAGATGAAGGAAGTGAGTAGAAGGATTTGGAGCATGAGTGCTATTTGTTATCAACCAATTTATGTAACATCTACAACCAACAACAACAACAACAACAACAACAACAACAACAACAAGCCTTTATCCCACTAAGTGGGTCGGCTACATGAATCCTTTGTCTCCATTATGTCTTATTATGTGTCAAATTCTCATTTAATTCAAGTATACTAAGGTCATTTTTTATACATCTTAACCAAATATTTTTAGGTCTACCTCTACCTTTCTTAGCATAAGGCAAATCTAATGCATCTACTCTCCTAACCGGATCATCGGACGGCCGACACTTTATGTGGTCAAACTATCTAAGGTGACTCTCTCTAATCGTATCTGCCACTAGAGCTACTCCAACTTTTTTCCGAACATACTCATTTAGCATTTTATCTCTAAGAGAAAGTCACTCATCCACCTGAGCATCCTCATCTTTGTAACACTTAACTTAATCTTATGCTTCTCTTTTATTGGCCAACATTCTGCACCATAAGTCATTGCAGGTCTTACCACCATCTTATAAAATTTTCCCTTAAGTTTAAGTGGAGCTTTTCTATCACACAATAAGATGCATTCCTCTACTTCAACCATCCAACTTGAATTATACTAATAACATCTCCATCTATTTCACCATCATTTTGAACAATATAAGCTAAATATCTGAATCGCTCACTCTTATTAATGACTTGTTCACCTAATATTATAACACTACCACTAGAACTTCTACAACTAAAATTACATTCCATATATTCAGTTTTAGATCTACTTAAACAAAAACCTTTGGACTCTAATGTTGACCTCCATAATTCAAGTTTCTCTTGGACTCCCTCTCAAGTCTTATCAACAAGAAGAATATCATCAGCAAAAAGCATACACAAGGTACATCTTCCTGTAAATGCCTAGTAAGAACACCCATAACTAAAGCAAAAAGATAAGGGCTTAAAGCCGATCCTTGATGTAATCCAACTGAAATAGGAAAATATTTTATCAATCCTCCTTGTGTTTGGACACAAGTAACAACTCTAATATACATATCCTTAATGACTTGAATATAACCAATATTAACTACTTTTCATTCTAGAACTCTCCAAAGAACATCTCTTGAAATTTTATCATAAGCTTTCTCTAAATCAATACATATCATATGTTGATCCTCCTTACTTTCTCTATACTTCTCCATCAAACCTCTTAACAAATGTATAGCATCCATAGTAGATCTACCTGGCATGAAATCAAATTGATCGTAAGAAATTTTTGTATCACATCGTAACCTATGCTCAATTACTCTCTCCCATAATTTTAATGTATGACACATTAACTTAATTCCTCTATAATTTGCACACTTTTGTGCATCACCTTTATTCTTAACTATAGGAACCAACAAACTCTTTCTCCACTCATATGGCATCTTTTTAGTCTTTAAAATAACATTAAAAAGATTTGCAAGCCAAGAAATTCCTTGATCTCCTAAACATTTTCACACTTCTATTGGAATATCATCAGGTCCTACTATTTTTTCACATTTTATTTCTTTAAAGCTTCTCTAACTTCAGATTTATTAATCAATGATGATAAAGTAAAATTTTTTTGTGGTATTAAGGTTGCTAAAATCAATCATACTTTCATATCCTTCACAAAAGTTTATCAAAATACCTCATCCACCTTATTTTCAATATCCTTTTCTAAGAAAAGCACTTCATTATTTTCATTCTTAATACACTCACTTGAGCTGGTTTTACTTCTCCAATCTCTTTGGTATTAACTTATACATACATATTTAACCTTCTTTGGTAGCTAATCTATTGTATAAAAACACTAAAAGTTAAATTTTTTGCATCATATATTACTTTCTTAGAATCTCTATAGGCCACTTTATATCTTTCCCAATTCTCCAAGTTTTTACATCTAAACTAAGTTTTATAATAATGTTTCTTATTTCTTATCTTTTCTTACACACTCTGACTTCACCACCAACTATTTTTATGAAAGGAAGCTTTTCCTTTTGATTCTCGAAGCACATCTTAGCAATTTGCTTAATTTCACTTGTTATTATTTCTCATATAATATTAGCTTCTTTATGAACATCCTAAATTCTAAGCTCTTGTAGCTTGCTATTAAAAATATTTTTATTTGTGTTCTTTAAGCGTACCCATCTAATCCTAAGATAATAATTTAATTTATTTTTCATCTTACAATCTTTCATCTTAAAATCTAAAACTAACAATCGATGTTGGATACTTAAACATTCTTAGAATGACTAATAATCTAATCTAAACGATCTATTTTTCTTATCGAAAAATAATCAATATGTGTTTTACTAGATTCATTTTTATAAGTAATAATATTTCATCTCTTTTAAATAAAGTATTAGAAATTATAAAATCATAAGTTAAGGAAAATCTAATATAGTCATACATTCTTCATTAGTCACTCTAAATCTATAACCATCATGAATACTTTTAAAATCTTCTACTACTCTATCAACACGTTCATTTAAATCTCCTCCAATAAATATTTTTTTCAAGATATCTTTTTTTATTAATCCCTCTAATTCAATCCAAAATTTTCTTTTGAGCTTACATCCAAACCTATTTGAGGAGCATAAACACGTTGATAATCGATCAACAATAATCTTTAAAGTTATAATTCTATCTCCACGTCTATTAATATTTATAACATTATTCTTCAAATTTTTATCTATAATCACACCTACACCATTTCTAGTTCGACTTCTACCTAAATACTAAAGTTTAAAACCTAAACTATCAATCTCATTGGCCTTCTCTCCAACCTATTTAGTTTTTTGAACACATAAAATATACTTGAAAGAAATTATAGTGGAAGAAAGCGGTGCTTCAATGGAGTCAGCAGCTAGGTGGCTCAAGATGCAGGAGAGGGCTGGTAGGTTCCATGTTGAAACGTGGTCAAGATTGCATAAATTATATATCCCTATGAATTATTTTCTCATTCTACTGTTCCCAATTTCTGTTTCTGGTAGTGTGAGAGGGCCTAAACATAGACCATTGTACTACACGATAGGCTTCTTTTGCTCTATGTTTCTTCATAATTCATTTTATGGGCCTATTGTAGCTTGAAAGTTGGTGCGCACGTAGCTTTATGTGTGGAGAGCCTATTCTAGCTTGAAAGTTGTCTAAAAATATTCTTAATCATTTTAATTAATCCAATTTGATCCAAAATTTAAAATTAGGATTTTTAAAATTTTTTACCTATTCAATTTTTTCTTTACATTCTTTTTTTTTGTGTTGTATTCAAGTTGACCTAAGTAACTTGAAATCAACTTAAAGTAGATATGATTACTATTTGTATTGAAAACCTATAAATACATTGATAAACTATAAATGTATATGAGTTATATTCAAGTTTATTGGCCATAATGATCTTAAAAAATTGCATGATCTATATAATAAACAGGTTAAACGGGTTGAGTTGCAGTTAGGCAAGTTTGAGCTAAGTTGAAGGTCAAAACTTTTAACTCATATAATAATTTGGTCAAGTTTAAGTCAAGTAGATTTAGAACAAGTTAGTTTGAGGTTAGATCTAAACTTCACCTTTCAACTCAAATTGAAAACTTTGAAATAAATTGGGGGCAATATGCATCTATGTATAAGTTTTCATGGAAAACTCTTTCAACTTTTGTGCTTACTTAATTGTATACAATTTTTTTAAACTTAATGGCTAGTTCGTAATTTTGTTCTTTGTCAAATTATTTCATTTTGGATGATATACACAATTATGTACACGTGTTTTATGGTAAGTTATTTTATTTTTGGTGTTGTGTTTAGTTATGTACGACACTCCAAACTCAAATTAAATATTATATATATCTCTGTACAAGTTTTTCCTTCTTATTGTTGTACACTAGTGTGCAATCTTATAATCTCAAAGGGTTGCACACAGCTTTGCATTTTTATTTTTTAGCTAGTTATTTCATTCTTAGTGCTCCACTAAATGTACACATAACCTTTTAATCTTAAAGTAAGAGTTGTACTTAACCATGTAAAAGCATTTTATGATAAGTTATGTACTTAAAAGGATTGGACATAATTATGTATATATGTTTGATTGAAAGTTATTTCATTGTTGGTATCATGTCGGTTGTATACAATCCTCTAAACTGGAAGGACTATTCCTAATTGTGTACTAGTATTATATGACATATTATTTTATTTTAGATGCTAGGCACAACACTATACATGCATAGTAAGGGTTGTACATAGTTGTATGCAAGTGTTTTCTGACAAATTGATTCATTCTATGTATAAGTCATAATTATTTACAACTCGTTAAACTTAAAATAAGAGTTTCACACAACTTTGTACAAATGTTTATGTGAATTTATATCATTATTTTGTATTACACACAATCATGTATTACTCTCTAAACTTATTTTAGAATTTATATAGTTGTATACATGTATTTTATGACAAATTATTTTATTATAAGTATTGGATATATTATATGTTGACCATTACACTCATATTTTTAGTTATACATAATTATGTACATGTTTTATGAAAAATATTTCATTATCAATGTTGTGCATGATGGTATACAACCCTCTAAACTCAAAATAAGGTTGTACATAGTTGTGTGTAGGGTTGTACTCTATTGGAGTTCATTGAAATATTGAAGTAGCTTGACCTTTAGGCTTGTGAGCTAAGAATTTTTTTTAAGTTCAACCCTTACCTCAAACTTATTAAATTGGAACTTTATGTTCAAGCTCAATCATTGGACCTATTGAGCTTGAGAATTTTATGTCTATTTGTCTCTTTGAGTTGATCGAATCAACAAAATAGTTTGACTTTTAGTTTTGTGAGCTAAGAATTTTTTGCTAGTTCAACCTTTAGGCATATCTTATTTTATTTGTATGATCAATACTTGGACTTGTAATCTTAAAATTTGCATGTTGATTTAGATTCTAGTGTCACTTAGTTAATAAAAATAAGTTAACCTTTAGGCTCTTGAGCCAAATAGCCATTGTTATGAGTAATTTTATTTTGTTGTAAATATGAGTTGCCAATTAACTTCCACAATTTTGACAATGAAGTTAAGCCAAATTGCTTTGAATAAGATTTATATAAAGTTACCACAATTTTGAAAAACAAAAATTGATATTGTCTTAATTTACTCTTTTGATATTTAGGATGATCATAGTTTAAGCACTTATGTTTTTTAAGCTAGCAATGTTAATAGCAGCTTGGCTTTATGTTTGATCAGTTCACATAATGGCTTAACCAACAATGTATAACACATTTTGAGATTGTAGTCATATATAAGACACATAGGCCTTACATCTTTCATATTGGTAAGTTGTTAGGCTTTCAGATTGTAGTCATATAGAAGACATATTGTTATGAATTCTCTCTGCTCCATTGTCAATGAATACCCTTCATCATCTTGGATAAGTTTCCGGCATCCCGCCCGCCTGATTTTTTTTTCCAACCGAATTTCACTACTGCACTCTTAAAAGCAACGTCAACCTTCTCAATCTCATATAACTAGGCTCACCTTCTCCAACTCTTCTCGCCTCCTCTCTTCTCCCCTCACCCATGCGTTTGAGTTCAACTTCCGAGAGTTCGACGCGAAGAGCCCCAATGTCGAGCTTCTCGCCATGGAATGGACTTTGAAAAGAACCACCGCCAACCTCGCTTTTTGAACTCATCATGTCCCCTGCAGCTAAAGATTCTCCATTGGATCGCTTTCCACTATTTCTACGACTTCGGATATCTTCTCAAAATGTTAACTTCCAGTGATCGATCGGACACTCAGGAGGAGTTCTTCAATTATCTTCGGCTATATTTTCCCACTTACACCAAGCATTTGATGAGGTTGCAACAACATCGGTCAAGTCGCTGGAGCTACTTGAGGTGAAGAGAGTAGGAATCTGCCACCAAGCTAGATCGGATAGTTTGCTCACTACTGCCACCTTCAAGAAGTTGAAAGATTGCTTTGTAATGGATCTGTAGAGAGATATGCTGGAGTTTTGTATGGTCTTGGCGTCGATTGAATCAAAAACCAACATTAGTATAAATGATTAAGTATATTTCATCTGCATTAATACATTTACTTCGATTGGAAAGTGTTTAGAGGAATGCTATAAAATTTGAATTTCATATATTGCTATTATTTGAAAACAGATAATGATATATTGTTCTAAGCTCCTTTAGCTTGCATTCTTATGTTATATATCATTGTGAAATGCCACAAAACTTAAGGAGAAATCCTCATTCATTATATGTGATTTTTATAAATATTGAATGGTAAGCTCACTGAGATTGAATTATTTAGTTTATATTTACCCATTTGAATGAGTCTCTAGTATCTAGAGATGCTGATGAGCATGGAAAACAAGCTAATGCACTATGCATTTATTGGATATACAAAATTACAAAATTACCTCATATAAAGCCTCAAATCATTAATAATGAGTTTAAACATGTTAACAAGTTGTTATTTGATGTTTCCCATCAAATTAATTTTGATTTGTTAGTGATGTTTGTCTTTAGGTCTATCAATTTTCCATTATGATGTTCACAAAGGGAACATGGCTTTATATATATATATATATATATATATATATATATATATATATATATATATATATATATTTTGGTCAACAAGGTTCTGCAAACTAGTTTCATTTTCAAAGTTTTAAATAAAAGTATTAATTTAATTTAATTTTATTAAAAAAATTGAATCTTATTCATCAAATATGTATGATGCCTATTATAATTTATATATTATACATATACATTATTCTGCACTGTTTAGCTAGATTTAAAAGTAAGAAATAATATCTTTAATAAAATTTTATATAATATGAAAGATTAATTTCAAGATAAGGCTCCTTATTATATCTTATTATAGACGTCTAATTAATTAATGCATTCAATAGTCAACTAGTGCAATTATCAAATTACAATGAATTCTCTATTAAATAATTATTACAAGGCTTAAATTAATCCTAATTGAAAATTTTAATTATTAAAATATAAAATAAAATGTAAATTTTTAAGTATTGTTCTAATTCAAAATATGATAGTTTAAATTGATTATATTAAAAACATCGCATATATTAATTGTTATAATGTATCAAATTTGTATCATAATATAAATTTATCATTTTTATTCTCTTAAAATAATCCCATACAATGAAAATGAGAACATTTTGAATTTTGTTTAAATTATTATATAACGCATAGTATCTTAAATAATTATAATTTTAGTCTCCCATGCATTACCTAGGATTTTTTTAATACATATTATTATCCTAATATGAAAAACAAAGTTCAAGTTAAGACATGTTCATTAAATATATGGAACATTAGCCTAATATTTTAGAGCTTAGGTTATCAATCAATCAATTTTTAGTTCAAGCTTTTGCATAGATTATATTTATGAATTTGTTGTTAAATTCACTCAAAATGTCCCAAAAAAGAAGCATTCATTAAATGCACCTATCTACTTAGTCTATTCAATATTATGAAATTATAATGAAAAAGATAAATTCCTACAAAACTTTAAAAGAACATTAGAGTTCAATTTTAAAATGGAGCAATCTCCAAAATTATTTAAATAATATTCCCTAAATAAAAATAAACTTTTTAAATTTAAAAGTTAGCACTATCATTGCCAGTCCCAAGTCCGGATGTAAAAAGTGGAGGGTTGTGATAGATAGTCGACATCCAGCGCAAAACTTGTTGAAATAATCATGACATGAATCCTTTAAAACATTGTGTTAATGCGAGGGCATCCCCTAGAAGCGACGCATTGTATAGCCTGAATACAGTGAAAAGTGTGCAAAGGTCGCCGCATCGATGCCTTGGTGCAGTGTTAAATAGGCAAGGGTTCCCACATTATGGACGGATGCAGGAAAAAAAGTTAGTCCATGAAACTAGAGTTAGGTTAGGAACTTGGAATATATGTACTCTACCGATAAATTAATGGAATTAATAGATATTATGGTTCATAGGAAGATAAATATTTTATGTGTTCAAGAAACTAAATGGGTTGGGGAGAAGGAGATTGATAGTTTATATTTTAAACTTTGGTATTGTGATGCTTATTTTTGAGATGTGGGACACCACACAGATCTTAGATGATGCACTTATTGAAGTGATCAGGAATGATATTAAATAATGGTGCACTATCTCAAAAAATAGAAATCATCACCCTATAATGGACCTAATCACCTAATAAGGACTTCTAAGGCATGATAGGTCTTCAAATATACCAGAGATTTTTCTCTTACTTTACATGAAAAAGTAAAGAGGGGTTCAAATTAAGTCGAGTTGGTTAAGTTTCCTATGGAGATAAGTCCCCATAGTTAATTACATCTTAAGAGATGAAATCCCTTAAGAATACTCTCGATTAAAGTAAAAAATTAATATCTCCAAAGATTTCAAGGCTAGACTATCAAAGGATCGGTTGTATTGGAAAATCCAGTGGGAAAACTTAAAGAGAAGACTTGTTATCAAGAGAGGATGAGAAGAGAATGCTCATGATACTAGAAAGTCTAGTGAGCATTCCAATCTATCCTATGGTTGGGCTTTATATGTTTGAAATTGAAGGGATTTATATGTTCTGAATTGAAATTTTATTAGAGTGTTAGGGCTTATAATCCACCAATACAAGGTTACAGAAATGCCTAAGAGGTGAGGATTTATGCTAGTAGCCTGAAGGAAAAAACTACCTCGGATCCTAAATCTAAGGAACTTTAAGAAGAGCTAAAGCGTGACCTAAATCTAAGCGAAGATGGGTATAAGGTTCACCTCCACAAGAGATAATAAATCATTCGACTGCTGAGCTTACAACTGCTTGGAGTGGCCACCAGCTAACTCTTCCTACGCTTTAAATTCATATAAGCAAGTCATATGATTTTGCAAGATAGTTAGGTTGTTATTATTTAGGAAGAGACTAAAGTTCTTAAACTCACTTCCTAAAGAGACCGGAGCATAAGTGGTATAGGTAATGACTTAGTCTTATGCAAATCTTTTTAGTTTTTATTTAATTTTTTTTTACTCTTCATTTTGACAAAGGCTATAAGATTTCTTATGTCTAAATGCATATTGAATTGATATTATAGATTAAATCAGAGAAAAAGAGATATTTTTACCACGTGATGAGACCTTCAAAGGTAAAGTCTTCCCTATCTTGCAATGATGGAAACCCTCTTAATAAGAGTGAGATAATATGAATGCATGATGTTAAACATACAACATTCAAAGGGTTGTTAAATCTTTAATTATCTTGATTTAACACCCAGTTTTATGTGAGGTTATGAATTATGTAAAACTTTAATTATGAGTTAGTTTGGTAGAAAATTTATTTTTCCTAAGAGCCTAACCTAATCTAGGCCACACTTTAAATCAAAATTCATAAAGAAACTACAAAAAGATATGTCATTTTTATTGTGCAAATTAAATAAAATATCAATCAATTTTATAACTAACAAAAAAGAATAAAAGGTCGGTGCAGTCGAGTACCGCCGTACAACCTGAAAAGAGAAAATGGGTAGCCGAGCTCTACTCTTATACAACATAGAATATGAAAAATTAATTACAATTTATAAATGAATAAGTGCTATGGAGGGGTCTTTATTCTTCATGTCTCCTTCATTTCTTCATGTCTTTGCTCCCTTTGATTTGGTAGACTTCAAGACAGCACATGGCACCCTAGGACAAACCTTCTGGCCAATGCTCATCCTAAACCCCCATAGCATTAATCATAATCCTAATACAGAATTACATTAAAAATAGGTAAAATAAATCTAACTACACCTGCAAGACAAATGTTAGCTAAACACACACAATCCAACCAGTTATATTTATTCTGGACTTCGCTCCCTGTACATGGGTAACCAAGTCCACCTGTTTTAACTTGGATTATGCTTAGGGGCTCATGCAACCTGCAAGCAAAGCATTTATATTTATTTTTACAATCTTAAGCACAATCCCCTATAGAAAATATGATAAGGCTAATCACGACCTAACATCTAGTCTATGAAATATACACCCTAACATCTAGTATAAAATATTACATCACAAAATAAAACATACATCATACCAAGCACCGCCCTAACATAAAGCTAGAAGTAGTGACTTAATTCTAATGTGTGTGTTAAGGCTTATGTGGTAAGTCTTGTTAAGCATTAGAGTTATAGTTCTCTAAGTGTGAGAGAGATTTAATTTAACCATAAATGATGATTTCACTTCAAGTTGTATAATTGATTTGAGAATTTTAATTTGTGTTTTATTTAGTTTCATATGATCTAAACTGAGCATCTAAGTGTTATAAAGAGAAGAAAGAAGATTGCCTCCTTTCATCCCCACCTTAAGCCACTTTCTAAAGCATGCTAATTTGATTTAGTTCTCTTTATTGAATGACTTCTTACACATTTTAAATTAATCCTAAGTTTAGGTTCACTTTAAATGAATCTATTCAACATGAAAGGAATCTTAGATTAACTTAATTGAATTACTATCATATGACATATATCAAGTTATTCCTTTCCATCACATGTAGCATGCATATGACTTAATTCTAAGCATAACTATACATGCAAATATATTTCTTTTAGCACACTTTAAATGAAAGATGCATATGTGCATTTTGTAGAAAATAGATTTTCACTCATTAGCTAAATGCACATTTAAGTGTATAAAAGTTTTAAGCAAGTACTTCACCATTGTTAACTGGAGTGAGGTAAAGACCTCCTTGGGGCTACTTAAAGCCTCATCCACAAAATGTCTAGACTAGATATACCCACTATTCTTGAATACACATGAATATACAAATGACTACAATAATGAAAAATCATGCAAAAGATGAATTTCTTTCAATTGAATTATTTATGTATGTGAGCTAAAGTTGAAAAGTAGATTTTCATTCATTAGCTAAATGCACATACAAGTATATAAAAGTTTTAATTGGATACTTCGTTATTGCTAAACTAGGAGAGTGAGGTAAAGTCCCCTCACTCTTAAATAGTGACAAATAAGCATAATTAATTAATTAATGTTCTCATATGATTAATTAACCCTTAATCAGAGAGAGTAATTGGCCCAATTAGATAATTCTCCTAATTAATTAACTAATAAATCCAAAGAAAATTATGGAAGGTAGAGGTCATCCCCTTAAACAATCTCAAAAAATTATGGAGTTAATTAATTAGTTAATTAAGAAATTATTAAGGTAAATAATTTTTTAATTAAACCTTAATTAAGCTCTAATTAATGTTCAAAATCAATTAATGATCTTTTTAATAAATTTCTCTCTAAAATACCCTCAAAATGAATATTTACTTGCATTTTTATGATTTTTCTATGATTTGTTATAATTTTCCAAAATTTCAGCTCAT
Organism: Cymbidium sinense; assembly: GCA_021442155.1. Lineage (NCBI taxonomy): Eukaryota > Viridiplantae > Streptophyta > Magnoliopsida > Asparagales > Orchidaceae > Cymbidium > Cymbidium sinense. The sequence continues at coordinate 117,729,723 of CM038220.1, read as the reverse complement.
TTAAATGATTGTTCAAGATTTTTATAAAGTTTATTAATTTATTTTTGCTAAAATAGATAATTTGAGCTTTAGAATGCAATATCTCTAAATCCGTAAATTCTTTTGACTTGAAACTTTTATGCTAGTATTTTTTTTAACTTCAATTCCAATCCCTCAAAAATTTTAAATCAATATGATGTATATTTTTTATTTAATTATTGAAGTTTGATTTTCACTAAAACTCAAATTAAGCTCAAAATATTTGGTGAAATTTGGGTATTTTATATTTATTGGATTCCCCTCTAAAAGATGAATCCAACGAGCCCTTATTTATAATTTTTCATCGAGTATTTTATTTCTATGAATTTTTAAGTTATTGGTGATTTAAATAATTTTTAAAATTTGAAAATAGCCGAATTTCCTACTTAATCCACCAAGACATGCGACGGGCAATGATAAACCGATTGGACGGTTCCATGGCATGCGATGCCATGCAATTAGGACACGCGGCCCTTGAATAGGAAACCACGCAGAGTGCGTGGTTCCAATCGAACCATCTGATTCGATCCACTTTCTAAATAGTTGGAAACGTGCGATCTAGCATGAAATCCGATCCCCTGATTCTAAAGCAAGATCGCTTGCTTCCCAACCGTGAAAGCGACGAGGAACAATAAACTGAGAGCTATTTTATGAGATTTTTCACAAAATTGAATGAAATTTCATCCAAACCGCTTTCATTTTCGATTCTCACTAGAAAACTCCTATTTTGACATTGGGATTATATAAAATGAAAGAAGCAAGGATTTTCTAAAGGAAATTTTAAAATTGCGCACACATTGAAGCAAAGAAAAGCTTCAAAGGCTGGCTACGATTCTTTGAAATTTTCCTCACCGGGGATAGTTTCCAATGGCGTTTATCCAACCAAGCTCTGGATGCAAGAAGAAGCTTTGGGATGGACCTAGGATTTTGCTTCCTTTGGAATGATGTATCCACTAAGAGTCATCACTTTCTCCAAAATTGCTTGATTTTGGTGGCTTTAGCTTAAAGAAGGAAGTAGGGATGAATGTTGGTTGCTTGGGGAGCTCTTGGAGAGTGAAATGAGGGCAGAAGAATGATTTTGGAAGCCTCTATTATGTTGTTATTGGTTTTGGCTAAAAATCCCATCTAATGGTGCTTTTTGGCTCTTAGTGGATGTCCTATGGTTTAGGGTGTAAGGAATGGCAGACAATCATCATAGGTGGCTTAGTTTGGTGGGTCAAGATGAATTAGTGGGTATCATAGCAAGGGGAACTGGAGGTCCATGATGCTAAGTGTTCCAATGGGGGAGGTGAGGTGAATTCACCTCCCCATGTGTCATGGTCAGCCCAACCACCTCTTTTGTCAGGTTGGCCAGTGTTCTTGGATCCTAGGTGGACCAATGCATGAGTTTCAAGTGACCAAAGAAGAGAAATGACCATTTACATAGGTATTTTGACTTATGTGATACCCAACCCAAGGCTAGGGTGGTTATTTGGCATTGGATTTGATTTGAGCAGATTTGAAATAAGTCAAAAGTGAGTTGGTTCAAATTTCATGTCATTTGGGGTTCATTTGGTTCAATTTGACCCATTTGGATCAAATTGGGTCAAATCTAGTTAGGTTGACCAATTGATCAAATTATATCAAACCAAGGGTTGGGTCAAGTTCGTATGACCATTTGGGATGTGTTTGTGTCATTAGTTTGATTTAATTTTGATTTAAATTGGGTTTAGTCTAATTTGACCCTTTATATCAATCTGGGCTAAGTGGGGTCAATTGGGTTCAATTGGCTAAATTAGATTCAATTATGGCCTTGGTCAAGTTTAGCAATCAATTTGGAATGAACTTGAGCCATTAGTTGCAATCAATTTGGATTGGATTTTGATTTTACCTATTTTGGCCATTTAGGTCAATTTGGGTCAACTTGGGTCAAGAGGGTCAATTGGGTTTGGTTTCACTAAATTAAAGGTTAAGTCATGTTCAAATGTTAATTTTGGGTTGGTATGAATCATTGGTTTCAAGAGATTTGGCTTAGATTGCAATTTGGCTAGTTTTTGTTCATGTGGGTTAAAGGGTTGACTTATTTAAAGGGCTAGGTTGACTTGGTTTGACCCAATTTATGATAATTGATCAACCTATGATGATCAACAATCATGTCATGAAGTTTGGATTGGCTTAATTCACTTTAATTTGGATTGAATTAGATTTTGGTTCATGTAGGTCAAATTGGCCACTTTGGGTCAAGTGAGTCAATTAGTTTAGTTGGTTTAATTTTGAGTTGAGTTTATATATGAATTTGGTATTGATATATAAATTCAATTGATTGGTTTGGGTTCAAATGAGTTTTGGTTCATTTGAATATTTTAAGTCAAATGAGCTAGTTGGGTTTGACTTGAGTTGATTTTGATCTGATAATTGTAAATTTCATTTATATTTGGATAGGTAATTGAAGGAATAATTGATTTAAGAGAAAATCCACTGATTTTGACTTGACTTGGATGTCATTTGGTTGAGTCTAAGGAATTGGCTCAAAGGGTTCAAATTTAGGTTTTAATTTGACTTAGATTTATTTTTGGATATTTGGTTGTAGGTTTGATTTATATTTGTGAAGATGATTGAAGGTATGATTGGTTCATGAAGAAATCAATCAAGTTTGGATTGAATTGGATGGAAATTTTGTGTAAGTCCGTGGAATCCGATCATAAGATTTAGAAGGATTTAATCAAGGGTTTCAATCATTTGGCTTGGGATTTGAATTTGGATTTTGATACTTGTATTGAATTTGAGGTTTGATTTGAGAAGGTAAACATAGGTTGGGTTTAGGCCACAAGATTGGCAAGTCTTCCAAAATCCCTATGGCATGGCCTAATCTTATGATTACCCTTCTAAGTCTTTAGGCTTAGATTAAGTATTCACCTAATCACTAGAAGTATTTTATGACTAAGTCTTAGTGTCTGCAAGATTCTTAAGTAAGAGGTGAGAACTCACTCCAAAAGTGAGGTCCCAGAAAGTCGAAATATGTGTGATTATAGATAAAAGTTTGAAGGATAATGTTATAAATATATAGATGGGAGATAGAATTAAAGATTATTATTGTTGATACTAATATTATCAATGTTATAAGTGTTTATGCTCCTAAAGTAGGTTTGGATGTAGGCTCAAAAGAAAAATTTTGGAATGAATTAGAGGGAATAATACAAAAGGTGCCTCTTGAAGAAAAAGTATTTATTGAAGGAGATTTAAATGGACATGTTGGCAGAGTGGTAGAAGATTTTAAAAGTATTCATGGTGGTTATGGATTTGGAGTGGCTAATGAAGAATGTATGACTATATTAGATTTTGTTGTTGCTAATATTTTATTTAAGAAAAGAGATGAGCATATTATTACTTATAAAAATAGATCGAGTAAAACACAGATTGATTATTGTTGACCTCACTTTTGGAGTGAGCTCTCAACTTTCTCAGTAGATCTAGGACTCTTGTACACTAAGAGTTCCTTAGTCCTGACACTTCTAGTGATTAGTGAACACTTAACCTAACCTAGAGATTTAGAAGAGTTGGCCATAAGTATAGTTATTCCTTGGGAGTTAGGACTTGCCACCCTACTTAAACTCCTTCTTCCAAATCAATTCAATTGATTTTCTAACTTCTAAATTCAAGTCAAATTCAAATTAATAAATAAAATAAAATGATTAAAACCCATAATTAAATCTAAATCTCAAAATCCTATCCTAAGTCATATGAACTACACTCATATACTTAGCCAAAAACCTCGTTCAATCAAAGCCTAAACTTAGTTGATTTCTTTATAAATCAATCATTCCTTCATTTACATCCACAAATATAAATGACATCCAAGTTCAAACCATTCAAACCAACTCAAAATAAATCAAACCAAATCAAAATTCAAATTAGCCCTTTCAACTTACATCCCTAAGCTTAATCAGATTTGCTTTCAAATCATTCCAAACTAAAAGAATTTTCTCGGAACCCATTTATATCTTCATTTATATTCATAGATATAAATGAAATATAAATTCAAATGACCAAACCAAACCCAAATCAAATCAAATTCCTTTATCCCTTTTAGCCAAACTTTTGAACTTGGCTAAATGAAACACAAATCAACTCAAAACCTATGGATTTCTTCATGATTCTATCATTTCTTCAATCATGAATCCAAATATAAACATAAATCATCATTATCGAGCCAAACCAAGTCAACCCAAATCAAGCCCAAGTCAACCCTTATGACTTGAAATTGTCATATGAACCAAAGCCTATTTGGCTCTAAACTTAGTGCAATTGGATTTATATTTCAATCCTAAACTCATATATGAGTTCAACCAAACTTGAATCAAGCTTTGATCAAGCCAATTGACCCATTTAGGCTCACCTAACTCAAAGTGACCTAAAGGACTTTTTAAAGCCAAGTTCTAATCCAACCTAAATTGGATTGTAATGAGCACATCCAAACCTCACAACTTGACCAACAATCATCCTAGGATGATCAACCATCTTAAATTGGGTCACACCAAGTCAAACCTAGCCTTTGACCAAGTCAATCAAACCCAAACTAGCTAAAATCTATCATATACCAAATTGATTGAAACCATTGATCCAAACTCATTCATAATCAATGTTTGAAGATGACCAAGCCATCAATTGAGCCAAACCAAGTCTAATTGGCCACTTGACTTAAGTTGACCCAAATTGGCCTAAAAAGCCAAAATGAGTCAAATCATAATTTAATCCAAATTGATTGCAACGAGTGGCTCAAGTTCATTCCAAATCACTTGTTGAACTTGACCAAAGCCATGACTGAGCCCAAGTTGATCAATTGGTCAACTTGACTCAACCTAGCCCAAATTGACCTAAAAGGTCACATTGATCAAAATCCAAATTAATTCCAAATTAAACTAAATCACAACCTACACTCATTTTCAATCAACCAATTGAACTTGACTCAACACTTAACCCAACCTAATTTGATCAAATTAGCCAATATGACCTATTTGACCTTTTTGAACCCAAATGAGTTAAATTCAAACCTAAGCCAAACCAATCCAAATTAATTGAACCAAAACATCACAAATCATCATATGAACTTAACAAGCCTTAGTTTGACCTAAATTGACCAATTGGTCAACCCAACCTAACCTAACCCAAATGAACCCATTTGACCAAATGAGCTCATGTCACCCAAAACCAAGCCATGGGATGCTATCACCAAAGAAAAAAACCAGCCTTAGCTACTCAACTAAAGCCAAACAAACTCATCCTGAGTTGACTACGCAATGGACAAAGCTCCCGCCTTGGATTCTTACTTTAAGTGGCAAAATCCATTTTGTACTCCCCATGGCAGCCCCCTTTTTACCAAATGAGGTATCCCTAGAGCTCACTACCCCACTCTAAACACCCTAGGACTTACCTTATACCAAAGGCAACTCACCAAGCCAAGCTGACTTTCCCCAATCCATGGTAGGTGCAAGGAGAAGAAAATCCCTCCCACCATATCCCTTGAGCCTTACATGGCGTTGGCCACTCATGGCATCCACCTCGGATTGATGCGCGACCAATCCCATGACTTGACGGTGGCAAAGTGACAAAATTCTTGGGAATGATTTCGTCCATCCACTTGGCTAAATTGAGGGATATACTCCCTCAATTCAACTAGTTTTGCGGACAATTCAATCCCATTCGACCCTATAGTGATTTCGAATTCTCAAATAGCATTCACAAGGCCTCCAAGCTCCCTCGATTGGCATTACTCCTGTAAACCAAATAGGCATCACCATTCCAAGCAATACTCCCTCCTCACTTCACCAAACTCTAAGTATTTTACCCATACCCTCACCACACCTGAGCTTGATCGAGTCATTTACCAAGCCCCCAAGCCACGGAACTACAACTTTGATCAAGATCGATTGCCATTGAAGAGGTGCTTGGTGGACCAAACAATCCACTTCAAAAAAATTAGATTTCTTGCACAAAAAAGTACAAAAATGAGTTAAAAATTAGAAAACTTAGTGCCTTGATGTTAATGGTCACCAAGCAAAATCCAAAGGCGTAAAAAGACTAAAAGCTAGCACCTTGGTGATGCTCTTCACGATGCCATACCTAAGACCTAGATTCAATTTCAAAATAGTTTCAAAGCTAATTGGGTGAGTTAATAATGTATTTATATGACTTATTCAAGTGGGATTCACTTATTTCTAAACAAAAGGACTTAGTGAGTGTATTTATGGATCTTCTTTTTGTTGTTTTATTATCACTCACTTTGCTTTACTTTGGAGTATCACTTAGGGTTTGAAGAGTGTAATAAATTAGAGAAGGGGAAAATTCTTGAGAAAGGGTGCATTTATGAAAGCAAGGAGCAAGAGGAAATAGACTTTAAAAAGAATTTCCTAGTTCATTTTCTCCTTAACATTATATTGTATGGAGTACTTTCTATGTTTATGAATTATAATATTGTTTTCTCTTCTTCAATGATGAATTAAGTGTTATTACTTTGAATTTATGACAAACCAATATTCTTTAGATAATCTTGAGTTAATGTTGTGCTAAAATTTTATTAGTTATTTTATTTTCTTGCTTACTTAATTTAATTGCATTTTAGTTAATCACAAACTTAAAATCAAGCATGATCTATATATTCAAAGGAGTCATAGAACAGTAGAGATAAATAAAGAAGTTTTCAAGTATATAAGAATATCATATTTGTTGATTTGCACTTTTAAAAGAAATTCTATTAATTTAATCACTTAAAATAATTAGTATATAGTATATAGCTAAGTAGAAAGTAATTAGATTTTAAGCTATTTATGGAGACTATAAGATAATATTGCACTTAATTAACAACAATTTTAATTCAAAATTTTCAACATAAGATTTTTCAAGAATTATTTTAGGTGAACCATGGATTTAGAGTATTCTTTATATTATTAATTCTTTTTAGTAAAGATTCCACAAAATATGTAGTTGTAGTTTAATTTAAATTTGATTAGTTAGATAAAAGCATTGGCTAATATATGATAAATACTTAAGAAAATTTTCAAATAATTCCTTATAGAAATGATACTGTTCACTTCTATATTTCTTGTGTGGCATGAATATGTGTACACTATTATCGATCTCACAAAAGAAACTACTCATTTTGCTCTAATACTTTGATCTTGATGTACAATGCAGTTGAACTAGAGTACCTCATAATGAAGATATCAATTATAGGGACAATGCTCGATCCTTATTATCAATTTTTCAAGAAAATGTTGAGGCTTCAAATAGGTGCATACAAAGATAATTGTTTAATAAGAGCTAATAACAACAACATTACATGTAATACTTAATATTGAAGAAGTGCAATCCTTCTTAGAGTAAGTCTCTACATTCTATATAATATTTGCATGATACTATAAAATTTTAAGAACATTATATTTATTCAGAAAAAATTTAATGATTATTTGTTAATATGATGGAAAGATTTGATAGTGATGGTGGTTTAAGATGATTGAGGTAAATTTTTTTAGTTGGTTATATATATGTTCAAATTTATAAAAAAAGTTTTTTGTATTTCACATTAATTGTGGGATAAAGGGAAAAGAATGGATAATAATGGAGTGTGTCAAAAGAAACACTCATATAGAGGATGATGGAGACTATTATGGTATTTCACAAGAGATAGACTAGTTTTAATATCTTAGAAAGTATGAGAGAGTTTTGGTCCTATTCAACTGTGGTTGTTTTAACGAAGTAGCTAATCAAGATACAAGAGTACACAAAATATATGGAATAAAAAAAGTAAAAAAAAAAAAAAGATTTATTAAGTATGCAAAGTATGATCCATTCATACTAACCCAATAAGTATGTCAAATGTATTATCTAAGATATTTAAGTAGAATAAAAGAGAAGATAAAATGATTTGCTATACTAAAAAATAAACTAAGTGGAAGAGTTAAAATAAAAATACTATTGAATTCGATCATTAAGAGGAGAAAACATCTAGATTCTTGCAAACATTCTTGATATCCATTGGATGGCTAAATATAAATATTTTATATGAAGAAAATAAATATTTTAATAAAGAATCCTCTGATGATGTTGAATAAAATAATAATGAGATGGAGGAAGAGTTGGAGATTTTTGACAAAGAGATAGAGAAAGAAACTAATTGTGTTGCTTACATTAGAGATTTTTTTTTTTGGTGATAAGATCTTACTTTTTATTTGTAATTTGATATTACATTATAATATGTTTAAACACTTTCTTATTATTTCCCTACACATGGCTTCTAGGGAGGAGATGCCCTAGTGCTCTTTTTTTTCATTATGTTTAGCATTAAAAAACATCTACTTCTAGTTCATGTGGCCATTTAGCAGCTACCACCACCACCACACGTACACTTCTCTCAAGTCTACTCCATCTTACCACTCATTTGGCATAAATAGCCCCTTTCAACCCATTTATTTCATATCCATCACACCCACGACCCCATCACTCTATCTATACTAACCGATTACCATACCACTTAGCTTACATATAGTACACATACCACTCTCCACCACAACCCTGCCATCATTCAAGACCTTCAACTTCTGCAAAGCTGAGGTATTCATATGGATTTGATTCGTATATTTACTTTGAGCTTGATGGAGATACATAAATTTCTTCTTATTTGTAAGTAAGTTAAATACTTTTAATATATTGTGTATATGAATCATATTTATATTGGTTAATGTTAGGGACATTATTAAGAGCAAATTTAATGCTCCATATCAATCATAGTAGAAAATACTCATAGAAGTCTGTGATATGTGGTTTAGAGAATTCAAGGAAAAAAATTTTATTTAATAAAACATTTATATTTAATATTTAATTTATTATTTATTTGTTGTATAATGAGAACTCACTTGGCCACCTCAACATTATGATAAGATATGAAAGAACTTCATGAGATGGGCATCTACTATAATTCTCACAAGTATTGTTCTATTTTACAAAAATATTTTATAAGAAAAATTGATGCAATTTTTTTGAAAAGTTATTAAAATGACAATGACCTGTAATATTTAAATATATTTTTTTGAATTTTATTTTAAGACCGATTTTCAAACTATCTTCATCACATTATAGAACATTTGACAATCTATTTTGTAAATATTTTATTCAATATTTATGAGTATAGCATATTTGAAAATGTAAAGTTAGTTATTAGATTTGAAATTTTTAAGGAATTTGCATATATTAGTACACATAGGTTTTCTAGGGTCATCTCGCATTCATTTCACAAATTGTTTTATTAGAATATGGTAGACATGCTTTTTAATATTCACTAAATATTTCATAATTTTGAAATTATGGATTTAAAGAAATAAATAAGTTTATACTATAAGTTTCAATAAACATAACATAATTTAAATAATTACACTTATATCCTTTATATATATATATATATATATATATATATATATATATATATATATATATATAAATATGTCACACACCTCAAATTTCCAAAACCTTTTTTTACTCCATAGTCGTGAAGGTTAGAGAGAGAAAAAGAGAAAAAAAAGAGAGTGTGAGGAGAAAGAATGATGAATGTAGGGGTCCTAGAGCCGATTTCTTCCGTCAGAGTAATTAAGAAAATTGTTTGTCTTTAGGTAGGCTACTATTATCCTACTTAAATTTTTAAAAATTTTAATTTTTTTGTAAAATTTTTGATATTTTATTTACTTGGATTTCATGCAAACTCATATTTACAAAAATTCATAAAATTTTCATCATGTATATTTTGATATTCTGTAGAATGAACTATGTCAAATATATAGACATAGAAAAATAAAATATTTACTAGGTATTTTATGTTATATAATATTTTGTGTATTTTTATGAGTATATTAAAATTACTATAAAATAAGAAATATTTAAAATATTATTTTAGATATTGCATATAAATAATTTTATGAATTATGATTATTGATGTATACACACAAATTCACCAACAAATTCTACTGTTATTTTACACTCATAAAATTCTTATATACTATATTGAGTAATTCTTATTTATCAAAATATTGATTCATTGATATTGATGCATTATAAATATTCGTGTAAATATATGACTTGATTTATAGGTAAATTATGAATTTTATGTATGAAATATATTTGGATGCATAAGGGCTTGAGTAGCATGTGTACTTATAAGGAAGTATAAGAGCCTAAATAATTACCTGAATGAATAAGAAAGAGGGAGAGAGTGATGATATATTTGGGTATAAGGTTAAAGGGAAAAGATGATATGGAGAGTTTGAAAATATTATTTGCTTCAGTATTTTTCTATGGATCATATGTAATGTTAAACATGAATTATATACTCTGATTTTTTTATATGCTTTTCATACTAGAATTATTTTGACATGCTCGACTCGATATGACTTATAAGAGACTTGCTAATTCATTGTATTTAATAGTAGATACTATTTTATTGCAATATGTTAAAAATTTAGAGTAGGTTTTGTGTAACTTACTTAATACTTATACTATGGTGTTTATTTTTTACATATGGTACACCAGATCTTGGGATACTTATTGAAGTGATCGGATGACATTAAGGAATGGTGCACTATCTCAAAAGATAGAAATCACCACCATATAGACTTAATCGCCTAATAAGGACTCCTAAGCATGATGCATCTTCGAATGTACTAACGATTTTTCTCCTACTCTACATGAAAAAGTAAAGCAGAGTTTATTTTATGTCAGGTTCGTTAAGTTCCCTGGAGGCAAGCCTTCATAGTTAATTACATCCTAAAGAATGGGAATTTCTTAAGAGTACTCTCAATTAAAGTAGTAATTAAAGTCTCCAAAGATTTCAAGGATACTATTAATAAATTGGCTATGTTGGAAAATCAAATGGGAAAGATCAAGAAGAAGACTTATTTTTTGAAGCCAAAGGGAATAAGTAGGAAATGCCCATGATACTAGAAAGTCTAGTGAGCATTCCAATCTATCCTATAATTGAGCTTTATATATTTGAAAGTGAAGAGTATTATTTTGTTTGAGTTAAAATTTTATTAGATTATTAGGGTTTATAATCCATTAATACAAGTTATGAAAATGAGGTGAGGGTTTATGCTTGTAGTCTGAAAGAAATAGCTACCTCAGATCTTAAAACTAGGAAGCCTTAGGAAGAGCTAAAGCATGACCTAAATCTAAGTAAAGATGGGCATAAGGTTTCCCTCAACAAGAGAGGATAAACCAGCCGACTGTTGGGCTTATAACTGCTTGGAGTGGCCGCCAGCTAACTCCTCCTACGCTTTAAATCCTTGTGGTCTGGTCATATGAAATTGCAATATGGTTGAGCTGTTATTAATTTAGAAAGAGACTAAAGTTCTTAAATCCACTCCCTAAGAGATTAGAACATGAATTATTTGAGTGATGACTTAATCTACAAATGCAAATATTTTCAAATTTTATTTGATTTTTGACACTCCATTTTGACAAAGGCTTTGGGATTTTTATATATCTAAATGCATGATGAAATAGATTATTGGCCAAATTAGAAGAGAAGAGGGTGATGCTCCATTAGTAGGGGTTGCTCTCACAGGTCAAGTGGTCCATATGCTTTTAAGGATGGAGGCCCTAATTTTCTAAGAGTGATTAAAGATGCATGTATGATGTGAAACATACAACATTCATCTAAGGGGTTATTAAAACTTTTAATTATATTGTTTATAGCCTAAGCTTTATGCTGAGATTTTGTACTATAGAAAATTTTAATTGCGAGTGATTAATTCGGTAGAAAATTTATTTTTATCCTAAGAGCCTAACGCATCCATGCCACACATTAAACCATCAAACATAAAGAAACTAGAAAGAACATGTTATTTATATTGTGCAAGCTAAACAAAGTATTAAATAATTTTATAACTAATGCTAAAGAATAAAAGGTTGATGCGGTTGGGTACCACTGTACAACCTAAAAAGAGAAAATTGGTAGCCGAGCTCTACCCTTAAAAAAAGCAAAAAAATAATTACAATTACATGTGAATTAAATCTATGAGGGGTCTTCATTCTTCATTCTTCATGTCTCCACTTCTTTCCTTTGACTTGATTTATTCCACTTCAAAGGCATCACATGGCTTTCCAGGAAAAAGCCTTCTAGTCAATGCTCATCCTTATCCCCCATAGCACTAATAATGATTTATAATTGCAAAATTATATTAAGAATAGGAAAAATAAATCTATTTACAAATGCAAAAGAGAGGTTAAATATGCATACAATCCCAAGTAGTTATATCATAATTCAGACTTAGCACCCTGCACGTGGGTGACCAATCCCACCTATCCTAACTTGGATTATGCTTAGAAGCTTAAGCAACTTATAAAAAGAGCATTTATATTTATTTTTAAGCGGCCCCTTTAGCATAATCCCCAGTAGAAAACATGATTAAGCTAATCGAGGTCTACCATCTAATCTATAAAGCATACACCCTAGCATCCAGTCTACAACAATACATCACAAAACTAAACATAAATCATACCAAGCACAGCCATAATATAAAGCTAGAAGTACTGACTTAATTCTAATGTGTGTGTTAAGACTTGTGTGGTATGTATTGCTAGACATTAGAGTTGTAGTTCTCTCATTATGAAGGGAATTTAATTTAACCATAAAGCATGATTTCACTTCAAATTATTTAATTGATTTGAGAATTTTAATTTGTGTTTTGTTTGATTTCATGTGACCTACACTTAGCAACTAAGTGTTATAAAGACAGGAAAGAGAATTGCTCTCCTTCATCCCTATCCTAAGTCACATTTTAAAGCTTGTTAATTTGATTTAATTCTCTTTAGTGAATGGCTTATCAAGCATTTTAACTAATCCTAAGTTTAAGTTCACTTTAAATAGCTCTATTCAATATGAAAGGCATTTTAAAATTAATTTGATTGAATTACTATCAAATGACATATGTTAAATCATTCCTTTTCATCACATGTAACATGCATATGATTTATTCCTAAATGTATATATACATGCAACATGTTTTTAGTACCCTTAAATGATGAATGTATGTGTATGTGAAGTTTATATCATTTTATGTGATTGAATTATTTAATCATATTAATTTAAAGCTCTATCTAAATACTTATAGAGAAATACATATGGATGAAATTAAATAGGTTTGTGTCATTATTAACCAGGAAAGTGAGGTAATCAAATGACCTCCTCAAGGCTAACTAATGCCTTATATTCTCAGGATGTCCAAACTATATATCCACTTGCTTTCAAACATATGTAAATTTGCATACATGAATATAAGAAAGAGAGCTCCCAAATCACATGATTAATTAATTTAACAACTTAATAAATTATGAATGCATGGATTTTTGATAAAAGAAAGAGGAGTTCTAATTCCATAATAAATTATACACACACATGTATAAAAGACATAAGCTAGTACATGCCATTGTTAACTAGGGAAGTGAGCTAATCAAATGACCTCTTTGAGGCTAACTAAAGCCTCATATTCCCGAGATATCCAAACTAAATACTTGCTTTTCTCAAACACATATGGATGTATACATAAATGAAGGAAGAAAATACCATGTAAAGATTGCATTTTTTTTATTCAATTAAAGCATTTATGCATATGGATTAAAGTTCTATCCAAATTCTAATGTAGAAATACATGTAAATGTAATCAAATAAGTACGTTCCACAGTTAACCAAGGAAGTGAGGTAATCAAATGACCTCCTTGGGGCTAACTAAAGCCTCGTGTTCCCAGGATGTCCAGACTATATACTTATTAACATTTAAATACATGTAAAACCACACATTAATTAAAGAAAAGAGAGATTCATTCCATATACTTAAGGTATAATCACATCATCTCTTATGTATTTATAACTAGCATCACAACATATGTTATTACTCATTTATAAGCTTTTTTAAAAAATATATTTGGATTTAATAGTGATAATAGCCACATATATATTAAATTAAATCAACACATGCAAGCTTAACATAAAGTAAAACCATTTGATTTAATTAATTTTAAAAAGATGGATGTATGATTTCAAGTGACATACAACATTTAACATGATTGGAAAGGAATAAATAAACATAAACACATGATTTCATTCAATCAATTTTTTTCCTAAGAACAATCATGTTAAATAATACCACTTAAAATAAACCAAAGCTTTTATATATCATTTTTTTGAATTCATGTTTGATTTGATTTAAGGATATGAAAGATTTGTTGATCCTAATCCCATGTTTGTGAATTAATTTGGTTTAATAAAATATGATTAAGTTGATTTTATGGATTAATTAAGTTGTAATATGCATTAAATCTATTAATTAACCCTTGTTTATGTTGACTTAAATTAATTAACTAAAAAATTATGAGCCAATTTTATATGCAAATGAATGGAAAATAAATTTGCAATGATCTTAAAAAATAAAATAATGCAATTAGCTCATGATTGTTAATTAAGTGAAGAAACTTAATTAAGTACTCTTATAATTCTCCCACACATGTGGGCTAATTATAATTTCCTTAAGTTTTTCTTATGTTGTTGAACACCTAAGGGTCTACCCAAGACTTCATTAATTGAGATTCCATGTGATTATAATTTCAGTTTGATTAATTAAGCAATTTGAATAATTGATTAACCCTTGATTAATTTAATTAATGAAATTAACTTAAGAAATTAGATTAGGAATGAGGCCCTAACCTTATCCCATGGGCTCATTCACTATTAAGCAATAATTAACCACTTAATTAATTAATTTATTAATATTCATGAGATTAATTAATTATTAATTAATTTAAAAGAGTAATTAGAACTTAATTAACTAATTTTTAATTAATTAAGCAATAAATCTCAATAAAATTACAGAGGCACAGGTCATCCCATTAAATTAATACACAAAGTTTGGGCTTAACTACTTAAGTAATTAAAGAGTAATTAAGTTAATTAATTTCATAATTAAACTTTAATTAAACTTAATTACTTTTCAAAATTAATTAAAAACATTTTTAATAAATTCTCCTCTAAAATACCTTCAAAATAAATATTTATTTATATTTTTCTTATTTTCTATGATTTGTTATGATTTTCTAAGGTTTTCTTAAATAATCTTTCATGATTTTTATAAAGTTTATTAATTTATTTTACTAAATAGACTATTTGACTTTAGAAAGTAATATCTAATAATCCGTAAATCCTTTTGACTTGAAATTTTATTGATTGGTCTATTTTAACTTCAATTTCAATCCCTGAAATTTCAAATCAATCTCATATATATTTTTGGCTTAATTAATGAAATTTAATTTTCACTAAAACTTAAATTAAGCTTAGAATACTCACTAAAAATTTGGTATTTTAGATTTTTTGGATTCTTCTTAAAATGATGAATCCAACGAGCCTTCACTTGCACTTTTTGGTTACATATTTTATTTTTTATGAATTTTTAACATTTTAAATGATTTAATTAATTTTTAAATGTTGAAAATGCCCTAATTTCTTACTTAATGCGTGTGTTGGCAAGACAGCGCACACGCCATCAGTGATTAGGTGCGTGATTTGCGCGCCACGCGCATGTGATTAGGCGCGGTGTTTATGCGGTAAAAGAGCGGGAAAAGGCGGAACTAGAGGGATAAGATCGGCATTATTGGATGGTCCTATCAAATATGGTGATCTGAAGGCCTAAACTATGTAAAATCTAGTGCTAATCGCAACTATCTATTTCCCTGAATGGGAGATCGAATGGCGTTGGGATTTTCATCCTCACAGCCGACTAAACCGACTGGATGAATAGTATTTTCATGAGATTTTGCAAAATTGAACAAAAAAGGATCCAGTCGGGCTTCATTTCATGGAAATTCATGCTGAAAAACTTCTATTTTTTGCAATGGATCATGTGAAATGAAGGATGCAAGTGTTTTTTAATGGAAATTCCAAAAATTGAGCAAAATTGTCACAAACAAAAGAACCTATGGCAGGTTAAAGGATTTGAAAATTACCTCACCGAGGATGGCTTTCGGTGGCTGTGTTGATCCGAGCACACTCCTAGATGTGAGACGAATCTTTAAGATGAATCTAGACCCTTGCCTCCTCTTGGATTGTTGTATCCACCAATGGCCACCACCTCCTTACTAGAATCTGCTCAATTTTGGTGTCTTCTAGCCCAAAGGACATAGGGAATGGGTTTCTCTCTTTCACTAGAGTTCCTAGAGCTTTTTTAATGTATGAATTGAATGAAATGAGTGCCTCTTTTCTTATGTGTTTGGTGGTGTCAAAATCACCGATGGTGATTTTGGCTCATAGTGGATGCCTTATGGCTTGGGGTGGTTGGGAATGGCAGGAATCATCTAGGTGGCTTGGTTTGGTTGGCCAAGGCTTGGGAGGTCGCCAAGTGGGATTAGTGGGTGTCCTATGGGTTTCAAATGCTCCAATAGGGGAGGTGGGGTGAATTCACCTCTCCATGAGTCATGGATAACCCAATCACCTCTTGGGTCAGGTTAGGCAGTGTCCTAGGAGCTTAGGTGGACCAATGGAAGAGTGCAAAATGGCCAAGAAATGGACATGACCACTCCCCTAAGTGATTTGTCTTATGCGATACCCTTGTCCCAAGGGTAGAATGATCATTTAGCATTGAATTTAATTTGGATAGATTTGGAATGAATCAAAAGTGAGTTGGAACAATTTCATGTCATTTAGAGTTCATTAGGTTAGGTTCGGCTCAATTTAACCCATTTGGGTCAATTTTGGTCAAAATGAGTTAGGTTGACCAATTGGTCAAATTAGGTCAAACTAAGGGTTGGGTCAAGTTCATATGACCATTTCGAGTGTGTTGATATCATTAGTTTGATTTAATTTTGTTTAGATTTGATTTTGTTTATTTGAATTCATTTGGGTCAAATGGGTCAAGTTGACCAATTTAAATTAAATTCTAAATTGGGTCATGGCTTGGATTTGGTTGATCATTGGGAATGTGTTGTAGGCTTTGGTTGAGTTCAATTTGGATTGATTTGACATATGTTGGCCATTTAGGTCAAATTGGGTCAACTTTTGAGCCAATTGGGTTAGGTTTGGCACAATGGAAGGTCGAGTCATATTCAAGTGTTAATTTTGGGTTGGTATGAATCATGGGTTTCATTAGATTTGGCTTAGGTTGCAATTTGGCTAGTTTAGGTTCATATGGGTTAAAGGTTGACTTGGCCAAAAGGCTAGTTGACTTTATTTGACCCAATTTATGATAATTAATCAATCTAGATGATCAAATCATGTCATGAAGTTTGGATTGGCTTAATTCACTTTGATTTGGATTGAATTTGATTTTGGTTCATGTTGGTCAAATTGGCCACTTTGGGTCAAGTGAACTAGTAGGATTTAGTTGACTTGGTTTTTGATTGAGTTTGATTTAGTTGTGTTTATATATGGATTTGAGATTGATATATGAATTCAACTGCAATTGGTTTGTGTTCAAATGAGTTTTGGTTCATTTAAATATTTCAAGTCAAATGGGCTAAGTTGAGTTTGACTTGGGTTGATTTTCATTTGGCTTGATGATTGTAAGTTTCATTTATATTTGTGAATGGTGATTGATAAAATGATTGATTTGTGAGAATATCAATTAAATTTGACTTGATTTAGATGGAATTTTGGCTAAGTTCATGAAATTAATTCAAAGGACTTAAGAAGGGTTTTGATTTAATTTGATTTAATTTGATTTAGTTTTGATCATTTGAATGTAAATTTGATTTATATTTAAGAAGATGATTAAAGATATAAGTTGATTATGAGAAAATCAATTGATTTTGGATTGATTTGGATTTGGCTAAGGCTAAGTCCATAAGATAAATCATAGGGCTTAGGAAGGATTTTGATTTTGGGCTTCAATCATTTGGCTTGGAATTTTAATTAGGAATTGGATTTGGATCTGAAATTTAGTTTGATTATAGGTTTAATAGGGTGAATATATATTGGATTTATGTTGTAGGGTAAGAGGTTATCCTAACCCCTAAGGCATAACCTAATTCTATGATTAACCCTTCTATGTCTCTAAGTTTAGGTTAAGTGTTCATCTTCACTAGAAGTGTTCTATGACTAAGGAAGTCTTAGATTCTAGAAGACTCTTAAGTCTAAGATGAGGAGATAGATAACTCACTCCAAAAGTGAGGTCAACAAATGGACCCTAATAGGTGTGGTGTAGTGACAAGGTACCATTGCGTATTAACGTGAGACAACCAATAATGTCCAAAAGATTACAAGCTAAAAGAAATGATCTATACATAAACTAAGAAGGTAGATAGAATCACGATATTAGTGCGATGCAGGTCTCTTTATGCCATGGGCATAAGAGACCTAGAAGGAATTCATTGGGGATTGAGTACATGAACCTTCCACTAGGGAAGCAGGTTCAAGCTATCCATTAGGGATATGGATTTGAGTTTGATTGTGAATATGATTTATGGGAAGAAGATTTATTGGGGATAAGAATCTATAATCCGGCAGGGATCAAGATCGAATTAATTTTAATTTATTTTATTTTAATTTATGTAGAGGCATATCCTATAGGGAAGTGAACCTTCCACTAGGGAAGTAGATTCGGGTTATCTGTTGGGGATAAGAATTTAATTTTAAATATGATTTGTTTGGGGTGTATCCGCTAGGGATAAAAGTTTGATTAGATTTTCTTTGATTTAACTCCACTCGGGAGGTTGGATTAATTTGTTATGGCTCCATTAGTGAGAAGGGTTCTAGATTGAGGGCATATCCGCTGGGGATGTACATTCGGTTAGAATTGTTTGATTTAGATCTAGGCTCCACTAGGGAGGCTAATTTGATTTGCCTCATTGGGGAGAAGTTTGATTTGTTTGATATATTTGATTTGACCCCACTAGGGAGGTTGGTTTTGAATTTGGTTTGTTATGGACCCTGTCGGTGTGTAATGGACCGCACTAAAAGTGAGGTCAACAAATCCAACTTCAAATAATCAATCCCATGATCAAATCGAAGCTCAAAATTCTCCATAAACCTTATGATTGAATTCCATGGCCTTAACCTTAGCCAAGTCCAATTCAATTGATTTTCTTAAAGATCAATTAAATCTCTCAATCATTTATCAAATCTAAATCTAAACTCAATTCCAAGTGATTAAAACCCAAAATTGAATCCAAATTCCAAAATTCCTTCCTAAGCCATATGACTCATTCTCATAAGCTTAGCCAAATCTCCACCTAAGTCATCCCAAACTTGATTGATTTTTTTTTATAAATTATTCCTTCATTCATATTCACAAATATGAATAAAATATAAACCCAAATGACCAAAACCAAATCAAACTAAATCAAACCAAATATACCCTTCTTAAGCCATATAGACTTACCTAATAACCAAATCTTAACCCAAATCAACCCAAAATTAATTGGTTTCTTTATAAATCATTATTACTTCATTTCATAAATATAAATGAAACCCATTCCAATGACCAAAAATAAATCAAACTAAATTGATTTCCTTCTTAGCCCTTTTGACTTCCATGATTTGCTTCCAAATCAATCTCAAAGTGATTTTCACATGAATCATTTATATCATCATTTATATTCACAAATATAAATAGAATATAAATTCAAATAGAAAAAACCAAATCCAATTCAAGCCTTCTAAGCCATTTCAATGGACTTAGCCAAATCCTATCCAAATCAAGTCAAAATCAATGAATTTTCTCTTGAATCAAACATTCCTTAAATGATCTATCTAAATATAAATGAAACTTACAATCGTCAAACCAAACTCAAGTCAACCCATGTCAAGTCCAAGTTAGCCATTTTAACTTGAAAACTTCAAATGAGCTAAAGTCCATTGGACTCCAAATTGATTGTAGTTGGATTTATAGTTCTATCATATGCTCATGTATAAGTTCACCTAATTTTGAATCATGACAAAACCAAGCCAATTGACCCATTTAAGTCCACTTGACCAAAAGTAACCTAAAGGACCTTTTTGAGCCAAGTTCTAATAACTAAACCCATCCAAGCCTCATATCATGGTCAAAAATCACCCTAGGATGATCAATCACCTTGAATTGGGTCAAACTAAGTCAACCCTTAGATCATATGAAACCCAAACTAGCCAAAACTCATCCTACACCAAATTGATTGAAATCATTAATTCATCTCAACCCATAATCAATGTGTGAACATAACTTGACCATCAATTAAGCCAAACCAAACCCAATTGGCCATTTGAGTTAACCCAAATTGACCTAAAAGGCCAAAATAGGTCAAATCTTGATCTAATCCAAATTGATTGCAACCAATGGCACAAGTTCATTACAAATTCATTATTGAACTTAACCAAATCTCCAATTTGACCAATTGAACCCAATCTAGCCCAATTGAACTAAAAGGTCAAATTGGCCTAAATCTAAATAAAATCTAATTGATTCAAACCAAAGCCTACAATCATTTTTATTTAACCAATTGAACATGAAACACCAACTTAAGCCAATTTGGCCAATTTGGTCAAATTGGTCAATTATCAATGTTGCCCATTTGACCTATATGAATCAAAATGAGCCAAAATCAAACTTAAGCCAAATTGATTGAAACTAGTTGAACTAAAATTCTTCAAATCATCATTTGAACCAAACCTTGGTTTGACCAAATTTGACCAATTGGTCAACCTAACTCAGATGACCCAAATTGAACCCATATGACCAAATTGAGCTAAAACCCATAAAACCAACCTATGGAACTTTGAAGGCACTTCCCCAAAGCCATCTTAGGTCAGCTCAAAAGCAAATGTTCCATGGATCCTCTCCCACATTAGATTCTTTCCTCTAATGGCAAAGTCCACTCTCTCAACCTTGGCATCATCAAACTTCTAAATGGAGCATCCAAAACTTCCTAACCCACCCTAAGTGTGCTAGGACTTACCTTGGACCAAAAGGATGTGAGTTAACTCACCTCCCTTACAAACTAAGAAACCAAAGGATCCAAGCAAAGGTAATATGACCAAATTAAGCTTGGAGCCTTCTACCATGGCTTCTCTCAATCTAGATGAGCCATGTGAACTTGATGGTGACCACTCTGGTGCTCTGGAAGTAGCTTGCTAGTTGAAAAATGAGAAGAAATCTCATCTGTCCACCTCAGCAAACTAAGGGGTATACCCCCTCAATTCGCATGGGAAATTAGTTCATTCGAATGGTCTGAGCTTCTAAGGATGAATTCGAGCCTCCTTGCAATCTCCAGAGTGATTCCAAGCTTTTCTCCTTTCTCCTTCACGTGCGAGAAATAAGGGATCTCAATCCCGATTCTAACTTCTTTATTTCTCAACCAAACTTCAATTCCTCTTACACACACCTTCCACGCACGTCATCGAAGCCACCCAAGTATTTTTCTAAGCTCCAAAGCCATCGGAGCTAGGAGTTCAATCACCACCGAACTCCAAATTGATGGAAGATAATCCACTGAGCGAACCAAGGGGAATTGGCATGCGTGCTACTCAACAAGGCCTCGTTTATACTAAACAAAGCTACCTCCATTGATCCCACTGCCAATCCTGAGCTCTGGCAATGTAATATCTCAAAATCGTAGATATAGGAAATTTTTCGTGGAGCTTTGTGAAGAAAATTTGAATGCGAGTTGATCTTGGTCATTGGATGTGTGCAGATTCCTTCCATGATGGTGTGGGATCATTTTGAAGTTCATTCGAGCTCGAGTGAGCTCAGATTGAATGATCCATGGCGGACGGACACCGTCATTTATTACTCGTTGGAAGAGAGATCACATATCGTCCATTCTGCGTGATTGGAATGAACGGCTCTGATCAAATCCGCTAGATTCCTCTATTTTATCCCTTTATACCATGGGATTGATTTGTACCATCCAATCTGAGATCGGAAGGTGGAGATCAATACCGTGTCCACCGCCAGCTGACTCAGTGCCCAGATGTGACTAATTTAATAGGCAATCCTGCAATTCCACGTGGAAAGTGCACCACGTCAGCGCGCCATGTACACCAATGGGAGTAAGGCTTAATTAGGTGTTTTAATTAATTTTTAAGGCTAAAACTTCTATAATTCATAACTAATTATAGAAAAATCCAAAAGTATAAATAATAGCTCATTCTAAAGGTATTTCAAAAGGAAATCCATTAAAATTATCCTTAATTAATTTTGAATATTAATTTTGGCTTAATTAGGGTTTAATTAAAAATTTAATTAGCCTAATTACTCCCTAATTAATTAACCAATCAATTTTAAACTTTTTGAGAATGTCTAGGAGGATGACCTGTGCCTCCCCTATTTTTCTTGGAATTTATTGGTTGATTAATTGGGAAAATTGATTTCTTAATACCTAATTACCTTCTTAACTTAATTAAGTGATACTAATTAAGCATGTGAACAGTAATTAGTTAACCAATTGGACCCCTTAATCATGTTTAATAGTGGGGAGACTTAGGGAATTGGATTGGGGCCTCCTCTAATCTTTCCCCTAAGTTTCTTCTCTTTTTCAACAAAAATGCTAAGTAAAGATTAATCAACAAATTAATAGCTTAATTAGTTAAATTGAAACTCAAATCATACGAAATCATGTTTGGTTACATAAAAGGCTTATGGAATTATGTTGGGGCCTTTTCCCAACCTTTTCCCCTTAATCTCATTTCATTTTAATGGATAATTAATCAATTTTGGAAATTAAGTAAAGAGGAATGGATTAATGTATTAACTTGATTAACCTAATTAAAAGAGTTATTGCATCTAATTTCCCTTAATTGATTCATGGGTAGGTCTTTAGGTGTTCAATAGCCTAAAGAGGTTTAATGAAATTATGGTTAGCTCACATGTGTGAGAAAATCATAAAAGTAATTAAGTAAGTTCCTTAAGCTTAATTAATTAATGATTGTGAGCTAGTTGAATTAGGCCCCTTTTATTTTATAGAAGCATTGTCATTTACTCTTCAATTCATTTGTATATTACATTGGCTCATAATCATTTGATTAACCATCTTCAGGTAACATAGGTCAGGGTTCAATTAATTAATTTAATTCATACCTTAACCTAATTAATATATAAAATTGGCTTAATTACTTTTCATTAAATCAAATTCTCTCACACATGAGGAATGGGACTAAGATTAGCAAATCTCTTCTCATATTTCTTAATTCAAATCAAACATAAAAATAAAAGTGACATTAAGAAACTTTGGTTTACTTCAAATGAGTTTATTTATTGTGATTGTCCTCATGAATTTATTGGATTGAATGAAATCATGTGCTTATATTCCTTTATTTTTTCAATCATATTAAATATTCTATGTCACTTGTAGTCATGCATCTTTTTTTCTAAAATCAATTAAGTGAAATGATTTCCTTTATGTCAAATTTGCATGTGTTGATTTAAATTAAAATAAGTGTGATTATTATCACTATTAAATCAAAATTATTTACAAAAGCATATAAATAAATTATAATATATGGAGTGATGACAATTATAAATATTCATAAGCTTGCATGTTCCTATAACTTAGAACATGTGATATGGAGTTCTCTTTCTTTAATCTTTATAAATTTACATAAACCTTGAATGTTAACAAGTGTATAGTTCATTTCAAAAAGGACACAACACTTGTTTGGATTCATCCCTTTGTACCTCTATGTTTGAACTTAGATAGAACTTTAGCTCACATGTATAAATAATTCAATCAAATCAAATACAACTTTTGCATGATTTTTCCATTCTTGTAGTTATTTGTACATTCATGTGTATTTAAGAGTAGTGGGTATATCTAATCTAGACATTCTGGGGACGTAAGGCTTTAAGTAGCCCCAAGGAGGTCTTTACCTCACTCCCCTGGTTTAGCAATTGCAAAGTATCTCTTAAAACTTTAATACACTTTTGTGTGCATTTAGCTAATGAATGAAAATCTTCATCTAATCAAATCAAATACAACTTTTGCATGGTTTTCCCATTCTTGTAGTTATTTGTACATTCATGTGTATTTAAGAGTAATGGTTATATCTAGTATAGACATTCCAGGGATGCAAGGCTTTAAGTAGCCCCAAGGAGGTCTTTACCTCACTCCCATAGTTTAACACTGGTGAAGTATCCGCTTAAAACTTTTATACGCTCAGATTTGCATTTAGCTAATGAATGAAAAATCTACTTTTCTACTAAGAAAGACATGCATTCATATTTGTTCAAATGATTGAATTGATTGATCACATGGTTTAAAGCCTACTTTCTTTTATTCATGTGTATAAATATACATATGTTTGAATATAAATAGTATATAGTTTGGACATCTCTAGAATACTTTTAGCTTCAAGGAGGTCATTTGATTATCTCACTTCCCTGATTAACAATGACACATACTTATTTAATTTCATTCCAATGTATTTTTAAATAAGAATTTAGATAGAACTTTAAATTAATATTATAAAATAATTCAATCAAATGAAACATCTAAATTCCAAATGCATATGCTTACAACTTTTATCTAAGTGTGCTAAAAACATATTGCATGTATAGGTATGCTTAGGATTTAATCATATGCATGTTACATATGATGGAAAGAAATGAATGAACATGTGCCAAAAATAGTTACAAAAATACATGCATACATCCATCATTTAAGTGTGTTAGAACATAGTGCATGTATAGGTATACTTAAGGGTTAACCATGTGCATGTTACATATGATGGGGAGAAATGAATGAATATGTGTCATGTGATAGTAATTAATTCCAATTAATCTTAAGATGCCTTTCTTATTGAATGAGGTCATTTAAAGTGAACCAAAACCTAGGATTAATTAAAATATTTAATAAGCCTTTCACTAAAAAGAACTTATAATTAACATGCTTTAGATGTGACTTAAGGTAGAGATGAAAGAGAGCAATCCTCTCTTTTCTTATCTTTATAACACTTAGTTGCTAAGTGCAACCAAATGAAACAAAACAAAATGCTAATTAAAATCCTTAAATCAATTAAACCACTTGAAAATGAAATCAACTCCTTTTGACTAAATTCTTTTCATACTTAGAAAGTCATAACAATGTTTAGTTAAGGTATACCACACAAGCCTTAGTACACACACTTTAGGTTAAGCCGCCATTTCTAGATTTATGTTAGGGCGGTGCATGGAGTGATGTACATTTGGTTTTATGATGTATTATTTTAGATGTTAGGGTGTATATTTCATAGGATTTATATCGCGGATTAGCATAATCATATTTTATGTAGGGATTGTACTTAAGGGGTGCTTAAAATAAATATAAATGCTCTTTTAGGTTGCTTAACCCTAAGTATAATTCAAGTTAGGACAGTGGACTTAGTTACCCATACAGAGTGCTAAGCCCAAATCATATATATGCTTTTGGTTGTATGGTTTTAACTAACACTTATTTTGGGTGTAGTTAGATTTTTTTCTTATTTTTAATGTAATTTTACATTAGGAAGAGGATTAGTGTTATGGGGATTAGGATGAGCAGCTAGAGAAGCTTTGTCCTATGAGGCCTGTGATGTCTTTAAAGCAAGCACATCCAAATCAAAGAAGGAGGAAGATACATGAAGCATGAAGAATAAAGATAAGAAGACCATCATAGCATTTATTCATTTATAATTGTAATTATTCTTTCATTTTTCAGGTTGTAAAATGAACTCGCTACCCATTTTCTCTTTTGGATTATAAGGAGGCACCGAACCGACTTTTTATTATTTTGCATTAGATTTATAAAATGCTTGATGTTATGTTTAAATTATGCAATAGAAATAGCATGTCTTTTTTTAGTTTCTTTATGAATGATGATTTAATGTGTGGCTAGGATCTGATTAGGCTCTTAGGAAAAAATTAATTTTTCTACCCCAACTACAACTCATAACTAAAGTTTTAAATAACTCATAACCTCACATAAAGCCTAAGTGTTAAATCATGATAATTAAAATATTTATCAACCCCTTAGCTGAATGTTATATGTTTAATATCATGCATCCATATTTCTTCACTCTTATAAAAAGAGGGTTTCCAATGTTGCATGATAGCGGAAGACTTGACCTTTGAGGGTCTTCTCTATGATGGAAAACACATCTTTATCTCTGATTTAGCCAATAACCTCTTTTCTTATGCATTTAGACATATGAGAATCTTATGGCCTTTGTCAAAATGAAGAGTCCAGAATTAAATAAAATTTGAAAATATTTGCATTAGACTAAGTCATTATTCATAGCACTCATGCTCTAATCTCTTAGGGAGTGGGTTTAAGGACTTTAGTTTCTTTTTAAATAATAACAACCCAACTATATTACAAAGTCATATGACTTTCCTACATGATTTTAAAGCGTAGGAGGAGTTAACAACCTACCACTCCAGGCAGTTATAAGTTTAGCAATCGAGTGATTTATCCTCTTTGTAGAGGTAAACCTTATGCCCACTTTTGCTTAGATTTAGGTCATGATTTAGCTCTTGCTAAAGCTCCCTAGATTTAGGATATGAGGTGGCTATTTCCTTTGGGCAACAAACATAAATTCTCTCCTCTTAGGCATTTCCACAATCTTATATTATGGGATCATAAGTTCTAGCTTTCTAATAAAATTTTAACTGAAATAAATATCTCTCTTCAATTTCAAACATATAAAGCCCAACCTTAGGATATATTGGAGTGCTCACTAGGTTTTCTAGTATTATAAGCATTCCCTACTCATTTCCATTGGCTTCAATAATAAGTCTCTCCTTTTTGATCTATCCCATTTGATTTTCCAATACAGTTACTTTATTGGTAGTCTTAACCTTAAAATCTTTGGAGACAACAATTGTTTACTTTAATCGAGAGTATTCCTAAGGAATTCACTTTCTTTAGGATGATGTTAACTATGGGGACTTGCCCTCATAGGAAACTTTAGAACCCAATTTAATATAAACTTTGCTTTATTCATCCATGTAAAGTAGGGGAAAAATCTATGGTATATTCGAAGACCCATCATGTCTTAAGAGTCCTTATTAGGTGATTAGGTCCATCGAATGGTGATTCTTCTATCTTTCTAGATAGTACATTGTACCTCAATGTCATACCTGATCACTTCAATAAGTAGACTCTCAGATCTGCATGATGTCCCCCCATACATATCAAAAATAAATACCACATGTCAGTTTAAAGCTCTATCTAAATTCTTATAGAAAAATACATAGGGATGAAATTAAATAGATTCATGTCATTATTAACCAGGAAAGTGAGGTAATCAAATGACCTCCTTGGGGCTAACTAAAGCCTCATATTTTTGGGGTGTCCAAACTATATACCCACTTGCATTCAAACATATGTAAATTTCCATACATGAATATAAGAAATAAAGCTCTCAATCATATGATTAATTAATTTGACAACTTAATCATTCATGAATGCATGGATTTTTGATAAAAGAAAGAGGGGTTCTAATTCAATAATTAAATACACACACACATGTAAAAGAGATATAAGCTAGAACATGTCATTGTTAACTAGGGAAGTGAGGTAATCAAATGACCTCCTTGGGGCTAACTAAAGCCTCAGTATTCTGGATGTCCGAATAAACACTTTCTTTTCTCAAATACATATGGATGTATACATAAATGAAGGAAGAAAAAACCATATAAAGATTGCATTTTTTTAATTCAATTGAAGCATTTATGCATATGGATTAAAGTTTTATACAAATTCTAATGTAGAAATAGATGTAAATGAAATCAAATAAGTACGTCGCTATTAACCAAAAAAGTGAGGTAATCAAATGACCTCCTTGGGGTTAACTAAAGCCTCATGTTCCCTGGATGTCTGGACTATATACTTATTAACATTCAAATACATGTAAAACCATACATCAATTAAAGAAAAGAAAGCTTCATTCCATATACTTAAGGTATAATCATATACATCTCTTATGAATTTATAACTAGCATCATAACATATGTTATTACTCATTTATAAGATTTTTTTTTTAAAATTACATTTAGATTTAATAGTGATAATAGCCACACATATATTAAATTAAATCAACACATGCAAGCTTAACATAAAGGAAAACCATTTGATTTAATTAATTTTCAAAAGATGGATGTATGATTTCAAGTGACATACAACATTTAACATGATTGGAAAGGAATAAATAAATATAAACACATGATTTCATTCAATCAAATTAATTTCTAAGGGCAATCTTATCGAATAACACCACTTAAAATAAACCAAAGTATTTTATGTATCATTTTTTTTTGAATTCATGTTGGATTTGATTTAAGGATGAGAAGAGATTTGTTGATCTAATCCCATTCGCATGTTCGCAAATTAATTTGGTTTAATAAAATGTGATTAAGTTGATTTTATGGATTCATTAAGTTATAATATGCATTAAATCTATTAATTAACCTTTGCTTATGTTTCCTTAAAGTAATTAACTAAATAATTATGAGATATAATATGCAAATGAATGAAAAGTAAATTTGCAATAATCCTAAGAAATAAAAGGGGCCTAATGCATTTGGCTCATGATTAATAGTTAATTAAGTTAAGAAATTTAATTAAGTACTCTTATAATTCTTCCACACATGCGGGCTAATTATAATTTCCTTAAGATTTCTTTAGGTTGTTGAACACCTAAGGGTTTACCCAGGACTTCATTAATTGAGATTCCACGTGATTATAATTTGAGTTTGATTAATTAAGAAATTTGATTAATTGATTAAGCCTTGATTAATTTAATTAAAGAAATTAACTTAGAAAAATAGATTAGGAAGGAGGCCCTAATCTTATGCCATGGACTCATTCACTATTAAGCAATAATTAACCACTTAATTAATTAATTACTATTCATGGGATTCATTAATTATTAATTAAGTTAAAAAAGTAATTAGAGCTTAATTAGATAATTTCTCTAATTAGTTAAGCAATAAATCCCAATAAAATTATGGGAGGTAAAGGTCATCCCATTGAATTAACACACAAAGTTTGGGGCTAATTACTTAAGTAATTAAAAGTAATTAAGTTAATTAATTTTGTAATTAAACTTTAATTAAGCCTTAATTATTATTTAAAATTAATTAAGAATATTTTTAATAAAGTCTCCTCTAAAATACCTTCAAAATGAATATTTATTTATATTTTTATGATTTTTATATGATTTTTTATAATTTTCCAAATTTTCAGTTGATTTAAATAATTTTTCAAGATTTTTATAGAGTATATTAATTAATTTTTACTATAATAGACTATTTGAGCCTCATATTGCAACATCTCCCAATCCATAAATATTTTTGACTTGAAATTTTAATGGTAAGTGTATTTTAACATTAGTTTCAATCCATAAAAATTTTCAATCAATCTGATGTGTATTTTTAGTTCAATTAATGAAATTTGATTTTTACTAAAACTTAAATTAAGCTCAGAATACTCAACAAAAATTAAGTATTTTTGATTTTTTTTTTTTTGGGTTCCTCTCGAAAAGACAAATCCAACGAGCCCTTGAAATTTTTGGTTAAGTATTTTACTTTTATAAATTTTTAAAGTTTCAGATGATTTAAGTAATTTTAAAAGCCAAAAATACCCTAATTTCTTACTTAACCATATCAGTGCCACGCGGCGTTGATGGGTGCAACGCGGTGCCATGCTGCACTGTGTCATTGAATGCATGGTTCCACGTGGCACTTGATGCCATGCGGCAATGCGCTATTGGCTGGTGCGACATTGATGCGGCAAAAGAGCGAGAAAAGGCGGAACCGCAAGGGATCAAATCGGACCGTTGGATTGCGGATCGGATGATCTAGATCAAATCAATTGATCTGAGGGTCTAAATTGCATGAAATCTGGTGCTAATCATATCCATCCATTTCCTTGAATAGGAGATCAGACAGCAGTGGGATTTTCTTCCTCCCAAGCGACAAAAATGACCATATGAATAGTGTTTTCATGGGATTTTATGGGATTTTCATGAAATCGAACAAAAAAGGGTCCGTCTGTGGTCAATTTTATAATAATTCTCATCAAAAAACTTCTATTTTTGCATTGGGATCATGTGAAATGAGGGATGCAAGAATTTTCTAGTAGAAATTTCTAAAATCGAGTTAACATCATCACAAACAAAAGAACCTGTGGTCGGGTAAAGGATTTAAAAATTACCTCACCGAGGATGGTTTCCAATGGCTGTGTTGATTCGAGCACACTCCTAAATGTGAGACAAAGCCTTAGGATGAATCTAGACCCTTTCCTCCTCACGAATGTTGTATCCACCAATGCCGCCTGCGACCGCTTGATTTTGGTGACTTCTAGCCCAAAGAAAGTAGGGAATGGATTTTTCTCTTTTATTTGAGTTTCTAGAGCTTCTCTAATGTAGAAATTTAATGAAATGAGTACCTCTTTTCTATGTGCTTGGTGGGGCCAAAAATCACCAATAATAATAATTTTTGGTTCCTAGTAGATGTTCTATGGCTTGGGGTGGTTGGGAATGGCAGGGAATCATGTTAGGTAGCTTGGTTTGGTTGGAAAAAGCTTGGGAGGTGGCTGCAAAGAAGGATTAGTGGGTTTCTTATGGGTTTCAAATGATCTAATGGGGTAGGTGGGGTGAATTCACCTCCCATGAGTCATGGCCAACCCAATCACCTCTTAGGTCAGGTTGGGCAGTGTCCTAGGAGCCTATGTGGACAAATGAAAGAGTGTCAAGTGGCCAAGGAATGGAAACAACCACTCCCTTAAGTGATTAGTCTCATGTGATACCCTTGACTCAAGGGTAGAATGGTCATTTGGCATTGGATTTGATTTGGGCAGATTTGAAATGAGTAAAAAGTGAGTTGGACCAAATTTCATGTCATTTGGAGTGCATTAGGTCAAAATGAGTTAGGTTGATCAATTTATCATA
The DNA here is from genome assembly GCA_021442155.1 of Cymbidium sinense. Lineage (NCBI taxonomy): Eukaryota > Viridiplantae > Streptophyta > Magnoliopsida > Asparagales > Orchidaceae > Cymbidium > Cymbidium sinense. The sequence goes on along the minus strand of CM038220.1, from coordinate 117,698,825 downwards.
TTGGTTCAAAACTAAGGGTTTGGTCAAGTTCATATGGCATTTAGAGTATGTGGATGTCATTGGTTTGGTTTAATTTGATTTAAATTTGATTTTGGTTCATTTGGGTCAAATGGGTCAAATGGCCAAATTGGCTTGGGTCATGGCTTAGCTTGGATTTGGTTGATCATTGAGAATGTGTTGTAGACTTTGGTTGAGTTCAATTTGGATTGGATTTTGATTTGACCCATTTTGATCATTTAGGTTAAATTGGGTCAACTTAGATCAAGAGGGCCAACTGGGTTAGGTTTGGCTAAATTAAATGTCGAGTCATGTTCAAGTGTTGATTTTGGGTTAGTATGAATGATGGGTTTTAATATATTTGACTTAGGTTGCAACTTGGCTATTTTAGGTTCATATGGGTTAAAGGGTTGACTTGGTCAAAGGGCTAGGTTGACTTAGTCTGACACAATTTATGATAATTGATCGATCTAGAATGATCAACAATAATGTCATGAAGTTTGGATTGTCTTAATTCACTTTGATTTGGATTGAATTTGATTTTGGTTCATGTTGGTCAAATTTGCACTTTGGGTCAAGTGAACAAGTTGGATTTAGTTGGCTTGATTTTGGGTTGAGTTTGATTTAGTTGAGTTTATATATGGATTGGAGATTGATATTTAACTACAATTGGTTTGGGTTCAAATGAGTTTTGGTTCATTTGAATATTTCAAGTCAAATGGACTAAGTTGGGTTTGACTTGAGTTGATTTAGATTTAGCTTGATGGTTGTATGTTTCATTTATATTCGTGAATGGTGATTGATAGAATGATTGATTTGTGAGAAAATTAATTGAATTTGGTTTGATTTAGATGAAATTTTGGCTAAGTTCATGAAATTGAAGGGTTTTGATTTAATTTGATTTAGTTTTGATCATTTGAATGTGGATTTGATTTATATTTAAGAAGATGAATGAAGATATAAATTGATTATAAGAAAATCAATTAATTTTGTATTTATTTTGATTTGACTAAGACTAAGTCCATAAGATAAATCATAGGGCTTATGAAATATTTTGATTATGGGCATCAATCATTTGGCTTGGAATTTGAATTTGGATTTGGATCTAAAATTGAGTTTGATTGTAGGTTTGATAGAGTGAATCTGGATTGGATTTGGGTTGTAAGGTAGTAGGGTTATCCTAATCCCTAAGGCACAACCTAATCCTATGATTAACCCTTCTAAGTCTCTAGGTTTAGGTTAAGTGTTCACCTAATCACTAGAAGTGTCTTATGACTAAGAAAGTCTTAATGTCTAGAAGACTCCTAAGTTTAAGACAAGGAGATTAAGAACAACATATCCTCATTCCTATTTTTCCTATACATGTAAATTTCAAGAAAGGGAAAGGATAAGAAATAGGTTGATCAGAAAGAGAGATCAAAGGTTCATGTTTATAAGTATGTCTTTTACGAGAATGTAATTAATCTTTTATCAATCACGATGTTACTATTTTGATGGATATTGATAAGTACCATGATTGTTACATTTAATTTTTGTGATTGTATAATTTTGATATGAATTGAATGAAAGTGGATGACTTTTATTTTATTATTTTTATTGATGATATTAGTGGCTCTATGTGAAAAAAGAAAGAAAATATAATTTCTTCCAAATAGATCTTGGGTAGTGTTTATTATATAAGACAATCATCTCTCAATTTAAAGGTTATATCATTTTGAGTGGTGATAGTTTAATTTAGTGTCAGAGAAATGGATACAGAGGAATTAATTTTTAATTAGAGCCATAGGAATGATCAGTTGTTTAGTGATAGAGATTTGAATAGCTTAAAATTATTTTTACCAATATTATATGTATTTCATTATGATGAATAAGTTTATAGGTGTCAGTATTCTAAATTGGATGCTATGAATTCTCAAGAGCAAGATATGACAGATGGGTAGAGTTCTAGTAAGATTTTGCTGATACAGAGTATAGTGGGAGCTATGTCTTCTGTTTTATGCTTGGTGACTTAGTTGATGGGTAAGGTTCAGAGTAGGATGTTTAATGCTAAGGTGGCAAAAGGAACAAACATTTGCAGATGTTTTAAAGGTTGAAGTCCCCTCACTTCAAGGCAGTTGAACCTCAAGTTATAAAGGATTAGCTATTGCGGTTGGAAAAGACATTAATGGTATGTGGCATTCAGAGAATCGTAGAGTATCATTTGTAGTATTTTTTTGTTGGATGGAGAGGCGGAGTGTTCGTGGTTGGGTCAGTAGAGAGATAGTTTAAGGGCAATTTGAATTCTTTAGTTGGGAGGAGTTTATTAATTTTTAGAGCATGGTTTTGGTTTCCTTTAGGTAAACAATAGATGTAAGAAGCCTTTTATGAGATTAGTAGTGTAGGGAAGCATGATAGTTATTTAATATGAGAATGAGTTTACTACACTTACAAGATATTTTCCATAGTTGGTTAGTACTTCAGAGGACAAATGTTACAGATTCTTGAGAGGACTAAGAGATAGTTTGAGACACCCACTAGTTTATTTCAAAATTAAAGATGTCACTAAGCTTGTCGAGAGAACTAGATTGGTCCATAATCATCTAACATCCACTCAACAACATTAGGATTATAGTAGGAAGCGGTTTGGTTGGGAGACATACAAGAGCAGTATTAGTGGGAAACAAGAGTTGATTTGGACCAGGAGACTCGAGGAAGAGCCCATCATTATCTATTAGTAGTGGTTCAACAAGCTATATTGGTAGTGTACCTATAAGTGTAGCTTGTGAAAAGAAGCATCTTGGTCATTGTATATAATTATATGGCAGTGTTCAAGATGTGGTTAGACTAGACACAAAGTAGTAGATTTTCCATAGAAGGGGCCAAAAGAAGGATTGTATATTTGAGGTGAAGATCCTAAATGGAAATGGAGATAGAGGATATCACAACCAATAGCTTTCTATGAGAAATCTTCGAGTGAAGATGGAGGCAAGCTTAATGGAGGATGGTCAAAAAGAACTCAGAAGGATTCTTTCACTCAAGTTTCTATAGAACCAGTGCAAGCTAAAGTGTATTGTTTGACTCAACAAGAATGTGGCTACATTTAATATTGTAATATGCTTCTATTTCTACACACCTGCGAGTTTTATTTGATTATAGGGCATCATTTCTTCATTCGAAATATTTTATGTTGTTGAATTTATCATCTATTGTATTACATTATACTTTATCTATTATTTTACCCACTAGAGATTTTATGACAGTTAGTTGTGCATGTATTTATGAGATTGAGTTAATAGTGTTTCTGAGTTTGATATTTTTTTTTTGAGATGAATTGGTTAAGTAGATATGGTGATCATATTGATTTCATGAAGAAGACAGTGGCATTAGTAAAGGGTTATAAAAATATTCATTTTTAGGGTATTAGAGGAGTATTATCATCACTTATATCAGCATTACATTAATAGATTATGGAAGATGGGATGTTTTGTATATCTTGCTCATGCAAGGGATGAGAGTAAAATTTTAATTTTGATTGAAGAAATTCATGTTGTAAGAGATTTTTTTGATGTTTTTTCGAGTTGGTTAACTTGCCCCTTGATAGAGAGATAGAGTTCTATATTGAAGTGTTCTATGGTACATCCCTATTACTAAGACTCCTTAAAATGACACCTAAAGAGTTATAAGAGTTGAAGGTGTAGTTGAAAGACTTGGTAGATAGAGGTTTTATTAGGCCTAGTGCATTTCTGTGGGGTGCTCTTATATTATTTGTAAGAAAGAAAGATGCCATGTTGCATATGTGTATTTATCATAGAGAATTAATCAAAGTGACTATCAAGAATAAGTATCCATTGCACAGGATTGATGACTTATTTGATCAATTGGAGGGCACATCTGTGTTTTCGAAGATAGATTTAAAATATGGATATCATCAATCAAGGTGAAAGAGGAGGATGTAAAAAATAACTTTGAACACTTGTTATGGTCATTATGAGCTCTTAGTCATTATGTTTGGTGTGATTAATGCCCAAGCTGTATTTATGGATTTGATGAATTAAGTATTCAAAGAATATCTAGAACAATTTATTATTATTTTTATTGATGATATATTAGTACTTGAAGCGAGGATGACCATGCTACTCATTTGAGGTTAGTATTGGAGACCTTAAGACAACACATATTATATATAAAATTCTTAAAGTATGAGTTCTGATTAAGGAGCATAGCATTTTTGGGGCATATTGTAAGCGGTGAGGGGATTTCTATAGATCCTTAGAAGGTTCGAACTATCGCTGATAGGCCAAGACCTACTATTATTTCTGAGGTGCCTAGTTTTCTTAGTATAACTTATTATTATAGAAAATTTGTTAAAGAATTTTTACAAATTATAATTTTTTGATAAAATTAACACGAAAGGTAACACCAATTGATTGTATGGCAGATTGTGAAGATAGCTTTTAAAGATTAAAGAGTTATTTGGTGCAGCACATATTTTAACTATTCCATCTAGTACTAAAGGATTCTAAGTATTTAGTGATACATCATTTAAGGGCTTGCGTTGTGTGTTGATGCAGAAAAATAAAGTGATTGTTTATGCTTCTAGAGATACAATAAAATGAATTATTCTTCTCATGATTTAGAATTGGTAGCTATTGTGCATTGAAGATCTAGAGGCATTACCTATATGGAGTTAGATGTGAGGTTACTATTCATCGAGTTTAAAATATATATTTATTCATAAAGAATTGAATTTGTGGTAGAGGAGATGATTAAAATTGATTAAGTATTATGATCTTAGCATGCAATATCAACCTAGTAAAGCTAATATTGTGGCAGATGCACTTAATAGGATGTCCGCTACATTAACAGGTTAAATTACTTTAGATTCTTCATCGATTTGTGATATGCAGAGATTAAACCTAAAAGTGGTTAAATCATGTGATGTAGATTTTGGAATGCTTTCTCAAATGATTGCACAATCAACATTAAAAGAGAGGATTCTAGAAGCTCAGAAGATTGAGAAAGAGTATGGGTGATTGATAGACCATATTTAAAGTAGGAGGAGACCGAGTTTCAGAGAGATGATCATGGAGTGTTGACTTGAATGACTTTTTATAGTGGTGTGGACTTAAGGAAAGAGATTTTACATGAGACACATTATTCTAGATATATAATCCACCCTAGGAGTAATAAGATGTATCATGATTTAAAATCTTTATTTTGATTGTTCGAAATAAAACGAAATGTAGCTAAGTTTGTATCAAACTAGAGGCTTATTAGATGGTAAAATATAGCAAGAGATGTGGCTTATTATAGCATTTGTCTATTTTTGAGTGGAAGTGAGAAGAGATTATGATGGATTTTGCTATGAGATTTTTGAAGTCTAAGCAAAGACATGATACAATATGGGTTGTTGTTGATCGACTAATAAAGTTAGCATATTTACAAAACATAAATCTATTAAATGCATATATAATCTCAGATTGTGTAAAATGGGATATAAGGTTATTATATATGATTGGTGACAAATTCATTTTAGATTATGAAGAGGTAGCTAAGAGTTTAGATTGAACTTTAGAGCTTTTCACCCATGTAAAAATATTAATCTAAGAGGACTATAGTGCGTGAGGATTTATTGAGATCATGTGTACATGATTTTGAGGTAGCGAGGATCATATTCCATTGATTGAGTATGCTTATAACAATAGTTTTCAATCTAAAATTGGAATGATACCATATGAAGCTTTATATGATCGTAAATACAAATTACATTTATCTCGGGACAGAGGTAGGAGAAACAAGATTATTGAGACTAGACTTAGTGGATGATATCACCGAAAAGATTAGATTGATTAGAAACAAATTGAAAGCAACACGAGATAGACTGTGGAAGTACTTTTTTTTGTATTCTAAGCATTGGAACGTGAAATTTTAGATTGGTGATTTTGTATTTGTGAAAGTTGACCTATTAAAAGGTGTGGCCATATTAGGTAGAGAAGGAAAATTGAATCCACAATACATTGGGCCATTTGAGGTGATTGGTAAAGTCAAATAGTTTGCATATCAATTGTTACTGCCAGATCACATATCAGATATTAATGTATTTCATATTACTTTATTGAGAAAATGGGTTATAAATGTGGCAAATAGAATATCAAAGGATGAAATGGAGGTGCAACCTCATTTGATTAATAGAGAAAAACCTTATTGTACTTGGCTTATGATGTTAAGCAATCAAAAGAGAACCGAATTCCTATGGTGATTAATAGAGAAAAACCTTATTGTACTTTGGCTTATGATGTTAAGCAATCAAAAGAGAACCGAATTCCTATGGTGAAAATACGTTGGAAGCATTGATTTAATAGAGAAGCCTGCTAGGAGAAAGAGTCTGAGATGAAACAGTTTTATCCAGAATTATTTAATTAGTGAATGCATTTATAGGAAATGTCGAGGGTGACATTTTCTGAGGTGGGAGATTGCAATACTCTCAGTATGGCTCTATTTTATAAAAATATTTTATAATAAAAAATGCTATAATTTTTTTTGAAATAGTATTATAATACAATAACATATAATATTAAAATAAATTTCTTAAAATTTATTTTAAGTCCAATTTTAAAATCATCGTCATCACATTATATATTGATTACACTCTATTTAATAAATATTTTATCCAATATTTATGAGCATTACATATAAAAAAATATGTAGTTATTAGATTTAAACTTTTATTGCATGTATTTGTACTCATAGATTTTTCACGATCATCTAGCATTCGCAAAAATTGTTTTGCCAAAGTATTCTAGACATAATTCAGAAAATATTTTTCATAATTTTTAGAATTTTGGGTTTTAAGAAATAAATAAATTTATATTATAAATTTCATAAAAATAATATATATATATATAATTACACTTTTATCATTTATATATTATATAAAAAAATAATATTGTTTATATAAATATCTCACTCTACCCAATATTTCCAAAACCCTTTTTTCATTCCTTAGCCGTGAATGTTAGAGAGAGAAAGGGAGAGAGAAAGGGAGAGAGCGAGGAGAGAGAATGTTAGTTTCGGGTTTCGTCCGTCAGGCTTATTAGGAAAATTCATCTCGATGTAGGCTATTGTCATCTTGCTTAAATTTTCAAAAAATTTACTTTTTTTATTTTATATTTTATTTGATTGAATTTCCTACAAACTCAAATCTATAAAAATTCGCAAACATTTTAGGTTATAATTTTTGATATGCTGTAAAATGAATTATGTTGAACATATTGACATAAAAAAATAAAGAGTTCACCAAATATTTTCTGTTATATAATATTTTGTGTATTTTTATAAAGATGTTGAGCTTGACAAAAATCATCCTAAAATAAGAAAAACTTCAAATATTATCCTGAATATTGCATATAAATAATTTTATAAATTATAATTTTTGATCTATACACATAAATTTACCTATAAATTCTATTATTATTTTACACTTATAAAAATCCAATTTATTTCAAATTAAATAATAATACAGTCAAAACACAGCTATCAGCCGTTCTCTATAGAAGCTCACTTTCCGCGCTATTTCGCATGACAATAGTAAAAGACTCGCCTTTTAAAATATAAAGAGCAGTCCTTAGTCTCTCTAATTACCGTTATATTATGTTTTCCAATTCCTAAATTGTTATCCTTGTCGAGTGGAATATTATCTTATTCAAATATATTTACTTTATTTTATTAAGTTCAAATTGAGCTTAAATATGAACTAAATTTTAAATCTTGATCAATTATTTATCAATTATCAACCAAATTGGAGTCAACTTTAAATCAAATCTAATTAATTATATGTTCAATATTTAAAATTTTAACATGCAGTACAATTCTTAGATATAATTGAATTCATAGAATTTAATAAAATTTAATATAATTTAGTATATTTTATTAATTTATTTGGTAGAGCTTAAATATTAACATGAAAAAAAAAAATTTATTTAAATTTATGAACTTGTTAAGTAATATATGAACTTGAAGTTAATATTTAAATTTATTCATTTATATAACAAGTTTATAAAATTTTATTTAAATTTATTTAATTATATAAACAAATAAACATAAAAAATTAGTATATAAGTAAATATTAAGTTATTCATCAAATTTATTTCTTCACTCATCCTTCTTTCTTTGGTTTAATTCCTGGAATATGAGAAGGTCAAATTTCATTAAGAATATTAGATGACAGGCTAAGGGACAAACGGGGCGGCAAGCTCATTACTCTTGCCTATAAGCGATCGTTGTCTCAACCTTTGACCAATCCATAGAAATAAATAAATAAATCAAAAGAAAATTTTTCTGTGTTCTTGATAAGTAAATTTGTCATCGATGACCTCTGCCATTAATTGACATATAGAGGGACATATTCTTTTATTTAAAAGTTTGAATGAGAGCTTGGTCAATAATTAATTAAATAAATATGATGAAAATATCGTTTTGTGTCGAATAAATTTTGGTAAAAAAAAAAAGATATTTCTTGGCAGTTAATTAAGCTTATTGCAGTAGTTAAAAAAAACACTGAAATTTATAATAGGTAATTTCACACCATATTATAAAATACAAGAAGTTCACAAGCTTAGGATTAAATCAATAAAAGGATAGTTAGAATTAAAGTCAATGATTGCATATGCATCATATATATAACTTAGCATAATATTACCTCTATTAATTTAGCATCCTATATCCTATAGGGCATCCTTAGAAGACTATGAACCATCTTTATATATCATATTGATCCTCCATAATTGTTATCTATCATAAATAAACTATATTATTATTTTGGTGATCTAAATATGGTATTAACTATATTATTTTTTGTTGTCCCGAGATTATAAATGGCCAATTGTTAAGTGAATCTTTTTTGTTTAATATTTGATATAGGTTTTTGGTTGCTATGCCATGAATTCTCGATATCTTGTATTAGATTGAAGCTTACCAGCAATCCTTGTCCACTGGCTTCTGTATTATTTTTCAAAAACTATGGAAGTATAGCTGCTATGCGAGACCATAGAAAATTTTGATAGCCAAAGCCAACATTTGTTATTGTAAATTGTTGGAACCCCAAAGAGATGGATTAGCTATTAGATAATTGCTAGAAATAGATTCTAGTGGATTATTGTGTTGCTAGAAATTATTTCTAGTGTGAGTATTATAATTAAAAAGTACCATTGAAAATTCAATAAAAAATGTTGTTTTCAAAGGAAAGATTTTTTTCTACATATTTGGGTATTGGAATAAGGCAATTTTCCTATCATTCCTATTATTGATTGAGTTGAAGCTAGCTTTAAGATAAACTTACCTACTACACAACAAACTACAATTAGTTAAACCTATAAATTTTCTATATATTTGTACAATATGTCCTATTCTATTATCATCACTAAAAGCCATAGAAAAACTATTTCATGCTGGAAAAATCAATAAGTTTATCTTTATTAATGTACAGGTCAACACAAGTATAAAATAATTTTGCTTGATCCTTCTATAACTTTGGATTAACCAAATGCCTAAGGATGTAAGGAAATTGGTATTATGTAAATTAAGGTTTAAATTATATAAATGATTATTTATGATAATTGATAATTTAGATGAAAATTCAAATCATTTTATACTTAAAAAAAACAACTTAATAGAATGACGTCATAGTTATATAATTACATTTAAATAATTAATAAGAGAATAAATGAGATTAGTCAAACAAATTATATTTATATATATCGATTACTTAATAAATTTATCAATATATTTTAAACAACTCATCATACTAGCCAAAGAATCAGATTAAATTTAATTCAAATTTATTTTATTATCATATTAATTTGCCTCACCAGCCATCAATAAAATTAAGCTTAGATAGCTCATGGCTTAACTTATTTATACCACTAAATTAATAAATACACATGATCTAAAACACAAGGCTCATTCATTTCCACTAATAATATAGCAAGTAGAAAAAGAATGGAGATTTGCAATTTTAGAATTGATGGCTTCCTTAGTGATAGAAAACTTATATAAGCACATAAAATGTTCAAAATTCTACAAGAAAAGAAAAAATGATGTTTATGCATTGCATTGTGTCATAGATTTTGCCTTTTTATAGGGGTGTAAATGAGCAGAGGTTAAGTGAGCTGAATCTTTATTCGTGTTCGGCTCATTCGAAAATTACTCTGTTCATATTCGGCTCAAATTGTTCAAAATAGCTCGGAAAATAATAATTCAAAAAATCTGTAAGATGGAGGATCTGAATTTGGGTCAATATTTTGCATAACAAAAACTTTAACCACTAAACCTATTTATATTCATTTATTTAGTTCGAGCTAAATCGAGTTACATGATTGAACAAAGTGTTGTTCATCTTCGACTCGTTTATAAATCGAGTTGAAATATTTTTTCGTGTTTAGCTCGCTTGCTTAATAAATGAACCGAGTACAAGCTATTTAACAAGCGGAACACGAGTTAGTCATGAACAACGAGCTTTTTTGATAACCCTTGCCTTTTAGACTTGAATGATTCAACTTAATAGTACTAAAAGGATTTCCATAAATAATACACAATTTTTATATATTTGTATATCTAACACCCTAAATTTTTATATTCACATACATATACTTTAATATCACATAAAATGCCACTAAGAACTACTTTTAAAGCTAAAATATATTTTTACATGTAAAAAAAGTGTCATATATATATATATATATATATATATATATATATATATATATATATATATATATATATATATATATATATTATGATATGTATGTAACTGCTCCAAAATTTTAAAATATAGTTGATTGAAAAATAAATCTAGAGTCAGTTTTAAAGCTACTGTATTTTGTTTTTACTTCTATTTATTTCAGACTACACATATGAAAGTGAAATACACTAAAATTCAAGCACTGCTTATCAAATGCCTATTAATTTTAAATTCTTGCAAACAAGCGGCCCATAGACTTTATTTATTGCAACACACTCATTCAATTCAAATTATCCCATTCTCACCCAAGGCCCTCTACTGTCTTCCAGCTTTCCACTTAGCCACGAGTTCATTAACGGCAATTTTTTTAAAATAAGTATCATTAAAATACGAATTAGTTAATTAAGAATAAACTAAAATTTAAGAATATAAGGCGACATTACGATATGAATACGACGAGTGGTGAAATCCTTTAAATGATGATCGGAATTATTTAATTTACCTAAATAATTAATTATTCTTTTCTTAACGTTAAAGTGAGATAGCTTAGTTGGGAGATTGTTAGATTAAAATTTAAAAGTCACGTGTTCGAATCACGCTCACTGCATTTAAATTCTATTTTTTGGAAAATAAATTTCCTTTTAATAAGATAAATATTATTACTGGAATGTGATTTATTTTTATTATATTTAAAAAATAAATAATTATTTTTCATTCATTAAAATTGAGTAAAATAATTAACTATTTCAATAACTTTATAAATATTTATAATTATATCTATATTTTAAAACTATTATTATTTAAAACTATTATATTTATATTTATAATTATATCTATATTACAAATCACTTTTAAATAATAGGTTTTAATACTACTTGACAAACAATTATCACTGCTCTAGATAAAACCAAAAGCTTTGTTAACCAAGAAAGAAAAACTTATTAAAGAAAGATCAAATTTTTTAAAACAACCCAATGTAACACCCTCATTTCATTTTAATACATTAAAATATATCATAACACAAAAAATCAATACTTTTAATTTGCATACAACTAAAACAACTACTTAATTTGTAATCAATTACTTTATTTCTAAAATTAGTACATTTAATAAATATCCTACCAACTAAACTATAAGATACGTTAAATAACATTACAAATATAATGACTACGAGAAACAGTAGATAGCATTCTTTTTAACTTATTAAGCTCAAACATATTTCAACCCAAATTTGAGCAATGAATTAAAATATAATTATTTCATCCCAAATTAAACAACTCCCACAGATAGCAATAAAAAAAACCAAGATGGGTTTTAAATCTCTTTATGTTTAAACAACCTCTAGAATACATTAAATTATTTAAGTTCATATTTGCAAATGGAAGTTGAGAAATATTATCACTTGAGACAAAAGACATATTTCTTTTAAAAGATAAACTTAAATATTTCTCACTTGTTTAAAACTATTATATTTATATTTATAATTATATCTATATTACAAATCACTTTTAAATAATAATAGTTTTAAAATATAGATATAATTATAAATATTTATAAAGCTATTGAAATAGTTAATTATTTTACTCAATTTTAATGAATGAAAATAATTATTTATTTTTAAATATAATAAAAAATAAATCGCATTAGGTAATAATAAAAAAGAATTTAAATCATGGCGTGGTTGAACAGTGACTTTTAGATTTTAATCGACAATCTCCTAACCTAACTAATTAACATTAAGAATAATTAATTATTTAGGCAGATTAATTGGCGACTTTGCAAAAAGGACTGGTGCACTATTTCAACGCGATATACTACGCACGTCGATGACGCCGCAAGTCTAATTGGCGATTATACCTATTCTTAAATTTTAGTTTGACCATACTTAATTAGCTAATTCGTATTTTAATGATACTTATTTTAAAAAATTGCCGTGAAAGAGTAGATGAAAGTATCTTTTCTGTTGTCTGCCACATAAGAATCCTGTGCTTGACGAGAATTAAATTTTTTAAATGGACAAAATTATTTAATTCAACGGCACTATTAAAAATAATTTACTTTTCAGCTGTCCAAGTCGGGGTGCGTTTGATTGATTTGGATGAATTGATTGATAAATTTTTAAAATCGATTGGTTTTGAATTCTTAAAAATATTGAACCAAATCGATCAAATAAAATACAAAATCAAACAAACCGAATAATAATTTGGTTCGGTTATTTTGGTTTGGTTTGAATAAGTTTCTACATTTAAAAATTATTTATATAATTTTTTATTGTAAATAAACTAATAAGAAAAATAACATAAATATAATAAAAAATGCAATTAACTACTTTAGCGCTAAAATAAATATTTAAAACTAATTTTTACTTACCTTAACGATGTAACTTAAGTTGATGAAATCATATTACCATATTATGAGGCCAAAAATATTTTAGAAAATTGGATAATCCTCCAAAAAAAGCACTATTAAAAAAAAATAAATAATATAGATAGCTTATTATATATAAATTAATATCGATTACATATAATTACTTTGGTTTATTTGGTTTCATTTCAAAATTTTATTTAAAAACCGATCCAAAAACCAAAACTAAAGTTTTCAATAATTAAAACTAAAATCCAAATTATTAAGTTCAAAACCAAACCAAATTACTAAAAAACTTTGATTCGATTTGATTTTTTGGTTAAAACTAAATAATGCACACCCCTAGTCCCAAGCACTTATTCTCTCTCAGATCATTTCTCTCAAAAAATTTTCATATTCCTCCAAGCTCAAAGCTCATTTACTCAAGCTCATTTCATATTCTTTCAAATTATTAAATTTCTCCATGTTAGCGAAACATTTTATCTTGTATTTTTATGTAAAGTATTGTAAAGTTTATTTATTTATTATTATTATTATTATTATTATTATTATTATTATTATTTTTGTTAAACATGAAGTCTAATTTTATTACTTATGATTTAGCTTGATGAAATATTTTAATTTTCTAATATTTAAATTATGCTATGTAAAAAATCTTGATAAGTTTGTTGAAGGTTGTATTTTTAAGAGTAACAGAAAACTATTTTTTTTTTAAATATTGTTGTTACTATTATCGTTATTAAGTTTTTATGTCTTGTTATTAGTAGTATTATGATTGATATTATTATTATTATTATTATTATATACTGTTATTGTACAGTAGTCCACAACAACAGAGGAGGAGCATGAACCTGAGCATTCAAAGAAATAAAATCATGACTTACGAGATAGATCAAAATATGCTCTTAGCTAAACTCCAAATAGTTGATATAAGTAAATCACATTTTTAAATAATATAAAATTTATTTTAATGTCTATAAATAATCAATAAAAGTAAATTATTGAAATTTTAAGTACATACTAACATTTATAGGTATGTACTTATTAAAATTTTTGAAGGCCCTATTAATGTTTTTTTAAAAAAAAAATATAATTTCAAATAATTTTCTTTAAGCTGGTACTCATTATTTTTAAAATTCTTAAATATGATTGTATTTTCTAATTTGAATACTCACTAACATATAAAAAAGTGTTATAAAATAATTATTTTAATTTATTTTTTCATCAAAATTTATTTAAAATTATCAAAGTTATTTGAATTAAGGAATTTACTTAAAAATTTCTAAAACATAAATTCAATAATTATTGATGGCAATCAAAGATATATTTTATGAGAATATCATAGAATAATATTTTTTTTCAAAAATAATAAAATTAAAGGAATACATAACACATATTTCTTAAGCATTTGCATATTTTCTAAAACATTATTCTTAAGCATTTACATATAATTTTATTGATTTAAATTAGGTATTATCAACGAATCATCAGTAATGTCAATTCTTAAATTTTTGTAGATCATGCTGTTATGTTAATTTTGATCTTAAAATTTTTGTCACTAGGCGAGAAGAAAATCTATCTTTCGGCATGTGGCCATGTAGTAATAGTTAGTCCTACATTTTGAAGGCACAAATTTAAATAACAACATAAATGTGTGTGAAATTTTTTTTATTGATTAGAAAGAAAATATACTTAGAAATTCTAAAATTTTTGTTGTACATTCAATATCATTTAAATAGGTGTTGCTTGAATATTGTTAATCATGATGAATTAAGTTCGAAAATAAATGATAAGTCCACGGAGGATAAACTCAGAAATCAATAAAAGTTAGTTCAAGTGGCCAAAACCTACTTAGTCTTTCAAGTGGCCCAAACTTAATTAGTTTAAATAGTTAGCTAAAAGATAAGTCAAAATTGCATAAATTGCTAAAGCTATTGAAGTCATGAGATAAATTTGCCCAAATTGTAGGGCAATGTTTTAAGTCATTAGATAAATTCATCAAAAGTCTCAAAGCAACTTGCCCAATTTGCTAGGATAATTTGCAAAATTTATAAAACTACTTGCTAAAACAAAAAGAAGTTGATCAATATCTTATTTAAATTCGACCTTTAACTATCCTGTTATAAGTTCATTGCATATTTTAATAGCTAAGTTTATTCATTTTATAACAATTACTTGTGAAGACTAAGGATATGTAGTTTTATTTATATTGCTTATATGTAGCCTTACCTATAATTAGGTATTGATGAGGTTGAGAGGTGATTTCTCCCTCATTATTGCATGAAAGTTCTTTCATGGCATTCTTGTCTCTTAGATGATCTTAATATCTAGTTTACGGGTCATAAAGCTAACATTGATGATAAAAAATATGATTTTTCTAGCATCTTCAAATATTTAGAATAACTTCAACTTTCTCTAAAGGTCATTGAAGTTTCCAGAGGAACTCTCATGGCTTTCTTAAAAGTGAACATATATAGCGATCGATATGGTGTTCTACTACTTTATATTAATCTGACAATCGCAAGTTCAAGAGCTTGGCTATTTAGTGCATATCAAAAAGATTATTTCCTAATACCTTGGTGAGTAAATTGTAGTGATAGACCCCAAATCTTTCACTTCTAGCATCTCTTATTATTTTTAATAAAGATATTTTTTAGGGACTTGCCCTATTCCAATCACATTTTTTAAAAGACGTAATAAATTTTCAAGGTTAATTGTGCTCTCACATAATAAATTAGGTAATGTAGGGAATGATTTTAAGTGGAATGCAAGAAAGGTACATGAGTAGTAACTCTTAAATTTTGTGAAGAATAATCTACACGTAGTACATCATCAATGTTTAATAGGTGAACAATTTTAAGCAAACAACATCATCAGTTGGATCCATCCACCCTTATGTACATCCATGTGGTGGTTTTTAAATTTTGTAGGAGGTCATGCCTTTAATAATTTTTAAACTAAATCATTTGTTAGGTGTGATAAATTCTTCTTCATTCTTTGTGGTGTAGTAGTCTTAACAATACTCTTTAACTAGTAAATCATGTTAGTTGTAAAAGTTGATGGCAACATATGTGGTCTAGATAATTAATGGCAAATGGAAGAGTCCATTGATCCATCATATGAATGCTTGTCTGAGGGTGCTTAGAAGCCTAGTTTAGCTATAATGAAGTCATGATTTGACATATCAACTATGGCTCATCTCCATCATATTTAATAGCTTTAATATTTAGCTTATGGTCCTTTTGTTGATTCATGCTCATCACATAAAGAATATTAGATGAAATTATATATATGAGTAATACTAGAATCTTTCTAGTATAAAATGCAACAAAATGAGAGAATAATATAGAGAGAGAGAGAGAGAGAGAGAGAGAGAGAGAGAGAGGGGGAGGGGAGTATGAGTATTGAGTTTTTTTAGTTATTAGAAAGTATAAGCTTAAGATATTTATTTTCTTTATCCCAATTTGTCCACTACTTAGGTTAAGATATAGCTTATAGGAAAGATTATATTTAAAATAAATAAATAAATTATATGAGATTAAATCAACCAACCATAAAATGTAGATTTGTTAGTTGTACCACATAATTATATTAATGTATGGATGTTGACCTCATTTTTGATGAGGTTGATAATCATCCTTTTAGATCTAGGATCTAACCTAGGCACTAAGATTCTAGAACTAAGATACTTCTAGTGGCTAAGTGAACACAAATTTGTGCCTAGAAGACTCATGAGGACTCAACCCAGGGTTTGACTTTGACTAAGGTGGTGGGATCTACATGCTAGATTCAAGACTAATCAAGCCAAACCATTTCTTCAAACCAAAATCAATTGAATACATATCAAACCTGAACCAAGGCCAATTGATTTCAAATCAAACATGCTCATTGGAGCTCAATTTGGCCAACTGGTTAAGCTGATCCAATATGACTAATTTGGGCTTAAAGAGGCTAAACCTAAAATTGATTACATACATTTGCAATTGATCTTATTCAAACTCTCTTAAACACCAATTAAACTTGATTGAAGCTCATATATGATCTAATCAACCCAATTGGCTCTCTTTCCTAAATTTGACCTAAATTGACATAAAAGCTCAAATTGAGCCAAAATTCAATTCAACCTAAATTAGATCCTATCAATGCTATCAAACATCCATAAACTAATGATTAAACATGTTTCAATCCTTAATTGATGCCACTTGATCTAATTTGTCCAATTAATTCACTTATGCTAATTTGACCTAAAGCCAAGTTAAACCAAATAAATTGGACCAAATCAATCACTCTAATCACTTCCAAAATAATTATTGATCATGACCAAATCACCCAATTACAAATAATTGAACCCAACTAATAAAATTTAACCCTTTGACCTTAGTTGACCCAAATTTACCTAAATGATTAAATTGAGCTAAAACTTGATCAAAGCCAAATTAGAATAAACAAATGCCTACAATCATTCATAAATTGATAATTGAACACATTTTAGTCATCAATTGAAGCCAATTTGACCTAAAGGGTCAAATTGAATTAAAAATTAATTTAAATCAAATCAATTTAAATCAAAGCCTTCAATCATATTCAAATGATCAATATATGACCCAATCTCTCATTCAACACAATTTAGCCAATTTTCAAATTGGTCAATTTAACATTTGATATATGAACCCTAAGCCAACAAAATCCAATCCAAATTAAATTAAATTAATTACACTAATAAGTCCTAAATCATCATTTGAACTTAATCCAATTACCCATTTAACCCAAATTGATTAATTTATCAACCTAACTCAATTAGACTCAAATTTACCTATAGAGGTCATTGAGGCAAACCCAACCAAACTTAACATAACTCATCCTTGAACCCTCTTAACCTGCCCAAGTGAACCTGACCCAAGGTGAACTTGGTTTAGCTCAAACCAAGTGAACCAAGATTTCTAAATAAAATAAAATCCCCATTTGGAAGGTTATGGTGTTTATTTTCGGATGCACCGAGTGGACACTACGAGGGTTGCAAATGAACCGAGCTGAGCCAAGCATGTATGTGTTCAAGCTTGAACTTGTTTAATATTATCAAGTTCGAGCTTGATTCGAGCTTTTAAGAATAGTGTTCAAGCTTGAGCTTGTTTACCATTATCGAGCTTGAGCTCAATTCGAATTTGTTCATGAGCTCATTTCAAATTGGATTATTGAGCGTGTTAATGAGTAGCTCATTTAATATAATAAATGAGCTTTAATCAAGCCTTATTCAAGCTTGTTTACGAGCAGCTTATTGAGAAATATACACAAGTTATATCAATTAAATGTTATTAAGCATCAAAAAGTAATAATTTGAACAATACTGTTCACAAATAAGCCTTAATCGAACCGTAATCGAGCCATAATTGAGCTCCTTAGTGAGCTTGTTCACGAGCTTTAAATAATGATGCTCATAAAAAAAAAATAAATGAACCGGATGATAAATTGTTCAAGCTTATTCATTTAGCAATCGAGTATTTAAAAAAGAGTTCAAGCTTGTTTGATTGGTTAATCAAATGAACATGAACGAGCTCTAATCGAGCAGAGCCACGAGTAGCTTGTTGAATGCTCGGTTAATTTGTAGCCCTAAACACCACGCATATCATATGGGGTACTTATTGAAGTGATCAGGTATGATATTAAGGTATGATGTGCTATCTCGAAAGATGGTAACATCACCCTACAATAGACTTAATCACCTAATATGGACTCCTAAGGTATGATGAGTCTTTGTATATACCATAAAATTTTTCCCTACTTCACATGAAAATGTAAAGCAGTATTTATTTTATGTCGAGTTCTTTAATTCTCTATGAAGACAAGCCTCCATAATTAATTACATCATAAGAAATGTAATTTCCTAAGAATACTCTCGATTAAAGTAGTCAATTATTGTCTCTAAAGATTTCAAGGTTAAGATTATTAATAAGTTGGATATTTTGAAAAAAATCAAGTGAGAATGTTCAATTGGAAAACTTATTTTTAGAATTCAAAGGAAAATAAGTAAAAAATACGCATGATATTAGGAAGAGAGCATCCCAACCTATCATATGGTGAGGCTTTATATGTTTGAAAGTGAAATGACTTATTTTGTTTGAGTTGAAATTTTATTAGATTGCTAAGGATTATAATCCATCAAAACAACATTGTGGAAATGCCTAAGAGGTGAGGATTTATATTGATAGCCAAGAGAAATAAGTAACCTCGGATCTTAAATCTAGGAAGCTTTAGCACAAGTTAAAAGTGTGACCTACATCTAAGTGGAAAGGGGACATAAGGATTTACCTCCGTAAGAGAGACTAAATCAGTCCGACCCTATTAGACTTACAACCACCTAGAGTCTCTACTAACTAACACCTCCTATGATTCAAAATCATGTAGTTCGGTCTTATAAAATTGCAAGATGGTTTAAGCTTCTATTTAATTAGAAAGAGACTAGAGTCCTAAACTCACTCCCGAATAGACTATATCATATTAGTTTGAGCATATGATTTAGTCTAAAATGTAAAATATTTATAATTTTATATTATTTTGACACATTCATTTTTGGACAAAGGCTTAGAATATTTTATGCTTAAATGCATGATAAAATTTAGTTGTTAGCCAAATCAAGAGAGAAACAGGGTGAAGCTCCATCATAAGGAGTTGCTCTCATAGGTTAAGCGGTCTTTAAAGTGCTGAAATGGAGGCATTCATTTTTGTAAGAGTGATTCCATATGATATGTATGATATTAGACATACAACATATAGCTAAGGGTTTGTTAAATCTTTTAGTTATATTGATTATAGCCTAGGCTTTAAAGTGAGATTGAAAATTGTTTAAAATTTAGTTATGAGTTGTTAATTGGGGTAAAAAAATTAATTTTATCCTAAGAGCCTACCGCATCCAGGCAACACATTCAATCATCAGTCATTAAAAAACTATGAAAGTCATGTTATCTTATTGCACAATCTAAACAAAACAATAATCATTTTTATAAACTACCGTGAAAAGAATAAGAGACCAGTGTGGCCGGGTACCGCTGTACACCCTGAGAAAGAGAAAATTGGATAGCCAAGATCTACCCTTATACAATCCAGAATATAAAAGAATAATTACAATTAGAATTGAATATATGCTATGGGGGCCTTTACTTCTTCATTTCTTCTTCTTTAGTTTTGATTTGCTCCAAGGCATCAGAAGGCACCCTAGGATAAAGTCTTTTAGCCACTACTAATCCTAAATCCCATAGCACTAATCTTAATTCCTATTATAAAATTATATTTTTGTATGAAAAAAAAGTAAAACTAGCTACACATGCAAAACATATATTTTCTAAATATACATAAAATCCCAAGTAGTTATATTTTATAATTTGGACTCAATACTCTACAATGGGTAACCAAGCCCACCTGTCCTAATATGAATTATGCTAAGGGGGCTTAAGCAACATGTAAACAAAGTATTTATATTTATTTTAATGGCCCCATGAGCCTAATTCCCTATAGAAAAATAATATTAGGCTATCAATGACCTACCATCTAATCTATGAGTCATACACCATAACATCAAGTCTAAAATATTACATCATAAAACAAAATACATCATCATTACATGCATCATCCTAACCTAGAGCTAGATGTGGTGCCTTAGCATTCTAATGTATTTGCTTAATCTATATGTGGTATGTTTTAGCTAAACATTAGAGTTATGATTTTCTAAAGTTGGAATGTTTAAGTTGTCATGATGGTGGTTTGATTTCAAGTTGTTTAGATGATTTGTAAATTTTAATTTATGTTTTATTTTGTTTCAATTGATTTACACTTAGCATCTAAGTGTTGTAAAGAGAGGAAAGAGGCTTACCCTCTTGCATCCCTACCTTAAGTTATTTTATAAAGCATATTATAATGATTTAATTTCCTCTAGTGAATGATTTATTAAATGTCTTATTAATCCTAAGTATAGGTTAACCTTAAAGAATTCTATTCAACCTAAAAGGCATCTTATGATTAGTGTGATTGAATTACCATCACATAGAATAGGTTGAGCCATTCCTTTTCGTCACCCATAGCAAGCATATGATGTAACATTTAGTATACCTTCATATGCAATATATTTTTGGCACACTTTAAATGACCATGGATGCATATATTTAGAAATTGTATTTTTGCTTGATTAAATTGTTCATACATGTAAATTAAAGCTCTATCCAAATTATAATATAAATATACATAGAAATGAAATAAAGTAAGTACATACTATTATTAAATTAGAAAAGTGAGATAATTAAATGACCTCCTTGGGGCTACTTAAAACCATGTATTCTGGATGTCCGATTATATTCTTATTATTATTCAAATAAATATAAATCTACATAAGAATGTAGGAAAGAAAGCCAAACCTTCCATGTAATGCATTTTTATATGCTTAAGTCATTATGGGTGCATGTATTTTTAGTATAAAAGGGATTTTTTTTAACTAAATACACATACACATGTATAAAAGATGTACGAAAGTACGTGCCATTGTTTAAACTAGGGAAGTGAGATAATCAAATGACCTCCTTGGGGCTACTTAAAGCCTTGTATTCTCGGGATGTGCAGACTATATATTCGCTATCTTAAATACATATGAATGTATACATGATTAGAAGAATGAAGATCATGCGAAAGATTGTATTATATTTGATTAAATTATTTATGCATGTAATTAAAGCTCTATCCAAATTCTAATACAAATATACATATGAATGAAATTAAATAAGTACATGCCTTCATTAATGAGGGAAGTGAGATAATCAAATGATCTCTTGGAGCTACTTAAAGCCTTGTATTCCCGGGATGTCCTGATTATAAACTTGATATCATTCAAACCTATGAAAATCTATATATGAATATAGGAAAGAAGGCTTCACATTCACATGCTTAAGCTGTAACCACATGGAAATCCTATATGTATTCATAACTACTATCACTCAATTTTTTTTATCAACTTATAGCTTTTAAAAAATAAATTTGGATTTATTAATGATAATAGCCATGCATATAATAAAATTAGGCCAACACATGCAAGCTTACATAAGTAAATTTCATTTGATTTATTTGAATTTGAAAGTATGAATGCTTGAGACCACATGACATGCAACACTTAAAATGATTGAAGAGGAATAGCTAAACATAATCATGTGATTCATTCAACTACATTAATTCTTAAGGATAATCAAATTAAATAAAATTATTTAAGGAAAACCAAATCTTCATGTTAATTTAGTTTTTGGATTTTGATTAAGCTTAAAGAGGAGAAGTCATTTATTATTTTAATCTCATTCCCATGTTGGTAATCTTAATTTATTTAAGGAAATATAATTAGTTAAATTTTATGATTTAGTCAAGTTGAATCATTAAACAATCTACTTAATTACCTTTCCTATACTTCTTTACTTTAATTAATCATTTAAACATGAGCCACAAATGATATGAACATGAGGGGAAAAAATTGCAATGCTTTTAAAGGACCTAATGCAATTGGCTCATGAATAGATATTAATTAAGTTAAAGAATCTAATTAAGTACTTTTATGATTTTCTCACACTTATAGGTTAATCATAATTTCCTTAAAGGCTTTATGCTATTGAACACATAAAGAGGAATCATTAATTTTATTATTAATTATTTGAACTGATTAGCATTTTAATTTGATTTGAATTGACCTTTAATTGATTACTTAATCTTTTAATTAAACCTCACATATTAATTAACTCCTTTTAATGAAATGAATTTGGAAAAAAAATTAGGAAAGAGGTCCTAATCACTCACCCTCATCATCCCACTATTAATTAATGATTAATGAAGTTAAATTAATTATTTTTGACTATTTAGAATGTTAATTATTAAATTAATTAAGAGAGTAATTAAGATTTAAATTTCAAATTTTCCTAATTCTAGCCAATAAATCCCAAGAAAATTATGAGAGGCACAAGTCATCATATTAAATTAACTTGCCAAGTTTGGGATTAATTGTCCAAGTAATTAGGGCTTAATTAAGCTAATTAAGAAAGGATTCAAACCCTAATTAAGCCTTAATCACTATTCAAAATCAAATGAAATCATTTTTTTATTAAATTCTCCTATGTTTAACATTTTCAAAATATATTTATTTGTATTTTTGGATTTTTCTATAATTAGTTATGATTTTAGAAAGTTCTAGAAAATTAAATCACATTTTAAACATTAATTAAGCCCTAATCCCATCGGTGCCATGCAAACGACTGATGTGGCATCACTTTCCATGTGGCCGCATGATTTGCCACTTAAATCATCCGACACGTGCTAACATGGCAGTGACAGACATGCTTTCATGCCCACCGTCTGATCCAAGGTCGAAGAGTGGGAATTAATCTCACGATTACTATAAAATTAAATCAAGATTATCTAGTGGATTAAATCATGGCCGTCCATTCCAATCTCGCAGAATAGACAATAGAAGATCCTTTGTCCCCTGAAGGATGGAAGATGGATACTATCTGCCCTCCTCCGCACGATTTGAGCTCACCAGAGCTCATGTTGGCTCGGCATCGCTGCCAAAATATTCACATAGTGGATATGAAGGGATCCTATGGTGGGATTCACACATAATCACACTTTCTTTCATAAAGGCCTAGAAAAATTTAGAAAAATATCAATTTGTTGGAATTTGCCTCTTCGGAGCTTAGGACCAGTGATGAACCGACCAAGGTAGCTTCTTCTTGAGAGACAAAGCCCTGTTGAGCAGTGCACACCTTGCCTGCTTGCCGGTGGCTCTGTGGATCAAACGACATTGGAAAACTTGTCCGAGTTAAGGTTGGAGTGGTCTTTGGTGCTCGAGTCATCGGAGCTCGGTGAAGGTGTAGGTAAAGTTAATTTTAAAATGGTGGAGTTTAGAGGAGGTTGGATGGTGATTTGCTCTATCATGTTTCGGGCATAACATTTTTGGCAATGGGGAGGCTCATGAACACGCTCAAGGAGGTTGCCTTGGAGTGTTTGTGCTATGAGAATGCTCAATGTATCTGTTTGAACCCAAATGAGGGGAGTATACTCCCTCCCCATCCAAACTGATGGCTTGGATGAGTTCTACAAATGTGTCTGGCAGTGTGGTGGCGGGAATCATCGTGATGGCTCAATGAATGGCTAAGTGAGGGAAGAGTGGTTAAGGGTCGAGAGGTGGCTATCCTTCATTTCCAAGTGTTCTAATGAGGAGAAATGGGTTAGCTTACCTTCACTTGGCTCATGGTTGACCCAAACAGCTTTGGGTCAGGTGAACTAGTGGTCATTATGTCCATTTGGAGCTTAGGGTGCCAAGGGGAGGAGAGTAGGTTTGACCATCCAAATGTGAGTTTTGTCTCATTTTGGGAGCTTTACCCATTAGGTAATGGATCAATTTAGGTTGGAATTGGGTTGGGTTGGATTTGGGCTAACCCAAGGTGACCCAAGGATGGGCTATGCCAAGTTTGGATGGGTTTGAAATTGGTTTGGTTGGATTTAGCTTAATTTGACCCATGTAGGTCAAATTTGGCTAGGTTGGGTCAAGTTGACCAATTGGTCAATTGGGTCAAACCATGGGCTGAGTCAAGTTCAAATGATGACTTGGGATGTTTTAGTTCAATTGGTTTGGTTTGGTTTACATTGGATTTAAATTTGACTCATATGAGTTCATATGGGTCAAATGGGCTAAGTTGATCAATTTGGTCAAATTGGCAAAATTGGCTTGTGTTAGGTATTGGTTTAAGTTCAATTTATCATTTGAAGATGATTGCAGGCTTTGATTTCAATCAATATGGATTTAGAATGATTTAGACCAATTTGACCTTTTAGGTCAATTTGGGATAAATGGATCAATTAGGTTGACTTGGTAAAATTGGGCTCAATGAGGCTTTGGTCATATTTAATAATCAATTTTAGTGGATTTGAGTCATTGGTTGCAATCGTTAGATTAGAACTTGATTTAGCCCAATTTGGCCTTCTAGGTCAAATGGGTCAACTTAGGCCAAGAGACCAATTGGACTTGGTATGGCTCAATTGATGGTCAAGTCATGTTCAAGGATTAATTTGAAGTTGGTAAGAATTATTGATTTCAATCAATTTTGATTGTGATGGGATTTGGCTCAATTTAGGTCATGTAGGATGAAAGGGTTAACTTGGGTCAAACGATCAAAATGACTTAGTTTGACCCCATTGATTGTAATTGATCAATCAAGGGTGATCAACAATCATTATAGGAGATTTTGAATTTTTTAGTTCAATCCAATTTGGGTTGGATTGGAATTTGGCTCAAATGGGTCCTTTAGGTCACTTTGGATCAAGTGAGCCTAAAGGGTCAATTGGCTTGATTTTGGGTTGAATTGAGTTTGGTTGAGTTTGATGATTTATTTAGGATTGATTGTTGGTTTTGATTGCAATTGATTTGGATTTAATTAGATCTTGGCTTCTTTGGACATTTTGGGTTCAAATGGGATAGCTTGGGTTAATCAATTGATTTTGATAAGTGGGCTTGATTGTAGTTCTTAAAGAGTTTGAGATGATGATCATAATGGTTTGATAAACTAAATTGAGTTTTGATTGATTGAAGGAGGTTTGGGGTCAAATCCATAGGAGTTTATTTTGATTTTGACTTGGAGTTTGGATTAATGGAATTATTGGTTGATTTGATTTGAGATTTGATTTGAACTTAAGGGTAGGCATAAGTCAAGGGTTAGCCATAGGGTAAATAGGTTTCTGTCTTAAGTCATAGCCTAATTCTATGGTGAATCCTCTAAGTCCTTTGTTTGGTTTATGTGTTCACCTAACCACCGAAAGTGTCCTATGATTAAGAAAGTCTTAGTGTCTAGAAAACACTTAGATCTAAGATAAGAAGATTGATTCCTCACTCCTAAAGTGAGGTCAACAAAGGTCCACCAACCTCTTTTGGTTATGGCTACCTCCTTTAGAACTCCTTGAGCATAGACCCACTGACCCAAGCTAACCCAAGCAGCCTTGCTCAGCCATTGACCAAGGAAAGGTCACTCTGACCTTGGCCAAGCCTTACTTTATCCCCCATAGACTCTCACTTCATGTCAAGCAACCAATTTCCTCTAGCTACTTGGAGATGTCCACTTAAGTAGTTGCTGACCTCACTTTTGGAGTGAGGACTCTTCCTCCTTATCCTAGACTTAGAAATCTTCTAGACACTAGAACTTCCTTAGTTACAGGACACTTCTAATGATTAGGTGAATACTAAACTGAAGCATAGAGACTTAGCAAGGTGTACCATAGGTTCAAGTTATACCTTAGGACCAATAAAACCTACCTATCCTATGGCCTAACCCATGACTTATGCCTAGCAGTCAATGTAAAACAAAATTTCAAATTAATATAACCAAACCTAATTGAATTTATTTCATATCCAAGCTCCAAGCCAAAATGATTCAACCCAAACCCATCTTAATCCTATGATCCAATCCTATGGGCTTGACCCAAAACCTTTCAACTAAACCAAACCTAATTGATTTCCACAAAGGCACTCCAACCATTCAAACCTATATTTCAAACTATCCCAAAACTTACATTCAAACCAATTTGATCAAGTCATTTAATTAACCCAACATAACACATTTGACCTAAAGTGTCCAAATGAGTCAAAATCTAATTAAACCCAAATCAATTGCAATTAAAGTCATCAATCAATCCTAAATAAATTATCAAACTCAACTCAACTCAATTCAACTTATTCAAATTTCAATTGACCCATTTGGTTCACATGACCCAAACTGACCTAAAGGACCCATTTGATCCATACTCCAATCCAACCCAAATTAGATTGAACCAACCCATCTAATCTTTCCTACAATGATTGTTGATCATCCTTGATTGATCAATTCCAATCAATAGGGCTAACCAATGCCATTTGATCACTTAACCCAAGTTGACCCAATTGGCATACATGGACCAAATTGGACCAAACTCCATTCCAAACTTAATTAATTGAAACCAATGATTCCTAACAACTTCAAATTGATCCTTGAATATGACTTGACCATCAAGTGAGCCAAACCAAGTCCAATTGGTCCTTTGACCCAAATTGGCCCAGTTTGATCTAAAAGATCAAATTGTGACAAATAAAATCTTACTTCAGATTAATCACAACCAAAGACTCAAAACCATCACAAACTAGTTATTGAATATGATCAAACCCTTGGTTGAACCTAATTTGACCAAGTCAACCCAATTGACCCATTGGCCCAAATTAACTTAAAGGGTCAAATTGGTCTAAATCATTCTTAAATCCAAATTAATTGATATAAGCACTTACAATCATCTTTAAATCATCAATTGAATCTAAAACAATACCTAACCCAAGCCAATTTGGTTAATTTCACCAAATTGGTCAACTTAGCCCATTTGACCCATATGAACCCATATGAGCCAAATTCAAATATACATCAAATCAAATCAAACCAATTGAACCAAAATATCTCAAATCATCATTTGAATTTGACCCAACCCTAACTTTGACCTGATTTGACCAATTGGTCAACCTAACCTAAGTTGACCCAATTTAACTTACATGGGTCAAATTGAGCCAAACCCAACCAAACCAACTCCAAACGAAACCAAAGTTGGCATGACCCCTCCTTGGGTCAGCCCAAAGCAAACCAAACCCATTTAAAATCCAAATTAGGCCAATACCCATTTGGTGAAGCTCTCAAAATAGGACAAAATCCATATTTGGGTGGTCTCACATACCCTTGGCCTCCTTAAGCTCAATTTGGACCTCTCCCATTGGCTAACTGACCCAAAGTAGATTAGATTAGCCATGGGTCAAAGGATATGAGCCAACCCAAGCCTTCTCATTGGCTCACCATGGGAAGCAAGGACACTCCACTCAGCCACTCAAGGAGCTCCATCTTAGCTATTCCCCGATGTCCCTAGCCGCCTGCATCGCCGAGACATCTACCAAAATTAGAGCTAATTATCATCATCTAATTTGAGGGGAGGAAACCTCCCCCATCTCATTCCAACAAAGACTGAGGCATACATAGAGCTTCACTAAGTCAAGACAAACTTTCCTAGAGCTTTTCTGACCTTCCGTGAGGTCCCCATCACCGGCTACATCAAACCCAAGCGAAACATAGCCTCCACTCTATCCAACATTACCTAAACTCCAACAAACCCAAATTAACTTTACCCACACCTTCACCAAGCTCTGACGATCCAAAATAAATTGATTCTTGATCGATTTGAGCACCAAGACCAACTGATAATGATTCCAGAGGTTTGGTCCATAGAGCCATCATTATGGAGGCAACTCACAAGCTTTAGAACATGGCTTCATCTTTTCAAGACAAAGCTACTCAATCATTGGATCTCTCAATCGAGGTAAATTTGGGAACCATAAAATCCACTAAGTTGTTTGGATTTTGTGAAAGAAATCTTGATTTTGTGCCATTTCCACCATAGGACCTCCTTAGACATCTTTGAAGCTTAGTGATCTTGATGCCACGAGCTCTGGTGAGCTTGGATCGAGCTAGGGAGGGTGGACAATGTCCGTCTTCTGTCACTCGGGATATGACAGATCATTTGTCATCCATTATGCATGATTGTAATGGACGACTCTGATTAATCCAATTAGATTTATTTGTTTTGATCCTTAGAAACCATGGGATTAATCCACACCCTCCGATTTGAGATGGGATGACAGAGAAAGCGTGCATCATCATCGACTCGATGCCCGCCGAACATTTTAAGTAGTCAATCTCAAGACACCACGTGGAAAGCATCGCCACGTTAGCTCCCGTGTGGCCCCGAAAGATTAGGGATTAATTAAGGTTAAAAATGCCCTTAATCACTCATAATTTCATAATTTTTTAACTAATTGTAGAAAATTTTAAAAATACAAATAAACCCATTTTGGAAAGGGTAAATATAGGAGATTCTAATAAAAAATGGTTCATATTTTGAATAGTGACAAGGGCTTAATTAGGGTTGGAATATTAATTATCTTAATTAATCCATAATCACTTGGACAATTAATCCCAAACTTGAAAGGTTAAGTCAATTGGATGACCTCTACTAATTTTCTTGAGATTAGGCTTTAAAATTTGAGAACCTTAATTACTATCATGCCATTTAATGTTTATCTAAAATCCCAAATCATAAAAAATAAATAAATTAAACTTCATTGACCCATTTTATGAAATGAAATGATGAGGAGAATGATTATGACCACTTTCTAATTACTTTCCCAAATTCATTTCATAATAGGTTAATAAATGCATAAATTAATTAAGGAATTAATTAAGAATTAATAATAAAAATTCAATCAAATTAAAATGATGATTACTTCAAATAATTAACATTCAATTTGTGGGTTCCTCTTTATGTATTTAATAACATAAGGACACTTAAGGAAATTATGATTAACCATGGGTGTGGAAAATCATATGAGTACTTAATTAGATTTCTTAATTTGATTAATACTTAATTATGAGCTTTATTTTATTAGGTCTCTAAGTGCATTGCAATTTTAATTCCTCATTTGCATATCATTGGAAGCTCATAATTAAATGGTTAATCAAATTAAAGAACCATAGGAAAGGATAATTAAATAATTGCTTAATGATTCAAACTTAATTAACTTATAAAATTTACTTAATTACTTCTCTTAAACATATCAAATCACTCACATGGGATGGGATAAAAATAACAAATAAATTTATCCTCTTGAAGTTTATTAATCCAAATCTAAAAATCAAACTTAATAACAAGCTTTGGTTTTTAAATGATTTTTTTATTTAATATGATTGCCCTTAGGAGTTAATGTGGTGAATGAATTATGTGGAAGTGTTGAATTATTCCTTTTCAATCATTATAGATGTATGCCATTTGTGTCATGTACCCATGTTTTCAAATCAAATACTCAAATGAATATACTTATGTAAAGTTGCATGTGTTGAATTAATCATATGATATGTGAGGCTATTATCACTAATAAATTCCAAAATTATTTTCAAAAATATAATTGAAAAGTTAAATTGATATTAGCTATGAATATCATATATGCATTACATGTGATATATATATATATATATATATATATATATATATATATATATATATATATATATATATATATATATATATATATATATATATATATATATATATATTTATTTATTTATCTATAACTTAAGCATGTTAAATTTTGGTTTTATCTTTATGATTCATGTATGAGTTTACATATGTTTGAATGATAATAAGTATATAGTTTGGGCATGTCAAGAATACGATGCTTTAAGTAGCCCCACAAAGATCTTAGATTACCTCACTTTCTTGGTTAACAAAGACACGTACTTGTTTAATTTCATTCATATGTATACTTGTACTAGAATTTGAATAGAACTTTACTTTACATGTATAAATAATTCAATAAAAATATAATATTTTACATGATTTTCATTCCTATGATTGTGTGTACATTCATAAGTATTTAAGAGTAGCAAATATATAGTCTGGACATCTCGGCAATACGGGGCTTTAAGTAGCCCAAGAAAGTCATTGATTATCTCAGTTCCCTGGTTTAAACAATGACACATACTTGCTTAAAATTTTTATACATGTGTACATGTACTTAGCTAAGGATTAAAAATACCTCTTTTTTACTAAAGTATTATGGTGAAATTTCAATATGAGATTTCTAAAAGAATAAGATATGTACTTCCATCTTCACTCTATGCGGGATAAAATGAGGATGGAAATATACATCTTCTTTTTTATGCATTTTTGATACCATGTAGATCCACAGATGTTCTTATTGAGGGTGATCAGGTACGACATTGAAGAGAGGTGTACTATCTTGAAAGATAGAAGTCACCACCCTATAATGGACCTAATCACCTCAATAAGGACTCCTAAGGACAATGGGTTTGCATGCGTACCAGAGATTATTCTCCTACTTTATATGAAAAAGTAAAGTAGGGTTTATTTTAAATTAGGTTTGTTAAGTTCTATGGGGAAAGCCCCATAGTTAATTACATCCTAAGGAATGAGATCCCTTAGAAATACTCTCGATTAAGGTAAATGATCGTTGTCTCCAAAGATTTTAATAGGTAGGATTATCAATCGATTAGTTTATTTTGGAAGATCAAATAGGATTGATCAAAGAGAGGGAGTTATTATTGAAGCCAAAGGAAGATAAGTCAGAGATTCCCATGATGCTAGGGAGCTTAGAGAGCATCTCAAACTATCCTATAGTTAGGCTTTATATTTTTGAAATTGATTTAATTTGTGTGAGTTAAATTTTTCATTAGAAATTTAGGGCTTATGATTCCATAACATAAAATTATGGAAATGACTAAGAGGTGAGGATTTATTCTTATGGCCCACAAAACCTAACTCAAGAAGTAGCAGCGAAAAGCACAACCTAAATCTAAGGTGAAAATGGGTATTTAGTTTGCCCCCACAAGAGTGGACAAACCACCCGACTGCTTGGACTTACAACCACTTGGGGGTGGTCACCAACTAACTCCTCCTATGATTTTAAATTCATATAAGTAAGTCATATGCTTTATGCAAGATAGCTAGGCTATTATTTATTTAGAAAGAGACTAAACCCTTAAACTCACTCCCTAAAGAGACTAGATCATGTAAGGGTTTGCTTTAAATGACCTAAATCTAATATAATTCATATTATATTTTATTTTAATTTTTGGACAATCATTTTTTACTCAGGATAATAGGATTCATATGCCTAATGCATGAGAAATGAGATTATTGGCCAAAATCAGCGAGAATGGAGGAGGTGTGTTTCCACCATGGCTCTCAAGGTCAAGCCAAGTTTCTCTGAGCAAGGTGGAAGCCCTCCAATCAAGAGTGAAAATAATATGCATTGTGCATGATGTTTCAAAATAAATACTCATCGAGCTAAGGGGTTGCTAATTCTTTTATCTTAATTTTAGCCTAAGCTTTAGGTGAGGTTATGAGTTCTTTATTTTTAATTTTGAATTGTTAAATTTGGTAGAAGATTTATTTTTTCTTAAGAGCCTAATCCACATCTAGGCCATACATCAAGCAAGGAAGAAACTAGGAAAAGGATGCCACTTATGTACAAGCAACAAATTATCAATCAATTTATAAAGCTAATCATAAAAGAATAAGAGGCCATTGTGGTGGGTACCACCTGAAACTCAAAAAAAATAAATTGGTAGAGCTCTACCCTTATTCAACTCTTACAAATGAATTAAACACAATTAAGCAAGAAACTCATTGTTATGGGGGTCTTTAAGCTTCATTTCTTCATTCTTCTTTTCTTCTTTCTTCTTTGGTTCCTTCTTTTGGCTGGTTGGAAGGTGGTTGCTCCAAAGACTTCTCATGGTACATAAGATGTGATCTTATGACCAATGTTCATCCTAATCCCCATAACAATCATTCCAAAATCCTAATTGTAAAAATTACATGAAAAGATAAAGTAAATCTAGCTAACACCTGCAAAATATAGATTAGTTAAATAAATCACGCAAATCCCAAACATGTATATTGGACTTATCACCCCACACATGGATGACTAAGTCCACCTCCCCTGTTGGATTATGTTTAGGGGTATAAGAACTTGCACTGCAAAAGTATTTATATTTTTATTTATCACAGTGCCCCTTAAGCACAATCTCCTGCAATAGATAATGGTTAGACTAATATCGCCCTACCAGTCACTCTATGAACATACATCCTAACATGCAGACTAAAACATATATCATAAAATAAAAATAAACATCAAACCATGCATCGTCTTAACCTAAAGCTAGAAGTGATAACTTAGCCTAATGTGTGTTCTTTAGAGGTTTGTGTGGTATGCTTAGCTATTGATTTAAGTTAAAATTTTCTAAGTGTGAAGAATGTTCAACTTAAAGGAGGGTTTCATTTAAGTGATTTAATTGTTTTGGGTTGATTTTATTTTATGTTTTGATTGGGTTCAAGTGAATCCTACAATTAATTACTAAGTTATAAAGGGAGGGAAAGAGAAGAGAACTTCTCTTTCCTTCCCTAACTTAAGTAATTTCTAAAGTGGATTCATATTTTAGTTTTGTTTAGTGAATATTTTATTATGTGCATTTAATTAATCCTAATTTTAGATGAACTCTAAACAAACCTATTCAAAAAGGCATTTTAAGATTAAGTAAAATGAACTAAATTCACAAAACATACATCACTTCATTTTTTTCCCTACATGTATATCATGCATATGAATGAATATTAATATATATATATATATATATATATATATATATATATATATATATATTCATAAATGAGAATGTTTAGCATACTTTATGATGCATGTAAGTAGTTCATTTAAGAAAATTTGAATGTTTATGATGCATGATTTTCATTAAGTAGCAAAGGGGTTTCTTATCCAATTTTCACATGCACATATGAATGTATGAAAGACATAAGTGAGTACGACACCATTGTTAACCAGGGGTGTAAGGTACAAGACCTACTTAGGGATACTTAATGCCTCACAAGCCCGGGCTGTCTAGACTAATATACCATTTTTCTTAAATACAAGCATGTGTACAAAAGAAATGAATGGAAAATAAAGAATGCAAAATTTTATGTTGGTTGATTTATTTTTGTTTATGAAATTTATATGTACAAGTATATGTATCCTTCTTAAGTAATAGCATATGAATGAATAGGATATGGAATTAGGCAAGTGTTAGGTTCTTTTCAAATAAACTATACACTTTGCCAAATTCTATTCAAAACTATACTAAAAAGAGTGAAGGAAAACCTACACTAAGCACATCCTTATATTTTACTCACATGCAAAACTTATAGTAAAGATATAAGTAAATACACTTTCGCTTTTGATAATTGATTCATATATTTTAAAAATAATTTGGATTTAATAGTGATAATAGCCACTCATATTCTTACTTTAATCAACACATGCAATTTAACACAAAGGAAATATTTTCATTTTAAATTTGATTTTTGAAAAGCATGAATGTATGAAACCATATGACAACACATATTCAGATATTAGAAAAGAACTAAAGTAATGAAATCATATAAACACATTCACCTTAATTAATTCCTAAATGCAATCTTATGAAATAAGAAAGCTTAAAGTAAATCAAAGTTTGTTTATGTGATTTTTTAACCTTGAGTTTAATTTAATTTGGAAAATGTGAGTTCGTTTGCTATTCATAACCCATTCCCACATGTGTTTGATATTTTTGTTCAATATTTAGATGATTAGATTCATTTTTATATTTTTATTAGGTTAGAGTATTAAGTATGCTAATTATCCCTTACCTACACCTTAGCATAGTTAATGAAATAATTATGAGCCAATAAGTTGACATAAAACCTCACAAGGAATTTAAATTTGCAATTCCCCTAGAAAGAAAGTAGCCTAATGCAATTTGGCTCATGATTAATGATTAATTAAGCTAAGGAGTTTAACTCAAGTAATTTCAAAACACTCTTCACACATATGAGTTGAATCTTGATTTTCTTAACTACACGTAGACTCTTGAACACCTAAGAATCTACCTAAGAAGAATTAATTGAGTTTTGGAAAGTTTTTAGAATTTTAAAAATTAATTAAGAGGGTAATTAGTGAATTAACCCTTTAATTAAGAGAGGATTAAGGAGAAAAGGGGTTTAAAGAATAGCTTAGGGGAAATGCCCTAAAATTATTCCCTAAACCTCCTATTCACTAAAATAGACCTTAATCAACTTTAACAAAGGATTAAACCACTAATCAAACCCTTAATTAACCTTAATTATATTAAGGAAATAATTAGGATATGAATTAGCAATTTCCCCAATTAAGCCACCAATAAATTCCAAAAAAATTAGGGAAGGTAGAAGTCATCCCCCAAAATATACTCAAGAAGTTTGGGAATAATTAGTGGATTAATTAAAGGGTAATTAACAAATTATCATTCCTAATAAAACCCAAATTTAGAAAAAAGAACTATTCAAAATTAATCAAAATCAATTTTAGAATATTCTATGTTCAATTATCTTTCTAATGCAATTTATTTTATATTTTCCTGATTTTTCTAGGTTAAGATATGAATTTTAGAAGTTTAGGTAATTAATTAGAATTATTTAAATTCTAATTAAATCATTAATCCCACAACATCACGCGTATAGCTGACACGACATGTGCTTTACATGCATTGCTCCCTGATTTGCTATTTAAAATGTTGCATCATAGCGCTATGTGACAGCGGCACCACACACTTTCTCCTCAGCCATCCGATCAAGGATCAGACAATTGAGATTAAAGACATGGATCAGAGGAGATAAAAATAAATATATAACATATTTTAATCTCGGCCATCCTTACAAAATGTGCAGATGGACGACCAGAGATCCTTCCCTGCAAATGCCTATTAGCCATGGAGACTGTCCATGTTTGAGGCCTTGATCCGAGCTTGATTATGCTCAGATTGGGATGAAACTTAGCCCACGCCATCAACATGCATCCTAGATCACATCTAATGGTCAAGATCCTATGCCATTAGGTGATCACCAGTGCTCGAATCCCTTAGAGAAGCTTTGTATGGTTGAGACGAAGCTTTGGTGAAAGTTTGAGGAGATGAGGTTGAGTGGATCTTCCTATGTGTCACCTCCTCCTTAGCTTGAGCTCAATTTTGGTCTAAGGCACTCCTCCTCTACCTTTGAAGCTTGGGAAAGAGTATGGGTGCACTCGACTTTATCCTTTGATGAAGCTTGAAGAAGGAATTGAGTGGAGTTTGAGTGTGAAGAAAGTTGGTAATTTAATGGACCTCCCCTATTTTTACTTAAGAAAAATCGAGAAGATGCAAATTGAATCTCCTTTTAGGAATCTTAGGATCACTTGCAAATGGTTATATGACTCCCTCACTCAATCGACAATGGCTCTATGAAGATTCAAATGAATTAAGGCGAGTATATCTCCCCCTTTGGCAATTGGATGGTTGACCATAAGCTTGCCATTTTGATCCAATTGCCTTGATTCAGTGGGTTATTTGCGCTGTTAGGATTGTCCTTGAGGTTGATTTGGCCAGAGAAGTGGGAATATGAACTCCCCATGTGCTCAAAATAATGGAGGCATGATTCCCATGTGGCCATTTCAAGGGGAGTGGTCAGTTTGGCTATTGGGTAAAATTAGGCTAACTTAAACCCATTAAGTTGGGTGCACCACCCTACCTAGTGTTCACTTGATATGGTAGGGAGTATTAAAGTATGAAGAAGATTTAACCAAATTCCAAGTGAAATTGGCCACAATTTGCTCTATGGCATAGAAGTAAAATGGTCATTTGGCTAATTTTTGAACTTGGATATGTTGAATATGTTGAGAAAAAAGGTTTGGACAAGTTTCATTGGATTTGGAGTTCATTTGGTATGGTTTGGCTCATGTGACCCATTTAGGTTAAATGGGTCACTTGTCAAGTTGACCAATTGGTCAAATTGGGTCAAACCAAGGGTTGGGCCAAGTTCATATGACCATTTGAAATGTTTTGGCTGTTGATTTGATTCAATTTGGTTTAGGTTTGAATTTGCTTCATACGACTTCATTTAGTCAAATAGGTTAAGTTGACCAATTTGACCCCATTTGACCTATTTGAGCTAGGTCATGGGTAGTTTTAGGTGGTTAGTCATATGAAGTGGATTGGTTTGTTTCCAATCAATTTGGTTTGAATTTGGCCCAAAGTCAAGTTGGGTTCAAGACCAATAAGGCTAGGTCTAGTTCAATTGAGGCTTTGGTGTTCAACAAGTGATTTAGAAATGAATTTGACCCATTGGTTTTAATCAATTTGGCTTAGATCAAGTTTTGACATTTAGCTTTTAGTTGGGTCAAGTTGGATCAAGTGGCCAATTGCTGATTAGGCTTAAATGTTGACTTGCTTGTTCAAACATCGATCATGAATGAACTTAGATCATTGGTATTAATCAATTTGGCCTATGGTGGATTTTGGCTATCCGGGTTTTATTTTGGCTGGTGTTGACTTGTCAACCCTTAGGTTTGACTTGGTTTGACCCAATTTGGTGATTGATCATCAATGATGAGCATGAAAGGCTTAAATGGGCTTGATTCAATCCAATTTGATTAGGATTAGAATTTGGCTCATAAGGGTACTTTAGGTCACTTTGGGTCAAGTGATTAGGTCAAATGGTTTGGTCAAAGATTTGAGTTTGATTCAACTTGTATATGGACTTATGATTGGAATGTAAATCCATTTGCAAGTGATTTGAAGTCAAATGGGTTTTGATTCATTGCAATTTGATTCATTTGACAATTTCAAGTTCAAAGGGTGAACATGAAATGGATTTTGGCTTTATTTTTGAATTGAGTTTTGGTTAAGTGATTGAAGTTTGTATACATATTTAGATTAATGATTGAAGGGTTGATTGAATCATGAAGAAAAATCAAGAGTTTGGCTTGATTTGAAATTGATTTGGCAAAGTTCAAGATTTTGACTTGAAAGGCTTAGGTTGGATTTTGAATGATTTTGAGTTTGATTGTTTGAATTTATATTTCATTTATATATGTGAATATAAATGAGAATATAAATGGATTGTGAGAAAATTTCAAGGATTTGAAGTGATTTGATCATGATCTTGGCTAAGTCATTAAAGGACTTAGGAAAGATTTAAATTTTGGATTTGAATTTTTGAATTTATTTGATTGGTTTGAATTTATATTTCATTTATATATGTGAATATAAATGAGAATATGAGAAAAAATTTTGAGTTTGAATTGATTTGAACATGATTTAGGCTAAGTTTAAGAGAGGAAATTAAGGAGTTAGAAAATATTTGGAGTTTTATTTGATTTTTTGAGTTTAGTTTGATTAATTTGAATTTATATTTCATTTAAATATGTGAATATAAATGAGAATATAAATGAGTTGTCAAAATCTCATGGGTTTGATTGATTTAGATTTGATTTGGCTAAGACCTTAAGATTTAAGGACTTAAGAATGATTTTGAATTTGGAATTTGAACTTTGGATTTAAAATATGTGATTCAATCATGTTTGAATCATATGGCATTGATTTAAATTTGGAGAAAATAAATTAGGCTAGAATTGATTTAAATTTAATGTTGATTTGAGTTTGACTTGAAAGAATGAAGTAAAAGTGGAAGCTATGTGGAAAATTTTCTAACAAAGATTTGGATTATGGCTAACTCTCCTAAGTCTTAGGTTTGAGTGTTTGAAATATTTTTCTTAAGACTAAGAATTTAAAGTCGAGAAGTTATGTCTAAGATGGATTGAGATCAAATTTCAAGTATATGCATTCAAAATTTTAAGTGAAAAAAAAATATGTTGTATGTATGTTAAGTCTTAAATCATATGCATGATTATTGATGATGAAAATGAATCGTACAACACTATCTATGTGATGGTAATTCAATTGCATTAATCTTAAGATGTCTTTCATGTTGGATATAATTATTTAAGGTTAACCCAAACTTAGGGTCAATAAAATATGTAATAAATCATTCACTAAAAAAAACCAAATCATAATAATGTGCTTCCAGAAAATGATTTAGGACTAGGATGAAGAAGGTTAGGCCTTCTTCTTCCCTTTACAACATTTAGATGCTAAGTGAATATCAAATGAAATAAATAAAATACAACAAAATTTGAATCAATGCATTAATTTAAATTTGATTAAAATACTAAGTCAAATTCTAGATTTAGGTTAGATAGTGTATGAATGATATTGTGTTCTATTTTGTGGTAATGTTTGACATGTTGGAATGTGAAGGAAGGATGTGAAGTGATTTAATGTTATTTTATGCAGGAGATTATGTTGATTGGGCCGCTAAAAATAAATATAAATGCTTCTACTTCTAGGTTGCTTAGCCACTTAGGATAATCCATAATTAAGACAAGTGGGCTTGGTTACCCACGTGCATGGTGCTAAGTCCAAATTATAAAAATATAACTACTTAGGAATGTATATATATTTAGCTAATGTCTATTTTGCAAGTGTATTTAGATTTTTCTTTTCCATGAAAATATAATTTTGTAATAGGAAATTAGGATTACTGCTATGGGCTTTAGGATGAGCACTGGCTAGAATGCATAGTCAGATAAGATAGCAAAATCAAATCAAAAGAAGAAGAAAGAAGAAATGAAGAATTAAGAATGAAGACCCGATAGCATCTAATTTAATTTCAATTGT
Source organism: Cymbidium sinense (assembly GCA_021442155.1). NCBI lineage: Eukaryota > Viridiplantae > Streptophyta > Magnoliopsida > Asparagales > Orchidaceae > Cymbidium > Cymbidium sinense. Next base: position 117,659,543 of record CM038220.1, on the reverse strand, counting down.
AATATTATTCTATAATTTGATGGTAGATTCAATTACAAACTTTTCTTGTAATGCAGTGTACTAACCTTTTTATTCTTTTACGAAATCTATACATGTTTGAATATTATTATGTTTAGATTGCACAATAGAACTGCATCTTCTTCATAGTTTCTTAATCTTGATGTTTGAATGTGCGGCCTGGATGTAGTAGACTCTTAGGATAAAATTAATTTTCTACCCAATTAACAACTCATAACTAAAAGTTTTAAAAAAATTTCAATCTCATTTAAAACCTAGGCTGTAATCAAGATAATTAGAGATTTAGCAATCCCTTAGCTGAATGATTGAATGTCCAACATCATGCATGTCATCTTATGCCACTCTTGAATCATGAGGGCCTCAAGCACCCCCTTATGGTGGAGATTCACCCTCTCTCTTTCTGATTTGGCCAATAACTCAATTTCATCACACATTTAGACATAAAATATCCCAAAGCATGTGTCCAAAATATTGTATCAAAATGATATAAAATTTAAGAAGGTTTTGCATTTAGACTAAGTCATATGCTCATACCAAACATGATCTAGTCTGTTAGGGAATGAGTTTATGACTCTAGTCTCTTTCAAAATTAAATAATAGCTTAAACCATCTTATAATTACATAAGACCAGACTACATAATTTTTAACTGTAGGAGGTGTTAGCTGGCAGCCACTCCAAGTGATTGTAAGTCTAGAAGAGTCAGATAATTTATCTTTTCTTGTGGAGATAAACCATAATGTCCCCTTTCTATTTTGATTTAAGTCATGCTCTTAGCTTGTGCTAAAGCATCCTTGATTTTGGATCTGAGGTTGCTTGTTCCTTTTGGGCTATGAGCATAAATCCTGCCTCTTAGGCATGTTCACAATCTTGTGTTGATAGATTATAAACCCTAGCATTCTAATAAAAATTCAAATTATATTTTGAAATATATAAAGCCTTACTATAGGATAGGTTGGAGTGCTTACTAGACTTCTTAGTATCATGAGTGCTCCCTACTTATCTTCCTTTGGAATATAAAAATATGCCTTTCCACTTGAACTTTCCCACTTGATTCTCCAAAACACCTAAAATTCTTTGATAGTCTAAACCTTAAAATCTTTGGAGATAATTGATTGACTACTTTAATCAAGAGTGTTCTTAGAATATTCTCATTTTCTATAATATAATTAAATATAAAGGCTTTCCTCTATAGGGAACTAAAGAACCCAACATAAAATAATCCATGCTTTACTTCTCCATGTAAAGTAGGAAAAGATCTCTGGTATATGTGAAGACCCATTTGCTTTAGGAGTTCTTATTAGGTGATTAAGTTCATTGTATGGTGATGTTTCCATCTTTCGAGATGGTACATCATACCTTAATGTCATACATGATCATTTTAATAAGTAACCCCTAAGATTTATGTAGTATCCACCCAACATCCGAAATAAAACACCATAGCAGTCTAATGCCATTTTTGACCACCCCTCTTGCCTGGTCGGCTGACAAGGCATGAACAACTTCTTTGATTAATTCACTTGGGGAGGAGGGTATACATCTCCTCTCCTTTTCAAACTCAACAGACACATTTGTGGTGTTTATTATTTTATTATTTTAACATTTGGGAATGCTGAAAATTATAGTTGGGACACCACGTAGATCCGCAGATGTACTCATTAGGGTGATCGGGTGCAACATTGAAGAATGATGTACTATCTCGAGAGACAAAAGTTACCATCCTACAATGGACCTAATCACCTAATAAGGACTCCTAAGGACAATGGGTCTTTGAATGTATTCCCTACTTTACATGGAAAAGTAAATCAGGGTTTATTTTAAACTGGGTTCATTAAGTTCCTTATGGAGGAAAGCCCCCATAGTTAATTATATCCTAAGGAATGAGATTCCTTAAGAATACTCTCAATTAAGATAAATGATCATTATTTCCAAAGATTTCAAAGATAGGACTATCAAAAAATTGGTTATCTTTAGAAAATCAAGTGGGATTGATCAAAAGGAGGGAGTTATTATTGAAACCAAAGGGAGATGAGTAGGGGATGCTCATGATACTAAGAAACTTAGTGAGCATCCTAAACTATCCTATGGTTGGGCTTTATATTTTTAAAATTTGAGGAGAGTTAACTGTTTGAGTTGAATTTTTATTAGAAATCTAGGGCTTATAATTCCACAACACAAGATCATGGTAATGCCTAAGAGGTGAGGTTTTATGCTTGTAGCCCGCAAAGGGAAACATCAACCTGAGATCCTAAATTTAGGGAGCTTTGGCGAGGGCCAAGGCGCGACCTAAATCTAAGGTGAAAATGGGTATATGGTTTACCTCCAAAAGAGAGAGTCTAGTGAACTTACAACTGCCTGAGGGTGGCTGCAAACCAACTCCTCTATGATTTCAAACATATGTAGGAAAGTCTCATGCTTTGCAAGATAGCTAGGCTGTTGTTCATTTAGAAGAAAAGACTAAGTCCTTAAACACTATCCCTAAGAGACTAGATCATGGAGGGCATGAATAAATGACTTAATCTAATGCAAATTTTATTAAGTTTTATTTTCAATTTTGGACTTTTTTATTTGACACAAGCTATGGGATTTTATATGCCTAATGCATGAGAAGATTGATTATGGGCCAAAAATCAGAAAGAATGAGGTGTGTTTCCACCATGGCTCTCAAAAGTCAAGCCATTTTCTCTAGCAAAGGTGGAAACCCTCTATCAGCAAGAGTGAAGTAATATGATTAATGCATGATGTGAGACATACAACATCCAACTAAAGAGTTGCTAAATCTTTTATTATCTTGATTTATGTCATAGGCCTTAGGTGAGGCTATGAGTTATTTAATTATAATTTTGAGTTCATTAATTGGATAGAAAATTTATTTTTTTCTAAGAGTCTAATCGCATCCAGGCCATTTAACAACCATCAAGTAATTAAGAAACTAGGAAAATGATGCCATCCTAATTGCACAATCATTTATAAAACATCAATCAATTTATAAAATTAGCGCAAAAGAATAAGAGGTTGATGTGGTGGGCTCCACCGTACAAACCCAAAAAGGAAAATGGGTAGCCACACTCTCCCTTATACAACCCCAGATTACAAATGAATAATTATACTTTAGAAGGAATTCATGTTATGGGGGTCTTCATTCTTCATTTCTTCATTTCTCCCTTTCTTCATTTCTTTCTCTCTTCATTTCTTTCTTTCTTCATTTTGACTTGGGGTGTAGTTTGCTCCAAGACTTCACATGGTACATAAGACATGGTCTTATAACCAATGTTCATCCTAATGTCCCCCATAACATTCATTCCAAATCTTAATTATAAAGATTACATCAAATGGGAAAGATAAATTTAATTAAACCTCCAAAATAGAGATTAGCTAAACATACCATACAACCCAAATAGTTATATGAATAATTTAGACTTAGCTCCCCACACATGGATAACCAAGTCCACCTATCCTAATTTGGGTTATGCTTAGGGGTATAAGCAACCTGCACAATAAAAGTATTTATATTTTTATTACAGCGCCCCTTAAGCACAACCCCCTGCAGAAAGCATAATTAGGCTAATATCATTCTAACATCCAGACTACGCATATGCAGCCTAACATCCAGTCTAAAAATATTATATCATAAAATAAAATCAGGCATCAAACCATACACCACCCTAACTTAGAGCTAGAAATGGTGACTTAGCCTAATTTGTGTAGCATTTAAGACTTGTGTGGCATATCTTAACTAGGCTTTAAGGTTGAAATTTTCTAAGTGAGAAGGATTCAATTTAGAGGGTGGTTTCATTTTTAATTGATTTAGTTGATTTGTCAATTTTAGTTGATGATTTGATTTGATTTGAATGAACCTACACTTTGTTATTAAATATTGTGAAGAGAAGAAAAGAGAAGAGAACTTCTCTTTCATCCCTACCTTAAGTAATTTCTAAGGTAGCTTCATCAATGATTTTTTCTTTAATGAATGTCTATTATGTGTTTTAATTAATCTTTAGTTTAGATTTGCTCAAAATAGCCCTATTTAATAAGAAAACATCTTAAGATTAATTAAGATGGATTACTACGACATGACACACAACAAATTATTTCTTTCCACCATGTATCCCATGCATATGAATGATCCTAAGCATACCTATACATGCAATACAAATTTTAGCACACTTTGATGATAAATGCTATGAGATATGATTTAAAAATTTGGATGTTCCATTGATGCATGTTTTTATTATGTAGAAAAAGGGGGATTTTCCATCCTTTAACATAATGCACATCCATATGTATAAAAGACATTAGTGAGTACGACACCATTATTTTCTATACCAGGGGAGTAAGGTACAAGAACTAGTTAGGGCTACTTAAAGCCTTGTAGCCTCAGGATGTCCAGACTAATATACCACTTTTCTCTTAAATATATGTAAATGTACAAATAAAAAAGGATGAAGAATCATGCAAAAACTTTTTGTATTTGATTTTGTTGTATAATTTACATGTGTAATGTAAGGATCCTTCTTAAGTCATAACATAGGAGTGCATAGGAATAGATTTAAGCAAGTGTTGTGTTCTTTTCAAATGAACTATACACTTTGCAAATTCTATGCAAGTATATGTTAAGAGAAGAGAAGAAAACAACATAGAAACACATCTTATACTATAATCACATGCAAGCTTATAAGTACTTATAAGTGGCATCACTTCATTCATAATATTTGATTTATAGGTTTTAAAAATAATTTTTGGTTTAATAGTGATAATAGCCAGTCATATTCTTAACTTTAGCCAAAACATGGAATTTGACATAAAAGGATATATTTTATTTAATTGATTTTTCAAAAGATATGAATGCATGATTTCATATGGCAAACAATATTTAGCATGCTTGGAAAGAAATAAATTGATATAAGCATATGATTTCATTCACCCTAATTAACCCCTAAAGATAGTCCTATAAAATAAGATCATTTAAAGTGAATCAAAATTCTTTAAGGAGATTTTAATTTTTGAATTTGATTTGACTTAGAAAATGTGAAAAGAGTTTGCTGGTCCTAACCCATTTCCCCCATGTGTGGATTGGTTTAGTTTAATTTTTAGAGCAATTAGATTGATTTTATGTTTTATTTAGGTTAATATGTGAATTAAATCCTATAATTACCCCTTACCTACACCACTTTAACATAATTAACCAAACAATTATGAACCTTCATATAATATGCAACCACATGGAATTTAAATTAGCAATGCACCTAAGAAATAAAGGGGCCTAATGCAATTAACTCATAATTATTGGTTAATTAAGCTAAAGGGTTTAATTAAGTACTTTTATAACAATCCTACACATGTAATTTGATTATAATTTCCTTTGAAGTCTCTTAGGTTATTAACACCTAAGAATCTACCCAAGATTAAATGATTAAGTTATAAAATAATTTGATTTTGAGTTTGGTTAATTAAGCATTTAATGAAGTGATTAAGTTATTAATAAATTTATAAATTAATTAAGTGTTTATCCAAATGAAATGAACATAGGGGAAATGATTGGAAAGTAAATCCTAATCTCATTCCCTAAGTCCATTCATTGTTTCAAGATGATTAGCAAGCTTAATTAATGAATTTATCACTATTTAATAGGTTAATTAATTATTTAATTAATTAAGAAAGTGATTAGGGATGAAATAAGCAATTTCCTTAATTAATCCAATAATAAATTCTAATAAAATCATGGGAGGCAGAGGTCATCCCACTAATCAACCTTAAGAGATTGGGAATTAATTACTAAAAAAATTAAGGAGTAATTAGCCTAATTATATTTCCAATAAAACCCAAATTGAGTTAAAACTACTAGTCAAAATTAATTAATTTTAATTTTCTATTATTCTTCTCTGAATTATCTTTAAAAATAACTTGAGTTTGTATTTTATTTTCAAATTTTATATAATTAGTTATGATTTTAAGAAGTTTTAGCATTAAAAATAAATTAAGTAAGGCTAATTAACCCCTAATCGTAATCAGCGGCCGATGCGCGCTTTCCATGTGATGGGATAGGTTATTTACGTTGTCATATGGTTGAGTCGATGGCGCAACACACTTTCTCCACGGGCCATCCGATCAGGCTTAAATCAGAGGGAGATCTATCTGATTTAATCACACCTATCCATTCTAATCACACGGAATGGATGGTGTGTAATCTGTCTCCTCCCAAGCAACGAGAGACAGATGTCATTTGTCATTTATTGATTTTCGCTCGATCTGAGCTCACCCGAGGTTAGATCGAGTTCAAATTAAACTCACCCCACACCTTCGAGGAAGCCCAAGCAAGGTATCCAATGGTCAAGATCTAATAAGATTACAATTTCCTTCAAAAATGACCAAGAAATTTTTATCCTAAGATCGGTTTTGAGCAATACTCTGACAGAGGCAATCATCGGTGCTTCCAACGAAGGAGGTAGCTTCGTTTAGTAGAGATAAAGCCTTATTGAAGGTTTCAAGTCTTGATTTGAAATGGATGATTGACCAAGCTCCCCTTCAATGGCATATGGCTTTGATCAAAGTCCTCCTTTACGTGGCTTGGTGACTTGGGAAACAACTTGATTGAGCTTGACAAGGTCCTTGATGATGCTTATAAGATTAATTTGGGTTTGGTGGAGAATTGGATGGGTTGGATCTTCACTTCACCTCCCCTATTTTAGCTTTGAGTAAAACCGAGAAGGAGAAATCACGAAAGCATGAAAATGACTTTGGGAAGCTTAGGGATGCTTGGTTTTGATTCCTAAATCTCAATTGAATTCAGTGCTTCTGATTTGAGTGGGAATGAGGGGGTGTATATCTCCCCCTCCTTGGATTGGATGGTGAAGAGTAGAGTTTCCATTTCAGCTCAATTGCTGAGATTGGTTGATTGATTTTAGGCTGTTAGACACCCCATGTGATTTGTTTTAGGTAGTAGAGTGAAGGAGAGTGAGTGCCCATGTGCTAGGTGAGTGCATTGGGTGATCCAAGTTAATTCCCATTGGAGAGGTCAGTTTGGATTTGGGTTGGGTCATGGTCTACCCAAGGTCATTGGGTCATGATCACCACCTCCCTTGGTGTCCATGTGGATCACTAGGAGGATGTCAAGTGTCAGGGAAGAATATGACCAAATTCTAAGTGAATTTGGTCATAGGATACCCTTTGACCTAAGAATAAAATGGTCATTTGGCTTTTATTTTGATTTGGACAGATTTGAAATGATTCAAAAATGGGTTGGGCCAAATTTTAAGTGATATGTAGTTCATTTGGTTTGAATTGGTTCAATTTGACCCATTTAGGTCAAGCTGGGTCAAATTAGGTTAGGTTGATCAATTGGTCAAATTAGGACAAATCATGGGCCAGGTCAAGTTCAAATGATCATTTGGAGCCTATGAGTATCATTGGTTTGGTTCAATTTGGTTTAGATTTAGGTTTTGGTTCATTTAGGTTCATTTAGGTCAAATGGGTTAAGTTGATCCCATTTGGCCCATTAAAGTTAGATCATAGGTTGGTTTAGGCTTGGTTGGTCATTTGAAATGTATTGCAAGCTTTGGTTTCAATCAATTTTGGTTTGGTTTGATTTCAAGTTGATTTGACCTTTTAGGTCAAGTTGGGTTCATGGTCGATTATGCTAGGTTGGGTCTAGTTGATCAATTGAAGCTTTGGTCATGTTCAACAAGTGATTTAAAATGAATTTGGCCCACTAGTTGCAATCAATTTGGCTTAGATCAAGATTTGACCCATTTTAACTTTTAGGTCAATTTGAGTCAACTTAGGTCAAGTGGCCAATTAGGCTAGGTTTAGCTCAATTGATGGCTTGGTCAATTTCAATCATTGATTATGGATTAGTTTAGATCAATGGTTTCAATCAATTTAGCTTATGGTAAATTTTATCTTGTTTAGGTTTTATTTGGGCTAAGTGTTGACTTAGTCAAAGGTTAGGTTTGACTTGGTTTGACCCAATTTGAGTGATTGATCATCCTAGGATGATTGTTGCTCATAATGTGAGGCTTAGATGGGCTTAGTTCAATCCAATTTGGGTTGGAATTGAACTTGGCTCAAAAGGGTGCTTTAGGTCACTTTGGGTCAAGTGAGCCTAAATGGGTCAATTGGCTTGATCAAGGCTTGATTCAAGTTTGGTTGAACTCACATACGGACTTATGATAGAAATATAAATCTAATTGCAAGTGATTTGGAGTCAAATGTATTTTGGTTCATTTGACAATTTTAAGTCAAAAGGGTGAACATAAGTTTGATTTGGGTTAGTTTGATTTTGGTTTGATGATTGAAGTTTATATTTATATTTGGGCATGTGATTAAAGGAATGATTGTTTGAAGAGAAAATCCAAAGGTTTGGATTGATTTGAGAATGTTTTGTCTAAGTTCAAAGATTTGACTTGAAAGAGTATAAGTTGGATTTGGAGTTTTGAGTTTAGCTTTGGTTATGTAAATTTAAATTTTATTTAAATTTGTGAATATAAATGAGAATATAAATGGGTTATGAAAAAATCTTTTGAGTTTGGAGTGATTTGGGTTTGATTTGAGCTAAGTTCATAAGATGGAATCAAACGGGCTTAAGAAAGATTTTTGGATTTGGAATTCAATCACAAGTTTCAATTATTTGATTTGGAATTGATTCATGATTTGGATTTTTGGAATTGATTGATGGTTTGAGAAAATAAATTGAATTGGAATTGATTTAAGATTTGATCTATGATTTGGATATTGGCATTGATTTATGTTTTGGATTTTGGTTTTGATTTATGATTTGAGAAAATCAATTGGGTTGGAATTGATTTAGGATTTGATAAAATCAATTGAGTTGGAATTGATTTGAGATTTGAATTTAAAGTTTGGTTTGAAAGAAGGAAGCAAGGATTGAGTTCAAGCTATAGGGTAGGCAAGTTCTCGTAATACCCCTAAGGCATAACCTATTCCTATGGCTAACTCTTCTAACTCTCTAGGGTTAGGTTAAGTATTCACCTAATCACTAGAAGTGTCTTCAGACTAAGGAACTCTTAGTGTCTGGAGGAGTCCTATGTCTAAGATGAAAAAGTTGAAAGCTCACTCCAAAAGTGAGGTCGACAACATTCCTCACAACCCTAGAGCCAATCCCTCAAGTTCCCAGAGCTCCTCAGGCACCCCATCACTGGCAAGACTGAGCTCTATCTCAACCCAAGTGCCTCTCACACCCAACTCCATCAAATCCAAATTAACTCTTTCCACACATTCCCCTAGGTCTGACGAGTTAAAATGAATTAAAACCTCTTGATTCGAGCACAAGAAGGAGGTCCTAAACAAACACTGATGACGTTAATGGTGGCATTTTAGAATCATCCCTTGATCATTTTAGAATCAAATCCATCTTGAAATGAGCTTCGGTGAGCTCGAATCGAGGGACGATAGATGAACGACGTTCATCTCATCAAAGGTTGATGATGAATCATCAATCGTCAATTTTGTGTGATTAAAATAGACGATTATGATTAATCACATTAAATTTATTTTATTGTATCATATTTAAGCCACATGATTAATTATGATCGTTTGATCCATGATTGAATGGCTAAGATGAAATCACATCCATTGCTGCTAAGTTAACATGCCACACTAGATGTTTTAAGTAACGAACTGTACAACACGCCATGTATAGTAGTAATTATGATTTGAAGATTTTTTTAATTAGTCAAATTAAGTTCTAATTACATGGATAATTAACTTTAAACTTTGTGTGATTACCCTATGAGATGACCTCTGCCTCGCATATCTATTTCAAAGTTAAATGGTTAGATAATTTAGATATCCAAATTTTCAAACCCAAAAGGGTCATTTTCTACATTTAATAAGTTTATATAATTAAGAAAATTTTGAAAATTATTATGGGATGTTAAATACATTTAGAAGTTTAACGATGACCACAAAAATTAATTAGGACCACTAGTTCTAATTATTTCTCAAAATCAACATTAAGGGGGTTTTGTTAATTAATTAAATCATTAATTATTTTAGGATTTATAAAATTCATAGTAAAACCTAGATCTACAAATTATAGTCAAGCCCTCTTTATGCTGAGTTAGCAAAGAGGTTTTCAATGAAATCAAAATTTTTAATTAATTTGGGGGTATGTTGAGAGTAATTAATGATTTTGAGTTTTCCCATTTTTTTCAATTAGCCTTTAAGTATAAGCTCAATTGCATTAAAATTTTTAGGACATGTTTATTTTGTGCTCATTTATGGTTGATAATTTTCTCAAAATATTTAAGCTTATGTTTAAGGTATGATTGAATTTTTTAGTTCTTTTGGGCTTAATAGATTAAAATATTTACTTAACTATAATTAATTAATAAAAATTACTTAATTAAATTTTAAATCACTTAAAAAATAAGTGGGTTAAGGGACAACCTTAGACCTTTTATCCCCTCATTAGGTTTGAATAACTTAGATTTCAAATTATTGCTTAATGAATTTGATTATGCTTAAATGTGATTATATATTCATATGAATAGCCTTAAGACTTAATGGCTTTAAATATGTTGATTGATGATGTTTAATTGCTTTGCTTCAATCACTTTATAGATGTATGCTCCATATGTTCCATTTATTCATTTTTCAAAAATAAAAGATTTTATTAATTCCATGCTTTAAACTAATAGTGTGGCTATTATCGCTAGTAAATCCCAACTTATTTTCTTTAATAAATTTAATTATCTATTTAGTGTAAATATAAATTAATTATGATAGTTAAAGAATGAATCTACACTTATATGTATGACCTACATGCTTGGAAGGTATATAGTCTAAACATCTTGAGAGTGCAAGACTTTAAGTAGTCCCAAGATAGTCTTAGATTACCTCACCTCATTGGTTTAATAATGACACATAACTTAAAGTTTATAATAAAATATATAGTAAGGTTGGATTATTTTCAAATATTCAAGTATTAACATCTTTATAATTCATCTTCATACCTATATACATGAGCATATGTATGTAAATTAACAAGTATATAGTATGAACATGTTCGGAGCGCAAAACTTTAAGTAGTCCTAAGGGAGTTTTAGATTATCTAACTTTCTTGATTTAACAATGAAATGTACTTATATAAATTCAACATACTAATATGTGTGTGTGTGTGTGTGTGTGTTCATCTTTAAATTTTAAATTAAATATTAATAAATAAAATATACCAACCTATTCATGCATTAATATGTGGAATTTCTAAGTGATAAGTATATACATTAAATCTAATCATTTTCTTAAGTAAGCCATTCCTTAAGCAAAAAGATACCACTAAATCAATTATAATTTAAATCCATTAATCTTGAGATGACATTCATATTTCTATAATAACATTTAAGTCAAATTCAAATATAGGACTTAATAAACAAATTTCTTAACACTTCAATTAAGATGATTAAAAATTCTAAAATTCATCTTTAGATTTGTTGACCTCACTTTTGGAGTGAGTTCTCAATCTTCTCATCTTAGACTTAGGAGTCTTCTAGACACTAAGACTTCCCTAGTCAGGATTAGGCTATGCCTTAGGGATTAAGATAACCCCTACCCTACAGCCAAAATCAACCCACGTTCACCCTATCAAACCTACGATCAAACTTAATTTCAAATCCGAATCCAAATTCAAATTCTAAGTCAAATGATTGAATCCCATGATCAAATTCAAACTTGAAATCTTTCCTAAGTCCTTTAAATCAATTTCATGAGCTTATCCAAAATCCCATCTAAATTAATCCAAAATGAATTGATTTTCTCATAATCAATTTATATCTTCAATCATCTCCCAAAATATAAATCAAATCTACATCCAAATGATCAAAACTAAATCAAACTAAATCAAATTAAATCAAAACCCTTCCTAAGCCACATGAATCAACCTTCATGAGCATAACCAAATCTTAGCCCAAATCACTTTCAATTTAATTGATTTTCTCATAAATCAATCATATCTTAAATCATCTTCACAAAATAAATAAAATATACATTTAAAATCAAAAATAAACTGAACTAAATCAAAATCCAAATCTACACCCTTTAAGCCAATTTCATAGACTTAATCAAATGCCATTCAAATTAAAACCAAATTTAATTTATTTTCTCACAAATCAATCATTATAGTAATCATCATTCCAAATATAAATGAAATCTACAATCATCAAGCAAAATCAAAATTAACCCAAGTCAAACCCAACTTAGCCCATTTAACTTGAAATATTCAAATGAACCAAAACACATTTGAACCCAAAACCAATTGCAATTGGATTTATATATCAATCCCAAATCCATATATAAACTCAACTAAATCCAACTGAGCCCAAAATCAAGCCAACTAAACCCAATTGGCTCATTTGATCCAAAGTGACCAATTTGAACCAAAATTCAATTCTAGCCAAACCAAAGAGAATTAAGCCAATCCAAACTTCATGTCATGATTTTTGATCATCTTAGGTTGATCAATTATCATAAATTAGGTCAAACCAAGTCAACCTAGCCCTTTGACCAAGTCAACCCATTAATCCATATGAACTTAAACTAGCCAAATTACAACGCCAAATCTCTTGAAACTAATGATTCATACCAGCCCAAAATCAACACTTGAACAGGACCTGACCTTTAATTGAGCGAAACCTAGCCCAATTGGCCCTCTTGACCCAACTTGATCCAATTTGACCTAAATGGCCAAAATGGGTCAAATTAAAATCTAAATCAAATTAATTGCAACCAATGGTTCAAGTTCATTCCAAATTGACTATTGAACTTGACCAAAGCCTCAATTGAGCCCAACTAACCCATTTGACCCAAATCACCTATTGACCCAACTTGATCTAAAGAGCCAAACCAACATAAAACCCAATCAAATCTAAATTGAACTCAACCAAAGCTCACAACGTATCTCAAATGATCAACCAAACCCAAACCAAGTCATGACTCAAGCAAATTTGGTCAATTGAGTCAAATTGGTCAACTTGACCCATTTGACTCAAATGAACTCAAATGAGCCAAAACCAAATCTAAATCAAATTGAACCAAACCAATGTCACCAACACACTCCAAAGGATCATATGAACTTGACCCAACCTAACCCAATTTGACCTAAGTGAGTCAAATTGAGCTAGATTAAATCAAATGAGCTCCAAAATCACTTAAAATTTAGGCTAACCCACTTTTGACTCATTTCAAATCTATCAAATCAAATCCAATGCTAAATGACCATCCTTCCCTTGGGTTAAGGGTATCACATGAGGAAAATCACTGATGTAAGTGGGCATTTCCATTCCTTGACCACTTGGCACTCTCTCATTAGTCCACCTAGGCTCCTAGGACACTGTCCAACCTAACTCAAGGGTGGTTGGGTCGGTCATGACTCATTGGGAGGTGAAATCACCTCACCTCCCCCATTGGAGCATTTGAAACCACTAAGGACATCCACTACCTTCCTTGGTAGCCACCTCCACACCCTCACCCAATCAAACAGAGCCACCTCATCCACTCAAGGACCTCCATAACCCTCTAAGGTAGCCAAATGATCAAGAATAAACCAAACTAACCCAAACCGTCTGATCCAAGGGAAGGGGGGTATTACCCCCTCCCCCCCTAGAGGAAAAGGAAAACCATTTGGTTTAATTAATTTTGAAAAGATGAATGTATGATTTCAAATGACATACAATATTTAACATGATTGGAAAGGAATAAATAAACATAAACACATGATTTCATTCAATCAAACTAATTCCTAAAGATAATCATATCAAATAAAATCATTTAAGAAAAAACAAAGCTTCTTTAATGTCATTTTTAAATTCATGTTTGATTTGATTTAAGAAATGTGAAGAGGAGTTTGTTGATCCAAACCCATTCCCATGTCTATGAATTAATTTGGTTTAATAAAATGTAATTAAGTTGATTTTATGGGTTATTTAGATTGTAATATGCATTAAATCCATTAATTAACCCTTAGCTATGTTGCATTAAAGTAATTAACTAAATAATTATGAGCCAATATGATATGCAAATGAATGGAAAATAAATTTGAAATGATCCTAAGATGTAAAAGGGGCCTAATGCAAGGTGATGATTAATAGTTAATTAGGTTAAGGAACTTAATTAAGTACTCTTATAATTCTCCCACACATGTGGGCTAATTATAATTTCCTTAGGATTTTGTTTGGTTGTTGAACACCTAAGGGTCTACCAAAGACTTCTTTAATTGAGATTCCATGTGATTATAATTTCAATTTGATTAATTAAGCAATTTAATTATTTGATTAAGCCTTGATTAATTTAATTAATAAAATAAACTTAGGGAAATAGATTAAGAAGGAGGCCCTAATATTATCTCATGAGTTCATTCACTGTTAAGCAACAATTACTAATTAATTAAATTATTTATTATTATTCATGAGATTAATTAATTATTAATTAATTTAAAAGAGTAATTAGCTAATTAGCTAATTTACTTAATTAATTAAGAAATAAATCCCAATAAAATTATGAGAGGTAGAGATCATCCCATTGAATTAACACACAAAGTTTGGGGTTAATTACTTAAGTAATTAAAGAGTAACTGAGTTAATTATTTTTGTGATTATACCTTAATTAAGTCCTAATTACTGCTCAAAATTAATTAAAAATAATTTTAATATATTATCCTCTAAAATACCTTTAAAATGAATATTTATTTGTATTTTTATGATTTTTCTATGATTTTTTTGTATAATTTCTAAAGTTTCAGCTGATTTAAATGATTTTTCATGATTTTTATAAAGTATATTAATTTATTTTTACTAAAATAGACTATTTGAGCTTCAGAATACAATATCTCCCAATCCAAAAATCTTTTTGACTTGAAATTTTTATGGTAGGTGTATTTTAACTTCAGTTTAATGCCTGAAAATTTCAAATCAATCTGATTTGTGGTTTTAGTTTAATTATTAAAATTTGATTTTCACTAAAACCTAAATTAATCTCATAATACTAGATAGAAATTTGGGGTTTTGAGCTTGTTGGATACCTCTCAAAAAGGCAAATCCAATAAGCCTTTATTTGTAATTTTTGGTTAAGTATTTTATTTTCAATGAATTTTAGATGATTTAATTAATTTTTAAAAGTAAAAAATACCCTAATTTCTTACTTAACCCAGTTAGCGCCATGCAGCATTGATGACGCAATGTGGTGCCGCATGGGACTATGTGATTAGTCGTGCGATTTCATGTGGCACGTGGTGCCACACAATTGGCTGGCGTGATAAACATGTGGGAAATGGAGGAAAAATGTGGTTCCAATAGGACCATCCGATCACTAATTGGATGGTCCAGATCGATTCTATGATTTAATGAGCCAGAATCATGTAGATAGCATCTAATCACAACCATCTGTTTCCCTGAACCAGAGATCGGATGGCGGCAAGATTTTCTTCCTCCCATGAGACGAAAATGACTAGATGAACAGTGTTTTCACAGGATTTTATGGGATTTTCACAAACTGAATGAAATTTCATCTGAACATGCTCGATTTTGCATCGATTCTCACTGGAAACTTCCATTTTTGCATTAAGATTGTTCAAAATGAAAGATGAAAGGGATATATAAGGGAAATTTTTAGAATCAAGCAAACAACATCATAAATAAAAGAACCTATGGTCAGCTAAAGGATTTGAAAATTATCTCATTGGAGATGGTTTTTAATGGCTGTGTTGATCCAAGCACAGTCCTAGATGTGAGAAGAAGCCTTGGGTTGAACCTAGACCCTTGCCTCCCTTTGGAATGTTGTATCCACCAATGGTCATCACCTCCTTGTCAAAATCTACTTGGTTTTGGTGTTCTTCTAGCCCAAAGGAAGTGAGAAAGGGTTTCTTGTTGCTTGGAGGAACTCCTAGAGTGTGTGTAATGGCAGAATGAGTTCTCTTGAGGCTTCTCCCCCTTTGTGCTTGGTTTTGGTAAAAAATCACCACTAATGGTTATTTTTGGCTCCTAGTGGATGTCCTATAGCTTGAGGTGGTTGGGAATGGCAAGGAATCATCCTAGGTGGCTAGGTTTGGTTGGCCAAGAGGGATTAATGGCTACCAAGATGGATTAGTGTGTGTTCTATGGGTTTCAAATGCTCTAATGAGAGAGGTGTGGTGAATTCATCTCTCATTGAGTCATGGCCAACCCAACCACCTCTTGGGTCAGGTTGGTTAGTGTCCTTGGAGCCTAGGCGGACCAATGGATGAGTGCGAAGTGGCTAAGGAAGAGAAATGATCATTTACATGGGTGTTTTGTCTCATGTGATACCCTTGACAAGAGGCTAGGATGGTCATTTTGGCATTAAATTTGATTTAGGCAGATTTAAAATGAGTCAAAAGTGAGTTAGGCCAAATTTCATGTCATTTGGAGTTCATTAGGATAGGTTTGGCTCAATTTGACCCATTTAGGTCAAATTGGGTCAAAATAAGTTAGGTTGACCAATTGATCAAATTAGGTCAAGCTAAGAGTTGAGTCAAGTTCATATGAGCATTTGGAATGTGTTGGTGTCATTAGTTTGGTTTAATTTGGTTTAGGCTTGGTTTTGGTTCATTTGAGTTCATTTGGGTCAAATGGGTCAAGTTGACCAATTTGACCCAATTGACCAAATTTGCTTGGGTCATGACTTGGCTTGGGTTTGGTTGATCATTTGGAATGTGTTGTGAGCTTTAGTTAA
Source organism: Cymbidium sinense (assembly GCA_021442155.1). Taxonomy (NCBI): domain Eukaryota; kingdom Viridiplantae; phylum Streptophyta; class Magnoliopsida; order Asparagales; family Orchidaceae; genus Cymbidium; species Cymbidium sinense. The sequence goes on along the minus strand of CM038220.1, from coordinate 117,642,829 downwards.
GTTCAATTTGGATTTGATTGGGTTTTAGGTTGGCTCGACCCTTTAGGTCAAGTTGGGTTCAATAAGTCATTTGGGTCTAGTGGGTCAATTAGGCTCAATTGAGGCTTTGGTCAAGTTCAATAGTCAATTTGGAATAAACTTGAGCCATTGGTTATAATCAATTTGGACTAGATTTTAATTTGATCCATTTTGGCTATTTGGGTCAATTTGGGTCAACCTGGGTCAAGTGGGCCAATTAGGTTAGGTTTGGCTGAATTGAAGGTCAAGTCATGTTCAATTATTGATTTTGGGTTGGTATGAATCATTGGATTTCAATATATTTTGCTTAGGTTATAATTTAGCTAGTTTGAGTTCATATGGTTAAAGGGTTGACTTGGTCAAAGGATTAGGTTGACTTATTTTACCCAATTTATATGAATTGATCATCCTAAGGTGATCAACAATCATGCCATGAAAGTTTGGACTGGCTTAATTCACTTTGATTTAGATTGAATTAGATTTTGGTTGATGTAATCAAATTGATCACTTTGGGTCAAGTGAGCCAATTAGGTTTAGTTGGCTTGATTTTGGGTTGAGTTTCATTTACTTGAGTTTATATATATATATATATATATATATATGTATATATATATATGTGTGTGTGTGTGTGTGTGTGTGTGGGATTGATGTAAATCTAATTGGTTTGGGTGGGTTCAAATGAGTTTTAGTTCATTTGAATATTTCAAGTCAAATGAGCTAAGTTGGATTTGACTTGGGTTGATTTTGATTTGACTTGATGATTGTAGATTTCATTTATATTTAGAATGGTGATTGATGGAATGATTGATTTGTGAGAAAATTAATTGAATTTGGTTTGATTTAGATGGGATTTTGGCTAAGTTCATGAAATTGATTCAAAGGACTTAAGAAGGGTTTTAATTTAATTTGATTTAGTTTGATTTATTTTTGATGATTTAAAAGTAGATTTGATTTATATTCAAGAAGTTAATTGAAGAAAAAAATTTATTATGAGAAAATAAATTGAATTTGGATTGATTTAAATGGAGTTTTGGCTAAGTTCATAAGATAAACCATAGAGCTTATGAAGGATTTTGATTATGGGCTTCCATCATTTAGCTTGGAATTTGAATTTGGGTTTGGATTTGGATTTGAAATTGAGTTTGATTATAGGTCGATAGGATGAATCTGGATTAGATTTAGGTTACGGGGTAGGAGGATTATCCTAATCCTATGATTAACCCTTCTAAGTCTCTAAGTTTAGGCTAAGTGTTTACCTAATCACTAGAAGTGTCTTATGACTAATGCATGATCTAATCTTAGTGTCCAGAAGGCTCCTATGTTTAAGATGAGGAGATTGAGAACTCACTCCAAAAGTGAGGTCAACATAGACCTAAATTTGTTAAGTAAGGATTTAATTTTTCAAATCAACAAAAATATCAAACACATTTGGCTTTACTTAGCATACCTAAATTTGTTAAGTAAGGATCCCATTTTCAAATCAAAATCAAATCAAACATATCAAATAAACAACAACAACTCTCACAAATAAAAAGTTTTCAAAATTATTTTCAAACATGCACTTCACTCTCATTTAGCATACCTAAATTTGCTTAATAATGATTCAAAAGTCAAAATTTTTAAACAAAGGATAAAATAAAAAAAATTCATCTTTAATGTCTCTCCAAATGAACGAACCCCATTCAACATACCTAAATTTGTTGAATGAGGGATCAAAATCAAAATCAATGTCTATGACAGTCTCTCCTCACATTCTAAAATCTCCAATGAACCCCACTTAGCATACATAAATTTGTTAAATGTGGGTTCAAATTCCAAATCGATGTAAGAACTTAATACTTAAAAATAAATATCAAAACAAGGGTCTGACTTAGTTATGTTTCAACAAATGCGAGGTATTAGCACAGATAGTTCCTTGTCCATCTTCAGTTCAAGTACTATGACTTTCGATAAGACCATTTTCTCTTTCCCGTCGGGTGTGGATCTGGCTTTGGATCAACTAATACACACCGTGACCGCCACCCATCTGATTCAGTTTGGTCATGGTTTTGAGGCCGTCAGGATCACTTGTGAGGAGCCAACCCTCACCACTGTTAGTAAGGAGGAGGTGGCTAGATAGAAGTCACTCCTTCACTTTGACACGTAGTCTGAGTCTGAGTTTTCCTCTTTGAAGAGGAAGGCTATCGAGGTCCCTACAGTAGCATCAATTCCAGTTCCTTCTATGCCATCTCCAACAATGTTAGTGTTAGTGGTTCCTGGTCAGCATCGGTTGTTGTCCCCTACGGTAGCCCTGGTGTGAGATAGCACCTCCTCACTGGTTTCCCCCACTTTGAAGAGGAAGGCTATCTTGGCTTCCGAGATAGTTTCCCATACCTTTCAGGTAGGTTCCAGCTCTCACTCCATTCTATTCACCTACACTCAGTGCCGTAATAAGAATAGGAAGATCAAGTAGCACCATGAATGAATAGCCAGGGAGATCAATACTACCTCCCACATCACTGAGGAGGGTTCTCCTCTTGAGACCTCTCCGCTCTTGAGTGGCAACAAGTTCCTCCCCTCTCAGCCTTAGATGGAGAGGAGGATTATAGGAGGATTGCGGCATGGCCTTTACCACCAGACCACTTTGAGGTACTAGCTAGGGAGTAGAGGAAGCCTTGTGCCTGCCTCAGGATAGTTCTTTGCCAGGTTGGCAGAGCCTAAGGATGCTTAGAGTTTGATATGTTATTTAATTTGAGGTCCTTGATTACCATAGCATCAGTGGTCAAATCCGTAGGGAGAGAGTCATTGAGGCTCGAGTATTAGCCCAAGTGGGCAAGGAGAGGAGGAGGTACATCAATCAGTTGGTGGCCTCTGCCCTTATTAACTTTCTAGATCGGCAGGCTACCCATGCTAGTCACACATATAGTATAGTATTGCAAGCACCACCAGTCACAGGAGGAGGGTTCTAGCAGCAGGGCAGTCGATGTCTCCATAGCCACACCGCTCTATTCCCTGCCCACCATCACCCATCTAAGTCCCTCATTCTATAGTTTTTACTAAGGTCCAAAAGTCTGCATCTGGGGAGAGGACATCCCCATTGGTGATCCAGCTATGGCCTAAAGATCCCACTCCATCTATCCCACCAGCTGAGGTGAGGTTGAGCTCTCTATTCGACCTCCCACTTCAGCCGTGGTAAAGAGGGAGTGGTAACCCAAATGTGTCATGGTGGTGCCACCACTACAACCATCAGTAGTAGTAGAGAAAGGAGGGGATACTAGTGCAGTCCCCATGGCAGTTGATCCCCCTAGGGAGAGCACTCCATCTGTAGGTAGTGTCCGGTATATAGACTCAGGTGAGCATAGTGTTATAGTCAGCAATCAGCAGATGTTTGTAATGGTTCAGCCAGGTAGAGTAGGAGATCACTCACTGGATGAAATCCTAGAAAACTACTTTGTCGAGAAGAAATAACTTCTTAGGAGTGATCATTCAGACCAAGAAGAGGGTAGGGTAGCCTTCGAACTTGATAAGGATGACTTATTAGAAGATTTAGCAGGACTCCATATGGTTGATACCCGGAGATCCCTCCATAGAGATTATTAGAGTCAAGAAGGTGTTATGATCGAGGAAGGATACACCTCTCACTAGACCCAACACCACCTTCAGCAGCTCAGGCAGAAGGATGAGTAGATCAACATAATGGAAAGGAGGGTGAGGATTTGTTGGTAGCAGTTCTAGCACTCTAAAACCAAGTTTCAGTTCCACAGCCCAGTCCAATGGAGGCTGATCGGCCCGAGCTCTTACATGTTTTAGATCCTCCTAAGAGTACCTCTCCCATGGATCAGGACATTGGTAGTTTGCATTGGAAGGTCGTATACAATACCTATGTGCATGATAAAGACATTATGCAAATGGTGGAGCAATTAGTGAGTGATATACTGGCGCAATCTCGGGATAGCTCATCCATTCCAAAGGGTAGACCTTATCTGAAAGAATTCGATGTAGTCTGATACCCCAAAGGGTTTGTGCCACCTTCTTTTAAGAGTTTTGATGGCAGTGGGAACCAGTGGTAGCACATGGCACATTTTAGAGCTGGCTATTGCAATGTCGATGACATCGACATACTTCTCTTTTGCTTATTTATTAGCAGTCTATCAGGGGTTACATTCAATTGGTACGCTGAACTACCCAACAGCTCGGTGAAGATTTTTATTGAGTTGGAGCTCTTTATCAAGAGATTTGCTAGAGCCCAACAAAGGGTAACACTCATTAAGATTGACTAAGGGGAAACCGACTCCGAGGGTCCCATAGGAGAAGCTGTAGGTGTACCCGACGAGCTGGTAGATCTTTCCACTGACTTGCCACAAGAATTCACCTCCACGGTGGCAAAGTTCTACCTCATAGGGTAGCACCTTAGGATAAGGGTAAGCTAATCATTTTTTTACAATGAGCAGATAGCCCCTCCATAGGATGCTCCACCTATGGATATGCTTGTGGAGGACCAAGCCAGAGTTGATTACAACATCCTAGCTCATCTTAGAAAGCTGTCAGCCAAGTTAAGCATATACGATGCCCTTGTCTTATCCAAAGAGATGAGAGAATCTCTAATCAAGAACCTACTTGATTCTATGATATGCTTAGCTCAGCTGACCGCTACTAAAAAAGAGGCATGCCACTCAAAGGATAGCTTAGGAGTTACATTCGGCAATGAAGACTTACTTCTAGGAATGACTGAGCACAATTGTCATCTTTACATTATAGTAGATGCTAGGTTGATCCAGGTGCATCAATCAATATTATGAGTCTAAGAACCCTTGCCTACTTGAGGATCAACATCCTAAAACTCTAAAAAGAAAGGATGATATTGAGATGATTCAATGAACAAGGAAAGAGGGCCTTAGGCTCCATAGTATTACCTTTGGAGATAGATGATTGAAAGACTGAAGCTAAGTTTCACATTATAGAATTAGATACCTCTTTTAATGCTTTACTTGGGAGATCATGGATACATGAAAACAACATGATCCCATCCTCTGTATATAAGTGTATGAAGTTTGTGAGAGGTGGGATCGCCTACTATGTCAAAGGAGATCTCAAGCCATTTTGAGTTCACAAGGTCAGCATATATGAGGATGCAGCCTACTACCTCCTTCAAAATGAACAAGTCTATTCTCAAAAACTTGGCCAAAATTCAAAAATAAAATAAAAATAACATGAAAAAGAAAATAAAATGGAGTGAGAGATAGACTTGGAGGAGGAAGTGGAGCCCAACATTAAATTTCACCCATAGTTTGTTACTCTATTCGAATGCATGAGTAGGATGACTCGACCTCCACCAGGTAGAGGAGGAGGCCAATTCAGAGGAAGTCCTAGGGGTGGAAAACCTCTTTATTGGTCACCTAATAGGAGATACATCCCAGCTACCAGGAGTACACCCACTATCGATATAGACTTAGAGTCTAGTTCAGAGGATGAGTCTTGTATTGGTTAACACACTAACCAGCTCTTCTCAGTAGTAAATTCCTTTGGAGGTGACATTTGAGCTAGATAGCTATGAAGAGTGGCCTAAAAAAAGCATAAGTATATCCAAGTCTATATGTAAAATAATTAGGCATCAGTTGGGAATATTAGCTCTAACCCCACTTTCCTCACAAAAAGTTGAGGGTTTAGTAGTTAAGGAAGCCCCTAAGTAATCCACAGATGTGAAGACTCAGAGATTCTTTCTGGGAGCACCATCCTCAAGTCAAGAAGTTGATGTAAAACTTGAGGATGATTCATAAACAAATTTAATAAAATTGCCTTCTGATTGTTACTCATCGTATGTTTTAAAGTTAGCAAAGAAAGGATTGATTACACATGCTTGGTCTAAACACATGTCAGATTACTTCAAGAGGTTATGGGAAAACAAACACAACCATTCTCAATCAAGAATAAGGCTAAGATTTGGTACAGTGGGTCTAATCGATTATGATGATTATTGCTTAGTCATCACCAATAATTTGGAATCTGATAAGTTCTTTTTAAATCACATTAACTCATATGAGAAGCTGTGCTTAGAAACTTCAGATGGTTTTGAAGATTTTCAAGTCAAAGATGCACTACCAGAGTTCAAAGAGGAAATCCGATCAACCATTGAAGCTTAAAGAAATTAAATTAGGAACTGAAGATAATCCAAGTCCGATAAACATCAGTTCCTTGTTGAATGAAATTGAAACCAATGACTTAGTTAGCTATTGATTGAGTTTAAGGACTGCTTCACATGGAGTTATGAAGAGATGTCTAGTTTATCTCCTAATGTAGCAGTCCATAAATTAGCGACAGAGCTTAGTGTTAACCCTATCAAGAAAATTCTTAGATGCATGCAATTAGAAATTGAACAACAAGTCATTTATGAAGTCAAGAAACTAATCGATGCTGGCTTTATGGGAAAGAAAATTATACTATTTAGTTGGCCAATGTCATCCCAGTTAAAAAGATGAATGGCCAAATTTGCATATGCCAATTTTAGGGACTTAAACAAGACATGTCCAAAAGATTTTCACTGCAGATACCAGAACTGATGGTGAACATTACCTCATCTCATGTAGTCTCCTCCTTCATGGATGGCTCATCTGGATACAACCAAATAATGATGGCCCCTGAAGATGAGAAGAACACTACTTTTCAAACCCCAATTGAAATTTATTGCTTTAAGGTCATGCCTTTCGACCTTAAAAATATCGATGCTGTGTACCAGTGAGCCATGACTAGAATCTTTGACAAACTCATTCATCATCAAGTCGAGTGCTATGTTGATGATCTCGTAGTCAAAAGTAAAGGAAAGGAAAGGAAGACCACTTCTTTGACTTGAGAGTAGTTTTTGAATGGTTAAGACAATTTAATCTCAAAATGAATCTCCTGAAGTGTTCAGTCAGAGTAGCTTCAGGGAAATTCTTTAGGTTTGTTGTTTGGCACCATGAAATCGAGATCGATCTAGAGAAGATCAAAGCAATATTATAAATGCCACCCCTAAAAGTTTAACTCAACTCAGATCATTACAAGGGTGATTGGCATTATAAAGATGCTTTATATCCAACCTATTAGAAAGATGTCAGCCATTCTCAGCACTTGTCAAAAAGGATGCCAACTTCAAGTGAAATGATAAGTGTTAGCATGCCTTTGAAGATATCAAGCACTACCTGATTACGCTATCAGTTCTAGTAGCCCCTATCCCGAGCAATCCACTTATACTATAAACTACTGCATTAGATGACTCCTTTTGTGCTTTGTTGGCCCATGCTAATGACAAAAGAAAGAGAACACTCTCTGCTATCTCAACCGTCATCTAATCCCTACTAAACTAAATTATCCACCCATTAAGAACCATTGCATAGCTTTAATGTTTGCATCCCAAAAGCTATCACATTATATGCTTTCTCATAAGGTGAACTTGATCTCTAGAATCAATCCACTGTAATATCTCATGATGCAACTAACGCTATCCAGATGGTTGGCATATTGGTCCATGATTTTGTTGTAGTTTGACATTACTTTCATACCCCTTAATGCAGTGAAAGAACAAGCACTAGTAGATTTCTTAGCAGCACACCCACTTCCTGCTTACTCTCTGCTGAGTGATGACCTCCTCGATGAACAAATCATAAACTTAGGGGACACTAGCATTCACCGCTGGGAGATGTGTTTGATGGTGTGGCTTTCTCTCAAAGAGGAGAAGAACCACAATCAACTATCCCAGAATAGGCAGAGGTATGAGTAATTCTTCTAACTCCATACCATGATGTGATGAGATTCTCATATCATATGTCCAATCCTTGCACCAACAATGAAGTAGAATATGAGGCTTTGATTGTTGGTCTTGAGTTAGCCGTTACTCTAAGCATCTAGAACATCAACATCTTTGGGGATTCTCAGCTAGTCATCAATCAAATCGTTGGGTCCTACAAGGTTCTAAAGCTTAAGCTCCATCACTACCACAAGTATATTATAGAGTTGTTGACCCAAATCCTAGAGGTTACCATTTACAAGATTCCTCGAGGAGAAAATTCTATAGCAAAAGCTTTAGCCAAACTTGCCAAAGAGTTGGCATGTCCAGACGATGAGTCCATATCGATAAGGATCTAAAATAGACAAGTCCTATACCTTATTGATACTGAACTCATCAAAAAATACTCTCTTGAAGGGGAGGTTACCAATGCAAAAAAGGATGAGGAGTTAGATTGGAGGCAACCATTCATGGATTACCTTACTAAAGGCAAACTACCTTAAGAGAAGTCACTAACACATTAGGTGAAATAGAGCACTTTCTTATGCTCTCGTGGGTGACACCTTGTACCAATGGTCATTTGATCATATGTGGTTACATTGTTTAGAAAAACACAAAGCTCGTAAGATCATGGCTGAGGTGCATTCAGGATTATGTGGAGCTAACCAATCCAGTCCAAAGAAGAAAGCCAAGATGAAAAGACTACAATACTACTGGTCGTCGATGATTACAGATTGCATGGATGTAGCTAGGCGATGCCATCAATGTCAGGTACACGGTGTGGTCCTACACCAACAACCAAACATTCTAAATCCTACACTAGCCTCGTGGCCATTCGAGTGTTGAGGTACCTACATAGTGGGTTTGACCCTCCTTCTTCCAAAGGTCATCGGTTCATCTTAACTACTACCACTACTTTTCCAAATGGGCAGAGTCAATCCTGCTTAGAGAGGTCATAACTTAGCACATGCTCTAGTTTTTCAGGAACCATATCGTATATAGATCCGGGGTGCCTCAATGAATTATATCCAATAATGGTACATTCAAGAGCACCAAGATCAACAACTTTTTCCAAAGATAAAATATAGATTGGAGACATTCCACCATCTACTACTTGAGGGGAAATAGCTTGGTAGAAGCCTTCAACAAAACCCTCATCCAAATCTTAAAATAGACACTCGATGATAACAAGCGATAGTAGCATGAGCAGTTAGTTGAAGCATTATGGGCCTACCACACCTTATACAGAACTCCAACTCAGTCTAGTCTTTTCTCTTTAGAGTATGATTCTGAAGTAATTCTACCTTTAGAAGTCCAACTCCCATCACTAAGGATAGCTGTGGATAGTAAGATCATAATGAAGCAGAATGCCAAGTTGCGGTTAGAAGAGCTTGAAGGTTTGGAGGATAGACACCTACGGGCATGCCAGAACCTTGAGTTGTACAAAGCCAAAATGAATCAAGCTCGTAATAAGTTGGTCCATCCTATATCTTTTCAAGTAGGAGAGCTTGTTTAGTTCTAAAGAGACCAATTATTTCCCATTGCAAGATGGAGGAAAGTTTGAACCCGCTTGGGATGGCCCTTTTACCACAATGAAGGCCTGCCAAGGAGGATCTTATCAACTCATTAATCATAAAGGGGAGCGTTCGATACTCCCAATCAATGAGCTTTACTTAAAAAATAATATCCATAAATTCATGTTTGAAAATATTTATCACCAATAAAAATCCCTCTTCAAATCAAATATTCTCTTCATTTGAAAGCATTCTTTGTTTGTGAATCTGCCACAATGTGTTTAAGATAGGTGTAAGAGAACCCAAGCGACATCCTATTTCCTTCTATACAACACAAACATAAACTATACATAACACATAAGCAAACACATATCTCTTATTTCGGGCTACTTTGAGTTGGGATAACGCCCCTAGTGGCACTCACCTAGTAACTGCTCTGGGTCGGGCTGATGTGCAACCCTGCTAGTGCATCATCCTAATGGTCCTTCATTTAGGAGGATGTAAGTCTGCTATGCTTTCTTTCCTGATTTGATTGTTGCACACTGATGAACACCTTGTTAGCATGGTAGGCCTTACTGCATGGCTGGTAAGCTACCTCATGATGACTTCCATTAAGAAGATATAAGTCTACTACGCCTTCTTCTTGAACTAGCCATCATGTGCTGATTTGGTCGAGTATATTTAAGGATTAGGGTATGTCCCCTAGTGACCCCTTTCCTCCTAATTACTTCAAGTCTAGGTCTAGTCCCTCTTTATGACTCCTTACTTAGTAGTCGCCTTTAGGTTGATTTGTTGTGCCAACAATGGGTCATCCCAGTGGTTGTTCCTCACTTTGGGAGATGTAAGTCTACTACACTTTCTTCCAAGCATAGTCATTGCACATCGATGTATATCCCTAGGTCAGATAGCACCTGTTTAGCCGATGACAGACTATCCCATTAATAAGTTCTTCTTTATGGAGATATAAGTCTACATGCCTTCTTCCTAGATTGATCATCGCACACCGAGGGGTACCTTAGGTTGGTTGGTGTTCGCTATACTGACAGCGGCCCACCAAGTGGATACACCACTCATAGTAGATGTAAGTCTACTATGCTTTCTCTTTGAGTTGGCCACCGTACACCTGTAGGCTTTCATATATACAGGGTCTAGGATAACTCCCCTAGTGGCACCTCCCCTATGGGCACTCTACTTGGTTCACATCCTTTGTGACTCCATTTAGACACTACCCGGGTTACTCTTAGATTGGATAATCCCCCTCCCCTAGTAAACACCCTTGTGGTTGGAGATTCTATCCCATGGATGTGCAAATTCTTACTTGGTCCAGTGAATTTGAGATAGGTCAAGGCCGACAAAGCCCCTTCTCAGTGTGGTCTCTCATTCACCAACAAGGTCCATGATAAAAAATAAATAAAATATATATTTCCTTGTGGATTAGGAGAATGCCCCAAATGTCACCTTTCAAGTAGGCATCCTATCTTTAGGGCAGTGTCAGCAAAACTCCCTACAGGAATCGCCTGACAAATCTTAAGTTGATATAAGTCTCCAATAGCACTCACTCAGTAGTGTCACCCTTAAGTTAGTTTGACTTGTTGTGTCACCAACAGGTCACCTCATGGTCATCCTTACTTTGGAAAATGTAAGTCTACTGCGTATTCTCTCCAGCACGCCCGTTGCACACTAACAGGGAGCCCTAGGTCAAGTTCGATTGTTGTGCTACCAATAGGTCACCCCAACAGTTATTCTTTACTTTAGAGGATGTAAGTCTACTATATTTTCTTTCTAGCACAATCATTGCACACCGAAAGGCACCCCTTAGGTCAGATAGTCTTACCCTTCGACCGGTAGACTACCCTTTTGGATTGGTAGATCTGAGATAGGCCTAGGCCGCAATAGCCCCTTCTCAGTGTGGTTCATCAAACAACTATGGGATCTATCAAATCAAATTAAAATATATCACATGGAATCAAATAAAATTAATTTTGACTACTCTTGAGTTGAGGTAAGATCCTTAGTGGCACTCACTCAGTAGTCTCCCTATGTCAGGTTTGATTTGTTATGCCATCCACAGATCACCCCATCGGCCGGTTCCTGCTTTAGAAGATGTAAGTCTGCTATGCTTTCTTCCTAGCACAACTGTTGCATATCGAAAGGCAACCCCTTAAGTGAGATAGTCCTACCTTATGGCTCATAGACTACCTCTTTGGATTTGTAAATCTGAGATAGGATAAGGTCGACATAGCCCCTTCTTAGTGAGTCCATCACACCCCGATAAGGTCCATGAATCAAATCCATTACATTTGATCAAGTTCACATCCCCAGCAGATATGCCCTCAATTTAAAACCATCCACTTCAGTGGAGCCAAAATAAATTAAACCAACTCCCCTAGTGGAGTCTAAATTGAAACAATCCAAACACATCTCTCCCTAGTGGATCTAATCAAACAAATCAAAGAAATTCATCCAAACCCTTTTATCCATAGTGGATACATCCCCAAACAAATTAAAGAAATGAAATCAAACCATTATCCTTAGTGGATAGCCTGAACCTGCTTCCATAGTGGAAGGTTCATATTCCCAACCCATAGTGGATTCGAGTCCATATCCCTAACGGATATGCTTCCATATCATTAAGACAAAACAAATTGAAGTTAATTCAATCTTGATCCCTGATGGATTAAAGATTCTTATCCCCAATGGATCTTCTTCCCATAAATCATATTCATAATTAACTAAAATCCATATCTTTAGTGGATTGCTCGAACCTGCTTCCCTAGTGGAAGGTTCATGTACTCAATCCCCAGTTGAGTCCTTCTGGTTCTCATATTCTCTCAGCATAAGTTGAGTTACATTGCATTAAGATCTTGGTTCTATCTACCTTTTGGGTTTAGGTATAGATCATTTCTGTTAGTATTTGCAATCCTTTGGACATTGTTGATCGTCTCGGTCAACATTAATACATGCGGTGTGCCTTGTTAGTTATACCACACCTATTGGGGGTCCTTTTGTTGACCTGACTTTTGGAGTAAGTTTTTAATCTCCTCATCTTGGACTTAGGAGTCTTCTAGATACTAAGACTTCCCTAGTCATAAGACACTTCTAGCACATAGGTGAACACTTAACCTAAACATAGAGACTTAGAAGGGTTAATCATAGGATTAGGCTATGCCTTAGGGATTAAGATAACCCCCCTACCCTACAACCCAAATCCAACCCATATTCACCTAATAAAACCTACAATCAAACTCAATTTCAAATCCAAATCCAAATCCAAATTCAGATTTCAAGTCAAATGATTGAAGCCCATGATCAAATACAAACTTGAAATCTTTCCTAAGTCCTTGGAATCAATTTCATGAACTTAGCCAAAATCCCATCTAAATTAAACCAAAATTAATTGATTTTCTCATAATCAATTTATATATATTCAATCATCTGCCTACATATAAATCAAATATACATCCAAATGATCAAAACTAAATCAAATTAAATCAAAACTCTTCCTAAGCTACATGAATCAACCTTCATGAGCTTAGTCAAATCTTAGCTCAAATCACTTCCAATTCAATTGATTTTCTCATAAATCAATCATATCTTCAAGCATCTTCACAAATATAAATAAAATATACATTTAAATCATCAAAAATAAATCAAACTAAATCAAAATCCAAATTTAAACCATTTAAGCCAATTTCATGGGCATAGCTAAATGCCATTCAAATTCAAACTAAATTCAATTGATTTTCTCACAAATCAATCATTCCATCAATCACCATTCCAAATATAAATGAAATCTATAATTATCAAGACAAATCAAAACCAACCCAATTCAAAACCAACTTAGCCCATTTGACTTGAAATATTCAAATGAATTGAAACCCCATTTGAACCCAAACCAATAACAATATATCAATCCCAAATCCATTTATAAACTTAACTAAATCAAACTCAACCCAAAATCAGGCCAACTAAACCTAATTGGCTCAACTTAACCCAAAGTGCCTGATTTGACTTATTTGAACCAAAATCCAATTATAGCCAAGCCAAAGTGAATTAAGATAATCCAAACTTCATGGAATGATTGTTGATCATCCTAGGTTGATCAACTATCATAAATTAGTTCAAACCAAGTCAACCTAGCCCTTTGACCAAGTCAACCCTTTAACCTATATGAACCTAAACTAGCCAAATTATAACCTAAGCCAAATATCTTGAAACAAATGATTCATACCAACCTAAAATCAATAGTTGAATATGACTTGATCTTCAATTGAGCCATACCTAACCCAATTGGCCCTCTTGACCCATGTTGATCCAATTTGACCTAAATGTCCAAAATGGTTCAAATCAAAATCTAAATCAAATTGATTACAACTAATGGCTCAAGTTCATTCTAAATTGATCAACTGACCAAGCTCAATTCCCAAGACCTACTCAACCTAATCACCATGACCCAAACCCCATCTCAAATGACCAAACTAACCAAAAACCAAACCAAATTTCTAAATTAAACCAAATTGAATTTTGACAAATTTGGTCAACTTGATCCAACCTAACCCAATTTGAACTAAGTGAATCAAATTGAGCCAAATCAATCCAAATGAAATCTAAATCACTTAAAATTTGGGCTAACCCACTTTTGGCTCATTTAAAATCTTCCCAAATAAAATCCAATGCATAATGACCATCATACCCTTGGGCTAAGGGTATCACATGCAGAAAATCCCCTATGTAAGTGGTCATTTCTATTACTTAACCACTTGACACTCTCCCATTAGTCCATATAGGTTCCTAGGACACTGCCCAACCTGACCCAAGGTTGGTTGGGTTGGACATGACCCATGGGGAGGTAAAATCACCTTACCCACCTCATTGGAGCATTTGAAACCACCAAGGACATCCACTACCTTCCTTGGCAGCCACCTCCACACCCTCACCCAACCAAATTGAGCCACCACCTCATCCACTCAAGAACCTCCATAACCCTCTGAGGTGGCCAAATGATCAAGAAGAAGCTAGAGTAGCCCAAGCCATCCGATCCAAGGGAAGGGGGGTATATGCCCACTCCTTATTTCCACTCAAGCTCACACACTTGCATTGCTTAGAGCCATAGTTAGCTAAGATGAGCTACCAGAGACCTCCCCCAAGCTCCCAAGCCCATTCCTCATTTCTCTCCATTCTTGATTTTCTTCAAACTGAAATAGGGGAACATCCCATTGATTCCCATTTGCTTATTTCTCCACCAAAGTGTAATTAACTTTGTACACACCTTCCTTGGATCTAATTAAGCAAGAACGAATCACCTTCCAAGCTACCTAACAGTCAAAGGGTGGACTTCGATTAACACTGACCACCTATGCTTTGTGAGTTGGCTTTTTGAGCTATCCACCTCAAATTGGAGCTTGTGATAATCAATAGGGGCTCGTCTCTACTAGAAGAAGCTTCCTTAATCGATTTGCCACCGGTCTTGAACTCTGCTGAGGTATGCCATTGAAACTGTCTACAGTAAAATTTTATTGGAGCTAATTGAAGAAAACTTCCACCCCACCAGATCTTGATGATTGGATCCCTTTAGATCCTCCTTGTGAAGGTGTGAGATCGATTTAAGATCAATCCGAGCTAAGGTGAGCTTGGATCACGTGAGCAATGGTGGGCGGGCTCCGTTCTCCCTTGCTCGTGGATGATGGATCATGCACCATCTATTTTGCATGATCAAAATGGACGGTCATGATTAGATCCATTAGATCAAATCAATTAAATCATTTTTACACTATTGGATTAATCGTGGCCTTCTGATGTTGGATCGAATGACGCACGAGAGAGTGCATCCATTCTTGGGATTGTATGTGTGTTTAGGTAACCACTATTTTGTAGGTGTAGTTAGATTTTCTTATCTTATTTTAATGTAATTTTGCATTGGGAATTAGGATTATTGCTATGGGGGTTTAAGATGAGCATTGGCTAGAAGGCTTTGTTTTGGGGTGCCATGTGATGCCTTGAAACCTACAAAATGAGTTTAAGAAGGAAATAAATGAAGACATGAAGAATGAAGAATGAAGATCCCCATAGCATTTATTTATTAGAAATTATAAAATTATTCTTTCATATTCTGAGTTGTATAAGGGTAGAGCTCAGTTACACATCTTTTCTTTCCGGATTGTACAGTGGTACCCAATCATATCAGCCTCTTATTCTTTTGCATTAGTTTTATAAAATTGTTTGATGTTCTATTTAAATTTTGTATTAAAAATGGCATGCCTTTCATAATTTCTTATGGTTGATGCTTTAATGTGTGGTTTGGATACGATTAGGCTCTTAGGGTAAAAATAAATTTTCTACCCTACTAATCACTCATAACTAAATTTTAAAATAACTCATAACCTCACCATAAAGCCTAGGATATAAATTAAGATAATTAAAAGATTTAATAATTCTTTAGCTGAATGTTGTATGTCTCACATCATGCATGCATATTATCTTGCTCTTGAAAATAGGGGATTTCTATCCTTGCACGATAGGGGAATGCTTGACCTATGAGAGCATCTCTTATGGTGGAAAACACCCATTCTTGCTGATTTAGCCAATAATCTACTTCATCAAGCACATAGGCATCAAAATGCTAAATCCTTTGTCAAAATAAAGTGTCAAAATTGAAATAAAACTTGAAAAGATTTTTGCATTAGAATAAGTCATTAGTCATACCACTCATGCTCTAGTCTCTTAGAGAGTGGGTTTAAGGACTTTTAGTTGCTTTCTAAATTAATGACAGCCCAACTATCTTGCAAATTCATAAGACTTGCCTACATGGAATTAAGCGTAGGAGAGTTAGATGGTGGCCACTCTAGGAAGTTATAAGTTTAGCAGTCAGGTGGTTTATTCTCTATTATGGAGGTAAACCTTATGCCCATCTTCATTTAGATTTAGGTCATGCTTTAGCTTATGCTAAAGTTCCCTAGATTTAGGATCTGAGGTGTTATTTTCTTTGGGCTACAAGCATCAATTTTCACCTCTTAAGCATCTCCACAACCTTATGTTTATGGATTATAAGCCCTAGCAATCTAATAAAATTAAACTCAAAGCATATGAATCACTTCTCTTTCAAAATTATTAAGCCTAATCATAAGATAGATTGGAATGCTCATTAGGCTTCCTAGCATCATGAGCATTTCCTACCTATTCTCTTTGGCTTCCAAAAATAAGTCTTCTCCTTGAACTTTCCCAATTAATTTTTTAAATACAACCAATCCTTTGATAATCTTAACCTTAAAATCTTTTGAGACCCTAAATATTTACTTTAATTGAGAGTATTATTAGGGAATTTTATTGCCTAAGATGTAATTATCTATGAAGGCTTGCCTCTATAGAGAACTTTAGAACTCAGTTTAATATAAACCTTGCTTTATTCATCCATATAAAGTGGGAAAAATCTCTGGTATATTTGAAGACCAATCATGAGATAGGAGTTCTTATTAGGTGATTAGGTCCATTGAAGGGCAATGTATCTATCTTTTGAGATAGTATATTATTACTCAATATCGTACCTGATCACTTTAATAAGTACCCCTTACAACCACACACACACACACACACACACATCCAAAAATAAACACCATAAGGTTCAACCTAAAGTGAGAGTTTGAAGTGGACTCCACTCCTCTTTTTACTCTTTAAAACTATAAATTCAAGTGAAATTTAAAGAAATTAAGAAAAATCTAAAGTTTATTCTAAGAAATCACTAATCACTTAAATTGCAATCACCTTTGAATGGTGAAATTAAACATGCCTCTTCACACTATAACTTAAATATTAATATTTAGTTTTGTCATACCTCACTAACTCTAGCACACACTCTAGAGTGCTAGGTCACCAACATTAGAGTTCAATTAGAATGAAGTTTTATTGTAGATTGATGTTTTATTTTATAATGTAATATTTTAGACTAGATGTTAGGGTGTATGTGTGTAAATTAGATGTTAGGTCGAAGTTAGGCTAACACTATTTTCTATAGGGGATTGAGCTTAAGGGTCTGCCATAATAAAATTTATAAATTTCTTTGCTTACAAGTGCTACTTAAGGCTATTAGTATAATCCATTATGACAGGTAGACTTGGAAACCTAAGGCAGGTGTTAAGGCCCAATGTATGGAATATAACTTATTTGTGTGTATATATATTTATTTGACTTCTACTTTGCAGATGCAGTTACATTTTAATTTTCATTAAAATATGAATTTTGTAATACATTTAAGATAAGAACTATGGGGTTTAGGATGAGCGATGGTTAGAAGGCTATAACTTGGGAGACCCTATGATGTCTGAAGTGCCCAACTCTTGAAGATGAAGATGACGATTGAAGACCCCTATAGTTTCATTTAATTATAATTATAATGCAGATAGTGTAATAGTAGAACTTGGCTACCCATTTTTTTCTCTTTTTTAGGGTGTATGGCAACATGTGACCACATCAGCATTTTATTATTTTAATTGATGATGATTGTTTGGTTTTCTTATATTGATTGTGCAATAGTAATGTCATGTTGTTCTTATATTCTTAAAGTTTGTTGTTTGGCCTGGATACAATAGTCTCTCCAAGGACTTAAATTTTCTACACTATTAATCAACTATAATTAAAATTATGACAATGTATAACCTCATCTTAAAGCCTAGGCATTTAATCAAGATAAAATATTTAGTGAACCCTTAACTATTTATTGTATGTTGTAATACAAATAGGGGTCTCTACTCTTGCACAATAAAGTTCAGGGCTTGACATGTGAGATCAATTCTCTTGACCTCTTCTCTTTGATTTTGCCCATAACCTAATTTCAACACGTGTATTGACATAAACCTTCCCAATCTTTGAGTTAAAATATGTTGAGTCAAAATTAAATAAAATTTATAAATTTTATTGCATTAGTGTAAGACATGATTTTCATACCGATCATGATGCAGTCTCTTAGAGAGTGAGTTTAGAATTCTAAATTCATTCCTAATGAATAACAACCTAGCCTTCTTGCATTTACATAAGACTAGCTTACATGATTTTAAATTGTAGGAGGTGTTACTTGACAGTCACTCTAGATAGTTGTAAGTTCAAAAGAGTCAGGATTGAACTTTCTCTAGTGAAAGTGAACCATTATATCTTATTTTTTATTTAGTAGAATTATATTGAGCTCTTAGCTTGTGCTAGAGCACTTTAGATGTAGGTTTGGAGGCTGCTTATTTCTTATTTGCTATGAGTGCAAGTCCTCACTTTTTAGACATTCTCATAATCTTGTATTGTTAAAATCTAAGTCCTAGTTTCCTAATAAAATACCAACTCAAATAGTTATAGTTCTTTGTTTTAAAAATATAAAGCCTTACCATTAGATAGATTGAAACACTCACTAGGCTTCCTAGTATCACATGTGCTTTTTACTTATCCTCCTTTGGACTCTTGAAAGAACTATCTTCATTCAAACTCTCCCATTTGATTATCCAAATTTACACCAATCCTTTGATTTTATTCTTAGAAAATCTTTATAGACATTACTTGATTACTTTAATCAAGAGTGCTCTTAAAAAATTTCTTTCCCTAAGATATAATTACTTATGTGAGCTTACCCCGATAGGTAACTTAAAGACTCGACTTAAAATAAACTCTGATTCACTTCACCCATGTGAAGTAGGGGGAAAATCTTTGGTATATGTAGACTCATCAATCTTAGGAGTACTTATTAAGTGATCGAGTCCATCATAGGATGATATCTCTACCTTTTGAGGTAGTATATCATTCATTGATGTTATACTCAATCATTCCAATAAGTACCCCCTAAGATCTGTGTGGTGTCCCCATGACACTTGAAAGAGCCTAAAGAAGCTTAAATAAAATATAATATAATTTTTGATAATATTCCTAAGATACAAGAAGAGGCACTATAACACTTGAAGGAGCCTAAAGAAGCTTAAGAAATGCTTGAAGATAGAGACTAAAGCACCTTGCTCCTAGAGGATCAGCATTGCAAGACCTAAACCTTTTTTTTATTTCAGTATAAAGATAATAAATAGAGGTCATAGTCACCAAAATATCAATGTCACATCACCAAATTAGCTATCATTAACAAAACAAAAGATAGATACCTAGCACCTAGGCATTGTAGCACTACGTCTCAATAGTTGCAATTCAAATAGATTGAATGGTTAGTTAGGTAGTTCTAAAGCCAATTCTTGGATGTTTTTAGAGAAGATGTGGGTATAATTGATAAGAGGGGCATACCTATAAATAGGCCTTGAATTACATTGAAAAAGGATTTTTGACAGATGTGTGAGTGTGAGTGTTAGTGTCACTTAGAGAGTGAGACTCCAAGTGAATGATTTTTTTTTTTGTAGTATTTATTATGTTCATGTATTATTTAGTGTGAAGAATATAGAAAGAATATGTTGACCTCACTTTTGGAGTGAGGAAGAATATTTTGATTTTACTTTTGGAGTGAGGATTTATTTTTTTCGTCTTAGGCGTAGGAACCTTTTAGGAACTTGAATTTCCTTAATGATAAGATGCTTCTAGTGACTAAAGGAACACTAAATGCAAGCCTAAAGAAATAGGAAGGCATACCCTAAGCATAGGATATGCTTTAGGACAAATAGGTCTTACCTATCCTATGGCCTAAACAAATCCATGTTTGCCCACTCATCGAAAACCAACCTCAAGCCAACACAACTGACCTCAATTAAATTTTGTTTCTTATCCAAGCTCCAAGCCAAATTGACTTAGGCCCTAACCTAAGTTAGCTCCATCATGATCCTTTGATCCAACTTAAAGATCGTTCAAGTAAACCAAATCAAATTGATTTTTACAAAATCACTCCAACCATTCAATAGACCATTTCAAACTATTCCAATACTTGCAATCAAACCAATTGAACCAAATAAATCCAATCAACCCGAGTTAGCCCAATTGACCCAAAAGGTACAAATGAGCCAAAATGCAATCAAACCTAAATCAATTCCAATCAAGGCCACCAATAAGCCCTAAATCCATCATTGAACACTTATCGACATCCAATTCTGCCAATTCAACTCAATCAACCCAGTTGGTTCACTAGACCCAAAATGGTCTAAATGACTAAATTGACTTAAACTTTAATTCAACCCAAATTGTATTGAATAAACCCATCCCATCCCTTTCATAATGATTGTTGATCATCTTGGTTAGACCAATTGCAATCAATTGAATCAAACCAAACTAATTTGACCAATTTACCCAAGTTGACCCAATTTGACCTAAAGAGGCAAATTGGGCCAAATCTCATTATGACTCTAATTGATTGAAACCACCACCTCTAATCAATCATAAATTAATTATTGAACATGATCCAACCTTCAATTAAACCCAATTTGATCAACCTAACCCAATTGACCCTTTTAGCCCAAATTGACCTAAAGGGTCTAACTAAACCAAATCCTTCCCAAATCTAAATTGATTCAAACCAACACCTACAATCACTCACAAATGATCAATTGAACCTAAACCAACCCTCCACCCAAGCCAATTTAGCCAATTTGACCAAATAGGTCAACTTAGCCCATTTTCCTTAAATGAACCCATATGAGCCAAAATCAAATCCACTTCAAATTAAACCAAATCACTTAAACCAATACATTCCAAATGATCAATTGAACATATCCAAACCCTTGGTTTGACCCAATTTCACCAATTGGACAACCTAATCCAATTGAGCCAAACCCAAACTTGGCATTTTGGGTCACCATGGGACTGTCTAAGTGGACCAAACCCATGGTGAACCCGATTTGGGTCAAAACCCTTAAACCAACCAACCCAAAATTAGATAAAATCCCTATTTGGATGGGTTCTCCCACTCCCCCCAAGTCTTGGTAACCACCTTTGGCCGTTCTTGGACTTGTGGACCACTGACCCAACCTAGCCCAAGGCTATTGGGTTCATCCTTTGGACATGGAGGGTAAGCTCACCCATGGCATCCCATTAGTTCACTTAGAGGAGGAGGTACACCCCATGCCAGCCCATGCCACTACCTTAGCCTCTCAAGCATGTCCACCTTAATAGTCCCCAGCCACCTCCGACCACCTACCCTGGCCGGACGTCTGCTAAAAGCTAATCCAATCTAAGCCTTTGGTTTACTTGGGGAGGAGAGTATACTCCTCCCCATCCATTCAAACTTCATAGAGAATTTTCTTAGTGTATTCTAAGCAATCCAAGACCCATCCTTGAATTTCTAGCGCACTCCATTGCCGGTGTGATCAACCACCGAGCGAAATTGAGTGCCCCATCCGTCCAACCTCACCATCAAATTAACTATCCCCACAACTTCCCCTCACTCCAACAAGTTGAAATAAATCATTCCCTGATCAAAATCTAGAACCGATAGATTTTTCCATTAGATGTTGGTCTTTTGTGAAATGAATTGTGATTTTATACAATTTCCACCAAAGGATCTCCTTAGATCTTTTTTCCAAACATTTTGGAGTCGATCTCATCATCTCACAAGCTCTAGTGAGCTCAGATCAAGAGAAGGAGGAAGGTGGATGGTGTTCGTATTCTAGCTGGGATGAAGGATCATTGGTCATCTTTTCTACATGATTAGAATGGACGACCATGATTTAATCTTCTAGATTTCTCAATTTATTCATTTAGAAAGCACATGATTAATCTCAGTTGTCCGATCCAAGATTGGATGGCGGGGACAAAATTGCATCCTCCTTCGCTGAGTCAGCTATCTCATCAGACTTTTTAATAACCTATCCCATGGCACCATGTGGAAAGCACCGTTGCATGTCGCCGATGGTTTAGGAGGCTAATTAAGCATTAAAAATAAGATTAGATGGCCAAAACTTTAAAAATTTATAACTAATTGAAAAATCAAAAATACAAATTAACCCATTTTGGAAAGGTTAAACCTAGAAGAATATAATCAAAATAAAATCCCCAATGTTTGATCAATTAATAGTGCTTACTTAGGGTATAAATTTATGGCTAATTACCCTAATTAAGGGTTAATTATTTGGCCAATTGATCTCAAATTTGATAGGTTGATTCTATGGGATGTCGTGTGCCTGCCATAATTTTCCTAGAATTTATTGGCCATGTAATTTAAAGAATTTTAAACTTCAATCATAATTATCCTCCTTAATTAATTTATGTTTATCAAAATTGTTAGGCTTAATTATTTGGCCAATTGATCTCAAATTTGATAGGTTGATTCTATGGGATGTCTTGCCTGCCATAATTTTCCTAGAATTTATTGGCCATGTAATTTAAAGAATTTGAAACTTCAATCATAATTACCCTCCTTAATTAATTTATGTTTATCAAAATTGTTAAATGATAAAAATTAAATGGTAAATGATGATTAATCACTGATTAATAGTGAGAATGGTGAGGGAAAATAATTAAGACCCTTTCCTAATTATTTTCCTTAATGTATTTCCATAAGAAGGTTAATTAATGTAGAATAATTGGGCACTAATTAAGAAGAATAAATGATCAAATCAAAAATCAAATTAAATTAATAATGGGTTCAGATAATTCAAATTTAGTTTATTAATCCACCATTTATGTGTTTAATAACATAAAGTCCTTAAGGGGATTATGGTTAACCCATAGGTGTGGGAAAACTATAAGAGTACTTGGCATATTTTCTTCCTTTAATCTAATTAACTTTTAAGCATGAGCCTAATTGCATTAGGTCCTTTAAGAGCATTGCAAATTTTAATTTCTCATAAACATATCATTGAAGGCTCATGGTTAGATGGTTAATTAAATTAAAGAAGCTTGGGGAAGGGTAATTAAATTGATTTCTTAATGATTTAAACCTAACCAATACATAAAATTTACTTAATCATTAAGTGTGGGATGGGGTAAACACCAAGTGTCTTTACTCCTCTTTATGTTTTAACAATTCAAACACCAAAATCAAACTTCATAAAATAACTTCGGTTAATCTTAAGGAATATTTATTTGACTTGATTGTCCTTAGGAATTAATATTATTGAATGTATTGTGGCAATGTTTAGTTATTCCTTTTGATCATTATAAATTTGCATGCCACTTGTATCTTGCATTCATATTTTCAAATAAAAGAATCAAATGAATATGATTATGTATATGTAAGTTGTGTGTGTTGAATTAATCTTATTAGATGGTGTAGCTATTATCACTAATAAATCTCAAATTATTTTCAAAAGAAAGTGGTATGTGAGTTGGGTTTAGAACATCATGAGACAGTTATAAATCAATAAAGAAAGTCTAAGTAATTATTTTCCATAAATACCCAATGAAATTTACACTTAGTTATAGTTTAAACATGTCAAAGGATTGTTCAATTTTCCATAATTCATATGTATGTTTACATGTGTTTGAATGTTAGCAAGTATATAGTCTGGACATCCCAGGAATACGAGGCTTTAAGTAGCCCCAAGGAGGTCTTAGATTACCTCACTTTCCTTGTTTAACAATGACACATACTTGCTTAATTTTATTCATATGTGTACATGTATTAGAATTTAGATCGAACTTTACTTTACATGAATAAATAATTAGTTATAATACAATCTTTGCATGATTTTCATTTTTATACTTGTGTATAAATTTATATGTATTTAAGATAGTAAGTATATAGTCTAGACATCCTAGGAATACGAGGCTTTAAGTAGCCCCAAGGAGGTCTTAGATTATCTCACTTTCCTAGTTTAATAATGGCACATACTTGCTTAAATCTCTAATATATGTGTATGTATGCTTAGTTAAGGAATGAAATCTCTCTTTTCTACCAAAACACATGCATTAACAATCATTCAAGTATGCCACACACACACACACACACAATATATATATATATATATATATATATATATATATATATATATATATATATATATATATATATATATATATATATATATATATATATATATATATATATATATATATATATATATATATATATATATATAATTGCATGTACAGATATGTTAAATTAAATATCACAAATAATAAAAATGAAAGCATATGCATATTATTAATGATGAAAAAGAATAATGTAATGTTACCCATGTGATAGTGATTCAATCTCATTAATCTTAAGATGTCTTTCATGTTTGAATATGTTACTTTAAGATCAACCCAAACTTAGGATTAATAATATTTTTAATAAATCATTCACTAAGAGAAACCAAAATCATAAAAACATATTTTTAAAAGTAACTTATGATATGGATGAAGAGAGTCAAACCTCTTTCCTCTCTTTATAACAACTAGATGTGAAGTAAATATCAAGGAAAATAAATAAATAAAATATAAATTAAAATCCACTAATCCTTTCAACAACATGAAGTGAAACCTCCCCCAATGTAAAACTTGAACATTCTAAACTTTTGATAATCACAATTTTAAGGCATAATCAGGACATATCACACCAAACCATATATCACACATTAGAATGCTAAGTCACCAATTCTAGCCTTAGGTTAGGTCGATGTATGTTGTAGTGATATGTTTTATTTTGTGATGTAATATTTTAGACTGGATGTTAGGATTATTTCTACATAAACTGGATGTTAGGTTGTTGTTAACCTAATTTTATTTTCTGCTGGGGATTGTGCTAAAAGGGCCACTAAAATAATAAATGAATATAATTGTTCTTAGTTACAGGTTGCTTATTCCCCTAAGCATAATTTAATTAGGACAGGTGGATTTAGTTACCCATGTGAGGGGTGCTAAGTCCAAATATATGGAATATAATTGCTTAGTATGTATGTTTATTTAGCTAACATCTATTTTGCAGGTGTAGTTAGATTTTATTTTCCATACATATGTGCTTTTTGCAAATAGAATTATGATTAGAGCTATGGGATTTAGGATGAGCAGTGGCTAGAAGGTGAAGACCCGGGAGGCCCTATGAAGTCTAGAACAGATTAATCCAAAAGAAGGAAGAGGAATGAAGATAAAAAATGAAGACCCCCTTAGCATTTATTTCATTGTAATTGTAATATTCTTTTGTAATATGGGTTGCATAAGAGTAGAGCTCAGCTACCCAACTTCTTTTCTTTTTCGAGATGTACGATGGTGCCTGGCTGCACTGACCTTTTATTCTTTCACAAAATT
Source organism: Cymbidium sinense (assembly GCA_021442155.1). Lineage (NCBI taxonomy): Eukaryota > Viridiplantae > Streptophyta > Magnoliopsida > Asparagales > Orchidaceae > Cymbidium > Cymbidium sinense. The sequence goes on along the minus strand of CM038220.1, from coordinate 117,617,440 downwards.
TATGAATGTTCGATTGTTGTGTTTAATTTGTGCAATGGAAATGGCAAATTTTTCATAGGTTTCTTAAAGTTTGATGATTGAATGTATGACCTAGATGCAGTAGGCTTTTTAGGATAAAATTAATTTTTCTACCCCCATTAAATAACTCATAATCAAATTTTAAATATAACTCACAACCTAACTTTAAAGCCTAGGTTTATCATCAAGATTAATAAAAGATTTAGTAACTCTTAGCTGAATGTTGAATGCAATAACATCATGCATAACATCTTGTTTCACTCTTGAATAAGGAGGGTCTCCATTCTTGCACAATAGGGGAATGCTTGAACTTTGAGGGCATCTCATGTAGTGGAGAACACCTCCTTCTGCTGATTTAGCCTATAATCTTAGTTTATCATGCATATAGGAATAATTATCCCAAGCCTTTGTCCAAATTAATGTGTCAAATTGGTGTAAAATATTGTAAATTATGCATTAATCTAAGTCATGCTTTCATGCCATTCATGATCTAGCCTCTTAGGGAGTGAGTTTAGGACTCTAGTTTCCTTTCTTAATTAAATAACAACCTAGCTATCTTGCACTTACATTAGACCAACCTACTTAGTTTTAAAGCAAGAGTGTGTTGAACTCACTTTTGGAGTGAGTTCTTAATCTCCACATCTTAGATTTAGGAGTCTTCTAGACACTAAGATATCTCTAGTCATAAGACACTTCTAGCAATTAGGTAAACACTTAGCCTAAGCCTAGAGATTTAGAAGGGTTAACCATAGGATTAGGTTATGTCTTAGGGAGTAGGATAATCCACCTACCCTATAGCCTAAACCCAATCCATGTTCACCTTCTTAAACCATAACCAAATCTCAAATTGAATTAAAATACTAAATCCAAATTCAAATCCAAATACAAACCCAAACTCCAAATAATTGAAGCCCATGATCAAATCCAAACTTGAAATCTTTCCTAAGTCCTTTGAATCAATTACATAGGCTTAGCCAAAATCCCATCCAAATCAAACGAAAATCAATTGATTTTCTCATAATCAATTTATATCTTCAATCATCTTCCTAAATATAACTCAAATCTACATTCAAATGATCAAAACTAAATCAAACTAAATCAAATTAAATCAAACCCATCATAAGCCATATGAATCAATCCCATGGGCTTAGCCAAATCTTAACCCAAATCAATCCAAACTCAATTGATTTTCTCATAATCAATTCATATCTTCAATCATCTTTACAAATATGAATGAGATATACATTTAAATCATCAAAACTAAGTCAAACTAAATCAAAATCCAAAACTAAGCCACATGACTAAACTCCATGGACTTTGCTGAATTACTTCATTCCAAAGCCTAAATTCAATTGATTTCTAATGAATCAATTATTTCTTCAATTATCATCCTAAATATGAATGAAATCTATAATCATCAAGCTAAACCAAAATAAACCCAAGTCAAACCTAACCTAACCCATTTGACTTGAAATATTCAAATAAATCAAAACTCACCCAAACTCAAATCAATTGCAATTGAATTTATATATCATTCTCAAATCCATATATAAACTCAACTAAATCGAACTCAACCCAAAATCAAGCCAACTTAACCAAATTGGTTCACTAGACCCACAGTGGCCAATTTGACCTATTTGAGCCAAGTTCCAAGCCTACCCAAATTGGATTGAACCAAGCTTATCTAAACCTTCTTCCATGATGGTTGATCACCCTAGGTTGATCAATTATCATAAATTGGGTCAAACCAAGTCAACCTTCTTAACCCATATGAACCCAAACTAGCCAAATTATAACATAAGCCAATTCCCTTGAAACCAATGATTCATACCAACTCAAAATCAATATTTGAACATGACTTGACCTTCAATTGAGTCAAACCAAACCCAATTGGCCCTCTTGAACCAAGTTGACATAAATTGATCTAAAAGACCAAAATGGGTCAAATCAAAATATAAACCAAAATGATTGTAATCAATGACTCAAGTTCATTCCAAATTGATTGTTGAACTTGACCAAAGCCATGATTAGATCCAATTGCCCAATTGATCCAATTGACCTGAAGGGCCAAATTGGCATAAATCAAAACCAAACCTAAATTGATTGAAACCAAAGCTTACAATCATCCTTAATTGGTCAACCAAACCCAAACCAACACCTAGCCTATGCAAATTAGATAAATTTGGTCAAATTGGCCAACTTAACCCATTTGACCCAAATGAGCACAAATGAGTCCAAATCAAATCTAAGCTAAATTAAACCAAACTAATGACACTAACACATCCCAAATGATCATATGAACTTGACCCAACCCTTGGTTTGACACAATTTGACCAATTTGTCTACTTGGCCCAACCTAACCTAATTTGACCCATTAGAGTCAAATTAAGCCAAATAAAACCAAGTCCAAATCACTTGAAATTTAGGCTAACCCACTTTTGACTCATTTTAAATCTGACCAAATCAAATCCAATACCAAATGACTATTCTACCCTTGGGTCAAGGGTATCACATGAGATAAATCATCCATGTAAATGGCCATTTTCACTCCCTCATCACTTGGCACTCTCCCATTGGTTCCATAGGCACTTAGGACTTTGGCCAACCTAACCCAAGGAGTGGTTGGGTCAGCCATGACTCATGGGAGGTGAAATCACCTCACCCTCCCCATTGGTGCACTTGAAACCTATAGGACACTGACTATCCCTTCTTGGCAGCCACCTTCACCCACTCAAACTGAGCCACCTCATCTACTCCTTGCCACCCACGACCCTCTGAGGTGGCCGAACATCCACTACGAGCAAAATTTGATTGAACTGTCCGATCTAGGGAAGGAGGCCCATCCAATTCATTTCAAATTGAGTACTTGATCATTGAGAGAACCCTAACACCCCAAGGAAACCATCCAGAGTTAATCCCAAGCATCCCAAGCTCCCCATTATCAATTTCACCCATGCTGAAATCGGGCATCCCTCCTTTGATCCCAACTTGCTCAAACCTTGATAGAAATCAAATTAACTTTATATACACCATCCCCACACTTCATCGAGCAAGAAAAAATCACCTCCAGAGCCCTCATATCATCGGATGTTGGACTTGATCAACGCCAACCTCCCAAGGCATTAGCCTTTCAAGCAAACTACATCAAATCAAGGCTCATGTTGATTAGTAGAGCTTCGTCTCCACTAGACAAAGCTTCTTCAATTAAATTTTCCACTAGTCTTGAGCTTCGGTGAGGTATGCCATTAAATTGAGCTTTGGGTGAAATTGAGTTGAAGCCTTTTAAAGAAAATATTCATCTCGTGTGATCTTGACCATTGGATCCCCTCCGATCGATGTCGTGAAGGTGTGGAATCCTTTTGGAGTCGATCTGAGCTCAAGTAAGCTCGAATCAAGCGAGCAATGGCAGACGGACTCCGTTCCCCCTCGCTCATGTGATAATAGACCATGCACCATCTGTCTTGCATGATCAGAATAGATGGTCGTGATTAGATTCGATTTAATCCTATTATGCCACATGATTAATTGTAGCTGTCCAATCTTAGATCGGATGGAGGACAAGATAATGCATTCATCGCCACCATGTAAGAATTAGATAAGTCTTAAGTAGCCAATCTTATGGTGCCATATGAAAAGCATGCCGCGTCAGTACGCCACATGGTGTCGAGGGGATTAGGCTTTAATTTGGCTTAATTAATCATTTTTAATGGCTGAAACTTCTAAAATTCATAACAAATCATAGAAAAATAAAAAAAATACATATAAATACTCATTTTGAAGGCATTTAGAGGAGAATTAATTAAAAATAATTTTCATTAATTTTGAATAGTAATTAAAGATTAATTAGGGTTTAATTACAAAAGTAATTATCTTAATTACTCTTTAATTACTAACATGATTTTCTTGGGATTTATTGCTCACTTAATTAGGAAAATTGATTAATTAAACCTTAATTATTATTTTAAGTTAATTAATGATTAATTAATCTCATGAACAATAATAAATTGGTTAATTAAGTTTATTAATCATTATTAAACAGTGAATGGACTAATGAAATGGAGTTAAGACCTCATTCTTTACCTCTTTCCTTAAGTTTATTCCATCAATTAAAATGAAATGAAGTAAGGTTTAATTAATTGATTAAATGGCTTAATTAATTAAATTAAAATCATAATCACATTAGGCCTTAATTAATCTATTCTTGGGTAGGCCTTTAGGTGTTCAATAACCTAAAGAAATTTAAGGAAAATTAGGGTTAACCCACATGTGTGGGGAAACCATGAAAGTGCATAATTAAGTTCCTTAATTTATTTAATCATTAATCATGAGCTAATTGTGTTAGGCCCTATTTATTTCTTAGGATCATTGCTAATTTAATTTCCAATTCATTTGCATATAATATTGGTTCACAATTATCTGGGTAATTATGTTAAGGTAACATAGAAAAGGTTAATTAATGTATTTAATGTATACTACAACTTAATTAACTCATAAAAATCAACTTAATTACATTTCATTAAACCAAATTAATTAACAAATATGGGAATGGGTTAGGATTAGTAAACCTTTTCTCATATCCTTAAATCAAATCAAAAATATGAAATTAGAGATGATATTAAGAAAGCTTTGGTTTACTTTAAATGGCTTTATTTAATATGATTGTCTTTAGAAATTAATTTGACAGAATGAAATCATGTGTTTATGTTTATCCATTCCTTTCCAATCATGTTAAATGTTATATGCCATTTGAAATCATTTATTTATTTTCCAAAATTAATCAAATCAAATGAGTTTCTTTTATGTAAGCTTGCATGTGTTATAACAATTTATAATATGTATGGCTATTATCACTAATAAGTTCAAGTTATTTTTTTCAAAGTTTATAAATCAATTACATTGATTAGAGTGATATTAGTTATGGATATATATAGGCTTTGCATGTACTTATAGCTTAAATATGTGAAGCAAAGATTTCTTTTCCTTAATTCATATGTGATTTTACATGTATTTCAATGTTAATAAGTATATAGTCTAGACATCTCAGGAATATGAGACTTTAGCTAGCCCCAAGGAGGTCACTTGATTACCTCACTTTCCTAGTTAACAGTGACATAGACTTATTTGATTTCATTTATATGTGTTTCTACATTAGAATTTGGATGGAACTTTGTTTCACATGCATAAATGTTCTAATCAAATAGAAATGTAATTTTTGCATGACTTTCTTCTCCTTATTTACATATACATTCATGTGTAGTGAGATAGAAAAATATATAGTCTGAATATCCTGGGAATATGAGGCTTTAGCTAGCTCCAAGGAGGTCAATTGATTACCTCACTTTCTTGGTTAACAAAGGCACATACTTGCTCATTTCTCTTTACATGTGTATGTATGTGTGGCTAAAGGATGAAAATCCTCCTTTTCTACTAAAAATGCATGCATTCATAATCAGTTAAGTGTTTGGATTAATTAGTCATGTGATTAGAAGCTTTCTTTCCTATATTCATACATACAAATTTACATATGTTTGAATGCAAAAGGATATATAGTTTGGACATCTCAGGAATACGAGGCTTTAGCTAGCCCCAAGGAGGTCAGTTGATTACCTCATTTTCTTAGTTAACAATGACACATACCTATTTAATTTCATCCCTATGCATTTTTGTATAAGAATTTGGATAGAGTTTTAAGTTAATATGATTGAATAATTCAATTAAATAAAATATAAATTCTAAACTTACACATACACATAAATTCATCATTTAAGTGTGCTAAAATATGTTGCATGTATAGATATACTTAGGATTAAATCATATGCTCATTACATGTGATGGAAAGGAATGATCTAATATATGTCATGTGGCAATAGTTCAATTAAATTAATCTTAAGATGCCTTTCATATTGAATGAGGTTATTTAAAGTGAATCTAAACTTATGATTAGTTAAATCATTTAATAAGCCATTCACTAAAGAGAACTAAATCAAATTAATGTAATTTAGAAAGTGGCTTAAGGTAGGGATGAAAGAGGGTAATCTTCTTCCTTCTCTTTATAACACTTAATTGCTAAGTGTAAATCACATGAAATAAAATAAAATATAAATTAAAATTCACAAATCAATTAAATAACTTCAAATGAAACCCACCATCAAGTTAACTTGAATAATTTTTCCAAACTTAGAAAAATAAAACTCTAATGCTTAGTTAAAGACTTACTACACAAGACCTTAACACACACATTAGAATTAAGTCACCACATCTAGCTCTATTTTAGGATAGTGTATGATGTGATGTATATTTTGTTTTATGATGTATTATTTTAGACTGGGTATTAGGGTGTATGCTTCATAGACTAGATGTTAGATTGTTCCTAGCCTAATCATATTTTTTTGTAATATGCTTAAGGGATGCTTAAAATAAATATAAATGCTATATTTGTAGGTTGCTTAAACCCCTAAGCATAATCCAAGTTAGGACATGTAAGCTTGGTTATCAATGTGCGGGGTGCTAAGTCCAAATTATATATATAACTGCTTGGGTTTATGTGTGTGTTTAGCTTACCTCTATATTGAATGTGTAGTTTGATTTGCTTTTCTTATTCTTAATGTAATTTTGTAATAGGAATTAGGATTAGTGCTATGGGGGATTAAGATAAGTAATGGTGAGAAGGCTTTGTCCTAGGGTGGTGCCTGTGATGCCTTTGAAATAAGCACATCCAAATCAAAAGAAGGAAGAAAGGAAATATAAGGAAATGAAGGAAAGAAGAACCCCATAACATTTATTCATTTGTAAATTATAATTATTCTTTCATATTTCAAGCTGTATAAGGACGGAACTCGACAACCTATCTTTTCTTTTTTGGATTATACGGTGGTACCCGACCGCACCTGCCTCTTATTCTTTTACAATAGTTATAAAATTATTTGATGATATGTTTAAATCATGCATAAGATAAAGGTCCATAGATTTAGGATCTGAGGTTGCTATTTTCTTTGGTTTATAAGCATGAATTCTCACCTCTTAGGCATTTCCATAATCTATGTTATTGGATTATAAGCCCTAATAATCTAATAAAATTCAACTCAAAGCATATAATTCTCTTCAATTTTAATATTATAAAGCCCAACCATATGATAGATTGGAATGCTCACTAGGCCTCATAGTATCATGAGCATTCCCTACTTCCTCCCTTTGTATTCCAAAAATAAGTCCTATCTTTGAACCTTCCTAATTAATTTTCCAAATATAACCAATCCTTTGATAGTCTCACCTTGAAATCTTTGGAGATAATAATTTTGTACTTTAATCAAGAATATTCTTAGGAAATTTCATTTTTTTAGGATGTAATGAATTATAGAGGCTTGCCTCCATAGGGAACTTAAGAACCCAGTTTGATATAAATCCTATTTTATTCATCCATGTCAAGCAGGGAAAAAATCTCTGGTATATTCAAAGACCCATCATACCTTAGGAACCCTTATTAGGTGATTAGGTCCATTAAAGGGTGATGCCTTTATCTTTCAAGATAGTATATCATACCTCAATGTCATACCTGATCACTTCAATAAGTGCCCTCTATGATCTGCATGGTGTGCCTCCCCGCCCATATTCTAAAAATAAACACCACAAGGTATTAGCTGGTGGCCACTCTAGGCAGTTGTAAGTCCAGAAGAGTCACGATGGGTTTATCCTCTCTTGTGGAGACAAACTACTATGCCACATTTTTTTTATTAGACTTAAGTCATGCTTTTAGCTTATGGTAAAACATCCTAGATTTAGGTTTCGAGGCTATTTGTTTTATTTGGGCTATGAGTATAAGTCCTCACCTCTTAGGCATTTTGACAACCTTGTGCTGATGGACTATAAGCCCTAGCATTCTAATAAAGATTCTAACTTAAGCCAAAATAAATCCTCTCTCTTTCAAATATATATAAAGCCTCACTATAGATAGACTGGGGTGCTCACTAGGCTTCCTAGCATCATAAGTGCTACCTACTTATCCTGCTTTGGAATCCATAAATAAGTCTTTCCACTTGAACTCTCCCACTTGACTTTCATGAAAACCTAATCTTATGATAGTCTAGCTTAGAAATCTTTGAAGATATTTATTGACTACTTTAATAGTCTGTTCTTAGGAAATTCTTATTTTCTAAGATGTAATTAACTATGGAAGCTTGCTTTCATAGGGAACTAACCGACATAAAATAAACCCCATTTTACTTCTCAATGTAAAGTAGGGGAAAGATCTTTGGTATATACAAAGACCCATCTACCTTAGGAGTCTTTTTTTAATTAGGTCCATTGTAGGGTGGTGTTTCTATCTTTCGATATGACACATCATACCTTAATGTCATACCCGATCACTTCAATAAGTACCCCTAAGATCTGTGTGGTGCCTCAACGACTCCAAATTAAAACACCAGAGAATATATCAAAAGAAGAAGATTTATTCTAGAATGCAAAGGATATGATCACGAAGAACTTAGATGACTATTACTCGGTTCTATCTTTTCTTTCTATTGATTATATTAGATGTTCTACATTTAAGACATATTGATGTTCTCTCTTTCCTATATGATTAAACTATGTTTGTTGTACTCTAGATTTGTGGAACTTTGTATTATTTTTTTGTGATAATGTATTTGAAGTAAAGATTCTATTCTATGAATGATAATGTTAATTTTCTTTTCTTCATGCTTAATTTAATTACGATATAGGCAATTATAAACTTATATTGTAAATTAAAGATATTCTAAGAGAGTTAGTGGAATAACTAGGAAAAAGCAATCAAATATTTTAAATATATATAGAAATAAGATATTTAGAGATTTGAAATCATATATGAAGACAAAAATAATGCAATCATTTTCTTAGTTAGTTTATAGGCATAGTACTAATTAATTGTAGTGATTAAATTTTTTTTCTTGATAGAGACAAAAAAAACTTGCTTATAACTGACAACTACATAAAATGACTTCATTATTACAAAATTCATAAAAAAATCACATAATTATAAATTTAGAGTATATTTTCTAAAATTAAATCAAAATTCTATTTTAAAAGTAAATTTTATTAGTTTTTATTAATTTTAACTTTTTTGTATTTTTACTTGGTTGGATAAAAATTAGGATACCATAAGATTGATATTTAACTTAATAAACTTTTATAAAAGATCATTATGAAAAAAAATACTTAAGTCATCATTGTATTAGTTCAACATCATGTACACTTGTGTACATGTTTTTAGCCCAGTCAAAGATCTTACCAATTCAACTACCATTTGAGGCGAAAGTTAGAGACCTTATTCAATATTGTTGGATGTACTCATTAGAAAAGTAAAATATGTTATTATTATTTTCTATTTGGAAGAGTTTGTATTTATGTAATCTTGTTAATTTATAAATGAATTTGTTCATTTTTGAATAAAATCAAGAAGATTGTGAATAATAAGGCCTATCTACAAGGATCTATTTATAAAAGATACATGATAGGAAAGTGTATATATATATATATATATATATATATAAGTAAATAAAAAATAATGTTATGGTTATTATTACTAACTTGTTGTATTTGTGCCACAAACTTTTTCATTATAAAATAAATGAAAATTAGAGAGCTTAGTGCCTTGAACATCAAGGTCTTTGTGCTAGAATATCAAGGTGTCCCATTAGCACTATGCTATGTCGTGCTATAGTGGTGGTCACAAAAATGTTTGGGTTCAAAAAATAGAGAACATAATGCCTTAACATTAGAGATTAGTTCTACAACACAAATGGATGATAAGTAAGATTTCAAGATAAAGAGCAGGGTGCTTAGGAGTGCATAATTGAAGTGCCACATCATGTAATGTCTTTGGAGCAAACTACATCCCACTCAAACCAAAAGAAAGACAAAAAATGGAGCGAATTAAAATGAAGAAATGAAAGATGAAGAGTGAATAATGGAGGATGAAGAATGATGATTCCTAGAACATGTATCATTTCATAATTATAATTATTCTTTATTATATCGAGATGTATAAGGATAGAGCTTGGCTACCCATATTTCTTTTCGGATTGTATGGCAGTACCCGATCGCACTGGCCTCTTATTCTTTTGTGATAGATTTATAAAATTGTTTGATATTTTGTTTAGCTTGTGCATTAGAAATATCATGTCTTGTCATAATTTCTTTATGATTGGCGATTGTTGTGTGGCCTAGATGTGATTAGCCTCTTAGGATGAAAAATAAATTTTTTATCCCACTAACAACTCATAACCAAAAATTTAAAATAATACATAACCTTACCTAAAGCCTAGGATTTAACTCAAGATAATAAAAATATTTATCAATTCTTTAGCTAGATGATTGAATGTATATTGTCATGCATATCCTATTCTTCCACTCTTGCTAAGAGAGGGCTTCCATCTATGCTAGAGAATAAAGGCTTAACCTGTAAGAGCCTTTGATGGAAAGACACCTCTTTCTCTTTTGATTTGTCCATAATTAATTTCTCATGCATTTAGACATATAAAATCCTATAACCTGTGTTAAGATAAATTGTCAAAAATAAAATAAAACTTGATAAGAATTTGCATTAGATTTAAGCCATTACTCATGCTCTTCATGATCTAGTCTCTTAGGGTGTGAGTTTAAGGACTTAGTTTCTCTTCTAAGTAAATAATAGTCTAACCATCTTGCAAAATATATGGCTTGTCCACATGGATTTAAAGCATAGGAGGAGTTAGTTGGTTGCACTCCAGGTGGTAAAAAGCTTAGCTTGGGTGGTTCATTCTCTCTAGTGGAGATGAACCAGATGCCCATTTTTGCCTTAGATTTAGGTCATATTTTGGCTCTCACCAAAGCTCCCTAGATTCAGGATCTGAGGATGTTGTATCTTTTTAGGGCTACAAGCCTAAATCCTCACCTCTTAGGTATTTCTATAATCTTGTGTTGATTGATTATAAGCCCTAGCAATCTAATAAAATTTTAACTCAAACAAATGAATCTCTTCAATTTCAAATACATAAAGCCCAACCATAGGATAGATTGGAGTGCCCACTTGGCTTCCTAGTATCATGAGCATTCCCTACTCATCCTCTTTGGTTTTGATAATAACTCTTCCCTTTTGATCTCTCCCATTTGATTTTTTAAAATACAATTAACCCTTTGATAGTCCTATCTTTGAATTCTTCGAGACAATAATCGCATACTTTAATCGAGAGTATTTTTAAGGGATTCATTTCCCTTAGGATGTAATTAACTATGGAGGCTTGCCTCCATAGGGAACTTAACGAACCCAATTTAAATAAACCTTGTTTTACTTCTCCATATAAAGTAGGGGAAAATCCCTTGTATATTTGAAGACCCATCTTGCCTTAGGAGTCCTTATTAGGTGATTAGATCCATTATAGGGTAGTGACTTCTTTCTCTTGAGATAGTACACTATACCTTAATGTAATACTTGATCACCCTAATTTGTACATCTGTGAATCTGTGTGGTGTTACCTCACACAAACACACCCAACACACAAATAAACACCATAATTATTTTCTAATAAGAAAAATAGATCATTTAGATTGTAAAGATTATAAGGTCATTCCAAGTGAAAGTTTAAATACCCAATATTGATTATTAGTCTTAGATTTTAAGATGAAACATTGGAAGATGAAAAATAAATCAAATTATTATCCTAGGATTAGATAGGGCACTTAAAGAATACTAATAAAAATATTTTTAAGAGTAAGCTACAAGATCTTGGAATTTTGGATGTTCGTAAGGAAGCTAATGTTATGTGAGAAAAAGTAGCAAGTGAAATTAAGCAAGTTGCTAAAAATGTGCTTAAAGAATCAAAAAGGAAAAGCTTCTTTTAATAAAAATAGTTGGTGGTGGAGTGAGAATGTGCAAGAAAAGATAAACAAATAAGAAGTGTTGTTATATAACTTGGTTTAGATGTAAAAACTCAGAGAATTGAAAAAAAATATAAAGTGGCATGTAGAGATTCTAAGAAAGCAAAATATGATGCAAAAAATTTAGCTTTTAGTGATTTATACAATAGATTAAATACTAAAGAAGGTGAAAGATGTATGTATAAATTAGCTAACCAAAGAGATAGGAGAAGTAAAGATCTAGCTCAAGTGAGGTGTATTAAGGATGAAAATCATAAAGTGCTTTTCTTAGAAAAGGATATTGAAAATAGGTGGATGGAGTACTTTGATAAACCTTTCAATGAATGATCTAAAAATATGATTGATTTTAGCAACCTTAATACCCTAAACAAAAATAGAAAATTTTATTTTTATCTTTATATTAGTAAATCTAAAGTTAGAGAAGCTTTACATGAAATGAAATGTTGAAAAACAATAAGATCTAATGATATTCTAATAGAAGTGCAGAAATGTTTAAGAGATCAAGAAATTTCTTAGCTTACAAATATTTTTAATGTTATTTTAAAGACTAAGAAGATGCTAGATGAGTGGAGAAAGAGTTTGTTGGCTCCTATATTTAAGAATCAAGGTGATGCACAAGAGTGTGCAAATTATAGAGGAATAAGTTAATGTGTCATACATTAAAATCATGGGAGAGTGTAATTGTACATATGTTAGGATGTGATACAAAAGTTTCTCACAATCAGTTTGGTTTCATGCTAGGTAGATCTACTATGCATGCCATACATTTGTTAAGAGGTTTGATGGAGAAGTATAGAGAAAGCAAGGAGGATCTACATATGATATTTATTGATTTAGAGGAAGCTTATGATAAAGTTTCAAGAGATGTTCTTTGGAGAGTTCTAGAAAAGAAAGGAGTTAATATTAGTTATATTCAAGTCATTAAGGATATGTATACTAGAGTTGTTACTTGTGTCCAAACACAAGGAGGATTGACAAAATATTTACCTATTTTAGTTGGACTACATCAAGGATCAATTTTAAGCCCTTATGTTTTTGCTTTAGTTATGGATGTTCTTACTGGGCATTTATAGGAAGATGCATCTTGGTGTATGCTTTTCTGACATTCTTCTTATTGATAAGACTAGAGAGGGAATCCAAGAGAAACATGAATTATGGAGGTCAACCTTAGAGTCTAAAGGTTTTCATTTAAGTAGATCTAAAACTGAATATATAGAGTGTATTTTTAGTTGTAGAAGTTATAGTGGTAGTGTTGTGACATTAGGTGAACAAGTCAATAAAAAGAGTGAGTGATTCAGATATTTAGGCTCTATTGTTCAAAATGATGGTGAATAGATGGAGATGTTATTAATAGAATTCAAGTTGGATGGTTGAAGTGGTGGAATACATCTGGCCTGTTGTGTGTTAGAAAAGTACCGCTTAAACTTAAGGGAAAATTGTATAAGATGGTGGTAAGACCTGCAATGATTTATGGCGCATAATGTTGGCCAATAAAAGAGAAGCATGGGACTAAGTTAAGTGTTGCAGAGATGAGGATGCTCAAGTGGATGAGTGGCTTTACTCTTAGAGATAAAATGTGAAATGAGTATGTTCAAAAAAAAGTCAGAGTAGCTATAGTGGTAGATAAGATTAGAAAGAGTCACTTAGATGGTTTTGCCACAAAAAGTGTCGGTCGTCCAATGACCCGGTTAGGAGAGTAGATGCATTAGATTTTCTTTATGTTAAGAAAGGTAGAGGTAGACCTAAAAAGATACGGTTAAGATGTATAAAAAATGACTTTAGTATACCTGAATTAAATGAGAATTTGGCACATAATATGACACAATGGACACGAAGGATTCATGTAGCCGACCACATTTAGTGGGATAAAGGCTTGTTGTTGTTGTTGTTAAAAGTTAACATAAAAAGTCAAATCATGCTCATCAAATATATCTAACATTGCAATCAATCTATATATTATACATTATTTTCCTTTAATTACTAAACGCTTCAAATTAATTTAAATTTTTGAAAAAAATAATGTCTTCTATAAATCAAGTTTTACATCACATGAAAGATCATTTTTAAAGAGGCATTTTAATGTAGCTTATGATGTACAAGATTTTAAATAATGCAATTTAAAGTTAATTAACATAAAATAATAAAATTAAAAAGGTTGTGCTTTTTCACACTTTCTTTTCTTTAAGGCCTTTCCAACGCTTTAGTAATATTTCAATATAAGTGTGAAAATACTTAGGAGATCAAGAAATTTCATTACTTAATAATCTTTTTAATATTATTTTAAAGACTAAGCCATATGAGTGAAGAAAGAGTTAGTTAGTTCCTATTTTTAAGAATAAAATGATACACAATAGTATGCAAATGGTAGAAATTAAGTTAAAATGTCATTTACAAAAATTAGAGAATAATTGAACATAGGTTGTGATATAATACAAAAGTTTCTCAAAACTAGTTTGGTTTAATGTTGGGTGGTTCTACTATGGATGCTAAACATTGTTGAGTATATAGAGAAAGGAGAATATATGATAAAGTTTCAAGAAAAGTGTATTGGAGAGTTCTAGAAAAGAAATGAGTTAATAGTGTTTATATTCATTAAAGATATGTAAATTTGAGCTATTACATGTGCTCAAACAAAAGGATGATTGATCAAGTATTTTATTTTTTCAGTTGGATTACATCAAAGATAAGCTTTAAGTCCATATCTTTTTGCTTTAATTATGAATGTTGATAAGGAGTATAAAAATAATTTTATTTTAATAGAATTAAATAAGAATTTGATATTTAATAGACATATAATAAAATAAAGGTTATTGTTGTTGTAGTAGCATGTAAATATTTTATAAATATTTAAATATTGGTATTATAAATTGATAAGAATGCATAAATTTTGATCACCAGTCCTCCATTGGAAAAATATTACGTGGAGTCTAATGCTCGCATTCGACACCAATCGATTTGGACATTGAAGCTTAAAATATTGAATTTTACTTTCACATGATAGAGCGTTAACGTGACGGGATCCAACTCGCCGTTAAAACAACAGATTGCGCTACCGAGCACCGACGATTTTTGAGCGGATAAATTTAAGTATTTTCATTTTTACCGATTTCATTTAAAGATTGTATTTAGCCTCTCCACATGCATCACTATAAGCATCCACATTCTCCGTGGTTGTGTTAATTCTGACATTAAAATTGAGGTACTATCTCATCTTCTCATCAAAATGACTCCATGGGGTATTATTTCAGTCATTCTTGAACTTTAGAGATTTTAGGGTTTTAACATTTCTTTTGACTATCAGTATCTCATCTCCTTCGTTGAATACGACTATATAAGATATTTTTCTAGACTTTTTTCAAGCTTTGAGCCTTTAGCACAATACATTTAGTACATTCAATGTTGTACTATTTTATTTATGTTTATACAGTAATGTATTGAGATTTGTGAGATCAAATTCATATTTTAAGTAATTTTAAATTATTTTGATGGGCAGTGAGGTCAAATAACACCATTTTTCTAGGAGTATAAATGTACACTGAGTGTACTCCTTTTGATAAGTATTGCACTATGTACTCCCCAATTTAGGTTTTAAGCTGTATGGAGTGCCTTTCAAAAGGATTTAAGTAGTTTTATATCTATTTTTTAGGAGTACAATCTATACACTCTTGAGTTTACTCCTTTTTTAAATTTAAATGATGGGAGACTTTCAATTGTGGATCTAAATAGTATTGTAAGCTATTTTGAGTTCTTTCTAAGAGGATTTGAGCTATTTCTATATGTTTTTAGGAGTAAAGTATTATGGGACTTTCAATTATGTATCTAAATGGTATTAAGCTATTTTGAGTTCTTTAAGTGGATTTGGGTTATTTTCTATCTATTTTTTAGAGTACAATCATATACTCTAGAGTGTACTCCTTTTTAAATAAAAATTTAAAGCACTATGAGACTTCCAATTATGGATATAAATGATATTATAAGCTATTTTGAGTTCTTTCCAAAAGGATTTGGGATGTTTTCTATCTAT
This sequence comes from Cymbidium sinense, assembly GCA_021442155.1. Lineage (NCBI taxonomy): Eukaryota > Viridiplantae > Streptophyta > Magnoliopsida > Asparagales > Orchidaceae > Cymbidium > Cymbidium sinense. Next base: position 117,601,506 of record CM038220.1, on the reverse strand, counting down.
TTATAAGGAGTACAATCTGCACACTCTAGAGTGTACTCCCTTTTTAATTTTAAAGCAGCATATGACTTCTAATTATGGATCTCAATGATTTTAGAAGCTATTTTAAATCCTTTCTAGGAGGATTTGATTGTTTTCTAATTTCAGAGTACAATCTATACACTCTAGAGTGTACTACTTTTTTTAAAATTTTAAAGCACTATGAAACTTCCAGTTATGGATCTAAATTGTACTATAAGTTATTTTGAGTTCTTTCAAAGAGGATTTGGGCTATTTTCTATCTATTTTTTAGGAGTACAATCTATACACTCTAGAGTGTACTCCTTTTTTTTAAAAATTTTTAAAGCACTGTGTACCTTCCAATTACGAATCCATATGATATTGTAAATTATTTTGAGTGCTTTACAAGAGGATTTGGATAATTTTGGTTCATTTTTCCAAGTGTACAATATGTACACATTGGAGTGTACTCCATTTTTAAAAATTTAAATGATTGGGGACTTCTAATTATAGATCTAAATGGTATTATAAATTGTTTTGAGTTTTTCCAAGAGTATTTGAGCTATTTTCTATCTATTTAGGAAGAGTACAATATGTACACTTTGGAGTGTACTTTTTTTTTAATTTAAATGATGAGGGACTTCCAATTGTGGATCTAAATGGTATTATAAGCTATTTTGAGTTCTTTCCAAGAGTTGGGCTATTTTCTATTTATCTTTCAGGAATACAATCTGTACACTCTAGAGTGTACTCTTTTTTTTAATTTCGTGAGACTTCCAATTATAGATCTAAATGGTATTATAACCTTTCAACATAGAATTTAAGTCAATATTCTTCGTTTTTTAGAGTGTATGTACACTCTAAAGTGTACCTTTTTTTAAAATTTAAATAATGTGGGACTACCTAATTATGGATCTAAATGACATTATATGCTGCATGGAGTGCCTTTCAATAGGATTTGAGTATTTTTTTTCAATTTTTCAAAGTGTACAATCTGAACGCTCTAGAGTGTACTCCTTTTTTTTTAAAAAAAATCTAAATAATGTGGGACTACCTAATTATGGATATCAATGACATTATATGCTGCATGGAGTGCCTTTCAATGGGATTTGAGTCAATATTCTTTAGTTTTTCAGAGTGTAGAATTTATACACCCTAGAGTGTACTCCATTTTGTTTTAAATTTAAATAATGTGTGACTACCTAATTATGGATCCGAATAACATTATATGCTGCATGGAGTGTCTTTCAACAGGATTTGAGTTTTTTTTTCAGTTTTCTAAAAGTGTACAATCTATACACTCTAAAGTGTACTTTTTTTAAAATCTAAATAATATGGGACTACCTAATTATGGATCTGAATTACATTATATGCTACATGGAGTGTCTTTTAATAAGATTTGAGTAAGTTTTTTAGTTTTCAAGAGTGTACAATCTGTACACTTGTGGTGTATATTTTTGGATATGGGACACCACACAGATCTTAAGGGGTACTTATTGAAGTGATTGGGTATGATATTAAGGTATGATGTACTATCTCAAAAAATAAAAACATCAGCCTACAATGGACCTAATCACCTAATAAGGACTCTTAAGGCATAATGGATCTTCGAATATACCAGAGATATTTTCCCTACTTTACATGGAAAAGTAAAATAGGGTTTATTTTAAGCCAAGTTCTTTAGTTCCCTATGGAGGCAAGCCTCCATAGTTAATTACATCATAGTAAATGAACTTTCCTAAGAACACTCTCAATTAAAATAGCAATTATATTCTCTAAAGATTTCAAGGCTAGACTATCAAAAAAGTAATTATATTTGGAAGATCAATTGAGAAAGTTCAAGGAGAAGACTTATTTTTGGAAGTAAAAGGGAATAAGTAGGAAATGCTTATGATATTAGGAAACCTAGCAAGCATTCATATCTACCATATAGTTGGGCTTTATATATTTGAAAGTGAGGAGAATTATTTTGTTTGAGTTGAAATTTTATTAGATTGTTAGGGCTTATAATCCATCAAGATTGTGGAAATGTAAGAGGTGAGGATTTATGCTCGTAGCCTGAAGGAAATAACTACTTCATATCCTAAATCTAGGTAGCTTTAGCATGAGCTAAAGCATGACCTAAATCTAAGAAAAAGATAGACATAATAGTTTACCTCCACAAGAGAGAATAAACTCGACCGATTTCTGGACTTACAACCGCCTGGAGTGGCCTCTAGCTAATACCTCCTATGTTTTAAATACATGTAGTCTAGTCTTATGTATTGCAAGATAGTCAGGATAGTTATTTAATTTGAAAGAAACTAAAGTCCTAAACCCACTCCCTAAGAGACTAGAGCATGATTGGTATGAGCTTATGACTTAATCTAAAATATAAACTTTTCAAATTTTATTATTTTTGATTCATTCATTTTTTACAAAGGCTTGGGATTTCTTTATGCCTAAATGCATGATGAATGAGGTTATTAGCTAAATTAATGAGAATAGGGTGTTCTCCACCATAAGGGATGCCTTCATAGGTCAAGCATTCCCCTATCGTGTAAGGATGGAGATCCCTCATATTCAAGGAAGAAGGAATATGATATGTGTGATGTGAGATATACAATATATAGCTAAAGTTGATCTAAATCTTTAATTATCTTATTAAAACCTAAAGTACATGATGAGGTTATGAGTTGATTAAACATTTAAACATGAGTGATTATGTAGAAAATTAATCTTTATCCTGTGAAATTACCTTATACAACCCGATTAAAAAATAATACATACCTATGGGGGTCTTCTTTCTTCATTTCTTCATATCCTTCTCTTCCTTTTGATTTAATTTGCTCCAAATGCATCACAGGGCACCCCCAAATTTAAGCCTTCTGGCCACTACTCATCCTAATCCCCCATAGCACTAATCCTAATTCCTATTATAAAATTACATTTTATATGAAAAAAGAAATCTAACTACACCTGCAAAATAGAGGTTAGCTAAGCATACATTCAATCCTAAGTAGTTATATTATAATTTGGACTTAGCATGCTGCACATGGGTAACCAAGCCCACCTATCTTAATTTGGATTATGCTCAGGGGCATAAGCAACCTACAAGCAAAACATTTATATTTATTTTTATAGTGACCACTTAAGCACAATTCTCTGCATAAAATAATATTAGACTATCAAGGCCTAACATCAGTCCAATCCACATTTTAACATCGTCTAAAATATTACATCACAAAACAAAATACAACATCATACATACAATCAACACATTGACCTAACCTAATTCTAGGTCGAAACCTAGATTCTAGTGTGTGTGAAAAGAGATCTTGTGAAGACTTTACTAGGCTTCTTAGTTTTAATGTTACCTTTGGTGATTATCAATTCAAATAATTTAATGATTTATTTTTTATTTTATTTCACTTTTATTTAGTTAAAGTGATGTTTAGGTTTTCAAGAATGAAGAGTAGGATGAAATCCAATTTTTTTTGAATGGAACTCACCCTATTCTACATCATAACTCCTAAATCTTCATCATAAAAAGTCTAACTAAGGTCCTTAAGTATCTTAATTAGCCCATTTGAATTTGTGTAATTTATCTGATTTGATTAATGTTTGTTCGATTTGATTTAGATTTTAAATTTTGAGTTTGTTTAATATTCATGTATTTTGATTGATTAATTTTGAATTAGATGTTTTGATTTAATTAAATTTTCATAACTCAAAATCCTTTAAATTAACATATAATAAAGTTTAAGTTTGTTTAATTATATGTATTTTGATTGATTAATTTTGAATTAGATGTTTTGATTCAATTAAATTTTTAAAATTCAATATCCTTTAAATTAATATTTAATTTTCTTAAGTTTGTTTAATTTCATGTATTTTGATTGATTAATTTTGAATTAGATGTTTTGATTTAATTAAATTTTGATAATTCAATATCCTTTAAATTAATATTTAATTTCCTTTCTTTTGGATTTTAATTTAAGATTTTAATTTATATTATGATTAATATCATTTTGATGTGGTTTAGGTTCATTGATTTTATTATTTCATTTATGTTTAGTTTAGATTAGTGAATGTATTCCAATTAACTTATGATTTAATTGAAGTTTAGTGTGCTTTTTTATTTGAATTCCATTTAAGGGTTTGATTTCTTAAATTTAGTCATTTAGTTTATATATATTGATTAATTCTTTAGTTTGATGATTAATCTATTATCTTAGTTCAACAGGTTTATTCTATTTGAGTTTTATTTCACTTATTTTAATATTTATTTAAATTTGGATTGGTTTGATGACTTTAGAGTTTATATTTAGATATATGTTTATTTAATTTGATTATGGTTTGTTTATTTATGATTGGATTAAATGAATTGAAAGTTTGCTTTCATTTTATTTGAGTTTGATTATTTATAATTAAAATTTTATTTTAATATCATTCATTTATCATGTTTATTAAAGTTTGGTTTATGTTTTGATTTCATACATTTAATAGTTAATTAACTCATCTTATTTAAGTAGGTTGAGTTAGATTTAATTTGATTATGTAAAATTAATGAGAGTTTATCTTAATTTAATTTAATTTGATTTGATTAACTTTATTAGTTTATGGGTTTGCTTAGGTCCAATGTGATTAACTTAATTATATAATTAGTTTAAAGAGGTGTGATTAAATTAATTATTAGATTTATTAAGTGTTTGATTTAAGCGATTAAGAATTAGTTTTAATATGATTTATTTAAATCAATTTGATTTATTAAGATGACAGATTAATTCATTAAGTTTGTATTAATTAGATGTTTATTTAATTAGATTTGATTAAGGATAATTAAATTTTAAATTATTAGATTAATTAAAGATTTATTTAACTAAAAATTAATGACTTTATTGCCCACATGTGAGTGATTTGATTTAGTAGATTTACTTGAGTATTTTTAATTAAATTTGAATGATTAAAAGATTATTATTATTATTATTGTTATTATTTGATTAGATTAAGTGAATTACTTGTTATTTTTATTTCAATTAAGTTTGATTATTTATGATTAGAATTTTATTTGATTTCATTCATTTATTATGTTTATTGAATTTCATTTAATACTTTAATTATGAGTTTATGTTTAATTTAGTTATTGGGTTTATATATTTAATGATTAAGTAGTTATCTTATTCGACATGGATTGGTTTAGATGTGATTTAGTTATATATTAATTGATTAGGTTTAACTTAGCTTCATTTGGTTTAATTTGATTAATATTAAGTGATTAGCTAGGATGAATTGGATTTATAATTAATTTGATTTATAGTTTAATGATTAATCAATGTCCAATTTATTTATTAAGTGATTTTATATGATCAAGATTTAATGTTTGATATATGTTTAATTAGATTAGTTTTGTTTATATTAAAGTTTCATTAATTTGTTTAATTATGAGCTTAATTTGAAATTCAATCATTTAATTGAGTTTCATTAATTTAATTAAGTTTAAGTTTATGTTTAATTTAATTTCATTTGAAGATTATGTGATATTTTTTTGATTTGAGGTTTGATTAACAATCTTTTATGTGTTATGTTATTTTTGATTTTTGATTTAACATTTGAATTATTATGAGTTTAGTTTTAATTAATTTTTTAATTTATTAAATCTTAACCCTAAGTATTTATTTTAGTTTTATTAAGCTACAGAAGATCATATTATTGTATTAAGGATCCTAGATGTTAACTGAAGTGATTTAAGCTATTTTGAAGATTTTTTAAAATTTTTTGGATTTTTATTTAATTTATTTTATTAAAATAGATAATCTGAGCTTCAAAATTTAATATCTCCCAATAGAGAAGTTCTTTTGATTTGAAATTTTTGTGATATGTGTATTTTAACTTCAATTTCAATGCTTAATAATTTCAGAGCAATCTGATATGTATTTTTTTGTTTAATTAATGAAATTCAATTTTCACTAAAAACTAAATTAAGCTCAAAATACCTATTAAAATTGTGGATTTTGGTCTCATTGGATTCCTCTAAGGAACAAATCCCATCCCTTATTTGTGATTTTCATTGAGTATTTTATTTTTATGAATTTTTGAAGTTTCAAGCAATTTAAATAATTTTAAAATAAAAAATATCTAATTTTCTTACTTAACCAATTAGCTAATGACCGACTGGCCATAATGCTTTTAATGAGCACCATGTGGTAGCATGATTAGTGCGCTAATAAGAAAAATGAGCGAAAAACCCATGAGGATGGTGCATTTTGATTGGATGGTCCAGATCAAATCTCATCAGGGCAATCAAATCTAGTGTCAAATCCCAGCCATCCATCCCTATTGAGGTAGGATAGGATGGCTAGCAAGTTATCATCCTCCTAGCGAGAGAAAATGACATGGAATGGAAATCAAAAAGAATAAATCAAAACAAATAGAATGGGTCCGTCGCTCGATTTCACATTCTCACCAAAAAACTTATATTTTTTACATTAGGATTGTTTAAAAATTAAAGATGCAATAGATATTTAAGGAAATTCTAAAATTATGCAAGAATCATCATAAACAAGAGATCCTACACGCAGATTTAAAAAATTACCTGCCGATGATTTTCAAGAGATGAAACACACTCTTAAATGCAAGATGAAGCTTTGAAATGACTTTGGACTCTTGTCTTGCCTTGGAATGTCATAGTCACGAATCTCCATCACAATTCACCATAATCCACTCGGATTTAATGGTTTTCCATCGGAAGGAAGTAGGGAATGGGTTTCTCTTGCTTGTTGGAGTTCCTAGAACTTCTCTAATGCAACAATCTGAATCCTTTTAGTTCCTCTTTTCTCCCTTCCTTAATGGTGGTCGAAAATCACCATTAATGGTGATGGGGAGATGGTTGGGTGGCCATGGATGATTGGAGACTTTGGATTTTAGCTCCCAAAGTCCTCTCTGATGGCTGTAAGGTCAGTCTTAATCAATGCAAGAGATGGGGAGATTGGATGAAGGGATTTTGCAAGATTTAGTTCTCCCTCTCTTTCTCTCTTTCTCTCTCTCTCTCTCTCTCTCTCTCTCACCCAGCCATAGAAGTTGAATTTCAACTTTTTACATGATGCTTTAAGTGTTATTATCCAATTTGGGGTTAATTTGGGATTGGGCCAACTCATGTTGACCCAAATGAGTTGGGTTGGGTTCAAGCAACCTGATTTGACTCATTAGCTTTTGATTTAGCTTAATTATGTTTGACTGATCATTTATGATGGTTTTGATTGATTAATTTTATTTATTTTGGATTAATTTTGAATTTGATCCAAGTTTGACCAAAGTTTGACCAACTTTGACCAAAATTAGTTAAGTTGATTTATGTGATTCAATTTGTTATTTTATGTTTAGATTATATTTCAATTTTGTTTTATGAATTATTTGGAATGTTCTTGATAAATTATTTGGATTAATTTGACTTGGATTTGGATTTGACCCATTTTGAGTTCAAATGGGTCAAATCAGGTTCAATTGAGTTAAATGTTTTACTTAACCAATGATTTATGCTCCAATCATCTTTAATTGGTCATGATGATTTAGAGTAATTAGTTTCATTTGATTTGATGTTAATTTTGATTTGAATTCATTTTAATCCAAATTAAGCTTAATGGGTTAAATGATCCGATTAACCTATTTGAGATCTTATTTGATTTAAATTTTCCTAGTTTTATGTTTAAGTCTATTCATTTGATGATTTTGAGCCTTCAGAGTGATTTAATTTGGATATTTTTTTGTTTGTTAACTTTTGACTTAATTGGGCCCACATGGGTCAACTCTAGGTCAAGTGACCTATTTGTCATTTTGAACCTCATTTTGAATTTATTTTTGAGTTCATTTATGTTTATGTATTGATTCTGTGCTTTTGATTTGATTTAATTTTATTTTATTTGGACTTAGGTGATTTTGAACTTAGAAGGGTAAATTGAGTTAATCAGCCCAATTACCTCAACCCAAGCTCAATTGGATTTAGATTTCAATTCAAATATATTTGGTTTAGATTTATGTTGAGTTTCATTAAATTTAGGTTTAATCTAAGTTTTGGCTAAGGAGGTACATGAGCTGGTAGGCCATAGGATGGGTAAGTCACCTTAGGTCCTTAGGCTTAGCCTAATTCTATGAAAAATCCTCTTAAAGTTTCTAAGTTTAAGTTTAGTGTTCACTTAGCCACTAGAAGTGTCCTATCACTAAGGAGCTATTAGTGTCTAGAAGACTCCTAGACCTATGATGGAAGATTGAATCCTCACTCTAAAAGTGAGGTCAACAACACTCTAGTGTACTCCCTTTTTTTAAATCTAAATAATATGTAATACCTAATTATGGATCTGAATGACATTATATGCTGCATGGAGTGCCTTTCAATAGGATTTGAGTAATTTTTTTTTAGTTTTCCCTTTTTAAAATCTGAATAATGTGAGACTAGCTAATTATGGATCTATGACATTATATGCTGCATGGAGTGCCTTTCAACAAGATTTGAGTAATTTTGCTCATTTTTTCATGTGTACAATTTGTACACTCAGGAGTGTACTCCTTTTTTAAAAATTTAAATGATGGGGGGCTTCCAATTATGGATCTAAATGATATTATATGCTGTATGGAGTGCTTTTCAAGAGGATTTGGGATGTTTTCTATTTGTTCTTCAAGAGTACAATCTATACACTCTAGAGTGTACTCCATTTTTTAAAATTTAAATAATGTGTGACTACTTAATTATGAATCTGAATGACATTATATGTTGCATGGAGTGCCTTTCAATGGATTTGAGTTTTTTAGAGTACAATCGTACACTCTAGAGTGTACTCTTTTTTTAAAAAAAATCTAAATAATGTGAGACTACCTAATTATGGATCTAAATGACATTATATACTGCATGGAGTGCTTTTCATTAGTATTTGAATGAAATTAAGAGTATTCCATCAGTTTTGGTCTAGTTTTCCAAGTGTACAATCTATGCACTCTAGAGTATACTCCTTTTTTGAAGTTAAATAATGGGGGACTACCTAATTATGGATCTGAATGATATTATATGATGTATGGAGTGTCTTCCAACAAGATTTGAGCTATTTTGTATCTTTTTTTTTTAGTACAATATATACACTCTAAAGTGCATTCCCTTTTTTGATTGGTTTTCCACTATCTACTCCCCAATTTTGGATCCATATGACATTATAAACTGCTTTATATGAAATTAAGAGTATTCCAATAATTTCTATCTATTTTTTAGGAGTACACTCTATACACTATCGAGTGTACTACTTATTTTTAAATTTAAATAACTGGGGATTAACTTAAATTATGGTTTTAAATGATATTATGTGTTTTATGGAGTTCAATGAGGATTATATGATGTTTTTAATATGCTGAATTTAGAGTTTCATTTATGCAATATGTCGGATTTTATATACAGTTTGTACAAAACTAGTACACTCAAAATTAACAATCAACATATAAATCAAAGTACAATAGTTGAGCTTCAAAGTACAACATAGTAATAATAGAGTAAAATACTTACAATCACATTGAACTAAAAAGTTAGACATTTATATGAACATAAAAAATTGGGCTTCAGCTAAATATAAAAAGTAGTAATTAATAAATGGTTGACACTCTATTTCATGCATCATAATATATCCCTCTAATAATGTTCATTATCATCTTAGTGTATCCTTTTATCGGCTGACTTACTATTGAGCTGGAGTGAAATTCCTGATATACAAGAACATCAAATCACTTTCTAAAATCTAAATGCAAAATATAGTATTATACCTTGCATACCTCTCAAAAGCACTATGCCATTAAAGAAAACGGTGTTGGAATGGGTGAATCTTTTTGTTCTTCATGCATTGAAACCAGTTCATTTCTCTATGTAATAGAAAAAGCATAATGGGTCAAAATTTTATAGTAATATTTGAAGATTATAATATAAAAAAGTATTAGAAAGTACTCTTGACTCTCTTATTTCTCTCCCAATATCCTTTCAATCTTGCATTGGAAACACCCTTCGTATGCATTTTATTTGTCCTTCAGTAAGTTATTATAATTGGAATCTCTTATGATAGACTTCTTATTCTTCTTTGTATGCTTGTTTGAGGTGAACTCCCACATAATATTGAATCAACATCATTATATAATTTCTTTAAGGAATCCAAGATATACTCGCCTTCCTTATTACCTTGCTCGATGCTTATTTGATCTGAATATCTACCGATGAATTAAAAAATGATGCCAACAGGACATCCATTCTTAACTTTTAAATCTTTCAAGTCTCTGTAAGCACTGTCAAAGTAAATATCCTTCGTTTCTCTAGAAAATCATTGCATGAGAAGATACTTCTCCGGAATCTCACAATATCTTCTAGATTCTAGACTCAAATGTAGTAGGCACGGAGTAATCCCATCATTTCAAAAATTTTATAACTACAAGTTATATTTAGATATGTCTTATCCAAATGAACAGTCCATGTCTTGGAAATACTGGTTTTCTCTAAGTTTCTTATAAAATATTCCATAAGATTGTTATCAGAGACATTTGCTGCTAATCAACCCACTCCATGCAAAAATTCTTTTTCAAAAAAATATGAAAAACTTTCTTGTGTAAAACACGAAAGCTTGTTTCAATATAGGACTAGTTCTAATAATTGAAATAATTCTTGATTGGCTACACTTGAAATCTTCATCATATTCTTTCTGTCTCCATTTGTTCATAACCTTCTCCAATCCTAAAAAATAATCGGTGATAGAACTTGTTGGTTTAGAGATTCCATGACATACATTATTCATGGACTCACTACGTTCAGTTGATAAAATACCCATGCAAAATGAATCTTTACTAAATGTGATGGACCACTTGCTTATAATTCTATATAGCTCAATTAGCCAAGCATGATCATGCAAATTCCCTTCTTCTAGCATGTTAGACCAAGCCTGTTCAAAATCTTCCTCTAAATCACATTTACTCATGCATAGAGGCGAAGGGAGAGTGGGGCACGTGCACCGCCCCCCAATACAAGTTATATGAGATTAGTGTTATTTAAGTTAAAATACTTTCCTCCCACCCTCGGTGCCTTCCTTCTCTACATCTGAATCCATCTGGACCGACTCACAAGCTTGTCGCCAAGGTAACCCTCATCTTTCCTTCGATCCCACCTTCCTTGCAATTCTGCTTGTCTAAATCCCATAAATCCTTCTACAGTCAGCGTTCAAACCCTCATCTTTTCTACTCACTCTATTGGAGTCAAGAAGGAACTCGAACTCCAAAAGGTAACTCATTTCCTCTCATTCTACTTCTTGAATCACTACTGCATGCTTCGTGGGTTTTGCTTGAGGATTTGAGCAGATTTGTTTTAAATTAAATCCATCCAAACAATATTTTTGGATTAGTTAAATCTACTAGCTTTGTAAATTGTAAATTTGTAATCCCGTTAAAGCCTCTTTCGTAAGTTAATGTTTCTGTGGATTTGAGTAGATTTAAACTTAAATGCCAAATAGTATTTTTGGGCAAGTTATATCCGAAGCCTTTGCAATTCCATTAAAGCGGGCTATTTGGCTGCATAATTCGAGCTAGATTTAAGCCGGATTTAACTTAAATCCAACCAAACAAAGATTTTTTGGGCAAGTTAATTCGTTAAAGCGGGTTGTTTTACAAAATTTGAGCAGGATTTAAGCCAGATTTAACTTAAATCCAACCAAACGGTATTTTTGGACAAGTTAAATCCCCTGCCTTTGTAATCCCATTAAAGCAAGGTTATTTGGTTGTAGGATTTGAGCATGATTTAAGCTGAATTTAACTTAAATTCAGCCAAACAGTATTTTTGGACAAGTTAAATAGGTTTCTTTTATAATCCAATAAGCTGCTTTCACAAGTTAAATTTGAATTTGCAAAATCCTGTTTGTATGTGTATTCCATCAAGAATATGCATTTCTCAGAAGTTATAAAATAAGCTTTTAGAAAGACAACATTAAAACAATACATTACTGCACGAGCTCTAAGTGGTGCAACAAAATAAGTCAGTTTGCATATGGCCATTAATCTACATAGTTACTATTCTTGGGTGTAAATCAAATAAATCAAACTCCACTTACTATATACCCAAATTAAGATAAGAAAACTTGTATTTTGCCAAACATTAGTTAACTCAAGTTTTATATGACATGACCCATGTAATAACTTGGTTAATTCTTTTAATATGAAAAAAATAAATAATCTTGACTTCCCATGAAAATATTATTGCCAAAATATAAGAAAAGTCCAAGTTAATGAGTGACTTATATGTATACTCGAGGTTAATTTTCTTTTCAAAACTTAAATCTATGTGAACATGTCACTTTTAGTGTCAGATTTTATGTAAGTCATGTGTTTATTGAATTGTCACCTTCATGCTTTACTTGGCAATTTATTTTAAAAATGTGAATGCCTCAAAGTATTTTATTAGTATATGTACTCTTCAAGTGTCATACATCTTTGTTAATTTATACATATTTATAGCTAAAATGAATATCTTTATTGTGTGATGTGATTCATATTTTTGTATTGTGATTCCTAAATCTCATGTTTTAAGTTAAATTTTCATGATTCCTATTTTGTATCGTGATATTGAGATTTATTATGTCTTAAATCTTATTAAATTTTTATTTGTATTTACTTATTAATTATATGATTTATATTAGAGTAAAAATATTCAAAATATTTCGAATAGTCTTTACAATTGATTAAGGTATGTGAATATTTTTATTTAAAAAAAGGGTGTGCCTTTTTTGAAAATTTATTGATTTGTTATTTCTTAATAAAGATGAGAGTGTCTTTATTAAGAAATATTATTTATTTTTTAGACAGTGTGTGTGCTTTATTTTGAGAAATTATTATTTTTTTAGAAAAATGTGTGTGCCTTTATTTAGTTTTTTTTGAAATATGATTGAAAGTATGTTTTTAATTTTTTATATTAATCTTCAATACTTTATACATTAGTATTTTAATTGATTCTTATAATTAGATATGGAGAGATATTTTAAGAGAAAAAGATGATTATCTATTCACATTATTGGTGAAAGTAGTAATATAAAGTCTAAACAAGTGCACACATAATTCAATTTAGAAGATATTTTAGCAGATCCTGGATTAAGAAGAAAAATTTTAGAGTATTATTCTAATGATTGAAATAGTGTCCGAAGAGCATATCTTCAAAAAGGGTATGTTAGCCTCGAGATCATGAATTTCCTCAAACATAGATCGGAAATAAATTATGTAGATTTAATCCAAAATAATTTGATGAATATAAAGGTTGGTTAGAGTACAATATTGCAAAAAATGTAGCATATTATTTTTTTTGGTTTCTTTATAGACTTGATATTGGTGAACAAGCAAGTGGTAATAGTTTTGATTTTAAGGGATTTAGAAATTAGAAAAAAAGATAGATTTGAAGTTCATATTAGTCAAGTTAATAGTGCACATAATATTGCTCGAAGAAAGTGTGAAGATTTAATGAATCAAGATCAACACATTGCATTTCATGAAAGACATTGATCAAAATCAAGGAATACAAAATATTAAGTGCCAATTGATTGTAAGCTTTTACACTAAGGATTAGTTTTCATTATGATGAATTACAAGATTCTAAAAATCATGGAAATTTTCTTGAACTGCACTTTGGCGATCATAATGAAAGTATTAAGAATGTTGTTCTTGAAAATGCTCCATGAAATAATAAATTAATTTGAAATTGAAGGATATTGCACATGCAGCTACTATTAAGACTTCAAACACTATTATCAATGATTTGAGTAATGAGTTATTTGCAATTCTTTTAAATGAGTCTCATGATGTATCGATCAAAGAACAAGTGTCTATTACACTTAGTTATATTGACAAGAGAGGTTGTATTATTGAGCATTTCCTTGGAATTATTCATGTTGGTGAAACAAATGCTCCAACACTTAAATGCACTATTGAGCACTTTTCTCAAAGCATGGATTGAGTATATCACAAATACATGGTCAAGGTTATGATGGAGCAAGCAACATGCGTGATGAGTTTCATGGACTAAAAGCTTTAATCTTGAAAGAAAATAATTCAACTTATTACATTCACTATTTTGCTCATCAATTACAATTAACACTAATTACTGTGGCTAAAAATCATGTTCAAATTACTACATTTTTTTAATAATGTATCTAATTTGATAAATATTAGAAAGTTCTAAAAAAGAAGAGAAATTTTATTTGAAAGATAATTAAACAAAGTTGTTGAGCAAATAAGGAGTGGAGAACTAAAAGATGGTAGAAGTTTAAATTAAGAAATAACTCTTCAATGAGCTAGAGATATGCATTGGGGATCACAGTATGCTACATTAATTAATATTCTTATTTTATTTGGATCTATTATAGATGTTCTTGATATAATTATAGAAGATGGTTTGAAAAGAGGTGAAGCAAATGCTCTACTTGATTCAATTCAATGTTTTGAGTTTGTTTTCAATCTACACTTAAATGAAATCTATATTAGGAATCACAAATGAGTTATCTCAGCTTTTGTAGAAAAAGGATCAAGATTTTATAAATGCCATGACTATGGTTAAAGTATCAAAACAAAGACTACAAAATATAAGGGATGATGTTTGGAACATTTTACTTGAAGAAGTTCATGCATTATATGAGAAAAATATAATAAAGCCAAAGTGAAAAACTTTATTATAAGTGGGAGGTCAAGAAGATATGCTTAAGGAATCAGAAATTTACATTATTATCAAGTTGATTTTATTATTAATATGCAACTTCGGAGCTTAATAATATTTGATGAGGTCAATCAATTACTTTTATGTATGCTTGAATCCATGTGATTCTTTCCAAGCTTTTGATAAGAAAAAATTGATATATTTGGCAAAATTCTATCATGCAGATTTCTCAAAAGTTGACATTATTATTTTAGATAGTCAACTTGAGAATTATATTATCAACATGAAATCCAATGATGCATTTTTGAAGTTGAAAGGGATTAGAGAACTTGCACAAAATTTAGTAGAGATAAAAAAATGATGTTTATCCGATTTGCTAATAAAGCTTTTTGATATTGTCAATCGCTACAAAGAATTGAATGAGCATTTTCAAATGAAGATCGTAAAGAATCATTTACAATAATAGAATGGAGATGAATGATTTGTTACATTTATTGAAAAGATATATTTAAGAGTGATGAAGAATTGATTGTACAATGATTTCAAAATATGAATACTTGAGAGAAAATTATAAATGGTATGTAATGTGAAAAAATTTATATCATTGATTTTATTTCTTTATTTTGTTATATGAGATATTTTTAATTTCATTTAAAAGTGAATTATTTTTTTATTTTATTGTGCCCCCACTAAAATAAGTTTTTAGATTTGCCTCTACTCATGCATGTATAAAAGACACTTTGTACAATTGTGGTGTTTAATTTTGGTTTCGTTTGTGTGTGTGTGTGTGTGGGGAACACCTGATGAGGGTGTACTTATTGAGATGATCGGATGACATTAAGAAATAGTATCTAAAAGATAGAAGTCTACAATGGACCTATCCTAAGAATGGGTCTTCTAACATATAGAGATTTTTTTCCTACATTACATGAATAACATTTATTTAAATGGTTCTAAAGTTTCCTATGGGGAAGCCCCATAATTACTACATCTTAAGAAATGAATTCTTAAGAATACTCTAATTAAAGTAAAGATCAATAAATTGGTTGTTTTAGAAAATCAAGTGGGATGGATCAAAAGGAGAGTTATTATCAAAACCAAAGGAGATGAGTAGTGATACTAAAAAAGCCTAGTGAGCCCTCCAATATATCCTATGGTTGGGCTTTATATATTTGAAGTTGAGGAGATTTGTTTATTTGAATTGAAATTTTATTAGAAATCTAGGACATATAATCCCATAATATAATATTATAAAAATGCCTCAGAGGTGAGGATTTATGCTTATAGCCCGCAAGAAATAGCAATCTCAAATTCTAAATCTAGGGAGCTTTAGCAACGGCCAAAGCATGACATAAATCTAAGGTGAAAGTGGGTATATGGTTTACCTCCACAAGAGAGAGTAAACCACCAGTGGACTTATTATGTGGAGTGCCTAACTCCTCCTACGCTTTAAATCCATGTAAAGTCATATGCTTTTTCAAGATGGCTAAGTTGTTATTATTTAGAAAAGAAACTAAGTCCTTAAACTCACTCTCTAAGAGACTAGAGCATGAGGGGTATGAATAATGACTTAATCTAATGCAATTTTTTATCAAATTTTATTTAATTTGGGACTCTTTATTTTGACATAGGCCATAAGATTTTGTATGCCTAAATGCATGAGAAGTTGATTATGGGTCAAATCAAAATAGAAAGAGGTGTTCTTCCATCATAGGCTCTCAAAGGTTAAGCTTTTACTATCTAGCAAAGATGGAAGCCCTCCCTTAACAAGAGTGAAATAAGATGATTAGCATGATATTAAATATACAACATCCAGTTAAGGGGTTGCTTAATATTTTATTATCTTGATTTAATGCTTAGGCTTTTATATGAGGTTATGAGTTAGTTTAGAGACTTAGTTATGAGTTGTTAGTTTAGGTAAAAAATTTAATTTTTCTCTTAGGAGCCTAATCACATCTAGGCCATACAACAATCACCAATCATAAATAAACTATGAAAATGCATGTTTTTCTAATGCACAAGCTAAACAAAATATCAAATAATTTTATAAAGCTACCGTAAAAGAATAAAAGGTCGATGTGGTTGGGTGTTGTCGTACAACCTAAAAAGAAATGTGGGTAGCCGAGCTCTACCCTTATACAACATAGATTACAAGAGAATAATTACAAATGATGAATGTTATGGGGGTCCTCATTCTTCATTCTTCATTTCTTCATTTTTCATTTCTTCATTTAATTTGCTCCATTTCTTTCTTCCTTTTGGCTTGATTTGGATATGCTTGTACCAAAGGCATCACATGGTACATAAGATTTGATATTATAACCAATGCTCATCCTAATCCCCCATAACACTCATCTTAATCCTAATATAAAATTACATTAAAAAATGTAAAGTAAATCTAGCTACACCGCAAAATAAATTAGCTAAACACCATACAACCCAAGTAATTATATGAATAATTTGGACTTAGCACTCGCATACATGGTTAACCAAGCCCACCTATCCTAACTTGATTATGCTTAGGGGCTAAAACCGCACAAAAGTATTTATATTTTTATTACAACACCCCTTAAGCAAAACCCCTGTAGTATGATTAGCTAACATCGCCTAACATCTAACATCTACAATAATACATCATAAAATAAGCATACATCAAATCATACACCGCTCTAACATAAAGTTAGAAGTGGTGACTTAGTCTAATGTGTGTGCATTAAAGCTTGTGTGGTATGTCCTTACTAGGCTTTAGAGTTGTATTTTTGCTAAGTGCGAAAGATTCAATTTATAAAGGGTTGATTTCTCTTTAAGTGATTTACTTGATTTTAAGATTTTACTTAATGTTTTCTTTTGTTTCATATACCCTACACTTAACAACTTAAAAGAGAAGAGAAGAAAGAGAAAATCTCTTTCATCCTTACCTTAAGTCATTTCTAAAGCAAGTTAATTAATCAATTTCTTTTAGTGAATGGCTTATTATATGTTTTAATCAATCCTAAGTTTAGGTTCACTCTAAATGACCTTATTCAATAAGAAAGGTATCTTAAGATTAATTGGAATGATTTATTATCACATGACACGTGTTTATGCATTTCTTTCCATCATGTATATCATGCATATGATTAAATCCTAAGCACACTTATATACAAAGTGTATGTCTTAGCACACTTAAATGATGAATGTAAAGAAGTGTATTTGGAACTTAAATATTTCATTTTGATTGAATTATGAATGCATATCTTTTTAATAAAAAAGTGATTTTTCGTTCATAAACTAAGTACACATTCACATGTATAAAAATTTTAAGTGAGTATGGCACCATTGTTCTACACCAGGGGCATAAAGTACAAGACCTACTTAGGGCTATTCATAGCCTCGCAACCCCGTGGTGTCCAGACTAATATACCACTTTTCTTAGATACATATAGATGTATAAGCAACTATAAGAATAGGAAAACCCATGCAAAAGTTATGTTTGATTTATTTGATTTATGATTCTTATTCATTGGTCATATCATACATACATATGTATAAGAGTTTTAAGTGAGTATGATATCATTGTTCTACACTAAGGGCGTAAGGTACAATACCTACTTATGGCTACTAAAAGCCCCGGGTGTCCGACTAATAAATGTACAAAAGAACCACAAGAACAACAAGTCATGCAAGAAGTCATATTTGATTTGATTGTATGATTTACATTTCTGATATGAAATTCTTCCTAAGTCTTAGCATGGAGATGCATAGGAATAGATTTAGACAATTGTGGTGTTCTTTTCAAATGAACTATACATTTATAAATCCCATGCAAATCCATATAAGGCAAGGAAAGAAAGCTTCATATTGCATATCTTATATTATCAATACATGCAATTTTATAGATATTTGTAATTAACATCACTCCATATATTACAATTGATTTGTAGGCTTTTGAATATAACTTTTGAATTAATAGTAATAATAGCCACACCTATTTTTATTTTAAATCAACACATACAATTTGGCATAAAAGAAACCATTCCATTTAGTTAATTTTAAAAGAAATGAATGTATGATTTCACATGGAAAGCAACATTTAACATGATTGAAAAAAATAATGGAACATAAGCACATGATCTCATTCATTAATTCCTAAGGACAATCATACTAAATAAGGCTACTTAAAATAAACCCAAAGTTCTTTAATGACATTTTCAGTTTTGAGTTTGATTTAATTTAGGAAATGAAAGAGGTTTGCTGATCTTAATCCCATTCCTCATTTGTGAGTTAATTTGGTTTAATGAAGAAGTAATTAGGTTGATTTTATGGTTTAACTAGGTTAGGGTATGAATTAAGCCAATTAATTAACCCTTACCTACATCACCTTAAGTTAATTAACTAATTAATAATGAGCCAATATGATATGCAACCACATAAAAAGTAAAATTGCAATGCTCCTAGGAAATGAAAGGGGCCTAATGCAATGAGTAATAATTAATTAGGCTTAAGGGATCTCACTTAACTACTTTTATGGTTTTCTCAAACATGTGACCTAACCATAATTTCATTATCTCCCACATTGATTGAACACCCAAAGATCTACCTAAGATTAATTAAGGGTTGCTTAGATGTGACGTAAATTTTAGATTGAGTTAATCAAGTTTGTTAATTAATTAATTGAATTCTTTGATTATATTTTGATTAGAATGATGAAATTAACTTATGGAAAGGGATCAAGCACAAGGCCTCAATCCTAACCCCTAAGTCATTTTGAACACTCAATTAAGCTCTGATTTTTATCTTGTAGATTAATTAATTAATTAAGCAATTAATTACCTCATTAATCATTAACTAATCAAATTCCAAAAAGTGAAAAAGCTTAGGAAATGAATTAGAAAAAGTATCCCAACCACATTCTCCAAAATAGAGAGGTAATTAGGTTAAATAATTAATTAAACCACTATTCACACTAATTATCACTAATTAAATTAGAAAAGTGATTAAAGTTTAATCAATTGATTTCCTAATTAAGCAACCAATAAAATCCCATAAAAATGGGGGAGGCAAAGGTGATACCCCTAAACATCCATAGAAAGTTGGAGATCAATTAAGTGATTAATTAAGAAATAATTAAGCTAATTAGATTTTTAATTAAACTTTAATTAATCCAAAATCACTATTTAAAATCAATTAGTAATATTTTTTGTAGATTATACTCTAAAATATCTTTAAAATGATCCCAAGTTTATATTTTTTTTGGATTTTTCTAGGATTAGTTATGATTTTTAGAAGTTTTATTCTTAAAAATAGATTAATTAACCCTAATTAAAGCCTTAATCCCATCAGGCCATGTGGCGGCTATCGCGGTGTGCTTTACATGTGGCACGATGGGAGTGGCTACTTAAGTTGTCACATCTTAGGGCTGGCTGAGATGACGACAGATGTGGTAAGTCTATGGACTGTCCGATCTAAGATCGTATGGACATGATTAAATGTACAGTTTAAAGGAATTAATCAGAGGTTCTGCGCATGATCAGATCAAGATCATTCATTTTGATCATGCAGAATGGACAGTCCATGATTTATCTCCTTTCGAGAGGTGAATAATGGATACCATCCATTGTTTATCGCTCAATCTGAGCTCACCCGAGCTCGGATGGAAATGAAATTTTTCTCACACCTTTGGGGATGCATAACAAGTAAATCTAACTTTGGAAATTGCATGTCATAGAACTTTCTTTCATAAAAGACCAACCTTTTTCATACAAGGATCAATTTTAATGGCATACCACCGAGCCAGACGCCAATTCCAATGATCGAGGAAGCTTCGTTTGGTAGAAATGAAGCTCTATTGAGCCACACAAGCTTTGATTTGGTGTATTTTGCTGGGAAGACCAATCCACGACACGTAGGCAATTGGTTTTGATCGAAATCCTCCCTCCAACCATTAAGAAGCTTGGGAAATGATTCATTCTCGCTCATTTAGCTCCAAGGAAGGTGTGTGCAAAGTTAATTACACTTTGATGGAGGTCTAAGCAAATTACAATCATAGGTGACATCCCCTATGTCAGTTTTTTATAAAACTGAGAGTGGAGGATTTGGGGAGCTCGGGAAATGCAAGAGGAAGCTCTGGAATGGAGTTCTCTGTTAGGGTTGAATCAAATGTGGCTCCCTGAGTTTGAGTGAGAATGAGGGGTGTATACCCCTTAATTCCTTGGATTGGATGGCTATGGCAAGCTTAGCTTTTTATTGATCATTTGGCCATTCAGAGGGTTGTGGAGGTCCTTGGATGGATGATGTGGCTTGGTTTGGTTGGGTAAGGGTGTGGAGGTGGCTACCAAGGGAGGTAGTGGATGTCCTTGGTGGTTTGAAATGCTCCAATGGGAATGGGGAGGTGATTTCACCTCCCCATGGGTCATGGCCTACCCAAGCACCTTTGGGTTAGGTCAGCCATGGTGCCTAAGTGGACCTAATGAAAAGTGGACTAAAGGGAGCAAATGACCAAATATGCATGTTTCTTATCTCATGGGATGCCCTAGACTGAAGGTCAAAGTGGTCATTTAGCTATGGGTCTGATTTGGGCATATTTGAAATGGGTCAAAAATGGGTTATCCCAAATTTCAAGTGGTTTGTAGTTTATTTTATTTGATTTGGCTTTATTTGACCTATCTAGGTCAAATTGGTTAGGTTGGGTCAAGTTGATCAATTGGTCAAATTGGGTTAAACCAAGGATTGGATCAAGTTTACATGACCAATTAGAGTGTATTGGTGTCATTGGTTTGGTTCAATTTGCTTATGATTTGATTATGGCTCATTTGGGTCCATATATGTCAAATGGGTCAAGTTGACCAATTTGATCAAATTGGGTTGGGTCAGGAGTTGAGACAAGTTCAATTGGTTAATTAAAAATGATTGTAGACTTTATTTTGGTTTAACTTGATTTAATTTGGACTTTGGCTAATTTGACCATTTAGGTCAATTTGGGCTAGGTTGGGTCAAGTTGACCAATTGGTCAACTTAGGCTCAATTATGGCTTTGGTCAAGTTCAGCCATTGGTTGCAATCAACTTAGATCAAATCATGATTTGACCCATTTTAGCTTTTTAGGCCAATTTGGGTCAACTTGGGTCAAATGGCCAATTAGGCTTGGTTTGGCTCAAGTGAAGGTCTGGTCATGTTCAATCATTGATTATGAGTTGGTTTGAATCAATGGTTGTAATCAATTTGGCAAATGGTGGATTTTGGCTAGTTTGGGTTTCATTTGGGTTAAGTGTTGACTTGGTCAAAGGTTAGCTTTGACTTGGTTTGACCCAATTAAAGACAATTGATCACCCTAGGGTGGTTGTTTGTTATGTTGTGAGGTTTTAGATGGGCTTAGTTCAATCCAATTTTGGTTGGATTAGAACTTGGCTCAAAAAAGGTTCCTTTAGGCCACTTTGGGTCAAGTGAGCTTAAATGGTTAATTGATCATGGCTTGATTCAAGTTTAGTTGAACTCACACATGAGCTTAGGATTGAAATATAAATCCAATTGCAAGTGATTTGGAGCCAAATGGGTTTTGGTTCATATGATAATTTCAAGCCAAAAGGGTCGACTTGACTTGGGTTTGGTTTTATAATGATGGCTTATGTCTATATTTGGGTCAATGATTATAGGAATGATTGAATCATGAAGGAATCCATGAGTTTTGAATTGATTTGGGTATCATTTAGCTAAGTTCAAGAATTTGGCTAAAACAGCTAAAATTGAAATTTTGATTTGATTTGGGTTTCAATCATTTGGCCATTTGAATTTATATTTCATTTATATTTGGGAATATAAATGAAGATATAAATGGGTTATGAGAAAATCACTTGAATTTGGAGTTGATTTATGATTTGGAATTTGATTTGAGATTGAATTTGATAATTGATAAAATTAATTGGATTGGGGTTGATTTGAATTTGTTAAAAGCTAAGCCATAAGATAAAAAGCTTAGGAAGGGATTTGGAGTTTAAATTTAATCATGGATTTCAATCATTTGATAGTTGGATTTGATTTTGGAATTTGGATTTGATTTTGACATTTGGTTTGGAAGAAGGAAGTAATTATTGGTTGAGGCTATAGGGTAAGCAAGTCCTCCTAAATCCCTAAGGCACAACCTATTCCTATGACTAACTCTTCTAAGTCTCTAGGGTAAGGTTAAGTGTTCACCTTAGAAGTGTCTTAAGATTAAGGAACTCTTCGTGTCTATAAGAGTTTTAGATCTATGATGAGGAAGTTGAGAGCTCACTCCAAAAGTGATGTCAACAACAGTCTTATTACTATTAAAGCAATATACTTTTGAAGGAACTTTCTTAAAAATATGCCATTGGCATAACCAATGGTGAGTATGAGGTAATGTAAATTTAATAGCTCTTATCATTGCTTGATCTTGATCAGTGAATACTGTTATAGGATGCCTCTTATTCATTATCCGAAGAAATATTTTGAATAGCCATGTGAATGATTGTTGACCTCACTTTTAGAGTGAGTTATCAACTTCCTCATCATAGATCTAGGACTCTTATAGACACTAGGAGTTTCTTAGCATTAAGATAATTCTAGTAATTAGGTGAACACTTAACCTAAGCCAAGAGACCTAGAAGAGTTAGCTAATGGAATAAGTTGTGCCTTAGAGACTTAGGAAAGCTTGCCTACCCTATACTCTAAACCCAATCCATGCTTTCCTTCTCAAACCAAATCTCAAATTCATACCAAACTAAAACCAAATTTCTAAGACTCATAATCAGTTTTATGATCAAATTCAAGCTCAAAATTTTTTCATAAAATCTCATGATTAAATTCAAAACCCTTTCTAAGCCCTTTGATTTCATCTTATGGACTTAGCCTTAACCAAATTCAAATGATCTCAATTTATTTGATTTTCTCAAACATCAATTCAATCTTTCAATCAAACTATCAAATTCCAATTCAAATCCAACTTCAAATGATTCAATCCCATGATCAAATCCAAACTCAACCAAATTTTCTTCTAAGTCCTTTTGACCTACATCCATGAGCTTGGTCAAATTTGCTTCCAAATCACTCCAAACTCAAGTGATTTTCTCTTGAATCATTTATATCTTCATTTATATTCCTAAATATAAATGAAATATAAATTTAAATATCCAAAACCAAATCCAAAATCAAACCAAAATCCAATGTATACCCTTTAAGCCAATTCCTTGAACTTGGCCAAATCCTATCCAAATCAAGCCAAAACTACTGGATTTTTTCATGAATCAATCATTCCTTCAATCATTTAGTCAAATATAAACATAAAATATAATTATAAAGTCAAATCAAAATCAACTCTAGTCAAACCCAACCTAGCCCATTCGACTTGAAATATTCAAATGAGCCAAAACTCATTTGAACTCAAACCAATTATAATTGAATTTATATGTCAATCTAAAATCCATATATAAACTCAATGAAATCAAACTCAACTCAAAATCAACCCAACTAAACCCAAATGGCTATTCAATCCAAATCAAAGTGAATTAAGCCAATACAAACATCATGTCATGATTTTTGATCATCCTAGGTTAATCAATTATCATGAATTGGGTTAAATAAGTCAACCTAGATGGTTGACCAAGTTAACCCTTTAACCCATATGAACCCAAACTAGTCAAATTGCAATCTAAACCAAATTAATTACAACCAATGGCTCAAGTTCATTCCAAATTGATTATTGAACTTGACTAAAGCCTTAATTGAGCCCAATTTAACCAATTGATCAACTTAACGAAACTTAGCACAAATTGACCATAAGGGTCAAATCTAAATTAAACTTATCCAAAGCCCATAATATATTTTAAATGATTAACCAAACCCAAACTAACTCATAATTTAAGCCAATTGGGTCAATTGGTTCAAATTGGTCAACATAGCCCAAATTGACCTAAAGGATCAAATTGGCCAAAATCTAAATTAAATCCAAATTAAACCAAATTGATGTAAATCAATTGAACTAATATACTCCAAATGATCATTTGAACTGACCCAAATCTTAGTTTGATCCAATTTAACCAATTGGTCAGCCTAACTTGATTTGACCTAATTTGGCCCAAATGGGTCAAATTAACCCAAATTAAACCAAATGAACTCCAAATGGTATAAAAATTGGTCAAACTCACTTTTGACTCATTTCAAATCTGGCCAAGTCAAATTCATGATCAAATGACTACTTTAGCCTTGATAGGGCATCCCATGAGATAAGACACTTGCTCTTTTGGTCATTTCCTTCCCTTAGCCACTTGGCACCCATTCATTGGTCAACCTAGGCACCAAGGACCCTAGATAACATGACCCAAGGGTGGTTGGGTCAGCCATGATTGATGGGGAGGTGAAATCATCTCCCTATTCTCATTGGAGCACTTCACATCAAGGACACCAACATCCTTTATTATGGCAGCCACCTCCCACCCTTTCTCCACTCATGAGAGGCCAAATGGAATGATTCTCTACCAACCCCGACCTCCCTATCACAACCATTGATCCAAGAATGCCAAAATAGCCTTTGATTCTCATTCTCACTCAAACCAACACACTCACACTCTTCAAGACACTCTCTCCTTCCCCTTAGCCATTTCCACTATTTCTCGAGCTCCAAAATTCCCCATTCTCAGTTTTATGTGAAACTGAAACAAAGGAGGATACCAGTGCTTGTCATTTTCTCATTTCACAACCAAAGTGCAATTAACTTTGCACACACTATCCTTAGACCGAGATGAGCTGAAATGAATCACCTCTTATCGCCTTCGATCGCTGAAAGTGGGACTTCGACCAAGGCTGATCACTTATGTGTCGTGGGTTGGTCTTTCGAGTGATCTATACCAAATCAAAGCTTGTGCAGCTTAATAGGGCTTCATTTCTGCCAAATGAAGCTTCCTCAATTATGGTGTTTATTTTTGATCATGTGTATGGTGGACTCCACACAGATCTGAGGGTGTACTTATTGAGGTGATCAGGCACAACATCAAGGAATGGTGTACTATCTCGAAAGATAAAAATCACCACTCTACAATGGACCTAATCACCTAATAAGGACTCCTAAGGCATGATGGGTCTTCGAATATACGAGAGATTTTTCCCCTACTTTACATGGATGAATAAAGTAGGGTTTATTTAAACCAGGTTCTAAAGTTCCCTACAAGGGCAAACCCCCATAGTTAATTACATCCTAAGGAATGTGAGTTCCTAAGGAATACTCTCGATTAAAGTAGGCAATTATTATCTCCAAAGATTTCAAAGATAGGACTATCAATAAATTGGCTATGTTTGAAAAATTAAGTGGGCTAGATCAAAAGGAGAAACTTATTATCAAAGCCAAAGGAAAATGAGTAGGGAATGCTCATGATACTAGAAAACTTAGTGAGCATTCTAATATATCCTATGGTTGGGCTTTATATGTTTGAAAATGAGTTGATTGATTTTATTAAAGTTGACACTTTATTAGAAAACTAGGGCTTATAATCCCATAACACAAGATTATGAACATGCCTAAGATGTGAGGATTTATGATTGTAGCTCGAAGGAAACAGCTACCTCGGATCCTAAATCTAGGGAGCTTCGGCATAAGCCAAAGCACATCATAAATCTAAGTGAAGATGGGTATATGGTTAACCTCCACTAGATAGGATAAACCACCCGACTGCTGGACTTATAACCGCTTGGAGTGGTAGCCAGCTAACTCCTCCTAAGCTTTAAAACTATGTGGTCAAGTCATATATTTTGCAAGATGGTTAGATTATTATTATTTAGAAAGAGACTAAGTCCTTAAACCCATTACCTAAGAGACTAGAGCATGAGTGATATGAACAATGACTTAATCTAATATAATTTTTTTCATATTTTATTTGATTTTAGACTCTTCATTTTAACAAAGGTGTTGAGATTTTATATGCCTACATGCATGATGAAATTAGATTATTGTCTAAATTAGCAAGAAGGGGTGTTTTCCACCATAAGGGATGCCCTCACAGGTGAAGCATTCCCCTATCATGCAAGGATGGAAATCCCTCATTTTCAAGAGAGAAAAAAATATGCATGCATGATGTGAAACATACAACATTCAAATAAGGGGTTACTAAATCTTTTAATTATCTTGATTTAATATCTAGACTTTATGGTGAGGTTATGAGTTATTTAGAAATTTAATTATCAATTATAGTTGGGTAGAAAATTTATTTTTTTTCCTAAGAGCCTAATCGCATCCAAGCCATACAACAAACATCAATCATAAAAAAAATTATGAAAAGGAATATCATTTCAAATGCACAAGCTAAACAAAATATCAAACAATTTTGGAGCTAGCACAAAAAAAAATAAAAGGCCTCTCATGTTATAAAACAAAGAAAATGGGCGTAAGCTCTATCCTTATACAACCCAAATTACAAAAGTATAATTATAATTAAGAATGAATACATCTATAGGGGTCTTCATCTTCTACAATTCTTCATGTCTTCTTTCCTCCTCTTTGCTTCTTTGATTTGGCTCACTTCAAGGCATCACATGGCACACAAGACATAGTCTTTCTAGCCAATGCTCATCCTAATTCCCCCATAGCACTAATCCTAATTCCTAATTGCAAAATTACATTGAAATGGAAAAGTAAATCTAACTACACCAACAAGACAAAGGTTAGCTAAACATACATTCCACCCAAGTAATTATATTTATAATTTGGACTTAGCACCCGCACATGGGTAACCAAGCCCACATGTCCTAACTTAGATTATGCTTGTGGGCTTAAGAAACCTGCAAAGAGAGAGCATTTATATTTATTTCTCAGTGGCCCCTTAAGCATAATCCCTCACAGAAAATATGACTAGGCTAACAATGGCCTAACATTCAGTCTATGAATTATACACCCTAACATCCAGTATAAAATATTACATCATAAAACAAAACATACATCAAACCAAGCACCATCCTAACTTAAAGCTAGAAGTAGTGACTTAATCAATGTGTGTGTATTAAGGCTTGTATGGTATGTCCTAACTAGGCCTTATAGAGTTATAATTTCCTAAGTGTAGAAAGATTCAATTTAAAGGGTGGTTTCACTTTAAGTTGCAAGTTTTAACTTAATGTTTTTTTTTTTTCATTTGACCTACACAAGATAACTAAGTGTTATAAAGAGAAGGAAAGAGAGGGTCACTCTCTTTTATCCCTACATTAAGTCATTTCTAAAGCCAATTAATTAAACAATTCTCTTTAGTGAATGGTTTATTATATGTTTAAATAATCCTAGGTTTAGGTTCACCTTAATACTCATTCAATAAGAAAGGTATCAAAATATTAATTGAAATGAACTATCATCACATGATACATGTTTTCTTATTTCTTTCCATCATATATAGCATGCATATGGTTAACTCCTAAAGAGACCTACACATGCAACTTATATCTTAGCATACTTGAATGATGAAAGTAAGCAAATGATTTGAAATTGATGTTTCATCTGATTGAATTATTTTGTCATATTAATTTAAATTTCTATCTAAATTCTTATACAAAAAGCATAAGAAAATGACTTCAAATTCTATGATTAATCAATTCAACCACTTGAACAAAGTATGAATGCATGTCTTTTTAATAGAAAAGGGAGGATTTTCATTCATTAATCAAATGCACACTCACATATATAAAAGTTTTAAGCAAGTACATCACCATTGTTCTACACCAAGGGACTGAGGTAGGAACCTCCTTAGGGCTACTTAAAGCCATGAGTCCCTGGGATATCCAAACTAATATACCCATTATCCTCAAATACATATGGATGTATAAGCAACTATAAGAATGAGAATCATACAAAAGTAGAATTTGATTTGATTAAATTATGGTTTTCATCCACTAGTTATATCACACATACACATGTACATAAAATTTTAAGTAGGTACAATATTGTTTCGCACCAAGGGAGTGAGGTAGGAACCTCCTTCTTAGGGCTACTCAAATTCGTGCATCCGTGGGATGTCTAGACTAATATACCACTACTATATATATATATATATATATATATATATATATATATATATATATATATATATATATATATATATATATATATATATATATATATATATATATATATATATATATATATATATATATATATATATATATATATATATATGAATGTGCAAGAAACTATAGAAATGAAAAACCATACAAAAGTTGAATTCAATTTAGTTGATTTATTTGTGTAAATGAATTAAAGCTCTATCTAAATTCTAATATCAAAAAGGCATAATGATGAAATCAGCAGACATTATGTCAGTGAGGTAGGAACCTCCTTAGGGCTACTTAAAAGTCTGCATATGGGATGTCCAGACTAATATACCCGCTAACATTCTTACTTATGCAAATCAACATATTAATATAAGAAAGAAACTTCACCTCATACATTAAGTTTATATTCACATACACTTCCTATGTATATATAACTAAAGTCACAATACATATTCTTATTCATTAAGAAGCTTTTGAAAATATGTTTGAGATTTAGTAGTGAGAATAGCCACATATATTTTAAATTAAGTCAACACATGCAAATTTGACATAAAGGAAATCATTTTTAGTTAATTAATTTTTGAAAGGAATGAATGCATGACTATGAGTGGCATACAACATTTTAATATGATTGGAAAAAAAATAAAGAAACACAAGCATACAATCTCATTCAATCCAACTAATTCCTAAGGACAATCACATTAAATAAGCTTATTTAAATAAACCAAAGTTTCTTAAAGCCATTTTGATTTTGTGTTTGATTTGATTTATGAAATGTGAAAGAGGTTTTGCTGGTCCTAATCTCATTCCCATATGTGTGAGTTAATTTGATTCAATGAAAAGCAATTAGGTTGATTTTATGGATTGATTAAGTTAAGTATGGACTAAATCAATTAATTAACCCTTTACTTATGCCACCTTAAGGTAATCAATTAAACAATTATGAGCTAATATGATACACAATCACATGGAAAGTAAATTGCAATGCTCCTATGAAATAAAAGGGGCCTAATGCAAATAGCTCACAATTATTAATTAATTAAGCTTAAGGAGCTCACTTAATTACTCTTACTATTTTCTCACACATATGAGTTAAACATAATTTCATTAGCTCTCTCTTTAGGTTATTGATCACCCAAAGAGCTTCCCAAGAGTTAATTAGATAAGTAGATTTAATCAAATTAATTAAGTTCATTAATTATTTAATTAAATCTTAATTATCTTTAATCAATAATATGAAATGATCTTAGGGAAAGAGACAAAGAAGGGAGCCTAAGTCTTAATCCGTAAATCTTTTCAATTTGTTAATTAAAGTTCAGGTATGATTTGGACTTGATTGATTTTGTTAATTAATTAATTAATGGGTTTTAATCAATTAATTATTTTAAAGGGAATGTGGAAGACTTAAAAAAAAGATTGGAAGAAGGGAGAGTAATTAAGGCTTAATCCATTGATTTTCCCAATTATCTAATCCCCATGAAAAAAATAGAGATGAGGTCATCCCCTTAAACATCTCTAGAAAGTTTAAAATTAAATGGATAATTAGTCAAAAGAGTAATTAAGCTAATTAAACTTTTAATTAAACCTTAATTAAGTAGAAATTACTATTCAAAATTAATTAATAATAATTTTAATGGATTCTCTTCTAAAATACCTTTAAAATGAGCCCTCATTTGTATTTTTTGGATTTTTCTATAATTAGTTAAGAATTTTAGAAGTTTCAGCATTAAAAATAGTTTAATTAACCTAATTAACACCCTAATCCCATCGGCGCCACATGACAACTGACGTGGCATGCTTTCCATGTGGCACGATAGGATTGGTTATTTAAGTTGTCACGTCAAATGTTGATGTAGACGACGGTGGAATGCGCTTTATGCGTGGGCCGTCCGATCTAAGATCGGATGGCCATGAATAAATGCGTGGTTCCAAAGGAGAAAGAGGGGTTCTACACATTGTCAGATCAGGACCATCCATTTTGATCATGGGGAATATACGGTCTATGATATGTCTCTTCTTGAGCGGCGAGCGATGGATACCATCCGTCGATCATCGCTTGATCCAAGCTCACCCATGCTCGAATGGAGATGAAATTGATCTGACACCTTTGGGAAAGCACAACAAACACATCTAATGGTGGAGATCGCATGAGATGCAAATTTTCTTCATAAAGGATCAACCAATTTTAAGCTAAGGATTGGTTTCAATGGCATACCTCATTATAGCTTATGACTGGTGGTTCCAACGATTGAGGAAGCTTCGTTTGGTAGAAACTAAGCCTTGTTGAGCCGCACGAGCTTTGAATTGGTGTAGTTTTCTTGGAAGACTAACCCATAGCATGTAAGCAATCTACTTTGATTGAACTCCATCCTCCGACCATCAGGAAGCTTGGGAAATGATTCATTTCTGCTCGTCTAGGTCCAAGGATGGTGTGAGCAAAATTAATTGCACTTTGGTGGAGGTTTGAGTAAATGGAAATTGGAGATGGCCTCCCTTATTTTATTTTGCATAAAATCGAGAATGGGAATTTGGGAGCTCAGAAATGCAAGGGGAAGCTCTAGGATCTCTCTCCTTGGCTGCTAGGGTTGAATCGAGTGTGAGTGTGCGTGTTTGAGTGAGAATGAGGGGGGTATACCCCCTCCTCTCTTGGCTTGGATGGTGATGATGATTTCAACTTTTTTGATCAATGGTTGTGATACGGAGCTCAGTTTGGGCAGAGAATCACTCCACTTGGCCTCACATGAGTGGAGGAAGGGTGGGAGGTGGCTGCCATGGGAATTGTAGGTGTCCTTGGTGGTTTAAAATGCCCTAATGGGAATGGGGAGGTGATTTCACCTCCCCATGAGTCATGGTCGACTCAACCACCCTGGGGTCAGGTCAGCAACAGTCCTTGGTGCCTAAATGGACCTATGAATGGGTGCCAAGTGCCCAAGGGGAGGAAATGACCAAAAGTGCAAGTGTCTCATCTCATGGGATGCCCTAGAGCCAAGGGCAAAGTGGTCATTTGGCTATGGCTTTGATTTAGGCAGATTTGAGATGGGTCAAAAGTGGGTTACCCCAAATTTCAAGTGGTTTGGAGCTTATTTGATTTTATTTGACTTGATTTGACCTATTTATGTCAAATTAGGTTAGGTTTGGTAAAGTTGACCAATTGGTTGAATTAGGTCAAACCAAGGGTTGGGTCAAGTTTACATGACTATTTGGAGTTTATTGGTGTCATTGGTTTGGTTCAATTTTCTTTTAATTTGGATTTTGGCCAAATTGATCCTTTAGGTCAATTTGGGCTAAATTAGGTTAGGTTGACTAATTGATCAATTTGGGCTTAATCATGGCTTTAGTCAAGTTCAGTAATCAGTTTGGAATGAACTTGAGTCATTGGTTGTAATCAATTTGGGTTGGATTGTGATTTGACCTATTCTGGCTTTTTAGGCCAACTTGGGTCAACTTGGGTCGAATGGCTAATTGGACTTGGTTTGGCTCAATTGAGAGTTTGGTCATTGATTATGAATTGGTTTAATCATTGATTATGAATTGGTTTGAATCAAAGGCTTAGTCAATTTGGCATATGGTGTGTTTTGGCTAGTTTAGGTTTCATTTGGGCTAAAGGTTGACTTGGTCAATGGATTAGGTTGACTTGGTTTGACCCAATTCATGATAATTGATTAACCTAGGATGATTGTTGATTATGTTGTGAGGTTTATATTGGCTTAGTTCAATCCAATTTGAGTTGGATTAGAACTTGGCTCAAAAAGGTCTTTTAGGTCACTTTGAGTCAAGTGGACCTAAATGGGTCAATTAGCTTGATCATGGCTTGATTCAAGTTTAGTTGTATTGATAAATGGGTTTGAGTTGGAGATATAAATCCAATTGCAAATGGTTTGAAGCCATGTAGATTTTGGTTCATATGATAATTTCAAGTCAAAAGGGCTAACTTGGGTTTGACTTGGGTTAGCTTGATTTGATTTGATAATTATATTTTATATTTATATTTGGAATAATGATTGAAGTAATGATTGAATCATGAAAAAATTCATAGGTTTTGAATTGATTTGGGTATCATTTAGCCAAGTTTAAGAAATTGGCTAAAAAGGATAAAATTGGAAATTTGATTTGATTTGGGTTTGATTTTGGCTATTTGGATTTATATTTCATTTATATTTGAGAATATAAATGAAAATATAAATAGTTCATGAGAAAATCACTTGAGTTTGGAGTGATTTGGAAGCAAATTTGACTAAGCTCATGGGTATAGGTCAAAAGGGCTTAAGTAGGTAATTGATTTAATTTGATTTAGTTTGATTTGATTTTGTTCATTGGAGGGTGGATTTCATTTATATTTGTGAATATAAATGAAGGAACAATTTATTTATAAAAAAATTAATTGAGTTTGGGATAGTTTAGATTGATATTTGACTAAGCTCATGAGAGTGGTTCATAAGACTTAGGAGGGAAATTTGATCTTGGATTTAATTTGAGATTAATTTGTTTGGTTTAGAATTGATTTATGATTTGATATTTGATTTGAGATTAAATTAATATTTTAGAAAATCAATTGAATTGGGGTTGATTTGAATTTGGTTAAGGCTAAGTCCATAAGATGAAATCAAAGGGCTTAGGAAGGGTTTTAGCATTTGGATTTAATCATGGGATTGAATCATTTGACTTGGAATTTAATTTATGATTTGGAGTTTGAATTGATATTTGAATTTAAGGTTTGGTTTGAGAAGGAAAGCATGGATTGGGTTTAGGCCATAGGGTAGGCAAGTTTTCCTAAGTCCCTAAGGCATGACCTATACTCATGGCCTATCCTTCTAAGTCTCTAGGTTTAGGTTAAGTGTTCACCTAATAGCTAGAAGTGTCTTAAGACTAAGGAGCTCTTAGTGTCTATAAGAGTCCTAGATCTATGATGAGGAGAACTCACTCCAAAAGTTAGTTTAACATCAATCATTAGGACCGTCGGTCATGAGCTCCGGTGTGGTATGCCATTGAAACCAAGCTTAAGCTTAAAATAGGTTGGTCCTCTATGAAGAAAAGTTCTATTTTGTGTAATTTTTACCATTGGATGTGTTTGTTGTGCTTCCCCAAAGGTGTGGGATTGATTTGATCTCCATTCACGCTCCGGTGAGCTCAGATCAAGCGACGATCAACGAACGGTCTCCATCTCTCGTCCCTCAAGAGGAGATAGATCATGGATCGTCCATTGCACGTGATCGGAACGGATGATCCTGATCTGATCACACTTAGATTCGTCAGTTAAATCCTTTAATCGGCACATTTAATCGTGGTTGTGCAATATTAGATTAGACGACCCACAAGAAAATGCATTCTACCGCCATCCGCGTCAACATTATACATGACAAATTAAATAACTAATCTCACCATGTGGAATGCACGCCACGTCAGCCACCACGTAGCGCCTACGGGATTAGGGGTTAATTATGTTAATTAATCCATTTTTAATGCTGAAACTTCAAAATTTATAACTAATTGTAAAAAAATCTAAAAAACACATATGAGGACTCATTTTAAAGTTATTCTAAAGGGGAATCCATTAAAATTATTATTAATTAATTTTGAATAGTAATTTCTATTTAATTAAGGTTTAATTAAAAATTTAATTAGCTTAATTACTCTCTGATTAATTATCTAATTAATTTCAAACTTTTCAGAGATATTTTGGGGGATGACCTCTACCTCCCTATTTTTCTCTGGATTTATTGGATAATTAATTAGGAAAATCAATGGATTAAGCCTTAATTAATCTTTTATCTTAATTAATGATAATTAAGCAAATGAATAGTGGATTAATTAATTAATTAAGCTTAATGACCTCTATTAATAATGGAGAAACTTAGGGAAATGTATTGAGACTCCTCTTCCAATCCTTTCCTTAAATCATCATCATTCCTTCTTTAAAAATTAATTAATTAAAAAAATTGTTAATTAATTAATTAACAAAATCAATTAAAATCCAAATCATATATGAACTTTAATTAACTATTTGAAAGGATTTAGGGATTGAGACTTAGGATTCCTTCTTTATCTCTTTCCTTAAGTCCATTTCATATTGTTGATTAAGGGAAATTAAGATTTAAATAGATAATTAATGAACTTAATTAATTTGATTTAATCTATTTTCTTTGATTAACTCTTGCGTAGCTCTTTGGGTGTTCAATAACCTAAAGAGAGTGTGGTGTTTATTTCTCAAACTCTTGGAATTTGAAAAAAAATGTTATGTATGTTGGGACACCACGTAGATCCGTAGATATACTTATTAAGGTGATCAGTGTGACAATGAGAAATGGTGTACTATCTCGAGAGATAGACGTCAGTATCCTACAATAGACCTGATCACCTAATAAAGACTCCTAAGGACAATGAGTCTTCGAATGTACTAGAGATCTTTCCCCTACTTTACATGGAAAAGTAAAGTAGGGTTTATTTTAAATTGGGTTCGTTAACTTCTGTATGAATGCAAGCCCCTATAGTTAATTACACCTTAAGGAATGAGATTCCTTAAGAATACTCTTGATTAAGGCAAATAATTGTTGTCTCCAAAGATTTCAAAGATAGGACTATCAACAAATTGGTTATTTTTGAAAAATCATGTGGGATTGATCAAAAGAGGGAGTTATTATCGAAATAAAAAGGAGATGAGTAGGGGATGCTCATGATACAAGGAGACCTAGTAAGCATCCCAAACTATCCTATAATTGGGTTTTATATTTTTAAAATTTGAAGAGGATTATATGTTTGAGTTGAATTTTTATTAGAAATCTATGGTTAACAATTCCACAACACGAGATCATGGAAATACGTAAGAGGTGAGGATTTATGCTTGTAGCCTGCAAAGGGAAACAATAAACTCTAAACCTAAATCTAGGGAGCTTTGGTGAGGGCCAAAGTACAACCAAAATTTAAGGAAAAAAATGGGTATACGGTTTACCTCCACAAGAGAGGATAAACCACCCGATTGTTGGACTTACAACCGCCTGGGGGTGGCCACCAACTAACTCCTCCTATGATTTTAAATACATGTAGGAAAGTCTTATTCTTTGTAGGATGGCTTGGCTGTTATTTATTTAGAAAAAAGATTAAGTCCTTAAACACACTCCCTGATAGACTAGATCATGAAGGGCATGAATAAATGACTTAATCTAATAAAAATTTTGTTAAGTTTTATTTTCATTTTTGGAAAATTTTATTTGACACAGGCTATGGGATTTCATATGCCTAATGCATGAGAAAATTGGTTATGGGCAAAAATCAGCAAGAAGGAGGTATGTTTCTACCATGGCTCTCAAAGGTCAAGCCATTTTCTCTAATAAATGTGAAAACCATCCATTAGCAAGAGTGAAGCAATATATTTTTATGCATAATGTGAAACATACAACTTCCAAATAAGGGTTTTCTAAAACTTTTATTATCTTGATTTATGTCCTAGGCTTTTTAGGTGAGGTTATGAGTTGTTTAATTTAATTTTGAGTTGATTAATTGGATAGAAAATTTATTTTTCCCTAAGAGTCTAATCACATCTAGGCCATTCAACAACCATCAAGCAATTAAGAAATTAGAAAAATCATACAATTTCTAATGCACAAGCTAAACAAACATCAAATAATTTTATAAAGCTAGCGTAAAAGAATAAGAGGCCGATGTGGTCGGGCTCCACTGCACAAACTCAATAAGAAAAATGGGTTGTCGAGCTCTACTTTTATACAACCTGGATTACAAATGAATAATTACAATCAAAAAGAAATTCATGTTATGGGGGTCTTCATTCTTATTCATTTCTTCATTTCTTCATTTCTTTCTTTCTTCATTTCTTTATTTGGACTTGGGATGTAGTTTGCTCCAAAGCTTCACATGGTACATCAGACATGACCTTATGACCAATGTTCATCCTAATTCCCCATAACTTTCATTCCAAATCTTAATTGCAAAATTTATATTAAAATGGGAATGATAAATCTAACTAAACCTACAAAATAGAGATTAGCTAAACATACCATACAACCCAAGCAATTATATAAATAATTTGGACTTAGCACACCACACATGGGTAACCAAGTCCACCTGTCCTAGTTTGGATCATGCTTAGGGGTATAAGGAACCTATATAGCAAAAGCATTTATATTTTTATTACAACGCCCCTTAAGAACAATCTCCTATAAAAGATATGATTAGACTAAGATCATCCTATCATCCATTCTACGCACATGTACCTTAACATTTAGTCTAAAACTATTGCATCACAAAATAAAATTAGATATCAAACCATGCATCACCCTAACATAGAGCTAAAAATTGTGACTTAGCCTAATGTGTGTGCTATTTAAGACTTGTGTGGCATGTCATAGTTAGGCTTTAAAGTTAGAATTTTCTAAGTGTGAATGGTTCAACTTAGAGGGTGGTTTCATTTTAAGTGATTTTGTTTATTTGTCAATTTTATTTGATGATTTGATTTGGTCTGAATGAACCTACACTTAATTATTAAATATTGTAAAAAGAAGAAAAGAGAAGAGAACTTCTCTTTCATCCCTTAAGTAATTTCTAAGGTAGATTCATTAATGATTTTCTTTAGTGAATTTTTTATTATGTGTTTTAATTAAGCCTAAGTTTAGATTTGCTCTAAATAAACCTATTCAATAAAAAATACATCTTAAGATTAATTAGGGTGAATTGTTACCACATAACACATAACCATTTATTTCTTTCCACCATGTATACCATGCATATGAATAATCCTAAGAATATCTATACATGCAATGAAAAGTTTTAACACATTTTGATGATGAATGCTAAGAGATATTGTTTATGAAAATCTGGATATTCCATGAATGCATATTTTTATTATGTAGAAAAGAGAAGGATTCTTTTATCCACTAACAAAATGCACATTCACATGTATAAAAGACATAAGTGAGTACGACACCATTATTTTCTACACCAGGGGTATAAGGTACAAGACCTACTTGTGGCTACTTAAATCCTCGCAATTCGAGATGTCCAGACTGATATGCCACTTTTCTTAAATACATGTAAATATACAAAAAGAAATAAATGGATGAAGAATCATGCAAAAGATTTTTGTGTTTGATTTGTTTGTGTAATTTACATGTGTAAATGTGAAGTTCTATCTTAATTCATAACATAGAAGTGTATAGGAATAGATTTAAGCAAGTGTTTTGTTCTTTTGAAATGAACTGTACACTTTTCAAATCCTATTTAAATCCATGTTAAGAGAAGAGAAGAAAATCACATAATACACATCTTATGCTATAATCACATGCAAGTTTAAAAGTACTTATAAGTAGTATCACCTCATTTATAATCTTTGATTATACAAGTTTTGAAAATAATTTTGGTTTAATAGTGATAATAGTACTTTAGCCAAAACATGCAATTTGACCTAAAAGGAAACATTTTATTTAAAGAGATTTTTCAAAGGAGATTAATTCATGATTTCATATGGAAAATAACATTTAGCGTGCTTGGAAAGAAATAAAGTGATGTAAGCATATGACTTCATTCATCCTTATTAATTCCTAAAGATAATCCTATGAAATAAGATCATTTAAAGTGAATCAAAATTCTTTAAAGAGATTTTTATTTTTGAATTTGATTTGACTTAGGAAATGTGAAAAGAGTTTGTTGGTCTTAACCCATTTCCCCATGTGTAAATTTGGTGTAGTTTAATTTTAGAACAATTAGGTTGATTTTATGTTTTATTTAGGTTAAGGTGTGAATTAAATCCATTAATTACCCCTTACCTACACCACTTTAACATAATTAAATAAATAATTATGAGCCAACATATAATATTCAACCACATGGAATTTAAATCAGCAATGCACCTAAGAAATAAAGGGGCATAATGCAATTGGCTCACAATTATTGATTAATTAAGCTAAAGGGTTTTCATTAAGTACTTTCATAACCTTCCCACACATGTGAGTTGGATATGATTTTCTCAAACTTCCTTAGGCTTTTAAACACCTACGGATCTACCCAACAAGAGATTGATTAACCTTAGATTGGTTTAGAAAGTTTGATTAGACTAATTAAGTAGATCATTAGTGGATTAATCATTAATTATATTTGGATTAAGGAAGAAAGGGAGTTTAGAGATTAACTTTAGGGAAAATATCTCAAACCCATTCCATAAACCTCCTCCTTACTTAAATAATGTTTAACTATCTCAATTAAGGAATTAAATTATTATTTATATGCTTAATTACTGTTAATTATATTAAGGGGTGATTATGGGTTCATTAATTAATTATCTTAATTAACTCATTGATAAATTCCAAGAAAATTAAGGGAGGTAGAAGTCATCCCACTAAACTTGTCTGAGAAATTTTGAATTAATCAATGAAGTAATTAAGGATTAATTATGATAATTAAATTTTAAATTAAACTTTAATTAAGGAAAATTCACTATTTAAAATCAACTAGGAATAATTTTATTGGATTCCCCTCTAAAACAGCTTTAAAATGAGCCATCATTTATATATTTTTTTTATTTTTCTACATTTAATTATGATTTTAAGAAGTTTTGTGATTAATGAATAATTAAAAATAATTAATTAATTAACTATCGGCCATTGAACGGCGTGATGCACTTTCCAAGTGGCACAATGGGATTGGTTATTTAAGTTGTCACATTATGCACCGCGTCAGCTAGCGGTGCAATGCGCTTTCCCCTAAGATTAATCCTATGGTTATAAAGGGTTTAAATAGAGATCTAAGCATGATTAAATCACAACTGTCCATCCAAAACATGCGGGATGGATGGTGTATTATTTATCTCTTCCTGAGCAGCGAGAGACGGATGTCATCCATCGATCGTCGCTCGATCTGAGCTACTCGAGCTTAAATGGAGCTCAAACTATACCCACTCCTTCGAAAGAAGATAAGCAAGAGATCCAACAGCTAAGATCTAAAGGGATTACAATTCCCTTCATTAATGACCAAGTATTTTTTTAACATAGGATCGGTTTTGAATAATACCTCACCGAAGGCTATCATCGGTGCTTCCAACGGAGGAGGTAGCTTCATCTAGTAGAGACGAAGCCTTCTTAAAAGTATCAAGCCTTGATTTGAAGTGGATGTTTTGGTTGATCAAGCTCCCCTTCAATGGAAATTGGCTTTGATCGAAGTCCCCCTTCCCGTGGCTTGGAGACTTGGGAAAAACCTTGGGTGAGCTTGACTAGGTCCCTTGATGGTGCTTGCAAAGTGAATTTAGGTTTGGTGGAGAATTGGATGAATTATAGTTTGGAATTATCGCCCCTATTTTGGTTTGAGCAAAATCAAGACAGAGAAAAATGGGGGGAGCTCGAGAATGCTTGTCAAGGCTTGGAGAAGCTTGGTTTTGGTTCCTAGGGCTCAATCAAATTTAGTGTGTCTAGTTTGAATTGGAATGAGGGGAGTATATCTCCCCATACATGGATTAGATGGTTGAGAATAGCTTTGCCATTTTTGATCAATTGCTTGGATTCATTGATTTGTTTAGGCTGTTAGGCACTCCATGTGGTTCGTTTTAGGCAAAGGAGTGGAGGAGAGGGAGTGCCCATGTGCTAGGTGAGTGTGTGAGGTGATCCAAGTGTCCAATTTGCATTGGAGGGGTCGGTTTGGCCTTGGGTTCGGTCATGGCTGACCCAAGGTGATTGGGTCATGTTAACCACCCTCCTTAGTGTCCAAATGGACCACTAAGAAGATGCCAAGTGGCCATGAGAAGGAATTGGCCAAATTCCAAGTGAATTTGGCCATAGGATATCCTTTGGCTAAAGGTAAAATGGTCATTTAGCCTTGATTTTTATTTGAACAAATTTGAAATGATTCAAAAATTGGTTGGGACAAATTTCAAGTGATTTGTAATTCATTTGGTTTGAATTGGTTCAATTTGACCCATTTAGGTCAAATTGAGTCAATTTGGGTTAGGTTGACCAATTGGTCAAATTGGGTCAAACCATGGGTTAGGTCAAGTTCAAATGATCATTTGGAGCCTATGGGTATCATTTGTTTGGTTCAATTTGATTTATATTTGGTTTTGGTTCATTTAAGTTCACTTAGGTCAAATGGGTCAAGTTGACCAATTTGACCCATTTGACCCAATTGGGTAGGTCATGGGTTGGTTTAGGCTTGGTTGATCATTTGAAATATATTGCAAGCTTTGGTTTCAATCAATTTTGGTTTAGTTTCATTTCAAGTTGATTTAACCTTTTAGGTCAAGTTGGGTTCATGGTCAATTGGGCTAGGTTGGGTCTAGTTGGCCAATTGAAGCTTTGGTCAAGTTCAACAAGTGATTTAGAATGAATTTGACCCATTGACTGCAATCAATTTGGTTTAGATCAAGGTTTGACCCATTTTAACTTTTTTGGTCAACTTGGATCAACTTAGGTTAAGTGACCAATTGGGCTAGGTTTGGCTCAAATGATGACTTGGTCAAGTTCAATCATTGATTATGAATTGGTTTAGATCAATGATTTTAATCAATTTGGCTCATAGTGGATTTTTGGCTTGTTTATGTTTCATTTGAGCTAATGATTGACTTGGACAAAGGCTAGGTTTGACTTGGTTTGACCCAATTTGAGTAATTGATCATCCTAGGATGATTGTTGCTCACAATGTGAGGCTTAGATGGGCTTAGTTCAATCCAATTTAGGTTGGATTAGAATTGGCTCAAAAAGGTCATTTAGGTCACTTTGGGTCAAGTGAGCCTAAGTGGGTAAATTGCCGATCAAGGCTTGATTCAAGTTTGGTTGAACTTACATATGAACTTATGATTGAAATATAAATCCAATTGAAAGTGATTTGGAGTCAAATGGGTTTTGATTCATATGACAATTTCAAGTCAAATGGGTGAACATGGGTTTGACTTGGGTTAGTTTGATTTTGGTTTGATGATTGAATTTTATGTTTATATTTGGTTTGTGATTGAAGGAATGATTGTTTGAAGAGAAAATCTTTGAATTTGGATTGATTTGAGGATGGTTTGGCTAAGTTCAAAAATTTGACTTGAAAGGGTATATATTGGATTTTGGTTAGATTTGGACTTGAGTTTTGAATTCAGTTTTGGTTATTTAAATTTATATTTCATTTATATTTGTGAATATAAATGAGAATATAAATAGGTTATGAGAAAATATTTTGAGTTTGGAGTGATTTGAATTTGGTTTGATTAAGTTCAAGGATTTGACTTGAAAGGGTATAAGTTGAACTTAAGTTAGATTAGAACTTGAGTTTTGAGTTTTGTTTTGGTTGTTTAAATTCATACTTCATTTATATTTGTGAATATGAATGAGAATATAAATGGGTTATGAAAAAACATTTTGAATTTGGAGTGATTTGGATTTGATTTGAGCTAAGTCCATAAGATAAAATCAATGGGCTTAGGAAAGATTTTGGATTTGATTTAAGATTTGAGAAAATCAATTGAGTTGAAATTGATTTAAGATTTGATGGAATTGATTTGAATTTAAAGTTGATTTGAATTTAAAGTTGATTTGAATTTAAAGTTGATTTGAATTTGAAGTTGATTTGAATTTAAAGTTGATTTGAATTTGAAGTTGATTTTAATTTGATATTTGACTTAAATTTGAAGTATGGATTTGGTTCAAGCTATAGGGTAGGCAAGTTTTCCTAATACCCCTAAGGCATGACCTATTCCTATGGCTAACTCTTCTAAGTCTCTAGGTTTAGTTAAGTGTTCACCAAATTATTAGAAGTGTCTTAAGACTGGAACTCTTAGTGTTTAGAGAAGTCCTTATGCCTAGGATGAAGAAGTTGAATGCTCACTCCAAAAGTGAGGTCAACAAAGAGCGCCCAATAGGAGTGGTGTGACTGACAAGGCACACCGCACATATTGGTGTTTACCGAGATGATCAACAACGTTGAATGATCATAAGCACTAACATAAATGATCTACTCCCAAACCCAAGGTGCAGAAGGAATCAAGATCTTAGTATAATGTGACTCTACTCATGTCAAAAAAGACATAAGAGAGTGAAGGAGGAATCCTCTAGGGATTGAGTATGTGAACCCTTCCACTAGGGAAGCAGGTTCAAGTCATCCACTGAGAGATGAGAGATTGTGAAATCCACTAAGGGATTACAATTTGGTATGCACTGGGGATGAAAATGTAAACTCTCCACTAGGGGAGCATGTTCAAGTTGGATTGAGTTGATTCCACTAGGGGAATTGGAAATATTTGCATCTCACTGAGGAGAAGCTGAATGATTTGATTGTTTGATTTCACTTTGTTCACCTCATTTTTAGGATGAGCTCTCAACCCCTCCATCTTAGACATAGGACTTCTCTCAGACTTTAAGAGTTCCTTAGTCTAAAGACACATCTAGTGAATAGGTGGACACTCAACCTGGCCCTAGAGACTCAGAAGAGTTAGCCATAAGAATAGGTCATACCTTAGGGGTGTTACGATAAATTTCATACCCTTAGCTTAAACCACTCCTCACTTTAATTCATTCAAGTCAAACTCCAAATCAATTCTAATTGGTTTTCTCCAAACTCAAATCAACTCCATGATTGAAGTCCATGATTGAAACCCATGATAAAAATCCATCAAAATTCCTAAGTTCAAATCTTCCTAAGTCCTTAATCTTTCCTTAATGACTTAACCGAAATCATGATCCAAACCAAATCAAATCTTTGAGAATTTCTCATAATTCATTTATATTTTCATTTCTATTCACATATATAAATGAAATATAAAATCAAATCAATCAATCTAAATTCAAAATTCCAACTCAATTCATGAAATTTTCCTAAGTCCTTTTGATTTTCCATTAAAGGACTTATCCAAAACCTTAATCAAACTAATTCAAACTTATGAAATTTTCTCAAAACTCATTTATATTCTGTTTATATTCACATATATAAATGAAATATAAAATTCAAAATCAATAATCATATCCAAAAATTAAATTCCAAATTTAAAATCTTCTTAAGTCCTTAATTTCCCTCTTAAGGACTTAACCAAAATTATGATCAAAACCAATTCAAATCTTTCAGATTTTCTCATAACTCATTTATATTCTCATTTATATTCACATATATAAATTAATTATAAATTCAAATAAATCAAATCAAATTCAAAATTAAATTCCAAAAGTCCAAAATTTCCTAAGTCCTTTAAATTTCCTCTTAATGGACTTAGCCTAAATCTTGATCAAAAAATTTC
The DNA here is from genome assembly GCA_021442155.1 of Cymbidium sinense. Lineage (NCBI taxonomy): Eukaryota > Viridiplantae > Streptophyta > Magnoliopsida > Asparagales > Orchidaceae > Cymbidium > Cymbidium sinense. The sequence continues at coordinate 117,557,615 of CM038220.1, read as the reverse complement.
AAACTCATGGAATTTTCTCAAAACTCATTTATATTCACATATATAAATGAAATAAAAACATAAATCAATCAAATCAAATCAAAAAATTAAATTTGAAATTTGAAATTTTTATAAGTCCCTTAATTCTCTATTAATGGACTTAACCTCAATCCTGATCAAACCATCTCAAAGTCATGGGATTTTCTCATAATTTTTTTATATCCTCATTTATATTCATATATATATAAATAAAATATAAATTAATCAAATCAAATCAATCTCAAATTCAAACTTCAAACTCCAAAATTTTCATAAGTCCCTTAAATCCTTCTTAATGGACTTAGCTTAAATCATGATTAAACCACTTCAAATCCTTGAAATTTTCTCATGATCCATTTATATTCTCATTTATATTCACATATATAAATGAAATATAAATTCAAACAATCAAAACCAATTCCAAAAATCAAACTCAAATCTACTCAAAATCGAATCTAAGCCTTTCAAGTCAAAATCTTGAACTTAGCCAAATCAATTTCAAATCAAGCCAAACTCTTGATTTTCTCTCATGATTCAATCAACCCTATAATCATGAGCCCATTTATAAATACAAACTTCAATCACAAAATCAAAACCTAGTTCAAAAATCAAAGGCATATTCCCTTCATTTCTTCCTTTGAATATGAAATTGTCAAATGGGTCAAAACCCATTTGACTTCAAACCACTTGTAAATGGATTTATATTTCAATCATGAGTCCATATACAAGATCAACCAACTTCAAATCAAGCTTTGACCAAGCCATTTGACCCACTTAGGCTCACTTGACCCAAAGTAACCTAATGTACCCTTATGAGCCAAATTTTAATCCTAACCAAATTGGATTGAACCAAACTCATCTATGCCTCTCATCATGATCAACAATCATCATGGGATGATCAATCAATCAAATTGGGTCAAACCAAGTCAAAACTAAGGGTTGACCAAGTCAACACTTAGCCCAAAATGGAACCTAACATAGCCAAATTCCACCATAGGCCAAATTGATTGAAACCATTGATCTAAGTTCACTCATGACCTATGTTTGAACTTTGACCAACATTTTGAACCTAACCCAATTGGCCACTTGACCCAAGTTGACCCATTTTGACCTAAAGGGTCAAAATGTGTCAAAACTTGATCTAAGCCAAATTGATTGAAATGGGTCAAGTTCATTCCAAATCACTTGTTGAACTTGACCAAGCCTCAATTGGCCAACTAGACCAAATCTAACATTGACCTTGACCCAACATGACTGGGGTCATGTTGAGCCAAAACGAACTTAACCAAAATTGATTGGAAACAAAGATACCAATCCACTCCATATGACTAACCTAACCTAAACCTACCCTTGACCAACCTCAAATAGGTCAAATGGGTTAAATATATCAACTTGACCCATTTGACCTAAATGAAGTCATATGAGCCAAATTCAAAACTATACCAAATTGAATCAAACCAAAGCCACAAAAATATTTCAAATGGTCATATGAACTTGACCCAACCCTTAGTTTGACCCAATTTGATCAATTGGTCAACTTGGCCCGAGTTGACCCATTTTGACCTAAATGGGTCAACATGAGCCAAACCCTATTAAATGAATTTCAAATCTCATGAAACTTGGCCAAACCTAGTTTCTCCACATACCCAACATATCCAAAGTGAAAAATTAGCAAAATGACCATTCTACCCCAAGGCCATAGAACAAATTTTGGCTTAATCCATGGGTAATTTGGTCATACCTTCTTCATATCCACTTGAGTCTTTCCAAAAGCTCAAGGGGACATAATGAAGAGTGGTGCACCCAACCCAATGGGTTTGGGTCAGCCCAATTGACCCCTAGACGAAAACTCGACCTCATGGGTCAAAATGGCAAATTCAAACTCCCTCTCCCACTCAAATTCAAGCACATGGGAGGTTGGCAATCCACTCAAGGCCTCAAACTAACCATGTGCAAGCATCTAACAGCAAAAACAAACTCCCCGATGTGATCAATTGGATCAAAATAGCTCAATGGCTTATGATCGTCTGATCCTTCAAGGGGGAGATATACTCCCCCTAAATGAATTCAAACCATCAATTCCACATTCAATTGAGTTCTAGAGAGAGTAAGGAGTCATCATAGAGTGATCCCTAGCTTCCTAGAGCTCTAGCCATTTTCTTATCCTTGGTTTTTGAATATTGAAAACAGGGGAGGAAAATTGAAGAGCTAACTTCCTCTCCACTCAATTTCACTTCAATTGCTTTGCATACTTCATCAAGAAGCTAAGATGAGTGCACCTAAGCGCCCATTGGAGTTCCCATAGCAAGGAGGAGTTGAATTAGATCAAAGTCACAAAGGGGAGCAAGGGGAGTTGGTCCATAGAGCAATTATAATAACCTCAAGAGCTCATTCTTCCAACACAGCTTCATCTCAACCAAGCGAAGCTTTTCCAAGGATATCGAGTGTCAGTGATCACCTCCGGTGAGGTATGAACTTTTTCGACCACCTAGTATAGGAGGTGTTGGTCCTTTATGAAGAAAATTTTCAATTCAAGTGAATCCCACCGTTGGATGTCCTGCTCTTTGGCTTTAGATGGTGTGGGTTAAGTTTGGTTTGAATCAGAATCAAGCTCATCTTCCCTAGATCATGGACTCTCATTGATCAAGGGGAAGAACTTGAAATCTCTCCATCGCATTTTTTGATGGTCGAGATAATTCCCATGTTTAGATTTCTTTATATCCTTTTTTTCTAAAACTGCAGGGAGATCTTTGGTCGTCTGATCTTTGATCGGATGGCAGAGATCAAACCGCGTCCACTGCCAGCCGCCTTTGTGGATTTGATGTTTAAGTGAATCCCTCACGATGCATGTAAAAGCGCTGGCCATTGTATGCGCCCATGGAGGAGGGTTAGTTAAAATGCCTTAATTAATTTTAATTAATCTAGGGATCTTCTAAAATTCATAACTCTCTCTACAAAATTTTAAAAAATATGAAATAAAATACTATGGAAAGATTATTCGACCTAGAATATTTTAAAATTAATTTCAATAGATTTTGAATTATAATTTTCTTTGATTTTGGGTTTTATTGGAAACATCATTTTGTTGATTATCTTTTAATTAAGCCTCTAATTAATCCCAAACTTCTTGGGTATGATTTAGGGGATGACTTTTGCCTTTCCAAATTTTCTTGGGATTTATTGAAGCCTTGATTAGTTGAATTGCATATGGATTTATTAATTACCCTCCTTATGTAATTAAGGATAATTAAGGTATGTTAGTTATTTTATTCCATGATTAAGGTTAAGTAAGGTCAGATCCAGTAGATAGGAGGTTTAGTAATAATTTTGGGGATTTCCCTTAAGCTATTCCCTAAACTCCCTTTTCTCTCCTTAATCTTCTCTTAATTAAGGCTTAATTCATTAATTATCCCCTTAATTAATTTCTAAAAATTCTAAAAAGTTCCAGAACTTAATTAATCTATTTTGGGTAGATGCTTAGGTGTTTAATAGCCTAAGTTTAATTAAGGAAATCAAAACCCAATTCATATGTGTGAAAGAGTGTTTTGAGATTACTTAAGCCAAACCCCATTGCTTAATTAACCTTTAATTATAAGCCAGATTGCATTAGGCCTTTTTCTTATTAGGTGCACTGCAAATTTAAATTCCTTATGAGTTTTTATGTCATCTCATTGGCTTATAATTATTTGGTTAATTATTTTAAGGCGGTGTAAGTAAAGGTTAATTAAGTTACTTAATTCATACCTTAACCTAATTAATACATAAAAATGGATCTAATTATCTAAAAATTAAACAAAAATATCAAACACATATGAAAATGGGTTATGAACAACAAACTTATCTCACTTTTTCAAAATTAAATCAAACTCCAAACTAAACAAAAATCACATTAAATTTACTTTGATTTATTTTAAACTTTCTTATTCTATAAGAATGTCTTTAGGATTTAAGAGAAGTAAACTTGTTTACATGCTTTTATTGCTTTGAGTATTTCTCCAACATGTTAAATTTGTATGTCATGTGGTTTTGATCATTCATATTTTTCAAATTCAAATTTAAAAATGAAATCATTTACTTTATGTCAAATTTGCATGTGTTAGTTAAAGTAGAAATATGAATGGCTATTATCACTACTAAACTCAAATTATTTTCAAAACATATAAATCAAATACCAAATCTAAAAGTACGCTACTTATATTTTAATTATGAGTTTGCATGTGAAAGATTATAAAGATATGCTTAGTATAGGTTTCCTTTCTTTCTTATGTTGGTATAGTTTTGAATAGGAATTTGGTAAGATATATGGTTCATTTGAAAAGGGCATAATACTCACCTAATTCCATATCCTATTCATCTCTATACTATCACTTAGAAATACACTTGTATACATAAATTGCATAAATAAAATGAATCTATTAATACAACTTTTGCATTCTCCTTTTCTATTTCATTTCTTTTATACAAATGTTTGTATTCAAGGAAAGTGGATATTAGTTTGGACAACCCCAAGATTGCGAGCCTTTAAGTAGCCCTGAGTAGGTCTTGTACCTTACACCTCTGGTTAACAATGGTGCTATACTCACTTGTGTATTTCTTACTTTCATATGTGTATGTGAAAATTTGGATAAGGAAACCCTTTTTCTACTAATGAAAATCATGCAAAGCAAACTTCTAAATTTCCTTAAATGGATTGCTTAGCATGCATCATAAAGTGTGTTAAATATTTTCACTTGCATGTATAGATATGCTTAGGGTCCATTCATATGCATGTTATATATGTTGGGAAAGAAATGAAGTAATGTGTGTTATGTGAATTTTAATCTTAAAATGGCTTTATTTTTGAATAAGTTTGTTTAGAGTTCATCTAAACTTAGGATTAATCAAAAGATTTAATCAGGATATTCACCTAAACAAAACTAAAATGTGAACCAATTTTAGAAATTACTTAGGTTAAGAAAGGAAAGAGATTTTCTCTTCTCTTTCCTTCTCTTCATAACTTAATAATTAATTATTGTACTCACTTAAACTAAATCAAAATATGAAATAAAACTAACTTAAAATAATTAAACAACTTAAATGAAACCCTCCTCTAAGTTGACATGTTCTTCACACTTAGAAAATTTGAACCTAAAGTCATAGCTAGGCATACCACACAAACCTTCAAAGCACACACATTAGCCTAAGTCACCACTTCTAGCTTTAGGTTAGGTCGGTTCATGGTTTGATGTTTTGTTTTGTTTTGTTTTGTGATATATGTTTTATACTGGATGTTAGTGTGTACGCTAGTAGAATGAATGGTAGGACGTTCTTAGTCTAACTATTCTTTCTGGAGGATTGTGCTTAAGGCGTTATCATAAATAAAAATATAAATGTTTTTGCTTGCAGGTGCTTTATACCCCTAAGCATAATCCAATAGGTCATGTGGACTTAGTCACCCATGTGTGGGGTGATAAGTCTAATATACATGCTTAAGATTTGTGTGGTTTATTTTAAGTAACATTTGTTTTGCAGGTGTTAGATAGATTTCCACTTTTCCTTTTTCATGTAAATTTATGCAATTAGGATTTTGGAATGATTGTTATAGAGATTAGGATAAGCATTGGTCATAAGATCCTATCTTATGCACCATGTAAAGCCTTGGAGCATCTTCCTTCTAACCATCCAAAAGAAGGAACCAAAGATGAAAGAAGAAAAAAAGAAGAAAGAAAAGAAGAAGAAAGAAGAAAAGTAGAAAGAATAAATGAAGCTTGAAGAGCCCCCATAGTAATGAATTCCTTGCTTAACGATAATTTAATTCATTTGTAACCAGAGTTGTATAAGGGTAGAGCTCAGCCACCCACATTTAATATTTTCAGGTTTTTGCAGTGGTGCCCAACCACAACGACCTTTTATTCTTTTTGCGATTAGTTTTATAAATTGATTAATGATTTGTTTAGCTTTTGCATTAAGTGGCACACTTTTCCTAGTTTCTTTCTTGCTTTATGTATGGCATGGATGTATATTAGGCTCTTTAGGGAAAAATAAATCTTTTACTAAACTTAATAACACAAATTAAAAATGAAGAACTCGTAACCTCACCGAAAACTTAGGTTTAAAATCAAGATAAAAGAATTTGCAACCCCTTAGCTCGATGAGTATTTCTTTTACAATATCATGCACAAATGCCTCTTATTTTACTCTTGAAATGGAGGGCTTCCACCTTTGCTAGAAAAACTTGGCTTGACTTTTGAGAGCCATGGTGGAAACTCAACTTCTCCCTTCTTGCTGATTTTGGCCAATAATTCTATTTCTCATGCATTAGTCATATGAATCCTATTAGCCTGAGTCAAAATAATTGTCCAAAAATGAAAATAAAATGAAAATTTAAATTGTAATAGATTTAGGTCATTTGAAGCATGTTCTTTTACAAAATATAGTCTCATTAGGGAGTGAGTTTAAGGACTTAGTCTTTTTCTAAATAAATAACAACCTAGCTATCTTGCATAAGCATAAAGACTTGCCTACAACAACAATAACAACAAGCCTTTGTCCCACTAAGTGGGGTTAGAAAAGGATTCACATCATGATTGTTTTGACACATTTTAGTCGATCTCTACCTCCACTTTTCACATATGGACTTGGGGTTGGTGACTTGCCTGAGGAGCTAGTTAGCGCCATGGTTGTAGTCCAAGTTGTCAGGTGGTTTGTCCTCTCTTGTGGAGACAAACCAATCACCCATTTATTTTCTTAGATTTAGGTTGTGCTTTCGGCCCTCGCCAAAGCTTCCTAGATTTAGGTTCTAAGGTTATTTCTCCTCTTTGTGGGTCATAAGCTTAATTCCTCACCTCTTATGCATCTCCTTAATCTTGTGTTAAGGAATCTTAAGTCTTAAATTTCTAAGGAAAAATGTACCTCAAACAAACTAAACCAATTTCAAAAATGTAAAGCCCAACTATAAGATAGTTTGAGATGCTCGCTAGGTTTCCTAGCATCGTGGGCATCTCCTACTTATCTTCCATTTTGGCTCCAATAATAACTCCCCCTCTTTTGATTAATCCCATTTGATCTTCACAAATGAACCAACAATTGATAGTCCTTTCCTATTGAAATCTTTAAAGACAATGATCATCTACCTTAATCAAGAATTTTTTAAAGGAATCCCCATTCCTTAGGATGTAATTAACTATGGGGGCTTGCCCCAATAGAGAACTTAACGAACCCGATTTAAAATAAACCATGCTTTACTTTTTCATGTAAAGTAGGGGAATAATCTTTAGTACATATGCAAACTCATCATCCTTAGGAATCCTTATTGAGGTGATTAGGTCCTTTAAAGGGTAGTGACTTCTATCTTTCGAGATAGTATACTATTTCCTTGATAATGTACCTGATCACCTAAATAAGTACATCTGCGGATCTACGTGGCATCCTAAAAAAGATGAATTTTTATATGCTTGCCTCTTTCATTTCTCTCCACATATTTGAAGGCGACACCTTGTATAGGAATTTTTCTCCACATACTTCACTAGGGAGGTTGATTGGGTTTTGTTTTGTTTGTTTAGTTAGACTCCACTAGGGAGGAGGGTTGAATTTGTTTTAGATTTTAAATTTTGAGATGAAGATAGGTTTTGAGGGACCATGGCCCATGTTGGCTTTCCTATTTAGATTTACCAATCCAAAGGGGTAGTCTACCAACCACATGGTAGGACTATCCAAAGGGTTGCCTTTGGTGTAAAGCAATTACTTGGAAGAAAGTGTACTTACATCCTCCACGTAGGGGTTCTTTGGGGTGATGTTGAGGCAATGGATTGAACCCAACCTTAGGTTGACTACTAAGTGAATGTTGCTGGAGGACTTAAATTAGCTCAAAGATAGTCAAGATCAATTTTATTTTTAGTTATATTTGATGGATCTCATCGGTTTGCAATGGACTGCATTGAGTAGGGGCCATGTCAACCTTGACCTAACTCAGATTTATCAATCCAAAGGGAGTAGCTTCCTGGATGAGGGGAGAACTATCCCACCAAAGGGTGTCTTTTAGGTTGCAGCAGTTAATTCAAGGAAGAAAGCACAGAGACTCACATCTTTCCTGAATAGAAGACTACTAGGGTGACACATTAGCAAGGTAACATATCAGCCTGACCTATGGCTACCCATCGATTTGTGGCAGTCATGCTAGAAAGAATGCGTAATAGACTTACATCTTCCAAAGCGAAATGACCACCAGGGCAACCTGTTTATGGAAAAATAGATTGAACCTGACCTAAGGGTGACTACTGAGAGAGTGTCGTCCTGGTCACTTATCTCAACTCAAGCGTAGTTAGGCAATTCCTATAGGGAGCTCTACTGACACTGCCCTAATGATAGGATGCATGCTTAGGAAAGGGCCCGTTGGGGGCTTGAATTCCTATTCCACAAGCGAATATATTTATTTATTTATTTATTTTGTTTATTTATTTATCGTGAACCCTATTAGTTTGTGAGGGATCATACTGAGAAGGAGCTTATATCAGCCTAGACTTATCTCAAATTTATTGGTCCATTGGAAAATGCATTGTGAATAAATTCTCCAACCACGGGTGGCTAGGAAAGGGGCTCCAATCTAAAGTAACTGGTAGTGTCTAAATGGGGTCACAAAGGATGTGATCCAAGTAGAGTTCCCATAGGGTAGGGGCCGCTAAGGGCTTTATCCAAAACCCTGAAGAAGATAATATCTATAAGAATTCGGTGGCCAACTTAAGGAGAAAGCCCAGGGACTCACATCTACCAAGAGTGGTGTATCCATCGGGAGAGTCATTGTAAGCATAGTGAACATCAACCAACCTAAATTGCTCATCAGTTTGCAACAATTAGCCTAGGAAGAAAGCATCGAGGATTCACATCCTCCTAGCTATGGATAGTTATCTTAGCCTCACGTACTCTAACCTAGGGCGACTACTAAGTGAATGCCACTGGGGGACTTAAATCAACTCAAGAGTAGTCAAGAGAAAAAGAGACACTGGGAGACTTATCCTAAATCTTAGATATATTGAACCTTGTCAGTGTATAATGGCTAGTTTAAGAAGAAAGTGTGTGGACTTACATCTTCTTAAACAAAGTCAACAAGAGATAGCTTACTGGCTACGCAATGAGGTCTACCAAACTAATAAGGCACTCATCCATTTGTAATGGTTAAGTCAAGATGAAAGCATGGGGACTCATATCTTCCAAACAAGTGACCACTGGGGTGACACACTAGCAAGGTAGCACGCTAGCCTAACCTAGAGCAGCTAATGAGTGAGTGGCATAGAGGGCTTGCTCCCACATCAAAATTACCCGAGATAAAAGATATGTGTTTGTGTTTTTGTTTGTGTTTAAAGAGGATAGGATACTGCTTAGGTTGTCTCACACCTATCCTAAAATATGTTTAAAAGTTGATGAAATGGTGCCACGAATGGCAGTTGTGATTTCACTAAGAAAGGATGCTGCTTGGGTTCTCTTACACCTAACTTAGCCATGCTAGTCGAAATAAGATGATACTTGTGTTCTCTCACACTTATTCTAGTAACGCTAGGAAATTGTATTTAATTTGTGTTCGTGTTGTAAAAGAGGGATAGGATGTCTCTTGGGTTCTCTTACACCTTCCCTAAACACGTCATGGCAGATTCACAAACAAGCAAACAACGCTTTGAATGAAGAGAATATTTTGATGAATTGGAATAGAATTTTGATGATAATTATTTTCAAACATGATTGTATTGGTAATATTTCTTCAATAGAACCCATTAATTGGAAGCATCGAATGTTCTCCTTTACAATCAATAAGTTGATAAGATCCTCTTTAGTAGGCCTTCTCTATGACAAAAAGGCCTTCCCAAGTGGGTTCAAACTTTAGACCGGATTGATGGCATCTCCTAGCTACATTCATGCAGTCTGTGATCATCGAAGGCTAGTAGTATCCTAGTCTCTTGATCTCTGCTTTCATCTTTAAACCGGATTAATGTGCTTCGCATAGACCTAAATGTACCTCGATAATGATCTTACGGGCTTCATGTTTGTCAGAACAGCGTAACCACATTTGATCGAAAGACCATCGGTACAAGGTGTCATCCATGAGAGCATAGGAGAGAGCTCTCTGCTTCATCTGATGGGCTTGTAATTTCTCTTGAGGTAGTTTACCTGTGTTCAAGTAATCTATGAATGGTTTCCTCCAATCTAGCTCCTCATCTTTATTGGAAAAGGCAACCTCCCCTTCAAGAGAGAATCTTTCGATGAGTTCAGCATAAATAAGGAATAAGACTTGTCTATTTTGGACTCTTATTGGAATAGACTCTCCTTTCGGACATGCCAACTCTTTAGCAAGATTGGCCAAAGCATCTACTACTGCTTTCTCTCCTCGAGGGACCTTGTAGATGGTGACCTCAGGGATTTGGGCTAATAGCTTCATGGTGTACTCATGGTAGTGAGTGAAGCTTAGGTTTTAGAACCTTATAGGACCCAGCAATCCAGTTAAAGACCAGCCGAGAATCTCCGTAGATGTTGATGCTCTTGACACACACTGTGATAGCTAACTCTAAACTGGAAATCAAAGCCTCATACTCGGCTTCATTGTTGGTGCATGGATTGGAGAGATAGTATAAGAATCTCATCACATCATGGTCTAGAGTTAAGAGAACTAATCCTACCTCTGCCATTCCTAGAGGAGTGGATCATGGTTCTTCTCCTTCTTGAAAGGAAGCCGCACCATCAAAATATATCTCCCAGTGGTGATTGTCAACCTCCCCTTAGTTCATGATTTGTTCATCGAGGAGGTCATCACTAAGCGGAGAGTCAGCAGGTAGTGGGTGTGTTACTAAGAAATCTGCTAGTGCTTGTCCTTTCATCGCACGGAGGGGTATAAATATAATATCAAATTGTGAGAGAATCATGGACCAACGTGTCAACCATTTGGATAGCATCGGCCGTGTCATGAGATACTGCAGTGGATTGATTCTTGAAATCAAGTTCACCTTATAAGAAAGCATATAGTGTCATAGCTTTTGGGATGCAAAGATTAAAGCTAGACAATATTTCTTAATAAGTGGATAGTTTGCTTCAGTAGGGATTAGACGACGGTTGAGGTAGTAGAGAGCATTCTCCTTCCCTTTATCATTGGTTTGAGCTAACAACGCACCAAAGGAGTCATCCAATGCAGCATTTTAAAGGATAAGTGGCATGCTCAGGATAGGGGCTGCTAGAAATGGTGGCTTCACCAAATACTGCTTGATGTCTTTAAAAGCATGCCGACACTTGTCATCCTACTTGAACTTAGCATCCTTTTTGTGAAAATGGCTTGTATCTCCAAATGGGTGGAGATAAAGCATCTTAGATATGAACTCCTTGGAATGATCCGTTGGGTTAAACTTTTAGAGGGTGGAATTTCTAAGATGGCTTTGATCTTTTCTGGGTCTATCTCTATTCCTCGGTGTCGGACAACAAATCCAAGGAACTTCCCTGAAACTACTCCGAATGCACACTTCAAGGGGTTCATTTTAAGGTTAAATTGTCTTAACCATTCAAAAACTACTCTCACGTCAAAGAGATGATCTTCCTTTTATTTGCTTTTGACTACTAGATCATCAACATAGCATTCAACTTGATGATGAATGAGTTCATTGAAGATCTGAGTCATGGCCCACTAGTATGTGGCACCGGCATTTTTAAGGCTGAAAGGCATGACCTTATAATAATAGATTTTGATTGGGGTTCGAAAAGTAGTATTTGTTTTATCCTCATGGGCCATCTTGATTTGGTTGTAGCAAGATGACCCCTCCATGAAGGAGAATATTGCATGAGATGGCGATGTCCACCATTAACTCTGGTATAGGAAGTGAAAATTCATCCTTAGGACATGCCTTATTTAAGTCCCTAAAATTGATGCATATGCAAATTTGATCATTCTTTTTCTTAACTTACACGACACTGGCAAACCAGGGGGTATTTTTCTTCTCTAATGAAACCAGCATCGATCAATTTCTTGACTTAAGAAATGACCTGTTGTTCAATTTATAATCGCATTTGTCTAGGAGCTTGCTTAATAGGGTTAGCGTTAGGGTCTATTACTAGTTTATGGACTGCTACGTCAGGAGATAATCCAGGCTTCTCTTCATAGCTCCATGCAAATCAATCTTTAAACTCAATTAATAGCCTAACTAAGTCATTGATTTCTTCTTCATTTAGTAGAGAACTAATGTATGCAGGACGTGGATATTCTTCTGTCCTAAAGTTGATTTCTTTAAGCTTGGTAATAGTTGACTGGATTTCCCCTTCAAATTATGGACGTGCGTCTTTGATTTGGAGATCATCTAGATCATTTGAAGTTTCTAAACACACCTCCTCATAAGAGTTAGTGTGGTTTGAGAAGAACCTATCAGACTATAGATGATTGGTGACAACTAGCGATCATCATCATCATGTTTGGACTCTAGAATCTAGTCCGATCTTGATTGTGCATCCCTGTTGTTCCATAATTTCTCAAAATACTCTGACTTGTGCTTGGACCATGTATAAGAAATCGAACCTTTCTTTGCAAGATTATGAACACAAGTGAGTACCAATCAAAAGATAATTTAATTAAATTTTTATATGAATTATCTTCCAGTTCTACATCAGCTTCTGGACTTGAGGATGATGATCCCAATAGGAATCTATTTGGCTTGACATCCATGGAAGGCTGCTTTCTTAAGTACTAAACCTTCAACTTGTTAAGAAGAAAGTGAAGTTAGAGCTAAAGTTCCTAACTACTGCCTAATAGTTTTACATAAACCTTATTCAAATATATTCATGCTTTGCTTGTAAGCCTGGTCTTCATCATTATCTATCTCGAGGGTCACCTCCAACGAAACCTGCTGAGAGGGATTGGCTGGTATGCTAATCACATGAGACTCATCCTCCAAGCTAGATTCCAAGTCCATGTGAATAGCGCGAGTACTCTATGCTGGAACATAACCCAGTGGCGGTCAGGGGTCTTCCCTGGAATTTCCTCATTTCTCGCTACTCAGGTCATCATCCTACCCATATGTATGGTGGAATGAACTGTGGGTGGAATGCAACATGTGGCTCTACCTCTTCCTTGGTGTCCTTTTCTCACTCATTTGTACCTTCTTTCTTCTTTTCTTTTCTTCTTTCTTTTCCTTTTTCATCTTTTTCTTTTTCTTTTGCATTTGAATTTGGCTAAATTCATGAGAAAAGGTGTTTTGAAGATAATAGGTCGCATCTTCATATATCTTGATCTCTCCAACTGAAAATAATTTTTCATCACCTTTGACACAGTATTCGATTTCATCCCTTCGAAACTTGATGCATTGATGAAGGGAAGATGGAATCATCTTGTTCTAGTGTATCCAAGGCCTATTGAACAAAGCAGTGAATGATGTATTTGAATACATTATATAGAACTTGGCTTCAATCTTTCAGTCGCTTATTTCCAAAGGTAACACTATGGAGCCTAGAGCCGATACAAATATCATTCGATCTCCTCGGAGTGTAGAGATGTCAACCTCAAATAGGCAAGGGTCTTTAGACTCATAATGTTCATCGATGCACCTGGATCAACTTAAACCCACAAGTCCAGAATCTTCTCATATCTCGTGATGTAAAGAGACGTTGCTCCATGTCTCCCAGAAGAATGTCTTCATCTATGAATGTGACTCCCTAGGCTTCTCTTGAATAATGTGCCTCCTCTCCAACAGTAATCAGCTGAGCCAAGCATATTTTTGGATCAAGAAGAGCCTTGATTAATGATTCTCTCATCTCTTTGGATAAGATAAGGGCATCATATATACTTAGTTTAGCTATCAACTTTCGTAAGTTTAGCAAAGACATTGTAATCAACTCTAGGTTGATCCTCCACAAACATATCCATAGGTGGAGCATCCTGTGGAGGAGCTTCTTGCTCATTATTACCAATGACTTGTTTTCTCTCATCTTGAGGTGCTGCCTTAGAAGATAAAACATTTCCACTATGGAAGTTAACTTTAGGGATCTCTTATGATGGGTTAGTGGAAGATTATACTTACTTATTAGGCATACCTACAACTTCTCTTATAGGACCCTCGGAATCAGATGATTCCAAATCTATCTCAATAGGTGAACCCGTAGTATTCAGAAAATGAAAGTCCATTTATGAATTAGAAAGAGGATGATTAGAGTTGTTATAATTATTTAGAGTTGAAGAGTTTTCTATAAGAGTAGAATCAGACAACCCATCAGAAGTGACACAGATGTAATTCAAACTAGCTTTATTCATCGATTTCTTAGATTTAAAAGGAGGTACATAATAGAAATATAGTAAAATAAGTGGGGTGAGGGATTTGATGCCCTCATCTGTCGATACAAGATGACTAATAGAAGAAGTGCTTGTTGAAGTAGAAGTGTCGGCTGAAGTAGTAGTTACAACTATGGAATGGAAGCTAAGCTCGATCGATTGTTGCACTACTTGGCTATCATAGGAAAGTATGGGCTGCTATTGCTATTGTTGAGCTCCTACTTTCCCCAAGTTGTCTTTGGCAACTTGTGAACTTTCCTTGATGTTGGAGGTTCGTGCTGCCTCAGGCACCTGCAAGAAAAGTTTTTTCATTTTTGAAGTAATATTTTTAGAGGTTCGAGATAGAGAGATATCCTAACCTTCTTTTATTTTGAGAGGATCACGTGTATCCCCAAGGATTATCCTAACATAACTGGATGACTATTCCACTAAATATTCCTTAGGGATAACTTTGGCGCCTGAATTGTAGCTATGCTCAAGCCAGTCCTTAAATATAAAGTAATCCTCCAAAACATGGCCTAACATGCAATGGTAGGGGCAAAAGTTAGGATCATTACTCCTACTCACTTCCTCTAGCTTCTTAGGCTCGGGTAGTTGAAAATCAGGTTTCTTTAAGAGGTTCTTAAACATTTTTCTAACTACCTCCCTCTTAAATGAATAAGTTTTGTTTTGTTTATCCAAATGAGTAGGTAGATGACAGCTACCTGGTGGTGGGTATGTGTACCTTCTTGTGAGATGGCGAGGAGGGAGGCTGTGGAGGTGGATATGGGTGGCCGATAGGATGGCCTAGGCTGTGGTAAAGGAGGTGAAAGCAACGGCTATGGACCACGAGGTCTCTCATACTGATCTCTAGTCGGTTGCTTCCCTTTGTCCAATGCTGCTACTATCCTTAGCTTCTTTAAATAGATTTTCTGGGGCTTTGGCTTTGTTGACTGATCTTGAAAAGGCAACTGTTTGGCCTCTCCTTATAGACTAGCTGCCTTGTTGATTAGCTTCTTAAATGCCTTAATGGTAAAAATTTTGAGCATGAAGGCAATCGGGCAATGAATATTCTTTAGTAGAATTTTAATGGCATATTGTTCATATAGCTGCAGTTCGTATTTCATACTCAAATTGCACCATCTAAGAAAATAATCAATGAGGGACTCACCGGGGTGTTGTTATGTTACAACGAGATCGCCCATAATTACCCTTTGTTGCACTCCAGCAAACCTCTTAATAAAGAGTTTCTCCAACTCAATAAAAGTCTTCACTGAACTATTGGGAAGTTCAACGTACCAATCAAATATTATGCTTGTTAAACTGCTAACAAAAAGATGAAACAATAGCGCATCGCTACCGCATACAATTTTAAAGTGATATGTATGGCGTGATTCTGGCCATCAAAACTCTTAAAAGAAGGTGGCATAAAACCCTTAGGATACTAGATAGCAACGAATTCCTCTAGGTAGGGTCTACCCTTTGGAACCGATGAACCACCTTGGGCATGCACCAACGCTTCTCTCACTTATTGTTCAACCATGATTTTAATATCTTTTTCTTGTACGGAGGTACTATCCACTACCTTCCTATGCAAGCTAATGCTGCCCTGCTCTACCAGGGGTGAACTCTTAGGTTGATCCAAGACATGCAGTAACTCTGGCTGACTGGTTTTAAAATAATAGGATGTGCTTCTGGAGCTTGATTTTGAAGTGCCAGAACTGCTATTAGAAAATCTTCAAGCCTCTTTCCCATCTTGTCAATCTATTCATCCTTCTGTTTGAGTTGTTGAAGGAGGTGTTGGGTCGAATAGGCAGTATCATCCTGTTCGATCGCAACACCTTCCAAACTCTAGTTATCCCGAAGGAGGGAGCTCCTGGTATCAAAAATATACACTTATGTTGAGTCTTCCAACAAATCATCTTTGTTGGGATCAAAGCTAACCTTTCCTTCCTCTAAGTCAGAGCAGTCATATTTTAGGATTTCCTTCTTCTCAATGAGATACCGTGTTACAATATCATCTAGGGAGTGGTCTAACTGTGCAGACATGAAAGATCGCAGCTGACCGGTGGTGGGATCATGCTCATGAACAGAGATGCATCTAACATCCCCAGCTACTGGAGAGCTAACCCTATAAGGGCTACGTTCACTAGAAGAAATTTGCTCGTGGCTGTCAACTATTCTAGGTGGAGTGCTACTCATGGGAGGATTTATTGCCATGGTGGAAAGCTACTGCTACATCCATGATCTGCTGAGGTGGTGGTGGTGATGGCATGGCTACGATGCTTCGAGGTCGCCACTCCCTCTTCACCACAACTAAAGTAGGAGGTCAAGCGGGAGAGCTCGGCCTTGCCTCAATCGGTGGTGTAGATGAAATGGGATCTCTTGGCTATAGCCGGATCACTAGTGGGGCTTTCTTTTTCCCCTGATGGTGCCTTCATGGCTTTAGATGGAACTGTGGAAGATGGAACCTGTACTGACGATGGCAAAAGTGGATTGGAGCGGTGTGATGGAGGCACCACTAACTCTCTCTATGCGGGAGTCCTCCTCCCATGATGGGTAGTATCGGTCAACATAATATTGTCAGCGTGACCAGTGCTGGTAGCACGCCGATCGGGGAAATCCATGAGGGCGGAGGCAGGTGACTATCTGACATACCTTTGCCTCTCTCTATTAGTGACATGAACTAATACGCGGGCCTCCCTGGCCCTCACCTGTCGAATTTGCTCGCCTGTGCTGCCAGAAATGACTGATCGTAGATCAAATTGGGCACCAGACTTTGACCGTCTGTAAGCCCTACCAACTCAGTGCAGAACTATCCTAAGGCCAGCATAGGACCACCTCCTATCTCTGATAGGTGCCTCATAGTGAACTGTATGTGGAGGTGATACTGTAAACCTCCTAACATCTTCCTCTCCATCAGATCTGGAAAGAGGATGAAACTTATTCTGTATAATCAGAGAAGAAACTATCCTGGGTGACTACTCTACTATAAACTGAGAAACTACCTCCATCTCCTTAGCTATGCGCACATGACGCCACTTGATCTTGTGCATCTATTGCAATGTTTTGTTCTGCTGGGAGGAGTAGTGCGAGAACTAGACCCTATCTCAAAGGTGGGGGAGACTATCCCTGAAGCCAAGGTATCCTTTCCCTTGGAAGAAGCCAGCGAGTGGGTACTAGCTCGTACTGGGGCAATGATGGGAACAATTGACTAAACGGGCACTAAAACTGCAACTGTTGCGGGAACTGCTATAGCCTTCCTCTTCAGTGAGGGAAACTCAGAATCTTAAAGCATCTCAACAGGAATGACTAGCTTTTTCCCAGTCACCACACTCTTACTGACAATTATGAGGGTTGCTCCTTCACAAGTGATCCCAGCCCCCTTGAATCCTCGGCCAAAGTGAATCAGATGGGCAAAGTCAGTTTATGGGAGACCGGCCCAATCTAAGGCCAAATCCATCCCAAAGGGGAAAGTGAAGACATACTTATGATTATCCATTAGTATTTAACTGAACTTGAGAAAAATTGATTAAAACTAAGTTGAAATTCTTCAATCTTTGAAAACAAACTCAAATCAAATTTTCTACTTTGATTTATTTTTAGAATTTAAACCCGCACTCAACAATTTGAATATGTTAAGTGGGGCTCTTTGAATTTAGGAGAGAGATTTTGAATTTAGAATTGCATAAGAAATTTTAAATTTAGAATCCATTTTCAAAAAAAATTATGTATGTTGAAAATAGGTTCAAATATTTTGAAGAGATTTTTTATGCTTCCATTAGTTTATATTTGAATTTGATTTTTGTGTTTATGGACCCTTTATTTAACAAATTTGAGTATGTGAAAATAAAGGGTCAATTAATTTTGTTTGGGACTGCTCATTTAGCAAATTTGGGTATGCTAAATGAGTTGTTTGAAAATAATTTTCTTCTTCTTTTGCTTATTTGTGAATCATGTGTGAATTTAGAAATGGAATCTTTACTTAGCAAATTTGTGTATGCTCAATAAAGACCAAATGTTTTTGCTTTGATTTTTGAAAAGAGGATCTTTACTTAGCAAATTTGTGTATGCTAAATAAAAATCTAGATGTGTTTGCTTTTTGGTTTTGAAAAGGGGATCTTTACTTAGCAAATTTGGGTATGCTAAATAAAGAATCCAAATGTGTTTGAATTTTGTGATTTTGAAAAGAGAATTTTTACTTAGCAAATTTGGGTATGCTAAATAATGAATCCAAATGAGTTTGATTTTTATGATTTTAAAAGTGGATATTTACTTAGCAAATTTGGGTATGCTAAATAAAGAATCTAAATGTGTTTGATTTTTATGTTTTGAAAAGAGGATCTTTACTTAGCAAATTTGGGTATGCTAAATAAATGATCCAAATGTATTTGATTTTTATGTTTTGAAAAGAGGATCTTTACTTAGTAAATTTGGGTATGCTAAATAAAGGCTCCAAATGTGTTTGTTTTTTGTGATTTGAAAAGAGGATCTTTACTTATCACATTTGGGTATGATAAATAAAGAATCCAAATGTGTTTGATTTTTGTGATTTTGAAAAGAGGATTTTTACGTAGCAAATTTGGGTATGCTAAACAAAGGATCCAAATGTGTTTGATTTTTTATTCTGAAAAGAGAATCTTTACTTAGCAAATTTGGGTATGCTAAATAAAGGATCCAAATGTGATTGATTTTTGATTTTGAAAAGAGGATCTTTACATAGCAAAGTTGGGTATGCTAAATAAAGGATCCAAATGTGTTTGATTTTTTATTTTGAAAAGATGATATTTACTTAGCAAATTTGGGTATGCTAAATAAAGAATCCAAATGTGTTTGTTTTTTGTGATTTTGCAAAGAGGATCTTTACTTAGCAAATTTGGATATGCTAAATAAAGAATCCAAATGTGTTTGATTTTTAAGATTTTGATTTTGAAAAGAGGGACTTCACTCAGCAAATTTGGATATGTTAAATAAAAGATCCAAATGTGTTTGATTTTGATGTTTTAAATTTTGAAAATGAGAACTTTACTTAGCAAATTTGTGTATGCTAAATAAGGTTCAAATGTGTTTGATTTTGATATTTTGAATTTTAAAAGAGGGATCTTCGCTTAGCAAATTTGGATATGCTAAATAAAAGATCCAAATTTATTTTGAAAAATAAAACTCTCATTTGACAAATTTGGGTATGTCAAATGGGAGTCAATCATGTTTTATTTTTCAAAGTTGAAATTTTTGTGTGTGATTATTGCTTTTTGAAAAGAATGGAATTCTAACTTAACACATGGTGAATGTGTTGAGTGGACTTTTAAATGGTGTAAGTTTATTTGAAAATAAAATCTCCATCCAACATATTTGGGTATATTGAATGAAGAGGCTTATTTTTAAATTTGTACTTCTTGAAAAGAAAGAAATTTCAACTTCAGCATATGTGAGATATGTTGAAATGTAATTTCAATGTTATGATATGATTCCATTTGGAAATGAAATCTTCATTCAATAAATTTGGGTATATTGATTGAGGGTATCCATTTTTAAATATGTGCTTTTTAAAAAGAAGATTTTTTTTTATTGAACATTCAATAAATTTGGGATATTGTTGCTTTTGAAAGATGATTTTGATTTTGGAAATGATCCACATCCTTGAAAATTTTAGATGAAATATTTTATTATGTGAACTTTTGGAAAAGTGCAAGTGATTTTATAAAATGGTAGAGAAACATCTCAAAATTCTATTTATTTAAAAAGAACAGCAAATTTAGTTTGCTGTGCTTACTTTGGTGTTAAAAGTGAGAGGGAAATAGAGCAGAGAAAAATCTTTGTGTTCATTTCTCAAACTCTTGGAATTTGAAAAATAAAATGTTGTGTATGTTGGGACACCATGTAGATCCGCAGATGTACTTATTAGAGTGATCAGGTGTGACATTGAGGAATGATGTGCTATCTCAAGAAATAAAAGTCACCATCCTACAATAGACATAATCACCTAATAAGGACTCTTAAGGACAATGGGTCTTTGAACATACCAGAGATCTTTCCCCTACTTTATATAGAAAAGTAAAGTAGAGTTTATTTTAAATCGAGTTTGTTAAGTTCCCTATGGAGGCAATGGGCAAAAGGAAGGAAGCGATGGTTCTATTACGTGTCAGAGCGTCGTCAGCGGCAGGAGCGGGAGCGAAATATGATGCCAAAGTAATCTCTCCCACTTATTTTATTCCTTCCATCGCACTCGGTCCTTCGATTTCCTTCACCTGAGTTCAAATCGGTGTTGGTGAGATGTAAAATTGTGTGTGTTAAAATGAGGGTTTAGGATTGGCATTTTTGCTAATTTTAGTTTGTTAATTTAATCAGGTAATATTGGCATTAGTAGATTACTTTGGAGTCATACTCCAGTAAGCTTATGAGGAGATATCAATTTCAGGTAAGATTGCAGGTTAAGTTAATTATGAGTTTCATGTATTAGAAGTATTTAGAAGAGTTATTTCATTATAGGTTATGTACTCGAGGAGGAATCAGAGCTGACCGTTGTATAGACATTGAGGTGAGACATAATTGCTAATTTAAATTCAATTTCTATTCCTATGTATGCCACTATTTCTACCACTTTGTATAAATTGTATGAATGACATATAGATATTTACGTCATATCAAATACAAATGCTTTTACTTGACCTTGCATAGATTCTTGATTTATAATGATTATAAGGCATTACTTCATAGCATATGATTTCATTGACATATAATGTTTAACATGTTAAATGCAATAATGTGATAAACAGAGAAATGTCGAAAAAATTGTGATAGGAAGGCTATGTTAGAATCGATAGATAGGTAAAAGTTATGAATGAGCGTGATTAGGGGATCTTAGTATTCCCCTGACATTTTGAGGTTGGAGCCGTTAAATATCAATTGGTGTCGGTACATTAGGTAAGTAGTACGGTTCTGCCCCACCTTTTAGGCCGACGGTAGTGACGACTTTTGTTATGAAGTCAAAACCTATGCAATTATAAATGACATTTTTAGAAAAATGATTTGATATAGAACTGAAATGATTTTCATTAAAGAACTGCTATTTTGATATTGACATTGATACAGTATGTACCTACATCACATTGTTCAATTATATTGTTATATTTCTACGATATATTATTACATTATTACATTGCGGCATAGTTTACCGGTTTGCAAATTTAAATGTACATACGCTTGTTCCTCATCTTGTCTTACTTTAGCATTCTTGTCTCATAAAGCTTTAGCTTATGGTGCTACCGTTGATAATTTCAGGAAAAGATGAGTTGGGTAGAAGCTAGTATGTTTTGTTGAATTGTAAGTTTTGGGAAGCTTAAAGGTTTTTTTTGGGTACATACAAAATTTTAATATTGATGTCTTTAGTTGCTCTGTATTTATTTACAAACTTAAAGATTTCATGCTTCCAGTAATTGTGATATGAATTAAGTTAAGTAGTATATGAATTGTAAATATTTGTGATGATTTGATTAGATACACATTTCACTTGCTCGTTTCGCAGTAGCACAGGTTGGAATGTGTTGGTGGAATCTGTGTCTAATCGAATCTATTATTCGATTGACCCTAGAATAAAGGGGGGGGGTCATCTGGGGTGTGACAGAAAGTGGTATCAGAGCAATAAGGTTGAGAACAGAGCAAAAAGATTGATGAGCAATAGTAATGGAAGCATGATTTGGATTTAGGGATAAGTGTTGAATCGATCAATACAGAGCTATAGGACGATTAAGTTTGGGTTAGGAATCTATATGTTCTTAATAATTTCATGCATGTATGATATTTAATAAATATGTATCATATAAATACTTTTTATAATTACATATTAATTTGCCTGAAGAAATATCAGAAAGGTTAGATGGTCACCCTCCGGACTACAGACTCGAATCAGTGACACGAACTCCATGCTGGAGATAATTTTAACAGGAGTGAAATACAACCTAGAGCAAGTGGTGAAGGTAGATCTGATGAATTTCAAGGGATAGTTCAGTTGATTTCCCAGGTTATTGATAAGCTAGCATCTATGGAAAAATCGGACTAGTGGCACATCCAGTATGGTTCAGAAGTGGATCAACATTTGAGGATATTTCAAATATTCAAACCACCAGGATTCAAGGGAGATCCTATAGTGGCGGAAGATTGGCTGCTTAAAATTGGAAAAATTTTGGATGGGATGATTTGCCCCGAAAATAGAAGAGTAGTACTGGCTAATTTTGTGTTAGAAGGGGAGGCAGAAAGGTGGTGGCAGGCTCAACACAGGGAAAGATTTGACCTGATACCTATTACTCAGATCAAATGGGATGAATTTATTAGAGTATTCAAAGATTGGTTTATTCCTCCATCAGCCCGACTTGCTTTACAAGACAAATTTTTCAATCTAACTCAAGGCTCAAAAACTATAATGCAATATGAAGCCGAGTTTACTTCTCTTTCTAGATATGCTCCACATTATATCAGTACACAGGAAGAGAAATGTCATAGATTTTTGCGAGGCCTCAGAGATCAATTAAGATTGGCATTAGCACCATTTGATATCAGTGAGTTCTCACTGTTAGTTGAAAGAGCTAGGAGAATTAAAAATGAGTTGAATTTTTCCAAGCAACAGTGGGATTTACAAGCGAGCAAACGCAAGAGCTTTGAAAGAAGGCCAAGTTGGAACGTGTTGGTGGAATCTGTGTCTAATCGAGTCATCCTATTCTGTTACACTTCAGATTGACCCTAGAATAAGGGTAGGGGGTCATCTGGGGTGTGACACAAGCCCTCATAGTTAATTGCATCTTAAGGAATGAGATTCCTTAAGAATACTCTCAATTAAGATAAATGATCATTATCTCCAAAGATTTCAAAGATAGGACTATCAAAAAATTAGTTATTTTGGAAAATCAAGTGAGATTGATCAAAAAGAGGGAGTTATTATTGAAACCAAAAGGAGATGAGTAGGGGATTCTCATGATATTAGGAGACCTAGTAAGCATCCCAAACTATTCTATGGTTAGGATTTATATTTTTGAAATTTGAAGAGGATTATATGTTTGAGTTAAATTTTTATTATAAATCTAGGGCTTATAATTTCACAACATGAGATCGTGAAAATACCTAAGAGGTGAGGATTTATGCTTGTAGCCCACAAAAGGAAGTAGCAATCTTAGAACCTAAATCTAGGGAGCTTTGGTGAGGGCCAAAGCACGACCTAAATCTAAGGTAAAAAATGGGTATATAGTTTACTTCCACAAGAGAGCATAAACCACTCGACTATAAGACTTACAACTACCTGGGGGTTGCTGCCAACTAACTCCTCCTACGATTTTAAATACCTATAGGCAAGTCTTATGCTTTGCAAGCTAGCTAGGCTATTATTTATTTATAAAGAAGACTAAGTTTTTAAAGACACTCCCTAAGATACTAGATCATGAAGGGTATGAATAAATGACTTAATCTAATGCAAATTTTGTTAAGTTTTATTTTCATTTTTGGACATTTTTGTTTGACACAGGCTATGGGATTTCATATGCCTAATACATGAAAAAATTTGGTTATGGGATAAAACCAGCAAGAATTAGGTGTGTTTCCACCATGGCTCTCAAAGGTCAAGCCATTTTCACTAGCAAAGGTGGAAGCCCTCCATTAACAAGAGTGAAGCAATATATTTTTATGCATGATGTGAAACATACAACATCCAGCTAAAGGGTTGCTAAATCTTTTATTATCTTGATTTATGTCCTAGGCTTTTTAGGTGAGGTTATGAGTTATTTAATTTTAATTTTGAGTTGATTAATTGGATAAAAAATTTATTTTTTCCTAAGAGTCTAATCACATCCAGGCCATTCAACAACCATCAAGCAATAAAGAAACTAGGAAAGTCATGGCATTTCTAATGCACAAGCTAAATAAACATCAAACAATTTTATAAAGTTAGCATAAAAGAATAAGAGGCTGATGCGGTCAAGCTCCACCGCATAAACCCGAAAAGAAAAATGGGTAGTCAAGCTCTGCCCTTATACAACCTGGATTACAAATGAATAATTACAATCAAAAAGGAATTCATGTTATAGGGGTCTTCATTCTTCATTCTTCATTTCTTCATTTCTTCATTTCTTCATTTCTTTCTTTCTTCATTTCTTTATTTGGACTTGGGATGTAGTTTGCTCCAAGGCTTCACATGATACATAAGATATGGTCTTATGAACAATGTTCATCCTAATTATCCAATAACATTCATTCCAAATCTTAATTATAAAATTTACATTAAAATGGTAAAGATAAATCTAACTAAACCTGTAAAATAGGGATTAGCTAAACATACCACACAACCCAAGCAATTATTTGAATAATTTGGACTTAGCACCCCACACATGGGTAACCAAGTCCACCTATCCTAGTTTGGATCTGCTTAGGGGTATAAGCAACCTGCATAGCAAAAGCATTTATATTTTATTACACCCTTCACAATCCGAAAAGACATGATTAGACTAAGATCGCCCTATCATCCGCCTACGCACATGCACCCTAACATCCAGTCTAAAAATATTACATCACAAAATAAAATCAGGCAATAAACCATGCACCGCCCTAACATAGAGATAGAAACGGTGACTTAGCCTAATGTGTGTGTCATTTAAGGCTTGTGTGGCATGTCTTAGCTAGGCTTTAAAATTAGAATTTTCTAAGTGTGAAGGGTTCAACTTAGAGGGTGGTTTCATTTTCAGTGATTTAGTTGATTTGTCAATTTTATTTGATGATTTGAATTGGTTTGAATGAACCTACACTTAGTTACTAAATGTTGTAAAGAGAAAAAAAGAGAAGAGAACTTCTCTTTCATCCCTACCTTAAGTAATTTTTAAGATGGATTCATTAATGATTTTTCTTTAATGAATATTTTATTATCTATTTTAATTAACCCTAAGTTTAAATTTGCTCTAAATAAACCTATTCAATAAGAAAGACATATTAGGATTAATTAGGGTGAATTACTATCACATAACACACAACCATTTATTTCTTTCCACCATGTATACCATGCATATGAATAATCCTAAGCATATATATACATGCAATGCAAAGTTTTAACACACTTTGATGATGAATGCTAAGAGATATTACTTAAAAAAATTTGGATATTCCATGAATGCATGTTTTTATTATGTTGAAAAGAGAGGGATTCTTTTATCCATTAACAAAATGCACATCCACATGTATAAAAGACATAAGTGAGTATGACACTATTATTTTCTACACCAGGGGTGTAAGGTACAAGACCTGCTTGGGGCTACTTAAAGTCTCGCAACCCCGGGATGTCCAGACTAATATATCACTTTTCTTAAATACATGTAAATATACAAAAAGAAACAAATGGATGAAGAATCATGCAACAAATTTTTGTGTTTGATTTAGTTGTGTAATTTATATGTGTAAATGTGAAGATCCTTCTTAAGTCATAACATAGAAGTGTATAGGAATAGATTTAAGCAAGTGTTATGCTCTTTTCAAATGAACTATACACTTTGTAAATCCTATTCAAATCCATGTTAAGAGAAGAGGAGAAAATCACATAATACACATCTTATGCTATAATCACATGCAAGCTTATAAGTACTTATAAGTAGCATCACCTCAATTATAATCTTTGATTTTATAAGTTTTGAAAATAATTTTTGGTTTAATAGTGATAATAGCCACTCATATTCTTACTTTAACCAAAATATGTAATTTGTCCTAAAAGGAAATATTTTATTTAAAGAAATTTTTCAAAGGAGATGAATGCATGATTTCATATGGCAAACAACATTTAGCATGCTTGGAAAAAAATAAAGTGATGTAAGCATATGACTTCATTCACCCTAATTAATTCCTAAAGACAATCTTATGAAATAAGATCATTTAAAGTGAATCAAAATTCTTTAAAGAGATTTTTATTTTTGAATTTGATTTAACTTAGGAAATGTGAAAATAGTTTGCTAGTCGTAACCCGTTTCCCCCATATGTGAATTTAGTTTAGTTTAATTTTAGAACAATTATGTTGATTTTATATTTTATTTAGGTTAAGGTGTGAATTAAATCCATTAATTACCCCTTACCTACACCACTTTAACATAATTAAACAAATAATTATGAGCCAATATATGATATATAACCATATGAAATTTAAATTAGCAATGCACCTAAGAAATAAAGGGGTCTAATGCAATTGGCTCATAATTATTGATTAATTAAGCTAAAGGGTTTTCATTAAGTACTTTCATAACATTCCCACACATGTAAGTTGGATATAATTTTCTCAAACTTACCTTAGGGTTTTGAACACCTAAGGATCTACCCAGCAAGAGATTGATTAACTTCAGATTGGTTTTGAAAGTTTCATTAGACTAATTAAGTAGATCATTAGTAGATTAATCCTTAATTATATTTGGGTTAAGGAATAAAGGGGGTTTAGGGAATAACTTAGTAAAAATATCTCAAACCCATTCCATAGACCTTCTCCTTACTTAAACAATGTTTAATTATCTCAATTAAGAGATTAAATCACTATTTATATGCTTAATTACTCTTAATTATATTAAGGGGTGATTAGAGATTCATTAATTAATTTCTCTAATTAATTCATTGATAAATTCCAAGAAAATTAAGGGAGGCAGAACTCATCTCACTAAACATGTTTGAGAAATTTGGAATTAATCAATTAAGTAATTATGGAGTAATTAAGATAATTAAAGTTTTAAGTAAACCTTAATTAAGAAAAATTCACTATTTAAAATCAATTATGAATAATTGTATTGGATTTCCCTCTGAAATACCTTTAAAAGGAGCCATCATTTATATTTTTTGGATTTTTTTACATTTAATTGTGATTTTATGAAATTTTTTTATTAATGGATAATTAAAATAGCCTAATTAAATAACTAATTCTGTCAGCATCACGTGGACTACTGATGCGGCATGCTTTCCACATGGTGCAATGGGATTGGTTATTTAAGTTGTCACATCGCACACTGCATCAACTTGCAACGCAACACGCTTTCCCTTGGGCCGTCCGATCAAGGATCGGACGACCAGGATTAATCTAATGTTTCTAAAGGGTTTGAATAGAGATCTAAGCATGATTAAATCACAATTGTCCATCCAAAACACGTGGGATGGACGGTGTATGATTTATCTCCTCCCAAGCGGCGAGAGACAGATGTCGTCCTTCGATCATTGCTCAATCTAAGCTCACCCGAGCTCGGATGGAGCTCAAACTCAACCCACACCTTTGGAAGAACACAAGCAAGAGATCTAACAGCTAAGATCTAATGGGATTACAATTCCCTTCACAAAGGACCAAGCATTTTTTTAACTTAGGATCAATTTTGAACAATACCTCCCTGGAGGACCGGCACTTCCAAAAGAGGAGATAGTTTTGTCTAGTAGAGACGAAGCCCTATTGAAAGTATCAAGCCTTGATTTGAAGTGGATGTTTTGGTTGATCAAGCTCCCCTTCAATGGTAATCAACTTTGAATGAAGTCCCCCTTCCTGTGGCTTGGAGACTTAGGAAACACCTTGGGTGAGCTCGACTAGGTCCCTTGATGGTGCTTGCAAAGTGAATTTAGGTTTGGTGGAAAATTGGATGAATTGGAGTTTGGAATTACCTCCCTTATTTTGATTTGATCAAAACTAAGAAAAAGAAAATTAGGGTAGCTCAGGAATGCTTGCCAAGGCTTGGAGAAGCTTGGTTTTGGTTCCTAGGGTTCAATTGAATTCAGTGTGTATGGATTGAGTTGGAATGAGGGGGAGTATATCTCCCCCTACTTGGATCGGAAGGTCAAGAATAGTTTTATTATTTTAAATCAATTGCTTGGATTGATTAGTTTGTTTAGGCTATTAGGCACTCCATGTGGTTCATTTTAGGCAGATGAGTGGAGGAGAGGGAGTGCTAGTGAGTGTGAGATAAGTGTCCAATTGGTGGAGGGGTTGGTTTGGCCTTGGTTGGGCCATGGCTCCAAGGTGATTGGGACACCACCACCATCCTTAGTAAAATGGACCAGGAAGATGCCAAGTGGTCATGAGAACGAATTGGCCAAATTCCAAGTGAATTTTGCCATAGGATCCTTTGACCTAGGGGTAAAATGGTCATTTAACTTAGATTTTGGTTTGGGCGGATTTGAAATGATTCAAAAATGGGTTGGGCTAAATTTCATGTGATTTGGAGTTCATTTGGTTTTAATTGGTTCAATTTGACCCATTTAGGTCAAGTTGGATCAATTTGGATTAGGTTGACCAATTGGTCAAATTGGATCAAACTATGGGTTAGGTCAAGTTCAAATAATCATTTGGAGCTTATGGGTATCATTGGTTTTGTTTAATTTGATTTATATTTGGTTTTGGTTCATTTAGGTTCACTTAGGTCAAATGGGTCAAGTTTGACCAATCAATAGTTTTGGTTGATCATTTGAAATGCAAGCTTTGGTTTCAATTTTGGTTTGGTTTGATTTCAAGTTAATTTGACCTTTTAGTTCAAGTTTCATGGTCAAAAGGCTAGGTTGGGTCTAGTTGGCCAATTGAAGCTTTGGTCAAAACAAGTGAGAATGAATTTGACTGGTCAATAAATTGATTTACTCAAGATTTGACCCATTTTGACTTTTTAGGTCAAGTGTCCAATTGGGCTAGGTTTGGCTCAAATGATGACTTGGTCAAGTTCAATCATTGATTATGAATTGGTTTATATCAATGGTTTCAATCAATTTGGATTATAGGATTTCAAGTTTGGGTTTCATTTGGGCTAAGTGTTTGGTCGGTAGATTTAATTTTGATTTAACCAATTTGAGTGATTGATCATCTTAGGATGATTGTTAAATGAGGCTTATATGGGCTTAGTTCTATCCAATTTGGATTAGATTTAAGGTCACTTTGGGTCAAGTGAGCCTAAGTGGGTTAATTGGCTTGATCAAGGCTTGATTCAAGTTTGGTTGAACTCACATATGGACTTATGATTAAAATATAAATCCAATTGTAAGTGATTTGGAAATGAGTTTTGATTCATTTGACAAGTCAAAAAATGAACATGGGTTTGACTTGGTTTTGATTTGGTTTGATGATTGAATTTTATGTTTATATTTGGTTTGTGATTGAAGGAATGATTGTTTGAAGAGAAAATCTTTTGAATTTGGAGTGATTTGGATTTGATTTGAGGTAAGTCCATAAGATGAAATCAAAGGGCTTAGGAAAGATTTTGGATTTGATTTAAGATTTTGAGAAAATCAAGTAAGGATTTGGTTCAAGCTATAGGGTAGACAAGTTTTCCTAATACCCCTAAGGCATGACCTATTCCTATAGCTAACTCTTCTAAGTCTCTAGGGTTAGGTCATGTGTTCACCTAATCACTAGAAGTATCTTAAGACTAAGGAACTTTTAGTGTTTAGAGGAGTCCTTATGCCTATGATGAAGAAGTTGAAAGCTCACTCCAAAAGTGAGGTCAATAGAGAGCTAATGAAATTATGATTATCTCATATGTGTGAGAAAATCATATGAGTAATTAAGTGAGCTTCTTAAGCTTAATTAATTAATAATTATGAGCTAATTGCATTAGGCCTATTTCATTTCATAGGAGCATTGCCATTACCTTTCTATGTAATTTCATATCATATTAGCTCATAATTATTTAATTGATTACCTTAAAGTGACATAGTAAAGGGTTAATTAAATGATTTAATCCATGCTTAACTTAATCAATCCATAAAATCAATCTAATTGCTTTTTATTGAATCAAATTAACTCACACATATGAGAATAGGATTAGGACCAACGAACATCTTTCACATTTCATAAATCAAATCAAATATGAAATCAAAAATGTCTTTAACGAACTTTGGTTTACTTTAAATAAGCTTGTTTAATGTGATTGTCCTTAGGAATTAATTAGATTGAATGAGATTATACGCTTGTGTTTCTTTATTTCTTTCAAACCATATTAAAATGTTGTATGCCACTTGTAGTCATACATTCATTCCTTTCAAAAAATGATTTCTTTTATGTCAAATTAGCATATGTTGACTTAATTAAGAATATGTGTGGCTATTATCACTATTAAATTATAAATATGTTTTCAAAAGCTTCTTAATGAATAAAAATATGTGTTGTGACTTTAGTTATATATGTATAGGAAGTGCATGTGAATATATACTTAGTGTATGAAGTGATGTTTCTTTCTTATATTCATATGTTGATTTGTATAAGTAAGAATGTTAGCAGGTATATTAGTCTGGACATCCGAGGGATGCACAGCCTTAAGTAGCCCTAAGGAGGTTCCTACCTCACTCCTTTAGTATCAGAACAATGATGACGTACTTGCTTGATTTCATTCTTATGAATCTTTGACATTATAATTTAGATAAAGCTTTAATTCATTTACATAAATAAATCAATTAAATTGAATCCAACTTTTGTATAGTTTTCATTTCTATAGTTGCTTGCACATTCACATATATATAAGAATAGTGAGTATATTAGTCTAGGCATCCCAAGGATGCATGACTTTAAGTAGCCCTAAGGAGGTTCTTACCTCACTCCCTTGGTGCGAAACAATGGCACCGTACTTACTTAAAATTCTTATATGTATGTGTATGTGTGATACAACTAGTGGTTGAAAATCATAATTTAATCAAATCAATTCTACTTTTACATGATTCTCATTCTTGTAATTGCTTATACATCCATATGTATATAATAGTAGTGGGTATATTAGTCTGGACATCCCAGGGATGCATGGCTTTAAGTAGCCCTAAGGAGGTTCCTACCTCACTCTCATGGTGTAGAACAATGACGATGTATTTGATTAAAAAATTTATACATGTGAATGTGTATTTAACTAATGAATAAAAATCTCTCTTTTTATTAAAAAAAGACATGCATTCATATTTTGTTCAAGTGGTTGGATTTATTAGTCATATGATTTGAAGTTCTTTTCTTATGCTTTTGTATAAGAATTTAGATAGAGCTTTAAAATAATATGACAAAATAATTCAACCAAATAAAACATCAATTCTAAATACATTTTCTTACATTCATCATTCAAGAATTTAGGACTTAATCATATGTATGCTATATATAATGGAAAGAAATGAACAAACATGTGTTATGTGATAGTAATTCATTCCAATTAATTTTAAGATGTCTTTCTTATTGAATGAGTTTATTTAAAATAAACCTAAACTTAAGGTTAATTTAAAATATGTAATAAGCCATTCACTAAAGAGAATTATTTAATTAATTAGTTTTATATGTGACTTAGGGTAGGGATAAGAGAGAATGGCCCTCTCTTTTCTTCTCTTTATAACACTTAGCTGTTTAGTGTAGATCAAATGAAACAAAAGAAAACACTAAATAAAATTTACAAATTAATTAAACCACTTAAAGTGAAACCACCCTTTAAATTGAACCTTTTATACTTAGAAAACCTTAACTCTAAAGCATAGTTAGGATATACCACACAAGCCTTAATACACACACATTAGATGAAGTCACTACTCCTAGCTTTATGTTATGGTAGTGCATGGTTTGATGTATATTTATTTTGTGATGTATTGTTGTAGATAGGATGTTAGGGTGCATGTTTCATAGACTAGATGTTAGGCCATTATTAGTCTAATTATATTTTTTTGTAGAATGTGCTAAAGGGTGCTTAAAATAAATATAAATGCTCTCTTTTATAGGTTACTTAACCCTAAGCATAATCTAAATTAGGACATGTGGACTTAGTTACCCATGTGCATGGTGCTAAGTCCAAATCATACATATAACTACTTTGGGTTATATGGTGTGTTTAGCTAATACTTATTTTGCATGTGTAGTTAGATTTATGTTTTTTATTTTTAGTGTAATTGTGCATTAGGAATTAGGATTAGTGTTATGGGGGATTAGGATGAGCGGAGGTTAGAAGGCATTGCCTTGGGAGGCCTTCGTGATGCCTTTGGAGCAAGCAAACCCAAATAAAGAAATGGAGGAGATATAAAGAAAAAAGATGAAGACCCCCATAGCATGTAGTCATCCTTAATTGTAATTATTCTTTTATAATCCGGGTTATATAAGGGTAGAGCTTGGCTACCCATTTTCTTTTTGGGTTGTACGGCAGTACCCGACTGCACCTACAGTTTATTCTTTTGCATTAGCTATAAAATATTTGATATTTTGTTTAACTTGTGCATTAGAAATTACATGTCTTTTCATAGTTTCTTTATGGTTGGTGTTTGTTGTATAACCTGTATGCGATTAGGCTCTTAGGAAAAAATAAATTTTCAACCCAACTACAACTCATAATTAAATTTATAAATAACTCATAACCTCATATAAAACCTAGGCATTAAATCAAGATAATTAAAAAATTTAGCAACCACTTAGTTGAATATTGTATGTCTAATATCATACATGTATGTTCTACCACTCTTGTAAAATGAGGGCCTTCATTCTTGCACGCATGGGAACCGCTTGACTTATGAGAGCAACTCCTACTAACGGGGCTTCACCATCTTCTTTTTGGATTTGACCCATAACCTACTTCATCATGCATTTAGGCATACAAAATCCCAAAGCATTTATCAAAATGAAATGTAAAAAATAAATAAATAAATTGAAAAGATTTGCATTAAACTAAGTCATTACTCATACCACTCATACTCTAGTCTCTTTAGAGAGTGGGTTTAAGAACTTTAATCTCTTTCTAAATAATAACAGCCAAACTATCTTGCAAAATATATGACTTGACCATATGATTTTAAACCATAGGAAGAGTTAGTTGGCTGTCACTCTAGACGGTTGTAAGTCCAGCAGTCGGGTGGTTTTCCTCTCTTGTAGAGGTAAACCATATACCCATCTTCACTTAGATTTAGGTCGCACTTTGGTTCTTACTAAAACTCCCTAAATTCAGGATTCGAGATAGTTGTTTCCTTCAGGCTACAAGCATAAATCCTCACCTCTTATGCATTTCTATAATCTTATGTTGTGGGATTATAAGTCCTAACTTTCTAATAAATTTTAACTCAAATACATAATTCTCTTCAATTTCAAACATATAAAAGCTCAAGCATAGGATAGATTGGAATGCTTACTAGGTTTCCTAGTATCATGAGCATTCCCTATTCATCTCCCTTTGGCTTTGATAATAAGTCTCTCCTTTTGATCTAACCTGATTGATTTTCTAAACATAATTAATTTATTGATAGTTCTATCTCTGAAATCTTTGGAGATAATAATTATCTATTTTAATCGAGAGTATTCCTAAGAAACTCACCTTCCTTAGGATGTAATTAACTATAGGGGCTTACCCCCATAGGGAACTTTAGAACCCGATTTAAATAAATCCTTCTTTATTCATCTATGTAAAGTAGGAGAAAAATCTTTGGTATATTCGAAGACTCATCATGCTTTTGGAGTCCTTATTAGGTGATTAGGTCTATTGTAGGGTGGTGATTTCTATATTTCAAGATAGTACATCATTCCTTGATGTCATACCCAATCACCTCAATAAGTACACCCTCAGATTTGCATGATATCCCCATACACTTAATCAAAAATAAACACCACAATGATTCAATTATTTTTTCAGATAAAAATGTACTCCAAATAAAATATTTTGTCAATGATGATTAATTCTAACAAAAGGTGCACAAACTATATTATATTTATTGAGTCGATAACTTGTATAAAAATTATGACATTCCCAAAATAGTCGTAGATCCTTGACATGCCATCACTCCAGAAAAAATTAACCAAACCATCTGACTCATCAATTTGGACATCTCATGCAAACATTCCATTCTCTACTTACTTTTCTGTGAACAATTGTATTAATGCATTAGTATCAACATTCACAATCCTTGTTCTTATTTATTTTTGAATATAATTGAAAGCATCTCTTTTTGTAAACCCAATATTCTCCACTCATCCAACTTACTTTGGTAAAATAATGTATTATTTTATACAATCATCTCTTCATTGATGCCTTTATAAGATCTTAGAAGATGCTGGTCACCCGACTTTGCTAAGGAATGATTATGACTTTCTATAAATTTTTTAACCTTCCAATTCCCATTTTAATCAATTAAAATCTAATCATGGTTGGACAACCGGTCATAATATCTATTTTCTTAAATTTGATTAAGCAGTTTAGATTGAAACCTTTTTTTAAACCTACTTTTGCACATAAGAAATTTTTTGATTTCAAATTCTTTAAGTTCAACCAATAACTAGCATGATCCTTCCGAATACTAAATCTAGTTTGATGTGCATAATCACAATAGAGTTCATATGCATCCTTTTCATTGTGAACAATAGTGCCAAGGAGTTTGCCTACAATTGATTCATGAGACATAACAACTTCACCATTGCACCGATGTTTTACCTCATACACATGCACAAATACACACACACGCACATATTATGAAAAATTATATAACATGTATAACTATGTACCCAAATCCTCTTGTAAAACACCCAAAATATTTTATAATATCATATGGATTCATAATTAGAAGGTATAAAGTGCTTTAAAATTAAAAAAAAAAAGCGAGTACACTCTAGAGTGTATAAATTATACTCCTGAAAAACAGATAGAAAATAGCCTAAATTCTCTTGAAAAGAACTCAAAACAACTTAGAATACCATTTAGATTCATAATTGAAAATCTCTTATCATTTAAATTTTTTTAAAAAAATGAGTACACTCTAGAGTGTACAGATTGTACACTTGGAAAGATGAACCAAAATTACCCAAATCCTCTCGAAAAGTATCAAAATAGTTTATAATATCATATGGATCCATAATTGGAAGGCACACAGTGCTTTAATTTTTTTTAAAAAAAAGTAGTACACTCTAATGTATACAGATTGTACTCTTACAAAACAGATAAAAAAAACAACCCAAATCCTCTTGGAAAGAACTCAAAACAGCTTATAATATCATTTAGATTCATAATTGAAAGTCTCACAATACTTTAAAATTAGAAAAAAGGAGTATACTCTAGAGTGTGCAGATTGTACATTTGAAAAAATGAACCAAAATTTTCCAAACCCTCTTGGAAAGAACTCAAAACTGCTTATAATATCATTTAGATCTATAATTAGAAGCCCCATAGTGCTTTAAAATTAAAAAAAAGGGAGTACACTTGAAAAAAATGAGTCAAAATTACCCAAATTCTCTTGAAAATCACCCAAAATAGTCTATAATATCGTATAAATCCATAATTGGAAGGTACACAGTGCTTTAAATTTTTTTTTAAAAAAGAAGTACACTTTATAGTGTACACATTGTGTTATTGAAAAATAGCCCAAATCCTCTTGGAAAGAACTTAAAACAACTTATAATATCATTTAGATTTATTATTGGAAAGTACATAATGCTTTATATATGAAAAAAAATGGAGTACACTTCAATGTGTACAAATTGTATTCCTGAAAAATTGCAGCAGAACTATCCAAATCATCTTGAAAAGAACTCAAAACAGCTTATAATATCATTTAGATTCATAATTAAAAGTACAAAAAAAGGAGTACACTCTAGAATGTATAGATTGTACTCCTGAAAAATTGCAGCAAAACTATTGAAATCCTCTTAGAAAGCACTCAAAATAGTGTAGAAAATTTATATTTCAAAAAGGATTTCAAAGAAGATCACTAAGTTTGTTTGGTTCTTTGGAATCGTAAAAGAATCGATTTTAACTTTTGGTGTATTTAGAATTTGCCGATTTGGTAATTCCAAATACGAACGATATAAAGTGATGTGGCTGTCGTTGCCGCCACATCGTCGTTTGCCGCCACGGCCGTGCCGTGCGATCGTCGGGCATCAAAACTTTCATAATTCTTTACATTACATTTTTTCAACTAAACAGAAAAAAGAAAAGTCATGAATTTGTAAAACTCTCAATCAAATAACTGTAAAGTAATCCTTTTATACTGAAATCCTTTTACATTTCATTCCTTTTATCTTTTCAAACAATAAGTAGTGTTTTAAAATAATTATATATATCTATGCGTATAAATTTCGATAATTCGTATTTTGAGATCATCTTAAATGATCTTCATAAGTCTATACCATCTTTTTTTTTATAATTGAAATGAGAGATTTTTATTTCTCTTTTTTTCAGTTCGTATGAATGAAAATTTAAATATACTTCTTCTTTATTTGAGTGTCATAAATTCATTTATATATTATTTTTAAATTTTCCTCACACTCAAAAATAATATCTAACCACGCTCAAAAATAACGTCCAATACAATCTCATTATTTTAACAGATCTGGTCGACTCCGATCACATTAATGATATCAGATCCCGCCATCCTTTATTTCGAGATGAAAGTCAAAAATTAATATTTTAAACTTAGACATCTACAAATCTGATTTTACTCCGCATATTTTCTCACTCCATCGAGCGGTTCTTATTTCCACAACAAAAGTCCGTCGTCTCCTTCGCGAGGAGCTGACGGCCTTACTTGTAAGCCAGGGTTGCTTTGGCCTTCCTGCCATTCTAGTTACCAAAATCCATTTGTTCCCATAGCCGGTCTTAGATCTGTTCTTCAAAAGGGCAAGGATATTTTGTACCACTGGTCAAGTAATCAGATCCGGCTGAACCTTGCCGTAAGTTGCGCCGGCCAAATTTACAGCGTACAAAATGGTACTTTTTCCTGATCTCACCAGCAATCTATGTTCCTGTGCAACTTATGGAGATAAATATTTGATTTCAACTATTGCTTCCTTCCTACTGGAAAGCTTTTTCGTTTAGTTCCGTGCGTATTTTTATCTCACTAGGGCGGTCACCATCCTCCGCCTCTCGGGCGCCGTGGCACAAGTTCTCGCCTCCTTGAACTCCGATTTACGCTTCCTTTGTTGCGTTTAGTGCTTCGAAGACGCACACTTCTGCCTTGGCTCGAGAAGAGTTCGGCGGAAGGTTTTAGACTTTGTCGCTGTTAAGATCTACTAACTTCGTTTTGATTTATCGTGGTTTTTGGGTGAATGGATTTTGAAGGGGAACCGCCACGTCTCCTTGTGCTTTACGCTTCCCAGACTGGAAATGCCATGGATGTGGCAGATCGCGTGGGAAGGGAGGCGGAACGCGGTGGCTGTCCTTCCGTTGATGTGTTGTCGATGGATGCATTCGATGCGAGCTTTTTACCCAAAGAGCGAATGGTCATATTTGTCGTGTCAACCACTGGACAGGGAGAGAACCCGGATTCAATGCAGGTTTTCTGGAAGTTTCTGCTGCAGAAGAATTTGAGTCATGGCTGGTTGGATGGTTTGAATTATGCAGTTTTTGGACTTGGAGATTCTGGTTACCAAAAGTACAATTTTACTGCAAAGAAGTTGGATAAAAGGATTATGGATCTTGGGGCAAAACCTATCATAAAGAGAGGCTTAGGGGATGATCAACATCCATCCGGGTATGAAGGTTCCCTCGATCCTTGGTTGTTGTCATTGTGGAACAAGCTGAATCACATGAATTCTGTATTTTTACCAAGAATTTCAGATATATTTGATGCCAGTAGGAGAACTTTAGATCATTGTAAATATCAAGTGACTTATCATAGTTCTAACGAGTTGCAGTCAGATTTTTCATCATTTTTAGACTTTCATAGTTTTGAGAAGATGGTTGAGACTGCTCGTTCAATTTATCCTGCAGCATTACATTGCAGTGGTGATCATATGCGACGTTGTTCTCTACGAATGGTGACAAATAAGCAGTTGACTAAAGGTGATCCCAGTAGAGATGTGCGTCATTTTGAATTCGAATTTCTTTCATCTAGATATGAGTATCAAGTGGGTGATGTGCTTGAAATTCTCCCAAGCCAGAATCCCATAGCTATTGATGCATTTATTAAACGTTGTAACCTTGATCCAAATTGTTACATCACTGTACAGGCTAAAACAAATAACAAATGGTCTTTTCGGTCTCAAGTTAATGGCTCCATGAAAATGAACCCAATCAAATTGAAAACTTTTGTGTCATTGACAATGGATATTGCCTCCGCTTCTCCTCGATGTTATTTCTTTGAGGTCATGAGTTTTTATGCAACAGTTGAGCATGAAAAGGAAAGACTACAGTATTTTGCTTCTTCAGAAGGGAGGGATGATCTCTATCAATACAATCAGAAGGAAAGGAGAACTGTCTTAGAGGTATTAGAGGACTTCCCCTCTGTCCAAGTGCCATTTGAATGGTTAGTGCAACTGGTTCCTCCTTTAAGAACACGGAAATTTTCAATATCTTCTTCTCCTTTGGCTCATCCTAAACAAGTACATTTAACTGTGAGTGTAGTATCCTGGACAACTCCATACAAGAGAAAACGACATGGTCTTTGCTCATCATGGCTGGCAGGAATAGATCCTCATGATAATAGAGAAATCTATATACCTGCTTGGATCCGTAATGGTTCTCTCCCTCCTCCTCCTCCATCTCTTCCTCTTATTCTCATAGGGCCAGGAACAGGGTGTGCTCCTTTTCATGCATTCATTGAGGAACGAGCGATGCAATGTGAGGGTTGCCCGGCAGCTCCTATTATTTTTTTCTTTGGTTGTAGGAACCAGAAAAACGATTTCCTTTACAAGGAGTTTTGGTTATCTCACACACAAAAACAAATGCTATCAACAGAAAAAGGTGGGGGTTTCTTTGTTGCTTTTTTGAGAGACCAACCAATAAAGATCTTTTTTGCAGCATAAGATGAAGGAAGTGAGTAGAAGGATTTGGAGCATGTTGACTTCTGGAGCTGCAATTTACTTGGCGGGTTCATCAACAAAAATGCCAGCCGATGTAACATCTACCCTGGAAGAAATTATAGCGGAAGAAAGCTGTGCTTCAATGGAGTCAGCAGTTAGGTGGCTCAAGATGCAGGAGAGGGCTGGTAGATTCCATGTTGAAACGTGGTCATGATTGCATAAATTATATTTCCCTAGGAATTATTTTCTTGTTCTACTGTTCCCAATTTCTGTTTTTGGTAGCGTGAGAGGGCCTAAACATAGACCATTGTACTACACGAGAGGCAAGCATATCTAGACGCATCCAGGGTATCTCATGGTATCCATTTGTTGGTGAATTCTGTTCATATCAGCTGATAGTTATATGTTAGTAGACTATCCTTTTTTTCTCCTGGCAGTCAATTATGTTTTCAAGTTTAGGCTATGGCTCTTTTGCTCTATGTTTGTTCATAATTCATTTTATGGGCTTATTGTAGCTTGAAAGTTGGTGTGCACGTAGTTTTATGTGTGGAGAGCCTATTGTAGCTTGAAAGTTGTCTAACAATATTCTTAATCATTTTAATAAATCCAATCTGATCCAAAATTTAAAATTAGGATTTTTTAAATTTTTTACCTATTCAATTTTTTCTTTACATTCTTTTTTTTGTGTTGTATTCAAGTTGACCTAAGTAACTTGAAATCAACTTAAAGTTGATATGATTACTATTTGTATTGAAATGCTATAAATACATTGATAAACTAGAAATATATATGAGTTATATTCAAATTTATTGGTCATAATGATCTAAAAAAATTGCATGATCTATATAATAAATAGGTTAAACGGGTTGAGTTGCAATTAGGTAAATTTGAGTTAAGTTGAATTTGGGTCAAACCTTTTGACTCATATAATAATTAGGTCAAGTTTAAGTCAAGTAGATTTAGAACAAGTTAGTTTGAGGTTAGATCTAAACTTCACCCTTCAACTCAAATTGACAACTTTGAAATAAATTGGGGGCAATATGCATCTATGTATAAGTTTTCATGGAAAACTCTTTTAACTTTTGTGCTTACTTAATTGTATACAATTTTTTAAACTTAATGGCTCGTGTGTAATTTTGTTCTTTGTCAATTTTTTTCATTTTGGATGTTATACACAATTATGTACACGTGTTTTATGATAAGTTGTTTTGTTTTTGGTGTTGTGTTTAGTTATGTACGACACTCCAAACTCAAATTAAATATTATATATATCTCTGTACAAGTTTTTCATTCTTATTGTTGTACACTAGTGTGCAATCTGATAATCTCAAAGGGTTGTACACAGCTTTGCATTTTTATTTTTTAGCTAGTTATTTCATTCTTAGTGCTGCACTAAAAGTACGCATAACCTTTTAATCTTAAAGTAAGAGTTGTAATTAAGCATGTAAAAGCATTTTATGATAAGTTATGTACTTAAAAGGATTGGACATAATTATGTATATATGTTTGATTGAAAGTTATTTCATTGTTGGTATCATGTAGGTTGTATACAATCCTCTAAACTGGAAGGACTATTCCTAATTGTCTACTAGTATTTTATGACATTATTTCATTTTAGATGCTAGGCACAGCCCTATTCACACATAGTGAGGCTTGTACATAGTTGTATGCAAGTGTTTTCTGACACATTGATTCATTCTATATATAAGACATAATTATTTACAACTCTTTAAACTCAAAATAAAAGTTGCACATAACTTTGTACAAATTTTTATGCGAATTTATTTCATTATTTGTATTACACATAATCATGTATTACTCTCTAAACTTATTTTAGAATTTATATAATTGTTTACATGTATTTTATGGCAAAATATTTTTATTATAAGTGTTGGACACAGTTATATGTTGACCATTACACCCATATTTTTAATTATACATAATTATGTACATGTTTTATGAAAATTATTTCATTATCAATGTTATGCATGACAGTATACAACCCTTTGAACTCAAAATAAGGTTGTACATAGTTGTGTGTAGGGTTATACTCTATTGGAGTTCATTGAAATATTGAAGCAGCTTGACATTTAGGCTTGTGAGCTAAGATTTTTTTTAAAGTTCGACCCTTACCTCAAACTGATTAACTTGGAACTTTATGTTCAAGCTCAATCATCGGACCTGTTGAGCTTGAGATTTTTATGTCCATTTGTCTCTTTGAGCTTATTGAATCAACAAAATAGTTCAACTTTTAATTTTGTGAGCTAAGAATTTTTTGCTAGTTCAACCGTTAGGCATATCTTATTTGATTTGTAAGCTCAATACTTGGACTTGTAATCTTGAAATTTACATGTTGATTCAGATTCTAGTATCACTTAGTTAATAAAAACAAGTTAACCTTTAGGCTCTTGAGCTAAAGAGCCATTGTTATGTGTAATTTTATTATGTTGTAAATATGAGTTGCCAATTAACTTCCATAATTTTGACGGTAAAGTTAAGCTGAATTGCTTTGAATAAGATTTATATAAAATTACCTCTACTTTGAAAAAAAAATGATATAGTCCTTATTTACTCTTTTGATATTTAAGATGATCATAGTTTAAGCACTTAAGTTCTTTAAGCTAGCAATGTTAATAGCAGCTTGGGTTTATGTTTGATTAGTTCACAAATGGCTTAACCAACAATGTATAATATTTTTGAGATTGTAGTCATGTATAAGACGCATAGGCCTTACAGCTTTCATATTGGTAAGTTGTTAGGCCACTCTTATGCATTTTCAATGATGAAGGGACCTTCTCGGTTCAGGTTAAAATTCTCACCAATACTTCGATGGGGAGTTATAGGTTTTCAATGATGTGAATTAGTTTACTCATTTTGAAGCTTCTTGTATTGATTATATGATAATAAGATCTAGTCATCTTTGCCTTGTGATTTTCCAAATTTTGATGAGCTTGAATTTATATTTTATCAAGGGCTTTGAGTTCAGTAAACCTTAGACAATCATTTTTTATTAAGGTAGCTTAACATTAAGAGGGAGTAGGGAGTGTTGTCTATCTTCCAAACACAAGCAATTTTAGAGTGGCTTTTGTTACAATTTTATATGTGGTGTGAGGCCTTTAAAGCTTATGTTAGTTTGACATGTCATTCTGTCTTGTTTTTTTTTCTGGGAGAGGGTCTTCTTTAGTAGTTGTATCAAAGTATTGTTGATTATCTCTGCTAAATACTTGATTTTTGGGTTATATATTGAGGAATAGTGCGAATCTTATATCGCCTGATGATTTAGTAAATTTTAGCTCTAATGAGATTGTGTCACTATCACATATAATTCAGCATAGTACCTTAAATCTAAAAACAACATGATCTCATAAGAATATCATATTTTTTGCCTTAACTTTAGGAGATTGTTTAAACTCACTTCAAAAAATACCTGATTGGTGTGGGGATAAATCGATGCATTAGAAAAGAAGGTAGATATATGAGGTTGATTATGGCAGTACCCTAACTCTCAAATGACTAAGATGCTGCTCTAGGAAGCAACATATTAGATAGTCAATATAAATTGTGATGTAATACCAACATAATGGTCAAGAACAAGATCACGAACTAAGGCACTATATTAATAGTTGGATTTATCGTGCACAACTCTTTATGCAAGAGTATGAGTGACCCATCTCTCTCCAAAGTCAAATTGCAATAAATGGAAATTTTAAATTGAATCTTTTGATGTTAAGGTCAACCTCACCATGTAAAGAATAAAGGATATTGAAAGATTTCATGCTCAGTCAACTACTTTATCTTCCTATTTTGACTAAGCCAAAATCTCATCTTTATGGAAGTATTTTTTGTATTTTTTTGTTGTTGTTGTTTTCATTATTATTGCATTATGACAAGTTATCAATCTAAACATTAATGTTTTATTAGCTTCAAGTGCTTTATTATAAATAAGCCTTGGGTAGCTATAGGCTTGAAGAAGCCTATAAATATTTCCATGCTTTGTACGAATTATTGAATAAAATTATGTATTTGGTTGAACAAATATTGCATGTAAAGATATGGTGGCTTCCTTGCTCTTCGGTGGAATATTGTAATTAATCCTTGTTTGCTTAGAAGAAACATTATCCCCCATCTTCGAGATTAAGATTCATTTTTCATGAGGTAGATTGAGTTTAATTTAACAAGAAGACCATAGTTTTTTATAGGTGCAAGTCCTTGTAATTAATTAACTCTCTTGTTTGTAGGAAATTACTCTCAATCAAGGATTGAAACATGATTTCATACCTAGGTTCAAAGCCAACGTTTGGATTTTAATTAAAAGGGGGATGCTTGGAGGAATGGAGACGAAGTTGATCAAAATTTCATGGTTTTATCATTCTGAAAATATCACTGGTGATTATATTGTAATATCCAATACATCTGATTAGCAACTATGGGATATATGGATTTTTGTTATTTTTAATTATAATTAATTTAGTAGGATTAATAGCATGATATTGACTTAGAATATAAATAGTGTTGGGGCTCATATGCATTTGAAGACTCAAATTTAATTGAAATGATGAGGCTTACACCTCTATTTGACTTATATGGATTTTTGTTATTTTTAATTATAATTAATTTAGCAGGCTTAGTAGCATAATATTGACTTAGAATATAAATTGTGTTGGGAAGCTCATTTATTCATTTGAAGACCCAAATATAAATTGTGTTGGTTCTAATAATCTTGTCTTGCTGGCAAAGCTACCAAAAAGGTGAGTCTTATGATCTTTTCCTCTAGGCAAGGAGACCTAATGCTAAAATTTATTTATTTTTGAAGTGGGGCTTATGTTCGTAGAAAACCCATATATGTCTAGCTTTGCATGGTCTTCCAAACTTTAATAAGAGTATCAAATTTAATAACACGATATGTTAAAAATATTAAATAGGTTTGGCTTAGCACTGTGGGCTTAAGTGCAGGTGATATTAAAATATGGGTCTGATGACTTGATGTTATAGGCAAGATGACCTGATGATGGCAACTTACGGTTGGATCGGGAGTTAGCTAGGTTGACCTCGATCCTTGATTTGTAAGCTTGATTTATCAAGTTAACAACACTAAATTTGTCATTTATTTATCAAGTCTACAATACTAAATTTGTCATTTTCAGAAAGTTACATGTGGTTCTTCCCTGAACTTCATTGTTAACTACTGAAACGGACTTAAGAGTGACAAATAATGAATATTAGTTTTTTTTTTCTCTTGGAATTCTTAATGCTCATGCCTTAAAA
Source organism: Cymbidium sinense (assembly GCA_021442155.1). Classification (NCBI taxonomy): domain Eukaryota; kingdom Viridiplantae; phylum Streptophyta; class Magnoliopsida; order Asparagales; family Orchidaceae; genus Cymbidium; species Cymbidium sinense. The sequence goes on along the minus strand of CM038220.1, from coordinate 117,513,405 downwards.
TTCTTATTTCTTGCACAACTCCCGAAATTGATCTAATTGTTAATTGATACTTCCAGGTATACCATTCAAGTTTTGTTGATGAGACGGGTATAACCAAAGCTTGTGGATGCCCTCTTCTCCCACTAAAAACTCACATCAAGGGCCCTGCTCCAGCCTCAAATCTAGGTTTCTATGCAAATATATCTTCCTAGTGAATTTTCTCTATAATATTCTATTTATTAATCATCACCATTCACCTTTTTTTTTGGCAGATAAGATTGATATTATTGATGAATCAATATCCTTCTTTAGAGCTAATGTCTTCTTTAGGAACTTTGACACTAGAAGCGCCGCAGATAAGCTGCTATTATACCTTACTTTTTACATTAATGTGGCCCTAAAAAAATTTGAAGGCTGCAGAACATTGGCAGTGGGAACCAAAGCAATCATTAACCTGGGTCTTGAAAATGTTCCAGTACCTGGAGAACAAGGCATTCCTTTTCCTGGACTCTTTAAGGTCAGTTAGAGAAGTGAGACACTTTTAAAGGGAAGGCTCTTGAGTCTTTAGGTGTGTACTTTAATATCCATAAGGAAATATGAAGGCATTGGCATATAAATGACCACAGTTTTTAGTTCTTTTTTACCACCATTTACTATTGTTTAACTTTCACATCACTTTTTAATCTTGGCACCTCATCACACACTACTTTTCTCTCTCTCTACAATGCTTCGCGCCCCCTCCCCTCTCTTTCCTCTCTTTTTGAGTTATGAGGAGCTGTTGGATTCCCTCTCTCAATTATGCTATTGACTATACTCACATAAACTCTATGAAGATGCTCTTCAAGTTTTTCAAATATTTATTTATCTTATATTTCCAAGCATCACCATGTTTCTATGGCTTTTGTATCTCTTATAATTGTTATATATACTTCACTTTTATAATGTTTAGATTCTTTTTTTTTTTTTGAATGAAAATTGATAGTTTCTCTTTCACTTTTAATGAATAATTTCTTAAGCGTGTCAACTAATATCTCTTAGAGAAAGACTTCCAATAAGGGATGAAAGTATGTACGACAAATGATTATTTATGGACTTCGCTCCTCTGCCCCTCTCTTTTTTAGTTATCTATACTTCACTCTTGTAACTTTTAATTTCATTATGATTAGTCTACTTTAGATGAGTTATTATCCTTACTATTGCAAGGTTAGAAGGCTTAGATTGATTAACATCCTTTAAACATAGTTATCAAGAGTTGAAATATTATGTTGTTAAGTTCATCAATATATTTATACAAGTATCAAATCCTAATCATTCAAATCAACTTCAAATAATTAGGAGTAATGATTATGTCATTTCAGGATAATTTTTTATTGCATTATTTCTTTGGGTCAGTATTATTCATTTATTTTATTACTATATTTTATTTTTTTAATTATGATAAAAATATATTTTATTTAGAACTTCTGTATAATTACTTTTACAAATAATTATGATTGCTCAAAATGAACCTGAATGAAATGTATGCTAAAAATTATTTTGATTTTTTATTCAATTTCTTCCAATAAATGAATTAAATATCCAACATTTATTAATTTCAAATATTCAATTAACGACCCACTTGAAATAATTATAACATGTGTTCACGATTAATTGTCAATTTAAATCATAAATATATATTAATTTATTTAAAATATTTTAAATTTAGTTATATAATAATAATTAAATTAATGTATTTACATATAATTTTTTTTAAAATATATATATATAATAATAAATTGCAATTTAAGGGCTGTTTGTTTGCCAGTATTTGGAATGCAGTGTAAAATGAATATAGTGTAAAGTGAATATAGTGAATTCTGAATACTTTACAGTTGTTTGATTTTATGTAAAGTAAATACATGTAAATTATATTTTCTGTTTGATTGAGCATATATAAAGTAAAGTAAATACATGTATATGGTGTCCCTACACTTGAAATATTTGAGATGAAATTTTTTCATTAATTGAAATATTAAATTAATAAATTAAATATATATTAAAATATAAATATTTTATAAATAAAAAATGACTACTTAATTTACAAAAATTATTATATATTTATTTTAAAAGTGAAAAAAATTGAACAATATGATGTATCTCTACATAACTTGAATTCATTAAATAATTATTCTCCAATGCCATGCGATGTCTGAATAACAATGCATATCAAGGACGTGATTCAAGTTATGATATGAGGATTAATTGGTGATTTTTTTTCTTTACAGTGCTCCAGTTACCATCTCACAACTCTAGAGTAGAACAACTCAAAAATCACTATGACCGCAACTACAATAGGCAGGTAACATGACAACAATTTTATGTTCAAAATCCATCTAAATATTATCGAACAAAGAAAGAACCTTTCCATCTGATTGCTTCAAGAAAGATTTAGGTTTTCCCAAAATTATTTTCTACATGAATGATATTAACACCAAAAATCAAACAAAATAGACAGAGCAGTTTTGTATTGAATTATCGAACATATTTCACACATGAAGGTAGTTGCCTATTCATAATAAAAAAAGAAGCATATAGAAATCAGACATTGAAGCTTGATTCCACAGGTTTCAGACAACCTTTCTGCATTCATGTAGAGACAGAAACAAGATACTGCAAGTTTGATCCCAAGCAATTCCAAACTCATTAAAAGTTGCATCTTGAAAATAAGAGACTAGATGTACAAATCTGTTCAAATGAAATTAAAAGAAATTTTATAGAATATTTTCAAATTGAAGGAAGACGACTAACTCATTTGCACGTTACAACATGCAAATCTCTAATGAAAACAATCCTCAAAATAATAAAATGATATAATTAAAAATAGATAGTAAAAAAACCAATACAAACCTGAAGACATTGAACCAATAAATGTCTCCAGAAATCTAACAATAAGCATAAAGAAGTGTTGCCCTGATGAAGCATGGCTTCTTACTGATGACATTGTCCTACAATAACAGAAAAAGTCAAAGCAAAACCAATATGCAAGGGTTACTTGAAAGAATAAACTTGAAAATTTAAGCTCACCTATATAAAGAAATTGCCATCTTACAATTTGCCAAGATTTTGAAAAGAAAAGCAAAAAAAAAAAGACAGAAAATCAGAGGATAAAATGGATAAGCAAGAAAACAGTGACTAATTTGTGTATACTGGGATTTCAAACATACTGCATCATTTAGAACAGATTCTCCAAACACCAATGCATACAGGTTCATATCAGTGCCAAGTTCCTGTGCAACATGTAAGAAAGAAGATGAGGCAATTTAGGTGACACTTGCCCAAACAACATGTACACAAAAGGATGAGAAACAGAACCAACAATAACCCGCAAAACCCTACAAAATTTATATCTGTACTTTAAAATTTAGATACTTTGTCTTATGGACACATCATGCCAGTATCCCTGAACAGTCAAATACAAGACTTTATAGAAACTAATTTCAAAGGAGACGTGCAAAAACCATCTCATCACAAGACAAACATAACTTCTATGCATCATCTCAATATGTTACACCTAATACAAGGCGGATAAAAGCAAGCAGAATTCCATGCTTCCTCTGTAGATTATTATATGACAAGCAAACTATGGGTGGAAAATAAATTAAAAGAGGAATATCCGTATGGTATAAACTGATGGGTAAAAAAAATCACAAATGCAAAACTAAGCAGCTATCAAAATCAGTCGGTAAGAACCATAATCTAAGCTGCAAGGAATGACCAAGAAAAAAATGTTACAAAACAGTAGGTAAGCATTCTGGGAAATACTCAGAATAAAATCTGGGAAGGAAATGGTACTTCTAACATAATCCAAGCAATCATCAGGCTAATTCAATCATACGAAAAGTATTAGTGATGCATGTAAAAAGGACTTAGGATATTTGGAAAAACGCAATATGACAGTGAAATCATACAATCACAAGTACAAGAGAGATTGATTTAGTAAAGGTGCCATATCTTATTTCAATGTTTATTTGTCCTCTTTTTATTTGTAAAGTGTGCTGGCTTATGAGGATCTTTCATGTTATTTGTTATTAATAGGTGCTTGTTTAAAAGTTAGGTATATGGGTCAGCTTTAGTTGATTGGGTACGGTACATTCAAGTTTGATATGAGTCAAATAATCAAATAATATAGAAGTATAAGACAGCTGAAAAAATCATACATATCTAAATTCACAGAAAATCAATCCCATATTTATACATAACAGTCAACCAATTCACATTTCGGGAAGAAAGAAAGCTTAAAGATCCAATCTTTCCCCCTCTTTTGGGTGTTGCCTTAGCTGGAAAGAAATTAAAGAAAAAAAGATGAAGAAACGCATGCCAACTAACAAATATATGCAATTCAGATCGAGGAAATCATTTAAGAGATCAAGTTGAAACCAGGGCAGGAAGCCTCAATCCTTGAACAACTTTCAGAAACAATCTGTATAAAAAATTAAATTCCCAAGAACAAAACAAGTTGCATGTATATACGTCAAACATCATGATAACAGAAATGAAAGGAGAACATATCACTCAACAGGCACAAATGCAAGGACAAAAATATGTGAAAATAGTCTGGTACATTGCAGCATGGCCTGGAAAACAAAGAAACTGTGATGATCTGACCCATGTATGTGTAAAGGTTGCTCAATGTACAAAAGCACTGCATAGGAGTATTCAAATTTTATTTAAAAAAACAAACCAATACAAGAAGATAAAGGATTTGCAGTGAGTTATAGCCAAGGAAACTCGATTCCGTATAGTGGTCACAATATCTTAGCATTAGCTGTCAAGACTCAAACTACAATTAACGCATATAAGGAACAACGACTATAAATGGTAAATGAATGCACATAGCATAAGCAAACTGATGAAAGTCCTGAAACAATCATGAACCTGAAATATAGATAACACGGTCACAGGATCAGTGGCTGATATAAGAGCACCAAACATCATGCATTCAACCAGTGGCAGTTTATACATGTAAACATTAACCCACCAAGGTAGCTGAAAATAAAATATGGCAACTAATAAGATTAAAAACTTAAAAACATGGTACTCATTTTGCAAGGAGGTGATAGCACACTGGCATACTTACACTAAAAGACCAGTAACAATTGAAGCTATAAATGTTCCCAGTATAGCAAACGTTATAATGGCTCCAAAATTTGAAAAGAACGGTTTCTGAAAATAAAAAAAATGTATGAGCATATCAGATACAACTTGAATACAGTACTAGAAAGGTAGAATCTGCACAAAAACATAAGCTTAAAGGACTTACTGGTGCTAAGCTGAAACCTGATTGAGTAGAGTGGAGTGGAACCAAGGGAAAAAAACAAAACTGCAGATAGTAAAAAAATTCCCAAGAGTGTTTAACGAAAAGAATAAAGAAAATGAAAACTCCACATAACACAATTTGGATATAATATAATCGGAGGCAGTAGGAAAAGGAAGAAAAATTCTTCGTGAAAGTTGAACCATTTCCTGCAATGAACAACCATATAGCAAGTAAGGAACAAAAGCATTACGCATATTGGTGATAAATTTCAAGAAAAAAGATAACAGAAAAACAAACCTAATATTCATTTCTGTATTAGAAACATTGGCAAAACCACCAACAACTAAACCTGCATGGTGATGGTAAAAAAATAAATGCTAACAATTAGTGAAAATAAACCTGCTCAAGACTGCCTCTTAACTAAACAAAAAAACAAACCCAAAGGAACTCAGCTAAAGCAAACTAAAAGTAAAATGCTTCCAAAAATTTAAAAATATGGGAAGCACACTTCAGTAGTGAAAAAATTGATGCCGCACAATGCCATTCCTAGCACCTGTAATACATCATCACGTAACACTATGGAAAAATGTTGAAAGATGTTGAGTAAAAAAATGCCAAAAAAAATGTTATTCTGTTCTCATTGATTCGAAGTAGTGGATGCATGATACTGCATCTAAACAACTTCTCTATGAAGGGAAAAGGAACTATCGTACATTATATATATAAGCCATTCTTTGGTAATTCCAGTGGCCATGAACCAATAAGAGGGGAACTAAGAATCTGAACTGTCCAATAGCAAAGTCTGAGGCCATCACTGCCTGTCGACCTTCTTGCCCGCTAATGCCTATCCCAACATCAGCCAGCTGGATCATCGAAACGTCATTTGCACTTGCTTAGCGCATGGATATTAAAATTCTGGACCAATAAACTCATATAAACCAACAGCTCCTAAATGCATATGACATCATTGCAGAACAAAAAAAGATGACTTCATATAATTGCCATCTCTAATTGCAAAGGTCATATCATCTGTTCTCTTCTTGATTAGAGCAACAATCCCAGCTTTCTGCAATGGAGCCACTGCAGCATAGAAACGTCACACGATGTTAGCATACCACATGATAAAGTTCTATAGTAGCATACCACATGATAATCAAATCTCACTAAAATATATCAAAAATGAAGCGGACATGATTGACAAACAAAAAATGTATTCATTTAGAGATTTAGAAAGAAGACTGATAACATAAAATATAAAATAAGAATGTAATAAGAAGGCGATCTAATTTGTCAGACACCTCATGTGCAGAGAGAGAGAGAGAGAGAGAGAGAATTTGAGTTTAGGATAAAGTACTGTTGTATGCGATAGTTGTAAACAATAAGATTTAAACGAGAATAACATAAACACAAAATACAAAATCATCTTCCTAACTCCTTGTGCATCCATCTAGCTTTTGATTACGTAGGCCTTGAAAGGAAGGATCAATCATCGTAGGATTATTTGATAATTTTCATAAATTGTGTCAATCTCCTCACCGAGAAAATCTTGGAATACTATAAAGCTCATTAATTCACCTAACATTTGTCTCTCCTTAAAATCTCTTGTTGAACTCAATTGCATTTGCAACTGGCTACACTATCACCCATCATCACAATATAATCATGCAGATTGATCACTTTCATTCTTTTAGTCTTCTTGTGTTTATTTAATCCTTTCAAGATGAGGGTATTGATCTCTTTGTCTTCTCTCAAGAGTTTTGGATCGACATCCGGAAACTCAAATGGATGCATCTATGTATGACTCGACAAAACTTGGAGACTCAGAATCATCTAAACTTATATGTTGAGTACAAATGAAGTTTCGTAATTTCCGACTTTGCCCATTCTCATGCGCATGACCTTCACCACAAACTTTCTAATTCATTAACATACAATTGGAATATTTAAAGCTAGCATCTTTTGGAAAAGCCTATAGCAAGAAGTTAAAAAAAGTTAACATAAATTTTTAAAAAATTTAATGTGACAAAGCTATGTATTACAAAAAATACCTGAATATGTGATATGTATTCCTCTTGTCCCATCAATATCATTTTTTTATTTTCATCCCAAGACACACCTGAATTTTTTCTTCACCTCCTGGATGTGATTCCATATTCCTCTTTGATGTCGATCTGATTTTACATTGTTGTGTGTGACTTCAATTCCAAATTGCTTTCAATTTATAAGAAACACCTTTGTACACAGTATCATTGAAGCCTTGAGCGTTTCTCATATTTGCATCAATATACTCACACATGATTTGCAAAAGCTCTGGAATCCATCCTAGTTTTGTATTCTAGACAAAATGCTTTCTTTTAGTTTTTAATGCTACTGGAGGGTTAGGAGGTAGATTGTCCATTTAACCTAGTTAGACAACAATTATATTGAAACAAATAGTAGTAGTTAGTGAGTACAAAATAATCTTATACAAGAAATTTTGACAAATAAAGATAAATCTATAAAAAATAAAGATGCTTTATACTACCAAAAAAATTAATATCTTTATCATCCAGTACATGTATATGTCAACCCAAAAAGTTAAACAGTCAATATCAAAAAATATGTAAAGTGATTACTAATAAAATATGTTTAATTGAAGCATATTAAATTTAACATCTCAAAATATGGACTATGTGCCGAAGGATATTTTTGTCATCCAAAATTCTAAATAATAACCAACTTCGCTCATGGCTCACATTGCTTAAGCTATTTGATCCCTTTTGTACAACCACTCACCGGATTCTTCTATAATCCTTATGTCATGCCCACTATTATGTGCTCTCATATCCCGCTCGTCCTCTGAAAGAATGAAATTATCACCACCTTCTGAAATGATCCAATTATGTAATATACAAGATGCACGAACAATATTAACTTGTGTTTCTAATGGAAAATATGGGTCGCACTTGATAATATCAAATCGATTTTTTAAAGAACCAAAAGCACGAAGTACGGAGTGATGAATGCCGAAGGTTAAATAACTCTTGAGCATTGGTTGGCTCTTGTTAGTGAATTCTTTTAGATGATATCTTGTTACTAAATGGAGATATAAAACCCTTCCTAAGTAGTAGCCACCGCCCACTAGGTAGTACTTACGTGAGTAAACGTAAATCAAATTTTATAATTAAAAAAAATTTTGTTAGGAAGTTTATAAAAATATTTTATACCTTTTGAAATAAACAACCATCGACGTTAAGGCATTACAGTCAGAAGATCACGTGTCGAACCTTCCCACCTAAGACATATGTAAATTTCAAATCAAGTCTATCGCCGCAAGCACATTTTGGGTGATAAGATTTTCTCCCTAAAGGCATTCATGCTCCTTAGAACCCTACTTTAATATGGGTTACATCTAGAAAATCCATAATCCTAAAATTAATAAGTGAAATTAGTAAGAGCATTAAAATACTTATATAAGATATCAAACATACCTTGAAGAAAGGCATGAATCTATCGCCGATTGCATTTTATGCGTTCCAATGTCGCAGTTTTATCATCTCATGTCGTAACTCTCCTACAAAGATATAATGCAACATTAAAGTACCTACTCACGCTCCTTTGAAAGTCGAATCGAATAACCCGATTTTGCGCCGCGCTTGCGGGTATGTAAAATATAAATGTTCTTTCAATTTTACATTTCTACAACTAAACCTCTTCTGCGAAATAGATCGCATAATTTGAAAAAAGGTGCTTTTTTCATTTGAACCATATTCAAGCAATCTGAATCAGATCCAAGATATAATCTAGAAAGGTATGTCGCACGCTGAATATTTCGCTCATGATTAATTCTTTGTTGATTTCTTTGTGTATCCAATAATATATATATATATAGTGATTGAGCTATGCAGAATATCCCATTTAATTATTCTAATTAATTTTATTTTAGCTAATTAAACCGCATCAGAAGATCTAGTGCTTCGCGCATCATGATTAACCTCGACGCTGGGATGTTAGATCTCTCCGGCTTCTATTTCACTTCCTTCCTCCGCCCTCATTTCCTTCACGCCAGATGAGATCGCCGCCTTCCTCGATCGCTTCAACGACGGAATCGGCGCTCTGACCTGAACGCGAGCCGCCGTCCTTCCTTCGGCCGACAAGGTTCTCTCTCGTGGACACGAATCTCCGTGACAGAACGCAGAACGACGATCCGTTCGCGTCGGCTTCACCGAACCGCCGCTTCTTCATCGCTTCGTCGCTGCTTGGGCTTCGCCGTCGCGACACGATTTCGGCGCTGGCCAAGCCGTCGGCTGAAGGCCGCCAGTCCCGCCAGATTGGAAATCCTGAACCGACGGTTGGAAAGTCCCGTGAAACCGCTTCTCGGAACGGAACCGATCGGCAGGAATTCTGCCGGCCGACGGGAAACTTAGGAAAGTTGTAAGTTCTTAATTTTCCCTATCCCTTTTCTTTCAGCCTTCCTGGCATCAAAATGCGTGATTGAGGAGTTCGAACTGCTTTTGCGTGAGTGGTAGAATTATCGAGGATTTAGATTGACGTTTGTTAATTTTAGTTTATTGATCAGGTAGAATTAATAGCGTTAGAGATTTCTTTGGAGATTACTTTGGAGACCTGTCTGCCATGAGAGAACAATTTCGGTAAGATTGGTGTTAATTATGTTTCATTTATGGGTTGTGGCGTCATGTTAGAAGAGTTATTTTATTATAGGTCACAGACTGGGAGAATCGAGATGCACATCACGACCGACTTGTATTAATCGGTGGGACATACTCTAATATAAATTCAGTTTCTTCTTATGTATGCCATTATTTCTACGACTTCGTATAAATTGTATGAATGTATATATAAAATGTAGATATTTACGTTGAATGCATATAAATGTTGATTACTCGCCGCAGATTTATGATTTACAATGATTACATGGGTCAAAGATTGATTTATGTATAGAAATGATGAAAACACGTTAAATGCAATGAAACAGAAATGTCGTGAAAATTGTGATAGCTATAAGAATCACGCAGATAAAAAAGTCGACGAGATGATGTGATTAGGGGATCTTAGATCCCCGACTGCATTTTGAGGTCGGTCGCAGTCTATATGTAGGTCGAGCCCCGCTTACCTACTTGTTTTTACGGCCAGACGACCCTTATGAATGAAAGTCAAAACCCAAGAATTATAAATGACATTTCAAAATGATTTGATCAAACCGAAATGAAAATCACCGTTCTTCGATATATTGACGATAGATGAACTTGATATCATATATTTCTACAAAGATTGTTACATTTGCAAAGACCTACAAAGATATTGTTCGCCATAATGTTACATTACCGCAGCAGCTTTTACCTGCTTTACCAGTTTTATAGATTTACATGTACATGCATTATTTCTACCGCTCAGACCGAAATTGCAAGATTCTTGTCACTTTTAAATTTACGATACTACCGTTGAAAATTCGGAAAAGACGAAAGGGTAGTTACCGTTATTGATCAGATAGTTTGGGAAGCTTAAAGGCTTTTGGCACGCATAAAATTAAATGTCTTTACCGCTCAGATTTATTTAAAGATTTCACGCTTAGATTTTGTGTTATGAATTAAGAAAGAAGATATGAATTTAAATGATGATTTGATTAGATACACCTTGACTTCGCTTCGCAAGAAGACAGTAACGTGTGGTGGAATCGGTCCAATCGAGTCATCCTCTCTGTTACACGCCGACGATCCCAAGATAAGGGGTCATCCGGGGTGTGACAGAAGAGATCGTCGAGCAATAAAGTTGATAACAGAGCAAAAAGATTGATAGAAATGGAAGCATGATTTGGATTTAGGGATGGATAAGTATGAATTGATTAATACAGAGCTATAGGACGATTAAGTTTGGGTTAGGAATTTATATGTTCTTAATTTCATGCATGTATGATATTGAGTAAATCGGTATCATATAAATACTTTTTTGTTAATTTCAGATTAATTTGCCTGAAGAAATGCCAGAAAGGTTATCTCCTCTGAGACTAAATGCACTGAATTGCTCACAAGATAATTAACGAGTGAAATACAACCCGAAAGTGAAGGTAGATCGATGAATGGAGTAGTTCAGTTGATTTCCGGTTGCAAGAAATTTCTATGGAAAAATCTGCGGACTGCATGGATCTAAGTATGGTTCGACCAACATTTGAGGATATTTCAAACGCTCAAACCACCGCGATTCAAGCGGAGCCGATCCCATATATGGAAGATTGCTTAAGATTGAAAAATTTTGGATGGAATGATTTGCCAAAAAGAAGTAAGATCAATTACTTTTGTGTGAAGGGGAGGCGAGTGGTGGGCTCAACATAGAAAGATTTGACCGATACCCATTACTGATCAAATGGGATGAGTTTGTCAAAGTATTCAAAGATTGGTTCATTCCACCATCGTGACCGCTTTACAAGACAAATTTTTCAATCTAACGCTCAAAACTATAATGCATATGAAGTTCGAAGTTCACTCTTTCAGATGCTCCACATTATATCATGAAGAGAAATGTCATAAATTTCTCGGCCTCGAGATCAATTAAGATTAAGATTAGCTCCTCGACATCGCTCAGTTCTGAAGCTGAAGAATGGAAAATGAGTTAAATTTTTCAAGAAGGGATTCACAGCGAAAGAAGTTTAAAAGGAGAGGCCGATTTCTAACAGCCGATTTGCTAAGAAGAAACTTAAGTTTGATGACGAAAACAAAGCCAGAGAAACCTATGTGATAAGTGTGGGAAAAGACATTTTGGTCAATGTATGGAGATCGGGGAGATGCGATGTGGTCGAGACATCGGACTGACCGCCTAATGGAGAAGAAGAAGGATGTAAAGCCATACAAGACAGGGTCAACAAAGAAAATTTTGGAAGCCGGAAGCGCGTAACACATTTTGGGAAGACCTTCAATTCAAAAGGAAAAACTTGAGAAATAAAAAACCAACCTCCCTGTAAAGCCGAGTTTTGCTATCACCCACAAGAAGCGGAATCAAAGTGGTGTCGTATGCTTAAAATTTGATCATTTTGGCTCGTTGATTCCGCCGCATTCGCTCATTTCGATTCTTTTCGCCAGTTTACTGATGCTTATTTATTTCACCAGATTGAATGGTAATGCCTTGGTGATAGTATGAATACAATAGAAATGTGTTGACATTAACATTCAAGATAAACACTTTCCTACGAACTAATTATCTTACCAATCGAGACATTTTGACGTTATACTGGTATGGATTGGTTGATCAAATATTTTGCAACAATTGAATGGAAGAGGAGAGTGAAATTTGGCATGCGTGAAAAATTATTTTATTTTTCTTGTGATAAGAACGCCGCTTCTTTGATTAGGCAAAAGTTGAGTAAATATTTAAGAAGGTGAAATGGTATTACCAAATTAGATGTGTTGAATAAGGAGGTGTTTGAAGAAAAACATTCCGTGAATTTTCTCGATGTGTTTCCTGAGGAATTACTGTGGTCGCCACCAACTCGGAAGTGAGTTTGGATTGATGTACAACCCGGTACAACTTATACATAAATCTCCTTACGGATGGCTCTAAAGAATGCAGAATGTCAATTAAGCGCGAATTGACAAAGGATTTATTCTACCAAAGAACTCCCGAGTGCACCCGTATTATTTATTAAGAAAAGGATGTCATGTGATTGTGTGTTGATTACAGGAATTAAATAAAGTGACAATCAAGAACAAGTATCCACCGGCGATTGATGATTTATTTGATCACGGAGGAGCCACCGTATTTTCAATGATTTGAGATCCGGATATCATCGTGTTAAAGTTAAAGATGCCGATATTTTTAAAAAATTTGGAACCGGTTTGACATTATGAATTTCTTATTATGCCATTTGGTTTAACTAATGCTCCCGCAGTTTTATGACTTAATGAATCGTTTTTTCAAGCTGGTCATATCATCTTTATTGATGATATTCCGATTTATTCTAAACCGATGAAGAGCATGCAAATCATCGAGATTTAATTGTTAAGACAAAATCAATTATATGCCAAATTGTCAAAATGTGAGTTTGGATGCATGCGTCGCATTTCTCACACATTATCGAAGGAGTTTCGTTGATCCTCAAAAGTAAAAGAATTTTAGAATGGTCGCCAAAGAATGTTATGAAGTTCGCTAGCTTAAGCGTTATTAGGAAGTTTGTCAAGAGATTTTCATATCGAACGCCTCTATCCAATTTATTGAAAGGATGTCAAATTCCAAGACAACGCAGTGAAGTTTTCAAGAATTGAAAAGATTTGACCACCGCCCCGCTTTAGCTATTCCATCGTGAGGGATTTCAAATATTTAGTTTCTTTAAAGGTTTAAAGTTATGTCTTAATGCGTAACGTAAGAGTAATACATGCTTGAGATAATTAAAACCCCACGAAAGAAATTACCCCGCATGATTTAATTAAGAATTGTGGTTTTGCTCTTAAAATTTGGAGACATTATCTTGTGAAATGCTAAATTTTTACCGATCATCGAGTCTTAAGTATATTTTACAAAAAAAAGAATGAAAGAGAAGATACTGAGTTTATTAAAGATTATGATGATATTAGATATTGTCCGAAAGTAATGAAGGCCGATGCAAGTCGCAGTCCATGGAAATGCGTTGGGTTATTACTCAAAGTCGAGATTGAGAATTAGAGCTCTTTGGAAGTTAAGATTCGATGATCTGACATTTATCTCAATCGACAAGAATCAACTTTATTTGATAGAATCAAAGTCGCACGTAAACTAGGATATCGAAATTCCTTGAACAAATCCAGACGGTGAAGCAAAATTTTCAGATGCGAGTATTATTAAGCATTCACAATTATGATATGATGTTGATTTGAGACAAGAAATTTTACAAGAGGCTCATCAGGCGGGATATACTATTCATCCAGGTAGTTCAAAAATGCATAAAGATTTAAAAGCAACATTTTGGTGGTCGTAAGAAAGACATAAATAATAGTCTCTAAGTGTCGCTCGTCATAAGGAGATCGTATCCGTGGATCGTGCATTACCTATGGAGTGTGGAAGAAATTGCTATGGATTTTGTTATGGGATTTCCTGATCCGTGCAAGGTCGCGGATAAGATTGTCGTCGTGATGATAATTAAGTCACCATTTCTTACCCAAAAATGAATGATTCATTGATAAATTGTCAGATTATATGTTAAAGAAATTGTAAGACTTCACGTGCACCAAAGTGATCGTCTCGATAGATGGTAGATTTACTTCATTAGGCGAAGAGGAGCACACAAGCTTACACTTAAGTACGCCTTTTCATCCGCAGATGACAATCGAAGAACAATTCAAGTCTAGAAGACTTGTTGAGACTATGTGTTTTGGATTTTGGAGGTATGGGAAGATCATATTCCTATGATCGAGTTTGCTACAATAATAAATACCACCCAAGATTCGATCTCATATGAAGCATTGTCGAAAGTGTAGAACTCCATTAAGTCAAGTGGGAGAGAAGAAAAATTGAGTCAATCGCTCTGAGAAAAGATTAATCGTAGATTGAAAGTCGCCGTGATCGCCGCCAGGTATTATGACTTAAAGCATCGAGCTGTAGAATTTCAAGTTGGAGAATTTGTATTTGTCTCACTAAGCTTTTAGCTTATGATACTACCGTTGAAAATTTCAGGAAAAGACGAAGGTGGTACCGTTTTGTGAATCAGAAGCTTAAAGGCTTTTGAAGACGCATACAAATTAAATGCCTTTTATGCTCAGATATTTAAAGATTTCATGCTTATTTGTGTTATGAATTAAGTTAAGTAGTATATGAATTGAAATAGTTTAGTGATGATTTGATTAGATACACTGCTTGCTCGAAGCATAACGCCGGAACTGTGTCCAATCGAATCATCCTTCTTACGCCGACACTGATAAGGGGGTCATCCGTGACATATGCACGCATGAATGGTTGAAGCAAGTTGATTTATCGATCTCAACATCAATTGAATAGTCATCATAATCGAGGACCATCCTTCATCCTCTCGATGTGTCACCATTGTTTTTTATAAATAAGATTTCGATACTAAAATAATAAAAAAGTGTTTAGGATCATATCAAAGCCATCAAATTAGTTGAGGAAAAGATAGAATTATAAAATTTTTTTTAAAAAAGTAATATTATTTTTTTGTATCTGTTGATATGGCATTGAACAATGGTTAAAATAGTAAATAGATGAACCATTCCTATGCTTTGCATAGAATTGGTTCAATCTAAAAAAAGGATATTCTCTCCCATCAAAAATATGTTATGGATCTACTAAAAAAAATCAAGATAGAGTGCAAGTCATGTTAAAACTTCTACTGAACTAATAAGATAAAAATTGGATCTTAATGAAGAAAGAACTACTGTAGATATGGGACAATATCAAAAGTTAACGGGAAAACTAATCTACTTATATTACATTCATCCTAGCACCACATTCAGAATAAGTCTAATTAGCAAAGTTATATATAAACTCAAAGAGTCGTATCTTCAAGCCACTTAATAAATGATCAAATATCTTAAATTAAAGGAACAGAGAGCGAATGCAAAAAGCAATGACATCTTATAAATTGAAGCCTAAAAAATTTTTATACAAAAGCAATGACATCTTATAAATTCAAGGATACACGAATGCAACTATGTTGGACCACCAACAGATGAAAGGTCCACTTCAGGGCATTGTACATTCTTCACAAAAAATCTCATAATTTGGAAGAGCAAGAAATAACATGTGATTTCTACATCGATACTAAACATGCTTTAATTAAGCCTTAATCAAGATTGTTCACCAAAGATCTTGTTAGAATATATAAATAAACCATATAAAGTAAAATTTTAAATGATAATATTCCGAATGAGACTTAATCAAACTTCTTAACAAGCTTGCTCATTAGCTTTAAATGATACCGATCAAAAAACATAAATGAATCAAACAATAAACCATTCAAGTTTGTTCATTTAGCTTATGTTTTATAAGTTAATTCATTTAGTCAATCAAATGATCAAGAATGAGCTCTAATCGAGCCAAACCACAAATAATTTGTTGAATGCTTAGCTCATTTGTAGCCCTACAAATATGCGAGCATGCAGGTTTAAAAGCACCTCATCAAAATATAAACAAGCTTGCAGTTTTGTATGAGCATGTCACAAACAAACTGGCATGAACCTATAAGGTAAAGTGAAAGAAGATAGATCAATATCATTATCATCATCATTAGCCTTATCACAACAATTTAGGGATGACTTCATAATTCTCATTTACATTCATTTGTTCTTGTCAATGTTGCATGGGGATTAAAGCCAAGTTCAGAGGCAAGGCCAAAAAAATCTGTGAGCTTCTATTGATCAAAATCATCTGAACCGGAATGCCTCTAAGAAGAAGAAGAGCACCCGGTTAATGTTGGTTCCACTAATTAGTGAGACGGGAGAAAGAAACAGAGGGTGAACGTAGACCGCACGATTGAGAGCAACCGAGGATGGGAGAGACAGGCGAAAGAGAGCGACCGAGAGAGAGAGGGAGAAGATGACAACGCGAAAGCAACGGTCGAGGAGTGAAAGACAGAGAGGAACAATGTTGCCGAGTTGTGTAAGAGAGTCAAGGCAACCGAGAAGAGCGAAAGAAAGTTCGTGAACTTGAAAGTATCAATGCAATCCAGAAAGGGAGGAAAAACCTAATCTGGATATGGAAGAGTTCTCATGACGTATTTGCGTCTACCGATCACAAGGTTCATGCGCAGAAGCTGAAAAGAATTAAAATTGCTGAGCAATGTCGATGCGATCTCACCTCCCACCGTCACATGGTTTGCAGCTCTCTTCTCTCAAATTAGCGGGTACGTGAAAGATTATAGCGGGAGACGAGGAGTTCTACGCGTGGTTAACCGACTGACTTCGATTTATATTTCATTTGAAAATATAAGAAAGAATTTCAAATACCCTAAAATTTTACATAGTAAACCGTGTACCAAACACGAGAAAAGAAGAATTGCGCATATTTAAATTAATTACACGGAACGAAACAGCCCCTTAAAAACAACGGAAACCCACGTCTCTCTCTCCCTCTTGCCTCCAAAAGATCGCGTCGCCAAGTTTCCGAAATCCTCGACGATGAAGCGAGATAGTCGCCCCTCGCTGGAAGAGGCGACAGGACGAGCGTCATGCGAGGGAGAAGAAAAGTCCGTGAGAGAGTTGCGGATTCAAATTGAACCCTTCCAATGCTGGATTTACTAGATCCGGAATTTAAGGTATAAGATTCTGATTTCTGAAGGATTTTTAAATTGTCATTTTTTTTGTTGTTTGGCAGGATTTGAGATTATCTTGGCTTCCCCCTTAGTTGCGAAAGCATAATGTCGAGCCTCGAGAAGCTTGACGGCGACTTCGCCGATGAGTCCGTTGAGATCCGCGAGGTATGCGACTCTAACCTGGAGGAAGAATTCTCTCTAATCCGCTCCATTGTCGACGAATACCCCTTCATCTCCATGGATACCGAGTTTCCCGGCGTCCCGCTTCGCCCCGTCGGTATTTTCCGGTCAGCCGCCGAATTCCACTACTGCACTCTTAAAAGCAACCTCAACCATCTCAATCTCATACAGCTGGGGCTCACCTTCTCCAACTCTTCCGGCCTCCTCCCTCTCTTCGGCTGTCCCCCTCGCCCCTGCGTTTGGCAGTTCAACTTCCGAGAGTTCGACGCTGCAAGCGACGTCTTCGCCCCCGAATCCATCGAGCTTCTCCGCCAGAGCGGAATGGACTTTGAAAAGAACCGCCGCCTCGGTGTCGCCGCGCCTCGCTTCGCCGAACTCATCATGTCCTCCAGCGTTGCTACTACTTCGGATATCTTCACAAAATGTTAACTTCCCGCGATCTGCCGGGCACTCGGAGGAGTTCTTCAATTATCTTCGTCTGTATTTTCGCAAAGTATTTTCGCAAAGTTTACGACATCAAGTATTTGATGAGCAACCTCTATGGCGAGCTGAACAAGCTCGCGGAGCTACTTGAGGCGGAGAGAGTAGGAATATGTAAAATCTGTCATAAGGCTAGATCGGATAGCTAGATGGGATAGTTTGCTCATTGCTATTACATTCAAGAAGTTGAGAGATTGTTTTTTTTAATAGATCTGTAGAGAGATATATTATAGTTTTATATGATCTTGACGTCGATTAAATCAAGAACCAATATTAGTATAAATGATTAAGAGCATTTTATCTGCATTAATATATTTACTTCGATTAGAAAGTGTTCACAGAAATGCTATAAAATTTGAATTGATGTAATATATACGCTATTTGAAAATAGAGATAATGATATATTGTTTCAAGTTTACCGATTCTGTTATATATCATTGAATGCCACAAAAAATGAGAAATCCTCATTTATTATATGTGATTTTTTATAAATATTGAATGATAAGCTCGCTGAGATTGAATTATTTAGTTTATATTTTACCATCTCTATGATATAATATAATATGTTGTTTCAATCTTTTCATCCTAACATTTTAACCACACAATTTTATTGTAATGAATAACATTTTTGTTGATAAACATTTGGATTCATATGACAGTTAAATGAGATTATTTGTTTTATAAATCTATCTTTTGAGGCTTCATGGAATTCTCAAATTGCATGGTATTCTTGAGGCATGTACCATTTCATCACTTAACTTTAACTTTAAAATTAATGCTCTATTCAATATCCTCATACTTTTATACTATAAATTAAACATTCTTAAATCTTTTAAATCTAAGTGTCACTTTATTCTATTAAGATATTAAATTATAATAATCAATTTTAATTGTGCTAAAACTAGTAATCATATACTAGCACATTATAATACTTTTATTGATCTTATTTCTCTTATTTTCTACATCTTTTCTTCATTATTTGAATTTTTAAGTGCATTATAGAAAGTTTTAGTCATTAAATAAATTTAAATATTGATTTGATTGTTCATGTATAAATTTATTTATGTATATACTCATTTGTTGTTTAATAAGAAGCTCAACAAAAATATATAAAATATTAATGTAATAATGATTGAATCCTTTATATGATACCTTAATTCATTGTTATTATGTCATTTTTTATAATTTATATTAATAGATGTATATGCATTATAAATATATAAAAATTTGCACATAATAAATTATGCTAATTTTATTATACTCTATAAATCTAATTATGTGCAATATTTAAGTTTCCTATTTAAAATTTTAGTATAAAGTATATACAAAGATTTACATACATAACACACAATTCATATACATTTATATATCTAACACCTAAAACTTGATAGTTATGTTCTATGCATTAGAATGTGTATTTCACATTAATAATATTATTTATGAGGTGATATTAAATATTTAGGTATTATTTATATAAATATTAAATTTTAGATATTAGAAATATAAATATATAAGAATTGTGTATATTTATGTAAATGTCCTAAATATATAATTAATTAGGATTAATTTTAATTAAAATTAAATTCAATATTTAATTAACAATTTAATAAATAAGTAAAAAAAATTTAAAATTTAAATCATAAACAAGCTCAGCTCTAATTCGATAAAAATATACATGAACAATCACTCGGCCCCCCTCATTTACCGCCGTATTTTTCGCCACCGAAACGATTCCTCGCGGTTAGCTCTGCCGCGCTCCCCACGGCCAAGCCACCCAATTCACTCCCTCTCTCTCACTCTCTCGCTCCCGCTTCCTCCCTCCCTTTTCTCTCTATTCTCTATCATCTCATGAGATACGCCTGGGCCGGCGCTAAAACCCTAGTCAATGAGGAATGCGCTGTCCGCAATCCTGCATCGACACCGGATTTATCTGATTTCTCACGGTATTTCTCTCTTTTATTTATTTTCCATGTCCTCTCGCCACCTTTTCACGCCAGATGATGACTTCTTTGTCCTTCTTTTAAACTCTTTAGGTTTGTTCATCGTCAATGGTAGTAGCTTTTCGAAAGCTTTTCTATCATGGGAGATGGGTCTGGACACTAGACTCCTCGAAAGGAACGATCGACCACCGTCCTTTTCTCGTAGGTCAGTTGATTCCGATAGTAGGAGTCTTCGTTAGGAGGATTGCGTTCCCGACTAGTGCATTTTGTTTCATTATTTGGAAAAATTTTGGTGGCAAATGCAGCTTCTCGACAGTATTTACTAGTGTGCATGGAGAGAAACCATCTGCTGAGTATGCGAGGCGGCGGAAGCAGTCGCTGGAGACAGAGTTTGGGCACATTCTTGGAATACACGGCTCCAAGACTTTTTTCGCTTATTCACGCTTTGGTCCTTTCTTGGCCTTGTACAGGGCTGCCATTATATCGTTCCAGGTGTTCAAGCTATCTGTTTGGCATATGTTTGTTCAAGACACCCATAAACGAGCTGTGAAGGTATTAACAGATGGTTTTATACTATATACCTGTGAACAAGCCTGATCATGTTTTGTACTTTTTATTATCTCTATAACATACTGTTTGAATGCTACCGTTACATTATAATTCCTATTTACATTTCTTCCCGTGATTCAAACTGAGAAGAGTTATGCTTTTGGTCGTTTAACGTAGAAATTCTCTCAGGAACTGATGCTATGCTGTTTAGTAATTTGGGCATGAGTGAAAGTTTTAAACTGGTTTACTCTGGTGGGTAAAATTAAGCGCTGTTCAAAAATTTTCTGGCCTGCTTTATGAAATAAAATTGCTGCTACAAAACAAAGGTGATAGAGCAACTCATTACAAGTGAGTTCTTCATGGGCATGTGGTCATGAAGAGGTGCATAGATGGTATTGGCTTTCTTTTTTGTCGTTTCTCAAAAAATAAAAGTGCAGTATGTCCAAGATGGAAAAGAGAAATGGTGAAGTAATAAATTACCAAATGAAGCATTCAAATGTGTTGATGTACTTCTTTGATATATAAGCAATATCAAATCCATCGGTAATATCTGTTAGGGCTGTTAGTTTAAGCTTGCCAATTTACAATGTTAGGTTTTTGAGGAATGGAATAATAAGATCCTACCGAAGGATCCAAAAGGTTATTTATGTTTAGGATAGAACCAAATATTGGCTAGTAGTCATGATAATCAAGCTTGCTTGGGTATCATGGTTCATGTAATTTAATAGTGATTAAGACAATTAAGTTGCTGTGGGCATGAAGATGCATGTAATTTGATAGAGTTTTTTGTTGAATGTTGTCATTATAAAAAAAGATTGGATTGATCTAGTCCAAGTTAAGGGTTTGTTCAATTTTTATTTTTGGATGAAATTGTATCTGTTCTGAATATCTAGCTTTTTTTAGCATGTTTTACAAATGCTACAATGTGTAGGAAATGATTGACAATTTATAGACAAAATTAATGCACAATCTATTAATTATATAATGTTGTCTTACTTAATATCACTTGGTGCACAAAAGTATCATCATTTCATGTTGATCATTGAAAAATCAATTGAGATAATATTAATGAGTGAATTATGATACGTTATCCATTGAAAGGGATAGAAAATGAAGGGTGATGCTCACAACATGTATTTTTTTATGACAAGTTGGATATATACCCTTCTCATTAAAGATTAAAGAAAGAATTTATGCACAGTGTACACTAAAGATGACAACAACAAACCAATAAAGGAAAATAATATAGTATATCAAGTGGACATCAAGTAAACAAGCCTAGGACAATCTAATTGGCCAAGAATCTACCAACTATTTAGTTATTTTGAGAAATTTTTTTCTCAGTACAATGAGTTCAAAAATGGGTCAAACAAATAATGCTAAATCAAATAGCCTTAGTATCCTTCTCTTTTATTGAAACATCCAATTGATTCTTTCAATACAAATATTTTATATAAAAAAATAGAAAAAAATATGCCAAATCTTTTTGAAGGCATCAAGCACCAAGTTGTTTCTCTAACTATTGAACGTAATTAAGTTCTAAAGCAAAATTTATTTAGGGGTTATTTGGTTGGTTGAATTTAAAATGTAATGTAAGAGAAATGTACTGTAATGTAAAGTAAAGGTAATGTATTTAAAATACTTATAGGTTGTTTGGATGAAAACTCTACAAATGCATGATTTTACCTTTTTTATTCAGTAAAAGCGATGGCGACAGGTAGCAAGGGTTGACGGTGACGGGCCATAATGGTTGACGACGGTGGCAATAGGCGGGGGGCGACGACTATGGGTGGCTACGTAAGTGGGTGATTTCAATTTACACCAAACGATATATTTGAAATTCACCCAAATTAGGTGAATTTCAAATACATCAAAATTGAACTTGCAAGTATATTTTAAAATCAATCCAAAAATACACTGTATTTTAAATGCAACCAACTAAACAGTAGAATTTTAAAAATGCATGCATTTTATTAATAACACACTACATTTTCTTCCAACCAAATAGCCCCTTAGAGTAAATTGAAAAGATATTTCAAATGTTGTAATATTGATCACAATCAAGAAAAGATGGTAATCATTCTTAGGTACAAAATTATAAATGTAATATGTAGTTGAGGAAATTTTTTTGAGCTTGAGAAGATGAGACTTGGAAGGAATTTTTCTAAAAAACAAAGTAAAATTTGAACCTTAATAAATGTAATGGACTTCCAACTTGTACTTCAATTATAATTGATTCCATCGTCGATGAGAAAACTATTAGGAGATTTAATGGAGTAGCCACTAGAAGAATGAATTGAGGAATGCCTTTGGATGTGTTTGGATGAATACCAATGAAAAGTGAATTGAGATGGTCCACATCATTAAGGCAGGCATTGAGAATATTTCTACACCAATGAATGCATAAAACAACATTTGATTTGTGTCGAGAGAAAACAAAAGCAATCAATATTCTAAATAAACTAAAAGTGACCATGAAATTCAATTGCTAAGGAGCAATACAAGGGCCATATATCTTTCCAAAAGCTAGTAGAGTGGCCATTGTTCACTTCAAAGATATATTCTAAAAAATTAGATAAGTATCTTTCTTATTATTTCTAATGAAAATAGGGAAAGAAGATGTTTTTCTCTAAAAATTTAAAGGTATTCCTTTTAATATATTTAACTTAAGTGATATTGCAAGCAAATGATTTATTGTCTACTTGAATAATCTTCAAAATCAAGTTCCCAAGAAGAAAGGCTGAAAGCCCTAAGATTAAGAATACCAAGACTATCTATCTTTTTGGGGCATTCAAATAGTTTCTAATTGATCAAATTCATCCATTACTATCTTCATTTCTTTTCCAAATAAATTTTCTTCTAATAGAATCAATTTTGTTAATGAATCTAGAATAAATAGAGATAGTAGAAATGAATTGAAGATATGAGCATAGTTGATATGAGTGAGTCTCTGCCTTCTTAACTAGCTAGCTTTGACTCTTGTTAATTACCTAGCGCCATATGGAATTTTGAATAGTTTTAGAACTCATATGAACATTAACATATTTGAATGAAGTGAACTCTACTTTACAACACAAGGCAATCATTAATCACCGGGTATGATCATTATCCTTACTCAAATAAATCAAGGTAGATTTAAATAATTAGTTTTAAAAATTAAGATATTTTCAAAGATATGAAGACTAAATTTGAGATGAGTATCTTGAAAAACTAAGACCCCAAAAATGATAATATAACGTCAAAAAATTGAATATTATAATAAGATCATAGTTCTTAGGAATTTTGTGACCCTTAATCTAATTGCTTTTAATTGTAGGCTTTATCATTTTATGCAATATGTCTCCAATATTATTTTAAAAATAATGAGAAATAAAATCATGTTGGCAAAACCCTTTGAAAATTATAAAATGTTTGCCAATGATGTCATTAATAATGGTAAGAATGTTGACAAAACCCTTTGAAAATTTTAAAATGTTCACCAATGATGTTGTTAGTAATGGTAGAAAAATTAGCATGAAAGCGGGCCTCCTTACTTCATATAATCAACTTTGCAGTAAGAAAGATCAGCCTTCCAACACTTTGATGAAAAAAAAAAAATCAAATTAATGCTCTCAAAAGCTTTCTAGAAATACTTTTTGAAGTCAAACATTGACAAAAATGGATAGGCTCATGAGTAGTTAGCAAGAAATCCCAAGTACATCTATTAGAAATACATTCACCTTAAGAAGAATCCGCAAGTCATGATGATATGAGTTTCCTAGGGAAAACTTTGGTGAAAAATTTAAAGGCGTAAAATTTTTGATCAATTTATAAATATTTTTTTTAGGAATTAAGAAACTAAGAGCAATGCTTAATCTAATAAGAGAACTTTTACTATTATTTATAACATTGAATACAACTATGAGATTTAGATGGATAGTATCTTATATAACTTGAAGAACTTAAGATAAAAATTATTAGGGCTAAGATACTTGCTAGAAGCATGAGAAAAGACAACAAATTTATCTCATCTAGACCAAAAGGTTCAAAGTTATAAGGGGCACATTATCATGAAGATATAAATAAAGAAAGTTAACATTGTGTTTAGAACACTGCAAGTATTTAAATGATCTTTATAAATGGAGGTGAAAACTTTCAGAATGTCCTTTTAACTAGTAAGAGATCATTGCCATCTTGAATATAATGAATAATATTGCACATTTTCTTCCAATTAGCATTATTTTGAAAAATGTAGTATTATTTTATCAAATTGAGTATAGATCTTTGGTGCTTATAATCTTCTCATCTTTCAACTTGTTATAAAATCACTTTTGGTCCTCTTTAATTGTTTAATGGGCAAGTACTATTTTGAACAAGTAATTCAATGTTTTTTGACTTTTGCATCACAACTAATTTGTAACAATTACATTATTCAGCTATTGTTTCTTCCAAAATTTGGTCCTTCTAGTTAGTTATAGTTTCATGACCAGCTTGATCGCCTTAGCTCAAGAGTCAACGTAACTTTTTCACCAAATTAAGATCTTATCATTGAAATCATCATTGCAAAAGTAATTGCTAAGATAAAGAAATTAAAGTTTGGAAGCACATTCATATACAAAATAGAAGGCATTGATCATTATTTGTCCAATGGCTCCTTCCAATAAAAAATGATTAAGAACTTGTCTAAGCTAGCTAAGATTCATTGGTCTTATTTTTATACCAAATGAATTTTCATATTTCGACCATCTAAGAAAATATCATTAAGATTGAACGCATTCACCAAATCAATAAAGAATTGGAAGGTGTTTTAGAACTATTGAAGGTAGTTTAGAATGCTTTTGAGAGGTATCATTAAAATCAAATTGAATCCAATTAATTGAGAACTTAGAATCTATATTATACATTTCAATCAAAAAGAGAATATTATTATCTTTAACATTAGAAGAACGGACAATAATGATATAGGAATCAAATAAAATTTTCTCATTTTATAATGCAAGGAAATGGAGAGTAAAGGTCTGCTTGGGATAGCTACAACTGTATGAAAAAATAATAGTGGAGACACTGTAGAAGAAGTTGTTTGAAGAAGCTGTGGTGGGTATGCAATTTTTATTTTTATTTTACGAAGTCAAATTGCATCTTTCTGATAGATACCATAGGTAGATAGGTTAGGTTGGAAAATACAACTTTCTTACCACAGATTCCTCAAAATATAGCCTAAACACTGTTGCCAAATGACACTGTAGTGCGATGATATGGCATCGCACTGCACCGTCACTGCCTATCAATATGAAAATTAAGAATATTCACAGATCTATGATTCTAATAACAAAAATTACTACTAGATTGATGCCAAACATTGACACTTTTTTATTTTTCTATCTATAAAAGAAGGATTTGTCAACTTATATTCTTGAAAGATATCAAGATTTTGGAGACAATACCATCCTTGTAATTATTTTCTTCTAATGTTTGAGCTCAATCTTTTAGAATTCATTGAGCATATTAATAGGAATCACTATAAGAAAAGCCAACCCAAAGGGAAAAAAATAGCAAACTAATTATTAAAGGGTATTAGTGTCCTCATGATTGGTCGTGATATTGTAATCTTTAGCCAATATTTCTTGAGCTTTAACATGAAAATAAATTTCATGATAGTATGAAGTCAGAAAGGATGCAAAGAGATTAATAATCTTAATACTATTAGATTGTAAAGCAATCTTAGATAAACACCTAGTTGTAGGAATTTGGATCTTTCTCCTAGCACATTCTTTCTCCTAGCACATTTAATGATATTAGTTTTTTTATGTCGAGTAAAGATCATAAGAAGATTAATCATAATGAAACCTAATTGAGAATTTATTTCAAATTTATAAAGGGTCACTTAATATTTCTTTGAAAATATAATTTTATTTCCATCCAAACAACGCTCCAACTATCATTTTTTTTGAAGAAAAAATTGAGAAGCATGATTTCACTAGCCATTTAAAAAGATAACGATTGAGAAATAATGGTAGGATATTCCATTGCAATAATATCATTGTTTGGAAAAAGAATAGAATGATTAATCACATTTGTAGCAATGTTTGTTTATCTTTGATCCAATTAGGAGAAATGCACTATTGTCTATAAGTGAAATAGGAAGACCTGAATCGAAGAAGGAAGGTCTTACATGCCATTCACAATGATATAATTATTGCCTGAAAAGGAGCACCTGATACTCAATAATATTGTATCTTTATGAAGCTTAATAATTTACAATGTTTATTGTAGAATATGCTCCAAGTGCAGATAAATGTCAATAGCAAAAGGGTAAACATTGAAGATCAGTCTAAGTGGTGATGCTTTTGAACTTCTTGATAGTTCTCACACTCTCATCATACTAATTAACCATTTGAGTTATCTCATTAAATTTCATGCAACCTTTATTGAATAAAATTAATGAAATCTTAGTAGATTTAAATTTGACAAAAAGGAGAGTTTGATTTAATTGAAGAAATAAATAGAACCATTCATGGTTCCATTTCTTCTTGATAAATTCAATATAGCCATTTTCTTGAACCTAAGATTAGAGACATACATAAACCCTAAGTGCCTAAATCCTCCTCAATAGAGCTAAGAGAAGGGGAAAAAAAGAAACCTTCTTTGATACACTTGATAGAAGATCAAGAATTGATGTGATGGCTTAATTTTTAATAGCCAATGAATTTCACTCCATTTCCTACATTTGAATGTCTAATGGACAACTTTCAAACATTTGAAGAGATAAGAGGTTCACAATCCATCCATTGAAGAATTAAAATGACAATTAGATGAGACTTAATGGGTGTGTGAGATTTTACGTAATTAATGAGTATTTTTTGTTATCTTTTAACTTAGTCTAAGAAGAATCAGAAACATGCAAAGTCCTTGAAGAATTCTTACCATTTCTCTTCCATCTTTCCATGCCTTTTGACTTTTTCTTTTCCTTTGAAATTATTGTATATCTTTCTCTAATTAGGATGGATAAATTTTAAACATAATCCTGATGATGCAATTGTAGAATTAGCTAATGGCAAGGATAAACGGCTTGGAAGACGAAGTGGGCTTTTGTGGGCATGAATTCAACTGACATTGTGCACGATTTAACAATGCATTTTTACTCCTACTGAAGTTTGTAATTTGAATGAATTCAAAATGAAGAGTCTATTGTTCAACATAGATTTAATATATTGGAGTCTATCTCATAAAAGTTTTGTGAAGTATGAGCATGATATATTAATAGAGGGCATGAATATTTGTGTTGAAGTACAAGCATATGGATCGTCATTATGTATATGTTTATTTTGTGAAGCTTTTATATGCATACATATATACATGAATATACATATATACTCACAGAAATTGTATATTAATATAATTTTACTCATCCAAAGTTTCCATGAATATAATGAGATACAATGAAGTTGGAATATACCCCCTCAAGTTGTGAGTGTAAAATCGTTCTTTAATTGTAATTGCATTAATTCTATTATGTGCATGCTTATCAATAGCAAAGTCTTATCAACTCTGTCATGGTCACATGAAG
Organism: Cymbidium sinense; assembly: GCA_021442155.1. Lineage (NCBI taxonomy): Eukaryota > Viridiplantae > Streptophyta > Magnoliopsida > Asparagales > Orchidaceae > Cymbidium > Cymbidium sinense. Next base: position 117,485,209 of record CM038220.1, on the reverse strand, counting down.
GATTAGACTTAGAAATACAGGACTTCTAACCTCGTACTTTATGTAGGGCTGCCTGCTCAATAGTGTGCATGCAACATATTAATAGGGCTGTCAAAAAAGCTCGTTGTTCGCAAATACCGTGCTCGTAAGTTGGTCACTGCTCTAACTAAACGAAATACGAATGATATATTTCAATATATAAACGAGCCGAACATAAACAATCATTTGTTCAATCGTGTTCGACTCGATTTAGCTTGAAATAAAAAATTCTATTATATTCTATTATATTATTATTATTATTATTATTTATTACTATTATTATTATTATTATTAGTTTATTACTATTATTTTTATTTATTACTATTATTATTATTATTATTATCATATGTATATACGAACACATATACAAATGCGAGTACGACTTAATTAAAACTTATATAAAGATTGCGTCAATCCTCTCATACAGATTTTTCGAATTATTGCATTTCGAGCCAATTTCGAACACGAGCTGAACAAACAAAACAATTTTCAAACGAGCCGAACACGAACAAGGGTTCGACTCGCTCAAGCTTGGCTCGTTTACACCCATGCATATTAAAGAGTTGGAGTTTTGAAAGAGAGTATGTGAAGTTCAAAATAATTGAGCCCTTTTTTAGAACAATTGCATACTACTCAAAGCAAGAAAATTTGAGTTTATCTTATTTTTAGTCCACAACATTATTTGGTTGTAAGTTTAAATAATTAGCACAATTGTTAAAGCACATGCGGGTATGTTTATTTTATTTTGATTCTAGAGTATTTTGGTTTTTAGATTTAAATATTGGCAAGTTTATTATAGCCCATGCAATAGTTTTCTCTAAATGATTATCTCTTAAAGGATGCATATGTTTTTTCGTGTGATTGCATGACTTGAAATTTATCTGAATTCAATTGCTTGAGCAAGTGCATCATCATAGAAACATGCACGTAACTTTTTTTTTTAAAGTTTAATATTCATCTTTTGTCTATTTGCATGCACTTGTTGCAGATCTGATGGATTTTACAAATTGGAATATGTTCGTGTTTTAAAATGTCATATTATTTTGTTTTTATATGGCTGTATTTTTAGCAAAGTGGGCCCTACATGGAATTAGTTTTTCATCTATAAATAATGGTGCCCCTTTAGTTCATTCTCACATCTATTTGAATTTTTTACTTAGGAGTTTCTAAGAGAGCTTTAGAACTGTTTTGAAAAAAGTTTTTTTTCTTGTGTATAGGTAAATTTCTGAGTCCATTATAAATTTCCTGTAAGTCCTTTGTGCTTAATACTCAACAATTTTCTATTTTGAATTTTTATTTCACTTTTGTTTTGTAATTTTGTGTTGTTTCATTTTAATTTTAGTCATGTTTAAGTTCATATGTCCCTTGTAATATGTTTTGTTTTAAGTTCATTCAATTTGAATTTGGGTAGCCTTCTAGCATCTTCCCTGCATAGAGGAATTTACAGGGAGTATTAAGCTTTCTCACCACACATATTCATTATCCTAAGACATTGTGATTTTTCATGTATTCCCATTACATTTGAAAAATACTCATTAGCATTTAAATTTGAGTTTTTCTACCTCCTAAGAAAAGTGTGCATAAGGTTTATTTGTAGCATCATGAACTTCACTTATGTGTTTTCCTTATAGTGCTAAGAAAAGCATAAAGGTTCCCTTCATGGTACCAAAGAGTTGCAATTAGAGTTTTGGAAGCTATTTTTAGATATTATATTTTGTACTTTCATGCATGAGAAGTCGAGAACAAGACAATGATAAAGCAATGAGATAACAATGAAGTTGAAAACACATGCTTCACTTTCTTCTTTTGCGTTTCTCTTCTCTTTTTTGAATTTTTTTTTTGTGCATTCACTCTTGGGATTCGATTTCTTTTAAATGGATTATATATATATATATATAATGAGATTTGATTTGATAATATGTAAGAAAAGAAAAATTTTATGTGTGTATTGACTTTTGTGTGGTTCTCATGATTTGTTCATGCGAAATTTTCCCTTTGTCTCACACGTGGATAAATGTTGTGAATTTTCTTGTGCATTTACTCTAGCAATATGAGTGTCTTTTTTGGGTAATTTTGATGCTCCAGACTAGTCAGTATAGTTCATTTTATAAAATAGGCAATGTTTGAAAGATTTTGGTTTTATACTAGTGCATTTTGAGCTGAACTTGTGTGATAATGCATCCATTTTTCATTGCTATTATTGTATTTGATCAAATCTAGTTTAGTTGCGAAGCAAGTATTGAGGTCAGAAAATGTCTAGTGTTATCTTTGAAATATGCATTTGGTGTAAACTATCACTCGGAAGAACATCTTTAATAATAGCTATTTCTTTTTGAAACTTGTACATGGTGCTACAGAAACTAGAGTGCAATCTTTGTATTTTAAATCTTTTAAATTTTTTTTGTGGTGACTGCTAAAAATAGGATTAGTTAGAAGTTATGCATTCACCTCTAGACCTTTATTGGGTAACATTTAAAACTGTTGTTGATGCCTAATTACTAAACTTTGATATTTTAAACCATGAAAATCATTATTCTTTGATTTTTGAACTTGCCAATTTACGATATGCTTTTTTGGCATTTTTGCCAATAGATATTGGATGCTTGTCTTTGTTTTGAAAGAGAAACACTCTTATTGCTTAAGCTTGTCTTTCAGGATTATGTACATTTGGCATGTTGTTACCCACCTTTTTGTCCTTTTAACTTTTTGATATTGAACCCCACTGTGGGCTCAGAAAATTCACAATCGACTTCTCAATGAAGAGAGTAGATTAAATGTCGGTCAAACTTTCAGAAGACAGATCGAATAGTAGATAAGACACTACCATGAGATTTCGCCCTCATTTTTTGAGGACTTTAGATCTGTTTCCAAGTTTCCTACAGGCGCAAGCACTATAGTTAATTACCCATTCCAATACTGAGAGAGAATTTTCGATTAAGAATAGTTGTAGATCGCTAAGTGCATAGCGTATACTAGCAGCGAGTGAGTTTTGGAATTTATACTTATGAAATTCATCATTATTAGCTAGAAATGATGCCTGATCAAGATCTCATATTCCATCCCGCCGTTCTAATCTACTTACGAGAATATAACAACTGACCGAAAGATCCTTGTCAACAGTCATGGGTTGTGTCGTCCAAGTAATCATTATAGATCTGGGGTGATATTTGTTTAAAGTGATAAGTTTAAGTCCACCTTAGCTGACAGAGGGCTTTTTGCCCTATCAACTACATCCTATAGTTCACAACTCAAAATGAGCCATTGGAGATACGCATGCTGACCGTAATATAATAGTGTCATTCGGCGAACTATCCGATCGGAGGATTTTGGTCAATGATCATACGCGTTAACCGACATTTCCGCAAATGAGGACACGAAGCTACGCCCTTTCCACATGAGATGATGAGTGAATATAATTATATACTGATTTGACATTAGTTTCTCTGTGAGCAAGAGTTTTCTTAATTTGTCACCTCCGATAAATAATTGCGGAAGGTGGGTTGGATTTTAGCTTTAAGTTTTTAACTTGATGATTTTCATTTAATCATTTTGAGCTTAATAATTCATCAGAGTTTTTATTTGGATTGATATTTAATTTATATTTATTTGATTTGAAATTACAATCATATTTTGATGAAATTATCCCCTTCAGTTGAAATCTCCATTCAACACAGCTATCATCGGGATATATAAGTTTGCTTGATATTTTAGTTTATTGTTTTAGATCCTGTCGACTATATTAATTTAATAATAGGAGATCAGATCTACTGTCATATGATAGAATTAGCTTCTTAGATATTTTATTAAGTTGAAAATATTATAATAGCTCATTAGATTTTTATGTTTTGTTAACTCGGATCCGGTCCTAAAATCCAACCGGGAATCAACCCACACAGCATCCTCAGACACTAAGTTTAGGCACATAGTGTCGGGGCCCATGCGGGTGTATTTAAGAATGCTTGCATAATTTTAAGACATTGAATTTGAGTTTTAATTATACTTCACAATGCATGCAAGAGTTCAATTGAAGTCTTAATTAACGCATTTGGTTCACTTGACGAGCATGGTAACCGCATAGGTACTTTAGCTCGTATTTAGATTAATATTTATTTATTTGATGAATTTAATTTATTGTAATAGTTAGATGATTGTAAGTTAATTTGTCTCAAAGAACAAAGACATTGTACTTAGTTCGATCAATGATCTTATTACTTGTTTAAGCTTCAAATATTATTCTTTAACTATTTTATTTTATTTATTAACTATAAATCTCTATTTTGATGAAATTTTGGCAACTTCCTGGCATCATCCCCACATAGGGGGCTGCTTTGGGAGTGCCAGGGCTTTTCTACCATGCTTAAAATAGCATGCATAGGCAGTGTCTTGCGACATTACTGCTTAGAGAGTCTTCTGAACCTACCACGCTTAAGAAAACGTGTATAGGCCCTCAATATCTGTTCTTAGAATGAAATTGGAGACTCTACGCTATCCCCGAGAGGGTCAGACGGAGTCAAGACCTTCCCATCATGTTTATAAGAAGTGTGCATGATAGGTATCTTGCGACACCACGGCCAAGAGATTTTCTTGCACCTACCGCGCTTATGAAAATGTTGCACAGGCCTTCAATACTGCAATTTGGAATGACCTCCCGACGCCATCCCCGTGTGGGTCAGATTGAGTACTCCTTCCAACCACGCTAGGTGTCTCTCGACCGGCCAAGTGATTTTCAGACTTATCACGCTTATAAAAAAACGCGATTGGCCTTCAAACCTGTATAAGAGACATCCTGGTTTCCCTATCATGCTGCAACATGCACAAGTATTTATATATAGCAGATTTTCCCGCTGCATTGAAACAATATAAACGAGTATTTAAAGCTACAACATCTCTTATCATTTTACTCTGACAAGCACATATTCTAAATGTTTCTAAGTCTCTTCCATCCACTTCATGCCAAATGACAAAGCGCCATTACTTTCTCTTTTTAGCTGAAATCAAGTTAAGGGAGCTTGAAATGTTGAGGTGGAGGGGTTGTTCAGAATTTGGGCAAATATTGAAGGTTCGAGTATTATAGCTAATGAGAAATGGCCAAAAAAAAAAAATATTTTTGGTGCTATAGTAACATTACTACAGTGCACCGCTACAGTATCGATGTTACAATAACTACACTACAGTGTTGCCGTTACAGTAAGACTGGATGATGACTTGTGGCGGTTTGGCTGCAGGATTTGAGTAGGATTAAGCCGAAATTAACTTAAATTTAGCCAAAAGGTGTTTTGGTATATGTTAAATCCATGGCTTTGTGCAGTCCGCTAAAGAAGCTTTGGCATGGTTAAATCCAAATTTATTAAATCTCGTAAAGCTAACTTACGGATTTAGACAAGCGTAAGCTGGAGGGAAAGATGAGTCACCTTCGCTGACGTCCGCTTCTCTTTCGAGCATCAACAGCGAAAGGGATCTCGTTGACCGGTCGAGAATGCCTTCTAGGGAGCCGAAGAAGCGAGCGGATGCGAATGGGAGGGATTCGCTTGAGGGGAGTCGAGGTTGGCCGGTTTCATCTAAAGGAAAACGAGAGAAGGGGGACTGACCGACTCCATATATATGTCAAAAGTCAAGTCGCAAATCAATTGACGACTTGAGAGTGACAAGGCGCAAATCGGGGCTCAAAATGCACCTGACATCACCAAAATGGAACGAATTGATGAACGGATTTTGCCGCGTCGAATGTCGAAATTGATCAGAATATAAATATTACAAAATCTAACGAGCAATCGATTAAGCGCTCGAGCTATCAATGTGTCGATGTGCATAACGGAGTCGGGAAGCTGCGACGATGACCAAACGACCTCCGTTCATGAAATAGATCGCGTTGTTAACTTCAAAACATCGAAAACTATCAAATGAAACTGCCTGCGCTTAATTCGGACGAGTTTGTGCAAATGTTGAGTGATTTGAAGTGACAACGCACAAATCGAAACGCATGCGACGGTCATCAAATCAACTCAAACGACTCGATCAACGAACGAACGACTTGTCGGCTCGTAACGCCAAATTGGCCAAAATATAAATATTGCACAACTTGATGATCAACTGATTAAGCGCTCGAGCTATTAATGTGTCGACACGTATATAGAGTCGGGAAGCTACGACGATGATCAAACGACCTCCGTTCGTGAAATTGATTATGTCGTTGGCTTTGAAACATCGAAATCTATCAAGTAAGATCATTCGCATTTAATTGACAGTGCACAATGCCGGTTGAAAGCGCGCGTATTTTAAGCCGAACTGACTCACTGCGAACCAACCAAACCCGACAGAAATTGAAGGCCGCGGTCGGAATATCGACTTTAAGATTGATATATATATATATATATATATATATATATATATATATATATATATATATATATATATATCAACTATATGAGTCTGTTGGCGTAAAATTCATATTAAGGTGGATTAGATATTGAGAAAATTGATTTTACAAAAAACAAAAAAAAAAGAAAAAAACCTTTTTACATCTAATAGCCCTAACCGACTCTCCACACTCCGTCTCCTCTCTCCACCCTCGGTTCGAACGACAATTACTCTTGCTTAGGCTCCTCTCAACCGTTCCCTCTGCTCTTCTCCTAACCGTAGAAAAAAAAAAAAACTAATCCCGCATTTTCTCCCTCTCTTGTTTCAGTTGAGAAACGGCAAGAGAGAATGGCACGATCCGTTCGACAATCTCCCGTTTAGTCCCCTCAAAATCTCTAAAAATTCCATCAAGACGGCGATTGAAAGGATGGTACACGGAGGTCCTCTTCAGTGATGAAGATCGTCAGCCCGTGTTGGAAGTCTTCTGCCGGCGATAAGGCCGAGCAAGGCTTTTCGCTTAGCCGCAACGATGGTCTCTTGTAGTACAAAGACATCGGGAAGCATTCTGCCGACGAGTTCTTGATGGCTGTCGTGTAAGGAAACTACTAGCTTAAAGATGAAAGCCAAATTGAGTTTGGTTCACTCAGCTCTTCCGACGTCGGCGACATTATGAATGGAACATTTGTCGGAATCTATGATGGCCATGGCGGGCCGGAGACTGCATGGTTCATGACGGAGCACTTGTTTCGAAGTCTAAAAAAGATTGTTTCTGAGCAGAAAGGGATATTAGTGGACGTTATTAGGAAGGCATTTTCAACCATTGAAGAGGAGTTTCTATCTTTTGTATGGAAGCAATGGAAGAGAATGCCACAGCTTGCATCAATTGGTTCTTGTTGTTTGATTGATGTCGTATGTGCCGGAATGCTATATGTTTCGAACCTTGGCTATTCTAGATTAGTATTGGGGAGATCAGACCGTATTGAGAGAGGGATCATCGCCGTGCAGTTGATAACGAATCATAATTTCGGATCTGAAGGAATGAGTGAGGTCATTGTATCCTCATGATTCTATTGGCTCAAACACAATATGTGGCATGTGAAAGGTCTCATATAGATATCCAGATCTATTGGGGACGCTTACTTGAAAGATTCATAGTTCAATCAAGAGCCTCTGCTTGCCAAATTTCGGCTTCCTCAGCCATTCAATAAATCGATTCTTAGTGTCGATCCATCTATAGTAGCTCATAAACTGTCTCCTCGAGATCAGTTCATGATATTTGCATCTGATGGCCTGTGGGAGCATTTAAGCATTCAAGAAGCTGTGGACATTGTTCATTTCCATCCTCGAGCTGTGATCAAAGATCCTACTAAGCTAAATAAGGCATAGTAGAGTTCAAGACTCCGCTAATGCCCATATGGGCGAAAATGAGAATGTGAATCATATATATATACAGCATTTCTTTCTAGATTTCAAGACCCCGCCTTCATTAGTGGGTGCAAAAGACTGGTGTCATGACACCGCACATGCTATCATACCGAAGCCAAACCCGGGATGTGACACCTATGTCAAAATGTCAAATTTGAATGTGCATATATATATATTTGCTTTTATGAGATAATCAAGAAGTATGCTCATCAAGAATCTATTGAAGGTCGAGGTCTTCAAAAAACACCAACCATGCCATCGAGTGACGGCCAAAACACCCCGATGTAGCCCCTACAGATGATGGAGGTTCAAATTTAGACTAAAATTGGACTTAAATAAATTGGAATTACCAAAATTTAAGTCAAACAAAAGAAGATATGATAAATATGAAGATAAATGTTAAATCAAAGAGAAATAGGGGGAGCCTTTAAAGAAAAATTTGGAAAGAATGAAACACTCATTTAAAATGCAAGTAAAATTTGGGGAGGCTAATATTAAACTCACAAACTCTAATCAGAATTTTCTACACTTAAATTGCGAAAGTGAGTTTTCTTCTAGAATTCTTCAAAATTAAACAAGCTTTAATTGGAATTTGGGGAGACTAATACTAAATTCATTATAAATTTGCAATAAACTTAAAATCTAAGGATGAATTCAAATTGGGTTTAACTAAGTGCAAGTAATGTTTTAAACTACAATCTAAATCAAAATGCCTTTTCGCCACGCAAACTCTTTCTACAAACGTAGTAAGACGATACTAAACCAAAATCTACAAAAAATCATGGAGCTTTCCTTTAATACAAAATTAAGGAATTTCATTATAATTATGATTTTCAAAATCAACTAAATCACTAAGTAAATTATTTAAGTATAAACACCTGACGTGTTCATTAGAGATTTCTGCTAATTTTAATGTCCGAAAGACTACACTACAAATTGAAATTAAATGAAAATACAAAATCAATCTCATAATTCGAAGAAAATTACCTAAATTATTAAAACACGCATTGAGCGAGCACCTGAATGCTTAAAAAGTGTCAGGATGAAAGCGAGTTGTATCCCGGTTTAGTCTTAGGACTGGGTCCTGGTTAACAAAATCTAAAAATCTATTATAAGAGTCTCAACTTAGTAAAATCTCTGAGAAGTTAATTTTATAATGTGATAGCAGATCTGATCCTCTGTTAGTAGTTAAACAGAGTTGATAGGATCTAAAGTCCTCAAATATATTCGAGTCAATCAATTAACTTTCTCGATGATAGCTATGTTGAATGAAGATTTCAACCGGAAGGGATACTTACCATCAAAATGTGCTTGCAAGCTCAAATTGAATTAATCAAAATGAATTATCAATGCAAATATAAATCTAATTTTTCGATACGCCATCAATTCAACTTTGTGCAATAAGACGTTAGTTAAGGCATTCTTAGATACACTTGCATCATTATCTTGAATGCTTAAATTTAAATGTCGAGGATGTTGCGGTTGTTTCCTTTAGTCTTGTGAGTCCGTTAACAAAACCTAAAACTTATAATAAGAGTTTCAAATCGAAATATCAGAACTGATTCTATCGGTGATAGTATCTAATTATCTCGTTAAACAGAGTTAACAAGATCTAAAGCTCTTAAACATATTCAAATTAAACAATTTTTCTAATCAAATTAACTCAAATTGAGTGGCAATCTAAAAAACTGTTTAAATGAAACTCTATCATTAAAAGCTTAAAGCAAAACTTATTCTTTCCACCTTCCATAATTGTTTGTCGGGGGTGACAGATTAAGAAAACTCTAGCTGTGCCACCGCCAAATCGTGTTACGATGTCACTCAATCAATCTCACGCTAGTGACGCGACGTCCTCTCATCATGGGCCCAAGAGGCTACAATCAAGCACCGAGTCCTCTTGGGTGGTTTGGCCCCCTTATTATACGATCACATCAGATAATATGTTCCCAATGGCTGAGTTTGAATCATGTATATTTGATAACAAACAACCCTCGTGGTGGTAGACTTAAGTCATCTCGCAGAATAAACACCAGCCTGGTCTGAAGGATTTCTTTGACGGCGGTAACCGTGTGTTCTTGATGAGGATCTTTTTTTGTCGGGTTAGGGTCATTACTTATACATTAGAAGTAGGCCCAGGAATTTCATTTGTCAGGGATAATAGAATATGGGATCTAAATGGGCGTCATCATTCCACCATCAGGTTTAAGCTATAATGATGAATTTCATAATCTAAATTTTAAATTTCATATGTTCTTCTGCTGTATCGTTAAGCGATCAAATTTTAATCAAAGTTCTCTCACTTATTGAGAGGGGTAATGCTTATAAGGGGCTTAGAAACCGAACTAAGTCTCCAAAATGAGGGCAAAATCGTGGTAGTGTCTTATTAACTATTCCATCTCGAAAATTACAGGCAAATTTTAAATCATGATTGATAATTGTCGAGAGGTGGGTGTAATTTTGAGACGAGCCTTCGAGATTTTACGGGCGTAGTGGGGTATTGGGCTGTGAATAGTAGAGTTAGGGTTAGATATATATAGGTAGGCTTCTTTTTTTATTTGAGATAAAATAAAACTCAATTTTGATTTTTCATAATTGTATCAGCACATAGACAAATTGGATATCAATTTTAGGTTACTCTGATGTTCTGGACGTAACAACACAGTCTGTTTCACAGTCGAAGGTTGTTTGGTTCAAGTTAACGTCGAATCGGTTCAATTTTAGTTCAAAATTGTTGCGTAGTCGGCGCGATACGTGTGAGCTTCGTTGGTGAGTGTGAGCGATCTCATTTGATAGGTTTCGGCCTTGATCGCGTCTGATCGATTTCGTGAATGGAGGTCATTTGGGCATCGCCGCAGTCTCCCTACTCCGATATGCGTGTAGGCGCGTCGACAGATTTCTTTCTTGATCGGTCGACCGTCAAAATGTGCAATATATATTCTGATTAATTTCGACATTTTGAACGTGATGGCAAAGTCCGTTCGTCGATCGGAGATTATTTCGGCTAGTTTTGATGACGTCGAGTGTATTTCTGATTCGATCTGCGCACTGCTGTACTCGAATTCCATCGAATTTGTCTTGTAGGCTCGACTCGACTTATGTGGCATACATGAAGGTCAACACCCGCCTTATTGGAGAGATGCATTTCATTGATATTAACAACATTATGTCTGTTGCTTTCTAAATTTCATCATTCTCTCTAGTTTATTAAAAGTATTAAACATCTTTTTATACTTAAGAAAACATTGGATTGGCCTTAGGTTTTATAAACATTTCATAATGTCTTCTTAAAAAACGTAGTGCACTATTTAAATTACTATAAGGACCAACAATCTCTCATCTTATCAAAGTCTATTAGAATTCTTCGATGTCTTCGATTTAATTTTTCTTTGGTTCAAACTTGGGAACCTACATGTAAAATTAGCATTATTTATGAATTTTTTTACACTTGTGAGCTTTAGTATGTGAAACGACTAATATTTCCTTGTGCTTATGTCTTCAGTTTCGGGAGACCTTAATCAGCTTGGGGCCTTTCTATACAAAGGTATATCCAAATTCCTCAAGATTATTCTTTTAAAGATTCTATTATCAATTGAAGATGCTAATGGTTTATTTTTTAATCCTTCCATTTAGTTGTGCGAAAGGAGATGTACTTGTGTTCATAAACAGAAAGTTTAGTTTCATTTTTTGAAGGCTTCATAGTGTGCTTTAGTTGAAATTTAAAATGCCATTTTGAATATTTTCAATTTAGATGAATCACTCTTATTATCGAAAAGTCCTCCCTGGTTGAAGCTTGTCAATTATCCTGTAGCTTTGAAGCTTGGATTGTTATGTTCCTACACTTTCAAGATTTCTAGGTGCAAGTTAACGTCTCTCTTTTATATTCCTCCACTATGTGATGCTTCATTGCACTTTGTTCATATATATTACATGTGGGTTAGAAAATTTCTTTAGTTATATATTTGATTGTGCAAATATATAGATAGAATTACTAACATTTGTTTATATGTAAACTAACCAGAAGTATGTATTATTCATATTGGATTTGTTTGTTTAGATAACTTTTTATGAGCCAAACAAGTGGCATCCATGGGGTCCTGTATCATACCTTATGAACTGTTGCAGTTGGCTTGTCTAGATCATGATGTGTCATTTTTCTTTATGTTCTTCATAGCAGTGCAGCAGAGATTTTGTTGCTTCATTGTTGGAAGTTTACCTCCTCAGTGCATCTGTATGGAAGCACGCATTACCTTTGTTTTGTAAGGATTCTGCAATTTTCAATATTGTTTCTAAAACTGCCTGCCAATTCTTGTCAAAAGATAAATGAATTTTTTTTCAATTTAATTTAATATGTGAACTATTTCATTGTTAATACATTACTTGGATGGTTATATTACAAATGTATATCATGAAGATTTAAGACACCATATAGAAGGGCCGCATGTCTATCTCATAGGATGTATTTAACTTTATATGCATGCCAACTGGAAAGTGTATGTAATGTAACCATATGGTTGATGATGAACTAGTTAATGTATTATGAATGAAAATTAGGATTCTTTATAAACAGTTGTGGCAAAGCTAATGATAATAATGACTCTGCTCATGTGATCAAATATTGATTTCAGTTTGTAACAGTTCTTCAATGGATCTTTCTTTGTTGTTGATTTTGGTCTATTGTTTGCCACCTTGGTGAACCACTTAAACTAAATATATAATTTATTTGGCTGTTTGCATTGTTTCTTTTAAAACCATCACTTTTTATATTTGATCAGCACCACCTCTAGTAAGTATTTTAACGTTTTCTCTTACAGCTTGGACAAGCGCTGAGCACACGGCCTGATATCTTGCCCAAGGTATATTGCCAAGAGCTTTCCAAGTTACAGGTATTAAGCTTATTTCTGCATTGTTTTGATTGAATGTCTTATTTTACCTTTTTGATGTATTCGTCTGTGATATAAGGTTGCGCATATTTTCTAGATCTTCTGTTTGATGTACCCCCATTTGTGGTATTATGGGTTAACAGATCCATCCATTATGCAGTTGGCCCTTAATTTATTGTAATCGATCACAATAATACAACAGATACATGTAATGTAGTCAATCTATGGTTCTTGCAACCGAAAGCTGTGGCTTTGATGTAGCCAGTTCTCTCAAGTAGTTCAACCTGTGGATGTTTTGAGCTACTTTTTCTATATGGGTCTACCTCCTGGATCAGTTACAACTTTAGGATTTTATCATTTATCATTGTCATTGCGTGGAGGCCCTTTGACTTAGATGTTCTGGAATTATGCTAAGCATTGCTTCAACATAGATAGCTTACCCATATGTGTCCGGGTTAGAATTACCAAAATCCATTTGAAAATTGGCTTTTGGGAAGTTCCATGGATAAGGGAAGCCTGAGTTGTAACTAGAGAAGCTTTGCATCACAATGAAGGTTTCTTAAGGCCAAAATCTTAAATTTAGACAGATTAGGCCCCGAAAAAGAACCTAATGTATTTAGCCATGCCATGCTTTCATATCCCTATGTTAAATGTACTTAATTTCATCTATATAATGACATTGAATAGTTGAGTTGTGGATAATGATGTGATTATGATACTTAATTTTACCAATATTGTTACTGACTTTGTTTAGATGTTTTCCTCGTGGTAAGCAATATATTTCCATGTCTATTTTGAATGATTATAAGCCTTAACCATAAGAAGGAAATTAACTAGTGAATTAATTCATCATGATTTGGTCTTCACATTGACCTGATATCCTTAGTTATTTTTCTCTCTTTTTGACAATAATCTTATACCTAGGATCAAATACCTCCATTTCCTTCTCATATTGCTATCAAATCAATTGAGTCTCAGCTGGGAGCTCCAATTTTTCAAGTATTTTCTGATATTAGTCCAGAACCCATTGCTGCTGCATCATTGGGGCAAGTTTATAAAGGTTAGTGTTATCCATTTTTGTTAATATTTGTGTTAGGCATATTATATATATATTTTTTCTGTGCTTGGTGATGATCATTGATGCTTTCTACATCTAAATGCATTCATTTGATATGTCAAGTCATGCAGCTCATCTACATTCTGGGGAGCTTGTAGCTGTTAAAGTTCAAAGACCTGGTATGGCGCTTACGCTAACTCTTGATGCTCTGTTGTTTCATATGATTGGGGGACAGCTGAAGCGCTTTGCCAAGGCTAGGAAGGATTTGCTGGTTGCTGTCAATGAGATGGTTTGATACCAATTTTTTATTTTTTATTTACATGTATATATAATTGGTTCTTGAATAATCTCAATATTATATGGTCATTTCGAATTTTTACTTGCTAATACCATTCAGCCTCATTAACGTTGCTTTTGTCGGGTCCCAGTCCCGGATGAGAAAAGTGGAGAGTTGCATTAGGTACTCAACAACCAGTGTCAAATTTGTCATAAAATAATGGCATGAATCTTTTAATGACATATTGATATAATAACATTCAACCTCATGCATGGAACTATTTTAATCCATTTTGCGTAATAGTTGTGCCACGGTCAACCTTTTTCTGTAGTCTTTTTAAGTTTCAAAACTGTTGCAAACTTTTCCTTGATGTATGACATGGGTAGCCATTGGATTTGTCAAGAGCTAGCTGCTAATAGTTTGATAAAGTGTGTGCTTGGTGAAGTGATGTGAAGCATTTTGCTCATTTCCAAAGGCATCAAGTAGAATAGGTGTACTCTAAGCCATCCAAAAATTGTCATTAAACAAAACATAAATACTCATCTTTAAAAGTTATTACGAAGGTTTGTGTTTTGACTCGTAGCAAGTGGCCAAATGACACACTACAAGGGTTCTATGTTAAAAAAAAAAAATTCTCATGTTCATTGTGATTGTAAGTTAAGACTTGTTCATGGAGTTAATTTCTTTACCAATTTATACTCGAGTTCTTTTTGTCTATTGAAATTTGACAATTTTTAGTTTGTAAACATTTGAGGATGAGAACAAGGGCAAAATAGTCCCTAGAGGGTTATTTTAGTTCTATCTATTTTGTTCAATTTAGTCCCATCCATCACTCCTCAAATATGATCCAAAACATTTCCTTTATTGAATTATTTGGGATCAAGTTTAAGAAATCAAGAAACTATTGGGTAAGATTTGAGGAGTCAAGAGACTTTCTTTGAAATATCAGATAGTTTTGGGACTAAAACTACCCTCCATAAATCGTCAAGGGATCATTTTTGACTTTTTTTCATTTTTAAGGAAGTTAACAATGTTAGGATGAATAGATGTCATTTAACTGTTTGAGCAACTTAAGCCTTCAATGATTGTGTCGTGAAATTCCAAATTTTTTATATGTTACAAATCTGTCAACATCGATATTAACATTTACATTTAAAAATATGAAGTGGCATGCTCATGTTCAAATAATGTCCTAGCCACAATAGGTTGATGGTTTTGTTCATTTTTGCATGCCTTATGTCTATATGCCTATCAGTAAGGTTAGATATTCATCATTTTTGCTGTGGTTACGCACTACCTCTTGAACACTCACGTCGTTGATTAGTGTTAGAAATCATAAAAGTATAAAATTATTATTGATTAATTATAGTGCTAGTAAATGCATGCCTCTCTAATGGCAAGAGAAGAGAACATTACAAAAAAATATAATTAAAAGAGATAATTCTCAATCATGAGGATAAATTCTAATAAGTTCTATAGATTTCCACAACAAATATTAAACATGTGTGTTGATATTGATATGGTAATAACTTTAAGCATGATAATTTTAATAACTAACATTCTCACACAAACTCACAATGCTATAGCGAGGAGTATCAAGAGTTTGCATAATGTAAGAAGAATTGAGAGATTTGAGTTAAGAGCTATTTAACAACTTTTCAAATTTGTCAATCTAAGTTGATCTATGCTAGAATGAGTGTTCTTTAGAAAATTGAGAACAACTAAGAGACTAGAGTTAGATTAATCATCGTTGAGATTGAAAGTATTAGGATTGTAAGGCAAGATCTTGGAAAGATGAGATTGTCGTGAAAAATGGGTTTGTTGTGGATGAAGGGAGAATAGATCATTGCTGGAAACATAAACATGAGCGAAGATTCAGTCTCGGTGAATTGACGAGGGCTAATTGAACCAAGAGATCATGGTCTAAGTAGTTGTGTAGATAAGATGAGGGCACACTCAAAGCCCAAATTTAGAGGTCTATTGGCAGCATCGATAAGAAGAGGGTTCACCATGATCCTGCAATCAAAGATTAGCAAGTAGCCAAGGTGAGGGCTCATTGAGAAACACTAGTGATTAAAGGCTCATGTGAAAATCGGGAGGCATTGAAGGCGTTGAAGATGCCTAGTGCTTGGGCTCTCATAGGGAGCTGCTACTAAGATTGAGAAGTTGCTGGGGACACTACAAAGTTGCACACTACGAAGATATGGGAAGCTTTACATTGCAAAAACTTTGAAGTTGCTCATAACAAAGATTGAGAATTAGCACTCTCGGGAAGCTACTTTGAGCGAATTGAGATTTTGAAGCTTGAGAGATGAGGTTGGCAAGATGGATTAGCACTGCTAATGACAAGATGATTTTGATATCATGTTAGAAAATCATGAACTTCTTATTTTTTACTTATTATGGCACTTGCTTATATTAAGGGTAAGAGAAAATAACAATATGGAAATTATAATGAAGGAGAATATCATTAATAATGAGGATATATTTCAATAATAAATTCTAGAGATTCTTATATTAAATATTAAACATATATGATAAAATTAATATTGTAAATATTTTAAGCATAATAAATCTAATAATTCTAATATCCCTGTTGATCTCCACATATGGTTCACAAATGATTGCGTAAAAGCATTTAAAATATTAAAATTAATCAAATGAAGCTCATTCCATTAATTAATAATCAATCGATCGATCGAAATTAATTTTAAATAAAATTATGCTCATATCGAGGTCGGGAGGCCCAAATGACGTCCGAACGATCTCCGTTCATGAAGTTGATCACGTTGTTGTCGCTGAAACGTCAAAATCTATCAAACGACACCTTCCGCGATTGATTCGGCAAAGTCTACACAAACGTCGAGCGATTTGAATGCGTCATCGCGCAATTTAAGCCCAATTTCACTTCGACTGTCGCCGACATGGTCCAAACAACCTTCGATCGCGAAACGGACATCGCCGTTGCGTCCAACACAATGGAAATACCTAAAATTGATATCCATATTGTTAGGGTTTATCGCACAGGGTAATTCGTCTAATTTGCGGCGAAATTACTAATAAAATATTAATCAGGATGGTTAGTGGCTGCTTAAATCCCATAATGCTTGCCTAATTAGCCACCCAATTAGCCAATCAGGTCTGCCACTTAGCCCACCAATTGAATCAGCCGCCTGGTATTCCCCATTGGGTGCCATTTGGGCAACCAATGGAAGCCCTCGGTTTTGCCCTAATAGCCGAACTGACCCCCGATTCCCTCTATTCGGAGTTTTCAGCCGAACGAAATAAGCCCCTCTCCTTCTCGTGCCGTCCGTCCCTCCCAGCTGAAGGAAAGGATCCCTCTTCCTCTCGTGCGATCCCCTTCTGTCTAGAGCAAAACGAACGACATTTCCCTCTCGTTCCTTCCTAGCTAAGCATTGCATGAGTCGAACGAAATGACCCTCTCAGCCGAACTCTCCTCTCCATTGGAACTCCCTCTAGCTGAAGCTGAACGAGGCTCCTTCTCCCTCGTTTCGTCGATGCTAGCCGAGCAGTCGAAAGCCATTTTCCTTCTTCCATTCGGCCTCCTCCATCAGTCTCGGGCGACCGAACTCTGACTTCTAGTACTTGCCGAACCGAGCCCGAGCTCTTCCCCTTCGGCCGTTCACCTCGAGCAAACCGAGCAGCCCTCTATCTCTTCCTTCCCTCTTTTCCAATCAGGCTTCCAGGTTGTTTCTATTCAATCCTAAGTCGCATTTTGCTATTTCAGTTTTCTTGGGTGAAGTGACTTTGGCAAGTCTCTCTTTTACATGTTATATGATTGGATTTGGGTTGGAAATATGATGTTTGATGTGTTGTATGGCTCAGATTTTGCTTCTATTAGCAGGTTCTAGCTCATATTGCGCCGTTATGCTTTCATTTGAGTTGTGGAGTAAGGATTTGTGATATTGAGTTGGCATGCGTGTTCGTCTTGCCTTATCCTTATCCCTTTCTGTCATTTGGTTACTTATAATTATGCAAATGACAACTTAGGTAGAATTGAAAGTCAGATTTTATATTTTGCTGAATTCAAGATGATTGCTTTGCTTTTATCACTAAGCATTTACTTATGCTTTCCTCTGGTGCATCTATTTGAGTTACCAAACAAGTGAGAAAATGCAAAATCAGTAGGGTTGTGATCTTTCATGAGAGTTACCTTGCTTTATTATGCCTCTTTCTTTTGTTTGATTACTTACAATCATGAATGTGGTTATCTTGTTTAGGCAAGATTTCAGATTTTCTGGACTTATCAAACTTAATGTGATTGTTTAGTTTATATAGCCTAAACTCCATGTAATTATCATGTTAAAGGAAAAGGATGAAGGGAGGAGTGTTGACTTTACTAGCATCGTGCTTGTTTTCTTCTCTTTTGTGATCACTAAGTTAGTTAGCCTTTGAAATGCAATCTGAATTGAGGTTTTGTGCAGTTTAAAGCTTGCATTTTTGCTGTTTAGCTTCATTGAGGTTGCATCTTGCCTAGTGCTTGTTCATATTATACTCACAAGCAATTGTCAAGTTCCTATCTTGCATTAAAACTGAAATGAGTTGGCATTGATGTAGGATAAGACTTGATTTCTTGATTTTAAAATCCCTTAAAATTGCTTGCTTTATATGACTTAAATTCTACTTGGCTATCATTTTTAAAAGAAATGGGATGAAAGGGAGAGTGATTAGCTTTGCTAGCATTGTTATTGTTCTTTTCTCTCCATTGTCATCATCAAGCTAATGGATATTTAAAGTGCAATCTGAAATGAGATTTCATTTGCATAGAACTTTAAAGTCATTATCCTTCATTGATTGAATGAATAATTTGATAAGGCTTAGAATGACTACTTATTGTCTTGCTCAATTAAATCTTGCTTAAACTCTATTATCATTGTGAAATTGAATAAAAAAAAGTAAATGTATGGGTTTGGCATCAATTTAAAGCCCTCATTCTATTGTTTAAATTCTCTCATTTTATTATGTGGCTTGATTAACCTAATCATCTTTACAACTTATTGATGATTTATTATCTCATTATGAAATTGATTCAAAATGAAGAAAGGGATTTCAATATGTTATTTAGTTTCATTGTGATTTATGAGTTCAATTCAATTTTAACTACTAAACACCCCTTTGGTTAATTGAGCTAAAACGAGAATGAAAGAAAGGCATTGTTAAAGATTCATGGCTATTAAAAATTTTATGTTTGCTGTCCATGAATAATTGAAGGCTGGAATCATGCAAGTTATGTTGTTTTATGTCTTCTTGCTCTTGAATTATGAAAGCATGTTGTGATAATGAAATCCTAGTTTCATTAGCTTAGATATTGCCATATTTGAAGGCTCAATTTGGTCATTGATATGTGATACCTGTTTCTTTCTCTTTATTTGACGAAGAATGAAAAGAGAGCAAGTGTTTATTCATAAGCTTATTCAATCCTATATTGATGTTTGGCTTGAAATGATAAATTGAGATTGTGATTCCCATGATATCCTTCTCATTTCTATTTTTCCCTTATCTATCATTTGGCAATGTTTAAGGAATGTATTAGCTAAACTATGTTATCATGCAAGCAAATATTTTTGATGAATTGAAAATTCAGATTTATATTCATTAAATGAAGTTGATTATTTTGCTTTATGCAAGTCAAGCATTACTTGCAAACAACTATCATGAGGTAAAGCATGATTAATACTATTCTCCTTTCTATCACATCTTTTATCTTGCATTGATATGAAAGTGTTGAGAATTGCAGATATAGGATATGCAAAGTTTTCTTTGTGATTATTTGTTAGCAAAAGATGAAGTATATGCATACATCTTGACATTTAATTGATATTTATTAGTGAATTTTGAGAAAGGTGTGGGCTCCGAAAATTCACCACCGACCTCTCGATGAAAAGAGTATGATTTATGTCAGTGAAATTTTTAGAAGGCAGATGAAATAGTAGATAAGACACTACCTAGAGATTTTTCTCTCATTTTGTGAGAACTTTAGATTTAGTTAGGGTTTCTATGCAAGCACCTATAAGTTAATCTCTCTCAATCGAGAGAAAACTTTCGATTAAGGCTAGTCGTTAGATTGTTAAATGCATAGCATATAGTAGCAGCATGTGGAGTTTTGAAATTTATTTTTTTGAAATTCATCATCCTATAATTTGAAGCCGATGGTTAGGGAAATGATGACGCACCTGATCAAGATCCCATGGTTCCATCTTCATGTGGTCCTGTACTTAGTCGAGGAGGTGACCCAACTCGATCGGGATCCTTAGTCATGGGTTGCATCGTCCAAGAAAATCTCGTAAATTTGGGGTGGTGTTTGTCTAAGGAGATAAGTTTAAATCCACCTTAGCTAACAGAGGATTTTTTGCCCTATCAAGTGCACTTTATGGTTCACAACTCAAAAGATGAGCCATCGTATATACAGGCAAGTAATATAATGGTGTCATTTGGCTAACGGTCGAGGCTCAGATCGATCATATGTGGCTCTTACCAAACCACGCAATGAGGATACGGTGTCTCTTTACTAGCATGAGATTGATTGAGAGTGTGTATGAAAATACACTTGATTTGAAATTGGCTCCTTTGTGAGGTAAAATTTTTTTGATTTATCACCTCCGACAAATAATTGCAGAAGGTGGATGGATTGAATTTTGCTTTAAGTTTTTAGATATTGGATTTCATTTAACTATTTAGAACTTAGTGATTTATTTGATTTTATATTTATATTGATAATTAATTTAGATTAATCTGATTTGAGCTTGCAAGCACATTTTAATGATAAGTATCCCTCTAGTTGAAATCTTCATTCAACGCAACTATTATCAGGGTAGATGCATCGATTCTAATAATTTAATAATAGATGATCAGATATACTGTACAAATACACTAAGTTTAAGCATTCAGTGTAGTGTCGGGACTCATGCGGGTTATTTAGAATACTTGTATAAATTTGGAAAGATTAAATTGAACTGAAGATTGCTTTATATTTTATACAAGAATTCATCTCTTTCAAATGATTGCACAAATTATGAAGCACTTGAATTGAGTGATAGTTGGTTCCATAATTTATGCAAAATCAATATATTTGAAGTCTATTTAGAATTTAAGCCAACGTCTTCTGCCTACTTCTAATTTTGTGTTGTAGATTCGGTGGTGTAAGTTATATGTTTTATTCATATCCAACTTTAAATCTTTTGAATATTTTATAGCACAGTCTATTTCTTATTCATTCAAATATTTTGCTTGCGTTGGATAGACATCTAATTTGTTGTAGACTATTGTCTGTCAGATGATTGTAAGCTCAATCTTGTCTCAATAGCTTAGTCATTGTATTTAGTTCAATTATTGATCTTATTTAAGATTCAACTATTAATCTTAACTATTTCATTTTTATTAATTATTGATCTCTATTTTGATGAAATTTCGGTAGCCTCCTGACGTCATTCCCACATAGGGGGCTGCTTCAGGAGTGCTAGAGCTTTCCTACCATGCTTAAGAAAGTATGCCTAATCAGTGTCTTGCGACACGTGGCTTAGAGAGTCTTCTAAACCCACCATGCTTAAGAAAGCGTAAATATGTATTCAATATCTGCAATTCAAATTTAGATTTTAATTTTGAGCTTAGAGTTCATTTTGCGTTAAATTAATTAAGTCCTCTGTCAATCCAAATTTCGATAGTCTCCGTCGTCCTGATAGGTGTTTTAGAGTGCTAAAGTCTACCACGCTTAACGAGATAGTTGTGTCTCATGCACAGCTTAAGAGGTCTTCTAAATTTGCCATGCTTAAGAAAGTGTGCATAGACCTTCAATACTTGCGTAAGAGACATCTTGGTTTCCTCATCATGCTGAAGTAGCATTCACAAATACTTATGTCAAGCAAATATTTATAATTGTATTGAAATAACACGTACAAGAATTTAATATACTAAGCAGGCATATGCACAGATATTTGGAATGAAATCTGCAGCCTCTGGACATCATCCCCGTGTAGGAGGTAACATCGAGAGTACTAAGGCTTTCCCATCACGCTTATGGGCGCGTGCAGATGTCGACACGAGAGATTTTGCACTAGGTGCTTAGAAGCATTGTAGTGCCTTCAAACCTGTATAAAAAAATATCATGATTTTCTCATCATGCTGAAGCAGCATATGAGTACTTATGCCTAACAAAGCTCCTTATAATTTTATCTCTATGTATAAACAAAGGCAAGATGCTCAAAATACTAATAAGATAATTCATCCCACCATCACTTTCATTATCACATTATCTATCCCCCTTCTCTCTTTTTTTTTTTTTTTGAAATTACCAAACAACAAATGACAGCATGAACACTCAACAAGCCTACGTTCCATTTCATCACATTCGTACCAAAGCAAAAAATCATTATTACCTTCCCGAAATTCCACAAAATAAAACAATAGCCTAATAATGAGCTAAGTAGGATTTGGCAGCAATCATAGTAGCAATATTGTAAACAAGCAAAAGAACTAGAGATCTCTGCAGAGGAAAGGAAGAGGCTTGAGCATGCGACACCATGGGAAAGGCTTCATCATGTTTGGGTCGCTTGGGAGGAGAGCGAAGGTGGAGATTGATTAACTTAGTTTTGCAACAAGACGGGGGCCGGGTAAAGCGGCGAGCTGTGATCGAGGAGATCTGAGCAATGCTGTGGATGCTTTGTTGATTGAGAAATCGAAGGGAGGAGGTGCTCAGGCGAGATTCTGAGGCCAGCGGATCCGGTTGCTGTAGCAAGCGAGGAAAGTTTCATCTTCGGCTTAGGCAAACAGACGGGCTCGTTCGGAGGAAGAGAAGAATCTGATCTTGAATAAGGATCGTTAATTTGTTGAGGGAATGTTATGAGGATTAGGGTTGGGTAATAGGGGTATATATAGGGCCTATGCTTATTTGAGTGAAAATAAACCCGAATTTCGAATTTTCCGACAACGTTATTATATAATTAATATATATGTTGATTATGTTATTAGATGTTACGCACCTTGATGGCGTGAATTGCATTTCCGCGATCAATTTTATTTGGTTAAAGTCGGCGTCGAATGGGTCAATTCGATTGAAATCGCGTTGCGGCTTCGAACTTCGCGCATAAACTCATCCGAATTGGCCTTGAGCCGTCTCATTTGATAGATGCGATCAATTTAGCGAACGGAAACCGTCTGGGCATCGTCGCAGCCTCCCGACTCTGGTATACGCATACTCTTGATTGGTCGACCGTTGGATTATGCAATATGTATATTCTGATCAATTTTTATGTTCTGAACATGATGGTGAAGTCCGTTCATTGATCAGAGGTCATTTCGGATTTGATTGATGCACATTTTATTTCCTTGTTGCTTAAGTCGATCGACTTCTGTGAGCTTTTCGACTTATCGGCATCGTGGAGGTCAACAAAAGATATTTTCTCCTTTATATTCAAAGTGAGAA
Source organism: Cymbidium sinense (assembly GCA_021442155.1). Taxonomy (NCBI): domain Eukaryota; kingdom Viridiplantae; phylum Streptophyta; class Magnoliopsida; order Asparagales; family Orchidaceae; genus Cymbidium; species Cymbidium sinense. The sequence goes on along the minus strand of CM038220.1, from coordinate 117,461,756 downwards.
GGACAAAATGGTGCTCACATGTGATCGAAAGCTTATGTTACAGCTTGCTATTTGAACATTCCAAAAGCAAAATTCAGCTGAAATGATAATGAAAATCATGTCATAGCAAAGGGGTTTCAGTTGTATTTTAATTCCATGCACATATGAATGTAAATTTGTGAAAATTGCTTTAAATTAAGTACACGTTCACATTTTTTAATGTGGTGGGGAAATCTTTTGTAATATAAGTATCCGTTCACATTGTTATGATGCGGCGGGAAAATCCTTTGTAATAAGTACTCGTTCACATTGTTCCAATGTGTCGAGGAAAATTTGTAATATAAGTACCCGTTCATATTGTTCCAATGTGATGGGTAAACTTATGAATTAAGTACTTGTTCACTCTGTTTCAACGCGGCAAGAAAATATGCATTAAAATTAAGTACCCGTTTACATTGTTCTAATGTGGCGGGTAAACTTGTGAATTAAGTATTTGTTCATGTTGTTCTAACGCAACAAGAAAATATGCATTAAAATTAAGTACTCATTCACATTGTTCCAATGTGGCGTGGAAACTTGTAAATTAAGTATTTGTTCATGTTGTTTCAATGTGGCAAGAAAATATATATTAAAATTAAGTACCTGTTCATATTGTTCTAATGTGACGAAAAAATTTATGAATTAAGTACTTGTTCACGTTGTTCCAACGTGGCAAATAAATATGCATAAAAATTAAGTACCCGTTCACATTATTCTAATGTGGCGGAGAAACGTGTTATAAGTATTTGTACACGTTCCAACGTGACATAAGAAAAAAATATTTTAAATTAAGTACTTGTATGCATTGTTTCAATGCGACAAAGAAATGCTATGTTATGCAAATCTATGCACGCCTTTCTTGGCATGGTGGGTAAATAATATTTTGGTCATGGTGTCTAACGATACCTATCATGCACGCATTTCTTTGACGTGGTGGAAATGCCTAATCTCCCGAAATAGCCCGCTACGCGGGGATGACGTCGTGAGGTTGCTGGAATTTTTGATAAAATAGAAATCGTGCAAAGAATAAAAAAAAGATAATTTAAAATCAATATGATTTGGGCCAAGTATTTGAATTTTAAGCATCATGATTTTGAAATACTTGGCAATTGCTTGTATTGGCAATTTAGTTTGAGTGGAATGAAAAATATGAATGGACTTTCCCCCATCCTTCTTTCATCTCTCATGAATATTCAAAATATCATGCATGTTTCATGGAAGGTGTAAATAAAAACAAAAGAGGGAAGAGAATGTTCAAATGAATCTGTCATACAAGAAATACAATCCTAAATTAAAAATTGAAATTGAACTTAGAACATCAAACTAAATGACTTACGGGTTGATGTGATGGGGTTTGAAATTAGCTCCAATTATTGGCAAGCTGCTTTAGAAAACCTTAGGCTTGCAATGTTCCTTGTGAGAAAAATGTGAAGGACATGGAAGATTAGATCTTCATGAGGGAGGAATGCTCTCCTACTTATAATAAATATTAGCTTGATCCTAAGCTCTCTTCCTAAGCAAAATATCATCGAAAACCTTTGCATTAAGCCAAAAATATTTTAAATCATGGGTGACAAAAATGACTAAAAGGGATTTATGTTATCCCATTAATATCGATAGGCTTTTGCATAATATTAAGGAGGTCCTCCTCCCCTTTCTCTTAATGGCATCATGCCATGCAAGAATAAAAAATATATATGCACACATGTGTAAATGCATGATAAAAAGGAGAGAAAATCCATCATTCCCTTTAATTTCTTTTGTCATTTTCTTTTTAAATTACCCGTGAAATGAGCATGATTTCAAGAAAAAAAAGGAGAAAAGTAAAAAAAAAAAAAAAAGGAAAAGAAGAAAAGAAAGGGGAAGTTTCTCCTTTTCCTAACCGTATTTTGTCATGCCACAACAACAATAACAACAACAAGCCTTAATCCCACTAAGTGAGGTCGCCTGCATGAATCCTTCATCGCCATTATGTCATATTATGAGTCAAATTCTCATTTAATTTAAGTATACTAAGGTCATTTTTTATACATCTTAACCAAGTCATTTTAGGTCTAACTCTACCTTTCTTAGCATAAGGCAAATCTAATGGATCTACTCTCCTAACCGGGTCATCGGACGACCGACGCTTTATGTGGCCAAACCATCTAAGGCGACTCTCTTTAATCTTATCTACCTTTGGAGTACTCCAACTTTTCCTACTCATTTTACATTTTATCTCTAAGATTTAAGCCACTCATCCCCTTGAGCATCCTCATCTCTGCAACACTTAACTTAGTCTTATGCTTCTCTCTTATTGGCCAACATTCAGCACCATAAATCATTCAGGTCTTACCACCATCTTATACAATTTTCCTTTTTTTCTATTACACAATAGACCATATGCATTCCTCCACTTCAAACATCCAATTTGAATTCTACTAATAACATCTTCATCTATTTTACCATCATTTTGAACAATAGAACTTAGATATCTGAATCACTCACTCTTTTTAATGACTTGTTCACCCAATATCACAACACTATCACTAGAACTTCTACAACTAAAATTACACTCCATATATTCAATTTTAGATCTACTTAAACGAAAACCTTTAGATTCTAAGGTTGACCTCCATAATTCAAGTTTTTCTTGGACTCCCTCTCTAGTAGCCTTATCAACAAGAAGAATGTGCAAAGCATACACCAAGGTACATCTTCCTGTAAATGCCTAGTAAGAACATCCATAACTAAAGCGAAAAGATACGAGCTTAAAGCTGATCCCTGATGTAATCCAACTGAAATAGGAAAATATTTTGTCAATTCTTCTTGTGTTTGGACACAAGTAACAGCTCTAGTATACATATCCTTAATGACTTGAATAAAACCAATATTAACTCTTTTCTTTTCTAGAACTTTATAAAGAACAACTCTCGAAACTTTATCTTAAGCGTTCTCTAAATCAATAAATAGCATATGTAGATCCTCCTTACTTTCTCTATACTTCTCCATCAAACCTCTTAACAAATGTATAACATCCATAGTAGATCTACCTGACAGGAAACTAAACTGATTGTGAGGAACTTTTGTGTTACATCTTAACCTCTGCTCAATTACTCTCTCCCATAATTTTAATGTATGACACATTAACTTAATTCCTCTATAATTTGCACACTCTTGTGCATCACCTTTATTCTTAAATATAGGAACCAACAAACTCTTTCTCCACTCATCTCGACATCTTTTAGTCTTTAAAATAACATTAAAAGATTTGTAAGTCAAGAAATTCCGATCTCCTAAACAATTTTCACACTTATTGGAATATCATCGGTCCTCTTGTTTTCCACATTTCATTTTCTTTAAAGTTTCTCTAACTTCAAATTTACTAATACAATAATAAAAATAAAATTCTCTATTTTTATTTAGGGTATTAAGGTTGTTAAAATCAATCATATTTTTAAATCATTCATTAAAAAGTTTATCAAAATACCTCATCCACTTATTTCCAATATCCTTTTCTAAGAAAAGCACTTTATGATTTTCATCTTTAATACACCCACGTAAAGATCTTTATTTTTTCTTATCTCTTTGGTATTAACTTATCTTTACTTCTCCTTTAGTATCCAATATATTGTATAAATCATTAAAAGCTAAATTTTTTGCATTATATATTGCTTTCTTAGAATCTCTATGGGTCACTTTATGTCATTCCCAATTCTCTGAGTTTTTACATCTAAATTAAATTATATAACGATGTTTCTTATTTCTTATATTTTCTTGCACAGTCTGACTTCACCAACTATTTTTATTAAAAGAAATTTTTTTCTTTTGATTCTCCAAGCACATTTTTTGTAACTTGCTATTATTTCTCACATAACATTAACTTTATGAACATCTCAAATTGAGTGTCAATCTAGGATAATAATATGATTTATTTTTTATCTTAAAATTTAAAACTAACAGTCGATGTTGGGTACTTAAACTTTCACTTAGAATGACCTTACAATCTTTACAATCAAATCAATCTATTTTTCTTATCAGAAAATAATCAATCTATGTTTTCTTAGATCCATTTTATAAGTAATAATATCTTAATCTTTTTTTTTAAAAGTTTTAGAATTAAAATCATGTGCAAAATCTAATATAATTTTACTTTCATCATTAGTATTCCAAATTCATGTATTTGAATATTTTTAAAATCTTCTATCACTTTCTAACATGTTAAGTCTCTAATAAATATTTTTTTTTGAGGGTATCTTTCGATAATCCCTAATTTATTCAAAAATTTTACTTTTACATCCAAACCTACTTGAGGTAAACATTTATATCATTGATAATCTTAGTATCAATAATAATCTTTAAAGTTATAATTCTATCTCCACATCTATTAATATTTATAACATTATCCTTCAAATTATTATTTATAATCACATCTACGTCATTTCTAATTCTACTTTTATTTGAATACTAATATTTAAAACTTAAACTATCAATCTCCTTGGCCTTCTCTCCAACCTATTTAGTTTCTTGGACACATAAAATATTTATCTTCTTTTGAACCATAATATCTATTAATTCTATTAATTTACCTATAAGAATGTACTTATATTCTAAGTTCCTAACCTAATTATAGTTTCATGGACTAACTTCGCATGCGTAATGTAGAACTTATTTAACACCGCAGGTGTCGATCTGCCATTTTCAGTAGTTAGGCCACGTCTCTTCTACGGACGCTGATTAACACAATGTTTTAAAGGATTCTTGTCATGATTATTTCAACAAAAAAAAAGGATAAAAAAGAGAACAATGAATGAGAAGAAGAAAAAGGGGGAGGAGAAAGAGGAAAAACGGGAGAGTAAAGAGGAAATTCCATTAAGTTTTAGATTTTTCTCTCATTTTTCACCTATAAATGTGTATATTATAATATTCCATATCTCTCTTGATTTCGATATGTGATGTGTTATTAAAAAAATTATATACTTAATTTCATATGTGAATATTTGAATAAAATAAGTTTGCATATCTTATGACATAATATCCTATCATGTAGATCTATAGTTGATCTGTGACATGCTTTTAAATCTTTATTGAAACTTTAATAAGATAGATATTACATTTGATATTTATCAAATGTCTGAAGGAATTGAATATACATATTCTGAAGACAGATACACTTGACTTATGACAAGTTTAAAAATGATTAAATTTGCATCTTTCAGAACAGATCTAAACTTGATTTGCAAACAAATATTTTGTATCCTCTAGTGTAGATACACACTTGATTTATGACAAGTGTTTGAAAGAATCAAGTCTATATCATTAAGAACAGATACTCATTTGGTTTGCAACAAATATTTGAGAAAATTAAACTCACATTTTATAGATTAAATCTCCAATTGATTTATAACAAATATTTGAATGAATCAAAATTCTCATATTTTACAAGACAGAGCTACACTTGATTTATGATTTTCAGGTATCAAAATTTAAGCTTGCAATTTTACACATTTGCCATGTTAAACATAAATATTTCAACTTAGACATTTCAATGTCCATACAATACTTTAAAGAATAGATAATCGCATGTATATTGAAGTGTTCACTAGATCAAACACTTAGGAAACTATGCATGTTATGTAGGAGATGAATGAACAGATACCTACAATCATTCAAAATCAATTATCTACCTGCAAATCTAAATTGTGTCTGAGGATGTTGCGCGGGTTGAACCTCGGTTGGGTCTTATGATCGGGTCCGTGTTAACAAAATCTAAAAATTCAATGATAATATTATAAGAATTTTCACTTAGTAAAAATCTGAGAGGCTAATTCTGTCATATAATAGTAAAAGATAAATCCATTGATATGACTTTTCAAGTTCAAGCTCCCAAGAGAAAAGTCTCAAACCCGATCTTTTATGCTCAAGCTAGATTTGATAAGGTTTGGAGGACTATAGATGTGAAAACAATGGATTTAGACCCGATTTTCTGCAAGAAAGATGTAAAGTTGTAAGGTCTATTAGTCAATGACAACCATACGATCAAAAGGCTATCATTATTAAGGCTTAAATGATTAATGATTATATATTCAAATTTAAATTCATTACAAGATAATCATATGTTCAAATAAAAAAATATAAATTAAATTAAATTAATTATTTAAATTAAAAGTTAAATCTTTCTAACCATCTACAACTGTTTGTCAGGAGTGACAAATTAAAAAAAAATTTGCTCATAAAGAGTCAATGTCAAATCAAATACAAAGTTATTTTAACACTCAAATAATCTTAAGTCGGTAAGGACGTGACCCGTGTCATCTGTCCGCGTGGTTTTGCCCAAAATGACACCACATAATTGCGGTTACGACCAAAGCTTTTTTACCAGGTGGTTTGTTGCGATATGACACTAAATTACTTGCAAGTGGCCGTGTTCAAACGACTCTTTGAGTTGTGAATTATATAATGTATTTGATTGGACAAAAAATTCTATATTAGCTAAGGCCGACTTATATTTGTCCCCTTAGTCAAACTTCACCCCAAGTTTACAAGGACACCTTGGACGACATAGCCCATGGTTTTTGATAAGGATTCTTTTGTTAGGTTGGGTGTTATCTCTCCACTAAGTGGGCCAGACTAGGGATGATGAATCAGATCATTAAATCATTAACATAAAACTTTAAATTGAAATAATGAATCTCATAAATTTTAAACTCTACTCACTGCTACTATATGCTCGCATTTAGCGACTCATCGACTAGCCTTAATTGAAAGTGCTCTGTTAGTATTGGGAAGAGTAATTAACTATAGGTGCTTGCGCCTATAGAAAACTTGGAACCATATATAAAGTCCTCGTAAAATGAGAGTGAAATCTCTGGGTAGTGTCTTATTTACTATTTTATCTGCCTTCTGAAAGTTTGACTGACATTTTAACCACTCTCTTCACTCGGAGAGGTCGGTAGTAAATTTTCGGTGCCCACAATCCCTGCATAAAACTCACCATAGGATAACAAAGAGGCTCAGCGGTTTGAATAGTACAAAAAGAACTAAAAGATTTAAGTTGAAAGCTGTCCGCAAGCTTTTCAAAATTGTCGATTCGAGCCAAGGCCTTAGAGAATCCGAGAATAGTTGAGAGATTGGCATTAGGACAATCGTTGTCAAGATTGAAGGTGATAGTGTCATTATGGAAGACGAGATCTAGAATAAATGGGATCGTCATGGAAAATAGGTTTTTTGCAGATGACAGGAGACTAGATCGTAGATGGATTTGTTCTGGGAAAGATAGACATAGATGAGTGAAGATCAGGTCTTAAAGCTCACTTGACACTATATTAACAGGAGGTAAGTTGATACTAATCCTTAATAAAGGTTATTGTAAACTAGGAAAAAACAATGTAATAATATCGACAAGATTTTCAAGCTAGAAAGAACATTCAAGCCCCCTTACAATAATACTAGATTTGTAGTTACTTCATTCACTCAGGAAACAACATAACTCAATTCTAAACCTTGCCCAAAAACTACCCAGAATAATTATTATTCAGCAAAAAGTGAAAGAACCATACAAGCAATTACAAAGTTCAACTAGGACAAAGTAACTGCAACTGATCACCCACAACAACAGGACATATGAGGTAATTTACTCTTAGTAATACGCTAAATCCAGTTCAGTCTGTTAAGAATAGCCATTGTTCGATCCAAGAATGCAATCCAGATTAACAACCTGCATCATCAATGGTGCCCCGTAGAGGTAGATCACAATTTTTCTATATTAAAGAATAAAAATAATTCAACATTAATAGTGAGACAGAACCTTATTGAGTCGGATATTGGAAATTTCTTCAAGTCCATCTTAGGACCTTCCAAAGGCTCAGTTTCTTGGGTGGGCTGGGTTGAATAGTTCTTGATTACAGGTCCTACTTCAACAAACCAAACTAGTCAAGTAGGGTTGTGTTTTCTTACAGCTTGAACCACCTTAGTAAAATTCTTGTCAGCAACAAACAATTAATTAGGTTATTACTGTTCAAGGCAATTGCTGAAGTCTACTACAAAATCAGGAAATAGAGAACCTGGGCACCCTTTTATCTTGAAAATAGTAGCAATTCTTCTGTGTGACCAGTTTTTTTATTCAGAAATTGTTGCTTCTATATATTTTTTGGGTTTCTTGATGTTGTGCTGGCTTTGTAGAACCCTTTTTTTTGTTGGATGTTGAACCGAGTACAACAGGTGTGTAACAAACTGTAGGAGGGACTATGAATTGTAGGGTGGTTGGCCAACTGCAAGTGGCATCCAAACTTATGGAGGTTGCTACTTGCTATTCCATTGATGGTCCGGTTCTACCGTCTATGAAGTATGTGTAGGGAAATCAATCTTGGAAAGCCTAATGACCCACTATGATTCTCTAACCCTTCGCTCCCATAAACACTTAGGTAATCATCCCTTAAATTAGAGAAATCCACCTTAGAAGATCCTGAGGATATCTTGAAACTAAAGCAACAGACCTCTCTTCCCTCCAATATGATGGTATTTATAGGTTTACATAAGGCAAGACCCCCTTTAAAATTACAAACATGCCCCTAAATGAGAAATTAGTAAATATGGTTGAAATGAATTAGACAAAGCACATACACCAACTAATGGAAACCCTTAAGTCATCACTAAGCCAAGAGATTGGGGCCTATTGAGCGGCACATGTGTGTTGAAGGCTCATTGAGAGTTTATAATCAGGGATCTCTGGGTGGTGTAGATTAGACGAGGGATCACTAAGAGTCTAGAATTGGGGATCGGTGTTTAGATGAGATAATGGCTAAGAGGCTTGAGGGGTCAAGGACTCGTGTGAGAATCAGTGGGCATTGAAGGTGTGTGGTGTTTGTTTTCGATTATGTGTATGAAGGACACCACGCAGATCTGAGGATGTACTTATTGAGGTGATCGGGTACGATATTAAGGAATTGTGCACTATCTTGAAAGATAGAAATCACCTGATAATGTCCACCTAATAAGGACTCCTAAGGCATGATGGGTCTTCGAATATACTAGAGATTTTTCTCATACTTTACATGAATAAAACATGATTTATTTAAACCGGGTTCTAAAGTTACCTATGGGGGAAAGCCCCCATAGTTAATTGTATCTTAAAGAAAATGAATTCCTTAATAATACTCTCGATTAAGTAGACAATTGTTATCTCCAAAGATTTTAACAATAAGTCAATAAATTGGTTATGTTAGAAAATCAATTGGGACAGTTCGAAAAGGAGAGATTTATTATTGAAGCCAAAAGGAGATGAGTAGGGGATGCTCATGATATTAGAAAATCTAGTGAGCTTTCCAATCTATCATATGGTTGGACTTTATATGTTTGAAGTTTAGGAGAATTATATGCTTGAATTGGAATTTTATTAGAAAGCCAGGATTTATAATCTCACAACACAAGGTTGTGGAAATGTCTAAGAGGTGAGAACTTATGCTTGTAGCTTAAGGGGAAACAACAACCTCAAATCTTAAATCTAGGGAGCTTTGGCGAGTGCCAAAGCACGTCCTAAATCTAAGCGAAAATGGGTATATGTTTTATCTCCACAATTGAGGGTAAACCACCATTTGAACTTATAAGCTGCTGGAGTGGCTAACTCCTTCACTTTCACGTTCATATATTTTGCAAGATGGTTGGGTTATTATTAGAAAACTATGGTGCATTAAACCCAGAAGCGTAAGTGGTATTATGATCAATGCAAATTTTTTCAATTTCTATTTGATTTTGGACTCTTCATAAGTGGCTATTGGATTTTTATATGCCTAAATGCATGTTGAAATGAGTTATAGGTCAAATCAAGAGAGAAGAGGGTGAAGCTCTGTTAGTAAGAGTTGCTCTCACAGGTCAAGCGATTCCCATATATGCAAGAACGGAGGCCCTCATTTTATAAGAATGATTTAAGATGATATGCATGATATTAAGTATACAACATTCAGCTAAGGGTTGCTAAAATCTTCTAATTATCTTGATTTAATACCTAGGTTTTATGTGAGGTTATGAGTTATTTATAAAATTTAGTTATGAGTTGTTGTTAGGGTAAAAAATTTATTTTTTCCTAAGTGCCTAATCGGATTCAGGCTGCACATTAAATCAATATATATGAAGAAACCAGGAAAAGACATGTCGTTTCTATTGCGCAGTTATAAACAAAACATCGAACAATATATAAACTCAACGTAAAATAATAATAGGTAGGTCTGCACCGACAGAGAGAAATGGGTAGCTGAGCTATACCCTTATACAACCCGGTATATTAAAGAATAATTACAATTATAAATAAATAAATGTTATGGGTGATCTTCTTATTTTCTTTCTTCATATCTCTTCCATTTCATCATTTTGTTTTGCTTGCTCCAAAAGTATCACGGAGGCCTTCCAAGACAAAGCCTTCTAGCCTTCGTTCATCCTAATCCCCCCCATAACACTAATCCTAATTCTTAATACATAATTATATTAAAAATAGAAAAAGTAAATCTAACTATACCTGCAAAGCAAGTGTTAGATAAGCATACCATACAACCTAAACAGTTATATGTATGATTTGGATTTAGCACCCTGCATATGTGTAGCTAAGTCCACCTGTCCTAATTTAGATTATGTTTAGGGGTTAAACAATCTGCAAAAGAGAGCATTTATATTTATTTTAAGCACCTCTTAAGCACAATCTCTTGCATAAAACATAATTAAAACTACTTCTTGTCCCAATTCTACGATACACCTAACATTCACATATACATAATTCAACATACATCAAAATGCTTGCAACATAGGCTAATGTAGTGACTTAACCTAAGGTGTGTGTATTAAGGTTTGTGTTGTATACTTAAACTAGGCTTTGTTATCATTTTTTAAGTAAGAAATGATATAATTATAAAGGATGGTTTCATTTTAAGTGGCTTAATTGGTTTCTAAGTTTTACTTAATGTTTTCTTTTATTTCACTTGGTTTACACTTAACAACTAAGTGTTATAAAGAGAAGAAAAGAGAGGATCACCCTCCTTTATCCCTACCTTAAGCCACATATAAAGTATATTAATTAATCAATTCTCTTTAATGAATAACTTATTACTTATTTTAATTAATCATAAGTTTATGTTCACTTTAAATAATCTCATTCAATAAGAAAGACATCATATAATTAATTGGAGTTAATTACTATCACACAATACATATTTGTTCATTTCTTTCCATCATATATAGCATGCATATGATTAAGTCCTAAGCATATCTATGCATACAATATATTTTTTGGCACACTTAAATGCAGAATGCATGAATGATTTTTATATAAAAAGAGGTTTGTCATTCATTAGTTGAATACACATTCAAATGTATGAAAGTTCTAAGAAAGTACTTCGTCATTGTTTGACCAGGAGAACGTGGTAGGAACCTTTTTGGGGCTACTTAAAGGCGTGCGTCCCCAGATGTCCATATTAGATATACCCGCTAATAGAAAGCATTTATATTTATTTTAAGCACCCCTTAAGCACAATCTCCTGCAGAAAATATAATTAGGCTAATCACGACCTAACACCCAGTCTACGAAGTATACACCATAACATTCAGTCTACAATAATACATCATAAAATCAAACATATATCAAACCATGCATCGCCCTAACATAAGCTAATAATAGCGACTTAACCTAAGGTGTGTCTATTAATGCTTGTGTGGTATGCCTAAACTAAGCTTTGTTATCATTTTCTAAGTAAGAAATGATTTAATTATAAAGGATGATTTCACCTTTAAGTGACTTAATTGATTTATAAGTTTTACTTAATATTTTATTTTGTTTCACTTGGTTTACACTTTACAATTAAGTTTTATAAAGAGAAGAAAAGAGAGGATCACCCTCCTTTATCCCTACCTTAAGCCACATCTGAAACATATTAATTAATCAATTATCTTTAATAAATAGCTTATTGCATATTTTAATTAATCATAAGTTTAGGTTCACTTTAAATGATCTCATTTAATAAGAAAGATATCTTAAGATTAATTTGAGTTAATTACTTTCACACAATACATGTTTGTTCATTTCTTTCTATCATATGTAGCATGCATATGATTAAGTCCTTAGCATATATATGCACATAATATATTTTTTGGCACACTTAAATGCAGAATGCATGAATGATTTTTATAGAAAAAGAGGATTCTCATTCATTAGCTGAATAAACATTCAAATGCATGAAAGTTCTAAGCAATTACTTCACCATTGTTTGAGAACGATAGAACCTCGCTTTAAAGTCAAGGCCGTCGCACTGACTAGATGTCGCTTATTCTTAAATATATGTAGATGTATAAACAACTATAAGAATGAAAATTATGCAAAAATTGTATTTTTGTTTTGAATTATGCATATGAAATAAGGTGAGGTTTTCATTTATTAGCCAAATGCACATACAACAACAACAACAACAACAACAACAAGTCTTTATCCCACTAAGTGGGGTTGGTTACATGAATCCTTCGTTTCCATTGTGTCCTATTATGTGTCAAATTCTCATTTAATTCAAGTATACTAAGGTCATTTTTTATACATCTTAACCAAGTCTTTTAGGTCTTTCTACCTTTCTTAACATAAGGCAAATCTAATGCATCTACTCTCCTAACGGTCATTGATGGACGGACGTGTGACCAAACCATCTAACTCTCTCTAATCTTATCTGTCAGAGCTATTCCAACTTTTACGAACATACTCATTTTACATTTTATCTCTAAGAGTAAAGCCACTCATCCACCGAGCATCCTCATCTCGTACACTTAACTTAGTCTTCTTTCTTTTATTGGCCAACATTCTGCACCATAAGTCATTCTTACCACCATCTTATAAAATTTTCCTTCAAGTGGAGCTTTTCTATCACACAAGCCGATGCATTCCTCCACTTCAACCATCCAACTTGAATTCTACTAATAACATTTCCATCTATTTCACTATCATTTTGAACAATAGAGCCTAAATATCTGAATCGCTCACTCTTATTAATGACTTGTTCACCTAATGTAACAACACTACCACTAGAACTTTTCCAACTAAAATTACACTACATATATTCATTTTTAGAACTACTTAAATGAAAACTTTTCTAAACTCTAAAGTTGACCTCCATAATTCAAGTTTATCTTTGACTCCCTCTCTAGTCTTATCAACAAGAAGAATGTCATCGAAAGCATACACCGCGTACATCTTGTAAATGCTTAAGAACATCCATAACTAAAGTAAAAGATAAGGGCTTAAAGTTGATCCTTGATGTAATCCAACCAAATAAGAAAATATTTTGTCAATCCTTGTGTTTGGACACAAGTAATGACTAGTATGCATATCCTTAATGACTTGAATATAATCAATATTAACTCCTTTCTATTCTAGAACTCTCCAAAGAACATCTCTTGAAACTTTATCATAAGCTTTCTCTAAATCAATAAATATCATATATAGATCCTCCTTACTTTCTCTATACTTCTCCATCAAACATCTTAACAAATGTATAACATCCATAGTAGATTTGCCTGGCATGAAACCAAACTGATTGTGAGAAACTTTTGTATCACATCGTAATCTATGCTCAATTACTTTCTCCCATAATTTTAATGTATGACACATTAACTTAATTCCTCTATAATTTGCACACTCTTGTGCATCACCTTTATTCTTAAATATAAGAACCAACAAATTCTTTCTCTACTCATCTGACATCTTTTTAGTCTTTAAAGTAAAATTAAAAAGATCTGTAAGCCAAGAAATTCCTTGATCTCCTAAACATTTTCACACTTCTATTGAAATATCATCGTTCTTGTTTTTCACATTTCATTTTCTTTAAAGTTTCTAACTTCGATTTACTAATACGATGATAAAAATAAACTTCTATTTTTGTTTAAGGATAAGGTTTAAAATCAATCGATTTTCAGATCATTCATTGAAAAGTTTATCAAAATATCTCATCCACCTATTTTCAATATCCTTTTCTAAGAAAAATATTTTATTATTTTCTTCTTTAATACACCTCACTTGAATTAAGGTATTTACTTCTCCTATCTCTTTGGTTAGCTAACTTATACATACATCTTTCACCTTCTTGATCTAATCTATTATATAAATAAATTTTTCAGATCATATATTGATTTCTTAGAATCTCTACGCACTTTATATCTTTCCCAATTCTCGACTTTTACATCTAAACCAAGTTTAATAACAATGCTTCTTATTTTTTATCTTTTGCACACTCGATTCTACCACCAACTATTTTTTATTTTTTCCTTTTGATTATCCAAGCACATTTTTAACAACTTGCTTAATTTCACTTGATATTTTTTCCCATATAACATTAGCTTCCTTATAAACATCCCAAATTTTAAGCTCTTGTAGCTTGCTTTTGAAAATATTTTTATTTGTATTCTTTAAGTGTCCCCTTTAGGATAATAATTTGATTTATTTTTCCTCTTACAATCTTTTATCTTAAAATCTAAAGTTAACAATCGATGTTGGGTATTTAAACTTTCACTTGGAATGATCTTACAATCTTTACAATCTAAATGATCTATTTTTCTTATCAGAAAATAATCAATAAGTATTTTACTAGATTCATTTTTATAAGTAATAATATGTTCATCTCTACAGTGTATAAAAATTGTAAGCAAGTACTTCACCATTGTTTGACCAGGAGAATGAGATAGGAACCTCCTTGAGGCTACTTAAAGCCGTGCGTCCCCGGATATTCAGACTAGATATGTCCGCTATTCTTAAATACTCATGAGTGTACAAACAACTATAAAAATATAAACCATGGAAGAATTGTATTTTGATTTATTTATACATGTGAGCTAAAATTCTATCTAAATTCTAACATGGATATACATAAGAATAAATCCAAACAAGTGTTGTGTCATTTTTAAATGAACTATATACTTGTTAATATTCATATCCTTATGTAAATTCATGAAAATTAAACAAAAGAAAACTTCATATCACATGTTCTAAGTTGTAAGCACATACAAACTTATAAATACTCATAATTATCATTACTCTATGTGTTTTAATTGATTTATATACTTTTAAAATAATTTTATATTTAATAGTGAGAATAGCCACACATATTTTTAGTTAAGTCAACACATGCAAATTTGACATAAAGGAAATAATTTATTTTAATTGATTTTTGAAAGAAATGAATGCATGATTACAAGTGTCATATAGTATTTAATATGATTAGAAAAAAATAAAGAAACACAAGTATGTAATTTTATTTAATCCAACTAATTCCTTAGGACAATCATATTAAATAAGCTTATTTAAAATAAATCAAAGTTTTTTAAAGTTACTTTTGATTTTATGTTTAATTTGATTTAAGAAATATGAGAAAGATTTGCTAATCCTAACCACATTCTCCATATGTGAATTAATTTGATTTAATGAAAAGCAATTAGGTTAATTTTATGAATTGGTTAAGTTAAGCATAGATTAAATTAATTAATTAAACCATTACTTATATTACCTTAAGGTAATTAATTAAACAATTATGAGCTAATGTGATATGCAAATAAATTGAAAAGTTAATAATAATGCTCCTATGAAATGAAAGGGGTCTAATACAATTAGCTCACAATCATTAATTAATTAAGCTTAAGGAACTCACTTAATTATTTTTATGGTTTTCTCATATATATGAGCTAACCATAATTTCGTTAATTCTCTTTAGGTTATTGAACACTTAAATAACTATCCAAGGATTAATTAGGGCAATCAAATTTAACTAAAATTTTAATTTAATTGATCGAAGGATTAATCAATTAATTCATTTTCTCTTTCTTAATTATCAAATTTGATTATCTTTTGAAAATGAGATGGACTTAAGGGAAAAAGGTTGGAAAAGAGGTCCCAACCTAATTTCATAAGCTATCCATTTAATCAAGCACTAATTCATATAATTTGAGTTTTAATTTAGCCAATTAAGTCATTGATTAATTAATTTAATTATTAATTACCATTTTTGGTTGAAAAGAGAGGAAAAATTAGGGGAGAAGCACTAATCTAATTCCCTAAGCTTCCTTACTATTCAAAAATAATTAAGGAGTTCAAATAATTAATTAATTACTGTTCATATACTTAATTATCATTTGATTAAATTAAGAAAGTAATTAGGGCTTAATCAATTAAATTTTCTAATTAAGCAACTAATAAATTCTAAAAAAAATAGGGAGATAGAGGTCATCCCCCTAAACATCCTCAAAAATTTTGAAGTCAATTGGATGATTAATTAAGTTTTTAATTAAACTTTAATTAAGCCAAAATTACTATTTTAAATTAATTAAGTATGATTTTAATAGACCCCTCTCTAAAATACTTTTAAAATGAGCTATTATTTGTATTTTTTTATTTTTCTACAATTAGTTGTGAATTTTGGAAGTTTCAGCATTAAAAATGGATTAATTAACCCTAATTAAAACCCGTCATGCCGCCACGCGTCCGATATGACGACTTTCCATGGGACGATTTATTGTCACATTGCGTCGTCCTTGACGGAATGTCGAGCCGTCGATCTAAGATCGACGACCATCAAACCCACTTGAGTAGGATTATTCTGCGATCAGACCGTCTGCCAATCACGTAATCGGCCCGTGGATCTCGCTCTCCTCCGAAGCGGCGAGATTACCGTCGCCGATCCGAAGTCACCCAAGCTCGAATGGAGATCAAATCGATCCCACACCTTCAGGGAAACAAAATGAAGAGATCTAATCATGGAAATCTCACGACATGCAACTTTTCTTCAAAAAGCTCCAAACCATTTTAAGCTAAAGGTCAGTTTCAATGGAATACCTCACCGGAGCTTAGGACCGGCAGTTCCAACGATTGAGGATGCTTAGTAGTAAACAAAGCCTGAGCGCACGAGCTTTGAGTTTGATTGTTCTAAGGCCGCGCACGGATCGGTGGTCGCCTTCGTTCAAACTCTACTCTCCAGTTATTTGGAAGCTTGGGAGATGATTCATTCTCGCTCCTCTGGCTCCAAGGATGGTGTGTGCAAAGTTAATTGCACTTTGATGGAAGTTTGAGCAAATGGCAATCGACAGGGCTCCGTTTGGTTTATGTAAAACCGATAGAGAAAGAGTCGGGGAGCTGGAAACGGACGCTCCCCTAAATGTTAGGGTTGAATCAAGTGTGTGTCTTTTGATTTGAGTGAGAATGAGGGGGGTATACCCCCTCATTCCTTGGGTCGGATGGCTAGCCTTGTTTGGCTATTTTGATCAAATGGCTATCATGGGGAGCTCAATTTGGGCAGGAAATCACCTTACCTAGCTTCACTTGAGTGGATGAGGATGTAAGAGTGGCTACCATGGGAGTAGTGGGTGTCCTATAGCTTTCCAAGTGTTCGAATAGGAATGGGGTGGTGATTTCACCTCCTCATGAGTCATGGCCAACCCAACCACCCTTGGGTCAGGTTAACCAGTATCCTTGGTGCCTAAGTGGACTAATGGATGGGTGCCAAGTGGCCAAGGAAGAGAAATGATCATTCTCCCAAGTGATTTGCCTCATGTGATGCCCTTAGCCTAAGGGTATCTTGGTCATTTGGCCATGGATTTGATTTGGGCAGATTTGAGATGAGTCAAAAGTGGTTAGCCCAAATTTCAAGTGATTCCCAGTTCATTTGGTTTGATTTGGCTTAATTTGACCTATTTAAGTCAAATTGGGTTAAGTTGGATCAAATTGACCAATTGATCAATCAAACAAGCGAAACAAGTTTATACGACTATTTGGAGAGTCATTGGTTTGGTTCAATTTATTTTGGATTTGATTTTGGCTCTTCTGGATTCATAGATCAAATGGATCAAGTTGATTAATTTGATCAAATTGGTCAAATTGGCTTAGGTTGGGTGTTGGTTCAAGTTCAATTGGTTAATTGAAAATGATTATAGGCTTTCGTTTGAATCAATTTGAATTTTGTTCAATTTGATCATTTAGATCAATTTGAGCTATGTTGGGTTAGGTTGACCAATTGGTCAAATTGGACTCAATTATGGCTTTGGTCAAATTCAATAATCAATTTGGAATAAACTTGAGTCATTGGTTGCAATCAATATGGTTTATATGCAATTAATTTGGGTTATAAAGGTTATTGATTTTAAGGCTTTGATTGATTTGACCCAATTCATGACAATTGAATAACCTAAGTTTATCAACAATCATGACATAAAGTTTGGATTGACTTAATTCATTTTGATTTGAATTGAATTGAATTTTAGTTCATGTAGGTCAAATTGGTCAGTATGGGTCAAGTGAGCCAATTGGGTTTAGTTGATTTGATTTTGAGTTGGGTTTGATTTAGTTGAGTTTATATATGGATTTGAAATTGACCTATAAATTCAATTGCAATTGGTTTGGGTTCAAATGAGTTTTGGTTCCTTTAAATATTTCAAGTCAAATGGCTAGGTTGGATTTGACTTGAGTTTATTTTAATTTGGCTTGATTATTATGAATTTCATTTATATTTGGATAGATGATTGAAAGAATGATTGATTCAAGAGAAAATTCATTGGTTTTGACTTGATTTGGATATGATTTGGTTAAGTCCAAGAAATTGGCTTAAAGGGTATAAATTGGATTTTAGTTTGGTTTTTGATTTAGTTTTGCTTATTTGAATTTATATTTCATTTATATTTGGGGGGTATAAATGAAGATATAAATGATTCATGACAAAATCATTTGAGTTTGGAGTGCTTTGGAAGCAAATTCGACCTAGCTTAAGGATTAGGTCAAAAGGGTTAAGGAGGAAAAAAACTAATTTAGTTCGATTTATTTTTGGTCATTGGAAGGTAGGTTTCATTTAAATTTATGAATATAAATGAATAAATAATTGATTTATAAAGAAATCAATTGACTTTTGGTTGATTTGGCTAAGTCATTGGAGGTAGGTTCATATGGCTTAAAAAAGGTTTTGATTGGATTTGGATTTAGTTTGATTTAGTTTTAGCTATTTGAGTTTATATCTCACTTATGTTTGTGAGTATAAATGAGAATATAAATGATTCATGAAGAGATCAATCAAATTTGGGTTGAATTGAGATTTGGCTAGTTTATGGAATTCAACCATGCTTTGGGGGGATTTTATTTTGAATTTGATTAATCATTTGGTTTGGAATTTGGATTTGGATTTGGTAAATGATTGAGAGATTGAATTGATCTTGGAGAAAGTCAATTAAATTTGGATTGATTTGAATTTCATTAAGACTAAGCCCATAAGATAAAATCAAAGGGCTTAGGAAGGGTTTTGATTTTGGATTTGATTATGAGTTTTAATCATTTGGTTTGGAATTTGGATCTAGATTTGGTATTTGAGTTGAATTTGAGGTTTGGTTTGAGAAGAAAAGTATGGATTCGGTTTAGGCTATAGGATAGGCAAGTCTTCCTAAGTCCCTAGGGTATAACCTATTCCAGTAATTAACTCTTCTAAGTCTTTAAGCTTAGGTTAAGTGTTCACTTAATCACTTGAAGTATCTTAAGACTAAGGAGCTCTTAGTGTCTATAAGAGTCCTAAATCTATGATGAGGAAGTTGAGAACTCACTCCAAAAGTGAGGTCAATAAATGGACCCCCAAAAGATGTGGTGTAACTGACAAGGCACAATGCATGTATTGGCGTTGACCGAGACGATCAACAATGTTGAATGGATCGCAAGCGCTAACGAAAATGATCTATCCCTAAATCCGAGGTATAGACAAAATCAAGATCTTAGTGTAATGCAACTCAACTTATGCCAAAGGCATAAAAGAGGGAGAAAGGATCCACTGAGGGATCAAGTATGTGAACCTTCTACTATGGAAGCAGGTTCAGATTATCCATAGAGAGAATAAGGGTTTGAGTTTGATCATAAACATGATTTGGGGGGGAAAGATCTGCAGGGGATTAGGATTTATATCTCACCAGGGATGAGTGCATGAACCTTCCACTTAAGAAGCAGGTTCAGATTATCCGCTAGGGATAAGGATTTGATTTGGTTTGATTTTGTGGGGCTCTACTGGGGAGAGGATATGATTCGCGCCTTGTTGGGGAGAAATTTGATTTGATTTTGAGGGCACATCTGCTAGAGATATGAGCTCGGATCCGTTGGGGATAAGGTGGATTTAATATATGGATTTTTTTGGTTTATTTAGGAAGTATCTACTAGGGATAAGAAAGGATGGATTTAATTTAGACTCCACTAGAGAAGGATGGTGGATTTAATAAAATGGACCATGTCGGTGTGCGATGGATTCACTAAAAAGGGGCTATATCAACCTTGTCCTATATTAGATTTACAAATCCAAAGGAAAAGTCTACCAGCTATGAGGTAGGATTAACCAATCTAAGGGTTACTTTTCAGTGTGCAATGGTCAAGTCAGGAAGAAAGTTTGTAGACTTACATCCTTCTAAATAAGGAACCACTGGGTGATCGGTTGATAGCACAACAAATCAAACTCGACCTAAGGTGACTATTGAGCGAATGCCACTGTGGACTCATATCGACTCAAAAATGGTCAAAATTAATTTCGTTTTAGATGGACTCTATCGATGTGCAATGGATCCACTAATAAGAGATTAATATCATCCTAGTCCTATCTTAGATTTATAAATCCAAATGGATAGTCTATCGGCCGTGGGGTAGAGCTAACCAACCTAAGGGTTGCTTTTCAGTGTGCAATGGTCAAGTTAGGAAGAAAGCTTGTAGATTTACATCCTCCTAAACAAGGAATCACTGGGGTGATCGATTGATAGCACAACAAATTGAACCCGACCTAAGGCTGTCTGTCGGTGTGCAACGGTCGTGCAGGAGCGAATATGTGATAAACTTATATCTTCCAAAGCGAGGACGACCGTCGGGGTGACCTATTGGTGGCACAACAAGTCGAACCCGACCTAAGGGCGACTATTGAGAGAGTGCTGACCCGGGGACTTATCTCAACTCAAGAGTAGTTAGGCGATTCCTATAGGGAGTTTTATTGACATTGCCCTAAAGATAGGATGTCTGCTTGGGAAAAGGTACCGCTGGGGGTGCCCTAATCCACAAGCGAATATATATATTTGTTTTGTATGTTTGCATGGATCTGTTGGTGCGGGGACCACACCGAGAGGGACTTATATCACCTACCCATCTCGACTTACTGACGGGAGAATCTGCACTTCCGCAAGACGGATTCTGTAATCACAAGGGTGGCTATTAGGAAAGGGGGACTATCTATTCCAAGAGTAATCCGAGTAGTGTCTAAATGGGGTTGCTAAGGACGTGATCCAAAAAAAGTGTCCACAGGGGAGGTGCCGCTAGGGGCTTTATCTTGGACCCTGTAAAAGAAAGCCTATAGGTATACAGTGGCCAACTCCGGGAGAAAGTTTGTAGACTTATGTCTACCATGAGTGATGTATCCATCAGGTGGGTCGTTGTCAGCATAGTGATGACTAACCAACCTAAGGTGCCCGTCGGTTTATGACAATCAATCTGAGAAGATGACTTGTAGACTTACATCTTTACAGACGAAAATGATCATCAGGATAGTTTGTCGTTGGTGGGACAGATGCTATCCGACTTAGGGCGACTACTAAGCTAGGGAGTCCTATGTAAGGACTGGACCCAGACTTAAAGTAGTCAGGAGGAAGGGGGCTTATCTTAAGCCTCAAATATACTCGACCGCGCATGGTTAGTTCAAGAAAGAGACTTATATCCTCTTAAACAAAGTCAACATGGTAGCTAATACAAGTATAGTCTACCAAACTAACAAGGTGCTCGTCGGTTGCAATAGTTAGAAAGAAAGCTTGTAGAGTTACAGACAAAGTAACCACCGGGGTGACAAGAAGGTAGATGTCACCTACTTAGTACCTAATGAGTGAGTGCCACAGGGGGTTTTATCCCACGTCAAAATAGCCCGAGATAAAATATATGTATTTATTTTATATATGGTTGTGTGTAGTTTGTGTTGGTGTTGTGTTATTAAAGGATAGAACACCGCTTGGGTTCCTTACACCTACTCCAAACACATCGTGGCGGATTCACAAGCAAAGATGTTTCTAAACACGAAAGAGATAGAATTTAAGATAAAAGAAATTTTATTGATAAGTATTCTCAAACAAGATTTACGGATAGTATTTCTTTAGGTAGAGCCTATTGATTGGAAGCATTGGACGTTCTCCATTACAATTTATAAGCTGATAAGATCCTCCTTGGTAGGCCTTCTCTATGGCGAAAGAGCTCTCCCAAGTGGGTTCAAACTTGTCTCTCATCTTTCGACGAGCAACAATTGGTCTCTTTAGAACTAAATAAGCTCTCATACTTGAAAAGTTTTAGGACAGACCAACTTGTTATGAGCTTGAATCATTTTTGCTTTGTACAACTCGAGGTTCTGGCATGCCCGGAGACGTCTCTTTTCCAAACCTACGAGCTCTTTTAACTGCAACTTAGTATGCTGCTCCGTGGTAACCTTGCTACCCACAACTATCCTTAATGATGGGAGTTGAATTTCGAATTGTAGAATTGTTTTAGACTCATATACTAAGGAGAAAGGGGTAGACTGAATTGGAGTTCTGTAAGTGATGCGGTAAGTCCATAGGGCTTCAACTAACTGCTCATGCCACAGTCATTTGTTATTGTTAAGTGTCTTTTTTAATAATTGTAGAACTGTTTTAGACTCATATACTAAGGAGAAAGGGATAGACTGAATTGGAGTTCTGTAAGTGATGCGGTAAGTCCACAGGGCTTCAACTAACTGCTCATGCCACAATCATTTGTTGTCGTCAAGTGTTTTTTTTAATATTTGGATGAGAGTTTTGCTGAAGGCTTTTGTCAAGCCATTTGTCCTTGGGTAGTAGATGGTAGAGTATCTCCAATTCATGCCGTGTCTTCGGGCAAAGTTGTTGATTTTAGTGCTCTTGAATGCAGTATTATTATTGGATATAATTCGACGAGGCATCCCAAATCTATATACGATATGGTGCCTGAAAAATTGGAGTACATGCTGAGCTGTGACCTCTCTAAGTGGGATTGACTCCGCCTACTTTGAAAGTAGTCGGTGGCAACTAGAATGAACCGATGACCCTTGGAAGGAGGATCGATCGAACCCACTATGTCCTGCACTTAACACTCAAATGGCCATGAGGCCGGTGTAAAATGTTGGGTGGTTGTGTAGGACCACACCGCACTTGACATTGGTGGCATCTCCTAGCTACGCATCTATGATCATCAAGGCCAAGATATCCTAGTCTTTTGATCTTGATTGAATTGATGCGCTCTGCATAAATCTAAGTATGCCTCGGCCATGATCCTACTGGCTTTGTGCTTGTCCAAACAATGTAACCACATATGATCGAATGACCATCGGTACAAGGTACTATTCACGAGAGCTTATGAAAGGGATCTCTGCTTCACCTGATGTGCTAGTGACTTCTCTTGAGGTAGTTTGCCTATATGTAGATAATCCATGAATAGTTGCCTCTAATTTGACTCCTCGTCCTTTTTGACAACCACAACCTCCCTTACAAGAGAGAGTCTCTCGATGAGTTTAGCTTCAATAAGGGATAGGATATGTCTATTTTGGACCCTTATTGGTATAGACTCATCTTCCAGGCATGCCAACTCTTTGGTAAGCTTGGCTAATGCATCTGCTACTGCTTCTCTCCTCGAAGAATCTTATAAATAGTAACCTCTGGGATTTAGGCCAAGAACTCCATGGTGTACTTATGGTAATGATGGAGCTTAGGCTTCAGAATCTTGTAAAACCCAACAATTAGGTTGATAATCAATTGAGAATCCCCGAAGACGTTGATACTCTGGATGCATAGCGTAATGGTTAACTCCAGACCGACAATCAAAGTCTCATATTCGGCTTCGTTGTTAGTGCATGTATTTGATAAATTATATGAGAATCTCATCACATCGTGATCCGGAGTTAAGAGAACTATTCCTATCCTTGCTTTTCTTGGAAGAGTAGATCGTGGTTCTTCTCTCTTTTGAAAGGAAGCCGCACCATCAAAATATATCTCCCAGCAGTGAATGCTAGCGTCCCCTAAGTTCATGATTTGATCATTGGGAAGGTCATCACTAAGTAGAGAATCAATAGGAAGTGGGTGTGCTGCTAAGAAATCCGCTAGTGTATGTCCTTTCACCACATTGAGAGATACGAAAGCGATGTCAAACCGCGACAAAATCATGGATCAATGCGCCAATCGTCCGAATAACGTCGGCCGTGTCATGAGATATTGCAGTAGATTGATCCTAGAGATCAAGTTCACCTTATAAGAAAGCATGTAGTGTCGTATTGCAAAGATTAAAGCTAGAATGCAATAGTGGATAGTTTACTTTATAGAATCATGACGGCGAGATAGTATAGTGCATTTTCTAATCCTTCGGCGTTGGTTTGGGCCAAAAAAACGCTGAGGGAGTCGTTTAATGCGGCAGTATATAATATAAATGGCTTGCCCGGGATAGGGGCTACTAGAACTAGCGGCGTCATTAGGTAGTGCTTGATGTCTTCGAAGGCATGTTGACACTTGTCATCCTACTTGAACTTGACATCTTTTTTGACAAGTGCTGAGAATGGCTAGCATCTCCCTGATAGGTTGGATATGAAGCATCTTAGATATGCTAACCGCCCTTGAAATGATCTGAGCTGAGCTAGACTTTTAAGGGGTGACATTTCTAATATCACATTGATCTTCTCCGAATCGATTTCTATTCTACGGTGTCGGACAACAAACCCAAGGAATTTCTCTAAAGCTACTCTAAATGCACACTTCAGGGGATTCATTTTAAGGTTAAATTATCTTAACCGTTTGAAAATTACTCTCAAGTCAAAGAGATGGTCTTCCTTTTCTTTACTTTTGACTACAAGATCATCGACGTAATATTCAACCTGATGATAAATGAGTTCGTTAAAGATCTGAGTCATGGTCCGCTGGTATGTAGCACCGGCATTTTTATGGCCGGAGACATGACTTTATAGCAAAAGATTTCGATCAGGGTTCGGAACGTAGTGTTTCTTTCATCTTCAGGAGTCATCTTTATTTGATAATAATCAGATGAGCCATCTATGAAAGAGAAGATTGCATGAGAAGAGGCAATGTCCACCATCAATTCTAGGATTAGTAGTGGAAACTCGTCTTTTGGACATGCCTTATTTAGATCATTAAAATCGACGCATATGCGAATTTGACCATTCTTTTTTTTTTTAATTAGGACGACACTGGACAACAAAGGAGGATATTTTTATTCCCTGATGAAGCTAGCATCGATCAGTTTCTTGACTTCAGAAATGACCTGTTGTTCAGCGTCTAATCACATGTGTTTAGGAACGTGCTTGATAGGGTTAGCACTAGGCTCTATTGTTAGTTTGTGGACTACTACGTCGGAGATAAACTGGGAATCTCTTCGTAACTCTATGCGAAGCAGTCCTTAAACTCAGTTAATAGCCTAATTAAATCATCGGTTTTAGTATCATTCAACAACTAACGAAGCCTGACGTGGATTGTCTTCGCCTAAGTTGATTTCTTTCTTTGAGTTACGATGGTTCGATCTCTTTTGAACTCGGTGTATCCTTGACTTCAAGGTCATTTGGATTTTCTGAAGTTTCTAAACATACATCCTTATATGAGTTAGCATGATTTAAAAAGAACTTATTAGATTCCAAATGATTGGTGATGACTAGGCAATGATTGTCATCATGGATTGGACTCAATGTATCGAATCCTACTCCTGGTCTTGATTGAGGATGTCTACTTTGGTTGTCCCATAACATTTTAAAGTAGTCCGACTTGTGTTTAGATTTGGTATTTGAGTTGAATTTGAGGTTTAGTTTGAGAAGGAAAGTATGGATTGAGGTTATAGTGTAGCAAGTCTAGCACAACTTATTCCAGTAGCTAACTCCTCTAAGTCTCTAGGCTTAGGTTAAGTGTTCATTTAATTACTAGAAGTGTCTTAAAACTAAGGAGCTCTTAGTATCTATAAGAGTCCTAGATCTATGATGAGAAAGTTGAGAACTCACTCCAAAAGTGAGGTCAACAAGGTGTTACGAACATCACACCTTTTGCCTAACACAGGAAGCAACTATTGAGACCTGGGATCAAGCGGTGTATGTTATGAAGATAGGAAGTTGCATGTTGCGGGAAGTTGCACACATAATTGAGATCTACACTTGAGAAAAGGATTAACATTTGAGAATTTGAGAGAAATGAGAGAGAAAGGTGTATTGCCAATAATAAGCATTGATATTTGATATTATCATGTTAAAAATAATAGAAGGCTACATTTTTACTTGATTAATTTTGATGTTAGCATGAATATGCTTATATAAAAGCAAGGAAAGAGAATAATATAGAAAATACAACATAGGAGACGTCTCTTAATAATGAGGATATATCTTAATTATAAATACTATTGATTTATACAATCAATATTAAATGCATGTGATGATATGGATATGGTAATATCTTCAAATATGATAACTCTAACTAACAATTGGGGGTTGTTTAGATTTGTAGCTTGATGTTAATTTGTCACTTAGTGTTTGTACAATAGGTGAGTCTCGATCCAAATGTTACTTTGCACATACACTATTTTATGCCTAAAATACTTTATGTGCTTAGCCAATCAAACGATGGAGTTTTTTGAATCACCTATGATGTTTTTTATAGCTAACAAAGGTTCCTTAATTTGAAAATACAACATAGGAGACGTCTCTTAATAATGAGGATATATCTTAATTATAAATACTATTGATTTATACAATCAATATTAAATGCATGTGATGATATGGATATGGTAATACCTTCAAATATGATAACTCTAACTAACAATTGGGGGTTGTTTAGATTTGTAGCTTGATGTTAATCTGTCACTTAGTGTTTGTACAATAGGTGAGTCTCGATCCAAATGTTACTTTGCACATACACTATTTTACGCCTAAAATACTTTATGTGCTTAGCCAATCAAACGATGGAGTTTTTTGAATCACCTATGATGTTTTTTATAGCTAACAAAGGTTCCTTAATTTGATATTAGAGCTCCATAATTTGATCCCAAATGGCTTAAATTTTACATAGGGTGTATATACCCCCAAGTATATCATAAAGACTAGGACGTGATGTTAAAAATTATGTAGAGCATAATATATTTCAATTATGCTCAACCTAATTAATCAAAAGGAAGTGTGATTGCATTTTGAGGCAAATCATCAAAAGGAAGTGATTGCTCAACACCAATATCCTCGTGAGATCTTTGGAAGTAAGAATATTCCATTGCCACTTGCTAACCATTAGTAAATGATCAAATAAATGGTTCCAAAATGTATGTCTACACAACATAAACATTGGCTTGATATTATAAGTGATAACATGGAGAACTCAAGTAGAAAGATGTGCTAAGTACTTCTTCAAGACATGTTCTATATGTACTGCAGAATTGTGTGTAGAAGGTTAATACCCTTGTTAGTGCTTGCCACATTATATGGTTTTCTAAAAAAGGCCTTAAAGACAAACTTATGCAATTCCAATGGAAATTAAATATATCATAAGTTATATAATAAGTTACAATCTAATATAGCTAAATATATGTAACTACATACACCCTACATTAAGGGTCTATTTGGGGCAATTGCAGTGGTATGAAAATGTAGTTGAGCTGTTGCAAAGAAGTTACTTTCTACAAAGCTGCTATGATATAGATATATATATATATATAATCATGGATATTCTTAATACATGACAAACACACGAAATATTCCTTTGAATTGGAGCTTCGTGTGTTTGCCTTGTGGAACGAATGACCTTAGAAATGTGGTGATGGATTTTTAGAGTCCCGTGGTTGTAGGAACTGGCGTTGTAGTATTTGATGGAGTGTTGGTTGAAGAGGGAGGGATATACATAGAATTTTTTATTAGTTCATACAATGGATGGAGTCCTAATATATGGAAGGTGGTGGCAAAAGCTATTAGAAGTGCTTTGCTTGGTCAGGTCATGACATACTGAGAGCACGAGGAATGTTATTATTAATGGGAAACTTGCGAATGATTCTATTTATTTGCTCAAGTCATGAAAGTAATGTAACTTTTAACTATAGCCATGACATGCATAGAGATTTTTTTTTGAATGTATGGCTTATACACCAACATGTTGTTTGACCATTAATAACCTCAGAAATTATGATCTTTTGCAAAACTTTTTCAAAAATTTAATTTTGTTTTTAAGGCTTCTTCAAAATTTGTCCCTATGAAACAGTTGTACTTTCAATTTATTATTCAAGTGCATAATGCTTCAAATATATGCATTATTTCTACCATCTCTTTGTTACTATTGAGTTGCAAATTTTCTTATAGAATATTTAACTTGTATCAATGATTAGGTTGCTTTCATCTTGAAATTGAAGTCATGATCTTACATCACACAAATGACCTCTTTGTAATGTAGGAGTAATATTGCACGAATCAACTCTATATTTTGATATTGAAACCATCTCACCATGCTTTAGTCATATAAGTACTTGATTTTTCAGCTTTATTTATCTTTTGCTTTTTGAATGTTTTAATCATAGAAGTGTGAAAATGTTTAGGAGATCAAGGAATTTGTTGGCTTACAAATCTTTTTAATATTATTTAAAGTCTAAAAAGATGTCTGATGAGTGAAAAAAGAGTTTGTTTGTTTCTATTTTTAAGAATAAAGGTGATGCACAATAGTACAAAATATAGAGGAATTAAGTTAATGTGCCATAAATTAAAATTATGGGAGAGTGTAATTGAGCATAGACTATGATGTGATACAAATGTTTCTCAAAACTTATTTGGATTTATGCCGGGTAGGTATGGATGCTATACATTTGTTGAGAGGTTTGATGGAGAAGTATTGAGAGAGTAAGGAGGGGATCTACATTTGCTGATTTAGAGAAAACATGATAAAGTTTCAAGAAAAGTGCTTTGGAGAGTTCTAGAAAAAAAAAGGATTTAATATTACTTATATTCAAATCATTAAGAATACATAAACTGGAGCAGTCACTTGTATTCAAACTCAAGGAGGATTGACCAAGTATTTTTCCTATTTCAGTTGGATTACATGGAGGATTGGCTTTAAGTCCATGTCTTTTTTGCTTTAATTATGGATGTTCTTACTAGACATTTACAAGAGAATATATCTTGGTGTATGCCTTTTGCTGATGATATTCTACTTATTGATAAGACTAGAAAGGGAGTTTAAGAAAAAATTGAATTATGGAGGCCAACCTTAGAGTTTAAAGGCTTTTGGTTGAGTGGATCTAAAATCGAATACATGAAGTATAATTTTAGTTGTAGAAGATTTAATATTGAAGTGGTGACAATTGGTGATCAAATCATTAAACAGAGTGAACATTTTAGATATCTCTGGTCTATTGTTCAAAGTGATGGTGATATAGATTAAGATGTTATTAGTAGAATTCAAGTTGGATGGTTGAAGTGGAGGAATGTATCTGACATGTTGTGTGATAGGAAAGGACCTCTTAGACTCAAGGGGAAATTTTGTAAGATGGTGGTGAGACTTGTATTGCTTTATGACACAAAATATTGGTTTGTAAATAGAAACATAAAATTAAGTATTGTAGAGATGATGATGCTCAGGTGGATGAGTGGTTTTACACACAGAGACAAAATGAGAAACAAATATATGCAGGATAAAGTTGGAATAGCTCCAGTGGCATATAAGATTAGAGAGTCACCTTAGATGATTTAATCATATAAAATGCTGGGATGACCCAATTAGGAGAGTCGATTTATTAGATTTGGCTTATGTTAAGTAGGGGATTTGATTAGGAAGTATGAAAAAGCACCTAAATTTATTAGGATTAAATGAGAATATTACCCTTTGTAGGACATATTGGTGTAAAAGGATTCATGTAGCTGACTCCACGTAGTGGGATAAAAACTTGTTGTTATATTTATCTTTCACTTTTCATCCTATAAACTTTTAACAATCACCCTTCTTTAAATAATAACATAACGGATTTTGAGAATAGCTTTTCTATTTTATTTTTGTTTTATATTGAGGCCCAGCTTATAATGTGTGCATATGATTTTTCCTATCTCTTTTTAGAGAGTGATGTTTGATGTTGGGTTCAAAAATTTAAGCTATTTTAATGCAAAATGTAGTTAACATAATATTTGTTGCTAATGTCTCAATAAATTCATTATTCTAGTTATTTTGACATATTGTAGTTTGATACTTCTACACTTCGACTTGATGGTTTAGGTTTTCTCAAACTTTTGCCATTTGTATAATTTATATATGTTACTATATCAACTGGCTATTAATTAATTAAACTACTGATTTGCTTTTCATAGTCTATTGAAAAGAAAAAACATGTATATGTATTATTACCTTGTGGTTTTTTATTATTATTATTTTACCTCCTCTAGTTCTCGAACTTGTGACCTCACGCAGGAGGTCTAAGGCCTTTATCTACTAGGCCAATGAGACACGAATATTAATATCCTGTAGTTGAATATACAATAATCTTAAGTGGAAATATGCTTAAGTTTTTACACCCTGTTAGCAAAATGGAGCATAAGAATATTAGTTACTTTAATATGAGTACAATAGAATTTTTTATAGTAATCTAAAATTTTTAGCATGGTCTAATTGCCTGATTTTTGTGAAAATTAGGGCACCTTTTGTCTTCTAGCTTTTGGTTGCTCTGTAGCTCAACATTCCATAAATTCTTTTTGGAAGATTTTATGTATGAACTAGCAAGTCTAACTTTTATTTTTAGATTTCCTTTTGTTTTATCATGTTGGAAACACATCATCAGTCTGAGCTTTAGGTTAAAAAATTATTGACTTAACGTGATGGAAAAATTCAAGTCTTTAAGATTATATGTTTTAAAGTTTAAACATTTTGATTTTATTCACCTTAAGATCTAGAAAGTTTTGAATTTTTGTTATTTCCATTTATCCAAGGATAAAAGCCATTTTTTATCCACTGAATACTATGTGTTGTCCAAAATTTTGTGGGTCAAATTGTCAAAATAAGTTTGATTTAAAGTGCCCATGAAATGCTTGCCTCCATTTTTTTTCTAGTAATTTTGGCATTAAAATAACATTGCTATGATTATGTTATTATCCAAGGTTATTAATTGCATGGTGTACTATGTTCTGCATCCATTGTGTATATGTTAATTATTAATTTTGAAAATGCTAGGTAAGGCACATGTTCGAAGAAATTGATTATATTCTTGAGGGTCAAAATGCTGAAAAGTTCGCTTCTCTGTATGCTCCCTCTAGTAAGTTCTTATACTTTTGTAAGCTTGTGCTGTTAGAATTGTACTGCCAAGTTGAATCGTGATGGAACCATCAACGACTTTTAGCTCAGTATAGCAGTTTGCCTTTTAATAAAAGAAGCTTGGAATATGTTTGGTTTCAGTTCTATATGTTCCTCTTGCCTCTTGCTCTAACAAAATATGCAACTTTCTTAGCTCATGATTAATGGAAACATCTTGCGAAATGGAGTTTGCATCAATGCATCATTTGTGAGGGACAATCATTATAGATTTTCATATCAGATGTATTTCTATAAACCGCAGAGTAACTTAAACAGAATTACTTTTCAATACACAGACAGTTTTAATTTTAAGTAACATCAAGGCTCTTAACATTGTTAAAATCAGTGAGTACATTAGTTAATACACTTTTATGATCCTTGATCATACATTGGATGGAAAACTTCATGATTGATGGATTTGATTCCATGAGAAGTGAGCTTGATTGACTATAGTCACCTAAGTTCTCAAGGTTAACCTTATAACCAAAGTTTGAAGGGATACCTTTAGATAATAAACTGATGACATTATCTATCTAATATGTGAATTGGTCAGGATAGTTTATGCTCACTCAACATTCTACTTACTAAGAGGTGATACTGACAGGGTTCTCCTATATACAATTTAAATGTGGGATTCTTCATGTTTTGTGAGTCTGTTAAGTGCATAATTAAGAAAAATGCTAACTTAACCTCTTAAGGATCCTCCTTGTGAGTTCTAAGAAATTAAGTTAATTAAGTGGTCTCTATTTAGTTTCGAAAGGCTAGGGCGGAAGATTCACGATTTTTAGAACATAGTCTCTTTTAATAAATATAGATATACTGTTTGACTTATTCTTGTTATTTAGACTGATCAATATTTTTATGTGCAGTATATGTGGGTAAAAAGTGATATTTAAATTGACCATGGTCCAGGCATTGATCTTTCTCATTTTTAATGCATGCTTGATGATAGTTTAATTTGATGGGTATGAAAGCTGATTATACTGATTCCATAAATACTTTTCATGCCTTAGGGTGAAATGAGTTTGTGATGTTGTGATGGAAGATTGTAGATGATGGGTAGACTTAAAAAATGAGCCAAGGTCTCTTTTATTTTTAATTTAAATGTAATTACCTTATTTAATGTTTGTTTGTCTAATATATTATTACATAACAGTAAGCAATAAGGTTTGCAGGCAATGCCATATTAGAAGTTTGCATATTCTTCAGCATCTTGCCAAACATATTTCAAATTTTTTCTGTAATTAAACTAATTAAATCTCAAAAAAAAAAAAAATCAAAAAACAAATGGTGCCAATTATGACCTAGGCTTATTGAACATAACATTTCAAAATTGAGCAACCATACTAATCAAACTTTGAAGAGTAAGCATACTAGAAATGGAAGCAGCAGCCAGCAAGGTAGCACTGTCAGACTAAACCCTACAGGGCAGCAACAAATTCTGCTATTAGAGCCTGTAGCTTAAATAAGACTAGAGCAGAGAATGAAATAGGTTCATATGAAGAAATGCAACAGGTTTTGTGCGTTAGGGGTACATGCCAATTGCATTCATTTTGGTGGTGTAAGTGTGGGGAAATTGTGATGAGTTCTCTTGGGTAGGATATATATTGATTATAATATCTAATTGCTCATTCCAAAAATTAGCTGAATGTAATTTAAAATCTTTGCGGCGATAGCATAATAAAGTAAATGAAGTAAAAAATACATCCTATGTGCTCTTTTACTTTTTTGATTTCATTTATTATATCGACGAAAACAACTAAACTATTAGACGTAATGTTATGCTCTTTCCAAAAAAAAAAAAAAATTAATAAACCAATATAATAGTTTTAAGATTTTAACACTTTAGACCAAACATAAAAATAAAATTCAATGTATTTTATTATAATGAAATAAAATAACAAAAAATAAATAAAAATGATTTATTATAAAAAATCAGCGCATTCTAAAATTTACAAAGTCTTAAATCATGTCTGTTGAATGTGATTGTATCTATTGTGCACGAGGAAATGAAATTATTAAGAAATTAGAGTTACTTAAAAATTAAGAAGAAAATATATATATTCCAAAAATACCCCCATTTTTAATGCCTCAAATCTTAAGTTTTCATATGATGGAATTGATTTGGTCCTTTCTATTGGGGGAGGGATTAATTAATTCGTTTAAATAGTTTAGGACAAATTTGGTCTTTCATAGATAGTTTGTGCCATTTTGGTCCGTTTCTCTAGAAACAAATGCAGGTCAATCATGGCATTGACACTCAAACTTGCACATACATAAACAAAGTTAAATCATTTAATGATGTTGTAAACTAGAAAACATATAATTCATGGTCAAAAATCAATCAAAGGTCCAATGACATCTAATATTACGACCCAAAAAAAAATGCTTATAACATTCACTTTCATCGCTACTTGAGAACCAAGTTAAAAATGTGCCAGACTATCTTCACATAAGGAGGGTGTGTCATTCTGATATTTCCTTGATTATTCCTTCATGTGTCTAGGTCCTTTGTGATTCATATTCATTTCTATATTCTACTGCAGTCATTAGCAAAGAATAATTTAATATTTTTAAACAAAGGGCTTAGGAATATATAAGTTCATTAAGTTATACTGATGCATGGTGACTCAAGGTTAGGTTTTTTAAAGCAATATGATATGTAGCTTACTTTTGTGCAAAGAAAATTAGATGATGTATAGATCACGTGATACTAATTATGCCAACAACTTTCTTTCAATGAAAACAAGCGACATAAGAGTTTAAGTAAAAGTGATGAAATGATCCAAAATATCTGAGAATTTCATAAAAATTATAAAACAAATTAAATTAAATTCCAAAAAAATTATTTTTCATATTTTATTTTTGCATATCACTTTTATCCAAATTCAAGAGCGTTGAAATAGCCAATAATAAATTATATTGATGAAATAGAGAAGGAATACAATTACCAAAGAAAATAATTAGTTCTCATGATAGTCCACAAAGTGACTTATCTTGAACTTAGGCAGTCTCACTTGTATTATATTTGATGAAATTACATACTCAATTTGCACTTATAAAACTGAAACCAGAAAGAAAACATTTATTTAAATCAAAAAGCTATTCCATTACATGGCTCAAATTTATCATTTATAAATTTTTCATGACTTAGGCTAGTTGATAAACTTAGCCTTTGATCAGTCTTAATTTTAATTTAAACAGTAAGAAGGAATTTTCACTGTTTATTAAAATCTCATAGTATAATAATCCACTAATGAATGGAGATATCAGGCAAAGCCAATCCTAACAAAACAATATATAATTACAAGTTTAGTCACCACATAGTGATGAATCTGCCACAAAAATTCCTTTTAAATTTTTTATGTTATCCTCTTTCCATCAAAACCATGCCTTGTTGAACTCACAAAGGTTTTCAAAAGCCCAATTTGTAATATCCAATTAGCTTATTTCCTAATTTCTTAATTAATTTTGTAACATTTTTTGGTGCGGACCATTCTAAAATTGCTTTTACTTTTTGAGGATCAAGAAACTCCTTCACTCGAGCACGCGATTTAAATGCGACGCATGCATCCAAAATTCACATTTTGAAAATTTGACATATAATTGATTTTGTCTTAACAATTTTAAAACAATGCTCGATGATTTGCATATTCTTCATCGCTTTAATAAATCGAATATCATCAATAAAGATGATAACAAACCGTCCACCAAGCTTGAAAACACGATTCATTAAGTCCATAAAGATCTAGAGTATTAGTTAAACCAAATGGTATAACAAGAAATTCATAATGCCCATACGTTCCAAAGTCGCTTTTAAAAATATCGATCTTTAACTCTAACTCGCGATATCCGGATCTCGACAATCGGAAAATCGTTCTCCAACTGATCAAATAAATCATCAATCCTTGGTAGTGGGTACTTGTTCTTGATTGTCACTTTATTTAACTCCCTGTTCACATCAAATTTCAAAATCTTTTCTGGCTCCAATACATAAGTCAAATCTGGTTGTATTTCAAACTTTGTATATGGAATCTTCGCTCTGATCCATGATCCATTTTCAACATTGAAATGTGAAAGACATTGTGAATATCTGCAAGTCAATGGGTGAAGCTCGAAGATATTGCCAATCCTTTCCATGATTTCAAAAGGTCCATGTACTAGAGCTCAATTTACCTTGACCAAATCTACTAATTCCTTTCATAGGTTTGACTTTCAAGAATATAAATTCTCCAACTTGAAATTCTAGAAATTCTAAAGTCGCTTTCGACGATCCGGGCCCTTTCAATCTATCTCTCGAATCGATTTTCTCTGAATTGATCAACCAACTCCTAACATTGTCTTTCTCCCACTTCGACTCAACTCAATGGAGTTCTGCACTTTCGACCATATAGTGCCTCATACGAGCCATCTCAATACTAGATTGGTATATTATCAGAAAGAAACTCGATCATATGAATATGATCTTCCCAGCTATCTCCAAAATCTAAAACACATAACCTCAACAAATCTTCTAGGACTTGAATTGTTCTTTCTAATTGTCCATCTTAACGTCGTTGCATCAGAAGAATTACTACGACCGCGCAATGGGGATTAAAGCATTCGACGCGCGTATGGTTGTGATCGATCGAAAGGTAATACCTGTTCATTTATTTCATTTCCTTCATACCTGCCTATTCATATTGATCGAGTTCGTCTCCTTCTTTCCCTTCCTCTCCGGCGAGATTTCCGCTCATATTACGACGACGTGGAATCCGCGTCGGCTTCACCAAGAACGCGCTGTTCGCTTCGTCAGGCTGACAAGGAGTGCCTCCCGCAGATCACGCTCGAGTTATGAAACCTCGGCCTCGCTGGACGTCGATCTCCCGGCTACTGAATCGCCTCTGGTCGACTTCATCTGCGAACCCTCGCCGGCTGACTGAATCGACGTCCAGTACGATAAAGACGAACAGGGGAGTTCCGTGAATCTGATTGCACGAGAAGGGGCTTAGTATCCCCGACTCGACATTGGTTTACAGTCGTCTAACCCAGATCAAAAAATGCAGTAAAGAGATTGTGCTTCGCTTCTTTTTAAAGTGACGGTGGACCCTTTTGTTATGAAGTCAAAACCTACGCAATTATAAATGACATTTCTAAAAAAAAGATTTGATATAACCGAAATGACTTTCATTAAATAATCGCTCCTATGACATATTGATCGATACGATTTAATCTACAAAGATATCGTTCGCCATATCATTTTTTTCGCAACATTGTTTATTACGCAGAATTTATACGTACATGTACGATTGTTCCACTGTTTTGTTTCGAGCTTTTAACATTCTTGTCTCACAAAGTTTTAAATTTTACGATGCTACTTGATAATTTCGCGAAGAAGTGGGTAGTTAGTCCGCTTTGTTGATTTGTGCTTTTGGGGTGTATAGTTTTGGGAAGATTAAAGCAGACGCAAAAATTTTAATCGATGTCTTTAGTTGCTCAGATTTATTTACAAACTTAAAGATTTCATGCTTCTAATTTTGTGATATAAATTAATTAGTATATGAATTGTAAATATTTAGTGATGATTTGATTAGATACAAATTTCACTTGCTCGTTCTGCAGTAGCACAGGTTGTAAAGTGTTGGTGGAATCTGTGTCTAATCGAGTCATCCTGTTTTGTTACACTTCAGATTGACCCTAGAAGAAGGGTAGGAAGTCATCTGGGGTGTGACACAATTCACATCTCTCAATTTCATTGCAGATTGCTGCTTTTGTGCTAGATAATTGGGAACTATGAATCAAGATAGGATCGCATTGCTTAAGCAAATCCATCAACATATTTTAAAACAATTTCTTGATAACATAAGTCTATATGACATAACAAATGTCAATGAACGTTGCATAAATTTCCTCTTCTTAGAAACTTTTAGCTCTGATGAATAGAAATGTTGATGCTAAATCCAACAATTATCTACCTTATACTCCTTAACCCCTTTGAAGGATTATCATTAATTGAATCAAGACTTAAAGTATGCCAACTAAATAAACTAGCATAAAACTTGTAAATTTCTTTCTAGGCCAGTCCTTCTCAACAATCATTATTGGTATGTCCTTAAATTACAATTGACAAAGAAAATGTAACATAAAATGAAGAAGATGATGAAAAGAATAATCCTAAGTCCATCAACACTATTCTCTAATACCAATTGATGCAAACCTAGGCGTGAGGGGATTTTTTGTGTTATTTCTTTTAATTTTTTTCTTCTTTATTTTGTTTTCCACTTGAAAAATTTATGCCTCACATCAATATATGAGAGGGCATCTACAATTTGATTGTACTGCACATTATTTAACTTATCACCATCTTAGCTAGTAGTTACCACAATCCATCAACTTCATCAGCTCACTCATTGTAATCCTCTCCAAACTTCATCATATGATATCTAGTTTTATCTTTTTCTCTTAGATCAAGGTTGGATTTAAGAGGGGTATGTATGGTATGCTTTTATATATAATAAATATTTATTAATATATTTATTCTATTAAATGTTTGTCACAATAAACATTCAATTTATCTCCCCCTCCCCCCTTAAAAAAAAAAAAGAATATGGCATTAGAAATAAAGCCTCTCCCTATATATAGATAAACTTCCCGAAAGAGATTCTCTTCATATAAAAAATGCAATACTGACATCCTACTAAGGTAAAGACTTTTAATAGAAACTTTATGGCATGTGTCTTCACCTCCATATATTGTTTGTTCATTTACATTATATGCTCCAAGCTCTTTATGTCTATATACTTTATAACACTCAACTCGGAGATGCATTTCTTTTTGTTTAAACATATTTGGCATAGTTATATCAATTTGCAATTGCACAAACTCATTGGAATGGATAATACAAAAATATTTAGGCTAGCCTCAACATTGCCTTGCAATTTCTTAGCCACTAGCAAAATGTTATCTTCAATGTCAAGTAGAGTAGCTATCATTTACATTTTCCATTTTATCAGCTCCCTTAGAATGAAAGTGAAATATAACACACTTGTCATTCATAATTACAACCCTACAAGAAACTCTATTACAACAAAAAAATTAACACGCATTTTGTCCATTAAAACAAGATTTTTATATGACAATAAATCGAAAAGTACATTCAAATGTAAAAATCAAAATCAAAATCGTAGATATTTATCGAAGATCTAGATGACAATATCCAAACATTAAATGAAAGTAATACGAAGGCCATGAGATTGTTCCTAGAGTAAATTACAAAAAATATAGGCAAAATCATAGATTCATCTTTCAAAAAGAAGATATCGAACAAATTATTAGATTATGATGTAGAAATATCATGCAAATTTTATATGTGATAATTTTTTACAAAAGTATCAGGAAGAAAAAAATTGGTTGTGTATAACTTTAATTTAAATATGTTTATAAGCTTGTTATGAGTAATGAGAAGAGTGAATATCTATTAATTACACTTCTTAGCCTTTTAATGGGCCTCCTATCTTCATTTTCTTTGCATCAGAGGGTTGGAAGCATTTGTATGCTTGATACACATGATGATCTATAAAGTGCATGAAAATCTCCAATCATGGTCTCTCTTACTTTTGTCTAAACTTGCTATGTGAAGGGCATTTTAAGACATATGATAAGTTCTAATGGTTCTATCATTGAAAGACTTATTTAAAATGTAAATTAATCTAAGGTTCCTAAATATAGAGTTTTAAAAAAAGTAACCAAAATAAAACACTTGTGTGCTTCGAAAGAAGCCTATGGTATTGCATTAGAGGCTGAGCATAAATAATCAATACACTCTATAAGGTCATAGAAATCAATGGAAGATAGATTGAATATATCTTTCTTAGAGTTTTCTATTATAATGAATGTCTCCAAGTACTATTTATTTTATTTTTATTAGCTGAGGTTTCTTAAAGGAGTAATTTTGTAAGGTGAATTATATCCTGGGGGTATATGAGGAAACTCTCAATTAAGGAGTTCATACTTGTGTTCGAATTGGGTGGGATTTAGTATAGGTCTGGTCAATATAAGTTAGAACGAAACTATAGGGATTTATAATGGATGAAAAATATATATCGTCCTAACTAGTAAGGAGGATGGGCATCAATTGGACACAAGAGGGATGTACAATATTGTGTTGTAGCACTTGCCTAGAAAAAAGAGCTGACTAGATGTTGGAAGGGGGAATCATCTTTTTAGAGGGTATGAAGAACCCAATCAAGATCTTACGATTCTATCTTTTTGGGTTGTCTATGCCCTTAGTCTACTTAGGGTGTGTTTGGGATAACTGTAGTAACATGAAAATGTAGTGATAGAGCTGCTGCAAAAGAAACTATTATTTAAGAAGTCGTGGTGAGTATTATAAATTTTTTTTATTTTTAAAAAATTAGACCATAGTTTTCTTGCAACCGCTAGACACTACCAGGTCAAGTTGAAAAACACAGCTTTCTCACCGCAACTTCTTCAAAATGCTGCAAAGCCACAGTTTCCCAAACTTCATTTGCGGTGTAGTCTTGATTGCACTCCAGACAGAAAGCTATCACAGATGCAGCCTTAGTCGAGTTGTGACTTAAGAATCTTTGTTAGAAATTATGGGTCACCTCGTCCAAGGGGATATTGCAGCCGAAGAGTATAGACTTAGTTCTAGGCTGATAGATAAGACTTACACTCCATGTATATGAGAATGAAATATAGATTGGGTTGATAATACCGCTTATGATGGTACATGCAAGGCCGATAAAGGAACCTTAGTTTTAAGGCTAGAAGGTAGGAATGATGAGTTCTTTCTTCATGTGGTGAAGAGAAAATGGGACATTATGATTAAGAAGCCCAGAATGTCTCGTCAATATGGCAGAGAAGATATGAAGATGTTGGTAGGCATGGAAGATGAGACTTGCAACTTGATATTATATGATCAAGAGGCTCGAATGTTCTCTCAATATGGTGTAGAAGATATGAAGATGTGAAGTTCGGGCTTGCTTAATCCCGCATGATCAAGCTCTAATTCCCATCCTTCCCATCGTTCATATTTTATTTATCATAGAGAGAAGATATTCGAGTTTCTTTGAACTTGTACTATCAAGATGTAATTCCCACCTTCAGCATCTTTCATGTCTCCTCTATGATTAGAGATCTTTAGGCCTCTTAATCATATGTGTCTTCTAGTTATAAGTCCTATCTTCATATCTTGTGTCTCCTCTATCATATTAAGGAAATATCTAGGTTTTTTGATCATATGAAATTAAGTTGTAAATCACATCATTGTACTTATATGTTTCCTCTATCATATTAAGGAGATCTTTTGGCTTCTTAATCACATGCGATCAAATAGTTAAGTCCTATCGTATATACCTTTATATCTTCCTTAACATATTGAGAAGATATCTAAACTTCTTGATTATATGCACATCAAGCTGTAAGTCCCATGTATTACATATTTACTCTCCCCAAATTTCAAGGACCGAGACATAAGTTATCTTTTGTTTTTGTCCTTATGAATTTATTGTCAATGATAGTTCACCTATTTTGGTAACTACATCAAATAAGATAATACCGAGCTTGACTATAGTTTATTTAGCTTCTTTTATTAGTTTGCAATGCTTGATCCATGATATGAAATCAATTTCATTTGCTGACATTATAGGTTTAATTTTTTTTCTCACGTGCTTCACCCAAAGATATTACTAGCAGTTGATTAGCTGTTTTATTTTTATGTTTCGTCAATGTTGTATTGCCATTCAAGAACCTTATTCGTATAAAAACTTCTTATTATTGACTGGAGCAGCTGTAATGCTTTTTATATTCTCATTGTGTGATGTGTTTTTTTGAGGAATATGAAACATGTCTTTCTTTTCTAGCATGCATATTGATTCATGATGTTATTTACTAATACAAATTTAGGTAGAAGTGCCCAAAAAGTATGTGCAATAGATCAAGATTTGCAGTTGAACTTTAGTCTCTTTGATACAATTCTTAAAACACATGAAAGTTATTTTAAGTATAATTTAAAGATTGTTTAAATTTGAAATTATACAAGAAATTTGATAATGAAATAAAATTACAAAATTATTAGGATTTACATCACAGAAAGGGAAATTAGATCATAATTAAGTTGGCCAAATCTCAATCACATGCGAATACCAACTGCTATGTATGTAGATGAAAAAGAATAATGATAAAAGCCACTAAATAAAATCCGAACGTCATATTTTTATAAAGAAAACTTATGGGCATCGAAAATTTGTGCCTGGCCTCTCGATGAAGTGAAATTTTCAGAAAGCAAATGATTTTTTGTTATAGATAAATAAGGCATTACCCAGAGATTTCACCCTCATTTGGTGAAGATTTCAGATATAATTCTAGTTTCTTATGGTGCCAGCACTTATAGTTAATTACCTCTCTCTATGGTTGTGAGAGAGAACTTTCAAATAAGGCTAGTCATTTAGTCGTTAATTGCTTAGCAAATAGTAACAGTAAATTGATTTTGAATTTTAGGAAATTCTTTATTATTGACACTTAAGTGTACGGTCGAGGAAATGATGACACTCCCGATCAAAATCTAATGGTTCTGTCGTCCCGGGCTATCGTGGTTCGTGGTACACTTAGAGGAGGTAGTCGACGCAACCTGATCTAAAGTTCCTTATTAGCAGTCATAAGTTGTTTCGTTTAAGGGGACCTTATGGGCTAGGGCTAATATTTGTCTAAGAGGATAATTTTAAGTCCACGTTAACTGACAGAAGGCTTTGTGCCTTATTAAGTATAATCTATGGTTAACAATTCAAAGGGGTAGAAAATCATTTAAGAACATATGGGTTACATACGTGATCATAATATATAGCTATCCAAACCAACCCCAAAAGGACTCGTCAGATCATTCTTATGCTTGCCAAACTACGCTAGATAATTCCACCACTTATTGGTGTTGAACGTTTGGAATATGAATATAGTAATATATTTAATATAGCATTGCTCACTTTGTAAGCTTGGGTTAATATTAAATTTATCACACTCAAT
This sequence comes from Cymbidium sinense, assembly GCA_021442155.1. Taxonomy (NCBI): domain Eukaryota; kingdom Viridiplantae; phylum Streptophyta; class Magnoliopsida; order Asparagales; family Orchidaceae; genus Cymbidium; species Cymbidium sinense. Next base: position 117,419,426 of record CM038220.1, on the reverse strand, counting down.
AAATAGTTATGGAAGGTGGAATGAATCTTGATTGATTAGATTTATTTTTAAGTTTTGAAATGATGGATATTCATTTAATTTGTCTTCTTAATTTTGATTTTTTTTAATATTTTATAATTGATAAAGATTTAACTTTAAAGATAACTTGATATTAAAATTCAAGATATTTTAATAACAATAAACTCCTTTGATTGATATTTTCAGTCAAAACGGTCATCTTCGGGGTTTTTAATTGATTAAACTGAATTTCTTTGATAGCTTTAGAGCCTGTCAATTCTGTTTAGCTACTAATAGAGAATTAAGTTTATTTATTGCATATAATTGATCAAATTTGAAATTTTATTATACCGCAGATCTTGTCGACTCTACCTCTATAAGTAAAGGATCTGATCAGTAGATTAGGACCTATAATTGCTCTTTGTGATTTTGAAGTTGATCATTCTTTGGATTTAAGAGAAACATAAATATTTTTAAAACAAATTCTTTCAAAATATTGAAACACTTTTCAATGTGGAAATTTGAAGTATTTTCATTTTAAACCGCAAGATGTATTATCAATTTAAACATTCAAAGATTGGTCTTAACACATGCGTATTTTATAATTTAAACAATTTTTCATTCCAATGAGCAGATTGATTTTTACATTTCAAGTTTAATCTAAATTCAGTATGCATAGTCTTTTCAGACATTAGAATTATACTCTAAATCCATTAGTCCCAGCACATGCAGACATTTTGTAATTTACACATTTTTACGTCTAAGCTGAAAGATTGGTTTTTTGAATTTTTATTTAACTCCAACATAGCATGCATAGTCTTTTCAAACATTAAGTTTGTAGCCTGGATTTTTTTTGTCCGAACACATGTAGACATTTTTAATTTTAAGTAATTCCATGTGACTGTCAAAATTGTTAATTTTGAATCATTGTGATTGAAAGTGAAATTACTTAATTTGGATTGAAGGGAGCTCTGCAATGATTGCAAAATCCTCATCTTCAATTTAATTACATGCATTTCAGTGCATCAGGATTATTGCACATATGTTAGCACTTTTGAGTTGGATTGACGATTGCTCCACACAAAATTTTAATCTATTTAAGAGGTTTACACACATTTCAAGATAATTAATTTGAATATATGATTGTCTCTTAATGCGTGTAAAGGTTTATTCTAAGTCATTTGCATGCATTTTAAAGCACCTGATTTAGAGAATTTATTGCTTTATAATGCTTGCAAAGCTTAATTTAGTGTCTCCTTCTGTCTGCTCGTATGAAAGATTGTAGAACCAATGAAGATTGTTTTAGGTTTATTTTACAATTCAAAACATTGCATCTTTGTTTAGCTTGTTAACAAGGTAAATTCAAGTGAAATAGTTATGTGGCTCGTGCTTGTTACCATGCTTTTAAATCTTTATCAATTCATCATGTTCAGTTTTTATTTTCGCACAGACAAGCTGTTGTGCATCTTTGAAGTTGACTTTTAATTCCTTCTAGTAAATTTCTTGAGAACTCTCGTTCTTGTCCAATATCAATTCTCTTTAGCTTTTTCAATGCAAAAGTACAATATTGTTTGAATGTTCATTGAAAGATCTCGCATGCGTTTGTTGACAAACTTCTAAGGATTTTTGGACTTTTACAATTTAATTACTGAGATGAATAATGAAATTCAAGCAATCATTGAAAAGCTCTGTTTGTGCTCATTAATGAGCCATTTAGCCACATTGTAGGTCTTTTTGTGGATTTCATTTAGATTCCATTAAATCCAAAGATAAGCTCTCAAATATATTGCAAATTCTTGAATTCAATTCAACTATTCATTAAGAAATCTTGGTTATACTCTCCAACTGGCTATTTAGCTTCATTAAAATCTCTTATGAACTTGATTTGATTTTCATTCTAGCTTAAAAATAGCACTCATCAAATTTCATTTGCTTTAGTTATGCATTTAGATGTAGATCCAAGTTTTCTTTGAAGGTATAATATTAATGATTATTGGCGAGTTGTATAGTTATGATGGTAAGCACACTTTCAAATCTCTTGTGAGCATTTGTTCTTAACTTGGATCCTTTTGAATTCTTTCAACACAAAATGTAATGTCATTTGGATGTCTATTGAAAGGTCATATTCATGCTCATGGGTGAACATCAAACACATTGTAAGTCCCATTAGTGGTCAATGACAAGCCATCCTCTAGCTCGTAGGAGAGCTATTTTATTCCTTATTGCTCGATCGTTTTGTGATTCAATCTAATATTTTATCTCATTCTTATATGATATTAATACTCATTCAGTCTATTTAAATTCAATCTTTGTGAATTTATTTTTTGCTTCATATTTGATTTGATATCCAATTAATTTTTAATTTAAATCATAAAAGTTCTTCTATTTTGAGCATGCATGGGATCTTCAAAGCTAGGGGTGTAAACGAGCCAAATCTCGGCTCATTTAAAAGTTATTTTGTTTGTGTTCGGCTCATGTTCGAAATGACTCGTATAAGCTCGAAATGGCTTGAAAAGTAATAATCCGAAAAATCTATAAGAGGAAAAATTTGAACCTGGGACATTCTTTTGCATGACAAAAGCTCCAATCACTAAGTCATGCTTGCAACTACGATATATGTATGTGTATATAATATTTTATTTCAAGCTAAATCGAGCTTAACACGATTGAACAACGGATTGTTCATGTTCGGCTCATTTCTAAATCGAGTTTGAAATATTTGTTCGTGTTCGGCTCGCTTACTTAACGAACAAGCCGAACACGAGCTGTTTACGAACAACGAGCTTTTTGACAGCCTTATTCAAAGCCTATACAAAACTCAAGCATCTTAAGTTTTCTTCGCCGCATTTAAACAACGTGAATGAATGTTTATTTTTAGTAGATTTTTTCACTGTGTTGGAACAACACAAACGGGTATTTATTTTTAGCAAATTACTCCACTGTGTTGGAACAACACAAACTGGTACTTCAGATTTGATACATTTTCCTATATTATATCTTCAGAAAGACTGATTGTCATTTCCTCAAGTCGTGCCAATGCTTTTCTATGTTCAGTTTCAAACCGGTGCAGGTCACTTCTCTTTGCTAAAATTTGTGCCTCAATCTTCAAAAGCTTCAAAGTGGAATCTTCATAAGCACTTGCACACATTGCCTCAATTGAGTAAGTAGCAGTCTTTTGAAGAAGGCAGCGTCAGGATAATTTGCCATAGTTAATGCATTCATAGTTAAGTCCACTAATTAACTTTTGGTTCAAGGAAACTTGATGTGGTGATGACTAGATTCCTCCAAATTAAAGGGGATGTCTATGCAAACAGAAGCAGAAATTGGAGTTACTTTTTTGCTCTAAACAAGATATTTTATCAGCATGTTTAGACCATATCTCCAGCCAATACCAATTAAGGTTACCCATGGCCTTATCCCGTTGACAAATTGGACAGCTTACAGTTGTCAAGGCTGAACCTGCACAACCTCTAGAATTCATAACAACTGGAAAGCACCCATGTTTGAGAACATCAAGCACAAATAACATCACTTTCCCATCCATGCTAGGTGCTTCAGTTTGATCTCTAGCTGCAAGAGCAAGTTTTTCGCCTTTCTTCTTGACTTCATTAAATATATCAAGCAGCTGTTTTGGATCGGAACAACCATAAGGATAGCATTCAGCCATAGCAATGTTATAAAGAACCTTCAGATCTCTTCCGTTCTTAGGTAGGAGTAAGACCTTGACACACTCATCAAATCTCTTGCTCTGGAATATTACCTCTGCTTCCTTAACCAGCCCAGCCGTGAGAACTTCCTCATCGGAAGATCCATCCCTTCCCAAAGCACTCCATGATGAATCCCACGCATCCATTTTCAAATTAGTAGTCTCTATATGGATTCCCAGCTCCAAACAACCAAAACAAAAGACAAACACCTTCAGCAAGCCTATGGCCAATGCTCCCTCAAAACCCCATTTTCAGGCAATCAAATCGAGAGAAGTGAGGATTAAGGAGATCTATGCGTGAATCGTCCAAATGGGATAGAGCTGAGTGGGTTATTGGAGCAGAAGTAGAATGGAAAGTAGAGGTTGGTTGGCGGAGGAGTTGTTGCATGGGGTAGGAGGTGTAAAGGGAAGCTTCGGCTGTGGTTGCTATTGAAAGCGGAAGATAGAAGAGAATAGAGAGAGTCATGAGATGTGTGAAATGAGAGGATTCCGTCGTTGCATGCGAGTTTGATGGATTGAGTGCATATGAAAGAGTAGAACCGGAAATGAAGGTTATCATGAGCTCAGAGCCGCATAAGGTTGAATGAAATTTCTATTAGGGCTCTTTTTTTGGGTTTTGCCTGTTTGTGGTGTAATAGCAAAGGACGGGGTAGTGGGCAACAAGGGTACAGCTGAGATAGGTGGCGGATTTGAAGGTATGATTATGAGATGGGATTAAGATAAATAAGATGGAATCAATTTAAATTGGATTATAAGATGTGATTAATATATATATATATACATATATATATATATATACATATATATATATATATATACATATATATATATATATAGATATATATATATATATACATATATATATATATATATATATATATATATATATACATATATATATATATATTATGAAATATTTTAAATTTAATTAAATTCTAATTATAAACTGCACTTAATCTTTATATATTTAAAAATTGTATTTAATTAATATGCAAATATATAATTTTGTTTGTGTAAAATGATTTCAAGCGTATCGATTTTCAGTCTGAAATTCGTCGTATCTTATGGTCTTAAAATATGCGTCGTCAGCTTATGCGCATAGGTATGTTTGTATTTTAGGTTCATGTGGAAACCCATGCAATGTGGGTGTCAATTTTAATCAAATCGGACGCTCTAGATTCATCAGTGTTGTCCGTTTCGCGATCGGGCATCATTTAAGTGGTTTTTTAAGCAGTCAAAGTGACCGATCTAATTTGTGGGATGTCTAGTCCTTAGTCTGTTGATATCGTTATGCATGACTCAATTGATTTTAGAGATCTCTTCTTAGTAAATTTCAGCACTCCGAACACAATGGCAAGTTCCATTTCATGAAAGGATGATGCTTGAGTATTTTGGTGGTGATCAAAGAGCCTCAACTATGATTTATATGAAATCATATCCATCATTCGTCATTTTCTATGCGTTGAACCAACTTAGCTAATGATATAATAATGGAGATCAACAAAACCTCGTATAGGAATTATTGCCAAACTAGCATTGCACTTAAAAGAATTTGCATCCAAGAGTATTTGAGATAAAATCTATAATTGTATAAGTATAAACTTAAAGTTTGAAATGCCTTAGAAGCCTTATTTATAACCCAAAAGAATCAAACTTTGTAGTTTCTCATAATCTTCCAAAACATAGCTGAAAATTGCAATTCCACAATTCAATAATCTTGGATTCTAGCCCAAAACATAATTTTTTATCTTAGCCTAGTCAAAGAAGTAATATTCCATTCCTGCTACAATACCATGCTGAGAGAATAAGAGAACTAAACAGCCAACTTTGCCACATTAAGGAAATTGTACATAAAAGGAAACTTGCCAACAACCAATTTTTCGCTATAGTAGGAATACATTGGCTGGTAAATACGTGAATCAGCCTTTATAAGGAAATTAATTGTTAAAGTTCTCATTGATTTTGCATAAGGCAAGATAGTGCGAACACATGATCAATAACAATCAATAGAGAGCTAGCCTTAATAGCAGGGCCACTCACTAAATCAAAGACAATTGCAATAGTAGCCTTCCAAATCAATGCTTATGAGGTTGTTTGAAAACACATGAACCAAAGGATTTGATGAGAGTTGAATAATCTTGGTTGCAATGTTACATCAAACTAAACTAATAAAATAGAAAAGTAAAACTAAAACTACATTAAAATTAGAATGTCACTATGCTTGTTTGTCCCTCGCATTCTTCGTTTTCATACTACCATCTTGTATCTTTCTAATTTTTTTTTAAATTGCAAGGACTTCCAAAGAAATATTGATTTTTTCCACATTATTTGTTCTTGATTATAAAATTGATGTCTTTGAGATTTTGTGTTCTACTATACATTCAACTTTCTCATTTTTCATTTGTAGATATAATTATACCATTTCAAAATATATTTTTAAATTTCTATTTTTTAAATAAAATATATTAATTTTAAGTGCAGAGATACAACCGAAAATAGTCCCTTGATTATTAGCAGATGGCGAATTTTAATGTTAGAGTTTTGCAGTGATTTAATGTGGCCGACTATTGAAAATTGATTCCAATTTGGTCCATTGGTCAAATTTCATAGTTCAAATTAACCCCAACTATTAAATGTGATGTTGTTTTGGACATAACATGTTTATATGAAGTTATATTTTTCATATTGCACTATTTTTGCATGTAATGTGTTAATTTTGATATTTAATTAATAAGAAAAAAATCATAATTTATGTTGTCTTGATTTGGTATTTTTTAGTTAATTCTCAAAGATTATAGCTCGTTATGGCTTGGGTATTTTAGGAACAATAAGTGCACATGAAATTATACTTTTTATATTACTCTATTTTACATGTTATGAATTAATTTTAATATTTAATTAATGAGGGACAAATACTGCTTGGTCAAATAATTATGATTTGTCCTTCATTAATTAAATATCAAATTTAATTATTATAATTGAAAGTAGTGTAATATGAAAAATATAAATGCTTATTATTCCTAAAATACCCTCACATTTAGCAGTTGAGGTTAACGGTCTATTTGGGGCAACTGCAGCTATCTAAAAATGTAGTGGAACTGCTAGGAAAGAAACTGTAGTGGGTATTATAATTTTTTATTATTTTAAAAAAAAGTCACACAACAACTTTCTAGTAGTCACTGCACTTTGTCAGGTTATATTACAAAATATAGTTTCCGATCACAGCTTCTGCAAAATGCATTTTCCCAAAAGCCACCTGCTATGCGATTCAAACAGCACCACAGGTAGAAAGCTTCCCCAAATGCAACCTAATTTTAATGGAAAACTTAGGCTTAAGGACTTATTAGAATTAATTTTCAATTAATGGGAGACCAAATTGGATCACTGTGAAACTCTGAAATTAAATTGGCCTACTAATAATCGAGGGATTATTTTGGAATTTTTTTTTCTCCTTCAAGTATATGTATCATGCTTTTCTCAGTGTATATCGATAACTACTGAATATAGTTCATGCCACTACTACTCATCATCCATTTTACTCTGTTGACTATTTTACTTGCTTGTCAGGAACTGGTGTGACCAAAAGACCAAGACCATCATCCATAAAAGTTCCCAAGATTTATTGGAACTACACCCGTAAGGATGTGCTCACAATGGAGTGGATTGATGGAATTAAACTCATTGATTCCGATCGGATTTCCAAAGTCCATCTGAATAGGAAACTTTTAATTGATCAGGTTAATGCTTGAATACTTTTAGTTGATCAGATTTCTACTTTCATTAGCTTTTAAAATGATTTTCATCAAAGTTTATGGTGCATAGAGATGAAGCAATTCACTATTTGCTGATTAGTCGTGTAAGTCAATCAGTCAGTCAAAGTTCATTTTGTAGTTGAGATTGTCCATGTTTCCTGCTGTTCTTTATTTTTCTATACTTTTCTTAAATTTCTCTTTTATTATTATGAAGGGCTATGAAATATATCCTTGTTGTGTAGTTGTTTCTTCAGTTAAGTCCATGTTAAGATTCTTTAAATCTGCTCCTAATTTGTTTTCTTAAGTTAAACTTGGAGATTCCTAAATATTTTCTTTCAGCTTCTGGTGGGTTCTTATTTGATAGCCTTGTTAAACATTAGCCCTTCATACCTATATATGGTTGTTGTCTCTGGCTCAGAAAAGTATTGGAATGGATATGTGCATATTAGGCTGGATATGCTGTGGTTTACATGACTTCAAACTTCTAATCTAAAACGATAAAGAAATAGTTTATATGGCCTATTTCTTACTGAACCCAAGATACATGCAATACTGTAGGAACTTGTGATGTATGAATTAACACATGTATGTTACACTTTCCATGATCTCGACCCAATTAAGCCATTTCTTCAAACAACAGTGAGGATAATTTGGAGGTTGTGACATGGTGATGGGTGTTTTTGGGTTGTTACTGACCTTCTATTTTTCATCACTCTTCTAGGTTTGTCTTTGTTCTCCTCTCCAATCTATCCTCCTGGGTCTATCAATGGTTTGCTAGAATTGAGTTCCCATGTTAGGCATTTTTTACCAATGTACCTAATTTTCTTCTGCAGCTCTTGTGCCTCTTTCCCCAATGATCGCTTTTTTTCTCCCCCATATTTAAAGTTCAGATCAATTGCCAAATCCATTATATTGTGACGCCTATTAATTAAGTTCTTTGAAATGATGATGATTGTTTTAACTTAGGGGCTTGCTGATGCCCAAGTTAATGCCTTCTACTTACAATGCTTTTTTTGTGTTTTAAAAAAATAAATCATATGCTCATATTATTTATATGTTGGCTATCTTGCCATATCTACTCCTGTTTTCCTAAAACAAACTGTCGTTATACTGCACAACCATATCATATCTATGCTTTTCTGGTTTGATCCTATTCAAAGAAGATTTCTTTGGTTGTTGGTGTTTGATTGAGAGGATTAGTAAGAGCTGAGAGGCAAGTGGAGGTAGAGCTGGTTGGAGATTGCAATTCCATTCTCACACGATAAATTGATTGGGTGCAACATATAGAAAGGTTGGATATGGCCCATATGGATAGGGGCGGTACATAGACACCAGGACACAATATATCTTGGAAAATTATGACGTTAGATATCTAAGAAATAAAGATTATCAATCAATTAATGTATAAAATGTCAATAAATGTTAAAAATGTGATTTGTTAGACTATATCATTAATATAAATTACTTAAAGAGTATGTAACATAGATAAAATTATATTGAAACATTCATAGAAAAAGAGAATGAGGGCTAGATTTGGAATTTAACTTGGTTAGCAAAGTTAGTGTCTAACATATGCATGTATTTTGTTTGAGCTATGCTAAACAAAACAAAAAGGGAAACGAGAGAGATAAGACACTAAACAAAGAAAAATGAGGAGGCTTAAGTAGGGAAATTTGGCAATTGATGGCTTGAAGGAAGGGGAAGAGAGAAGTGGCTCAAAAAAATCTGAGAGAGTGATTTAAAGTGTCGGTGAAATTTTCAGAAGCCAGATAGAATAGTGGATAAGACATTACTCAGAGATTTCGCCCTCATTTTGTGAGGACTTTATATCTGGTTCCAGGTTTCTTATAAGCGCAAACACTTATAGTTACCCCTCAATCTTGAGAGAACTTTCGAAAAATAGGTCGCTTAATGCATTGAGTATAGTAGCAGCATGTGGAGTTTAAAATTTGGGGTTTAGAATTTATGAAATTCATCATTTTGACTTAAAGCAGATGGTTGGGGGAACAATGACACGCCCGATCTAGATCCCATGGTTCCTTCTTCCTCAGTTCCTAATCTACTTAGAGAGGAATGACCAACGACAGAAAAGATCCTTGTCACCCATGTGGCCGTCCAAGAAATCTAGACTGGGGTGGTGTTTGTCAAGGAGACATGCCTAAGTCACCTTAGCAAGAGGGCTTTTATCCTATCAGTATACCCTATGGTTCCACATTTTAGGGCGAGTCATTGAGGAGCATCTGGTAAGTATACGGACCGAATAGTGAGGTCATTTGACAACCACTAGAGGACTTTGGTCAGAATCCATCACGCAAGCTAATGGTCCACGCAAAGGACACGTCACATCCTCATGAGATTGTTTTAGTAAACATAACAGATTTCTTAATTTGACTTTGGCTTTTTTGTGAGCTAAAGTTTTTTAAATTTATCACCTTCAGCAAACAATTGCAAAATGTGGATTGAGTTTTAGTTTTTAAGTTCTTTAAAGATTGAATTTCATTTAAGCATTTAATATTTAATGACGTGTTAAATTTTATATTTAGATTGATACTTAATTTAAGTAAATTTGATTTGAAATTGCAATCGCATTTTGATGAAAGTATCCCCTCCGGTTGAAATCTTTTTTCAACACAGCTATCATCGAAGTAGATGTATTATTTTTCTATCTTAGATCTTGTCGACTCTATTAATTTAATAATAGAGGATTAGATCTACTGTCATATGATAGGATTAGCTTCTCAAATGTTTTATTAGGTTGAAAATATTATAATAACATCATTAGATTTTTAGGTTTTGTTAACTTAACTGCAAGACCTAAGGGAATCAACTGCTGACATCCTCAAACACTAAGTTTAAGCATTTAGCATAGTGTTGAGGCTCATGTTGGTCATTTAATTTCAAATTGATTTAACTTTAGAGATTTAAATAATGTTGCTTATTTTGATTGAGTTTTATTGCAAATTTATAATTTTTAGATAAAATTTTCTGAAATTCTCCTGCCCCCCACATATTACAAATTTTGGCCCAATGCGAAAGGCATGTATGGATGGATGTAAACACCACTCAAATCACATCCCATCGTGCAAGAAAGATATGTATAGGTCTGAGAGTACATGTAACATTCATTACGCAAGAGGCGGCTAAAGTCTTATATACTTGGAATGTTAAGTTAAAATATTAATTTTTGCTTTTTAGTTGAATTTTTATTAAACTGTTTATGCCTCCGGTAAAATTTGGCAACATTTGAAGATCCCATCCGTCCCACATAGTGGGCTACCGGGTATGTTAGGTTTTTCACCACGCCAAGAAAGGCGTGTATGGGTGATAAATCATCGTCGAATCGTCATCCCATACGCCAAGAAAGACATATATGAGGCGGGTCTCTCAAAAGCAGATTTTCTTGTCACGCTGTGTGTACTTTATACACTTGTAATGTTAGTTTAAATAGTAATTTTATATTGTGGCATGACTTTGTGTCTAGCTGTCTAGGCCTCCCTATCGGTGTAGAAGTTTGACAGCATTTCGACAGCATCCCGGCGTCATTCCCATGTAGGAGGCTACCTCAAGTATGTTGGGTTTGTCCACCATGCTGTAGATGGTATAAACCAATGCGCCATCCCACCGCTGTCAGCCGAAAGGCATGTATGGGGCTCTAAGGTACCTACCTGTTTAAAGTTTATTTTTTGGGCTGTAAAACTCTGAATTTAATGATGACTCTGTCAAGCTGCTAAGCGATAGCCCTACTAATTTCTCAGCCTCTGCATAGCCTATAAATAACCGCTTAGCATAATCATTTGCCACATGCTACTGCTCAGTTCCACTAACTGCATCATGATGTTGAGCAATTGCTAAAACATCAGCTAAATTGTCATTGGTGAGCCCTGCGCTGTCCCTTCTTTTCAAAAATTCTAATTGCTTGGCTGTCAGATTGTAGCCACTCATCATTCTAATATATTGTTTGAACGAAGGCCTATTGGAGAAGTATCCTGTCCAATATCCATTTGAGCCATCAGCATATGGAAAGATGTCATCCATCTTAAGACTCCAGGTTTTATTTGTTGCATATTTGGCATCAGTGTACAAGGAAGGTGTTGAGTACAAGTCATTAACTCGGCCATCCTGGTTAACATAGTGAATAAACTTGTCCATCTATCTGAACCATGAATTTGCATACTGATACTTAAAATCAGTTCCCATGGTGAACATTATTTGATTTGTTCAGTAATGCTTGCCTGTAATATCTCAGAAGCAGCAAAATCATCAACTCGCTCTTGCACATTGTAATTAAACAAAAGAGGATCATCCTGAATGACGGTATCCTTGTCATTAACCTCAAAATAAAAACCTCCAGGAGGAGGTTCATAGTTCTGGGAATATGCAGAAACATGTCACCACCCTACGAGAGCTTGAAATACGTGCATACCTGACGGATAAAAGAAAAACTTATATAATATTTATAATCTTACATAAAATCTCCAATCATACAAGAGCTATTACAATCTACAAATGATTTACAATTTGTCCACACATATATATACTAACAAAGTTCATGAGAAATACACTTTAAACATAATACAACATGAATGACATAATTACCTATCTCCAAGTCCTCTATATAAATATGACTTTCCTTCTATTTAATTAGGATAATTTCCTAAAAAAAAATTTAAGCAACTAATAAATGAAAATAATTCAGTGGGTCAATTATATTATTATATTATAGAAAGAAACAAGAAGAAAGAATCCAGATGTGATCGCTTGTCATTACGTACATAAGAAATTTTCAAACAATCAAACATATGGCGTAGATACATAAACTTTTCATATGAACTTTTACTTTTACATTTATCACCCGTCTTGGAGTCACTATCAAAACCTTTACCAACACTCATCCAAAAATAAAGAATTATTACATTACCTTTTTCATCATTACGTGCACGGACATCGCATCCCCGCACTAAAGGAACTCCACTTTCACGCATATTCATAAAGATACAACGATACATCTATGATTAATATAACTAACAAGAAATCAATTAACTTTATAATACGTATTTAACAATATGATCTAACATTCAAGTATTATCTAACACGAAACATTAAACTATATCACAATTTACGCAAGAAGTTATGAAAATCATCATAATGCAGATGAAAAAAAATCATAATCATACGAACACGATTTCATCACAATAAATAAATTAGATATTTTACCAAATGTAAACGTAACATAATTACCCATTTTGTAGTTTCTCAACCTCCTTTCCTTTAACACTTCTTTCCTTAAATGAAATCAAATATTAATTGAATCAATATTGGAAAGTAAATTATTTTATTTTATTCATGTGATACTTATATATAGTTTTTATAAATTAACGCTCACATCTGTCAATATTCATTACCTATTTTATAAATCAAGTTAAATTAACATTTAATATACTTAAAATATATTGAATATCAAAATACTTATGTAAGCATTTGTATAGAAAAAAAAATGGTCTTTTAAATTTGCACTTCATTTTGAAATTGAAACCTATAATATAAATACATTTCTCTTTATAATATAAAATACATTTTCTTTATAGGTTCTCATAATTTTTAATACTCCCCTTTATTATTTTTTTCTTAAAATGATTCTTGAATGATTTTAAAATAATATTTTAACTTGCATCTAACTTATATTACTCATTCCTAAATTAATTTATTGCTGAAATCGATAACTCTAAGTTACAATTATAAACCCTAAATTAAACTTGAAATAGCACTAAATAAAAGCTATAACATAACAATCAAATTTCAATTAAAAATAATTATATAAATTATTTACTTACTTTTGCCCTACATACGCCGGCTTCCTACGGCTTCTTCCCACGCACACAACCGTTTCCTTCCTTCTTCCTCGAGACACACGGATGGCTCAGCCTCGCATGAATGGATTTCTTTTGGAATGGACGACTCAGCCGCTTCTCCTTCTTCTCCCTGCCGTCGACGCCGATCACGATCTCCTGCTAGGCATGTAGTCTTCCCTTTCTCCTTCTCTCTTCCTCTCACGTGATTTTGGGATTATTTTTTGTCAAACCGACCCCCCTGATTTTTTTTTTTCATGGATAATCATGGCTTGAAAAATTCTCTTTTTTCGGTTATTACAATCTCTCCTCTTATAAAATTTCTGAAATTAAATGACAATAAATAGAAATACACATACCTTTAATTAAACAATTGACGATAAAATTCTCGCATTTCTGATTCATTTTTCCTCATAACTTCTCGACCTGATCCATGTTTTCATATACACGGACAAATGAAATTTCCCTATTCCTGAGATGTTTAACATCATAATTTATAATTCTTTCTGGCTCCTCCACAAATGTGAGATTCGGTTGAATATCAATAGGATCTGTAATAATTTTGTTGGTTTTATCAGTAATATATTTTCATAGAAGAGAAATATGAAACACAGACTCCTCAGATGCATGAGAAAGAAAGTATAAGCCACTTTCTCAATTCTTTCCAAGATTTCATATGGATCAATATAGTGTGGGCTTAGCTTTCCAACTTTACCAAATCGTTTTATACCTTTCATGGGGCTGACTTTAAGAAATACTAATTCTCTCACTTCAAACTCTACTAGCCGATGTTTAGCATTATAATATTTCTACCTATCTTGAGCAGCTTTTAATCTATCACGGATTAATCGGATCTTTTCAGTGGCTTCATCTATTACATCTGCACCAATGATTCTTCTTTCACCTGTCTCGACCCAACAAAGCGGTGTTCTGTATTTCTTTCCATACAATGCTTCATAGGGAGTCATACCAATGCTTGGTTGAAAACTATTATTGTAGGAAAACTCAATCAAAGGCAAATAAATTATCCAATTTCCTCCAAAATCAAGGATACAAAGTCTAAGTAAATCTTCAAGTGTTTTAATTGTTCTTTCTGACTGGCCATCAGTTTGAGGATGGAATGCGATCGAAAGTAAGCTTCATCTAAAATTTTCTCCACAGATGTAAATCGGTCATCCCGATCGAACACTATAGATTTTGACACACCATGTAATCTCACGATTTCATCAACATACTTTATTGTTAATTTTTCAACAGAATCTGATTGTTTAATATGTATAAAGTGTGCAGATTTAGTCAACCTATCAATAATGACCCAAATAGCATCGCAGCCTCTTCTGGATCTAGGTAAGCCAACCACAAAATCCATAGTAATATCGTCTCATTTCCACTGTGTATCGTGGCCGTAAAGTCCACTTGGTTTCGTTCAAATTTTAACCATCGACATGATTGATATTTATGTAAATTCGACTTCTTTTCATTCCTCACACTAAAATATTTTTTTAAGATCTTAATACATTTTCTCTCTTGATCAGATAATTTGAGATGTGCTTACGTGTAAGATGTCTTTCCTCAAATCTCCAACATTTGGAATGCAAATCCTGCCATGATACTTCAGTAATCCCTCTTCATCGATTTTAAAATCCTCTTTATGACCTACCTTTACCAAATCTAAAATTTTCTGAAAGTTATCATCTTGAGGTAAAGCATCTCGTATTCTATTCTTCAAGTTTGATTGTATAGTCATTTGATTTAACAATAAAGTATGATCATCTATAGATTTAGTAATTGAAATTTCTAATTTTTCTAACTCTTTCATCAACTCCTGTTGAGAGATCAACCAATAAGCAGTACCAAATATTTTTCTATTTAAAACATCAGCAACTACATTTGCCTTCTCTAGATGATATTGAATATCCAAATCATAATCTTTAATGAGTTCCAACCATCTTCTTTGCCTAAAATTTAGCTCCTTCTGAGTAAAGATGTATTTCAAGCTTTGATGATCTGAAAACTTCACACTTCTTACCCATATAAATAATGCCCAAATTTTTAATGCAAATACCACTTAGCTCTGATCAGGTTGGATAATTTTTCATGATTTTCAATCTTCGATAGAGAATCACTCTTCCATTCCGCATAAGTACACATCCCAAGCCTCTTAATGATGCATCACTATAAATTTGAAATCCTTCATCCCCATGGAATAGTTAAGATGCGCAATTATTAAACAATTCTTCAATTTTTGAAAAGCCTCTTCACACTGATTTGATCATTCAAACTTGACTGCTTTTTGAGTTTGCCTTGATAGTGGTATGACAATCTGTGAAAACCCTTCAACGAATCTCTTATAATATCTTGCCAACCCTAAGAAACTTCTGACTTCTGTGATTGTGGTGGGCCATTCTATTCTCGACTTTACTGATCATCAAGCCCCTTCACTACTAATCATGTGCCCTAAGAATATGATACTATTTAACCAAAATTCACACTTTGAAAATTTTGTATGTAATTCATTTTCTTTCAGAGCTTGCAAAATAATGTGAAGATGGTTTTCAATGCTTTCTAAATAAATTAGAATATCATCTATGAATACAATCACAAATAAATGGATTTAAAGATTCTATTCATGAGATCCATAAATACTGAGATTTGTTAAACCAAAAGGCATCACCACAAACTCATACCTTGTACTGAATCAATTTTGGTATATTTTCTTTGATTCTAAGTTGATGATAACTTGATCTTAAATCAATCTTTGAATCAGTTTCTTGATCAAAAAAGATCATCAATTTTGGCTGGATATTTATTTTCAATGAGTTTGTTTCCTCTATAATCGATGCATACCTTAAGCTCTCATCTTTCCTCTTCACAAATAATATAGAGCTCAGGAGATGTGTACGATAAATCCCTTCTCTAACAATTTTGTAGTTGATTCTTCAATTCTTGTAATTCTTCGATCCATTCTATATGGTACTTTTGCCACTTTTGTAGCGAATTAAATCAATAGAAATCTCTCTCGACGGTAAACCGGTAAATCATCTAGAAGATTTCCTGTTCTTTACATCTTCTATCTTCTTTACCTTTTAATAACGAATCAAGAAAAAACTTTCATTTTCTACAAGATTCAACTTTTAAGCAAGACACCATCATACTAATACTCTCCCACAAATTTGAATTCTTCTTCTGAATATTAAATTGACTATCTTTTACAACAATCTATAATAACGCTAGATACAATCTATTCCTAAAATCACATCAAATCTCTTCATAAAATTTATCATTTTTTTAATGGCTCTTTGATTATGATCATACTTATGTCCCTAAATATAAAATTTTGCTCGACACTCTCTCAATCTACCCTACCAGAGCTTGGAATACTAAGGAACGAATACCTGGACGGATAAAGAAAACTTACATAAAATCTCCAATCATACAAGAGCTACAATTCACAAATAATCAATTTGTCACATATATATCTAACAAAGTCAGAAATACACTTTAAACATAATACAACATGAATACATAATTTCTATCTCCCAAGTCTTGGAGATAAAATACGAATTTCTATCTATTTAATTCGGATGGTTTCTTGAAAAAAATTTAAAAAACTAACAAATGAAAATAATTCAGGCCAATTACGCTTATTACACTATAAGAACAATAAGAAAGAACTAAGATGACGCCGCTTTTATTGTTAATGTATATTAAAAAAGAAATTTGCTCAAACAATCAAGATATGTAGTAGATATACTTTTCATACTTTTAACTTTACTTTACATTTATCACCGTCTCTTGAGTCACCAAAAAACTACATACTCATCCAAAGGACAAGATTACCATTATCATTTGCCAAATCATTGGCCATTTTTCATCATTACACGGGTATATCAAGGCCCCCGAGTCTATAAGCGGAACTCCACTTTCAACACGCATTCATCATATAATGATACATCTATGCATTTAATTCATAACTAACGAAATGAACCTTATAAATATTTAATGATAATATGATCTAAGATTCAAGCTTATTATCTAACATTAGAAATTATATCACAATTTATGAAAAAGCAGGAAAATCATCACAACTTGCAGTACACGAAAAAAAATCATACTCATATGAACATGCATTTCATCACAAGAAATTAAAGATATTTTTACCATAGATGTAAGAACATAATTATCCACCTTAATTTGCAGTTTTCTCTTGAACCTCCTTTCCTTTAACACTTCCTTCTTTAATTGAAATTTTTATAGAATCAAATATTAATTGAATCAATATTGGAAAGTAAATTATCTTATTTTATTCATGTGATACTTACATATAGTTTTTATAAATTAATGCTCACATTTGTCAATATTCATTACCTATTTTATAAATCCAGTTAAATTAACCTTTAATATACTTAAAATATATTGTATATCTAAATACTTATGTAAGCATTTGTATAGAAAAAAAATGATCATTTAAATTTGCACTTCATTTTGAAATTGAAACCTAGAATATAAATACATTTCCCTTTATAATATAAAATACATTTCCTTTATAGGTTCTCATAATTTTTAATACTCCGCTTTATTATTTTTTTCTTAAAATAATTCTTGAATGATTTTAAAATAATATTCTAACTTGCATCTAACTTATATTATTCATTCCTAAATTAATTTATTGCTGAAATCGATAACTCTAAGTTACAATTATAAACCCTAAATTAAACTTGAAATAACATTAAATAAAAGCTAATAACATAACAATCAAATTTCAATTAAAAATAATTATATAAATTATTTACTTACCTCCTCTCGGTTTTGCCCTAAGACACACACGCTCGGCTCCTACCCATCGGCTTCTTCACGACGACGACGAACGCATTTCCTTCCTTCCTCACGGCACACGGATGGCTCCAAAGAACCTCATTGGTGGCAATGGAGGCCACACGCTTGGGAATGGACGACCGGGGCGCCGCTTCTCCTTCTTCTCCTCTCGACGACGGGTCTCACTCTAGAACGACCGGGTAGAGTCTTCCCTTTCTCCTTCTCTCTTCCTCTTTCCCTCTCTCGCGTGATTTTGGTGATTCTATTTCGATTTGTCGAAACCGACTCCCCCCTTGGATTTTTTTGCTTTCCGTTAGCCACGGCGGTTGAAAAATTCTTTTTTTTTTTCCGGTTATTACAAAACATCAGATGAAGGCCCAAGTGTCTTCGATCCCCTCCACACAATCTCTAGAGTTTTCAACTTTTTTTTCGTGTTTCTCTATCTTGGTAATCAATTCGGGAAAAATAAAGGGCATCAAATCCTACCTCAGCTGAGAGCAAGTAAGCTTGTGTAGCTGAATGTCCAAAAGGATCAATCTGCCAACCAATCCTTGGTATTTGATCAAATAGATGGCCAAGTGCTGTCTGATCAATCATATCAATATAATGTGGAG
Organism: Cymbidium sinense; assembly: GCA_021442155.1. Classification (NCBI taxonomy): domain Eukaryota; kingdom Viridiplantae; phylum Streptophyta; class Magnoliopsida; order Asparagales; family Orchidaceae; genus Cymbidium; species Cymbidium sinense. The sequence continues at coordinate 117,400,696 of CM038220.1, read as the reverse complement.
CTGCCTCATCATATATGCACATTCCGCCATTTATAAACTCCAATTGACCCGAGCTGATGAGCTCCTTCACAATCTTAGATAAACCTCTGATTCTTATCTGCTAGAAGAGCTAAGACAATCGAATCCAAAACATTCTGAACACAAACTCCTTGTATTTCGTTCCTAGATCCAACATAGTATTGATCAATGGTCTTCAGCCACCCTGACATCATCGTGACTGTGAGGAACGAGGTGGATGTTGATTTGTGCTTTGTGTCTGATCAGATCATTGAAAATGGATTGAAATATTACCTTGCAGACAATATATAGATTGATTTGAGGCAGCTCTGAATTGAGAGTTTCCTCAGATTGTCTTAGTTTATCAATCAAGTGAAAAGATCTCTTGGATTCTGGTTGTTTGTAGTCACTAAGCTGAATATGGTTTGAGATTGAATAGTTATCATCATTGGACTGACGAGCATGGGCTCTTTCACTGCGGCCTTTTCTTGCGGCTTGTTGAGTGAAAAGCGTCGAAACTCGCCGTTGTAGCTTGTTGAGTTCGACCTTTAGAACTACTCAGTCTTGACTTAATTTGTGATGGCTTGGTGGTTTGGTCATCAGACTAATGAACGGGGGCTCTTTCACTGCGGTCTTTTCTTGCGGCTTGTTAAGTGAGAAGAGCGTCAGCAACTCAGCCATTTATGGGCTTATTAAGTTCGACTTTTAGAACCCATCAGTATTTTAGACTTGAAGAAGTAGGGGTTGATGTTTTTCCAACTTAGCTAATTGAAGTTTCTGAAATTGACAATTTTTTTTGACTTGATCTTCAGAATTTGAAAAATCTAGGAAACACTTTTGATATTTAGGGCTGTCTTTTCGAACATGGAAGTGGATTCTTTTTATTTATGCAAAAGCCTGCAACTTTAATGATAATAGTTATAGATATATTCAGGGATCTCGGCATAAAGCTCGATGTCAACCTGAATGCATATACAAGAAGCTCTCATGTTTCATAGGAAAGGATTGAACAGTTTTGATTTATAAAAATTAAGAAAAAATCCCCCTATCTAACAGGAGGATAGCAGACTAGTTCAAAAATACATTATAGAGTTTAAACTTCTTTACTATAAATAAACGGAGCTCATTCTAATTATTATAAATATTTATCTAAGGATCTCGGCTTGAAGCACGATGTCAACTTAGCTAAATATATAAAATATCCCCTGTCTAATAAGGGGAGGCTTTTACAGTAACTTGAAAATGCATTCTCATTTTATGAGGGAATCTTCAAGTGACATTACATATATATTTGACATGAAAGCCTTACAAATGCAAGATTCATTTAAGTTCTTATATACTTATCCATAGTCAGTTGTGATATTTCTTGAGATATCGATCGTTGATTGGTGGCATCGATCGTTGACCATTCTTGTCAATAAGCTGGTAGGCTCCTTCTTCGTACACCTTCTCTATGACGTAAGGATCTTCCCAATTAGCTTCAAATTCACCACTAATCTTGCGATGAGGGATGATTGGCCTTCTCAGCACTAGAACCAATTCACTTCTAGAATGTCCGAGGACGTATTGAACTATTGAATGCTTTAGACTTCCTCACTCAGTAGACTTCTAAACTTTGTTGAGCTTGGAGTCTAACTCTGTTAAGCGCATCCAACTCTTCCATTCGCAGGCGAGCGTTCTCGTCTTAAGTAAGATTGAATTGAACAGCTACTCGAAGTGATGGTAGCTCAACTTCTAGTGGCAGAACAGCTTCAATTCCAAATGTTAGAGCATAAGAAGTGTCTTTGGTCGGCGTTTTGTAAGTTGCTTTGTATGCTCAGAGTGTTTCTATCATTTTAGTGTGCCACTCTCTTTTATTATTCGCGAGAATCTTTTTGAGCAACTTCATTAAAGTTTTATTAAAAGCCTCTGCTAAATCATTAGCCCTTGGATTGTAGATTGATGAGTATCGTCAATTGATTTTGTGTCGATCAGCGAATCTGTATATCTTCGCACTCTTGAAAGCTGAACCGTTGTCTGAAATGATTTGTCGGGCACCTCGAATCTATAGACAACATTATTAGTGAAGAAATCAACAACTCGATCAACGGTGACTTCTTTAAACAGAGCAGCTTCAGCCCATTTGGAGAAGTAGTCAGTAGCTGCAAAAATGAATCGAAGTTCCGCTGATGATGGAGGATCAATCAGTCTGATTATATCCGTTCCCCAACTCTCGAATGGCCAAGACGTTATTGTTGGGTGCAGAGAATTCGGAGGTTGATGAATGAGATTCTCGTGGACTTGACATTCATGACATTTCCTGGCATGATCTATGCAGTCTTTCACCGTTGAAGGCCAATAGTATCTCTTCTTAATTTTTGTTGCCATTTTGGGACTTGACTATTGCGCACCACAGAGTCCTTGAATTTCAGACATTATCTTATTAGCTTCATCCATCCCCAAACATTGCAGCCACATTTGCTCAAATGATCTACGATATAATGTGTCATTGACATAAGCATATTGTAGGATTCTTTTTGTAATATGCGTGGCTAGTGATTTATTGTTCGGCAATTTGCTTTCTTTGAATAATCGATGAAAGGTTATCTCCAATCATCAGGCTCTTCCACTATGGAAGCTTCGCATGATTTGTTTGTAGTACTTTTGAGTTTTTTTATTTCTTGTATTTGTTCTTTGTGAGGGTGATGAGCAATTTGAATTGCCTCTTGTTGACTTGAGTTTGATGTCCCCTCTACCTGCGGGGAGTATGGATTTATTGGTTGCGGAACTCGACGAGTGGACACTTTAATCAACACATCGTCATCGTCTGTGTTCGTCATTTCTTTTACTAGCTTGTCTAGGCAATCAACTTTACTATTGTTTGATCGAGAAACTCGAGCTAGTTTAATGTTTGGAAGTTGCTTCATGAGCTCAAGCACTCGCCTATAATAGTACGCCAATTCAAGCTTGTTAATCTTATAGAAACCCAATATTTGGTTGATTACCAATTGAGAGTCTCCAAAAATTCTTAAATTTTTGATGCTGATAATAACAGCTTCTTCGAGACCTACCATCAATGCCTCGTATTCGGCTTCATTGTTGGTTCTTAGCTCAGTCAGCCTGTATGAACGCCTCATTATGCCACCTTCCGGTGTTATGAAGATGAGGCCAACACCAGCTCTTGCTTTTGGTAGGTTTGGGGACTGAGCAGACTTAATAGATGATGCACCGTCGAAATACATTTCCCAGATCTGCAACCTTTCTCTTTCACGAATAAGCAGAATTTGTTCATCAGGTAAATCATCATTAACTGCTGAATCTACTGGGATAGGATACGCTGAGAAAATCTAGTATTTGCCCTTACGACTTTTGAGATACATATGTAATATCGATGTAGAGATGCTTCATCATGTCAGCGACTGTCAGCTAGTCTTATCATCAAAAACTTCAGCGGATCGATCTTTGAGATGAGCATTATCTTATGTGACAATATGTAATGTCGAAGTTTCTGGGCAGCAAAGATCAGTGCAAGACAGTGCTTCTCGATCAAAGAATACTTTGCCTTGGCTTCTATCAATCTTCAACTGATATAGTACATCACATTTTCTTTGTCTTCTTCATTGTGTTGTGCAAGCAAATGCTCTGAGGGATTCTTCTAGTGCAGCTGTATACAAAATGAGAGGCTTTCTCGGGATTGGTGCCACCAAAATTGGTGGATTTAACAGGTATCTCTTGATGCTATCGAATGCTTCTTGACATTCGCCGTCCCACTTAAATGGTGCATTCTTCTTCATCAATTTAGCAAATAGTTGACACATGCTCGACAGATTTGATATAAAGCATTGGATGAATGCCAAATGTCCCTGCACGGAATAAAGCTGACGAAGATTCTTAGGTAGTGTCATATCCACCGTCGCTTCGATTTTATTAGGCTCGATCTTAATTTCTTTATGCTGTACCACGTAGCCAAGGAACTTTCAAGACGAAACCCCAAATGCACATTTGAGAGGATTCATCTTGAGATCTTACTGCCTAATTCTTTCAAAAACCATCCTCAGGTCATTAAAATGATCTTCTCGATCTATGCCGTTGACGATGAGGTCATCCATATAGCATTCTATTTTTTGATGAATCAACTCGTCGAAGATGCGCGTCATATAGCTCCAACATTCTTTAATCCAAAGGGTATGACTGTGTAGCAGTATATACCAATTGACGTCCTAAATGATGTGTGCCTCTCGTCTTCAGGAGCCATCTTGATTTGATTGTATCTCGATGATCCATTCATAAATGAGAACATGTCGTAGTTGGAAGTATAATCTACTAATAGTTCTGATATTGGAAGCGGAAAGTCATCTTTTGGGCACGCGTTATTTAGGTCTCAGAAATCAATGCAGGCATGGATTTAGTCGTTCTTCTTCCTAACTGAGACAATGTTGGCTATCCAATCTACGTACTTCTCCTTCGGGATGAAGCCTACTTGATTAGCTTCTTAGTTTATATAATTACCTGTTCTTTAATCTCTAATCTCGTTCGCCTAGGAGCTTACTTAACAGGCGTTGCATCTAATTCAATGACAAGTTTATGAATTGTCACCTCTGGGGATAAGCCTAACATTTCAGAGTATGTCCAAGCAAAGCAGTCCCTTAATTCACACAGCAGGGCTTTCATTTCTTTAACTTTTTCATCAGGCAGAAGGGCACTAACGAAAATTGGGCGAGGATCATCCTCTGTTCTCAAGTTGATTTCCTTCAACTCATTCATAGTAGCTAATTGTCCACCATCTTCAAGCTCTTCAGGGGCTGGCTTGACTTCTACCTCCTCATCATTAGTAAGTTTGACTTCATAATGATCATCTTCATATTCGGTCTCAGTGTCAATCTCTTCTTCTGTTATCGCATAACAGGTTTTCCTTCGACGGTGTTTACGTCGAATGTATCCAAGACCTTTAGATGTATGATTATCACACTTTCTCGAGGTCTGTGGACTCTTTAGACTCCATAGGATATCAAAGAAGTGGGCTCGCCATTTGTCTGTTCCAATATAGACTCCCAATTTGTGCATCATCTTGCGAATCCTTGGAGGATAATATTTTGGCATTCTTGTGAGAATCATATCATTAGATTCATCAAATTGCACGAGCCAATCAGAATCTTGGTGATAGCACTTCTCAGTAATAAAATGAAATTCCACGTTCATTCTTCCAGGCAATGGAGACACATAGAAAGTCTTTAACTCTTCAATAATGTGGACTTCACGTAGAGTGATTTCTTTGAAGTGTTGAAAAGGAACCGACACGATCACTAATGATTATTTTGATATCAACAAGTTTACCTTCCTTCTTGAAAAGATACACTGAACTTCACTTTCATAAGTAAGTTCAGAATCATACTCAAGATCTGAGTATTCCACAATTTTCTTTCCTTTTGTGGGATCCGAAAATTCGCCACCGACCTCTTTTGGAAAACAAAAAGAAAAGAGTTGTTTAAGTGTCGGTGGAAATTTGAAAACGGAATAGTAAATAAGACTACCCAGGACATTTCGTTCTCATTTGGTGAGAACTTTTATATCTGGTTCGGGTTTCATGGCAAGCCTATAGTTAATTACTCGATATTGAGAGAGCACTTTCGATTAAAAGTCGATGAATCGTTAAAGACGAATATATAATTGCGTGAGTGGAGTTTAGAACTTATGAAATTTATTATTTTAATTTAAAACTTTTATGGGGACGATGGCGTGCTCGATCTAGATCTCATGGTTGTCGTCCAGTCATGGTCCCGTTAGTCGAGGGAGGTAGTCGACCGGCACAGAAGGATCGTCGGCAACACATGGGTTCGTCATCCAAGGTGTCCTTGTAGACACAGGGTGAAGTTTGTTTAAGGGGACAAATATAAGTCAACCTTTAACATAGGGTTTTTTGCCAAATACATTTACATTTCCATTTCGAAAAGCCGTTAGAACATACATCTTGGCCAAGTAATTTAGTGGCGTCATATCGTGACCAACCCGGTCGGAGATCAGTGATGGCCATTTATGTGGTACCTATCATTAACCAAGATAGAGGACAGGCGTCTTATGACTTTAGGAATATTTGAGTGTGAAGGTAGTTATGTATTTAATTTGACATTGCTTTTGTGAGCAAAAAAATTTTCTTAATTTATCAAGAAGACAAATTGGAGGGTGGATTGATTTTTTATTTTTAAGTTTTAATTTAAATAATTCATTTTAGTTTTTATTTATATTTTGTTATTTTCTTTGAATTTTGATAATTTTATGATTAATTTTAGATTTGAATATATATGATCATTTATCATTGAAATTTTAATTATAATTACCATTACCGATCATATATATCGATTGATAGGCCTTCTATCTGCGGTTTTACGAAGATGATTAAAAATTATCTCGAAGTATAATCCTTCAAAACCTCTAGTTTGAAAATAGAGGATCGGGTTTGAGACTTTTCTTCCTGTGAATTTGAATTTTAGAAGCTATGTCATTGATTCATATATTGTATTATATGGAATTACTTCTCGATATTATTAATTTGAAATTCTTATAATATCAAATTTTTAGGTTTTGTTCGGACGGTCAGAAGAAGAAATCGGGATGTATAGCGTATGTTCTTTTTTGTATTTGACATGATGATTACTTCATACATCTGATATCATTCTTTTAAAATTTTGTATGGACATGTAAATGTCGAGTTGAAATGCAGTGTCGATTTGAGTTTAGTTCGATATGATATTTTTAGGTTTTGTTCGACGTCAGAAGGCAAGCAGGGATGTGTAATATGTCTTTTTGTATTTGACTTATTAATTACTTGACGTGTATAAGTATCTATTCTTTTGAAAATTTTGCATGGACATTAAGATGTCTAAGTTGACGTTTATATGTCAAATTTTGATTTTTGAGTTTTGTTAATCCAGACTCGGTCCGAAGACCAAATCGAGAAGTATAGCATTTGTTCTTTATTTATTTATCTTGCATTTGGATCACATATTTTTTTAGATATTTGATTTATTGGATACTCCAAAAATAAAGTGAGGAATCTAAAATAGACATAATTATTTGATTGTACGTGATATACTTCATTTGGAAAAATCTCTCTTTTTATGTACCAATGAGGAAAAAAGAGGAAATAAATTATTTTGGAACTCATTTGATCAATCGTAAGTAGTGGGCTAAAATAGGCTTAGACGTTTGATTGAAAATAAGATATGCATAATGTTTGGGCCAAAATTCCCTTTATGTCATCGTGAGGAAAAATATGGTGAAATAAATTATTTTGAAGGCATTGATCAAAATGAAGTAGTACCAAATGACGGCATTTGATTGAAAATAAGATATCTAATGTTTGGAAATCTCTTTTATGCCAATCGTAAGAAAATATCTTTGAAATAAATTATTTTGAAGGCATTTGATCAATCATGAGTAGTGAACTAAAATAAAACAAATTTGATTGAAAATAAGATAATAATGTTTGGAAATCTCTCTTTTATCAATCGTGAGATAAAATATGAATTGAATATTTTGGTATTTGATCAAGTAAAATGTTGTTCTTATAAGATAAAGATTGTCATTTATAGAGTATGTTATAAATCTCGTATAAAAATTATCTTAAATCTGATGATATTGAAATAAATCACTTTGAGGGTCCATTTAATCAATATAAGTAATGGACTAAAGTATTAGAAATTTAATTTGAGTAACAAATCCTATATTCGGTAGGAAAATGAAATAAATTATTTTAGAATATCTTATGATCCATGCTTGTTTCTCTTAATAATGGGAAGGAAAAGGAAGATATGAGTAGATGTCGTATGTCATTTAAGAGATAAGTGGATTAATTAAAATCCACCTCCTTCATCTGACTCATGACAAATGGGACAATCATTAAATTTTATTAAGAAGATATGGCAAAAGAGTTTATTTTCTCTTTAAATCCATTCCTCTTTTTTTATGGCATTAAAGTGATAATGATGCAAGCATGCCACATGTCATGCATTATGCGTGTGATATAAACAAATGGCATTAGATGATTTCCTTGCTTATGACAAGCACCATATATGTCGATGTCATAAGATAGATGAAAAAAGAAGCGTATAGAGGATTCACCTCTGAAACTTACTTTTATCTTATCCTCTTTGTCTTCTTAGTCAAGTTCTTTAATCTTGCAAAGGGTTAAGTTGTGCTAGGCTGTAACTTCCCTAACGATAATTTTCTATTTTGATACCTTCATGATAGATGTCATGTCATATGGTATATATTATTTTATGTATTTGCTTTATGTTTAAGCACATATCGACATGTAACATGTCAGTAAGTAGAGCTTTAGGATGAGCATTAAATAATGCATATCATAATGATCACTTAATAAGATAACTTGTATGATGTAAAAATCAATACATAAACATTCATGTTTAACATAAATAAGCATTGATGAATTCATATACTCATATTGCATTTGTCATAGAATAGGATTGCTTGCGTGTTATAGAATTGAGCGTAAAGTATCAACTCATGTCACATTTCAATGGGATAGTTTGCATGATATAGAAATTGAGCGTAAGCGTTCACATTTGAGATAAAGAAAATTTTAAAGCATGACTTAAGCATTTCATCCCTTTCTTTCTATCTTTTTTTTTATAAATTTGGTGACCTCCGTCATCCCTCAAAGGGGCTTGGATGTCTTCCCACCACAGAAGGCGTGTATGGTGGTGTCGTGACAATCGAAAATTTATTTGCCACGTGGAAAGGCGTGTATGGGTTAACATCATAACATCTGTTGGAGAAACGTATGGGTACTTCTGATAATAGATTTAAAACTGCATTTGTATATAAACGCTTAAACATTCTGACATAAATCTTTCCTCTTTCTTTTACCAAAATTTCCTTGACCTCCGTCACATATGGGGTTCATGAAGGCTGGCACGCCCATCAAGAAAGGCATGTATGGGTGGATGTCGTGACATGTAGAAATTTTGTTTGCTGCCAAGAAAGTGTATGGGTTCAGATAACATTTCCACTATCGGGAAAACGAGTAGGTACTTATAGTAATAGATTTAAAGCTTACATTTGCATATAGACATGCTTAAACATTGCGAGAAAAGAAATCTTACCTCCCTTTTTTTTTACCAAAATTTAGTTTCCTCGCATATGGGGTTCATGAAGGCAGATACATGCGCAGAAAGTGTATGAGTGGATGTCGTGAGACACTATTGAAATTTTGTTGTCATGCGAAAGGCGTGTATGGGTTAACATAGCATAATGAATTTCAGTAATAAGATATCAAATCGTAAACAGTATGCAAGGGATTAAACTCAAAAGTCAATCATTTCTTTCTTTCTTTCACAAGATTTTGCATAATATATCATCAAGAATTGATTTAAGCGAAGTAACAAGAATGAAACCCATAATGGAAAGTAAACAATTTCAGATTTTTGGAGTTTCAGATTTTGGGATTTCACAACACCCAAGCCCTTCTATGTTTTTTTTTTATTTTATTTTATTTTATTTTTTAAATTTCAATTTTCATCCCTTTCTTTTTGTAGGTAAGAAAGACAATTTCAGCAAACATTAACTCCTCCATATGGTAAGAACATAGGGTTGATGATAGAAATACTTGCATTTAGCTTGAATTCTATTTTCTATCCCAAAGGAATTATTTTCAACAGATAAAAGTATAGATATCCATAGGAAACAACAAACAACTTGACATTAAGGCTGGGATTTAAGCCATGCAATTTGAAAATCCCTCTTTCTAATTTTGATTTGATTTGTATATGAAAGAGGCATGATACATATAATTTCTCCCATAGGAAATTCATTAAAGCAGATAAAACATGGAACTTATAGAAGAGCGAGCGTATGATATTTAAGCCATACATCCTTCATCAGTTTTCAAACTTCCGGCTCAAATAAAAGAAATTTTCAGCAAACATCACATCTTTAGATAACAAACTAATTGATTTCCCCTTAGATAAAATAAATTTCAGCAAGCATTCTCTTTGATAAAGATAATTTCCAGCAAGCACCACACTCATTAACTAGTAAAACAATGCAATTTCTTCTAGATAAAAGAAATTTCAGCAAGCTTTATGCCTTTAGGGATAAGAAATATTTGCATAAATTTTGTTTTTTTACCATATCCAGAAATTTTTCAGCAAAGGAAACACATAGGGGTCCATGAAAAACAGCAAACAACACAATATTTGGGCCATACATCATCCCAAATCATTTTTAGCAAGCTAAGCATTTCAAAATCCGTGAATAATGGCAATAAAAAATGAGATTTTGGTCATACATCATCCCAAATCTCCAAAGGAAACTTTCAACACAATCCCAAGCATAAGATATAGCATTTTAAACAAAACCCTAACTTCAAAGAAACTGCATAAGAATAAGCTTAGGGTTAAAAGCGACACAGAGGTGTTGATTTGCTAAAAGGGAGGAAGGAGAAGGGATTTCAGTTAGTAGGTTTGCCAACTCCACTCGGACTGGTTAGAGCTCGAGAGAACAGTAGAGAAGAAGCAAAGAGACGGATGAATGGTCAGGGTTGGGTTTGAGCTCCTTGATCAGGAGAAAGAAGATCGCGAGAAGGAAGGGGAAGCTTTAGAATCATGAGAGAATGTCGAGCGAGGAGGATCGCTAGAGCGATCGAACCGAGCGGCAGGGAAGGGGTTTTCATGAGAGAGAGAGAATCATGAGAGGAAGAGGGAAAAATGAAGTGAATAAGTCAAGAGATAAGCGTATTCCTTTTGCTCTTAGGTTAGAACCACAAAGAATGGCGGGTCATTTCATTGGTTGAGTGGGTGATAGGGGTTAGGTAAGGCTTAATAGGGATTAAGAGATTATTAGCTTAAGGATTAATATTAACCCTTAAAATTTAGAATCATCTACAAATAAAAGCAATATGGGTGTTAATTTTAGGTGTTTACATTTGTCCGAGCATAGCGCGATCGATTTTCAATCGGAGGTTTTGACAAAGTCGACGGCGATCGGATGAAATTAGGTTTAAATTTGCGGCGTCGCATTTGAATTGTCGATGTTCGTGCATACTTTCATCGACCAGCGAAGCGTTGTTTGATAGAATTCGACGTTTGGCGATAAAAGCGATTTACAATTGTTTGGACGTCGTAGAGCTTCCGACTTACTTTGCGTAATTTCATTAAAAATTTGATTTTAATTATTTAATTGGTCATTAATTGATTGATATTTTATTTAATTAATTTTGATGCTTTAGCTTATGAAGTCAATTTTTCATCGAATTTAATTGATTTGATCGATTAGGTTTTAACTCTACGTCATTTATTTAATTTCAATGGCACATAGTTGTAGGTCAACAAATGCCCCCAACAAACATGGTGCGGCGATGGACGTGTTTGTTTACACTAGTTGACCTTACGGATCTCCAAGAGATTTGCTTGGATGTCACGCTGAAGTTGTAATTTCAACAACTTTTAATAATACCTGATCGTTGCCCTTTGATGGAAGTGAGTATAACTCTCAAGTTGGGCAAGCATTTGAATTTCATCGGTTCAGCTACAATAGCTCGTTGAACCGGTATTTGTTGTTATTAGTCCAATGCTTTGTGCTTGATGGACTAGATGAAGGAGATGATTTGACTTGTCATCATCGACTTGTCAAGAGAATTTGGAATGTCTTTGGTCCTTGGTTTTGTGCTTTGGCGGACTTGTTGAAGACTTCCTCCTAGGGGTTTGAAATTTATATTTTCTCCTCCCGTCCTTGTTTTGTGCCTTAGCGAACTTGATGGAGTTGATGATTTGTTGCTGAGATGAGAACATCTTCGGTCCTATGCTTTGTGTTTTGACGGACTCGTTGAAGATTTCATCTCGAATTTTTAATTTTCCTCTGTCGGCTTTTGTGCCTTGCGGACATGATGAGTTGATGAGATGAGAATATCTTGTCCATGCTTTGTGCTTTGTGAACTTGTTGAAGATTTCATCTCGAATTTGATTATATTTTCCTCCTGCACGGCTTTGTGCCTTGGCACTTGATGGAGTGATGAGATGAGAATGTCTTGGTCTGTGCTTTTGTGGACTTAAGATTTCATCTCGGATTGTATCTCGTGTCTCCTTTTATCGCCTCATGCCGATTTGATGGAGAAAATCATTATCTTGGAGATTTGTCGGGCGATATGAAATTACCTTACACTGCTTTACGCTTTTGCGGGCTTATAGAAGGATAAATCTCGACTAGCTCTCGAGCTTGTGTTGGATCAATGGCAAAGAGTCATCAGTTCTGTGCTTTGCACATGTAATGGACATCTTGATGACAAAACTCCTTAGTTGACATTTAGCTTTATACGAACATTGGGATAGCTTCTTGGTCCTCACTTTTTTGCTTGATTGGACTTCAAGAAGAATTTCCTTCGGTCTTTGCTTTACTTTGATAGACTTGAAGGAGTTGAGATTTCACATTTGTATTTGATTCTAACTTCGGCTTAGTGCTTCGAGGATTTTTTGTTGTAGAATTTTGAGAAATGACCTTACGACCAATAGGGATAATCTCTCTGGTCACCTCACAAGTTGGAGAGATTTGGGGATTTGGATGCTCTTGTCTTTGAACTAACGAAGTAGGAGGATCCTTACTACCTTTGTGGCGTGTTGAGTAAGCAGTCTGTGTGACTGGTAGTATTTTGGCGTGTTGAGTCTTATACACACTTGAGTGGACTTGAGCAATTGATGAAGGATTTTATTCCGGTTAACGAGATGGGGATCTCTTACTACGCCTTTGTGGCATGTTGAGTAAGCGAGCTCGACTCGACATATTTGGGCGTGTTGAGTCCGACTTTATACACCAACTCGAGCCTTTAGATTTGAAGTGGGATGATAAATGTATATCCAACTTGGTTTGTTGAAGTTTGCAGACTTGAAAATTTTCTTCTTTAGTCAGTAAGACTTTTAAATTTGAGCATTTAAACATATAATTTTGAGTATGTATGTAGGGATCTTTGCACTAGGCACGATGTCAATCCCAAAGAGAAAGGGATGCTCCTTCTACAGAACGTGATACTTTCTTATAAAACTTTAAAAAAATGCCTATCAAGATTTTATTTTATTTTGAAATGCATTCTTTACAAGAGAATTTCCAATGAAAATTTTCATAAGTGTTTGGATAAAGATTTTCAAATCAGATTTGTCCAATCACACTTTCATGTGTAATATTTCTTTTATCACCGTTGATTGGTGGCATTGGTCTTTCAGAAGTCAACAGTGATAGGCTCCCCCTTGATATACCTTTTCAATAACAAAGGTCCTTCCCAATTAGGTTCAAATTTCAATTCTGCGATGAGGATGATTGGTCTTCTCGGCCCAGATTCCCTTCACGAAAAGCTTCGAGGGCGTCTTGTATGATAAAATGCTTTGGACATCCTCTCGATAGACTTCTAGATTTTCTGAGCTTGGAGCCCAACCTTCGCATCAAGCTCTTCCATTCGTATGAACATTCTCATCTTGGGTAAGATTTTGTTGAAATGGCTACTTTCGGGCGAAGGTAGTTCAACTCGGTGGCAAAAGCTGCTTGACCCAAACACGCATGAGTAGACTTTGTAGGAGTTTTGTAAGTGTACGGTGGGCCCATAACGCTTCCACAAGTTTGGTATGCCACTCCCTTTTATTTCTTGTGAGAATTTTTTTAAGCAATTTGACTAGTGTTTTATTAAAGGCCTCAGCCAAGCCATTTGCTCTCGGATTATAAATTGACGAATATCGCCAATCAATCTTATGCCGATCAGCAAATTTAAAAACTTTAGTACTTTTGAAGGCTGATCCGTTATCTGAAATGATTCGGCGTGGTACACCAAATCTATAGACAATATTGTGGGTAAAGAAGTTGGTCACTTGTTCTTCTTTAAATGGTGACTGACTTTAAAAGTAATCGGCGCTAAGATGAAGCGGTGACCGGTGATGATGGTGAATCAATGGGTCAATTACATGTCCCCAACTCAAAGCGCCAAGATGCTATCGTTGGGTGCAAATTGGTTGATGAATTATGTTCTGCGTGGACGCATTCATGGCATCTCTTGGCATGATTGATACAATCTTTACCATAGGCGGCCAATAGTATCCAATTCTTTTAATTTTGAAAGCCATTTTAGGACTGATTGGTGTGCACCACAAAGTCCTTGATGGATTTCAACAATTACTGTTTCTTCTTCCCAAACATCGTAGCCACATCGCTGAAGGATCTACGATGAGTATTATTGCCAACATATAATTGAGCCTTTTCTCAAGTTGTCGCATTATCGACTTATTATTTGGCAATTTGCCTGAAGTAGTCGACGAAGGGTCTCAGTCTTCCTTCTCTTATCTTGTAAGTTTCATTGTGTGGTTTTAGCTTCCCGGTTGGAGCTTTTCTTCTTGAATGGTTTGAAGGTTTGTCTTGTTGACTTTGAAGTAATTTGTAAGGAGTGTAAGGAGCAACATGAGACCCTGGCGATTTGTGTTTGATGACCCCTCTTCCGGTGGGGATTTTAAACTTATTATCTAGGACTTGTGGTGCTAATTAGTATGTAGTCATCATCGTCCATACTCTCCATTTCTTTAGCTAACTTAGCTAGGCAGTCTGCTTTGTTGTTCTTAGCTCTGGATACTCGAGTCATAATGATTTTTGGGATTTTCTTCATAAGTTCGAGAACTCGTTTGTGATAGTAGGTCAATTCAAGCTTGTTGATTTTATAAAGGCCCAACACTTGATTGATGACGAGTTGAGAATCGCCATAAATTTGTAAATTACGGACTCCCATGGAAATGGCTTCCTCCTCTAAACGCCACCAACGCTTCATATTCTACTTGTTATTGGTTCGGGTTGAGTTAATTTATAAGAATGTCTCATTATACCACCGTGTGATCAAGATGAGCGATACCGACTTGCCTTTGGGAGATTTGAAAGTTGAGTGTATTTAATGGACGAAGCTCCATCAAAATACAATTATCACTTTTGCTGCTTTTCTTTTTCATATATGTGCATGATTTGCTCATCGGGAAGATCATCATTAAGCGATGAATCTGTCGGAATGGGATGAGCAGTAAGAAAATCTGCTAAAATTTGCCCCTTCACACGGGGAACATATGTAATATCAAATTGTAGCGAAGGGCGACCCATCGTGCCAAGCGACCTATCAACGTCGGTCTTGTCATCAAGAACTTCAACGGATCGATCCTTGAGATAAGGGTAATTTTATGAGATAGCATGTAATAACGTAGCTTTTGGGCAAAATTAACGTAAACAATGCTTCTCAATTGGGGAATAACTTCGCTCTATTAGTCTTATAATATACTGAGCATTTTCCTTTCCTTCCTCATTATGTTGCAAAGCACTAGAGATTCCCAATCTTTGTACAAGATGAGAGGCTTTCACGGGATTGGGCGCAAGAATGGGTGGATTCAACAGATATTTCTTGATCTTGTGAAGGCCTCTTGACATTCTTTCCCACTTGAAAGGAGTATATTTCTTCATTATTTTGCAAAGGTCGACATCGCGACATATTTGATATAAATCTTCTAATGAATGCGAGATGTCCTTGTATGGAGCGAAGTTGACGAAGACTCCTTGGAGGAGGCATTTCGACAATCGCTTTGATTTTGTTGGGATCGATTTCAATCCCTCCACGGCGCCTGACATATCGAGGAACTTTCAGAAGAGACTCCAAAGCGCGCTTGAAATTCATCTTGAGATCATATTTCGATTCTTTCATCCTTAAATCATGGAGATGATCTTTGTGATCTATACTCTTTGACAACTTTTGATGAATCAACTCGTCAGATTCTGTCATAGCCCTTTGGTATGTAGATCCAGCATTCTTCAAGCCGAAGGGCATGACTGTGTAGCAATATATGTCAATTGGCGTCCTGAATAAGGTATGCTTCTCATCTTTAGTAGCCATCTTGATTTGATTGTAACCTGACGATCCTTTGGACATGCTTTGTTTAAATTCACAGTCGTCTGATCACATCGACCATTCTTCTTTTTCGGGGATAATATTATTTATCCGGTCGGTATTTTTCTTCTCGAATAAAATCGGCTTCAATGAGCTTCTTGGTTTTACAATTCTTCAACCTCCAATCTCATTCGCTGAGGCTTGCTTGGTGTCTTTGCATCCGGCTTAATTGCTTGGTTTGTGAACCGCTATATCGAGGGATAAGCGACATTTCAGCATATGTCCAGCAAACAATCACAATTCACAAAGCAAAGTTTTTAATTCTTTCACTTTTTCTTCAGGAAGTAGGACACTGATGAACGTAGGGAGAGGATCCTCCTGAGTTCCCAAATTAATTTCTTTAAGTTCATCCATAGTAGTTGCCTGCCCACCATCTCCAAGCTCTTCAGGTGCCGGTCTGACTTCTTCATTATTTGTGAGACTAACATTAAGAATGACATTCTCATCTTCATCATCACTCTCTACTTTATTCCTTATAGCACTGTATATTCTTGGACCGTTGTCTTGGATGAAACCAAGGCCTTTGGTAATGTGTTTATTTCTCTTACCAATGGTTTGAGAACCTTTTGGGTACCACATCATTTCAAAGAGCTTAGTCCTTTGCTTACTTGCTCCAGCCTGGACCCCATGTTTGCATTAGGTTTTGCATCTTTGGAGAGTAATATTTTGGCATCCTTGTGGGCATAGCTTCTTCTTCTTCAGATAATTGCATTACCCAATCAGGATCCTCTTCTTGACACCTCTCGGATTTATAAAATAGGCTTCCTGGCCCGTGTTTTCCAGAGAGAGGAGGTACATAGAAGGTCACCAGTTCCTCGACTTTGTGAGTTTCTCGAGGGGTGATTTCTTTAAAATGTTGGGGAGGAACAGGAGTGACTATGAGTGTAGTCTCTTCGATGGATCTATGATTGTTTTAAAGTAGGTGCATTGCACCTTACCTTCAAGATTCAAACTCATAATCGTCAAAATGTTCTTGATCGAGCTTTACTCAAGAGTCATGCGGACCTTTATTTAGAAGGAACACATTCATCTTCTTTTATCGATGAGGGGCGGTGTTATTGATTTTGGACTGTTCTTTATATCCCTAGGAATATTTGGAACAACCTCTTTTCCTTTATTCATTTTATTTTCTCCCTTCTTCTTAACTTGTTCTTTTATGGGTTTTGAAGTAGATGCAGTATTTGCTAGTTGTTTTGTTAGTTTTGATTCCTTAGGAAAAAGTAGCATCTTGATATATCTTCATTTCATGCAGGTTGCATGTCACCCACAATTTGGCATTCTTCTCCATCCTTTGTATATTTCATACATTGATGCAATGTAGATGGGACAATGCCATACTTATGAAGCCATGGTTGAAGGGCTCACGAATGAAGTATCTGCATCGATCACATGAAATTTGGCTTACGTGGGTCTCCAAATTTAAGAGGGAGGACGAATGACCGATAGTTTTTCCCTTCTCATTGAAACCTTGAACCATGACTTTATCTCTGGATGTTGTACATCTAGAGATAACCATCTAAGAGTTCTCAAGTTCATAAGATTCACGGAGGAGGATCAATTAAGATCCAGTATTATAATTTCATCACTTTTGGTAACATACTGAGGCGGTTGTGCTCTGCGGTCCAGCATTAGATCATCTTACGAAAATGTAGGTTGGAGGCTCTTGAACATGCAAGGTCTCCGTTAGCGTTCAAAAAATATGCTTTGAACTTTCCGCTCTTTTTGAGCTTCAATTAAGGTATTCGGAGATCTTAGACATTAGAAGTGCTTTATACAAAGCTATGTAGAATTTTCCTTAGATGGGATAGAATATTGTAGTCGATCCCTTTTGATGAAAGGCTTCTTATTTGAATCCTTAGGGATAACTTTTCATTGATTTCAATTTCTTTTCCTTTATCTTTATTCATTTTGGCTCTTTCTCTGTTGGGATGGTAGCACTCGACCACTTCTCAAGTACTTGACTTCATTTGCATCGAATCTTGAGATGATTCGATTCACATCCATACGCGTCAATGATATAGAAGATTGAGTTATTGCCAACTTTACATTTTTTATGTGTTGATATGGTGAGCTCGATTCATCTTCATTGGAAACAAAGTTCTAGGCATTGTCAACTTCATGCATCATCAAGCAAGACTTCGGTAAAGTTCTTGACTTCTTCCCACCTTCTTCGTTGATCGAAGATTTGTAATGAATTATGGCGATAGGTCGTCTGGCGATTGTATATAATCTTATATTGATGATGATCTGTTACGTTCACCATCAATAATAGTAGTAACATTTTATTTCTTGTCTTCTTCTTTTATTTAATTTATTTTTTAGTTTGGTAGGTTTCTTAGCCCTTCCCGATATTTATTTGTGTCTTTCATGAGATGGAAATTCCCATAACAGGTTTTGTCTCGACTCAATCACTCAGTGGTGATTTCCACTTGAATACACAGAACGTCTTCAACATATTTTCTGATCTTTTTTTGAGGCTGACTCATCTTCATCATCGTTTTCTCTTTGCCTTTATTATCTTTAATAGATGCGGAGATGGTGATTACTGTGGATTCTTTCTTGGATGCACCAATACCTTGTCAGATAATGTGAATTCTCCATTTTATATTTTCGTTATAGTCTTTGAATATGTAGTCTTGACGGGATGGCGAGCACACGATGATATGGACAATAATTAGGATTATCGCTTGTCCACCTCTTGGTCTTTTACACTCAGTAGTTGGAGACTACTTTGAGTGCATGTTTAAATTTGGCCACACTTTCTCTTAAAGAATACTCTTTGTTCGCTTTTCTTTTAGGGTTGGGGTATTAGTCATTAGCTCCTTTTGTTTGCTTTGGTGCTTCGCGCCTTCAGCGACCTCGAGTATCATTACCTCAAGTATGAGCTTGGGTTGTGGGCGAGGATTGAATATGGTTTTCTTGATAGCAGGCGTACGTTATAGTTTAATACTATGTATCTTAAATGAGGTGAAATGTGTTTCACCTTTCTTGATCCGGAGCTTTTGCTCTTTTGGATTTATCTTCTTGGCCGGGCGGATAAATTTAATTTCTCAAATTTAACCTATCAAGTAGCTCTTGAAATGTAGTGAAGCCATGCAAAGATAAAGGCATCTATCATCGATGTTGCCCATTAGGGTTGGATTGCTCTTCTTCTTGTTGCTCACATTTCATACTCATATTTTACCAAGCGTGTGATATCAGATTCTTGACTCGTCTCTCTTCCTCTTCTCGAGGAGATCGTGATAGTTGTCTTCTTGTTTGAACCTTTTAACGAACATGTTTTCAAGTTGGCAAAAGTCTTGAGTCATTTGACAAATCGACATACCATTCAGCGGTCGAAATTACGGCTGGCGGAATAATAATCATCATTACCCTGTGTTGTCGCGGGATGCTTTGAATTAGGCTAGATGTTGCTTGGGATTACCATTTAGTCGAATAGATTGAACTTTGGCATTGAATATCCCTTTGGATATGGAATTTGATCATCTACAGGGATATGGCGACCTTTGCTCACCAATTTTTACGCTTGCATATATACTTTGATCTTCTCATTCAAGATAATATCAAGTTGAGAGAGGCATCGACTTGATATAGTTTGTATATTACGAAGCGGGTTGTTGGACTCATTTATTTCAATCCTCGTTTGCTCAATTTGGACCCTTGAAGCATGTGAGATCATTTATTGGAGGATTGTCATTGGCATTCTTAATGATTATGATTTGGGGCGGTGTTGGACTGCGATATTTCTCCATTAGCTTGCATCATTGCATCATCTCGCATCATCATTTGCTCATTTTCATTATTTAAGCGGCGATTTCTTTATCTTTGGCTTTCATCTGGCGCTGAATTTGTCTCTGCGCTACTGCCAAAGTGGTAGTATCGGCGAAGGTGAGATTTTCTTCTCTTTCTTCTTCTTGTTGTTCCTCTCCTGAAGACTCAAAGGATGCTTCCTCTATTTGAACATTTTGTTGTTATTGGGTTGAGGGAAATCTTGTCTGGCCTTTATGTTGATATTGGCGTACACAAAATGACTCCGACTTGTTGTATACACCACTTACGATTCGTTGCACTCTCTTCTTGTCCTCTTGGATCAGTTTGGTCGGCGTCTCCAATGGACTTCTTCAAGTGTGGAATCGAAACTTCTTCAATTAGAGGACTTGATGAAGTTATCCTCTTGATGGGATGGACTTGATTGATGACGGGATCCCCTGGAGGATTCTCCAAGGTGTCTACCGTCAGATATTTTATCATCCGGGCCCTCTTTTTAGGCTCTCATCGTTGATAGATTTGAGTTGGGATCTCGAGAATTCACAGATGTCACCATGCTTTTCTTTAAAGCAATTTCTTTTTTGAAACTGAGGCCTCCATATCACCTTACCTTTCCAAGGACCTTTTGGTGGATTCACGGACCTTGGTCCAAGTGTCACACCGATGCTCACCGTGTGGGATATGGATCGGTTGGCGTCCCCATTTGAGTTCTGGGATGAGGTCTCCGGTGGAGCGATCCATCCTTGATACGGGACCTGGTCTTTTCATCAGTCCCTCTCCTTGGCACTTGGAGAACGATGCTCGTCTGGATATAGTTTGGGTTTCCTCGAGGAGGCTGGAACTGACGTGTTGAAGGGCTGCGAGGATTAGTAAATTTGTTTACCCATTTAAGGTTATCAAAGCCGATTTTGGGTAAACACTTCTTGGTTCCATAATTGGTTGCGGTGTCTGAGCATTAAGTGTTGAGCATGACTCAGACTTCTTTTCTTCTTTGCCTCCGGTAGCTTGCTTCAGATGAAGAAACTTGACATCATGTCCCCGGGCGAATGGTTGGTGGATTGCGTGTCGAGGGACAAAGGGGTCCGAAATAACTCTCTTCATGATTGGTGTCTCCAAGGGCGAACTCTCAAAGTGATTGTTTCTTTTGAAGTGACCTCTGATAGTAGGGGTCACAATCTCAATGACCTTTTAGAGATTGTTGCGTGGCGTGAGGCGAGTTTACTTGATAAGTTGAGAACTTGCTCGTTGAGTTGGGAAGTCAGCCTTCTGGCGGATGGTAGCGGTCTTCGGCATTGATGATGGCGTTAAGCGGATGTTGGCGCCTTCGAGAAATGATGGCGGTTGTATTATGGAGTGTCATTCTAGAAGTGTTGCAAGTAAAAAAAACAGCAATTAAAAATAACTGCACTATCACCTTACTTCCAAAAAAATGGGTACGATAAGACAAAACATACTAAGCAAATACACTAAATAAAATCTCAAATGACTTAAGACTTTTTAATCTAGAAAGCTTTGAA
Organism: Cymbidium sinense; assembly: GCA_021442155.1. Taxonomy (NCBI): domain Eukaryota; kingdom Viridiplantae; phylum Streptophyta; class Magnoliopsida; order Asparagales; family Orchidaceae; genus Cymbidium; species Cymbidium sinense. The sequence goes on along the minus strand of CM038220.1, from coordinate 117,379,471 downwards.
GTTGTCAAGTTTAACTTATCATTTCTCATTTCATTTTCATTTCATTTGTTTTATACTCCATGATTATAACTTAGATTTGTAGCCAAGATGAAAAGAAATCTTTCCCAGTCATGAAATCTGGGATCAGAAAATTCGCCAAACTCTTTTGGAAAACAAAAGAAAAGAGTTGTTTAAGTGTCGGTGATAATTTGAGCGAGATGAATAGTAGATAAGACCTTGCAGACATTTAGTTCTCATTTGGTGAGAATTTTTTTATATATGGTTCGGGTTTCTATACAAGCACTATAGTTAATTACCCTCAAGAAGCACTTTCGATTAAAGGAGTCGATGAATCATTAAAGATCAGTATATAATTGCGGTGAGTGGAGTTTAGAACTTATGAAATTTTTATTTTAATTTAAAACTTTTGTGGGGGAGCGATGATCGCGTCGATCCATGGTTAGTCCGGTCGTATTGTTCGCGGTCCTCTTAGTCGAGGAGGGTAATTAAAGAAGGATCCTTGGACACATGGGTTCGTCGTCAATGTCACTTGTATACAGGGTGGAGTTTGTCAGGGATAAATATAAGTCAACCCTTTAATATAGCTTTTTTTGCAAAAATCATTCCATTTCATTTCAACAGTTGGGGAACATACTGCGGCCGTGTAGTAATTTAATATCCATATCGGTGAGGATCTATCATACCATTTATGTGGTGCCATCGCAGAAAACCGGACGGAGGACAGACGTCCTTTCTTTAGGAATATTTGAGTGTGAAGGTAGTTATATATTTAATTTGACATTGCTTTGTGAGCAAAATTTTCTTAATTTAATTTGTCAAATAAACAATTGTGAAGGGATGGATTGATTTTTTTTATTTTTAAGTTTTAATTTAAATAACTCATTTTATTTTATTTTATATTTTTGTTATTTTCTTTGAATTTTGATCATTTATGATTAATTTTAGATTTGAATATATGATCATATCATCGAAATTTTAATTATAATTATCTTACCGATCATGGGTTAATATCGATTGATAGATCTACTGTCGGTTTTCTGAGAGGATGGGTTTAAATTCATTATTTATAAGTATAATCCTTCAACCTTTACTCTAGTTTGAGCATGAGGATCGGGTTTGAGACTTTTCTTCACGAAATTTGAATTTTAGAAGCTATGTTAGTTGATTCATCTTGTATTGTATGGATAAACTACCGGATATTATTAATTTGAAATACTTATAATATCAAATTTTTAGGTTTTGTTAACGGATCGTCAGAAGAATAAACAGGATGTATAGCATCTTCTTTTATATTTGATATGATGATTACTTGCATACATCTGATTCTGTTCTTTAAAATTTGTATGACTAAATATTAAGTTGAAATGTAGGTGTCGATTTCAAGTTTAGTTTTGATATATTTTAGATTTTGTTAACTTCGGGTCAGAAACCGGAGGGATATGTATATTTTGTATTTGACTAAGTAATTACTTACATGTAAAGCTTTTGAAAATTTTGCATGGATATTAAGATGTCAAGTTGAAGTTTATATGTCAATTTTAATTTTGAGTTTTGTTAACGGATCAGAAAACAAGGAAGTATAGCATCTGTTCTGTTTATTTATCTTGCATTTGGATCACATGTTTTTTTAGATATTTGATTTATTGGATACTTCATTTTGGGCCAAATAAAGTGAAATCTAAAATAAATAATTATTTGATTAGACATGATATGCACTTCATTTGGGCTAAAATCCTCCTTCTTATGCCACTCAACAGGAAAAAAGCGAAATAAATTATTTTGGAATCATTTGATCAATCATGAAGTAGTAAAATAGACTTAGGCATTTGATTGAAAATAAGATATCTGTAATGTTTGGAAAATTCCTTCATCACAATCGGGAAAATATGATGAAATAAATTATTTTGAAGGCTATTTTGATCAATCGTAAAGTAGACAAAATAGACTTAGGCATTTGATTGAAAATAAGAATCATGTGTTTGAAATTCTCTCCCATCGCCATAAATGAGAAAAATATGTTGAAATAAATTATTTTGAATTGATCAATGATGAATAAAATAGATTTAGGCATTTGATTGAATAAGATATTGCATAATGTTTGGGAAATCTCTTTACAAAGTGAGAAAATATGGATTGGCGAATATTTTGAGTCATTTTGATCAGTAAAATGTTGTTGTTGTAAGATAAAGACTTTCATTTATCTAAGAGTATATTATGAATCTTTATAGGCCAAATCTCTTTTATGCATGAGGATATATGAAATAAAACTTTGAGTCATTTAATCATATGAAGTAAGTAAAAAAAGAAGCGTTAATTTAATTTAGAAATATAACAAATCTAAGGAAATAATGAAATAAATTATTTTAGGTAATTATACATGATCATAGCATATTTCTCTTAATAATGGAGGAGAAGATAGAGATTTGAGTAGATGTCAAATGTCATTTAAGAGACTGGATTAATTAAAATCCACTCTTCATCTGAGTTAAAATGATGGACAAAATCATTAAATTTTATTAAGAAGATATGACAAAGAGTTTATTTTCCTTTAAATCCATTCTTCTCTTTTTTTAACATTAAGGAAGTGATAATGATGCGGGCATTATGCCATGTATGCATGTGATATATGAATGGCGTGAATTTAGATGATTTTCATACACTTCGAATATGTGTCGATCTTGTGATAGATGAAAAGAAGGAGAAACATAAATAAGAGGATTTACCTCATGAAACTTATCTTATCTCTTTCTTATTAAGTTCCAATCTTTGCAAAGTGTTAAGTTGTCGCATATACTTGTAAGTTCCTCAATTTGACAATTTTTTTTTAATATCTTGTGATAGATGTCATATCATATGTTAGATATTATTTTACATGTATTTCAAACTTTATGTTTAAGACATATCCACATGTAACATTAATGAGTAAGTAAATTTGGGATGAGCGTTAAATAAACATGTGACATTTATAACTTGTATGATGAAAATCAATACATAAGTCATGTTTAACATAAATAAGCGTTGATCAATTCATATACTGTTGTATTTGCCATAGAATAGGATAAACATGTTATAGAATTGAATCGTAAATTATCAACTCATTATCTTGTAGAATAGGATAGTTTGCGTGATATAAATTGAAGCGTAAGCGTTCACATTTGAGATAAAGAAAATTTTAAAGCCGGCAACTTAAGCATTTCATCCCTTTCTTTCTATCTTCTTTTTTTTTATAAATTTTGGCAGCCTTCCTCATCCTCAAGGGAGCTACTTGGGGACTAGTCTTCCCATAGAAAGGCGTGTATGGTGGGTGTTGTGAGACAGATCATTTTGTCCATCACACCAAGAAAGGCGTATGGGTTTACACATAACATTTCCCTACCATGTTGGAAAATGAGTGGTATAATAGATTTAAAGCTGCATTTGTATATAAACATCTTAAACATTGCAAAGAATAAATCTTTCCTCTTTTTTTAAAATTTACAGACCTCCCGTTACCTCCATCTGAGTTTCCATGAGACGGGTCGCACCATGCAAAGGCATGTATGAGTGGATGTCGTGAGACCACGTCAAAATTTTGTTTGCCCGCCAAAGGCGTGTATTGGTTAGCATAAATTCTACCTGTTGGGAAACATGAGTAAACTTATAGTAATAGATTTAAAACACATTTCACATATATTAAACATTCAGAAAAGAAATCTTATCTCCTTTTTTTTACCAAAATTTGCAAAAGCTTCCCGGCATCTGAGGGGTTCTTAATGAAGCTGACTTCGTAGAAAGGCATGTATGAGTGGATGTCGTGAAGTGCGAAATTTTGTTTACACATGAAAGGCGTGTATGGGTTCAGTAATAATGAATTTCCTAATAAGATATCAAATGAAATAGTAAGTATCGTAGGGATTAAACTCAAAGCCATTCTTTCTTTCACAAGATTTTGCATAATGTATAATCAATTGATTTAAGTAACAAGAATGAAACCCATAAAAAAAGTAAACAATTTCAGATTTTGGAGTTTCAGATTTTGGGGTTTCACAACACCCAAGCCCTTTTATGTTTTTTTTTTTTTTTTTTTTAAATTTCAGATTTCATCTCTTTCTTTTTGTAGGTAAGAAAGACAATTTCAGCAAACATTAACTCCTCCATATGATAAAAACATAGGGGTTGAGGATAGGAAATACTTGCATTTAGCTTAGAAATTCTATTTTCTATCCCAAGAAGGAATTATTTTCAGCAAGATAAAAGTATAGATATTCATAGGAAACAACAAGCAACTTGACATTAAGGCCTAGGATTTAAGCAATATTTGAAAATCTCTTTCTAATTTCAGATTTTGATTTGTATATGAAAGAAATCATATAATTTCTCCCATAGGAAATTCATTGAAGCAGGATAAAAACATGAAACTTATAGAAGAACAGCAAGCAGTATGATATTTAAGCCATACATCTTTCATTATCAGATTTTCAAACTTCCGGCTCAAATAAAAGAAATTTTCAGCAAGCATCACATCTTTAGATAGCAAACTAATTGATTTCCCCTTTAGATAAAATAAATTTCAGCAAGCATTCTCTTTGATAAAGATAATTTTCAGCAAGCACCACACCACTAACTAGTAAAACAATGCAATTTCTTCTAGATAAAAGAAATTTCAGCAAGATTTATGCCTTTAGGGATTAGAAATATTTGCATAAATTTCGTTTTTTTATCATATCCAGAAATTTTTCAGCAAAGGAAACACATAGGGGTCCATGAAAAACAGCAAACAACACAATATTTGGGCCATACATCATCCCAAATCATTTTAATAAACTAAGCATCACAAAATCCTGAATAATTGCAATAAAAAATGAGATTTGGGACATCATCATCCCCAAAAACTTTCAACACAATCCCCATAAGATATAGCATTTTAAACAAAACCCTAACTTCCAAAGAAACTCAAATGCATAAGAATAAGCTTAGTGTTAGAAGCGACACGGAGGTGTTGATTTGCTAAAGGGGAGGAAGGAGAAGGGGTTTAAGGTGGTTGGTTGCACTGACTTTCAGTTAGGGCTCGAGAGAGACAAGTAGAAGAAGCAAAGGGGATGGATGAATGAAGCGTCAAGGTTCTTTGAGCTCCACCGTCGGAAAGGAGAGAAAGAAAGATCATACGAGAGAAGGAAGCTTGACGAGACAGGAGTGTCGGCGAGGGAGGATCGCCCCTTGATCGAGGCAAGCGTGAACGAAAGGGTTTTCGTGAGAGAGGAGAGAATCGCGAGAGGGGGAAGAGCCGAGAGAATGTCGTGAATGAGGTAAACGTGAGATAGCGTATTCCTTTTTGCTCTTAGTTAGATCACTATTGGCCAAACGGCGGAGTCATTTCATTGGTGAAGTGGAGGTTAGGTAAAGCTTAATAGGGATTAAGAGATTATTAGCAGGATTAATATAATTAATTCTAATTGTAAATCACAATAATAACCCTGCTATAGTGTTAATCTTGTGTTTATTTGTCAGAACCAACGGCGATCGATTTCGTGATCGAAGGTCATTTAATGATGTCGATGATTGGGATGAAATTAGGTTTACAATTTGTGCGTCGCATTTGAATTAATCGATGTTGCTTTGCGAATATGCGAAGCGTTGTTTGATAAATTCTGACGTTTGACAGCTGCGATCAATTTGAGCGGTCGTTCGGACATCGGAGCTTCTCAACTTAGTTATCGCGTAATTTCATTAAAAAATTGATTTTAATTATTTTATTGGTCATTAATTGATTCGATATTTTCTATTTAATTAATTTTGATGCTTTCGACGCATTATGAAGTCGAATTTTCAAATCGAATCGAATTTAATTGATTTCGATCTCGATTAGGAGGTTTTAACCTCTACGTCATTTATTTAATTTCCAATGACACATAGTTGTAGGTCACCTTTCACCAGAGACTTGTTGGCTCCTTTAGGCCCAACGGGAGGATCGTCCTCTTCTTCTTTTATGTAACTGCCCAGATGAGGGACTAGCCTTTTCAACTTATGTGATGCACTAGCTGCTTTACGAAGAGTCGGTGTCGCCTTCTTTTCTTCTTTTTTCTTCTTCACTTTGTGTTGTTTTGCAACCTTTGAGGTAGAAGTTTTGGATTGTTGAGGCTTGAGATCCTTCAATAAATAGTATTTCACATCTTTATATATTTTAGCTTCATGGATTGTAAATGGCTGAAGATTGCCAGAAATTATGTGTTCTTCCTCGTCTCATGTATTTCATGCATTGGTGCAAAGTAGACGGGACTTTCCGTACTCATGCAGCCAAGAGCGACCCAACAAGGCTCTGAACAAGGTGTCAGCATCAATGACGTGGAATTTGGCTTCTATGTAAAGTTCCCTAAATCTTAATGGAAAGGTAAACAATCCAAGAGTTTTTTGCCCTTTTTCATTAAAATCGTGGATCATTAATTTGTCTCTTTCTAGATGTTGAACGTCGAGAGACAATTCTTTCAATGCTTTCAGACTCATGAGATTGACAGATGAACCTAGATCAATTAGAATTCGATTGATTATGACACCATCACTCTCCGTAGAGACATATAGCGGGCAATTGTGTTCTGATGTTCCGAGCATAAGATCTTCCTCATAGAAGTTGATCGTCGGAAGGTCTTGAGATTGTAATACTTCAGTCATACACCGCTCGACGAAGTGCGTTTCATATTTCTCCAAATTCTTAAGAGCCTGAATTAAGATTTCACGGAGATCTTGCGACATCAAGAGAGCCTCATACACACTCAATTGTGCAGAGATCTTCCTCAAGTGCGACAGGATGTTGTAATCGATTTCTTTATCCATGTTAGACTTCTTCTTTGGATCTTTGGGAATGATATTTTCATTAACTTCTATGTTCTTGCCATTTCTTTTATTTAGCGTTCCTTTCTTCTGTGATGACGGCATATCATCAGCACCTTGTCATTTCTTAGTTGTATTGGGGCTGCTCTATCTGGCTCAGATTCTTCTAAAGAAGTCTTCTCTTCAGAATCACTATTTATGCCCGAAGATTGAATGGAGCCTTCAGAATCACTTCTCAGTTTTATGCCTTTCATCAATAGTGATATTGAAGACTCTAACTCATCTTCCTCCGGAAAGCACAAGTCTTCTTCCGAGCTTATCGTCTGTTTGCTTCACCATCAAGCAAGGCTTGAATGCCACATCATCGGTGGTTCTTCTTCTTGGATTATCTTGAAAAAATGGATTATGTCGGGGAGTATCCAAGGACGTTGAGATAACCCAACAGACTTCTCCAGAAAGAGATTCTTCTTCATCATCTCCTTCATCATTTGTTTCAATGATTTGGAGTCTTGACATGAAATCAGCAAGCTTAATTGATTGTCTTGCTGGTTGTTGATATTCTTCAAGATTATTAATAATCTTTTGAGTAGTAGATTTTTTTCATCTTCTTTTGTTTGGCTGATCTTTTAGAAATTTTTGGCGGATTCTGGATAGGCTGCTTCTCAGGACGAGGAATACCAAATACCCTGGACTATTTCTAAAGAGCATAATCTTTTGATGTAGATTCTACCTTCGGTTCTAGCACCTGTTTAAGTGAAAATTTCCATCTGACACCCGGAACGCCTTCTAATTGCTTCAACATCTTTATAGTTTTCTTTGAGACTGCAGTCTCTCATTTGTCATCCTCAACTGTCTTTTCTTTTACTTTATTTTTCTGCGAGGGCACGGAAGAGGACGTAACCACCCTTACAAATTCTTTCTTTGGGTGAATAAGAACACTGTTGGATAGCATGAATTCACCCTTTCTGTACTTCATTTTTAGCCAATCTTTGAATACATAACAATCTTCTATAGGGTGGCTAACTACCCGATGATATGGACAGTAATTTGGGCTACCAGTTCGTTCTGACTTTTCAGGTCTTTTATATTCTGACAACTTCAACCCTGCCTTGAGTGGTTGTCGGAATAGTTTAGCTACACTTTCTCTTTTGAAAGAGTATTATTTGTTCATTTTTTCCTTAAGAGATTGATGCATTCGATCATCATCTCCTAATGATTGTCCTAGGCACTCATCATTATCCAGGAAAGTTCTGGGTTTGTCATTGCCTCCAAGAACTAACTTTGGTTGAGAATTGAAGGGTTGTTTGACATTCTCTTCAAAATAAATGGGTTGTTTCCCCTTATCTGCATTTTAGGTCGCTCGCCTTCCTCTAATCGAATCGTATGAAGCAGTGTGAGATTCACTCTTCCTTGATTCTGAAAACTTCCTTTTCTTTGTTTTGTCTAAATTGCTTTAAGGTTTGAAAAGATTCAGCTTTTCGAATTTCGCTACTCGATCCAGTAGTTCTTGGAAGGTGGTGATAAAAGCCATGCATAAATATGGCTTCATTTTATCACCAATGTTGTCCATTAGCAGCTGAATTGCATGTTCTTCTTCTAAATATTGCTCGCACTTTATGCTCATGTTCATGAGTTATGTATTTAGTTCGACTCTTCTTCTTTTCTCCAAGGCGAGGGTATATAAGTCTTTCGCTAACAAATTTTTTGATGAACATTGCCTCCAGCTCGACGAATGTCTTAACTGAGTCATTTGGCAACTCTGCGTACCACTCGTCAGTTGAATTTAAGCTGCTAACGAACTGGCAGAATAATAGTGCGTCATTACCCTCAATATTACCACAAGTTGCTTTGAATTGTGCTAAGTGTTGCCTGAGGTTACCGTTGCCATCAAATGAATGGAATTTCAGCACTGAATAACCTTTAGGATATGACACGTGGTCATATTCTATAGGATATGGGTGACCTCTGTTCATCAGTTTCTCCACCTATTCTATAGCTATAATAGCTTTGATTTTTTCACTTATGATGGTTTCGAGCTGTAAAGTTGTCACTAGCTCAGATGTGCTCAATATTTGCTGGAGAATGGGTGGAGCAGTCAATTGATTGACTTCGTTTCTATATTTATGAGCCCTTTGTGCTCCGGAGGTTTGTGGCGTTTGCTCAATTAGTGGATTGATGGGCGCAGTGTTTCTTGTTTGATGATTGACAGGAGGAACTAGTGTCGGCACTGCGACAGCATTCCTCTGCATCCTTTGCATCATGAAATTCATCTGTGTCATCATCTGATTCATCTTCGAATTCAGTTGAGAGATATCTTTATCTTTAGCCTTCATCTGCAGCTGCATTTGCCTTTGCACCTGAGCACGTGTAATAGTGTCGGCGAATAACGTGTTATCTTCTTCTTCTTGTTGTTGCTCTTCTTGCTCATCACTTGAGGAGGAACTAAAAGGTTCCGCTTCCGTTTAACCTGGTGTTGGTTCTTCAATGTGGATAGGAGGTGCGGCGCCATGATACCTGGATTGGTACTATTGTACACCAGATGGTTCTCCGATATGTTGTACCATATACACCACATCTACCCCCATAATATCTTCTTCATTTTCCTCTTCTTCTTGCAAATTTGTCTCTGATCGACGTCTCCATCAGATTTCAGGCTCAGAGTATGGGACGAACGTCTCCTCAAACGGAGGGCTACTATCAAAATCAAGGGAAGATAGTTTATGTTGATGATGGGATTCCCTGGAGGATTCTCCAGGATATCGACCACCACGAGCCTCATTAATTATAACATTCTTTTTAGAAATTCACTCTTGTTGGGCCCTGTCATTAGCGGATCTCCGAATATGCAAATCGGATGTCACACCTTTTTGCCTTACTGTGGCAGCTTCTTCTTGAGGCTTCCTACTTGTTTTCCCCTTCGGACTTTTGGATTCCGCAGCGTGATTCAGGACCGATATTCATGCTTGGCTTGTTTGTAACGCTCCTGAGTTCTTACTACCTTTGATGGTAGCTTTTGCAGTAGAGCATTGTTGACTTCTCTGATAATTAGCATTTGATATATCTTCTTTATAAGACCTTGTTTTTTTATAACTTTCAACACTTTGTGCATTCTAGAGGATAGAGTCTTAAGATGCCTCATTTATGAGGTTGGAGTTTGGTATCGTCGCTCCCAGAATGATTGCTTAATATTACTAGTAGAGTTGTTCCTTTTCACCCACTTGAGATTTTCAAATCTGTTATGAGTGGGAACACTCGCTTTTGGTCGTAAGGTTGGTTGTGTAATAGTGGGGCCAGGTGAGAGTTAATGGGCTCAGAGCATTCTTCTTCTTCCTTCCGTTAGCTTTCCTCCGATGAGGCTTCATCATGTTGGCCTTATGCAAAGGGTAACGCCGTCGGAGAAGTAGCGTTGGATGCACATCAAATTGTTTCGTTATCATTCTCTTCATGGTTTGGAGCTGATGTCCCAACCTTTCAAATACCGAGGTTCTCTTCGGTGAATCTCGACGTAGTCATAAGCTTTGGATCGACCGATTGAACGCTGACGTGTAACCGAGCATGATTGTCTCGGCCTAGTAGCTCGAGCGATTCCGGGAAATCCAAGCTACCAAATTGTATAGAAATTTCAGTCCCTGTTGATGACAACATTACCATGCGATGTTAGCCCGCTACCAAATGGGACAAGAACGGTGTTCTGAAGATCCATCTGCAAAATGAAAGATGAGAATTAGTAATCAGCAATTGATATATCATCCCATACTTTCATGTTATAGAGATAAAACAGAATAAACATGATAGAATATTAAAGCAAGTTACATATAAATAAAATCTTGAAAATTCCAGAATTATGTTCATCATAAAAATGATTTTAAATTTCATCCACTTTTATTTTATAAATAACATAAATTTTGATTTTATTATACTTCACTGTTATTATAGCTTTAATTCGACTAGCCAAAGATGGAAAGAGAAACTTGTACCCAGTGGAGTCGCCAGAAATCTGTGGGCTCCGAAAATTCGCCACCGATCTCTCGATGAAGAGAGTGATTTAAAGTGTCGGTGAAATTTTCATAAGGTAGATATAATAATAGGTAAGACACTACTCAGAGATTTCGTTCTCATTTTGTGAGGACTTTATATCTAGCTGTGTTTCCTATAAGCAAGCACTATAGCACTACCCTTCTCAATGCTGAGAGAGAACTTTCGATTAAGACTAATCGTTAGATTGCTTAATGCATAGCGTATAATAGCAGCATGTGAAGTTTAAAATTTGGGATTTATAATTTATGAAATTCATCATTTTGACTTAAAGCGGATGATTGAACGATGGCTACCGACGGGATCTCATGGTTCCGCCATCCCTTATCGTATCCCTTTTACAATGAGGAGAATAACCCAACCCCAGGATCTTGATCCATCCATGGTGGCCCAAGAAATCCTCAGTAGACTTGCAGAATGACAAGAGCGCTTAAGTCACCTTAAATGGTGTTCTCTATCATACCATATGGTTCACAACTCAAAGGAGGAGTTATGGGGAGCATACGCCACAGCATGGATATAGTTATTTGGCGACAACCACCCACAAAGGACCAGTCAGAATCGATCATGTGGCCTATCGCTGCTGCCACAATGGAGGACAGTCACATCCTTCGCATGAGATTGTTTGAGAGTAAACATAATACAGATTGATTTGATTTTGCCCTTTCAGAGCTGAGTTTTCTTAATTTTACCCAAGAATATAAGTAAATGTGGATTGAGTTTTAGCTTTAAGTTCTTTAAAGATTGAATTTCATTTAAGCATTTAATATTTAATGACATGTTAAATTTTACATTTAGATTGATATTTAATTTGAGTTGATTTGATTTGAAATTGCAATAACATTTTTGATGAAAGTATCTCCTCCGATTAAAATCTTCATTCAACTCAGCCATCATCGGGGTAGATGTATTATTTTGCTATCTCAGATCCTATCGAACTGTTAGTTTAATAATAGAGGATCAGATCTATTATTATATGATAGGATTAGCTTCTCAGATGTTTTATTAGGTTGAAAATATTATAATAATGACATTTTTGGTTAACTCAACCCAATCTAAGACCCAACCGAATCAACTCAAAGATCCTGACACTAAATTTAAGATTCAAAGATAATGTCGGCGCCATGCGATCGCTTTAATTTCAAATTGATCTAACTTTAGAGATTTAAATAATGTTGCTTATTTTGATTGAGTTTTATTGTAATTTTATAATTTTTAGATAAAATTTTAACAGGACTTCGGCAGCCTCTCGGCGTCGTCCCCACATAGGGGGCTACAATAGGGAGGCTGGGCTTACCCACCATACCAAGAAAAGCATGTATGGGTGGTGTAAACACTACGGTCGAATGCGCCATCCCACCGTGCCAAGAAAAGCATGTATGGGTCTCTGAGGCACCGACATGTAACATAAATTTCCTTGTCATGCTAAGAAAGGCGTGTACAGGTACTTTTATATTTGCAATGTTAAGTTAAAATATTAATTTTAGCTTTATAGTTGAATTTTTATTAAGTTGTTTATGACTCCTGTCAATGTAAAAAATTGACAATATTTCGGCTTCATCCTGGCGCCCCAGATATGGTGATTTGCCCCACCATACTAAGAAAGGCTGGGTAATATAAACCACGAAGGCCATCCCATCATAGGCGTGTATGAGGCTCTGGTATCTAACGAAAGCAGATTTTCCTTGCTGGCCGAGAAAGACATGTATGAATTGCTTATACACAATGTTAGTTTAAACAATAATTTTATATTGTGGCATGGTTTTGTGTCAAGCTGCGTAGGCCCCCCTATCGGTGTAGAAGTTCGACGGTATTTCGGCAGCATCTTGGCATCGTCCCCATGTAGGGGGCTACCTCATGTATGCTGTTGGGCCTACCCACCATTCCAAGAAAGGAGTGTATGGGTGGTATAAACTACGGCCTGAATGCGCCATCCCACCATACCAAAAAAGGCATGTATGAAGCTCTAAGGTACCTGTTCAAAGTTTATTTTTGTGGGCTGTAAAAATCTGAATTTAATGATAACTCTGTCAAGTTGCTAAGCGATAGACCAACTAATTTCTCAGCCTCTGCATAGCCTATAAATAGCTGTTTAGCATAATCATTTGCCACATGCTGCTGCTCAATTCACCATGATGTTGAGCAATTGCTAAAGCATCAGCTAAATTGTCGGTGGTGAGCCCTGAGCTGTCCCTTCCTTTCAAAAATTCTAATTGCTTGGCTGTCAGATTGTAGCCACTCATCATTCTAACATACTGTTTGAACGAAGGCTTACTGGAGAAATATCCTGTCCAATATCCATTTGGGCTATCTGCATATGGAAAGATGTCATCCGTCTTGAGAGTCCAGGTTTCATTTGCTGCATATTTGGCATCAGTGTACAAGGAAGGTGTTGAGTACAAGGCATTAACTCGGCCGTCCTGATTAACATAATGAATAAACTTGTCCATCTGTCTGAACCATGAATTTGCATACTGATACTTAAAATCAGTTCCCATGGTGAACATTATATGATTTGTTCCGGTAATGTTTTCCTGTGATATCGCAGAAGCAACAAAATCATCAACTCGCGCTTGCACATTGTAATTAAACAAAAGAGGATCATCCTGAATGACGGGATCCTTGTCATTAACCTCAAAATAAAAACCTCCAGGAGGAGGTTCATAGTTCGTAGGTAATATGCCAGAAAAAATGAAGAGCCAAGTGTCTTCGATCCCCTCCACACAATCTCTAGAGTTTTCAACTTTTTTCATGTTTCTCTTCTTGGTAATCAATTCGGGAAAAATAAAGAGCATCAAATCCTACCTCACCTGAGAGCAAGTAAGCTTGTACAGCTGAATGTCCAAAAGGATCAATCTGCCAACCAATCCTTGGTACCTGACCAAACTCCTGCTTAATGAATAGATGGCCAAGGGTTGTCTGATCAATCATATCAATATAATGTGGAGCCGCCTCATCATGCATGCACATTCTGCCATTTATAAACTCCAATTGACCCGAGCTGATGAGCTCCTTCACAATCTTCTTGGTCAAATCGTTCTGCTGTCTCCACCAGCGCTGGAAGAACCCCTGCTCAACATAGATAAACCTCCGATTCTTATCTGCTAGAAGAGCTGAGACAATTGAATCCAAAACATTCTGAACGCAAGTTCCCTGTATTTCGTTCTTAGATCCAACATAGTACTGATCAACAGTCTTCAGCCTCCCGACATCATCGTGACTGTGAGGAACGAGGTGGGCATTGATCTTATCGGGAACGATCACGGGGGTGGTGTTGTAGGCGATGTACGCGGCTTCAATGGGGGAGCAGCCCACCACTAAAAGGACAAAGAGGAGAAAAGAGGAAAGAAGGCTATTGGCCATGGATTCCGACGAGGAGATAGGGCTCCGAAAGCTGGATCGTCAGCAGTGGGCAGAGGAGTTCTTCGATTACGAGAGAGGAAGAGGGCTTGCGTGACTGGGGGTGTCAGGCTGTTGGGAGTATTATGAGAATTAGGGTTGGGTAATAGGGGTATTTATAAAGAGCACTTTATTTATTTAAGTAAAAATCAACCCTAATTTGGAATTTTGCGATGATACAATCATATATATATATAATATCAATTTTAGGTTATTTCGATATTTCGGACGCTACGGCGCAGTCCATTTCGTGATCGAAGGCTATTTGGTTCAAGTTAATGTCGAATCATGTCAATTTCAGTTCAAACTTGCACGTTGTCATTTCCGATAGCTCGATATTCACGCAGACTCGTCTGAATTAAACGCGGACAGTCTCATTTGATAGATTTCGACATTTCGACGCTAACGACGTAATCAATTTCATGAACGGAGGTCGTTAGGGCATCGTCACGGCATCTTGACCTTGATATGCGCATAGGCGCTTCAACGACCCTCCTTGATCGGTCGACCGTCCAATTGTGCAATATGTATATTATGATCAATTTTGACGTTAACGTGATGGCGAAGTCCGTTGGTCGATCGGAGGTCATTTCGACTGATTTTTGACCCCGTTGAGTGCATTTCAGTTCCGATTTGCACGCTGAAGCTCGTCGAATTCACCTTGTGAGCTCGACTTGACTTATGGCGCATGCATGGAGCTCAACAGGTTCTTTTCCTCTACCAATGTTTGGTTTAAATCTATGACTGACAATATAATTTACCTCCATCCTTGTACAAACGAATACGTTGATCCGTATATGTTGTGAGGAGGGAGAATGGCCAGAAATGATTGCTTAATTATCCTGTTATGAATGTCAATGTTTTATATAAATGTAATATTCTTTAATTTTGATCATTTTAGTGCATACCTAAGCCTATCACAGCGAAATAATTGTCGCTATTCTTTTTGATGCATTAGTTATTTTAATAGAATTTTTTATTATTTCTGATGCATTAGTTGTTTTAATGAAATTCCATGTGAAAAAAAATATAAAAAAAAAGAAAAAAAAAAAAAGAAATTCCATGTGAAGTCTTAGTCCAAGAATTAGTTGATTGAAGTGAGTGTCTTGTCACTTATGGTTATTTAGGCAAATCTAGTAGCTGTCTATTCAATGCAAGATAAATTAAAGGGTTAATCTCAAAATGATCTCATGATTATTCATATGTGACTAATTTATTTTCAGAGTATCAAATTTTTCTAATTTAGTTCCCCGACCATACAATATTGATCTAAAATAGTCTTTTGTGGGAGATTAATTTTGTATAGTTGAGTGAGTAGAGTGGGGTCAATTTTGTCTCAGTTTTTATATGAGGGATCATTTTGCATCAAATTTGTATAGTCAAAAGAAAAATTTGGAAAGATATGATACTTTGGGACTAAATTTGCTGCATAAAACTAGTTGGATACTATTTTGGGATTTAATTTATGAATAAAATCATGGAGTAGTTGTTTTCCTTGTCTGATATGAAATAGCATGGATAATGATAAACTGTGCAAACCAGTAGTTTTTTTTTTTAATGAGGAAGACTGCAATTTAGGGAATTGAAAATGGCAAGTAGGGCAATTGATTCCCTTAAATGTTGAATTTTAAAAAAAAAAAAAAAACTCAACTGGAACTAGAAAAACAAGTTGCAGAAAAAAAAAAAAAATCTTATGGTTATTACTACTGGAATATCTACTTATCTCTTAGCGTCCATGTTCTATTGCTTCATTGCCCATCATTTCAATGTGTTAAATATACCTGTACCTGATACGTTTGTTGAATGCTTTAGCAATTTATCTTTTTTAAAGTTTGATTAGGTTAACTCCACGTAGATGACCAGTTTTACAACTTATGTGTTGTCTAGAAGATTTGAGTTGGCTTAAATGCTTTTCTTTTTAATTTCTGCAATTAGAAGGAATATTTATTCCTTTGTTTATTTGTTTGGCAGGGAGTTTATTGCTCTTTGAGACAGCTTCTTGTTGATGGTTTTTTTCATGCTGATCCACACCCAGGAAATCTTGTTGCTACTGATGACGGATGTCTCGCATACTTTGACTTTGGTATGATGGGAGATATTCCCCGCCATTACCGTGTAGGACTTATCAAAGTGGTTAGCTTTCTTTGCCACCATCATTCACTAGAACACTATTGTGCTGCTATTCCTTTTTCCTGTTAGTTGATGATCACGGAGATTGTTGATGTGCCTTAGCAATGAAGGTTGCATAAGCTTCAGTGGTATAGGTGTAGATGTATTTAGTTGTTTTTTGTTGATTGTTGTTGTTATGAAATCAGACTTACATTCCTTGTACCAGCATGCAGACTCCCTGCATTATTTCTTTCACTCTTAACAGAGATATTTTTTCTTTTGTGGATGTTCATGCAAGATTTGTTTATACAGAGTGGATTAATAGGCAGTCTCTTTAAACAAATAAGTGTAAGGCGGGAGTGAAATCTGCTACCGGCAGGTTTTATCTCTTTGCTGGCTTCTTCTGCATGTAGAATTCTCCATGTTATTTGTTTCATTTATGGTGGCAGTTCAATAAAGAACTTTTGCAGCTGTCATGATTGTTAGCTTAAAGATGAACTCTAAAGTGGATGCAGTACTCTAGCTTAATTATTCAGCTATATAATCTACCAGTGCGAACTAGGGGAGATACTAATTAAATGATATCTTAGGACTTTTTTTCTTCGTCATCTAATGACCTTTGCTGTTTTTTTATTATTAACTTTTGACAATCATGTATTTACTATCATTGGTTGCTCCATGTGCTTGCAACACTATGATACTTTTGCTTACATATATCATTTTCTATCTATAATTTGAGTATCTTCTTTAAACATTGTTACTTTGTATCTCCAGCTTGTGCACTTTGTTAATCGAGATTCTTTGGGCTTAGCAAATGACTTTTTGTCGTTGGGATTTATCCCTGATGAAGAGGATACACAATTGGTTGCAAATGCTTTACGTGCATCTTTTGATAATGATAGAAGACTTTCAAATGATTTTCAGGTTTCTTTCTCTCTTGTTCTTCATGTTTTAATTAATGACCTTTTGACAAATGAATTTAAGTGTTTTTTTAAAACTTCCTAAAGATTGCATGGCTTATCTTCTAAGATGTGTCTGATGGTTTTGAATATGAAAAGGTACCAAATCTTGTATTATGAATTATTAAATTATGACTTGAAGTTGAAATTTTCTGTTGCTCCTTTGGGGATTTTCCTTTCGTTTCTACCCTTTTCTCTCTCCTCTTGAGACATTCAATCGCCCAGTTTTTCTACCCCCTTTTCTGTATCTCAACCTCACCAGTTCGCTTCTTATATCGATTCTTTTAATTCTCAACGTCTCGATCTTGTATTCTAGACGTTGTGTGCCAATATCTAAGGAAAGTCAAGAAAACTGGCCATTATCTCTTCTTGGATGGGTTAAAGTTCTGAATGGAACTTACATTTTCTTTTTCAACTGAAGAATCTACTAGGATTTTTCAAAGAGTGTGGATGCAGTTGCAATTGCTCAAAGAATTGATGAACCTAGATGCTGTGTGGGTGGAGAGAGAGATGGAGAGGAATCTACTACTTTTCCCTTCATTTGTCTATATTATCGAGTTGTTCCTGAATTAAGAAAAGTTCCCTGAAAATCTTTGCTATTTTATTGTGTTTTCTTGTAGGTGTGCTTCTGATCAGCAGTCCTATTGTATCTTTATGAACTTAGAAATTGATTTTGTTTGTTTTGTTTTTAGGTGTGCTATTGATCAGAAATCCTATTGTATCTGCATGATGTTCTAAATTGTTTTTGTTTGTACATTGATTGCAGGGAGTAATGAACCATTTGTACGATGTCATGTATGAATTCAACTTCTCACTTCCTCCTGATTATGCCCTGGTAATAAGAGCACTGGGTTCTTTGGAAGGTACCGCCAAAGCATTGGATCCAGATTTTAAAGTTATTGAGAGTGCATATCCTTTTATTGTTGGAAGGCTACTTTCAGACCCTGATCCTGACATGAGGAAAATATTAAGGGAGCTTCTTATTTGCAATGATGGCTCGATTAGATGGAACCGGCTTGAGCGGTTGGTATGTAATACTTTTCTTACTAAATATTTAATGCTATCTGCCAGTCTCATGCTTCTACTTCTATTTAACCTTGAAATCAAATTTTTAAAGTGGAATTGCTAGTATACATATTTAAATATTCCGACCTGCAGATTAGTGTGATTATTTGATTATTGTAATGAGTAGGAATTAACTTCTAATTTTGTCTAATTAGATTTTTAGGAACCGTAACTCAATGCAGGTTGTGGTGCATAATACCCTGTCTTTTAAGGCATAATGTCTAATGCCATCTGATCTCTATGATTTTCATTATTTGGAAATACATCTATTCTAACTAGGAGACTTTCCATTAATCAGATATCTTCATTTTGCTAAAGTTAGTTCCTCTACTGAGAATCTGTTTTGGGAATTGTGAAGTCATGAACTATGATTAACATATTGTTGTTATGTGTAATCGGAACTTTGTTTGCTTATATTAGTTATTGATTTTGTTCTCTTTGGGTAATTGGCATATAGATTCATCGAAATTCAGAAGAATTACGTAGAGGAGCCATTGAACAGCTCGAAAGAGCTCGGGTTAGATTACGGAAAGTGGAAATCAAAGCGATGAGTATCGAGCGAATGGATTGAGATAGAACAAGAAAAAGTAAATTTGATTAATGCTACTTGCAAGAGTTTGGAACAATTAGAAAATTACAAAAATGAAACTCTTTTTTTTGAAAAACAAAGAGCAATTAATCAGGTCCGACAATATTTAGTCTTTCTATTAAAATTTATAGGAAAAGTGTTCTAGTAATAGTATTCTATTATATAGTAAACTACTATTTTTTGTCTTTATTTTCTTATTCTTAAGTATAAGATTATAAGATTCGGAAATTCATCAATGAAAAACAAATTTCATTCTAAATGAAAGTTGAAGTTCAGTATTTGATTCATATTTCATATTAATATGAAATATATAATTAATATGTAGCTATGTAGCGGGTATAGTTTAGTGGTAAAAGTGTTCTTTTGACTGACTTGCATCTAGATTCTCTTATCTTTTTATCCAAGGTTCTTCTTAGTTTGATTATTACTTCTACTATTAACTTACTATGTATGCGATGAAAATCGCAGATTTCCCATCATATTTCTTCCGGTCACTACCTACAAGGCATCACAAGTGTCACTGACCTTGTCAGACCCACCCCATTTTCTATGAAACCAGACTGGTGCGTCCATAGATCTGGCGGGCATGAATGCTAGATGGGAACCAAGGTTTTTGGAAGTTTACCGCAGTTTATTCAGTTGATTGACTGATAGGTCCTATTTATGAAATTGCTTAGATATTCAGTTGGTAAAATGATAGACCTGTGGAAATATCCAAAAATTAGTGACTTATTTGAAGTGTTCTATTTCTTCGGACTGAGGACTTGACAAGAGTAAGTGCACGCAAAATACCCTTTTCTGTACGGTGGTCAGCTCATGCGATGTGACAGGAATTTTCTTGAAGATTGGAGCTGCAAGTCTCACGCAGCTCACAATCTTTGGAACTTAAGAACTTTATGAAGTATGGAGTGTGGTTACTGTGCAAAAAGTGAAGCATTGAGTAGCTAGTAGCTTCAGATTGTTCTCATAATTCAGCTAAGCATCAAACAATAGATGGTTTATATGTAAAGTAGCTTGCTTTTATTAGTTTTACATGTAAAAAAATGATTGGTACTGGGTATTTGTGGTTCTTGTTTTTTTTTTTTTTTATTTGGGTCCCTGTTCACTTTCTGTTTGTTTCTTTCAAGGATGTTTGTGAATCTCTTTTGAGCAGTGGGTAGTCTCATAGCTTGCAAACGAACCTTAATCGAGAAATAGTTCAAGTTTTTTGATCAATAGCTCAGTGGTAGAATAATTGACTGCAAAAGAACCTTAATCCTACATGCTTCTATTCCCTAATTACATGGCCTGAATACTCAAAACTGTTTAATCAGTATCTCCCTTCTATGCTTTCCATTTTCTGGATGATTCTATTATTCAATGATTTTCTCTTTTACAATGAGCCTTAGAGCTACCAAGAAAGCTTCCTGTTATAGAGGAATCAGTGTCATATATCTATGTGGTTCGGTGAGTGTTGGATCTATGGTGGTGGAAGGAGTTGAGAACGTGTGTTTGGCAACTGCTGTGCACGCTGAAGAAGAGACAGTGGCGTTCAAAATTGGGTTTGTTGATCCATGGTTGGTACATGGCGACAGAAGTTATGAGAGATTCAACTCTTGATTTTCTCGTGAGAGAATATTGGGCTAAGACAAATAGAGCCTTGAGTAAATATCGCCTGTTGGAGAGAATCCCGTGAGAAGCGGGAGAGAGAAGAGAGAGAAGGAATATACATAAATGACTTCACTTGCTGAATTGCAATTCCAAGATAATAAGATACAATCATGATACCTTATTTATAGAATATGATTACAACTGACTTTGAAACTCTATTCAAACTAAATCTAATCCTAGCAACCAATTAAATTTTAAATATAAAGATTATCCAAAAGGACAGTATGTTCTAATTTAAATCAGGTTAAATCTAATAAGTTCAAAAATTCTAATTTAAACCAAAATAAATATATTTAAAAATATAATTGAAGTTTTGTGAGCAGGTTTGTTTCGTTGTAGACTTGTACCTCCTGTTTTGGGTCTGTCTCGCAGCACTACATTTTTTTCATATGTAGATAAAAATCAAGCATGATGATTTTCTGATGTATTATTAAGTGACCTATTATTATTTTTTTTTGGGTAGTGATTGGAAAATGATCGTTTTGAATCTTAAGCCAAAGTAAATTTTTTCTCATTCAGTGCTGGTCAAATAGCAAACGGAATATTGCCATGAATTTTTTTTTTTTTTTTTTTGGGGGGAAATTGGAATATTTATGCAATTTTACAAGTTATGTTCAAATGTATTATCTTTAATTTCAGATTGCAGCTATTTCAGAGCTATATTCTGAGAAAACAAATGAATCTCCTGACTCGGTTTCAAAGGCTACATATGACCATGGATTGAAATCCTTTGACATGCATGCTGTGGTTTCTGCAACGGAGGATCTTTTATGCTTCGTGTTATCTGTGAAAGGTCAAAGGGTCCGCGTTTTTCTTCTTCGGGATATTATTAAAGTTGCAGATGCATTTCTTCAAGAGGAAACTTTTCCTTGCAGAGATGTGACACAAGAAACAACAAGATCCAGTCAGGAGGTTCGTGGCATCTTGGTTTCTTGATTTGTTTGTGAAATTTCTGCAGTTCGATTGAATTATGGAGATCGCGTTTGGTGATTAAGACTTGTTAATTAGCATTAAATTAACTGACTGCTGTGAACTTCTAATCTGCACCATCAAGAAAAGGATATTAAAATTCTGTTGTTTGTGCAGACTAAACATTGGAGAAATTAACATGCATAGCACATAATTTTTATGTATTTACATATCTAACACCTAGAATTTACAAATAACACTTTTTTCATGGAGAAGAAGGATTCATGTAGCCGATCATATGTGGTGGGATAAAGGCTTCTTGTTGTTGTTGTTTATAGCACTTTTTCTATACATGAAAAGGTGTATTTCGCTTTAAAAAATTAATGATGATGATATTGTTGATGTAATATTAAATATTTGAATTCTATTTATTTAAATATATAAGAATTATGTGCTATGCATGCAAATGTCTCCTAAACATTTTTATTTCAAGTTACCTTTTTTTTTTTAAACATCAAGTTTATTATGCCATCATATCCTCAATCTTTACTCCTTTGATGTTTATTTTGTGTTTATTCAAATTTGTTAGACCCCTTATGTTCTCAAGTTTTTTGTGGTTTTATTTTGAACCTTCAATTGATTCACTTTGATGTTTATTGGTTTTATTTAACACTACCATTGCCGGTCCCAAGTCCGGATGTGAAAAGCGGAGGGTTGCGATAGGTAGTCGACAGCCAGCGTAAAACTTGTCGAAATAATCATGACATGAATCCTTTAAATCATTATGTTAATCTTCGCTAGAGCGACCTTGTATGGCGAATCTGATGAAAATGTCGAAAGGCATTGCGTGGCGCCGTGTTAAATAAGTAAGGGTTCTCACATTATGGACGGATGTAGGCAAAGAAGTTAGTCCATGAAACTAGAATTAGGTTAGGATCTTGGAATATAGGTACTCTTACGGGTAAATTAATGGAATTAATAGATATTATGGTTCATAGAAAAATAAATATTTTATGTGTTCAAGAAATTAAATGGGTTGGGGAGAAGGTCAAGGACATTAATAGTTTAGGCTTTAAACTTTGGTATTCAGGTAGATGTGATTATAGATAAAAGTTTGAAGGATAATGATATAAATATTAATAGATGTGGAGATAGAATTATAGCTTTAAAGATTATTGTTGATACTGATTATCATTATAAGTGTTTATACGCTCCCAGTAGGTTTGGATGTAAAAGAAAATTTTTGGAATGAATTAGGGATTAATACAAAAGATATCTCTTGAAGAAAGTATTTATTGGAGATTTAAATGGACGTGTTGGTAGAGTGGTAGAAGATTTTAAAAGTGTTCACTGGTGGTTATGGATTTGGAGTGACTAATGAAGAAGATAGGGTATATTAGATTTTATCTTATTTATGATTTTAGTTATAATACTTTATTTAAGAAAAGGGATGAATATATTATTACTTATAAAAATGGATCTAGTAAAACACAGATTAATTATTTTCTAATGAGAAAAATAGATTGTTTAGATTGTAAAGATTGTAAGGTCATTCCAAGTTAAAGTTTAAGTACCCAACATCGATTGTTAGTTTTAGATTTTAAGATGAAAGATTGTAGAGGAAAAATAAATCAAATTATTATCCTAGAATTAGATGACACTTAAAACATAAATAAAATATTTTTAAGAAATTCTGAAGAGCTTAGAATTTGGGATGTTAAAGAATAATATTATGTAGGAAAAAGTAGAAGTGAAATTAAGCAAGTTCTTAAAAATATCTTGGAGAATCAAAGGAAAAGCTTTTTTTAATAAAAATAGTTGGTGGAATGAGTGTGCGAAAAGATAAGAAATAAAAGCGTTATTATAAAATTTGGTTTAGATGTAAAACTTGGAGGTGGGAAATATATAAATTGGCTTGTAGATATTCTAAGAAAATAATATATGATCTGAAAAAATTTAGCTTTTAGTGATTTATACAATAGATTAGATACTAAAGAAGGTGAAAGATATTTGTATAAGTTAGCCAACCAAAGAGGCAGGAGAAGTAAATATCTAGTTCAAGTAAGGTGTATTAAGGATGAAAATAATAAAGTATTTTTCTTAGAAAAGGATATTGAAAATAGGTGGATGAGATATTTTGATAAACTTTTCAATGAAGGATCTGAATGTACGATTAATTTTAGCAACCTTAATACCAACAAAAATAGAAATTTTATTTTATCGTCAGATTAGTAAATCGAAGTTGAGAAGTTTTAAAGAAAATAAAATGTGGAAAACAAGATGACGATGATATTCCAATAGAAGTGTGAAAATGTTTAGGAGATCAAGGAATTTCTTGGCTTACAAATCTTTTTAATGTTATTTTAAAGACTAAAAAGATGTCAGATGAGTGGAGAAATAGTTTGTTGATTCCTATATTTAAGAATAAAGGTGATGCACAAGAGTGTGCAAATTATAGAGGAATTAAGTTAATGTGTCATACATTAAAATTATGAGAGAGAGTAATTGAGTATAGGTTACGATGTGATACAAAAGTTTCTCACAATCAATTTGGTTTCATGCCAGGTAGATCTACTATGGATGTTATACATTTGTTAAGAGGTTTGATGGAGAAGTATAGAGAAAGGAGGATTTACATATGATATTTATTGATTTAGAGAAAGCTTATGATAAAGTTTCAAGAGATGTTCTTTGGAGAGTTCTAGAACAGAAAGGAGTTAATATTGGTTATATTCAAGTCATTAAGGATATGTATACTAGAGCTGTTACTTATGTCCAAACATAAGGAGGATTGACAAAATATTTTCCCATTTCAATTGGATTACATCAAGGATCATCTTTAAGCCCTTATCTTTTTGCTTTGGTTATGGATGTTCTTACTAGGCATTTACAGGAAGATGTACCTTGGTGTATGCTTTTTGCTGATGACATTCTTCTTGTTGATAAGACTAGAGAGGGAGTCTAAGATAAACTTGAATTATGGAGGTCAACATTAGAGTAAAGTTTTTCGTTTAAGTAGATCTAAAACTAAATATATGGAGTGTAATTTTAGTTATAGAAGTTCTAGTGATAGTGTTGTGACATTAGGTGAACAAGTATTAATAAGAGTGAGCGATTCAGATATTTAGGCTCTATTGTTCAAAATGGTGGTGAAATAGATGGAGATGTTATTAGTAGAATTCAAGTTGGATGGTTGAAGTGGAGGAATGCATCAGTCATTTGTGTGATAGAAAATCACTTAAACTTAAGAAAAATTTTATAAGATAGTGGTAAGACCGAATGACTTATGGTGCATAATGTTGACCAATAAAAGCATAAGACTAAGTTAAGTGTTACAGATGAGGATGCTCAGTGGATGAGTGGCTTTACTCTTAGAGATAAAATGTGAAATGAGTTTGTTGAAAAGTTGGAGTAGCTCGGTGAGATAAGATTAGAGAGTCGCCTTAGATGGTTTTGGCCACATAAAGCGTCAGTCGATGGCCGGTTAGAAGAATAGATCATTAGATTTGTCTTATGTTAAGAAAGGTAGAGGTAGACCTAAAAAGATTTGATTAAGATGTACAAAAAATAATCTTAGTATACTTGAATTAAATGAGAATTTGACACATAATAGGACACAATGGAGACGAAGGATTCATATAGCCGACCCCACTTAGTGGGATAAAGACTTGTTGTTGTTGTGTGAATTGATTCACTTATTCTACTTCAACATCTACAGCGAACACATACGATAATAGTAAGAGTTGTCGTGTTTAGTATAAAGATAAGAAGATTTCACATTAATCACACTTGTAGCCCTAGTGAGTTTAAAATTATGAAATATTTTTAGAGAGAGAGAGAGAGAGAGAGAGAGTAAAGATAAGAAGTGATCATATTAAAAAGTGAAAACCAAACTTCTTCTCCCTATATTGAGTCAGTTTGAAGTCATAACAAGTATCCAAAAACAGAACATCTAATATCAATTAAAGAAGTTCATTATCTATTTTTCATAACAAAATTTAGTTTTTATTCAGTTTTCTGCATCTAATAAACCTTTTATTTCTATCGCCAGAGATTCGATTTGATATCGAGGATTTGGCTCGGATTGCAATCTTTCAGTCGAGCCGTGGGTCTGGCGCCCGAGCTATGGGCTGCGCTGTTGGTTCGAATGCTACTGAAACCTGAGTTTCATATATTTCTTCTTGACATCTTAACTGCAGTTGTGGATCATTCCAGGCGTAGGCTACCTGAAGCATTTTGCCTTTGTATATCTAGAATTCTTCGTTGTTTGGAGCAGGAGAATATTTTACGGCATTACTGAACAAGAAGTTGGTCTATACAATCATAACGAGGTTTCCGGGTATGTTCTTATGCTGGAGGGTGTTAGTTACAATTATTAGAATTTTTTTTTTATTACTGTTAGAATAATATAATATTAAATAACTTTTAAATTATAGTTCTAGTTTTGTGTGATTAAAGGTCTTTGATTGTTCAATTTCTCAATCAATTGCAATTATTTAGTGTCCGTTTTTGTTGCTTTTTTTTTTTCTTGATAGGAGAGTAGAAGTAAAAATCTTATAATAATAATAATAATTGTAGAGCTTTAATGAGTGATTGCTGAGTTAGGGTCGTTCCAAACAATTTTTTTTTTTTTTAATTTACTTAACATTTCCTCCACTTACTATCATCATGCATGTGTTTGGGGGAGCGGTGCAATAATGATGCATTTCCACGCTACTGCATGATTTAGTAATCGCATTTTAGTTGTATTTTGAGAAATTTACGATGAAAATTTTATGATTTTTAATCTATCCTTGCTACTTATGATGGCAGTCAGAAAAATTATGATTTAATTTTTATAAAATTAAAAAAAAATTATTTATTCACTGTAGTTTTTTCATATAGTTATTTCTTATACATCAGCCCTATTATTATTTTTTTCAGATAATTATAAACGTCTCAAATACACCTATCTCAAATCTTAAGAGTGCTTTTAGAAGGCAGCTTTACTTTATAGATTATCATATTTTTGTATTTACTTTTCAAAAATTCATTATAAAATTTATCCAATGCTGGTCTGTTTTTTTTTTTTTTCTCGTAATAAAAACTAGAACAATAATAAAACTCCCAAGTCATCTGAAGCTAGATCGAAATAAAAAGTTTGAAAACCGATTTTGAATACTTTAATTATACATTTATGTACATCTTATAATTTTTATTTATTTATGTATCTAATATGTAAATTTAAATATTTAAAATTTAATTCATATCAAAATGTGCACATAAGAAAATATATTTTATTTTAAATAACTTAGCATTAATACTATTTTTAATAAAAATTAAAATATCAGGCTGTGTTATATAGGCTTGTAAAAAAAAACTTTGAAGTCACAATAACTTGTGCTTGATTCATTGTTTAAAAAAGAGAGTTGATATTAAACAATTAGTTTGCGCTTATTTTTTTAAACAAAGCGAATAAAAATAAAGTTTTGGTTGATAATGTTTAGCTCATCATTAATATAAAATAGATATTTAAATTATTATTTTTATATTTTTAGTTTTATTAATAATTAATAAGAAATTAAAATGACTTCATTAAGTTTATCTTATTATTTATTTACGTAAAAATAATTTATATTTTTAAAATTTAAATAAACTGAGAACACATTAATTTTGCTTCTATTTGCACCTGTTATTATTATTATATAAATAAATTTAATATTTAAAGTTTTTGATACATAAATATATTAAAATTTTTTGGACATCTAAATTTAATATTTATATAAATAATATTTAAATTTTTAATATTATATAAAATTTTAAATATCATATATATATATATATCATGAAAATTTTCCTCTTTTTTTTCCTACTTCGATAACCGAGTACGGGTGCTTGGAGACCAAGCCCCACAGCGCTCGGCTCTCTTTTCCATATTCTTCTTGCTGTTTGCTATCGCCGGCGACGAGATTCGTCAAGGAATGGCGGTAGCTGGGGTCAACCGTCTCGGCACGGCGGCAGTCTGCATTATCGCCGTGGCTTCCTCCATTCTCTACTCGTCGCAGGTGGTCTCCGGAGCCGTCGGCAAGGAGGCTTTCGTGAAGAAAACGGTCGCCGCCCACGACATCGTTATCTTCTCCAAATCCTATTGCCCGTAAATTCCTTTTTACTCTCATTCCTTTTGCATGATTTTATTTATTTGTTTATTAATTTGGCTTGTTGATTTTCGTCTTCTATGCTGTATTTGAGTTGTCACTAGCGGTGATTCGGGTTAATATCTAACTTAGCTGCCCGGATCTGTCGATTTTGTAGCCGATAGGGAATGCCTACAATTGAAATTTGGGAATTCGGAGCAGCGTTACGGTACCTGGATGGATGCTAAGGGGGTGTTTGTTTGCCTACAAATAGGATTCAGTAAATCATACAAATCCAAACCTATTAAATCTTGAGAGGATTAAATCCTGAAAACTGTTTGATATGATTGTTTTGAAATTTTGCTAGATTTCATAAATTCGTTAAATCCTATGAATAATGGAATTGAAGAAATCCTGGATCTTAACTAAAAAAGGAGCTGAATACAGTATTTATCAAGATAGTGGAATTTAAAGCACTAAAATTCTGTTTGGATGTATTTAAGCCAAATATTATCTAAAATAGGATACCAAACAACCCCTAAATGTGAAATAAGTAGAATATAATTTTATTATGAAGTTTTATGATTTCTTGTATGTTGGTATTATCGCGGAAGTTTTAAGTAGATCTTTGTAATTTTTCTAAACCATTGATTTATTTAATATCTAACTTTGTCTATCTAATTTCATGAGAATTTAAAGACTTAGTTTGTAATTCATTGATGCCGATATTTTGTTAGTTTGAACTATTCCAATCTTTTGATGCTTGAGCGAATGCTAAACAAACATCCTATATGGAGTTCAGCTTCTGAGGTAGTCAGTAAACATGTTGGTCGCATTTTGTTAGTTCAGCATGTCATTCAAGTCTATTTGGTTGAGCTTGTCACAGCTATGCTGCCTTACACCATATTTGGCCCCGATATCCACTCTTTACACATTCTACTTGTATGATCTTTTTTTTTTTGTTGTTGGGTCCCCTTGAAGTGATGACACCTCAAGAATTTACATGAAATTGGATTGAGCTGCCTTCAAACTTTCTTTCAATTGGCTACTTTGAAAAGCAGAACAATGTTAGTAGAAACATAATTTATTTTATTTTTTTATAGCCTGGGTGCTTCTTCATTTTATTTACAATCAAACAAAACTAATTTGACTAATGAGTATAACATACAATTGTACATTTGCACTCCCTAAAGGATTTGCCATTCGCGTGGCACATTAAAGTGATAGAAAGCTATTTCTTGCGTAGTTTCCATGAATAGCATTGTCCTGGCACTTGTGGGTTTTTGCTAGCTAATCAGCATCAATAAATTTCTATTAATTTGCTTCATATATTAGAGAAGCTTATTTTTACATTTAAATTTTCCATTCACGATTGTATAATATTTCACTCTCTAATGGTTTTGGATAATATTAGGTATTGCCGAAGAGCAAAGGCTGTTTTCAGTGAATTGAACAAAACGCCATATGTTGTGGAGCTTGATCAAAGAGGTTTGCTACTAGCCCAGCCTTTTTTTTAAGATATTTGAAATTGTGAAATCAATTGATAATTGCACAAAATGTGCAATATCTTTCATTCAGCATTAATTTGGTTATGTTAAAAATCCTAGAGGGTTATAAGTGGGACTCGTTAATGTTGGTGGCCATTCATTTAGCTTAATTGTTCTGAATTTCATACTAACGGAGATGAGCAATCATTAAGCTCACTCTTTTCATTGTCTTCTCATTTGTTGGTTATAATTTCTAGAATGGAGAACCTTCTAAATTAAAAATCATGAGGCCAGAATCCTCAAAGCGTACTAATATTTCCAGGCACAAAGTTTTCTGATTTCGATATTGAGCTAGGAGAATCTTGGTATCGATATTGGTGGGGATACTTGAAAGTTCGAACTTATTATTAGTGAATCGGTAAATTAATTTGATGCAATATCTTTTTATTTTTCTATTTTCAATGATCTAATTTATTGGTATTTATTTATATTGTATGATTACTAAAAAGCTTGCTTGTGATGTCTTTATTATTTTTTTTAATTGGCGTCAAAATAGTAAGATTCTATTTCATATTTTATTGAATTACTTATTCATCAGACTTGTAATATTTATTAATATGTTTAAGTCTCATTCAATTAATTATTGTAATTCAAGTGTAAGCTAAGCTCGGTTATACAAAAATTTGAATAAAATAAGTGTACACATATGTGAGATTTGAGAACTTAACTCAAGTTCAAGTTGATTATGAACAATTTATGGTAGGATCAAGTTAAGTCTAATTCATAGTGTGCTTGGTTCTCTCACTCTCTCTCTCTCTCTCCCTCCCTCTCACTCACGTATAGAATTTTAGATTCCCTCATTGGAATTTATAAATTAGGAGAGACACTTGATAGCCCATTTCCTCCTGTCAAGCCCTTGCCTTCTATTCACTCACATCTAAAGTGAGAAATTAAGCAAATTCAAATATCAAGGAAGAAAAAAAAATCAAGGAAATCTATATTAAGAGCTCCTCATCAAATTAGCATCAAGACTGCTCTTGTTAACTGTTATCTAAATACTAAATTTGTTCTTTGTATGGAAATAGAATTCTAGAGCATAAATATCCATAAATTTAGATGGTAATAAATAATAAATGAGGAAAGTTATTAGAGGGAGAACAATTATGGGCGGAAATAGAATTCATGGAGAGAGAGAGACTAATGAAAATTTAATTATAATTTTCTTCATCTATTATTTATTAATCACACTTATTTATGACTCTCTCTCCCCGAATTATAATTCCACCCACAAACTTAACCATGAATTCTATCTTCCCCATGAGATACATTTAAACATATAAATTTGCAGACGGACTAATGAAATTTTCCTTAACTTATTTGAAATTGACATTATGAACTTCTTAGCTAGTTTCATCTCATAAATATCTATGTTTGTGACACTATGCTGAATATGGTTTAGATATGGGAAAAAATAGTTCCATATAAATATGCTTCATAAATCTTATATTATGATAAGTTGTATCAAGATTAGTATATCCTATGATAAATGAAATGATTATTGTTTGCAAAATACATGTATCATATGAAGTAGTTAGGGATCAAACTATTATTATGAATTTAACTCTCATGATAGCTCATATGATCGTAATTCATATTATTATCAATATGGTAATTATAATGAGTTGTATTATAATGCATCTTATGAGTACAATAAGTCATGTTACTACCTTGATAATCATTCTAATTGATATTGATATAGTGTCGAATTCAAGTGATTTTGACTCGACTTGAATAAAAATTTTTTAATTCTAGCTCAACTCAAACTCGGCTCAAAATTGAAATCATTTTGTGTTGAGTAGACGAATCAAGATGGTTTGATTTTGTGTTGACTTAATTAATTTTTGATTAATTATATGCATAAGTATTACATCATATATTATACATGTTATTTATTTTATATAAATACTTTATGCCATAATTCAGGTACTCGATCTCTATATTTGAGTGAGTCAAGGCAAACTCAAATTTTATTTGAGATCAAGTTAATTTCCAGTTGAGTAAATTTTGAGTGATTTGAGTGAGTTTCAATTTTCAATCTTTTTGTAGCATCCCTAATTCTTATCATTGATAGTCTCGTAGATACTAATCATCTTCCAATCTTATGTTTGACCATTATAATTATTTCCCTGATAATTATTTCATGTTGAATGTGAATATCATTTATAAAGATTTATTATGATTATGCATATGATTGTGTCATCCCCATCCAAAAGCAACTTTCTTATCAAGATGTAAATTATACCTTATACGAGTTTCAACTTCAAGGGTTTAAAATCCACGTTGTTTTAAGAACTTCTAAGATTATTATTGTGATGACCCATATTCCACATTGTGATTTTAATTAATCATCAGTAATTAAATAGTTCTTAATCTTGACCCTAGCAATGCTTCTGAAGCTATTCTTAAGTCAAAATCTTAGACCGTACATGTGCCTATTTTTGTGAGAAATATCTTTTGTTATCACTATTATTAAGTTGAATAAATAGATAAATCTTCATACTCTAATTTCTTGCATGATTTTTTCTAGATATATATGTTTTCTCATAATTTTTAAAATTATTACATGCTTTCTTTCAACAAAGACAAATTAAGTTAGTGTCATCATTACACTTACCATCATGTGATTGTGAGATCTTCTTTTACGATAATTATTAAACAAAGATATTTGTTTGATATTTGTGACTGAATCCTCTTGATTCTCCACATTTGTTTGGACTAAACATGCTATAATGTAAGAGATGTTTATAAAGTACGAGTGACAGAATCCATAGAATGCACCAAAGAAGTTACAGCATTAGAATTTAGAAATTCATTTGAATGCTTATAAGAAAAATTCAATGAAACAATCAGTTAAACTTTATACAAAAGTGTTATTCTTTTAAATGAACTCAATAAAAATTTTGATTAAAATACATTTGTGTTCGGGCTATTTTATATTTTCATTATGAGACCTTCTTCTATGATAATTATTAATCTGCAATGATTTATGGTGCAGAATGTTGGATGCTTAAGTAGATGAGTGGCATTACACTTAGAGAAAAAATGTGAATAAATATATTTGTGAAAAGTTTGGAGTAGCTCCAGTGGCAGATGAGAGTAGAGAGAGTCGTCCTATGATTTGGTCGCATAAAGCGTCCGCTGTCCGATAACTTAGGAGAGTAAATGTATTAGATTCACTTTATATTAAGAAAGGTGGAGGTAGACCTAAAATGACTAGGTTAGGATATATAAAAAATGACCTTAATTTGTTAGAATTAAATGAAGATTTGACACTTAATAGGACACAATGAAGAAGGATTCATGTAACCAACCCACATAGTGGGATAAAGGCTAGCTGTTATTGTTGTTGTTGTTAATTTGCTTTCTATTGATAGTAATGTCTAATATCAACTGAATTACAGCTCGTTTTACCCTGAAACTTCCAAAGAATGTCTTCAATCGAAAGCAGAAACCATTCAGTCGTTGAGTTCAAACAATATTAATTTTAAGTTGAAAATGTATTATTTTGAAACTTTATTATTATTATTATTATTATTTCATTTCTTTATGTCATTTAATTTTCATATTAGATGATGGTGGAGAAATCCAAGATGCACTTTCTACAATTGTTGGAAGGCGAACTGTCCCTCAGGTCTTCATTAATGGAAAGCATTTGGGTGGCTCTGATGGTAAGCAACTCTAAACTCTTCTTGAGAAAAAAAAAAAATTTGGGTCATATATTGTTCTGATTCAAATTTTATTATCATAAATCATTAGATTTGGTTTGAGATATGTTTAATATAAATTTTAATTGATTACATACTGTACACATCTTAAAATTAATCAAATTCATACTGAGCAAATTTTATTATTACAGAACTTGGTCTAATCCTCACTTGTGTTTTGAATTATTGTAGATACCGTTGAAGCTTATGAAAGTGGTAAACTAGCAAAGATTTTGGGCATCACCAACACTGCCACCAATGAAGATCTCTAAAGAGTAAATGCTCATTTCTTTGTAGACTGTAGATTTGCTTTATTGTTCTAATAGCTTTGATTGACTTGATATTTACTACCACCCAATCCCTATATCTCTATACATTCTCCCTCAACAGTTAGCACAATATAATTATGGAGAAAGAACATTCAATGCATTTTTAGCTTTTTTTGTATGCTAAATTTCAATGGTATTTTTATGTGGCTGTCTTAGGATTATATGTATCATATGCAGATTGTTGTCCTTTTACATCAGCAAAATTTATTTTTCATATGTTTTAAAATGCTGCTTTTTTGAGGTGAATTCATGATTCAATTGAATCGCTCTAGTCATGCCATACCTCTCTAAGCTAAAGTTAGTCCCATAAAAGTACCTTTGAACTATAATTAGTTACTTGTTGCATCACTTTGCATACTGAACTAATCGTTGTATGAATAGGTCAAGCTTAGTGCATTAAATCTCTAATAATTTTATAAAAATATCTTCAAAGCACTGACATCTATTACTAATTATATTAGACTTGCTTTTCATCCTAGTTTCTATCATGGGATGATTTGAAAGAGCTTATAGGTGTTTAGATGAAACAATCATATGAAGTATGACTAGGGTTCGTTTAGGGAAGCTGTAAATTTTTATAAAGATGATTACAAAGTTGCTATAGATATTATAATTTTTTTAATTCAAATAGTAACTTTCTGATTGTCTCTATATATTAATAATTTAAATTCTTAAAAGGAATTTTTTAGCACAACAACAACAACAACAACAACAACAGGCCTTTATCCCACTAAGTGAGGTCGGCTACATGAATCCTTCGTCTCCATTGTGTCTTATTATGTGTCAATTTTTTATTTAATTCAAGTATACTAAGGTCATTTTTTATACATCTTAACCAAGTCTTTTTAGGTCTATATCTACCTTTCTTAACATAAGGCCAATCTAATACATGTACTCTCCTAACCGGGTCATCGGACAGCCGACGCTTTATGTGGCCAAACTATCTAAGGCGACTCTCTCTAATCTTATCTACCACTGGAGCTACTCCAACTTTTTCTCGAACATACTCATTTCGCATTTTATCTCTACGAGTAAAGCCACTCATCCACTTGAGTATCCTCATCTCTGTAACGCTTAACTTAGTCTTATGCTTCTCTTTTATTGGCCAATATTCTGCATCATAAGTCATTGCAGGTCTTACCACCATTTTATAAAAATTTTCCTTAAGTTTAAGTGGAATTTTTCTATCACACAACAGGCCAGATGCATTCCTCCACTTCAACCATCCAACTTGAATTTTACTAATAACATTTCCATCTATTTCACCATCATTTTGAACAATAAAGCCTAAATATTTGAATCGCTCACTCTTATTAAGGACTTGTTCACCTAATGTCATAATACTACTACTAGAACTTCTACAACTAAAATTATACTTCATATATTCAGTTTTAGATCTACTTAAACAAAAACCTTTAAACTCTAATGTTGACCTCCATAATTCAAGTTTCTCTTGGACTCCTTCTCTAGTCTTATCAATAAGAAGAATGTCATCAACAAAAAGCATACACTAAGGTACATCTTCCTGTAAATGCCTAGTAAGAACATCCATAACTAAAGCAAAAATATAAGGGCTTAAAGCTGATCTTTGATATAATCCAACTAAAATAGGAAAATATTTTGTCAATCCTTCTTGTGTTTAGACACAAGTAACAGTTCTAGTATACATATCTTTAATGATTTGAATATAATTAATATTAACTCCTTTCTATTCTAGAACTCTCTAAAGAACATCTCTTGAAACTTTATCATAGGCTTTCTCTAAATCAATAAATATCATATGTAGATCCTTCTTACTTTCTCTAACATCTCCATCAAAACTCTTAACAAATGTATAGCATTCATAGTAGATCTATCTGGCATGAAATCAAATTGATTGTGAGACTTTTATATCACATCAAGCCTAAATTTTTTAGCACGATTTTATAAAAAATAGTTAGAAAGTTAGTAATTAAATAGAATTGTGATTACTTTATGAAGAATAAAATAGTCAAAAAATTGCCTCGAATGCACCAAGGCTTTTCTTGATCTTGATTTTGGGTCATTTTTGATTTCTTTCCTTTTTAGGCATTTGGCCTTTAATAGAGCATTTTAGGGATTTCTAGAAAAAAATATTGAAGGTATAGAATTGAAATGTTATGATCATGAGATAAAACCTAGCAAGTAATTTTAGTCATTTGGCTGAAAGTTTAAGCTATTAATTAAGAGATCTTGAGTTCAAAGTTTGTATATATATTGTGTGTATATTTATCACTAAATTGACTTAAATATGTCAAAAAAAATTAATGAAGATAAAATATAAGAAATTTTATGTATTTGTGCATCAATATATTATTTTTATGAAAGTTTATTTCTCTGGCTATGGCTGTTCGGCATGCACAAAACGGTCGAGTTCAATATTATTGCGTGCCTGCGAAGCCATCTGCTTTAATGGAAAGGACTTTGAAGGGCTTGTGTTCGCCATATAGGGGATATTTAATTGGGCATTTTCAAAATCAAAATTTCTAAAATACGGAATAACCAAAATGATTAAAAATCGTATATTTTAAAAATATGAATATTTATGAGATACAAATTAAATATATTGGAATATTATTTTTATTTATTAATGATACAATTCAAATATTCTCTGTTATCGCATATTTATAAATCCGGTGACATGATTTCAAAAAAAAATTAAAAATCAGTTTATTTAGAAAAAAAAAATTAATGGTGGAAGGATAGGATGTTTGAAATCCCCCAAAATTAAATTTTTATTTTTATGTCAAAAATAATTGAAAAAAAAAATACGAGCCTACCTGAATGCTCATCCAACAATCTAAGTCACAAAAAATTAATACAATAAAAATATTAAGCAAAAATATTTCAACTATAAATATTTAGCGTCCATTTGAAACAATTACAGTTATATAAAAAAATCAGTGTTAAGAGTTATTATAGAATAAATTACAATGAGTATTATAATTTATTTTTATTTTTAAAAAATTAAATTATAATTTTTTGGCTGTCATTACACTTGATCAAATTAGATTAAAAATATAATTTTTTGTCACAAATTTTTCAAAACACAATCCCATCACAATTTACTGAACGCTTGAGTGATACGATTCAAACTACATCATAGGTAAAATGTTGCCTCAAAGGAGGCCTTAGCTTTTAAAATATAACACTCTTATAATTATTGTGTTCTAGAAAATTAGTTGCGGTAGAATAAAAGTTTACTTACTTTGCAGAATTCGACACACACAAGCCAAGAATTAATAAGAAAATTAGAATTTTATTTTAAAAAAACCTCAAAAGAGGGAAAAAATCAATCTACCAGTAAAAATATTCTACTATGCATCTGTTTTAGAGTACAAAATTTTCCCGATATGGGATTACAGAATTGTATATGAGAAAGTTTGACAACCCGATGCAGCAACAACTAAATAAATGCTAGTTGTAAATAGTGGTAGTAGATGATGGTGACACGGGGTCGTGGACCACGCGAGATGACCGACTAAGATGGCCGCGAAATGGTCGCAGACCGCAACGGTATCACGACGATGGATAAATGATAATGATGATGATGGTGGTAATGGCTGGCGGTGGTGGCAGCGGCAGACGTGGTCGGCGGCGAGGCAGACGCGTGAACGACGACGATGGTTAACGCGTGATGACCGCTGATATGGCGATACGGCGGTGGTGGCGGCGGTGCCGATGCAGACGGCAATAATAGTTGGCGGCTCGATGGCATGGTGGTTGGCGACGGAGGTGGTCGGCCAACCATCGAGTGACAATTATGCTTGGAGGATCTTCAAGCCTGAAGCTCTCTCTTCTTTAGTTTCGCCCCTCATGAAGAATGAGTATTTATGATTAAGGAGCATTTATAAATACGTGTAAACCAACCACTCTATCGGACTCAAAATGATTTCTTTGATCATTTGATGTATTTTAAGTATTTGAATGCTCAAATGAAGTCAGAATTATGAGATCTTGACTTGTTAGATCCGGCCAAGACGCCCAATTTGATTATAAACACTCCATATTTAAGAGTCGATTGATAATAAGTCTTCATCCGAGTAATTGAGAATCAAATTACTTTCATGGTTTCACTAGAATAATTTCTGTCATATCGTTGTCCCCTATTTTTGGATGACATTATCTCAATCATCCAAAATATATATGTCAAATACTTGAAAATAGAAAATTCTTCAATGAAATTTAATGTCCATTAACCATACATTTTGAGAGAACATCTGAGAGCGAAGAGATTATGATCTGAAGCGGGCAGTGCGATGTGGATACGCTGAGCGCAACATTCGGGTTATGGAGATCCCATCTCGCAACGCTTGCACGTCCGCATACGGCCGCCCATCAGCATCACGGGCCAGCAGTGAGCGAGGGAGCAGGTGAGGTGGGAGGAGCTGGATGGCATGGCTGATGAAGCGAAGGGGCATGACGAGCGCGGGCAGCGCTGGCGCAGGCTCGGGTTATCGCTGGCTACGGGTGTTGTCGCGGGCGATGGAGCGGCTGCTCGCTGGCTTACGATGTACAGGCTGAGTGGCCGCGACGCTGAGCCCCATGGGACCACGGCCATGAATGTCACGCCCATGGGCGAACGTATGAGGGGTTTTTATCCATTTTTGTCTGTTTTGATCCGTTTTCACCCATTTTCAGCAGTTTTTATCAAATTTTTTTTTTTCATTTTTCTTTGATTTTATTTTTTTGCCCTTCTATAAAACCTCCTATGACCAGGGAGAAGACACAAATCTCATATGCTATAGTTCCTCTTCTTCTTAAGAGAAGGTCGAGGTGATCAAGGTCTGCATAACAGGTTCGATTTTCCTCGAAAGAGGCATCAATCCCTCGTCGGACCGACCGGGTTTGGATCAAGACCCGTAGTTCATATGACAAGCTCGGTTTTCCCTCGAAAAGGCCAACTGCCCTCGTCGGACCGGGTTTGAGGCGATCAAGGTAGCTCATCTGGCCAGGCCCGCTTTCCCTCAAAAGGCATCAACCGTCTCGCCGAACGCTGGAGGCACCGCGCCGTAGCTACGTGAGGCTCGATTTTCCCTCGAAAGAGGCGTCAACTGCCCTCGCCGACCGGGTTCGGAGGCGATCAAGGCCCATAGTTCATACGATGAGGCTCGATTTTCCTCGAAAGAGGCGTCAACTATCCTTGTCGGACCCACGGGTTTGAGCGATATCACGTAGCTCATCTGACGAGGCTCATTTTCCCTCGAACCGCCATCGTTGACACCGGGTTTGGAGGCGATCAAGCCCGTAGCTCATAAGGCGCAGGCTTTTTCCTTAAAAGAGGCGCCAACTGCCCTCGCCTGACCGACCAGTTTGGCGATCAAGAGTAGCTCATAGGGCTCCGCTTTGAAAGAGGCATCAATCCCTCGCCGGACAACGGGTTTGGAGGCAATCAAGACTAATTCATCTGGCGAGGCTCGATTTTCCCTCGAAAGAGGCGTCAATCGTTTCGCCGACCGACCGGGTTCGGAGGATCAAGGCCGTAGCATACTGGCGAGGTTCGATTTTCCTCGAAAGAGGCATCAATGCTCGTGACCGACCGGTTTGGAGGCGATCGCGCCTTCATACCGAGACTCGGTTTTCCTCAAAAGAGCGTCAACTGCCCTCGCCGGACCGGGTTTGGAGATCAAGACCCATAACTCATACGGCAGGCTCGATTTTCCCTCGAAATAGCGCCAACCGCCTTCGCTTGACCGACGTTCGAGATCAGGCCCGTAGTTCATACCTGAGAGGCTCATTTTCCCTCGAAAGAGGCGTCAGACTGCCGGACCACCATTCTGAGACGATCAAGGAACGTAGTTCCTACTTCTTGTAGGAAATTAGATTTCTTGAAACTCCAATGGATGGTTTAACAGTTGACAACTGCCAAGACTGTGGGGAAACGTCAATTAGGAACCATCATTCGAGCAACTTAGAAAGTCTGATAGATAATTTCAGAGTATCATTCTCCATGATGTTACTTGATGCCGTTAACTTGTATAGAATGAGTAGAATCGAATCCGTTGAGGATTTTTTACCAATCCAAGGTTGTTTGTCAAAGTATTACTTGATAATATTAACCTGCATAGAAGAGGTCGAATCGAATCCGCTAAGGATTTTTGACCCATCCGAGATTATTTGTCAAAGTATTACTTGATGTGTTAACCTGTATGGAAGAAGATCGAATTGAATTCGCTGAGGATTTTTGACCTATCCGAGATTGTTTGTCAAAGTGTTACGTTACGACGTATGGAAGAGGTCAATTGAATCGCCGAGAATTTTGACCTATCCGAAGTTTATTTGTCGAGTGTTACTTGATGACGCGTTAACTATGGAGGAGGTCGAAGTTGAATCCGAGGATTTTGATCCATCGAGGTTATTTGTCCTTTGATAATGTTAACTCGCATGGAAGAGATCGAATTGAATCCGAGGATTTTAACCTATTCGGTTTGTTTGTCGAGTGTTGATGACGCGTTAACAAGATGAAAATCCACTGAGGATTTTTGACCCATCCGAGGTTGTTTGTCAGAGTGTTACCCAATGATGTTAACCTATATGGAAGAGGTAAAATCGAATCCGCCAAGGATTTTTGACTCATCCGAGGTTGTTTGTCAAAGTGTTACTTGATGACGTTAACCTGAATGGATGAGGTCGAGTCGAATCCGCTGAGAATTTTTGACCTATCCGAGGTTGTTTGTCAGAGTCTTCGCTCGATGATGTTAACCTGTGTGGAAGAGATCAAATCAAAACATCCATTTGTGGTGGTAGCCAAAGTTGCTCCTTGATCTTGGTCTTATTTTTCCATGAGTATGATTGGAAAATCATAATTTGTAAAGCTATATCTCTTCTCAATGTTGAAATATCCTCCAACTTTGACTTGTTTCTTGGTAGAATCAATGCTTATATTAACATGCGATCTTTTGAGATTAAGAGTTGCCCCCGCTTCCAACAAAAGTTGAAGAATCGAGTTTGATGAATCTTCATTCTTCGTGACGCCGTCAAAAGTATGAAGTGCTCCACGGCCGGTGGTTTTTATCTTATTGGAAACTTGGTTGTCTGACATGATAAATGAGAATCGGTTAGACGCCCAAACTATTACGTTAAAACTACTGCAATAAATAAAAGTGCCTTTAACTTTGTTGCAAAATCCAGCACACACACAGATGTTTGAAGAATTAATAAGAAAACTCCAGAATTTTTATGTGAAAAAACCTCGAAAATAGAGAAAAAACTATTGGGCCTAGCCCAATAAAAATCTTTCACTATGAATATATTTTAGAGTACAAAATTTTCCGATATGATTAGACCAGATATGAAAGCGACAACCCCGAATGCAACAATATATACATGATTGGTTGTAGTAGTAGTAATGATGAGGTGAACAACGACACCGACTACGGCGGATGATGGAGATGGCCACGATAGTCGGCGACGGTGGTCAGCATGATGACGCCGACAGTGATTAATGATAATGATATCGGAATAGCGGGTACGGCAGCAAAGAACCGACGACTCGTGCGGAGACCGGCGCCTGTAGAATAGATGACAGGCGATGGTGGTTGACGGCGGCGAGGGCCGGCGATGGTGGCCGACGATGACTACCGGCGATAGTTGGCGGTGGCCGGCGGCGGTGGTTGGTGGCCAACGGAGGTGGTCGGCGAACGTCGAGTGGTGGCATGATTATGCTTGAAGGATCTTGCCTGAGCTCTCTCTCTTCTTTACCGCCTCCTCACAAGAATGAAAACTATTTATAAATTAGAGGAGTGACATTTCTATAAATACATGCAAAATCCGAACCACTCCATCGGATGGCTCAAAATAATTCCTTTAATCATTTGATGTATTTTAAATATTTGAATGCTCAAATGAAGTCGGAATTATGAAATTTTGGACTTGTTAAATCCGACTTGTCAAGACGCTCGATTTGATTATAAATATTCCATATTTAAGAATCAATTGATAATAAGTGTTTGATCTGGGTTAATCTTGATTAAGAATCAGATTGTTTTTAACATTAAAATTTATGCTTCGACTAGTAAAATTTTCAGTGTCACATCAATAATAATGTTACAAAGATGAGCATATATATATATATATATATATATATATATATATATATATATATATATATATATATATATATATATATATATATATATATATATATATATATATATATATATATATATATATATATATATATTCTTTGGTCAAAACAACCTTTTCAATAACCCTATTTGATGGGCATCAATATTACAATGTAGGTTCAGCTAATTTCGTCCAACCAAACAAAAATTCAATATGATACATAATGATGACAAGTATTTACATAATAGCATATATTATAAAAAAATTCCAATTTCTATAGAAAAAAAAAAGAAAAAAGAAAAAAAAAAACAGTTCATTTCTAACAACAGATGCATATATATGATTGATAAAATTGGGCGTCCAGTTGCAATACATAGTTAATCTGATCCCCAAAATATATTGCAGGATTTAATGGTGCAGTAGAAAACAATAGGATAGCATATCATAGCCTACCACTATGCTATAAAATGATAGAAACTCTTTTAACTTCAAAAATATAAGCTCTCATTTTCCAAGAACTGGAAGGTAGACGCCTTCGGCCGCCAACCAGAGGCTGTCAGGCTTCTTTTCTCTGATGCCACAAACCTGAAAGGGAAACCAACAGAATCCTGATTAGAAACCCTTAAATTTATTTATATAACACCCTGATATCTAAATTACATTAAAATATAGCGAAATTTACAGACATAGCACATAATTTATGCATTTATATATTTAACACAAAAAATTTGATATTTACAAATATATCACTTTTCGTGTGCATAAAAGAATATATTTCACTTTAAAAAAAATTAATGATGATGCTATTTTTGATATAATATTAAAGATTTAGGGGTGAAAGTTTAAGGGTTAGATATGCAAATGTAAGAATTGTGTGCTGTGAATGTCCTTAAAAGGTGTAATTTACTTTAGGTAATTTAGTTGATGTGATTTTAAAATAAAAAAAGAGAGGGGTGTTTCACTTACATACCACATATTTACATAGCTAATACTAAACTTCAATTTTTACATATATAATATCTCAATCTTCAAATCACATTAAAAATATCATAATCACTCACTTTTTAATAGTAAAATGCACCTTTTGAAACATAAAAAAAGTATTAGATAAACAAATATTTAATTTTAGGTATTAGGTATATAAATGCATTAGAATTACTTGGTATGTATGTAAATCTTCCAAAAAAAGGATGTTATATTAGTAAATATAATATAAGGATTATATGTTGTGTATGAAAATACCCCAGAATTTCCCCTAAATAAAATCAAGAACAAATATAGAAAAAATAAATAGATAAAAGAAGAAGGAACAGGAAAACCTTGCAGTGATTTTTTTTTTTTTTTTTACCTCTTGCTGCCCTCCAGCAATTCTGGTATATTTCTTATCATGGCTGTGTAAGTAGCCACCAGTATCAACATGTTTTAGTCTTATTCTTTGATCTTGCCTCCATGTCTTCCCATTCCCTTCAATCTCAAGCCTGGAGTGCAATTAATTCCATGACAGAAAATAAGCAAACATGAATTCAGAATTCAACGTACAAGAGGAGAAAATAAATGATAAATACCCACCGCCAGTAATCTCCAGTATCTGACTGTTCATCAGCACCAAAGCAGCTTACCTACAATATTTTTTTATTTTTAATGAGAATATGAGCATGGAGCTGACTGGAAATTTGAGACAGGAACTTGCAGAAGGAAAAAAGTACAAATTTTTATTTACTTTGGGTGTATAAATAGATTAGTATGAAATTAGGAATTTTTTCATAGGTGGTTCTGAGTAGCTAGAATTGAAACATCTGATGAAAACTTTGAGAAGAAAATTCAGTAAGAAGGTGATAGGAACAATGGAAAGCACAGTAATTTTCTCTATAATTTTCATCCATTTTAAAATGATAGCTTAAAGGATATATAATAAAACAACAAAGAGTTGCTTGAAATGCCATCCATCCTAATCTTGCACCCTTAAAGTAGTTAAGTATCTAAACAAATAAAGTTATAGATAATAAATGTGTGTGTGTGTGTAAGAGAGAGAGAGAGAGAGTAGAGAACATAAATAAAGAAAAAAATTATAGCCCAATAATAATTTTCTCTCTCACACACACACCACCATGTAGAATCTCTCTTAACCATGTAGAATTGAAATGGCAAACCAATGCCATCTACACTACTTTTGCACCCTGAATTTGAGCGATACAAAGTAGTAAATTATCAAATTTCTTAAACACATAAAATTATAGTATGCTAATATTTGTGGTAAACCCATAACATTACCATGCAAAATTGAAATTGCAATTTCAATCGATGTCATCCATCCTAATTTTGTACCATGCAAAGCATTAAAGAATAAAATTTCCAAAAAACAAAAGTATAGCATGGAAATACATATGAAAGAGGGAGAGAGAATAGGAAACATCAAGATTTATCTTCATTCCCTAATCAAAATTTATCTTAATTAAAAAGCAAGATCCAAACAAAAAATTGGGGGCTGCTGATTTGTTCAAGGGTTCAATCTCAAATTCAAAACAAAGACATGTAAGGTTGCGTATCATTTGGGGAGCGTAAAAAAAAAACAAATTTTAGCTCTGAAGGGATACTAGTCCTAATTCATTTACAACTGTGTCCTACATAATACTTGGCTAATAGTCATACACTCTTTCAAGATAACATTTGGCAGGTATCTGTATACATTACAGATCAATTCCAAATCAAAGAAAAAGTAAATGACAAGCTCAATTGAGAAATATATAATAGCTTTAACATTAATC
Organism: Cymbidium sinense; assembly: GCA_021442155.1. Lineage (NCBI taxonomy): Eukaryota > Viridiplantae > Streptophyta > Magnoliopsida > Asparagales > Orchidaceae > Cymbidium > Cymbidium sinense. Next base: position 117,335,409 of record CM038220.1, on the reverse strand, counting down.
ACCATTGTTTTACATGGAAAAGAGTTTGACAAAACATGTGGAATTTGTATCAAGAAGTCATGAGCAAAACATCAGAAGCTGATAGCATTTAAGCATCACTTGTCTTCGAGAGTAGAAAGGACCAAGCATTCTTACTAAGTATGTTGTGTACTCAGGAAAGCAAAAAATGTATACATATTCATTATAAACATTCACCGCCATGTTTTTACTTTGACTGGATGAGAAAATATAAGAGAAAATAGCTTATAAATTCTCAAAAATAATTAAAGGAAATGCTCAGTGACAGAAATTCCCAGAAACCTAACCTCCAAATTTCCAGAAATAGGGGATGCATGCAGGTGACTGTGCAGCCATTTGCGAGTCTTCATATGTTGCAAACGGATAATAGTTCCATGTGGTATGTCATCACCTTGCTTGGAAGACGAATCTGGCAAAGTCCTCACAATCTATAGGTTATGGTCAAATAAATGCTTTAGTAAGTCAAAGAAATATAATGATAAAAAAATTTGAATGATTACAACATTCCCAAGTCAGCATTTTGATCAATTTAACTAATAAACTGAAATTTAGCTGCTCCTAAAAAAGTTGATGCAAAGCACTAAATATGAAGACTACAGGAATTATGCTAAGAATAGGATGAAATAAATTGCAATAAAGTTCACACTGTTAAGTAAATATTTGTGCATAAAGACAGTGATTCAATGTTGAGCCAACAATAGATGGTAAGGAATTCTTCCATTAGCATATTTCCGCTCCTCCACAGGCATCATTATCTTAATCCAATCGCAAACCAATTGAATAAAGGTTATAGGTTGCCAGTTCTCAATTCACTTCAGGTTAGGCTAGTTTGTTGTGATTCAAGCTTGATTTCAACTCAATTTGAAACAGTTTTTTTCTTAGAAAAATTCTCAATCAAACCAAGAAACATGTACATATGCATATATAAATATACAATATATAGATGCAAAAATGCATTAGAATAAGCATATATAAATGGATAAATATAAGCATATACACATTCATATAAAATGGATATACATCTTGATTTGATCTCAAGCTAATCTAATCTGGTCCAAGCATGTGACCCAATTCAAGGTTCAATTTGAATTGGGGCTGGCTCATTATTGAATATAAATTCTGATCCAAGCTTGATCCTAATTGATATTTTAGTAATAATCAAATTTTTAGTCAAAGCCACAATTCTAGCTTATGCAACCATATCCCAATATTGCAAAAGCATTTCTCTGAGTCAGAAAGAAGACCTCTAGATCATGTCTCAGAAAGTTCCTCTAGGCTTACCAAAAGGCACATTTCAAAGTGGGGTAAGGCAAGGTTTCTTCAAGACATTAAGAAAAAAGATAGACTCCCCACTGGTTTGGGTGAATGGGTGCTCCTATAGCAAATGCACTAATAAATTTATATGATTGTAGAGGATAGAAGGGCATGTTTAAGATTAAATAAGTTAAACTAAAGTATTCATTAAGGTGAAATAATGCAGCCCAAGTCAAATTAAAGATAACAGTTATTTTCTTATCAATCCTAATTTCTTGTACTTGCACTTGCACGTAGAAAGAAAATGAAAATAAAAAATGAGCATTATTATATTTCCCATCCACTTTGTCATTAATCACTCAATCCATTTAAACTAAAACTACCCTTATCTATTGCTTATCATACTCTGTTCTCTCTACTAATGGATCTCCATCAAGGCATCAACAATTGAAGCCATCACTTCTAGAATTCCTCTCTATTAATCATTGAAACCAATATAGGTGATTATTTTCCCCGCCAGTCATTGGTTGTTTGGTAAATGACTAGTAGATAATGACATAGTTAACTTGAATTTGTTTTAAAATTTTACTTCACAACACCTCGACCAACATCTGCATCTTATTTGGATACCTAGTTTAGAGAAAAAGATTATAAGGATGACGAGCTTAAGGAAGGAGTAATGAATTATAAATTGGCATGCTCCTTTGATTTTGCATCTAACTTGTTTTACTTGTATGTTTTGTTAACTAGAATTTCATTGCAAGATCTCTACAAATGCTTTCTATATATATTTGTATGTTTTATTTTCTATGAAAAAAATCCGCTGGAGATTACAGTGGAGGCAAATTAGTCCATCTAACTTGAAAATCCTGAAGCCAAATGCATCTCACTTTGTAGGCTAACAGGTCACTAGCCATATGCAGTAATATCCTCTCTAATAGTGCATGCGCTACTTTAATTAAAAATTTAAGGTAGTTTCAATTGATGCATGTAGCAATTTAAATTTTCAAAAACAATATTCCTGATCAAAGCTCTTCTCATATGTTTCATAAAAAAGTTGAACTAGAATAAAGCATGCTATCAACTATGTGTTATTTTATTAAATAGTCCTAATTGTAAATAAAATATACTCAAGCCATACAATCTTAACAGTATTAGATGAAATTGGAGGCAAAAACTAGCATACTAACACTAATCTTACCTAAACACACTGTAAATTAAGTATCAAATACCTACACTAAACTAAGGTCTATATATATAACACTATAGCTGGATGGTCAGTAAACTCCTTATTTATTTAGGGGTCTCTGCAGTTTGCAAGTACCGTATTAGTCAAATTCTTAACCAGTATAGTTCAGTGATATAAATTGTAATGTATGGCAGAATCCACGTATAGATGGATCCATAATTCACAAGTTAAATCAATCAGCATTGTGGCGCATACCCAATAACTGTTAGAGTCGTCAACGTTCGGGAATCCGGTAACAGACTGTTGCCCGCTCCCTGAGCCATATGGAACCTCATGAGAGTGCAGCCGAAATTTTGTCCTCTCGTGCATAAGCTTAAGAACTGTTCCATATGATATCTTCACAGAAAACAACCAAAATTAGAAAACAAGTACAAACAGGAACCAGAGATCTCGCATTGTTGGCTATCACTGACCTCCACGCCCTCGGACGAAGCCGCCGACGTAGGAATAGGTGCTCCCTCGTCGAACTGTAAACTAAAGTAGAGGAAAACGGAGAGGCCGAATAGGGAAAGCGCCATCAGAAATAGGAGTAGAAGGAACCAATTCTGTTGCCAGAAGGGAAGGGGAAGATCGTCGGCCGGTCGAACTCGCGCGGCGGCTAGGGTTTGGGATGGATTGGTTGCTGGGACTTTTCGGCGGTGGAGGGACTGTGGCCCGTTGGAAGCCACGGCGACAGGATGGAAGGAGCCGAGGGAGAATCGTCGGCGATCGGGAAGAGTAGGTTAGCTCCAACCGGAGATTTGATTTTGCTTCGAACGAAGTCTCCTCCCTGAAATTAAACGACATTAAAGATTATGTGGAAAGCGGACACGTCGCAGACACAATTGGTGGCGAATTGTAGCGCGCGACGTGGCGTGTGGAATGACGTGGAAGAATTTGATTGGGTTCTAGTTGTGCTTACTCCTTTGATGCGGTTGCTTGTTGATTGTCATATTTAATATTTAAAATTATTTAAATTCAAACTAACAAAAAAATCTCATTTTGTTTAATGAAGATTTATTGTTCAAGTTCTAAATAAGATTAAAATTTTAGCTCAAAGATCATTTAGAGATTGATATTTGGCTTGAATCCATGACTTCAAATTTTTATCAGTCCAATATTTAATATCGATTTTTGAAAATGCTCAAACATATTATTAATATTATAGATCTATAATTGTACCATCTTTTGAGTCCCATTACAAGATGTCCAAGTTATTAGAGTGGCTCGAGGTATTCCCAAAAGATAATGTGCAATAGTCAATTGCTTGTTTTCTTAAGGAGAATTAGGAGTTGCGTGAATTGTGGTTGCTCTTGAAGATATCTTCAAAGGATCTTTATGAAAATACTATTTATGAGATTTTAGAGATGCATCTAGGACTGTCAAAACAGTTCGTTGTTCACTAACAGCTCGTGTTCAGCTCGTCCGTTAAACTGACAAACCGAACACGACCAGAAATTTTCTGTTCGAATTCTAAACGAGCCGAACACGAACAATGGACCTATTCGCTCATGTTTGGCTCGATTAGGCTCGAATCGAGCCCCGCGTCACGAGCGATTTAAACTCGACTGATTTGACTTCCACCGTTCCGCGTAACCAATGGGTTTTGGGTGCAATTCATATTCCTAATTCTTATTTCCTAAAGCTCTGATCTTCTATAGTTTTATTCGTGACGCCTATTCAGTTGATCGGTTCTCCTCATCTCTTGTTCGGCTGTTCTGAGTTCTTGCGACTTCTCCTTTTTTTAGCATCGCTTGATCGCTACATCAGACCGCAGTGTCGCAGTCCCTTGTTCTTGCCTCTTGAATTCTTCTGGTTCTTGCATATCATCATAATTCCACTGTCTTCTTTTCTCTTCAATTCTTAACTGCTATGTAATTCTATGACTGTCTCGAGAGTGGCTTCAGCTCCGATCTATTATTAGGGTTTCTCTAAGTTGATCTGGTTAGTTTGCATTGCCTGATTTTTGGGATGTATTGTGCTCTAGATCTATTATTTTATTTTGTTTGATCTTTAATTAATAGTTTTGAATTGAAGTATGGAGTGCTTAGTTGTAATTTCTACATTTCCTAAAACTCTAATCTTCTATAGTTCTATTTGCCTATTCGGTTCTTCTATTCACCTATTCTGAGTTCTCACGGCTTCTCCTCGACTTCGAGCATCGCTTGATTGTTGCATCAGACCCCAGTGACACAGTATATTTCTCTTGCCTCTCGAATTCTTCTTGTTCTTGTATGTCATCCTAATTGCATTGTCTTCTTTTTTCCACGATTTTTAATTGGGGGGTATTTTTTTGGTCAGGCTAGTGGAGGCATGAGCCCCAGTGTCTCAATTGTGGATTCGCTCTTGCTTGTATGTAATTCTATACAACCACTCTTATTGACATGAAACTATTGTAATATGTATGATATGATCCTTATAGGATGATTGATGAAACTGTCAATCCTATGTTGGATCTCTTGTAAGGATCATATGCATCTAATCCCAACAAGGTTTCATGCATGGGATCCAAAGTTTTTCTCTTTCGTTATTTGATTAGGCCAATTAAAACTCACCTAATATAGGTGTTGTAATTTAGGTTGCATTAAGCTCAGACAATATGATTAGGTTGTATGCAACTTGGGCATGCATTCTTGCCTTGCATCTGTTTCAAGATTGATACTTGAATTCCAATTTTAGAAGAAATACATAAGGTTGCATCAAATATAGGCACGGTTGATTAAGGTTTAGTCTATATAGCCATGCGAAGGTTTCATGTATTGATAACATTTTTTTCCAAATATTTCGTTGAATCATGGCTGCTTGTTAATGCTCTACTATCAATTAACCATAAAAAACTTAAGCATAAATACTATTTAATTTTTGAAATTAGTCTGATTAGTCCATGCACTTTTCCTTCATACCAAATAAGCTTTCTTACTGAACTATTATTTAAATAATTGTGTGCTTGATTACTATCTAATTATTTAAATAAATTACTATTTGCATATTTGATGAAATTATGGTTATTAATAAATACCTATTTTGAAGCTCTTGTTCTATAATCTATAACTTGGTACCAACTTGTGTTAGGTTTTGACTCAATGATTTATTCAATATAAATATAAAGTTTAAATAAGAAGTTTGTTAGGATAAAATAATTATTATTTAGTTTTGGGTTGAATCAAGTTTGATCATTTGTTAGGATAAGTGTTATTTTTATTATGCAAAATTAAAATTAATATGATTTGATTTAAAATAATTTCTTTCGTATTCTATAAATGCATTAAGTTTGTCGTGCATTGATTAAACTCTTGAGAAAGGGTTCGCAACTGGGCTTGGATACTTTGGTATGATTATCTAAGAAGTGTTGGCTTATATAAGATGTTTGTTTAAAAAAATTTATATTTATGTACAATTCATGTTTAACTTGATAATTATTCATATTTCTTATTCATTAATTGTTTCCATAGTATTCTTTATATATGTCATACGTAATTTTGAGTATGCAAAGTATGGTTGCAATCTATGTCCTAAACTCTGTTCTACTTCTATGAATGCATTTTTTAACATATTTGTCATTTAACACAAGATGTTTGGTATTATTCATAGTTTACATATAACATATGTCATCGTTTGAGCACTCTCAGTCTGCATCAATTGGTGAGATACCACTAGTTGAGATGAAAAATTTGGAAGTGTCTTAATCAAACATCTCAGTAAATTGTTGAGAGTGCTAGCACTATACCAGAGTTGTAAGCTAAAAAAGCTATAAAGAGAAAGTCTAGTGTGTGAGAGTACTTTGTGTAGTTTAAAATTATATATTAGGGTGTTGAGATTCCTTGCATGCAATGTATGTCATGTGGAGTTAAGTTTCATAAATCAAAAATAGTCACAACTTCTCAGATATGTCAGAGATTGTGATAAAATTAAATCAAAAGGTCAATAAGCTATTGATTTTTTAGATAAAAGGCAGAAGCGATTGAATTTCTCCCTGATTGATATTACTAGTGATTTTGGCATTTCTATTTTTCATGATCCTAAAAACTATGATCAAAGACAAGTTAGAGAAATCATTGCGAAGATGATTATTATTCATAAATATCCATTTATGATGGTAGAACATACTTGGTTCAACATATTATTGAAATTTTTGAATTCTAACTATAAAAGTGTGTTTAGAAACACCATTAAAAATGATTGCATACGGATTTATGATGTTGAGAAAGAGAAACTTAAGAGTTATCTTAGTGGTATTTAAAGAGTTTCGTTAACATCAGATTATTGGACAGCTAATTAGACAATAGGGTATATGCATTTGACTATTCATTTCATTGATGAATCATGGAAGATTTAAAAAAATGATTTTTAATTTTATTGACCTTGACCCTCCTCTCATACTATGACTTTTATCTGTGATGCTATATGTGACTGTTTGTTAGAATGAAATCTTCAGGATGAAGTCTCCACAATTACTCTTGATAATGCTAGTAATAATGATATTGCAGCTTCTTGTCTTAGAAATAACTTTAAATCAAGAGGAAAATTGTATTTCCATGATCATTTTTTTATATCAGGTGTTGTGTATTGAATATAATGGTGTGGGATGGTTTGAAAGAAGTGTATGACATAATTTATAATATCAGAGAGTCAGTTAAATATCTAAAAAAATCTCTTGCAAGGCTATACAAATTTGTTGAGATTACAAAATAAGTATGAGTGCCTATTTCACGGTCTCTTTGTATTGATGTGCCAACACGTTGGAATTCAACTTATATGATGCTTGAGTCTGTTTTTATTTATCGTACTATCTTGACTCATTATGTAGCTAGAGATTTCAATTACAAGTGGCTATCACTAGATTTTGAATGGTTAAGGTATGAAAAAATCATGAAGTTCTTATCAATTTTTAATAATGTCACACAAATAATTTTTGGCACAACATATCTAACTCAAATATTTTTTTTGTCAACTATTATGCATGTTAAAAAGCTTCTCTATGAAGAATCTAGATTTGAAGATGAATACATGAGAAAAATGACAACAATTATAAAAATAAAATTTGATAAATATTGGAGGGAGTGTAATCTACTAATGTCTATTCCAGTAGTTCTTGATCCACGCTTAAAGTTGAAGTTCATTTCATTTACATTTCCCAAGATCTATAAAGCACATGAATTTAGTTCCCAAATTATAATAGTTGAAGAGGCTCTTTGAGAAATACATATAATATATGCTACTGAGAGTTCTATAATTACATGAATGATTCAATCAATATGGGGTGTTCTTCTTCCAAATTTGTTAGATCCTCTTAGCACATCTCAATTTGATTGTATGGTGAGTTTTAAAGATTTTATTTTGTCATCTGGCTCCATACAGCCTATTTAGTCTGACTTGCAGGTGTATCTTGAAGAAGGATTATTTGTTTATAATAATGAGCAATTTGATATATTAGAATGGTGGAAGATGAACACATTAAAATATCTATGTTTGTTTAGAATGGCTCGTGATATTTTATCAATTCCAATAACAACTATTACTTCTGAATCCGCATTCAGTGCTGGTGGAAGGGTGCTAGATTATTATAGAAGTAGTTTATCTGCAAAGATAGTTAACACATTAGTTTGTGCATCTAATTGGATTAAATCATCCCAAATAAATGCTAAAACACCACCGGTGAGTGCTTCATATGTAGAATCGTGCAATTTAATATTGTTATTCCATTGTATCTATTTTACATTTTATTAATTTTTTTTTTCACAATAAAAAATTTTAGAGGAGGAAAATCTGAGTGTTCCCTTAGGTGATTCTTGAGCAACAAATATGATTTTTTTGAGTGTTCCCTTGGAGGAGGAAATTTTTTTTCCAATAATGCTTTTCTTTTGGACTTGGTTATACTAATGATATACTGTTAGCTTACTTTGGGTTGACTTATATTTATGCCTTATTGTGTAATATTATTCTATTCTAACTATTTTTTTTTGTAGAGGAGTTATAGGAGCGAGACAATGATGATTGAAAATGCTCTGATAGTTAAATGTTGTTTCATTGCTTGGTGCCTTCATTTTGGTTTGTCATTTATGCATGTAACCCAATAGAGGATTGGAATAATTTTTTTTAAAAAAATTGTTCCTCTATGGTTTGGATGCATGCAATTTGTCAAGCTTATGTGGGACTTTTAAGATGAAGAACATCAAATACTTTTATGTTCCAACCTTTATCTCTCTATATTTGGAATAATATGTTAAAGTTAAATATACAACCATATAGACTGTATGAGATTATGTGTTATAGTGTTTATTTTTGGTTTATGTGTATATAGGGGGGACACCACATAGATCTGAGGGTGTACTTATTGAGTTAATCGGGTACGACATCAAGGAATAGTGCATTATATCGAAAGATAGAAATCACTATCCTATGATAGACCTAATCACCTACTAAAGACTCCTAAGGCATGATGAGTCTTCGAATGTACCAGAGATTTTTCCCCTACATTACATGATAAATAAAGTAGGATTTATTTAAATTGGGTTCTAAAGTTTTCTATGGGGGCAAGCCCCCATAGTTAATTACATCTTAAGGAAGGTGAGTTCCTTAGGAATACTCTCAATTAAAGTAGATAATTATTATCTTCAAAGATTTCAAAGATAGGACTATCAATAAATTAGCTATGTTTGGAAAGGCAAGTTAGATAGATCAAGAGAAATGACTTATTATTGAAGCCAAAAGGAGATGAGTAGGGGATGCTCATGATATTAGGAAGCTTAGTGAGCATCCCAAATTATCCTATGGTTGGGCTTTATATATTTGAAATTGAAGAGAATTATATGTTTGTGTTGAAATTTTATTAGAAAGTTAGGACTTATGATTCCACAATACAAGGTTGTGAAAATACCTAAGTGGTGAGGATTTATGCTTGTAGCTCAAGGGGAAACAGTAACCTCATATCCTAAATTCATGGAGTTTTAGTGAGGGCTAAAGCACGTCTTAAATCTAAGACGAAAATGAGTATATTATTTACCTCCACAAGAGAGGGTAAATCACCCGACTGCTGGACTTATAACCGCCTAGAGTGGTAGCCAGCTAACTCCTCCTACATTTTAAAACCATGTAGTCAAGTCATATATTTTGCAAGATGGTTAGGTTGTTATTATTTAGAAGGAAACTAAAGTCCTTAAACCCACTCCCTGAGAGACTAGAGCCTGAGTGGTATAAATAATGACTTAATCTAATACAAATTTTATCAAATTTTATTTGATTTTGGACTCTTCATTTTGACAAAGGCTATACGATTTTATATACCTAAATGCATGATAAAATAGTGTTATTAGCTAAATGAGAGAGAAAGAGGTATTTTCCATCATAAGCCCTCAAAGGTCAATTCTTCTCCTATTGTGCAAGGATGGAAACCCTCTCTTAGCAAGAGTGAAATAATATGATATGCATAATATTAAGCATACAACATTCAGCTAAAGGGTTGCTAAATTTTTTAATTATCTTGATTTAATGTCTATGCTTTATGTGAGGTTATGAGTTATTTTAGAAAATTTAGTTATGAGTTGTGATTGGGGTAAAAAGTTTATTTTTCTCTAAGAGCCTAAGTGGATCCAAACCACATATTAAATCATCATACATGAAGAAACTAAGAAAATACATGTCATTTCTATTGCACAATGTAAACAAATCATCAAACAATTTATAAACCCAATGCAAAATAATAATAGGCCGGTGCGGTCGGGTACCGCCGTATAACCCGAAAAGGAAATGGATAGTCGAGCTCTGCCCTTATATAACTCGATATATGAAAGAATAATTATAAATTATAAATAATAAGTGTTATGAGGGAGACTTCAAGTCTTCATGCTTCCTCCATTTCTTCATTTGATTTGGTAAGCTTCTATGCATCACATTGCACCCCAAAGTTAAACCTTCTGGCCAATTCATCCTTAACCCCCATAATACTTAATCAAATTCCTAATACATAATTACATCTAAAATAGGAAAAAAAAAATCTAACTATACCTACAGAACAAGTGTCAGCTAAACACAGCATATAACCCAAGCAGTTATATGTATGATTTGGACTTAGTACCTTACACATGGGTAACCAAGTCTACCTGTCCTAATGTAGATCATGCTTAAGGGTTAAGCAACCTACAAAAGAGAGCATTTATATTTATTTTAAACGCCTCTTAAGCACAATCTCTTGCAAAAAATATAATTAGGCTAATCACGGCCTATCATCCAGTCTACGAAGCATAAATCCTAACATCTAGTCTACAACAATACATCATAAAATAAAGCATACATCGAACCATGCACTGCCATAACATAAAGCTAGAAGTGGTGACTTAATTCTAATGTGTGTGTTAAGGCTCGTGTAGTATGCCCTAATTAGGTTTTAGAGTTAAGATTTTCTAAATATGAAGATTAATTATGAAGGGTTGATTTCTCTTCAAGTGATTTTGTTGATTTTGAGAATTTACTTAGTATTTTCTTTTATTTCCTTTAGGTTACACTTAACAACTAAGTGTTATAAAGAGAAGAAAAAGAGAGGATCACTCTCTTTCATCCCTACCTTAAGCCACATCTAAAGCAAATTAATTAAATGAATTCCATTTAGTGAATGACTTATTACATATTTTAATTAATCTTAGATTTAGGTTTACATTAAATAATCTTATTCAATAAGAAAGACATCTCAAGATTAATTAGAAAGAACTACTATCACATGATACAAGTTTGTTCATTTCTTTCCATCATATATAACATGTATATGATTAAGTCCTAAACATACTTATACATGCAATTTATATCTTAACAAATTTAAATGATGAATGTAAGCATATATACTTGGAATTGATGTTTCATTTGGTTGAATTATTTTTTTTCATATTAGTTTAAAGCTCTATCTAATTCTCATACAAAATCATAATAAAAGAACTCTAAATCATATGACTAATCAACCCAACCACTTGAATAAAAATATGAATGCATGTTTTTTTAATAAAAAAATGGGATTTTCATTCATTAGCTAAATACACATTCAAATATATAAAAGTTTTAAGCAAGTACAGTGCCATTATTTTGCACCCTCCTTGGGACTACTTAAAGCTGTGCATCCCTGGAATGTCCAGACTAATATACCCGCTACTCTTAAATATATATTGATGTATAAATAACTATAAGAATGAAAATCATGCAAAAGTAGAATTTAATTTAATTGATTTATTTGTGTAAATGAATTAAAGCTCTATTTAAATTCTAATGTTAAGATGCATAAGAATGAAATCAAACGAGTACGTCGCCATTGTTCTGCACCAGGGGAGTGAGGTATGAACCTCCTTGAGGCTACTTGAAGCCATGCGTTCCCGGAATGTCCAGACTAATATACACATTAACATTCAAACTTATGCAAGTCAACATATGAATATAAGAATGAGACTTCACTTCATACACTAAGCTTATATTCATATGCATCTCATATGTATCTATAAATAAAGTCACAATATATATATTATTCTTCATTAATAAGCTTTGAAAATACATTTGAGATTTAATAGTGATAATAGCCACATATTTCTAATTAAGTCAACACATGCAAATTGACATAAAGGAAATCATTTTTATTTGATTAATTTGATAGAAATGAATGCATGAATACAAGTGGCATATAACATTTTAACATGATTGGAAGGAAATAAAGAAACACAAGCATGTAATTTCATTCAATTCAACTTAAGTCCTAAGGACAATCATATTAAACGAACTCATTTAAAATAAACTAAAGTTTCTTAAAGTCATTTTTTGATATTTATGTTTGATTTGATTTAAGAAATGTGAAAGGGGTTGGCTAATCCTAATCCCACTCCCCATATGTGTGAGTTAATTTGATTCAATGAAAATAAATTAGGTTGATTTTATGGCTTAATTAGGTTGAGTTTTGAATTAAATCAATTAATTAAACCTTTGGGTGCTCGGGTATGAAGGGAGGTGAGTTAGTTCACCTCCCTTTGGTTCATGGTCGATCCTAGTTGTTCTAGGGTGGGCTAGGGAGGCTAGGCATACCCCATTTAGCAATAGGATGGCTGCCATGGTGATGGGAGAGTGGACCTTGCCTCTTATGGCAAGAATCCAATGCAAATGAGCTTCTCCAATAGTTAATTCCCTTAGGTTGGGTCCCACTTTGATTTGGGTTGGTTTGGGTCAGGTTTGGCTAGCTCTTAGGGTCCCATGGGTTAGTTTAGGGTGGTTTGGCTTCATATGGTCAAATGGATTCAAATGGGTTAAGTTGGGTTGGGTTGATCAATTGGTAAAATTGGGTCAAACCAAGGTTTGGGTTAGGTTCAAATGATTTTTTGAAGAGTTTTGGTTCAAGTGGTTTTGATTAATTTGGCTTAAGTTTGATTTTGGCTCATTTGGATTCAAATAGGTCAAATGGGCTAATTTGACCAATTTGACCAAATTGGGTTGGGTTAGGTGTTGGTTTCTGTTCAATTGGTTAATTGAAAATGATCGTAGGTTTTGGTTTGGTTTGATTTGGGTTTAATTTGAATTTTGGCCAATTTGACATTTTAGGTCAATTTGGACTAGGTTGGGTTAAGTTGACCAATTGGCCAAATTGGGCTCAATCATGGCTTTGGTCAAGTTCAATAAATGATTTGGAATGAACTTGAGCCATTGATTGCAATCAATTTAGATCAAATCATGATTTGACCCATTTTAGCTTTTTAGGCCAATTTGGGTCAACTTAGGTCAAATGGCCAATTGGACTTGGTTTAGCTCAATTGAAGGTTCGGTCATGTTCAATCATTGACTATGAATTGGTTTGAATCAATGGTTTCAATAAATTTGGTATATGGTGGATTTTGGCTAGTTAATTCAATCCAATTTGGGTTGGATTAGAACTTGGCTCAAAAAGGTCTTTTATGTCACTTTGGATCAAGTGGACTGTTGGCCTCACTTTTGGAGTAAGCTCTTAATCTTCTTAGACTTAGGACTCTTCTAGATACTAAGAACTCCTTAGTCATAAGATATTTTTAGCGATTAGGTGAACACTTAACCTAAGCCTAAGGACTTAGAAGAGTAAATCATACGATTGGGCCATGCCTTAGGACTTAAGAAAATCACCTATCCTATAACCTAAACCCAATCTAGATACACTTTCTCAAATCAAACCCAGATTCAAATCTCAAACCAAACCTCAAATTCAAATCCAAATTTCAAATCCATATCTCAAATTTGACTCCAAATGATTGAAACCCAAAATCAAATTCAAATCCCAAGACCCTTCCTAAGCCATATGAACCACATTCATAAGTTTAGCCAAAACTCTATTTAGATCAAATCAAACTCAATTGATTTCTTTATAAATCAATTATTCCTTCATTTATATTCACAAATATAAATGAAATCCAAATTCAAATGACCAAAATTATATCAAAAATCAAATCCAAACTCAATATAAGACCTTTAAGCTAATTCTTTGGACTTAGCCAAATTTTATCCATATCAAGTCAAAACTAATGGATTTTCTCTTGAATCAATCTTTCCTTCAATCATCTATCCAAATATAAATAACAACCTACAATCATCAAACCAAATTCAAGTCAACCCAAGTCAAGCCTGACTTAGCCCTTTTTACTTGAAACTTTTAATTGAGCTAAAATCCTTTAAACTCCAAATTAATTGTCGTTGAATTTATATTTCAATCCAGGGCACATATATAAGTTCAACTAAACTCGAATCAAACTAAAATCAAACCAATTGACCCACTTAGGTCCACTTGACCCAAAATGACCTAAAGGATCCATTTGAGCTAACTTTCAATCCAGCCTAAATTGGATTGAACCAAGCTCACCAAAATCTTCCACCATGATTGTTGATCACCCTAGGATGATCAATCACAATCAATTAGGTCAAATCAAGTCAACTTAGCCATTTGACCAAGTCAACCATTAGTCCAAATGAACCAAAACTAGCCAAAACTCATCCTACATCAAATTAATTGAAACCAATGATTGAAATCAACCCAAAATCAATATTTAAATATGATTTGACTACCAATTGAGCCAAACCAAGCCCAATTGACCATTCGATCTATGTTGACCCAAATTGGCCTAAAGGACCAAATTGGGTCAAATCATGATCTAACCCAAATTTATTGTAACCAATGGCTCAATTTCATTCAAAATTGATTATTGAACTTAATCAAACCATAATTGAGCTTAATTTGACCAATTAGTCAACTTGACCCAACCTAGCCCAAATTGACCTAAATGGTCGAATTAGCCAAAATTCAAATTAAATCTACATTGATTCAAACTAAAGATCACATTCATCTTTAATTAGCCAATTGAACATGATTTAACCCATAACCCAAACCAATTTGGCAAATTTTAGTCAAATTGGTCAACTTGACCCATTTGACCCATTAGATTCCAAAAGAGCCAAAATCAATTCTAAGCCAAATTAAATCAAATTGATCATACCAAAACTCTTCAAATCATCATTTGAACCTAACCTAAGCCTTAGTTTGACCCAATTTGGCCAATTGGTCAACCTAACCTGATATAACCTAATATGACCCATATGACCCAAATTGAGCCAAATCCCTTGAAACCAAGTTATGACCCATTGGGGGCTAATCAAACCCAGCCTAAATGGGATCAGCCCAAAATCAACCAACCCAATTAAATCCTTCATGGATCCTCTCTCACATAGGATTCCACACAACTTCATTTAATTCTCCCTATCACATTGATTCAACTCCCCTCCATCCATGGCATTCAATGGAGCTGATCATATGACAGCAAAAGAGAATTTTGGAGCAAAATTCTAAAGTCCTCAATCAATCCATCACCCATCCCAACCACCCCAAGCAAAATGACAACACTTTGGAGCCAAAAATTCAAAAAAGTGAGGATTTTTGGCCACTATTAAAGGAGGGGGAAAATGAGGCTTCATGTCTCTTTCTCCTGCCACTATTCAGCCCCCAAGAGCTCCCCAAAATAACCAACAACCATTTTCCCATCTCTCTTAGTCTAGAAACACCAAAATCGGGTTGATTTTGGTGAGAAAATGGTATGCACCGGAAGATACATCATTCTGAAGTGAAGGCGAAGGCTACACTCATTCCAAAGCTTTCTCTTACACCTAGGAGTTCGCTCAGATCTTCACCACCGTCGGAAACCATCCCCGACGAGATAATTTTGCCAAACTTTAGCAGGCCTTAGGAACTTCTTTGTATCGATCATTGCATAATTTTTAGGAATTTTCTTAGAAAAGTCCTACTTTTTTCATTATTTTTAGTCCTAATACGAATCGAGAGATTTTTCAGTGAAAATCACCATAAAAATGAGCCCATTTAGACGAGATTTCATTTTGATTTAGCAAAAAAAGGCCTGATTTTACTATTCATCAGATCCCGTGAAACAACAACCGTCCGATCTCTCGTTTAGGGAGATCAGATTGCTCAAATCGTGCGATCCGGATCCAGTCTCACGCAACGATCCATGTGATCTCAGCCATCTGATCCGTGATCGGATGGTCCACGATGCGCGCGATCGCGACCATGCTAGCCGCCATTCGGTTGACGCAAAGACCGCCAGGGCAATCGCGGCGGTGTCCGAAGACCGCGGCCATGCGCGGGACAATGCCGCGACGTGCCACATGGCACCATCAGCACCCGCGCAGTGTTGACTTGGTTAAGTGGGAAAATGCCTATTTTCTTATTATAAAAATTATTTAAGTGTCCCAAAAATTTGAAAATTCATAAAAAATAAAATACTTAGTGAAAAATTACAAATAAGGGCTCATTGGATATGTCTTTCTGAGGGGACCAAGAGGTAACTTATGGCCAATTCCACTTGGAATTTAGCCATATCCTTCTAGTGGCCACTTGGCACCCTTTTAGTGGACCAAGTGGACACTAGTGAGCATGGTGCACTTGACCCAGTGAGTTTAGGTCATCCAAACCCAACCCAAGGTCAAAACTGACCACTCCTCTCATTTCAAACACATGGGATCACTCCCACACTCCAAATCAGCACATGGCAACTTCCCCACTACCTCCCTCTGGCCAAAACGAACATGTGCAAGTTCAAACAGCCAAAACAACCCATTGAATGAGGTGAATTAAATCAAAATGGCAAAGGGAAGCACGGTCGTCCGATCCACCTAGGGGGAGATATACTCCCCCTAATTTTACTTCATTCACACACACTCATACTCAATTGATTGAGAGAGACCTAAGGCAAGCTCCCTCAAGCAATCCCCAAGCATTTGGCATTCTCCATTTTTGATTTCCTTCAAACCGAAAATAGGGGAGGCTAAGGCAATTCCCAACTTACTCAATACACAATATCAATACAATTCCTTTTGCAAGCACTCTCAGGGAACCTAATCGAACTCATCCCAAGCTTCATCCAAGTTCTCAAAGCACAAGAGAGGGAACTTTGATTAAGACCGTGAGCATTTGAAGAGGAGCTTGGTTGATAGGAATAACCAATCAATCTCAACCCCTCAAACCTTCAATGGAGCTTCGTCTCCACTAGACGAAGCTATCTCGATAGTTAGGAATGCTGGTGATAGCCTCTGGAGAGGTACTATTCAAAACTGAGCATGTTTGAATTTTTCTTGGTCCTTTTCGAAGGAAAGTTTCACCCCAAGTGAAATGGACTGTTAGATCTTCATCTCCTTGCATGATGATGGTGTGGGTTGAGTTTGAGCTTGATCCAAGTTCAATCGAGCTCGAATCTTTCCCTAAGGGACAGACGATCCCCGTCTCCCACAGGCGAGCTCAAGGACGGATCATGGACCATCCATCTACGCATTTTGGACGGACAGTCTTGATCAAGCCGTGTAGGATCCTCTGATTAATCCCTTAAGAATCACGGACTCGATCTCAACCGTCTGATCCTTGATCGGTCGATCCAGAGAGAAAGCACATAGCACCATCGCTGACGCAACTTCGGATGTGACAACTTAAATAACCAATCCCGTCGCACCACGTGAAAAGTGCGTGCTATGTCAGCAGTTCACGTGGCGCCAACAGGATTAGTAATATAATTAGTTGTTTTA
The DNA here is from genome assembly GCA_021442155.1 of Cymbidium sinense. Taxonomy (NCBI): domain Eukaryota; kingdom Viridiplantae; phylum Streptophyta; class Magnoliopsida; order Asparagales; family Orchidaceae; genus Cymbidium; species Cymbidium sinense. The sequence continues at coordinate 117,317,846 of CM038220.1, read as the reverse complement.
ATTAAGTCCTTAATCATTGAATCTTTAAATATTCATAACTAAATGTAAAAAAATAAAAAAAATACTAAATAAAATGCATTGTGAAGATAATTCAGTAAGGAATTCACTAAAATTATTTCTAATGGATTTTAAACAGTGCATTTTCTTAATTAGGGTTTTAATAAAAATTTAATAACCCTAATTACTCCCTAATTACTTCATTAATTCATTTCAAATTTCTCAAATGCATATAGTGCGATGACCTCTATCTCCCCTAATTTTCTTAAGATTTATTGATGAGTTAATTGGGAAAATCAAATAATGAATCCTTAATCACTCTCTTAATGTTATTAAGGGTAATTAAGCATGTGAATAGTGGTATAATCCCTTTATTAAGTTAATTAAGCTTTGCTTAAGTAAACTGGAGGTTTATGGAATAATTTTGAGATATTTTTCTAAAGCTATTCCTTAAACCCCCTTCCTTCTTTAATCTAAACTTAATTAAGGGCTAATCCACTAATCACCTACTTAATTAACTTGATAAAATTTTCAAAACATTCTAGAACTTAACCAATTCATCTTGGGTAGGTTCTTAGGTGTTCAATAACCTAAGTAGCTTAAGAAAATCAACATCAAACCCACATGTGTGGGAAGGGTTATGAAAGTACTTAAATTAAACTTTTTAGCTTAATTAATTATTAATGTGAGCCAATTGCATTAGGCCCCTTTCTTTCCTAGGTGCATTTCTGATTTAAATTTCTTGTGTGATTTTATGTCATACATTGGCTCATAATTATTTGATTAAATATGTTAAAATGGTGTAGGTAAGGGGTAATTAATGCACTTAATTCACACTTTAACCTAAACAAAATATAAAAATCATCTAATGGTTCTAAAATTAAACTAAAACAACATACACATGTGGGAAATGGGTTAGGACTAACAAACCTCTTCACATTTCTTAAATTCAAATCAAAGTCAAACAAAACAAAATTTCATTAAGACCAAATTTGATTTACTTTAAATAATCCTATCTCATAAGATTGTCTTTAGGAATTAATTAGGGTGAATGAATTTATAAGCTTTCATCACTTTATTTCTTTCCTAACATGCTAAATGTGTATGTCATATACAAATCATGCATTCATGCTTTTTAAAAATCAAATTAAAAATAAAATATTTCCTTTATGTCAAATTGCTTATTTTGGCTAAGGTTAGATTATAAATGGCTATTATCACTATTAAATCCAAAATTATTTTCAAAACTTATAAATCAAATATCATAACTGAAAGGTATGATACTTATAATTATTTATAAGTTTGCATGTGAATATAAAATGTGTTATGTGATTCTCCATCTCTTTCTTAACATAGAATTGTATAATATTTGCAAAGTGTATAATCCATTTGAATAGGGCATAACACTTGCTCAAATCCATTCCTATACACTCCTATGTCATGACTTAAGAAAGAATTCCACATCACACATAAAAACTAAACAATCAAACTAACATCAAACAAACATAAACTTTTTGCAAGATTCTCTTTCCATGCATTTCTTTTTATACATGCACATGTATTTAAGAAAAATGGTATATTAATCTGGACAACCCTGGTTGTGAGGCTTTTAAGCCCTAAAGGTCTTGTACCTTACACCCGTGGTGCTAATAATGGTGTCGTACTCACTTATGTCTTTTATACTTGTAAATGTGCATATGAAAATGGATAAAAGAATCACTCTTTTTCTACTTAATAAAAATCATGCATCATGAAGCATCCAAATTTTCTTAGGTAACATCCCTTAGCATTCATCATTAAGGTGTGCTAAACAATTCCATTTGCATGTATAGATATGCTTAGGGTCCATCCATATGCATGTTACACATGTTGGAAAAGAAATGAAGTGATGTGTGTTTTGTGATAGTATTTCACTTTACTTAATCTTAAAATGTCTTTCTTTTTAAATAGGTTTGTTTAGAAAAAATCTAAACTTAGGTTTAATCAAAACATAAAATAAAACATTCATTAAACAAAAATTAAATATGAATCTACCTTAGAAATTACTTAAGATAGGGAGGAAAGAGAAGTTCTCTTCTCTTTTCCTCTATTTACAACTTAGTAATAAATTGTATGATTCATTCAAACCAAATAAAAATATAAAATAAAATCAACCAAATCAACTAAATCACTTAAATGAAACCACCCTATAAGTTAAACATTTTTATACTTAGAAAACTTCAACCTTAAAGCTTAGCTAAGCGTACCACACAAACTTTAAATAGCACACACATTGAGCTAAGTCACCATTCTAACTTTAGGCTAGGGCGGTGCATGGTTTGATGTTTTCTTTTATTTTAAGATGTATTTTTTTTGGTTTGGATGTTAGGGTGTATGTGCATAGGCTGAATGGTAGGGTGATCTTAGTCTAACCATTATCTTCTACAGGGGATTGTGCTTAAGGGGCACTGTAATAAAAATATAACTGATTTTGTGCAGGTGCTTATACCCCTAAGCATAATCCAAAATAGGTCAGGTGGACTTGGTTACCCATGTGTGGGGTGCTAAGTCCAATTTATATATATACATGTTTGAGATTGTTTGATTTGTTTAGCTAATCTCTTTTTTACAAGTTTTAGTTAGATTTCCTTTTTTCCATTTTCACGTAATTTTGCAATTAGGATTTTGGAATGATTGTTATGGGGTATTAGGATGAACATTAGTTATAAGATTATGCCTTATGTACCATGTGAAGCCTTTGGAGCAATCACATTCCAACCAACCAAAATAAGAAAGAAGAAAGAAGAAGAAATGAAGAATGAAGACCCCCCATAACATGAATTCCTTTTTGATTGTATTTAATTCAATTGTAATTCGGGTTGTATAAGGGTAGAGCTCGGCTACCCAATTTATTTTTGGGTTTGTGCGGTGGAGCCCGATCATAAATGGTCTCTTATTCTTTTGTGCTAGCTTTATAAATTGATTGATGTTTGTTTAGCTTGTGCATTAAGATGTCATCTTTTTTTAGTTTATTGCTTGCTTTGATGTATGACCTGGATGACGATTAAGCTCTTATGAAAATAAATTTTTTATCCAATCAAAATAACTCAAAACTAAAAATAAATAACTCATAACCTCACCTAAAGTTTAAGCTATAAATCAAGATAAAAGAATTAGTAACCCCTGAGCTGGATGTTGTACTTTCTTTTCTCACATCATGCATAAAAAGCATATTATTTCACTCTCGATTGGAGGGCTTCCACCTTTGCCAGAGAACTTGGCTTAACCTTTGAGAGCCATGGTGGAAACACACCTCCTTATCTTATTAATTTTGGCCATAATCTAATTTCTCATGCATTAGGCATATGAATCCTAAAGCCTATGTCAAATTAATTGTCCAAAATAAAAATAAATTGTAACAAAATTTGTATTAGATTTAAGTCATTAAATCATGCCCTACATGATCTAGTCTCTTAGAGAGTGTGTTTAAGGACTTAGTCTCTTTCTAAATAAACAATATCTTAGCTATCTTGCAAAAGAATTTGACTTGCCTACATATTTTATAATGGTAGGAGGAGTTAGTTGGCGGCCACCCTCAGACAGTTATAAGTCCAACAGTCGGGTGGTTTATCCTATCTTATGGAGATAAACCAAATGCCCATTTTTGCCTTAGATTTAGGTTGTACTTTTGGCCCTCGCCAAAGCTCCCTAGATTTAGGCTCCGAAGTTGCTTCTCCCCTTTGCTGGCTATGAGCATAAATTCTCACCTCTTAGGCATTTCCATAACCTTGTATTATGAAATTTTAAGCCCTAGATTTCTAATAAAAAATCAATTCAATTTTAATAATGTAAACCCCAACTATAGGATAGTTTGGGATGCTTACTAGGCTTCCTAGTATCCTAAGCATCCCCTACTTATCTTCATTTGGCTTCAATAATAACTCCCTCCTCTTGATCGATCACACTTGAATTTCAAAAAATAAACCAATTGATTGATAGTCCTACCTTTCAAAATCTTTATAGACAACGATCATTTACCTTAATCGAGAGTATTCCTAAGGAATCATGTTCCTTAAGATGTAATTAACTCTAGGGGCTTGCCCCTTTAGAGAACTTAACGAACCCAATTTAAAATAAACCCAACATTACTTTTCTATGTAAAGTAGGGAATGAATCTCTAGTACATTTCGAAGACCCATAGTCCTTAGGAGTCCTTATTAAGGTGATTAGGTCCATTGTAGGGTGGCGACTTCTATCTTTTGAGATAGCACACCTCTCCTCAATGTTGTACTTGATTGCCCTAATGAGAATATCTGCGGATCTACGTGATGTCCCAAAAAGGTGTTTTATATTTCTATTTTCATTTATCCTCTTTTCCCAAAAAGGGGATAGATGAAAGCAGGAATATAAAATTTTCACCACAGATTTTTCTAGTGACTCCGCTTGGGATGGTTCCTCTGTCCATCTTTGGTAAATGATCATTATCTCCAAGTATCGATAGTAGGTTTATATTTTGTATGAATCAAAGACTATCTTTCCTTTCCGTTGGTACTTAGTTTTTTTCATCCTTAAGTTAAGCTAGCCAACATCTTTAGATTTTAGGACCTCACCCCTTGTTGGTCTTAAAATCCCCGTTGGGTTCCCTAATGGGTGAAAATAAAAAATTTAATAAAGTAAAAAATAAATAAAGACTTCCTCCTTACCATTTTTACGGTAAGGAAAGGTTCATTCCAAAAATAAAGACAAAATAAATCTTTCATAAAATCTTGCTTTTCGAAAGCACTTTTTCAAAATACACTTAATAAAATATTTGCACTACATCTAACAATTTTCATAATTGTTACATGTAGAAACATTTCAAAAATAAAATTCCAACTATCATAAACTTTCAGAAAGCACATAATTGGAAGATGAGCCTTTCCATTCAATACATCCAAATATGTTGGATGGATGTTACATCTTCAAGAAAAATCACAGTTTTGAAATTCCACTCAACACATTCCACATGTGTTAAGTTGGAATTTTCACCTTTACAAAAAGCACATATGAAACCTCTCCATTCAATATACCCACATTTATTGAATGGAAGTTTCGTTTTCAATCAAAATCAAAAATCAATTTTCAAAAAGCACATATGAACCTCTCCATTCAATATACCCAAATTTATTGAATGAAGAGTTCATTTCCAAATAAAATAACACTACTTTGAAATCCCACTTAACATATTCCATATATGATTAGGTTAGAATTTTCTCTTTCAAAAAGAAGCAATAATCACACATGAAACTACATCTTTCAAAAATGAAACATAATTAATTTTCATCTTACATACCTAAATTTGTTAAATGGAAATCTCTCTTTTCAAAATCAACAAATAAATAAAATTCAAAACACATTTGGAACTTCATTTTAGCATACCATATTTGCTAAAGTGAAGTCTCCATTTTCAAAAATATATATATTTGAAACACATTTTTGGAACTTCATTTTTAGCATACCACATTTGCTAGAGTGAAGTCTCCATTTTTAAAACAAAATTTGAAACACATTTTTGGAATTTCATTTAACATACTTAAATTTGCTAAGTGAAATCTCCATTTCACAAATTTTCAAAACACATTTTTGGAACTTCATTTTTAGCATACCACATTTGCTAGAGTGAAGTCTCCATTTTTAAAACAAAATTTGAAACACATTTTTGGAATTTCATTTAGCATACTCAAATTTGTCAAGTGAAATCTCCATATCACAAATTTTCAAAACACATTTGGAACTTCATTTTAGCATACCACATTTGCTAAAGTGAAGTCTCCATTTTCAAAAACAAAATTTGAAATACATTTTTGGAATTTCATTAGCATACTCAAATTTGCTAAGTGAAATCTCCATTTCACAAATTTTCAAAAAACATTTAGAACTTCATTTTAGCATACCACATTTGCTAATTTGAAGTCTCCATTTTCAAAACACAAAATTTCAAACACATTTTTGGAATTTCATTTAGCATACTCAAATTTGCTAAGTGAAATCTCCATTTCAAATTTTAAAGTTCAGTTACGTATTGCTAGTTACAAATTTAGCTTTTTCTTTGGAGTCTCCATTTTGAAAACACAAAATTTGAAACACATTTTTGGAATTTCATTTAGCATACTCAAATTTGCTAAGTGAAATCTCCATTTCACAAAAAGATAAAACACATTTGGAACTTCATTTAGCATACCACATTTGCTAAAGTGAAGTCTCTATTTTCAAAATAAAATTTGAAACACTTTTGGAACTTCACTTTAGCATACCACATTTGCTAAAAGTGAAGTCTCCATTTTCAAAACAAAATCAAAAATAAAAGAAACACATTAGGGTTTTCTTAGCATACTCAAATTTGCTACATACCCTATTTCCAAAAAATTTCAAAAATAAAACACACTTGGATCCTTCATTTAGCATACTCAAATTTGCTAAATGAGGATTCCATCTTTTAAAATCACAAATGATTCACAAAACAAAGCAAACAAAGAAAAAGAAGAATTTGTTTTCAAATAGCATACCCAAATTTGCTAAGTGAGTAAATTCCAAAAATCACAAATCCAAAACAAAATCAATTGACCCTTTACTTTAACATACTCAAATTTGTTAAATGAAGGGTCCTCAAAATCAAAAAATCAAAATTCAAACATGAACCTATGGAAGCATCTCTCCAAAAATATTTGAACCCATTTTCAACATACCCAAATTTGTTGAAAAGTGGATTCTCATTCAAAAAAAAAAAAATCCTCTTTCCAATCAATCTTAAAATCTCTTCTAAATCCATTTGAGTCCTACTTAACACTTTCAAGATGTTGAGTGTAGGTTCAAATTCTAAATTCAAATTCAAAAATCAATAAAACAAGAATCTGATTCAAGTTTATTTTCAACATTGCATACTTTCAGTAAGCGTCGATTTCAGTTTCAGTTGATTGCAATGGCAGCGCAGAAGTATGTGTTCACATTTCCTCATGGGATGGATTTGGCCCACGGATGCCACCTTCCACGATCTATGCCCACCTCATTCACTTTGGTCGAGGCTTGAGGGGCCAAGATTACATGCGAGGAACCCCCCCCTGAGTGAGAACACGGTGGCAGATGCCGATCATCCAGTCGACATTCCATCGGAATATTCCCTCGAAGAGGAAGGTGGCGTTCCCAGTAGTATCGCTGCCAGTCGGTCGGTTATTCCCCATGTTGCCCTAGTTAGGGCTAACAACCACTTATTAACACTCTTCAAGGGGAAGGCTCGCCTGATACCAGGGATTATCTCCCCTGCTTTTGAGATTGAGTCTAGCTCCTACTCTGCTCGATCTACCTGAACCCAGTGAAGAAACAAGAACCGTATGATTAAGCGGTATCGCACTCGCATTGCTAGGGAGTTAGAGGCAGCTACTCAGTCTATTGCAGAGGATCTGCCTAGGATGGTTTTCCCACTGGTCACGGAAAACCAATTCCACCCTCTTTTGGGCGGCGAGGATGTTGTTAGAGAATTTTGCTTCACCTCCATCGGTTCGGTTCAGGCATTGAGTGAGGGAAGGAGGATCATGACCTCGCTTTTCTTGAGTAGGTGTTGGTTTAAATTCTTATAGGAGTCACCTTTCAAATCTATGGTGAGAAAAGAAAGAGGAGACTTATAAAAATTCATCTTTTTATGATGCCACGTAGATCCACAGATATACTTATTTAGGTGATTGAGTATGTCATCAAGGAATAGTGTACTAGCTCAAAAGATAGAAGTCACTACCCTTTAATGGACCTAATCACCTTAATAAAGACTCCTAAGGATGATGGGTCTGCATATGTACTAGAGATTCTTCCCCTACTTTACATGAAAAAGTAAAGCAGAGTTTATTTTAAATCGGGTTCGTTAAGTTCCTTACAGGGGCAAGCCCCCATAGTTAATTACATCCTAAGGGATGGGATCCTTTAGGAAAATTCTCGATTAAGGTAAATGATCGTTATCTTTGAAGATTTCAATAGGAATGACTATCAATCAATTGATTTATTTTTGAAAGATCAAATGGGATTGATCAAAAGAGGGAGTTATTATCAAAGCCGAATGGAAGATAAGTAGGAGATGCCGATGATTCTAGGAAACCTAGCCAGCATCTCAAGCTATCTTATAGTTGGGCTTTATATTTTTAGAAATTGATTTAGTTTATTTGAGTTACATTTTTCATTAGAAATTTAGGACTTAAGATTCCTTAACAGAAGATTAAGAAAATGCTTAAGAGGTGAGGAATTATGCTTATGACCCACAAAGGGGGGAAGCAACCTCCGAACCTAAATCTAGGAAACTTTGGCGAGGGCCAAAAGCATAACCTAAATCTAAGGCAAAAATGGGTAACTAGTTTGCCTCTACAAGAGAGGAAAAACCACCCGACAGCTTGGACATATAACCGCCTGGGTGTGGCCACCAACTAACTCCTCCTATGATTTTAAATACATGTATGCAAGTCATCATGCTTATGCAAGATAGCTAGGCTATTATTTATTTAGAAAGAGACTAAGTCCTTAAACTCACTCCATAAAGAGAGTAGATCATGTAAAGGGCATGCTTCAAATGACCTAAATCTAATGCAATTCAAATTTCATTTTATTTTTATTTTGGATAATTATTTTGACTCAGGCTAATAGGATTCATATGACTAATGCACAAGAAAGAAGGTTATTGGCTAAAATCAGTGACAATGGAGGAGGTGAGTTTCCACCATGGCTCTTAAAGGTCAAGCCAAGTTTCTCTAGCAAAGGTGGAAGTCCTCCAATCAAGAGTGAAATAAGATGCATTTGTGCATGATATTACAAAAGAAATGCTCATCCAGCTAAGGGGTTGTTAATTCTTTTATCTTGATTTTAAAACTAAACTTTAGGCGAGGTTATGAGTTGTTTAGTTTTTATTTTGAGTTATTAATTGGGTAAAATATTTATTTTTTTTTCTAAAAAGCCTAATCCACATCTATGCCATACATAAAGCAAGGAAGAAACTAGGAAAAGCATGCCACATAATGCACAAGCTAAATAAATCATCAACCAATTTATAAAGCTAATCGTAAAAAGAATAAAATGACGTTGTGGTCGGGCACCACCGCACAAACTTGAAAATATCAAATATGGGTAGCCGAGCTCTACCCTTATACAATCCAGATTACAAATGAATTAAATTATAATTAAATAAGGAATTCATTATTATGGGCATCTTTTGTGAGTCACTATAGCACCCAAAGGGGTGGAATTATATTAAAAATTTTAAAAGTTAAATCTTAAATTTTAAGTTTTAGTAGAAAATTAATTTTTGATTTTATAATGATAAGATATAATTTTTAATGTAGCAAAAATAAAAGTACAGTAAAGTAAAGAGAGACAATAAGCACACAAATTTTTACGTGGTTGACCAAAACCCCATTTTACACCCCACTATCCACTAAATGCAAAATAGCTTACAAATAGTACTCTCTATAACGGGTGAGTACTACTAATATGTACTCTCTCTTATAAAGGCAGTACAACCTTGTATAAATTTTACTGACAAAAGAAAAATACAAAATAATAAATTTTGATAAAGTAAATCTCTCACAAATATACCAAGCTATCCAATTAAAAAAAAAATGATCTCACAACTTATAAATGATCACTTGACAACTTAAAAATTTTGGAAAGATAAAATGTTCAGTTAATATTGATAAGAAATAATAAAATAAATATTTTAAAGTGATCTTACTAAGATGTTTATGTTATTACAATTTGTAGACTAATAAAAATATAATTTCAAAATAAATTCACAATATTCTTTTGCACAATAAAATAAATTTCAGTAAGGAATAATTTATTTTATTTTAACAAAAAAGATTCTTTCAATTAATGCTAATGATCACAAATTACTTAAATAAAATGATATATGATAGATCTAAGTAGGCTAGTAAGCTTTTAATTAAAAAGAGAGATCTAGCAAATATGAAAATAAATTCAGCATAATAATTTAATTTAAAATGCTTAAAATAGACTTCTAAATAGATCTAAGAATAAATGATCTTTTAAAATAAGACTAATGAAGAAATATTTCAACAAACCAAAAGAAATTTATAAGAAGTTAAAATTTTCAATAAGTTGAAATAGATCCTACAAACTATCACAAGAGTTTTTCACAAAAAAATGATTGAGAAACTTTGATGTGAAAAATAATGTCCAAAGACTAATCTACCAAAAAGTATAAATTGGAAAGAATAAATAGATGGTGAAAATAGCATGAACAACTAAAAAAGGATTAAGATCAAGAAAACAAACTCATGTAATTTGAGAAAGCTTGCTTAGTTGAAGATGTTGAAGCTTCCAAACCAAGGATTTGATCTTGCAATATTCGGAGAACACTTGGAAGAAGAATCTAAAAAATTTTCTCTTAGATTTGCTAGAGGGATTTTGAATTTGAATGAGGAATACTTTCATGAAGAGAATGAGGGTTATTTATAGGCAAGATGGTCAATTTGAATTATTTCAAAAAAAAATATATTATTCTAACATCATGTTATCATCTAATAATTTAATATTCAAAAAAAATATAATTTATATTAAATAAATATTAAATTCAAGTAGCCAAAATTCAGCTATTCACATTGGCAAGTAAAAAAGAATTAAATATGGATCTTAATATATTCAAAGCACGTAGCATGCATTCATTATTAAAATCAGCTCATGTTTGAAAAGTCATAATAAATTCAATTTTAATCAAACGTGGGTCATGTAACCTATCAAATTAAAGGAAAAAAAATCCAAAGAATTCGTTGGAGATGAAATCAGATATAAATTCCTTGATTATAAAATTACATTGGCTAAAATACAAAATTTCACATATTTTTGTTAATTTTGAAATATGACATTTACATATTATGATATAATTTATATATAATCATACATATGTTGGTTATCTTATAACCTTCAAATTAAATTAAAATATTTAATTATATTAAGTAAATAAAATAATTACACTTAATAGTCATAATTTATTATCATTTATTATTTTGACAATTTTAATGCTATGTATGAAACATATAATTGAATGTTAATTAGATAGAGATTTATATAAATTAACCTCATTAAAATAATATGTTAAGTTGTGAGCAAATTGATTCATGCCAATGAACTCATATGAATTTCTAAGATAGTTATAAATGCATATAACCTAAAATATTATATCTTGAGCTTCACATTATCCATTTTGATCTATCTTTCATTCTTCTACTCTTGCAATTTCCTCAAATATATTGTGAGATGTATTGGATATGTAATTAGCAATTGATATATCTAAAACACATAAAAACATTCATTAGAACATCCAAACATTTATTTGTTATCATCAAAATTGATCGGATTAAACATAAGGCTCATTAAGCCAACAATCTCCCCCTTTTTAATGATGACAAACTAATGTTGGGTATTGATTTTGATGAAGGTGCAAATTGACCTTTCATCATAGTTTTTGAAAAAAATTCTCTTTTAAAAAAAATTTATGCATAAGAGATGAATAATGTTGCTCCCCCTAAAAGTATGCATGAAATAGACTTAATACTAACAAATATTTTACTCTTCTCCCCCTTTTGACAATATCAAAAAGTGAGAACAAACTACATATAATTTTAAATATTAGGATCTAACATTCCAAGCATGTGTCTTAAAGTACAAAAACATTCTTCTGGTAATGGTTTTGTAAAAATATCTACAATTTGTAAATCAGTACTAATAAAATTAATATTAACATCACCTTTCAAAACATGATCCCTAAGAAAATGATGTCTAATTTCTATATGCTTGGTTTGTGAGTCTTTGGATAGGATTTTTTTAAAGCTAATAGCTAGTATTATCACGAACTAGAATGTGATCTTCTTGTACCAAAATCTTCTAATTGTTGCTTTAACCAAAGGGGCACACAACTACCAACTATGTACTCGACCTGTGGATAAAGGTACAAAATTTTGTTTCCTAGAACACAAGTGATGATCCTAAAAAATGACATGTGCTTGATGTGTTTTTTCTATCTACTTTGCATCCCACAAAATCAACATTAGAATAAGCAACCAAATCACATGATAAAGAATTGTTAGGATACCATAAAAATAAGATATTCTTGACTACTATTAAATGAGATTCTTTCGGGTTGGCTTGAAAATGAGCACATAAATAAATAGCAAACATAATATCAAGCCTACTTGCGAGGCATAAAAGTGAACCTATACTCTATAAAATTTTTGATCCTAATTCATCTAAATCTAATTTTATAGATGGGCTCATGTGGATTTAAATCTTTTCATGTCAAACCTCTCAAGCAATTCATTTGTGTACTTAGTTTGACGATCAATGTGCCATTTTTTGTTGCTTCACTTGAAGACCTAAGAAAAAATTAAGTTCTCCCATCATACTCATTTCAAACTCTTTAGACATCAAAGATGAGAACTCATGGCACAAAGATTCATTTGTACTTTCAAATAATATATCATCTACATACACTTGTACCACAATCAAATCATCATCTATGCTTTTAAGGAATAAGGTGGGATCTACTCTACCCTTTCTAAATCCATGATCATACCAAGCACGAGGAGCCTATTTTAAACCATATAAGGCTTTCTTTAATTTATACACATGATTTGGACAATCAAGGCTCTCAAATCCAGATGGTTGCTCTATAAATACATCTTGGTCAATAAATCCATTTAAAAATGCACTCTTGACATCCATTTGAAAAAGTTTAAAATCCCTAAAACAAGCATAAGGAGTAACTAATAGCTTCTAGTCTTGCTACTGGTGCAATGGATTCTTCAAAATCTATACCTTCAACTTGTGTGTACCCTTGTCTAACTTTAGCTTTTTTCTAACAATACAACCTAAATCATCTAGCTTATTCCTAAAGACCCATTTTGTTGCAATGACATTTTGATCTTGGGGTCTTGGGACTAATTCCCAAACATTATTTCTTACAAATTGATTCAACTCCTCTTCCATAACAATAATCCAAAAATTATCTTTTAATGCTTCTTCTAAATTTTTAGGTTCAACCTCAAATAAAAATGTTGAATGATCTACAACCTCTCTACTATGTCTTCTGGTCATAACTCCTTTTGAAGGATCTCCTATAATTAGTTCCTTTGGATGATTTTTATTATATTTCCATTCTTTAGACAATGAATCATTCACATTATATTCTAAAGATATTTTCTTAAAATTATCAATCTCTTCATCAATAACTTCATTTTTAATGGGATCAATTAAATTTTCATTAAAAATAACATGTATTGATTCTTTTACAATCATTTTTCTCTTATTGAAAACTCTATAAGCTCTACTAGAAAGAGAGTATCCTAAGAAAATCCCATCATCTGATTTGCAATCAAACTTACCTAAATGCTCTTTTCCATTATTCAAAATAAAGCATTTACATCCAAATACATGAAAGTGTTCAATCATAGGCTTCTTTCCTAAATACAATTCATAGTGTGTCTTCTTCAAAATTGGTCTAAAATAAATCCTATTCATCACATAACATGCAGTATTTACTGCTTCTGCCCAAAAATATTTTGACAATTTATACTCATCAAGAATAGATCTACTTAATTCAATTAATATTCTATTTTTTCTCTCTACTACTCCATTTTGTTGGGGAGTTCTAGGTACAGAAAAATTATGTCCCATGTTCATCACAATAATCTTCAAATAATTTATTTTCAAATTCGCCACCATGATTAGTTTGAACCCTATTAATCAAAAGGTCTTGTTCTCTTTGAATATATTTAGAAAACTTTCTAAACTCACCAAAAACATCATCCTTGTAAGTTACAAATAAAACCCAAGTATATCTAGAGAAATCATCAACAATCATAAAACCATAATTTTTTCCACCTAAGCTGGTGGTGCTAATAGGACCAAATAAATCCATGTGCAATAATTCTAGAGGTCTAGAAGTAGAAATAATATTTTACTTTTAAATGAGCTTCTAATGCTTACCATGAATACATGCATCACAAACATAGTTTGAATGAAAATTTAATTTAGGCAATCCAACTACTAAATCAAGTTTGGCAATTTTATTAAGTGTGTGCATGTTAATATGACATAGTCTCCTATGACATAACCATATATCATCATGAGTGCTTTTAAATCAAAGTAAATTCAAATTCACATCATGAAAGCTATCTAAATCATTGACATAAATATTTTTATATCTTTGTCCTACTAACAAAATATTTTCATTATTTTTTATAATGCAATATGATGCATGGAATACTACATTCAAACATTTATCACATAATTGACTAATAGAAATTAAATTATGTTTTAATCCTTCTACTAGAAAAATTTTATCTAAAGTGATAGAATTCTTACAAATAGAACCAATGCCAATGATCTTTCCCTTTGCATTATCTTCATATGTAACAAATCCCCCATCACTTGATTCTAAAGTTGTGAATTTATCTTTATCTCCCGTCATATATCTTGAACATCCACTGTCCAAGTACCACATGCCTTCTTTGATTTTTCTTTGAAGGAATTCCTACAAAAGAAACTCACATGTTAACTTTTGGAACCCAAACATGTTTGGGTCCACATTCTAAATTTGAAGCAAGATATTTAACATGCATGGTTTGTGTAGTGCTTGTGCCTTTTGGTACGCATACATAAGATGATTTCTTAGTGTTTCGTAATTTACGTGCATAGCAATCAAATGAAATATGCCCTTTTCTATCACAATAGTTTCACCAATCATTAGTGTTTGCATATGAATAATATTATAAGGTATATGAGTGGGATGTGTATGATGCAAATAATTTTTATTAAATGTTTTTCTTGATGAAGTATTATAATGAACTTGTGATTTCAAACATAATTCTAATCTTGCTTTTCATAAGATATTCTCTCTTTCAAGTTTACATACAAGTAAGGAACAATTTAATAAATAAGTATTGTTACTTTTAAAATTATCACATTCATTTTTTAAATAAAAAAAATGCATATCTAAATTTTTATGTTCTTTTTCTAAGGTTTTGTATTTTATTTTTAATTTTTTATATTCAATAAGTAAATCATTAAAAGCATCATCTAATTTATCATAAGATATATCATTACATACCTCTGGAGAATCTAAGTCAGATTCTCCATTTACAATAAGACATATGTTGACCTCTTCATCGGATGAGCAAGTACTTGATTCATTTGAATCTCGATTAGCCATCTTCTTCTTCTTATGGTACTTTTCTCCTTCATTTTTTTTTCTTTTCACATCAATCTCTTTCTTCTTTGATTCAATAGTTCGACAATCACCTCTTATGTGTCAGCTTTTTTTCAATGGTAACAAATGATCCCTTCACAGTAGGAAATTTCTTAGTTTGAAATTTATAGTTTTTAGATTTTTTATACTTTTGATTCTTCTTCCTTAGCAAGTTCCTAAGCCTTTTGGATAGCATGACCACCTCATCACTATCACCATCCGAGCTTGAGGTGTTATGCTCATCACTGTCATCAACTTGTAATGCAATGGCTTTTTCTTTCTCCTTCTCCCTTTTTGCTGAGTTATCCATCTTATTTCTTTGAGCAAGAACTTGTTCATGTTCTATCAAAGAACCCAAAAGCTGATCAAGTGGGTAAGTAGATAAATCCTTAGCTTCACTAATAGCTGTTACTTTAGCTTCCCATTCTTTTGGAAGACATCTAAGAATCTTATAGACTAAGTCTTGATTCCTATATATTTTTCCAAGAGAATGCAATGTGTTAATTATTTTCATGAATCTAGTATACATATCGAAATAGATTGAGGAGACATATGAAATAACTCATATTCATAAACAAGTCTATTTATGTGAGCATCTCTAACTTCACTAGTTCCTTCATAAGTTATAATGAGTTTATCCCATATTTCTTTTGTTGTACTTAACATAGAAATTTTTATGTAATCATCAGGTAATAAAGCACAATGTAAAGTATTACAAGCCCTAGCATTTAATTCATCAAGTTCTCTTTCACCTATAGACCATTCCTCAAAAAGTTTTTCTACTTTAATACCATTTACATCTACTGTGGGTGTATGATATTGATGTGTCAACATATACCACATGCGTGCATCTTGACCTCTTAAAAATGTACTAATTCTATTTTTCTAATAATCAAATGGTACACTATCTAAAAGTGGAGGTCTATGAGTGGATTGTCCCTCTGGTAGTGAACCCTTTGGGAAATCTTGTGCCATAGTAAAAAGATCTACTCTTGGATGTTAAGCCAATAAAAGAGCCTAGGCTCTAAATATGTGAGTCACTATAGTACCCAAGAAATATTAAAAATTTTAAAAGTTAAATCTTAAATTTTAAGTTTTAGTAGAAAATTAATTTTTGATTTTATAATAACAAGATATAATTCTTAATGTAGCAAAAATAAAAGTACAGTAAAGTAAAGAGAGACAATAGGCGCATAATTTTTATGTGATTTGGCCAAACCCCAAAATCGGCCTACATCCACGCTTAGCCACCCCTTGCTAGGAATCCACTAAATGCAAAAATAGCTTATAAATAGTACTCTCCTATAACGGGGCGAGTACAACCCCTACAATAATATGTACTCTCTTACAAAGGGGCGAGTACAACCTTAGTATAAATTTTACAGCATAAAAAAAGAAAAATACAAAATAATAAATTTTGATAAAATAAATCTCTCACAAATATACCAAGCTATACAATTCAAAAAAAATGATCTCACAACTTATAAATGATCACTTGACAACTTAAAAATTTTGGCAAGATAAAATGCTCAGTTAATATTGATAAGAAATAATAAAATAAATATCTTAAAGTGATCTTACTAAGATGTTTATGTTATTACAATTTGTAGACTAATAAAAAAATAATTTCAAAATAAATTCACAATATTCTTTTGGATAAAATAAATTTCAGTAAGGAATAATTTATTTTATTTTAACCAAAAAAGATTCTTTCAATTAATGCTAATGATCACAAAATACTTAAATAAAATGAGTATATGATAGATCTAAAGTAGTAAGCTTTTAATCAAAAAGAGAGATCTAGCAAATATGAAAATAATTTCAGCATAATAATTTAATTTAAAATGCTTAAAATATACTTCTAAAATAGATCTAAGAATAAATGATCTTTCAAAATAAGACCAATGAAGAAATATTTCAAGAAACCAAAAGAAATTTGTAAGAAGTTAAAAATTTCAACAAGTTGAAATAGATCCTACAAACTATCACAAGAGTTTTTCACAAAAAAATGATTGAGAAACTTTGATGTGAAAAATAATGTCCAAAGACTAATCACAAAAAAATATAAATTGGAAAGAATAAATAGATGGTGAAAATAGCATGAACAACTAAAAAAGGATTAAGATCAAGAAAACAAACTCAAGTAATTTGAGAAAAGCTTAGTTGAAGATGTTGAAGCTTTCAAACCAAGGATTTGATCTTGCAATATTTGGAGAACACTTGAAAGGAAAATCTAAGAAAGTTTCTCTTAGATTTGCTGGAGGGATTTTAAATTTGAATGAGGAATACTTTCATGAAGAGAATGAGGGCTATTTATATGCAAGAAGGTCATTTTGAATTATTTCAATGAATTGGGCGATATTAAAAATTTTAAAAGTTAAATCTTAAATTTTAAGTTTTAGTAGAAAATTAATTTTTGATTTTATAATAACAAGATATAATTCTTAATGCTACAAAAATAAAAGTACAGTAAAGTAAAGAGAGACAATAGGCGCATAATTTTTACGTGATTTGGCCAAACCCCAAAATCGGCCTACGTCCACGCTTAACCACCCCTTGCTAGGAATCCACTAAATGCAAAAATAGCTTATAAATAGTACTCTCCTATAACGGGGCGAGTACAACCCCTACAACAATATGTACTCTCTTACAAAGGGGCGAGTACAACCCTAGTATAAATTTTACAGCATAAAAAAAGAAAAATACAAAATAATAAAATTTGATAAAATAAATCTCTCACAAATATACCAAGCTAACCAATTCAAAAAATGATCTCACAACTTATAAATGATCACTTGACAACTTAAAAATTTTGGCAAGATAAAATGCTCAGTTAATATTGATAAGAAATAATAAAATAGATATCTTAAAGTGATCTTACTAAGATGTTTATGTTATTACAATTTGTAGACTAATAAAAAATAATTTCAAAATAAATTCACAATATTCTTTTGCACAATAAAATAAATTTCATGAATAATTTATTTTATTTTAACCAAAAAATTCTTTCAATTAATGCTAATGCTCACAAAATACTTAAATAAAATGAGTATGATGATCTAAGTAGGTAGTAAGCTTTAATCAAAAGAGAGATCTAGCAAATATGAAAATAATTTCAGCATAATAATTTAATTTAAAATGCTTAAAATATACTTCTAAAATAGATCTAAGAATAAATGATCTTTCAAAATAAGACCAATGAAGAAATATTTCAAGAAACCAAAAGAAATTTGTAAGAAGTTAAAAATTTCAACAAGTTGAAATAGATCCTACAAACTATCACAAGAGTTTTTCACAAAAAAATGATTGGGAAACTTTGTTGTGAAAAACAATGTCCAAAGACTAATCCACAAAAAAATATAAATTGGAAAGAATAAATAGATGGTGAAAATAGCATGAACAACTAAAAAAGGATTAAGATCAAGAAAACAAACTCAAGTAATTTAAGAAAGCTTGCTTAGTTGAAGATGTTGAAGCTTCCAAACCAAGGATTTGATCTTGCAATATTTGGAGAACACTTGGAAGGAAAATCTAAGAAAGTTTCTCTTAGATTTGTTGGAGGGATTTTAAATTTGAATGAGGAATACTTTCATGAAGAGAATGAGGGCTATTTATATGCAAGAAGGTCATTTTGAATTATTTCAAAAAAATATATTATTCTAACATCATTTTATCATCTAACAATTTAATATTCAATAAAAATATAATTTATATTAAATAAATATTAAATTCAAGAAGCCAAAGCTATTCACATGGGCACGTCAAAAATAATCAAATATGGTAATATATTCAAAATGTAGCATGCATTCATTATTAAAATCAGCTCTTGTTTGAAAAGTCATAATAAATTCAATTTTAATCAAACGTGGGTCATGTAACCTATCAAATTAAAGGAAAAAAAATCCAAGGAATTCGTTGGAGATGAAATCAGATATAAATTCCTTGATTATAAAATTACATTGGCTAAAATACAAAATTTCACATATTTTTGTTAATTTTGAAATATGACATTTACATATTGTGATATAATTTATATATAATCATACATATGTTAGTTATCTTATAACCTACAAATTAAATTAAAATATTTAATTATATTAAGTAAATAAAATAATTACACTTAATAGTCATAATTTATTATCATTTATTATTTTGACAATTTTAATGCTATGTATGAAACATATAATTGAATGCTAATTAGATAGAGATTTATATAAATTAACCTCATTAAAATAATATATTAAGTTGTGAGCAAATTGATTCATGCCAATGAACTCATATGAATTTCTAAGATAGTTATAAATGCATATAATCTAAAATATTATATCTCGAGCTTCACATTATCCATTTTGATCTATCTTTCATTCTTCTACTCTTGCAATTTTCTCAAACAGATTTCAGTTACGTATTGCTTGGTATGTAATTTAATTGATATATCACAAGAATAAAATATTCATTAGAACATCCAAACATTTATTTGTTATCATCAAAATTGTTTGGATTGAACATAAGGCTCATTAAGCCAACATCTTCAAGCTTTGTTCCTTCTTTCTTCTTCTTTTCCTCTTTCTTTTCTTCTTTCTTCTTTTCTTCTTTTCTTCTTTGGTTCCTTCTTTTGGATGGTTGGAAAGGTAGATGCTCCAAGGCTTTACATGGTGCATAAGATGGGATCTTATGACTAATGTTCATCCTAATCCCCATAACAATTATTCCAAAATCCTAATTGCATAAATTTACATGAAAAAGAAAAGTGGAAATCTAACTAACACCTGCAAAACAAAGGTTAGCTAAAACAAATCACACAAATCCCAAGCATGTATGTTGGACTTATCACCCCACACATGGGTGACTAAGTCCACCTAGTATATGGATTATGCTTAGGGGTATAAAGCACATGCAAGCAAAAGCATTTATATTTTTATTTTTGATAGCGCCCCTTAAGCACAATCGCCTGCAAAAAAGAATAATTATACTAAGAGCATCCTACCATTCATTCTATGAGCATACACCCTAACATCTAGTCTAAAACATATATCACAAAATAAATCCAAACATTAAACTATGCATCGACCCAACCTAAGACTAGAAGTCGTGACTTAGGCTAATGTGTGTGCTTTGAAGGTTTGTGTGGTATGCTTAGCTATGGCTTTAGGTTCAAATTTTCTAAGTGTGAAGAACATGTTCAACTTAGAGGAGGGTTTCATTTAAGTTGTTTAATTATTTTGGGTTGATTTTATTTCATGTCTTGATTTGGTTTAAGTGGATCGCATAATTAATTACTAGGTTATGAAGAGAGGGAAAGAGAAGAAAACTTCTCTTTCCTTCCCTAACCTAAGTAACTTCTAAAATAGATTCACATTTTAGTTTCATTTAGGTGAATACTTTGATTAAATATTTTAATTAATCCTAAGTTTAGATAAACTCTAAAAAAACCTATTCAAAAAGAAAGGCATTTTAAGATTAAATGAAATGAATCAAAATTCACACAATACACATTACTTCATTTCTTTCCCAACATGTATAACATGCATATGGATGGACCCTAAGCATATATATATATATACAAATGAGAGTATTTAACACACTTTATGATGCATGCTAAGTAATCCATTTAAAGAAATTTATAAGTTGAATATGCATGATTTTTCTTAAGTAAAAAGGGATTTCCTTATCTAAATTTTCACATACACACATGAAAGTAAGAAAAGCATAAGTGAGTACAACGTCATTGTTAACCAGAGATGTAAGGTACAAGACCTACTTAGGGCTACTTAAATCCTCGCAACCTCGGGGTTGTCCAGACTAATATATCACTTTCCTACAAACATATGTATAAAAGAAATGAAATAGAAAAGGAGAATGCAAAAGATGTTTAATAGATTCATTTTTGTTTATACAATTTATGTATGCAAGTATAAGTAACCCTCCTTAAGTGGTAGCATAGAGATGAATAGGATATGGAATTAAGTGATTGTTAGGTTCCTTTCAAAGGAACCATACACCTCACCAAATTCCTATTCAAAACTATACCAACTTAAGAAAGAAAGGAAACCTATACTAAGCATATTTTTATATTCTTTCACATGCAAGCTTATAATTAAAGTATAAGTAGCACACTTTTAGATTTGGTATTTGATTTATATGTTTTGAAAATAATTTGGATTTAGTAGTGATAATAGCCATTCATATTTCTACTTTAGCCAACACATGCAAATTTGACATAAAGTAAACAATTTCATTTTTGAAATTTGAATTTTAAAATTATGAATGCATGAAATCACATGGCATACAAATTTAACATGTTGGGAAAAGATTCAAAGTAAAGAAAGTGTGTAAACAAGTTCACTTCACTTAAATCCTAAAGACATTCTTATAGAATAAGAAAGTTTAAAATAAATCAAAGTAAATTCAAAGTGATTTTTGTTTAGTTTGGAGTTTGATTTAATTTTGAAAAGGTGAGATGAGTTTGCTATTCCTAACTCATTCCCACATGTGTTTGATATTTTTTTTTTATTTTTAGGTAATTATATCCATTTTTATGCATTAATTAGGTTAAGGTATGAATTAAGTAACTTAATTAAACCTTGCCTACACCACCTTAGAAGAATTAACCAAATAATTATGAGCCAATGAGATGACATAAAACCCATAAGAAATTTAAATTTGTAATTCACCTAATAAGGAAAAGTCCTAATGCAATTTGGCTCACAATTAAGGTTAATTAAGCTAAGGGGTTTAGCTTAAGTAATTTCAAAACACCCTTTCACACATATGAATTAGGCTTTGATTTCTTTAATTGAACTTAGGCTATTAAACACCTAAGCATCTACCCAAAGTATATTAATTAAGTTCTATAACTTCTTAGAATTTTTCAAAATTAATTAAGGGGATAATTAATGAATTAACCCTTAATTAAGAGGAGATTAAGGAGAGAAAAAGGGGGTTTAGGGAATAGCCTGGGGGAAATGCCCCAAAATTATTCCCTAAACCTCCTATCTACTGGATCTAACCTTAATCAACCCTAATCATGGATTAAAACCACTAATCATATCCTAATTATCCTTAATTACATAAGGAGGGAAATTAAGAAATTCATATGCAATTCTCCTAATCAAGCCTTCAATAAATTCTAAGAAAATTAAGAGAGGTAGAAGTCATCCCCTAAAATATACCCAAGAAATTTGGGATTAATCAGAGGCTTAATTAAAAAGTAATTAGAAAAATAAACTTTTCAATAGAACTTAAATTTAGATAAAAATATAATTTAAAACCCATTGAAATTAATTTTAAAATATTTTAGGTTGAATTATCTTTTTCAGAATTTTATTTCATAATTTTTTGAATTTTCTAGAGGGAGTTATGAATTTTGGAAGATTCTTGAATTAATAGAAATTAATTAAGGCATTTAACTAATTCCCTAGCTCACGGCATGACACATGGTGGTGGTGGTTAGCATGCTTTACAGGCATCGTGCTGTGAGGGGGTTACTTAAATGTCAAATCCCAAATGGTGGCTAGCGGAGCACTCGGTTTGATCTCTGTCATCCGATCAAAGATCAGATGGCCAGAGATCTCCCCGCGGTTTTAAAACGGGTAAAGGATATATAAACGTGCGGAATTATCTCAGCCATCCATCCAAAATGCGTAGATGGATGACTGAGATCTCTCAAGTTCTTCACCTTGATCAACAGAGACCGTCCATGATCAAGGGGAAGATCCAAGCTCGATCTAGCATGGATTCAAATCAAACTCAACCCACACCTTCTAAAGGCGAAGAAATCTCCAATGGTCAAAAATCCATGGGGTGAAAATTTCTTTCACAAAGCTCACACCACATTGAGTTTAATGGTAAGAAAATCTCATACCTCAGGAGGTCCGTGCTCGATTCCTTGGAAGCTTTTTGTTTGAGACGAAGCCTTGCTGAAGTTTTGAGCACTTGAGGTTGAGTGGATCTTCCTATGGGTCACCTCCTCCTTAGCTTGAGCTCATCTTTGATCCAATTCAATCCTTCCTTGCTGTGGGAACTCCAAAGGAAGCTTGGGTGCACTCGACTTAGCTCCTTGATGAAGTATGCAAGAGCAATTGGATGGAGATTGAGTGAAGAGGAAGTTATCTCTTCAATGGACTTCCCCTATTTTCAAAGTCTAAAAATTGAGAAATGGCTTTTTCAAATCGTCTCTGATAATTGCTCTGAGGTCCTTAGCTTCAATCGACAGAGGAAAAGTGAGAAGTGAATTGAATTAGGGGACTAAATCTCCCCCTTGAAGGATCGAATGACCGTCAATGCACTTGCCGCTTTTATCCAATTGCTCATAGGCAGTGGGTTGTTTGATCAGTTAAGAGTGTGCACATGGTCAGTTTGAGCCAAAGAGTGGATTGCCAACCTCCCATGTGCCTTAATTTGAGTTTGAGAGGGAGTTTTAATTTTGCATTTTGACCCATAGGGTCAGGTTTAGTCTAGGGACCAATTGGGCTAACCCAAACCCATTGGGTTGGGTGGATCACTCTTCACTAGGTCCCCTTGAACTTTTAGGAAAGCATAAAGTGAATGTGAAGTGGGTATGACCAAATTACCCATGGATTAAGCCAAAATTTGTTCTATGGCCTAGGGGTAGAATGGTTATTTTGTTTATTTTTCACTTTGGATATGTTGGGTATGTGGAGAAATTAGGTTTGGCCAAGTTTCATGAGATTTGGAATTCATTTGATAGGGTTTGGCTCATGTTGACCCATTTAGGTCAAAATGGGTCAACATGGGTCAAGTTGACCAATTGGTCAAATTGGGTCAAACCAAGGGTTGGGTCAAGTTCATATGACCATTTGAAATATTTTGGTGGCTTGGTTTGGTTCAATTTGGTATAGTTTTTAATTTAGCTCATATGACTTCATGTAGGTCAAATGGGTCAAGTTGACCTATTTGACCTATTTAACCTATTTGAGGTAGGTCAAGGGTAGGTTTAGGTTAGGTTAGTCATATGGAGTGGATTGGTATCTTTGTTTCCAATCAATTTTGGTTAAGTTCAAATTTTGCTCAACATGACCCCTTTAGGTCAAGTTAGGTCTAAGGTCAATTGGGCTAGGTTGGGTCTAGTTGGCCAATTGAGGCTTTGGTCAAGTTCCACAAGTGATTTGGAATGGAGTTGACCCATTGGTTTGAATCAATTTGGCTTAGATCAAGTTTTGACACATTTTGACCCTTTAGGTCAAAATGGGTCAACTTGGGTCAAGTGGCCAATTGGGCTAGGTTAGGCTCAAATATTGGCTTGGTCAAGTTCAAACATATGTCATGAGTGAACTTTGATCAATGGTTTCAATCAATTTGGCCTATGGTGGAATTTGGTTATGTAAGGTTTCATTTTAAGTTAAGTGTTGACTTGGTCAACCCTTAGGTTTGACTTGGTTTGACCCAATTTTGATTGATTGATCATCCCATGATGATTGTTGATCATGATGAGAGGCAAATTTGAGTTTGGTTCAATCCAATTTGGTTATAATCAAAATTTGGCTCATAAGAGTACTTTAGGTTACTTTGGGTCAAGTGAGCCTAAGTGGGTCAAATGGCTTGGTCAAAGCTTGATTTGAAGTTGGTTGATCTTGTATATGGACTCATGGTTGAAATATAAATTCATTTACAAGTGCTTTGAAGTCAAATAAGTTTAGATCCATTTGACAATTTCATATTCAAAGGAAGAATATGGGAAGGTTTTGGCTTTGATTTTGGACTTAGGTTTTGATTATTTGATTGAAGTTTGGATTTATATATGGGCTCATGATTGTAGGTTTGATTGAATCATGAGAGAAAATCAAGAGTTTGGCTTGATTTGAAATTTATTTAGCTAAGTTCAAGATTTTGGCTTGAAAGGCTTAGATTAGATTTTGCGTGGATTTGAGTTTTATTTTTGGAATAGGTTTTGACTGTTTGAATTTATATTTCATTTATATATATGAATATAAATGAGAATATAGATTGATCATGAGAAAATTTCAAGGATCTGAAGTGGTTTAATCATGATTTGGGCTAAGTCCATTAAGAAGGATTTAAGGGACTTAAGAAAATTTAGAGTTTAGAGTTTGAATTTTTAAATTTGGTTTGATTGATTTATATTTATATTTCATTTATATATGTGAATATAAATGAGAATATAAAAGAATTATGAGAAAATCCCATGACTTTGAATTGGTTTGATCAAGATTTTGGCTAAGTTCATTAATGGAAAATAAAGGGACTTAAGAAATTTTAAATTGAGAATTTAATTTGAGGGTTTGATTTGATTTATTTATATTTATATTTGATCTATATATGTGAATATAAATGAGAATATAAATGAGTTTTGAGATAATCTCATGAGTTTGAAATGATTTGATCAAGATTTTAGATAAGTCCTTTAATGGAAAATTAAGGACTTTAGGAAAACTTCAAATTGAGAATTTAATTTTTGCATTGGATTTGATTGATTGATATCTATATTTCATTTATATATGTGAATATAAATGAGAATATAAATGAGAATATAAATGAGTTTTGAGAAATTCCCAAGGATTTGAGTTGGTTTGATGATGATTTAGGCTAAGTTCATTAATGAAAGATTAAGGACTTAGGGAAAATTTGGACTTAGGAATTTCATGAATTGAGTTGGAATTTTGAGTTTAGTTCGATTGGTTTGAATTTATACTTCATTTATATATGAGAATATAAATGAGAATATAAATGGATTATGAGAAAATCTTAAAGATTTGATTTATTTTAGATCATAATTTTGATTAAGTCCTTAAAGGAAGGTTAAGGACTTAGGCAAAATTTGGACTTAGGAATTTTTGATGGATTTTGATCATGGGTTTCAATCATAGATTTCAATCATGGATTTCAATCATATGGAGTTGATTTGAGTTTGGAGAAAATCAAATAGAATTGATTTGGAGTTTTACTTGAATGAAGGAAAGTGATGAATGGTTTAAGCTAAGGGTAGGAAGTTTTTCTAACACCCCTAAGGCATGACCTATTCCTATGGCTAACTCTTCTAAGTCTTCTAGGGCTAGGTTGAGTGTCCACCTAATCAATAGATATGTTTAAGACTAAGGAGCTCTTATGGTCTAAGAGGAGTCCTATGTCTAAGATGGAGGGATTGAGAGCTCATTCTAAAAATGAGGTCAACAGTAGGCAGAGCCTACGGACGATCAGAGTTCGGGGCTCAATTTTATTTGAGATCAATTAATCCCCCAGGTGGGTGGCCCCGGAGAGGGCTAGAGGCCTACATTTCATGTTACGTGTCGGAGGTATGGCCACGGTCTGCCTCCATGTGTATTTTCCGGATGGCTGCATCTTTGACCATCACATCTTACTCTCGGGGACCACACATCATAGGAGAGGAGCTCTTATCCCGAGAGAGTCGGTGGTGCCTCCACCACACCGTTCTTCTCCTCATCTTCCATCTCCTGTATATGTCCCAACATCTATTATCCTAGCTAAGGCCATGAAGGCCATATCAGGGGAGAAGAGAACCTGGGTATGATCCTCGTAGAGAGATCCATCTACACGCTTGTGGGTATCTCCTCGACCTTCTACCCTAGTAGTGGTGAAGAAGGAATGGCGACCTCAAAGTATCATAGTCATCTCGTCACCACCACCACCACAGCATGCTATGGAAATAGTCGCAGTAGTTGAGGGAGGAGGAGACAGTTTAGTCACCCCTATGGTTATAGATCCTCCTAGAAGTACCACTCTACCCATATCCAACAACAGTCAGGAGTATCTTTCCTCTAATGAGCACATTCCTCATAAGATCAGCTCACCAACAACATCAGAGGTTAGATGCCTATCTGTGCATGACAGTGATCTCATTACCGGTCAGACCCGATCTTTCATGCCTGTTCATTTGGACCAATCCCTAGATGACATAGTGGCTCAGTATCTAGTGGAGAATAAAGAAATCTTAGGATATTCCTGGTCCGATTTAGAGAATGAGAAGGTCAGCTTTGATTCGAATGAAGATGACTTGTTAGAGGATTCAACGGGGGTACACATGGTAGATACTCAAGGTTCTCTCCTCCATGAGCAACAAACTATGGAAAGTGCTGAGGTCGAGCAGGAAGACACAGGCTACTCGACCCATACCTCCTTTAGGAATTAAAGCAAAAAGATGATCAAATAGATAGGATGGGGAAACAACTTGAGGACTTGTTAGCAGCAATCTTAGAACTTCAGAAACAAGCACCGATAATCCATCCTATTATAGTTGAGACTAGTCAACCAGAGTTGGTGCATGTCTTGGAACCAGCAAAGACTTTACCTCTAGTGCAGCAAGGTAGCACCAGCCTATATAGGAAGGTAGTGGATAGTACCTCCATACAAAAAAAAAAGATATCAAAACCATGGTTGAGCAGTAGGTGAGAGAAGCGTTGGCTCAAGCCCGAGGAAGATCATCAGTTCAAAAGGGTAGACTCTACCCGGAGGAATTTGATGTCATCCAATATCCTAAAGGTTTTGTGCCTCCTTCTTTCAAAGGCTTCGATGGTGGGAACCTAAGGCAAAGATATTGCACTTCGTGGCATTGTTGCAACGCAAGTGGGATGCTTTACTCTTCCATCTCTTTATCAAGACTTAGTAGCATAGCCTTTAATTGGTACGCTGAACTTCCCAATAGTTCAGTGAAGACTTTTGCTGAGTTGGTGTAACTCTTCATTAAGAGGTTTGTTGGAGCTCAACAAAGGGTGACTGTAAGCGATCTTGTTGCTCAATAAAACTCCAGTGAGTCCCTCATTGATTACATTCTCAGCTGGCATAGTTTGAGTATGAAATATGAATCACGGCTATCTGAACAGCATGACATCGTGATTATACTTAAGAATATCCATGACCCGATCACCTTCATGCTCAAAGGTTTCACCATCAAAATATTTGAGAAGCTAATTAACAAGGCGACTAGCTTACAAGGAGAAGCCAAACAGTCACCTTTTTCAGACCAATCAATAAAATAGAAGCCATAAAAAGCTTTTGAGAAGAAGCTCGGGGTAGTGATAGCAGTTGACAAGGGGAACAATCGGCCAAAGAGTAGTTTGAGAGACCTCGTACTCCGCGGCCATCACTTCCACCTCCTCTATCACCACCAAGCCCCTACCATGCCAGAGCCTCCATGCCCGCCTCCTCCTCACCCACATCATCAAGAAGAATGGTACACACCGCCACCGTGTAGTTATGGTCCACCTACTCTTTGAATAAACTTAATGAGCCTTATTCATTTAAGAGGGAGGTAATAAGAAGATCTTTAAGAATCTCTTAAAGAAGCTAATTTTAGCTACCAAACCTGAGACCTGAGGAAGGCAAAAGAAATGATCCTAACTTTTGCCCCTACCACCGTATGCTAGGTCATGTTTTGGAAGATTGCTTTTCATTCAAGGATTGGCTTGAGCATAGCTTCAAGACCGGTGCTATAGTTATCCCAAAGGAATATCTTGTGGAACAACCATCCAGTTCCATTAGGGTAATCCTTGGGGATACTTGCGATCCTTCTAAAACCAAAGAACGTTGGGATATCTCCTTATCCCGTACCTCTAAGAAAACTATCTCCAAAATCAAGAAACTTTCATTGCAAGTGCTTGAGCTAGCTCAAACTTCCAACATCAAGGAAGGTTTACAAGTTATCAGAGCCAACTGGAAAGGGGAGAGCTCAAGAGAATAATAACGAACTGTCCTGAGATAGCCCAAAGACCAAGAACGAGTCCAACCTCCACCATTTACTACATCAACGACATCCTCTACTTTAGCTAGTTCTTCTTCTAGTAGACATCTTGTATCGATGGATAAGAGCATCAAATTCCTCAACCCTCTTACTTTACATGATTTCTACTATGTACCTCCTTCAAAATCCAAGAAACTGAAGAATAAAGCTAGCTTGAATTATATCTATGTCACTTCTGATGGGTTGTGTAAATCTACTTCTAATGAAAACTCTTCAAGTCTAAACAATAACTATAATAATTCTGATCTTTCTCTTTCTGATTCAGAGTTGGATTTTCCTACTTTGAATACTACGGGTTCACCTCTTGAGATAGACTTGGAATCATCTGATTCTAAGGGTCCCATAGGAGAAGTGGGTGAGCACGTGTAGAATTACCCCTTCCACAAGAGATCACCTTAGTGACAAGGTTCTCTCCTGTGGGCAACACCTCAAGATAGGGGGAACAAGGTTTAGATGATCAAGAAGCCCCTCCATAGGATGCTCCATCCTTAGATATGCTTATGGAGGATCAGCCTAAGATGGACTACAATGTCATCTCTCACCTAAGAAAGTTGTCATCTAAGCTAAGCATATGTGATGCTCTTGTCTTATCCAAAGAGATGAGGGAATCTTTAATCAAGGCTCTCCTTGATCCTGAAATATACTTAGCTCAGTTGATCGCTATTGGAAAGGAGGCACATTATTCCAGAGAAGCTTAGGGAATCACTCTCACAGATAAAGACCTACTTATGGGGGACATGGAGCACAACCGTCCTTTGTATATTACAGTTGACATGGGCAGATTCAGACTTGCCAGAGTTCTCATTGATTCAGGTGCATCGATAAACACTATGAGTCTAAAGACCCTTGCCTATTTGAGGATTGGCATCTCCACACTCCATGGAGATCAGATGATGTTGAGAGGATTCAATGAACAAGGTAAGAGGGCTTTAGGTTCCATAGTGCTACCTTTGGAGATAGGTGACTGGAAGACTGAAGCCAAGATTTATATCATTGATTTGAATACTTTGTTTACCACTTTGCTCGATAGGCCTTGGATACATCAGAACAAGATGATTCCATCCTCCCTACATATGTGCATCAAGTTCAGGAAGGATGGGATTGAGTACTATGTCAAAGGAGATAAAAAGTCATTTTCAATTAGAGAGATTGAGATATATGAGGATGAGACATACTATCTTTCTCAAAACACTCTTTCTCGTGAACTTGGACAAAATTCAAACACGAAAGAAAAAAGAAAAAGAAGAAAAAGAAAATGAAAAGAAATATGAAAGTCCAAGTGAACAAGAAAGGGAAATTGAAGAAGAAATAAAATCGCATATCACATTCCACCCACAGCTCATTCCATCATATGGACATGTGAAGATGACTGACCTCCACCGAGAGGCAGAGTAAAAAATAGAGGCGTTCTAGAGGTGAAGACCTCTAGTTGGCCATCAACCAACAAGGTTATGTTCTAGTTCATAGTACCCTACTATTCATATAGACTTGGAATCGCTGAGGATGAGTCTAATGTGATTAGCATACCAACCAACCCCTCTCAGTGGGTTTCATTGGAGGTGACACTTGAGCTGGACAATGACTAAGACTAGGCTTCCAAACAAAATACGAATGTATTCGAATCAAATATATGTAAAACTATCAGGAAACAGTTTGGAACCTTAGCTCTAACCTCACTTTTATCTCAAAAAGTTGAAGGTTTAGTAGTTAAGGAAGCCCTTCAATCTTCCAGAGATGTCAAACCGAAGAGATTCTTTTTGGGATCATCATCCTCAAGTCCAGAACCTGATGTAGGACTTGAGGATATTTCAAATAAAGAATTAATGCAATTGCCTTTTGACTAGTACTCTCCTTGTGTTCTTAATCTTACAAAGAAGGGTTTTATTCCTTATTCATGGTCTAAGCACAGGTCAGAGTACTTCAAAAAGCTATGGAACAACACAGGCAGGGATGCACAATCAAGATCGTGACTAGATTCGACAGGGTCCAAATGATGACGACGATTACTACTTAGTTGTCACCAACCATTTGGAGTCTGATAGGTTCTTATCACACAACACCAACTCTTATGAGGATGTGTGTTTAGAAACTTTAGATGATCTAGATGATTTCTAAATCAAAGATGCACCATCAAAATTTGAAGAGGAGATCCATTCAACAATTGACAAGATTAAAGAAATCAACCTCAGGATAGAAGAAAATCCACGCCCGACATACATCAGTTGGTGGTTGAATGAAGAAGAAACCAATGACTTAGTTAGGCTATTGACTGAGTTTAAGGACTGTTTTGCATGGAGTTATGATGATATGCCCAGATTATCTCCTGACGTAGTAGTCCACAAACTAGCAATAGCTCCTAGCGATAACCCTATCAAGCAAGCTCCTAGACGCATGTGATTAGAAATCGAACAACAGGTCATTTCTAAAGTTAAGAACCTGATCGATGTTGATTTCATCAGGGAAGAAAAATACCCTACCTGGTTAGCCAGTGTCGTCCTAGTTAAGAAGAAGAATGGCCAACAAATTCACATTTGCGTCGATTTCAGGGACTTAAACAAGACATGTCCCAAGGATGAGTTTCCTCTTCTTATATCAGAATTAATGGTGGACATTGCCTCATCTCGTGTAGTCTTCTCCTTCATGAATGGGTCAACTGGCTACAACCAAATCAAGACGGCCCCTAAGGATGAAAGAAATACTACTTTTTGAACCCCGATCAGAATCTATTGTTATAAGGTCATGCCTTTCAGCCTTAAAATGTTGGTGCTGCATACCAATGGGCCATGGCTCAGATCTTCAATGAACTCATCCATCATCAGGTTGAGTGCTATGTTGATGATCTAGTAGTTAAGAGCAGAGAAAATGAAGACCATCTCTTTAACTTGAGAGTAGTTTTCAAACAGTTAAGATAATATAACCTCAAAATGAATCTCCTGATGCGTGCATTCAGAGTAGCTTCAAGGAAATTCCTTGGGTTTCTTATCTGAAATCGGGGAATTAAAATATATCTAGAAAAGATCAAAGCTATCTTAGAAATGCCACCTCCTAAAAGTTTAACTCAACTCAGATATTTCCAAGGACGATTGGCATATCTTAGATGCTTTATCTCTAACCTATCAGGGAGATGCAAGCCATTCTCAGCACTTGTCAAAAAGGATGTCAAGTTCAAGTGGGATGACAAGTTTCAGCATGCCTTCGAAGATATCAAGCAGTATTTGGTGAAGCCGCTCGTTCTAGTAGCCCCTATCTCGGGCATGCCACTCATCCTCTACACTGCTGCATTGGATGACTCCCTCAGCACTTTGTTGGCCCAAGCCAATGACGAAGAGAAGGAGAGTGCTCTCTACTACATCAGCCATCCTCTGATTCCTGTTGAAGCGAACTACCCACCTATTGAGAAACATTGCCTAGCTTTGATTTTGGTATCTCAAAAGCTATGGCACTATATGCTTTCTCATAAGGTGAACTTGATTTCTAGAACCAATCTACTATAGTATCTTATGACACGGCCAATGCTATCTGGACATTTGGTACGATGGTCCATGATCCTCTCATAGTTTGATATCACATTCGTACCCACCCGTGTGGTAAAACGACAAGCACTAGCAAATTTCTTAGCAGCACACCCACTTCCTACTGATTCTCCATTTAGTGATGATCTCTTTGATGAACAAATCATGAACATAGGGGAGGCCAAAAACTGCCAATGGGAGATGTATTTTGATGGTGCAACTTCTTTTCATAAGGGAGAAGCACCATGATCTACTCTTCCAGGGAAGGCAGGATATGAATAGTTCTCTTAACTCCATATCAAGATGTGATGAGATTCTCATACTATCTCTCCAATTCTTGCACCAACAATGAAGCTAAGTATGAGGCTTTGATTATAGGTCTGAAGTTAGCCATTACAGTCTGTGTCAAGAGAATCAACAACTTTGGGGATTCTCAGTTGGCCATCAACCAGATTGTTGGGTTCTACAAGATTCTCAATCTTAAATTTCATCATTACCATGAGTATACCATGAAGTTGTTGGCCCAAATCTCTGAAGTCACCATCTACAAGGTTCCCCGAGTAGAAAATGCGATAGCAGATGCTTTGTCCAAACTTGCCAAAGAATTGGCATGTCTAGAAGATGAGTCCATTCCAATAAAGGTCCAAAATAGATAAGTCATATCCCCTATTGATGTTGAACTCATGGAGAGACTTTCTCTTGAAGGGGAGGTTATCGTTGCCTATAAGGACAAGGAGCTGGATTGGAGACAACCATTCATATACGATTTAAATATAGACAAACTACCTCAAGAAAAGTCACAAGCCCATCATGTAAAATAGAGAGCTCTCTCCTATACTCTCATTGATGGCACCTTGTACCGATGGTCTTTTGATCAAGTGTGGTTACATTGTTTGGACAAACACGAAGCCCGTAGGATTGTCACCGAGGTACATTCAAGTCTATGCGAAGTGCATCAATCCAGTCTGAAGATGAAGACAAAGATCAAGAGATTAGGATGCTACTGGCCTTTGATGATTACAGACTGCATGGATGTAGCTAGGAGATGCCATTAGTGTTAGGTACACAATGTGGTCTTACATCAACCAACCAACATTCTACACCCTACATTGGCCTCATGGCCATTTGAGTGTTGGGAGCATATTGTGTCCGATCCTCCTTCTTCCAAGGGTCATCGGTTCATCTTAGCTGCCACCGACTACTTTTCCAAGTGGGCAGAGGTAATCCCACTTAGAGAGGTCAGCATGTGCTTCAGTTTTTCAGGAACCATATTGTATATAGGTTTAGAGTGCCTCGACAAATTATATCTAATAATTATACTGCATTCAAAAGCACCAAGATCAACAGCTTCGCCAGAAGACATGGTATAGATTGGAGATACTTCACCATCTACTACCCTAGAGAAAAAAGCTTAGCAGAAGCATTCAACAAAACTCTCATCCAAATACTAAAGAAGACTCTTAACGATAACAAACGATAGTGGAATGAGTAGTTGATTGAAGCCTTGTGGGCCTACCACACTATATACCGAACTCCAACTCAGTCTACCTCATTTTCCTTAGTGTATCGATCTGATGCCATTCTACCTTTAGAAGTTCAACTCCCTCATTAAGGATAACATTAGGTAGCAAGATCACTACAGAGCAGAATGTAAAATTACGATTAGAAGAGCTTGAAGGTTTGGAGGAAAATCGCCTACGGGCATGCCAAAATCTCAAGTTATACAAGGCCAAAATGATTCTAGCTCATAACAAGTTGGTCCACCCAAGATCTTTCCAAGTAGGAGAACTTGTGTTAGTCCTAAGAAGACCAATTGTTGCTTGTCGAAAGATGGGAGACAAATTTGAACCCACTTGGGAAGGCCCCTATGTCATAGAGAAGGCCTACCGAGGAGGATCATATCAACTCATTGATTATAAAGGAGAACACCTGATGCTTCCAATTAATGGGCTCTATTTGAAGAAATATTACCCATAAAATATGTTTTAAAATAATTATCAAAAAATGAACAAAAATTTGATTCTATTTCAATAAAAGCTTCTCTTCTTTCGAAGCGTTGTTTACTTGTCTTGCGAATCCGCCATGACGTGTCTAGGATAGGTGTAAGAGTCCCCTAGAGGCATCCTATCCCTCTTTTATGACACAAACACATTTTTTGGTGTTATTAGAATAGGTGTGAGAGAAACCAAGAGGCATCCTATTTTGTTAGCACAACTAAGTTAGGTGTGAGAGAACCCAAGCAGCATCCTTTTTTAGTGGGAATTCGATTGCCATCTGGGGCACCACTTCATCCAATTTTCCAAGTGTGTTTAGGGTAGGTGTGAGAAAACCCAAGTGGCATCCTATTCCCTTTAACACAAACACAAAAACATACACAAATCTTTTGTGTCGAGATATTTTGATGTGGGAGTAAGCCCCCTATGACACTCACTCATTAGTTGATCTAGGTCAGGTTTACATGCTACCTTGCTAGTATGTCACCACAGTGGTTCATTATTTGGAAGATATGAGTCCCCGTGCTTTCTTCCTAACTTGATCATTGCAAACCAAGAAGTGTTTTGTTAGTTTGGTAGTCTTCACTGCCCAACCAGTAAACTACCTCATGTTGACTTTATTTTGAGTTCCAGCACTTTCTTCTTGAACTAGCCATCATGCACTGACTGGGTCGAGTATCCTTGAGGCCTAGGTGTAATAGTCCTGCAGAAGCATCCTATTCCTTCAAGCACAAACACATATCTTTTATCTTAGGCTATTTTGATGTGGGAGCAAGCCCCGTGTGGCACTCACTCATTAGCTGCTCTAGGTCAAGTCTACATGCTACCTCGCTAGTTTGTCAGCCCAGTGGTCACTTGTTTGGAAGATGTGAGTCCTCACACTTTCCTCCTAACTTGATCATTGCAAACCAACGAGCACCTTATTAGTTTGGTAGACTTCACTGCCTAGCCAGTAAGCTACCTCATGCTGATTTTGTTTAAGAAGATGTGAGTCCTCGTGCTTTCTTCTTGAACTAATCATCATGATCTAACTAGGCCAAGTATATTTGAGGTTTAAGGTAAGTCCCCCAGAGGCTCCTTTCCTCTTGGCTACATTTGAGTTGATATAAGTCCCCTAGTGGTTTGGATGGCACCCGCCGTCAAGATAGATTATCCCAAAGAATCATATAGAGGAAGAGTCCCCAGCTTTCTTCCTAGGCTTATTTCAAACCATGTGCACCTTAGTTGATGTTCATTATGCTGACAGTGACTCACTCAGTAGATGCACCACTCTTGGCAGATGTGAGTCCCCGTGATTTCTCCTTGAGTTGGCCACCGAATACCTATTTGATATATGACTAGCCAAATTATCGTTTCCAAGGTTTTGGATCAAGCCCTTAGTGGCCCCTCTCCCTGCGGGCATGTTGACCTCATTTTTAGGATGAGCTCTCAAACCCTCCATCTTATACATAGGACTCCTCTTAGAATTTAAGAGATCCTTAGTCTTAAGACACATCTAGTGATTAAGTGAACACTCAACCTAGCCCTAGAGACTTAGAAGAGTTATCCATAGGAATTGGTCATGCCATGGGTGGGAAAATCACCCTATAGCTTGAACCACATTCCTCACTTCCTTCCTTCAAGTTAAACTCTAAATCAAATCAACATCAAACCTAAATCAATTCTAGCTTAATTGATTTTCTCCAAACTCATATCAATCCCACATGATTGAAATACATTCTCAATTCCAATTCCAAAATCTTTCCTAAGCCCATTTGATTTCACCTTATGGACTTAGCCAAACCAAATCCAAATCACTTCAAACTCAAAATGTTTTCCCATAATCCATTTATATTATCATTTATATTCACAAATATAAATGAAATATAAATTCAAATAATCAAAACCAATTCAAAACTCAAACTCAAATTCAACCAAAATCCAACCTAAGCCTTTCAAGTCAAATTCTTGAAGTTAGCCAAATCAAACTCAAATCAACCCAAACCCTTGATTTTTCTTCATGATTCAATCAATCCTTCAATCATGAATCCAAATATAAACACAAATTTCAATCATCAAATCAAAATCAAAATTTAAAGTCAAACCCATATTCACCCTTTTGACTTGAAATTGATAAATGAATCAAAACCCATTTGACTTCAAATCTCTTGCAAATGGATTTATATTTCAATCATAAATCCATATGTTAGTTCAACCAAACTTGAATCAAGCCTTGATCAAGCCAACTAAACCCAATTGGCTCACTTAACCCAAAGTGGCCAATTTGACCTACTTGAACCAAAATCCAATTCAATCCAAATCGAAGTGAATTAAGCCATTCCAAACTTCATGTCATGTTTGTTGATCATCATAGGTTAATCAATTATCATGAATTAGGTCAAACCAAGTCAACCTAGCCCGCTGACTAAGTCAACCCTTCAACCCACATGAACCCAAACTAGCCAAATTATAACCTAAGCCAAATTGATTACAACCAATGGCTCACGTTCACTCCAAATTAATTATTGAACTTGACCAAAGCCTTAATTAAACTCAATTTGATCAATTCGCCAACTAGACCCAACCTAACCCAATTGACCATGAACCCAACTTGACCTAAAAGGTCAAATAAAGTCAAAATTAAACTAAACTAAAATTAATTGAAACCAAAGCCTACAATATATTCCAAATGATCAACCAAACCCAAACTATGCTGTGATTCAAGCCAATTTGATCAATTGGGTCAAATTGATCAACTTAGCCCAAATTGACCTAAAGGATCAAATTAGCTAAAATCCAAATTAAATTTAAATTAACCAAATTAATTAAAATCAATTGAACCAATATACTCCAAATAGTCATTTGAACTTGACCCAGCTCTTGATTTGACCTAATTTGACCAAATGGTCAACCTAATCCTTTTTTACCAAATTTGACCCAAATAGGTCAAATTAACCAAAATTAAACCAAATGAACTTCAAATGACATGAAATTTGGTTCAACTTACTTTTGAATTATTTCAAATCTATTCAAATCAAATCTAATTCCAAATAACCACTTTGCCCTTGCGTCAAGGGCATCCCATTAGAAAAGATACTTTCCCAAGTGATCATTTCTCTTCCTTGGCCACCTGACACTCATCCAATGGTCCACATAGGCACCAAGGACACTAGTTTTCTAACCCAAGGAGTGGTTGTGGCAGCTATGACTCATGGGGAGGTGAAATCACCTCACCTCTCCCATTGGAACACTTGGCATGAAGGACTCTCACCTCCCCTTGGCTAGGACACCCATTTGTCCTTCATGGCAGCCACTTTCCATGCCTTAGCCAATCATAGGGAGCCACCTAGGATGATTATCTTCCATTTTCACCCAAAATTTTAAACAAAAGGTTCATTTTCATTAACTTTTAATTCCAAGGCTTTAGAGGCTAAAGCAAACTTCCATTTCCCTCATTCTCCTCCTCCTAGAGCTCCCAAACCCATTAGCAATCTCCCTCACTTCATTTTGGAGAGAAATACTCCAAAACTAAGTGGATTTCAACAAGGAAACGATAATCACCAAAAGAAACTTCATTTCAACATGAAGGCGAGGAACCAAGCTCATTCCAAGGCCTCTTCCATTGCTCAACAGGGTGCTCGGGTCATCATCGCCGTTGGAAATCATCCCCGGTGAGGTAACATTCAAAAAAATCGTAGCCGACCTTAGGATCCTTCATTTTGTGATAGTTTTTCGTGCAATTTTTAGCAATTTATTTTAAATAATCCTGCATTTTTTCTTTAAATCATCCTAATTATAAAATAGAATTTTTTTTTAGGTGAGAATTGACGTGAAAATGAGTCTATTTGGATAAGCTTTCACTTAGAAACTCTCTTTTTTTTCAAAAAAACTCGATTTCACGTTCACCACCGGGCGGCGAAGTATCCCATCCACGGTTGCGGATCGACAGCTGATTGCACATGGATCGCACGATACGCCTTCGATCCGATGATCTGACCATCCAATCATGTGATTCATGCGATCGGATGGCTTAGATCACACGTCGATCATGCGATCCTAGCCTCTATATCGCATGATCTAATCTGGACCATCCGATCTACGATTGACGCGGCCCAGAAAACCACGTCACTCACCAGCCATTTTCCGCTCTCATCGACGCTGCACGCCAATCACGTGGCACCACGCATCCAATCATGTGGTGCCACATGGTGCCGCCATGTCACGTTAGCGGCAATCGTGAAATACAAATCGATTTTTTATTTAAAAAATTACTTTAAATCACCTAAAACTTCAAAATTTCATAAAAAATAAAATACTTAACCAAAAATTACGAACAATGGCTCATTAGATTCATCTTTCAGATAGGAATCCAACACACCTAAAATCCCCAATTTTACTAAGTATTTTGAGCTAAATTTGAGTTTTAGTAAAAATCAAATTTCATTAATTAAATCAAAAATACATGTTAGATTATGTTGAAATTTTCAGAGATTAAAATTTATTCTAAAATACACCTACCATAAATATTTCAAGTCAAAATGATCTTTGGATTAAAATATATTGAATTTTGAGTGTCAAATAATTTATGTTAATGAAATAAATTAGCAGAATTTATAAAAATCACTTAAATCAATTGAAACTTCCTAAATTCATAATGAATTGTAAAAAAAATACAAAAAAAAATACAAACTCAGGTTAATTTTAAAGGTAATTTAGAGGAGAATCTAATAAAATTATTTGTAATTGAATTTGAATAGTAGAGTTAGGTTTATTTGAAAATTTAATTACCCTAATTACTCCCTAATGACTTCATTAATTAATTATAAACTTCTCAAGCATGTTTAGTGGGATGACTTCTACCTTCCCAAATTTTCTTGGAATTTATTAATGAGTTAATTAGGGAAACTATTTAATGAACCCCTAATCACTCTCTTAATGTAATTAAGGTTAATTAAGCATGTGAATAGTGGTTTAATTCCTTGATTAAGTTAATTAAACTTTGTTTAAGTGATTAGGAGGTTTATGGAATGATTTTGGGATGTTTTCCTTAAGCTATTCCCTAAACCCCCTTTCTTCTTTTATTCAAATCTAATTAAGGGTTAATCCACTAATGATCTACTTAATTAATAAAATCAAATTCTCAAAACTAAAATTAATCTAGAAAATCAATCAATCCTTCTTGGGTAGATACTTAGGTGTTCAATAACCTAAGTAAACTTAAGGAAATCATACTAACCCATATGTGTGGAAAGGTTATGAAAGTAAAATAAACCTTTAGCTTAATTAATCATTAATTGTGAGCCAATTGCATTAGGTACCTTTCTTTCCTAGGATGCATTGATTTAAATTCCTTGTGGTTTTATGACATACATTGGCTCATAATTATTTGATTAAATGTTAAAGTGGTATGTAAGGGTAATGAACTTAATCTACACCTTAACCTAACCAAAGCATAAAATTATCTAATCACCTAAAAATTAAACTAAAAAATAATACACATGTGGGAATGGGTTAGACCAGCAAAACCTTCACACTTTCCTAATTCAAATCAAACTCAAAATAAAATGAAATTCTCTTTAAATAAATTTTGATTCTCTTTAAATGATCTTACTTCATAAGATTATCTTTAAGAATTAATTAGAGAGAATGAAATTACATGCTTGCATCACTTTATTTCTTTCCTAGCATGCTAAATGTGTATGTCATATGAAAATCATGCATTCATGTCTTTTGGAAATAAAATTAAAATGAAAAATTTCCTTTATGTCAAATTTCATGTTTTGGCTAAAGTAAGATATGAATGGCTATTATCACTACTAAATCCAAAACTATTTTCAAAACTTATAAACCAAATATTACAAATGAAAAGTATGCTATCTATAAGTACTTATGAGCTTGCATGTGAATAGTATAAAATTTGTTATGTGATTTTTCTCTCTTTCTTAACATATGTTTATAGATTTGCAAAGTGTATAGTCCATTTGAAAAGGACACACACTTGTTTGAAATCTATTCCTATACACTCCTATGTCAGACTCAAGAAGGAATTCCACATCACACATATAAATTAAACAACCAAAATCAAACAAACATAAACTTTTGCATGATTCTCTTCCATGCATTTTTTTTGTACATGCACATGTATTTAAGAAAAGTGGTATATTAGTCTGACAACCCTGGTTGTGAGGCTTTAAGTAGTCTAAGGTCTCGTACCTTACACCCCTGGTGCTAACAATGGTGTCGTACTCACTTATGTCTTTTATACTTGTAAATATGCATATGAAAATGGATAAAAGAGCCACTCTCTTCTGTTTAACAAACAAACATAAATTCTTTTCATGATTTTCTTTGCATGCATTTCTTTTTATACGTGCACATGTATTTAAGAAATGGTCCTAATAATGAAGCCATACTACTCACTTATGTCTTTTATACTTGTAAATGTGCATATGAAAATGGATAAAAGAATCACTCTCTTCTACTTAACAAAATCATGCATACATGAAACATTCCAAATTTCCTTAAGCAACCTCTCTTAGCATTCATTATTAAGGTATGCTAAATACTTGCATCGCATGTATAGATATGCTTAGGATTCATTCATGTGCATGATACACATGTGGGAAAGAAATAAAATGTTGTGTGTTTTGTGATAGTAATTCACTTTACTTAATCTTAAAATACTTTCTTTTGAATATGTTTGTTTAGAGAAAAATTTAGGATTACATAATAAAATATTCATTAAATAAAAAAATCATTAATGAATCTACCTTAGAAATCACTTAAGGTAGGGAGGAAAAAGAAGTTCTCTTCTATTTTCCTATCTTTACAACCTTTAGTAATTAAGTAGGTTCATTCAAACCAAATCAAATCATCAAATAAAATTAACCCAAATCAATTAAACAACTTAAATAGAAACCATCCTCTAAGTTGAAAATTTTCATACTTAGAAAGTCTAAACCTTAAAGTTTAGCCTAGCTACACATCACACAAACCTTTTAAAACACACATTAGCTAAGTCACCACTTAGTCTATGTTGGGTGGTGCATGGTTTGATGTTTATTTTATTTTATGATGTGATATTTTAGTCTGATGTTGGGTGTGTATAGAATGAATGGTAGGATGATTTAGTCTAATCATTATCTTTTACAAGGGATTGTGCTTAAGGGGCTAATAAAAAATGTAACTACTTTTGCTGCAGTTGCTTATATAATCCAAAAATAGGCTAGTGGACTTGGTTACCATGTGTGGGGTGCTAAGTCCAATTTGTTTATATACATGCTTAGGAATGTGTGGTTTGTTTAGCTAATCTCTATTTTATAGGTTTTAGTTAGATTTACTTTTTCCCTTTTCATGTACTTTTGCAATTAGGATTTTAGAATGATTTTTATGGGGGATTAGGATGAGCATTAGTTATAAGATCACATCTTATGTACCATGTGAAGTATTTGGAGTATTCACATTCCAACCATCCAAAAGAAGGAACCAAAAGAAGAAAGAAGAAAGAAGAAAAGAAAATGAAGAAATGAAGAATAAAGACCCCCATAACATGAATTCTTTGCTTAATTGTAATTAATTCATTTATAATTCGGGTTGTATAAGGGTAGAGCTCAGCTACTCACATTTGTCTTTTCAGGTTTGTGCGATGGTGCCCAACCACACTTGGCATTTTATTCTTTTTCATTAGCTTTATAAAATGTATGATGTTTTGTTTAGCTTGTGCATTAGAAATGGCTTATTTTACTAGTTTCGTCCTTGCTTTGATGTATGGATTGGAGGAAGATTAGGTACTTAGGAAAAAATAAATCTTTTACCAAATTAAATAACTCAAAATTTAAAATAAACAACTCATAACCTCACCTAAAGCTTAGGCTATAAATCAAGATAAAAGAATTAGCAACCCTTACCGATATTGTCTTTCTTTCCTAACATCATGCATAAAAATATATATTTCACTCTTGATTGGAGGGCTTCCACCGAGAACTTTTGACTTTGAGAGAGCCATGGTGGAAACACACCTCCCTCGATTTTGGCCCATAATCTTATTTCTCATGCATTAGCATATGAATCATATGAGTCAAATGATTGTTCAAAATAAAAAATAAAACATATGAAAATTTTGCATTAGATTTAAGTCATTTGAATCATGCCTTACATGATCTAGTCTCTTAGGGAGTGTTTAAGGACTTAGTCTCTTTCTAAATAAACAAGCCTAGCTATCTTGCATAAAGCATAAGACTTGCCTACATGTATTTAAAATGTAGGAGGAGTTAGTTGGCCACCCCAAAGTTGTAAGTCCATAAGTGGTTTATCCTCTCTTGTAGAGGTAAACCATATGCCCATTTTTTCCTTAGATTTAGGTCGTGCCTTGGCCATTGCCAAAGCTCCCTAGATTTAGGTTCTAAGGTTGTTATTTCCCTTTGAGGCCATGAGCATAAATTCTCACCTCTTAGAGATTTCCAAGACCTTACGCCATGGAATTATAAGCCCTAAATTTTTAATAAAAATCTAACTCAAACAAATAAATCCTTTTCAAATTTCAAAAATGTAAAGCCCAACCATAGGATAGTTTGAGATGCTCTCCAAGTTTCCTAGCATCGTAGCATCCTACTTATCTTCCTTTGGCTTCAATAACTCTCTCTCCTTTGATCAATCCCATTTGATCTTCCAAAATAAACCAATTTATTGATAGTCGAACCTTCAAAATTTTTGGAGACAATGATCATTTACCTTAATCAAGAGTATTCTTAAGGAATCTTATTCCGTAAGATGTAATTAATTATGGGAGCTTACCTCCATAGGGAACTTAACAACCCGATTTAAAATAAACCCTACTTTACTTTTCCATGTAAAATAGGAGAAGAATCCCTGGTACATACGAAGACCCATAATCCTTAGGAGTCCTTATTCAAGTGATTAGGTCCATTGTAGGGTGGTGACTTCTACCTTTTGAGATATTACACCTCTCCTAAATGTCGTACCCAATCGCCCTAATAAGAACATATGTGAATCTACGTGGTGTCCCAACTGAAGGCGTATATTTTTTTTTCATTTATCCTCTTCAAAAGGATAGATGAAGGCAAAATTATTTAATCACATACTTTTCTGGCAACTCCACTTGGGATGGTTCTCTCTGGTAAATGATCATTGTCTCCAAGTATCGGTAGCAAATTTATACTCTTGTGTGAATCTGAGACTATCTTTCTTTTCGTTGGCACTTAACTTATTTCATCCTTAAGTTAAGCTAGCCAACATCTTTAGGTTTTAGGACCTCAGCCAGTGTTTGTCTTAAAACCCTCATTGAATGGGT
The DNA here is from genome assembly GCA_021442155.1 of Cymbidium sinense. Lineage (NCBI taxonomy): Eukaryota > Viridiplantae > Streptophyta > Magnoliopsida > Asparagales > Orchidaceae > Cymbidium > Cymbidium sinense. The sequence continues at coordinate 117,274,066 of CM038220.1, read as the reverse complement.
GAAAATAAAAATTGAATAACAAGGAAATAATCAAAGACTTCCTCCTTACCATCTTTATGGTAAGGAAAGGTTCATTCCAAAATATAGAAAGAATAAATCCTTTTATAAAAAACATCATCTTTCCAAAAAGCACTTTTTCAAAATGTACATAATAAAATATTTTTACAAAATTTTTGCAAACCAACCTCATCTAACAATCTTCATGATTGTTACATGCAGGACTTTTAAAAAAAATTTAAAAAAATCCAAAATCATTCTTTTCAAAAAGCACAAGTGAACTTCCTTATTCAATTTATTAAATGAGGACTTCACTTTCCAAAATCAAAATAACATCATATTTTCTAAAAGCACAAATGAACTTCATTCAATATACTCAAGTTTATTGAATCAAAGTTTTCATTTTCAATCAAAATCAAAAGTCAAATTTTCCAAAAGCACAAATGAACACTTTCATTCAATATACTCTTTATTGAATGAAGATTTTCAATCAAAATCTACAATCACATTTTCCAAAAGCACAAATGAACACTTTCATTCAATATACTCAAAATTATTGAATGAAGATTTTCATTTTCAATCAAAATCAACAATCACATTATCCAAAAGCACAAATGAATACTTCCATCCAATATGCTCAAATTTATTGAATGAAAGTTTTCATTTTCAATCAAAATCAACAATCATATTTTCCAAAAGCACAAATGAATATCTCTATTCAAGATAGTCAATTTATTGAATGAAGATTTCATTTCAAAATAAGAAACAACAATTATCTTTTTAAAAATAAAATCAACAAACACCTTTTTCAAAAATCAAAATTAACAATTAGCTTTCCAAAATTAAAACAACATTTGGATTGGCATACCCAAATTTTCTATGTGAAGATCCTCTTTTCAAAATAAAATAAACATATTTTCAAAATGTAAAACAACATTTGCATCTTTCATTTAGCATACCCAAATTTGCTAAGTGAAAATCCTCTTTTTCAAAATCAAAATACATATGGATTTCCTTAGCATACCTAAATTTGCTTAAGGATCATCTTTTCAAACAAAAAATCAAAGTAATGAAACACACTTGGTAGCATACCTAAATTTGCTAAGGATCCCATTTTTAAAAATCAACAAAAGTCAAAACAAAGCACATTTGAATTTGCTTAGCATACCTAAATTTGCTAAGGATCCTCTCTTCAAAATAATCAAAATGAAACACATTTGGATTTCCTTAGCATACCTAAATTTGCTAAGAATCCTCTTCAACAAAAGCACACTTGGATCTCCTATTATGCATACCTAAATTTGCTAAGCAGAAATCCTCTTTCCAAAAAAATAAGAGAACAAAATCAATCACATTGGATCCTTTATTTAGCATACCTAAATTTGCTAAGTAAAGATCCTCTTTTTCAAAAACAACAAAACATTTGGATTCTTCATTTAGCATACCCAAATTTGTTAAGTGAAGATTCCATTCTCAAAATTCACATGATTCACACAAAACAAAACAAACAAAGAAACAAAAAGAAGAAATTGTTTTCAAACATCTCACTTAACATACCCAAATTTTTTAAGTGAGTGAAATTCCAAAAATCACAAATCCAAAACAAAATCAATTGACATTTTACTTTAACATACCCAAATTTGTTAAATAAAGGGTCCTCAAATTCAAAAATTAAAATTCAAACATGAACCTATGGAAGCATCAGTTCAAAAATATTTGAACCCATTTTCAGCATATCCAAATTTGTTGAAAATGGATTCTACATCCAAAAATTCCTCTTTCTAATCAAATCTCAAAATCTATTCTAAATCATTTTGAGCCCGACTTAACACTTTCAAGATGTTGAGCATGAGTTCAAACTCTAAATTCTAAAATCAAAATCAACAGGAAACTGATTCAAATTTATTATCAACATTGCAAACTTTTGTTCATCGTCAATTTTAGTTAGTTCGCTTCGATGAGCAATGGTCGCATGAGAGTTTCTGGATGGATTCACTGCCTCCCACTTCCTCACGCCTTCCACCTCCCCACTTGCCAAGATTTTGAGGGGCCAGATTACCCGAGGGCACCTCACCACGAAAAAGCACAATGACCGCGTGGTTCGATCATTTAGATTGACATGCCATCAGATTCTAATATTCCCTCACTAATGAGGAAGGCAGTGGTGGTTCCTACATCAGATCATACAATGTATGTGATGCGCAGTGTGCCCGGTGCCGGGCTAAGACCCACTCATTAGCCTCTTCCAAAGGGCTCCATCTCGTGCAGGATTATCCCCCCGATTTGAGGTTGGATCTAGCTCTTACTTTTCTCGCCCCACCAAGACCTAGAGGAGGAACAAGAGCCGCATGATAAAGTAGTACCATACTCATATCACCAGGGAGATGGAGGCAGCTACACGGTCCGTTTTTGAAGAGTTTCCCACTTTGATTTCCACAGCCCATCACATCCCAGAGAGGATGCTAGAGGATCTCTTCACCTCCCAACCACCGCTAGTCAGAGGAGGTCATGGCCTCCATCCGCCAGTTGGTGTGGAGGCTACAGACGATATGAGTCTAGGGCTCAAATTTCCTTAAGAACTATTATTCCCTGCAGCATGGGGAAGCAACTTGAGAGAGGCGGAGGCCCATACCTCCGGCCTCAGTGAGTAATGACTACCGATTTTTCGACTGCTACCCATGTAGATCATACGACAAGATTCTGCTTGGGAGACTACCCATCGTGAGGAGAGCTCCTATTCCAAGAGAGTCGATGGTGTCTCCACCACACCGCTTCTACCCCATCCACCATCACGCCCATGTTTCAAAGCATCTCTAGTTTAGCCAAAGGCCATGAAGGCCACATCTCGGGAGAAGAGGACTCTTGGTGATTATGAAGGGATCACATTCCATCTACAACACCTGTGTGGGCAGAGCTCTCTGCTCGACCTTCTCCCAGAAAAGGAATGGCACCCCAAAGCATAGTGGTCATCCTTCACCACCACCACCAAGGGACATGAGATGTTACAAAGAAGCATGTGAGGGAGAAGGTGACAACCCAATTGCACCTATGCCATACAGAGTTAGTGATAGTTAGGAGTGTATTTCTGGTGAGGAGTCTCCCCTCAAGGTTGATTCTCCAAGTAGGGGGAGGTAGTGCCTCACGACATGATATTGATCCCACCACCCCTACCAAAAAGTCATTTGTGCACACATATCATTCTTAGATGATATAGTAGCATTATTTCATGGAGAAGAAAGAGAGATCCTAGGATGATGGTCTAATGAGGAGAAAGCTTTAATCCCAATGAAGATGATTTATTGGGAACTCAGGGTTTGCATGGTAGATACTGGGGATCCTCCTCGTGAGAGCAACAGAGACTGGAAGGTGTGTTGAGGCAGAAGACAGCCACTGACCCAACACCTCCTAAGCTAAAAAAGTAAAAGATGAAAAGATAGATAGGATGGAGAAGAGGCTCAAGAGCTTAGCATTGTCTTAGCATTACGTAACCAAGCTGACATCCTACCATGAGACAGTCACCAGAGTTGGTGCATGTCTTGGACCCAACCAAGACTTTACCTCTAATAGAGCAAGGTAACACCAGCATTTATAGGAAGGTAGTGGATAGTACCTCCATACAAGAAAAAGATATCAAGAGCATGGTTGAGCAGCAGGTGAGAGAAGTGTTGGCTCAAGCTCGAGGAGGATCATCAGCCCAAAGAACCTACCCAGAGAATTTGATCCAATATCCTAAGGGTTTTGTGCCTCCTTCTTTCAAGAGCTTCAATGAGAGAGAACCCAAAGATATTGCAACTTCTGTTTATTGCAACACCGGTGATGCTTTACTCTTTCATCTCTTTGTCAGTAGCTTAGCAGGCATAGCCTTTGATTGGTATGTTGAACTTTCCAATACTTTAGTGAAGATTTTTGCTGAGTTGGAGCAACTCTTCATCAAGAGGTTTGATGGAGCTCAGCAAAAAGTGACTATAGGTGATCTCGTTGTGACTCAATAAAACTCTGGTGAGTCCCTCATTGATTATATTCTGAGATGACATAATTTGAGTATGAAATGCAAACCACTACAACATGCCATCAGATCTTAAGAATATACATGGCTCGCCATGCTCAAAGGTTTCACCATCAAAACCTTTGAGAAGTTAATCAATAGTCTAGCTGCGAGAAGGCAAAATGCTTTCTAGACCAATCAACAAAGCGAAGCATAGAAAGTTTTGAGAAGAAGCAAGTGATAATATTAGGGAAAATGTGCAGAGCAAATTGAAGACCTCATGCTCACATCACTTCCACCTCCTCACCATCGAGAGATAGCCTACCACCATACAGCCTCCACCACCACCCTCCTCCTCCACATCATCAAATAAAGAGCACATAGCCGTATGGTCCACCTACTCTTATGGATAAACTAAACAAACCACATTCATTTAAGAGGGAGGTAGTTAGAAAATTCTTTAAGAATCTCTTAAAGAAATCTTATTTTTAGCTACCCGAACCAAAAAAGGCTGGAGGAAGCAGCAAAGCAATGATCCTAACTTTTGCCCCTACCATCGCATGCTAGGTCATATTTTGGAAGATTGCTTCACATTTAAGGACTGGCTTGAACATAGCTTCAAGATCGGTGTTATAGTCATCCCAAAGAAATATCTTGTGGAACAACCATCCAGTTCCATTAGGGTAATCTTTGGAGATACTTGTGATCCTTCCAAAAATAAAGAAGGTTGGGATATCTCCTTATCCAAAACCTCTAAGAAAATTATTTCAAAAATCAAGAAACTTTCATTGCAGGTGCCTGAGCTAGCTCAAATCTCCAACATTAAGGAAGGTTTGCAAGTAAGTGAGCTAACGAGGGGGGAACTCAGCAGTAGGTGCAACATGTGTCATGATAGCCCAAGAGGTCAACCAGACATTGAGTTGCCCTCTAGTCCAACAGCCTACCACATCGTGACACCTCTGCTAGTTATTCTTCTCTAGACATCTTGTATCATGAGGGAATCAAATCCCTGCTCTTACTTTACTTGATTTCTACTTTGTACCTCCTATCAAATCCAAGAAATTAAAGAATAAAGCTAGCTTAAATTATATCTGTGTCACTTCTGATGGGTTGTCTGAATCTATTACTAATAACTCTTCAAGTCTAAACAACAACTATAACAATTTGATCTTCCTCTTTTTGATTCAGAGTTGTACTTTCCTACTCTAAATGTTATGGGTTTTCCTCTTGAGATAGACTTGGAATCATCTGATTCTGAGGGTCCCATAGGAGAAGCTATAGGTGAGCCTGAGTGCAAGTAGAACCTTTCATTACCTTGCGACAAGAGATCACCAAAGTCAGCCTCTATAGTGGCAAGGTTCTACCTCCTAGAGCAGCACCTCAAGATAGAGGAAAATAAGTCATTGGTTCAAAGGATCGAGAAGCCCCTCCACAAGATGCTCCACCCTTGGATATGCTTGTGGAGGATCAAGGGGTGGACAATACCTCTCCCTAAGAAAGTTTCATTAAGCTAAGCATATACGATGCCCTTATCTTATCCAAAGAGATGAGGGAATCATTAAGGCTCTTTGATCCGGAGATATGCTTGACTATTGAGAGGAGGCACATTATTCCGAGAAGCTCGGCTCACTTTCATAGACCTACCTTTTTGGGAGACATGGAGCACAACCATCCCCTACATTATAGTTACATGGGTGATTCAAACTTGTCGAGTTCTCATCGATCTAGTGCATCGAACATTATGAGTCTATTTGTGGGATCAACATCTCTACACTCAGGAGATCGATGATGTTGAGAGAATTCAATGAACAAGGTGAGCGCTTTAGTTCCATAGTTACCTTTGGAGATAGAGGAAGACTGAGCCAAGATTTACATCATTTTTTTTTGGAGCCCTAGATACATCTAAGATAATTCCATCCTCCTCCATCGTGATCATCAAGTTGAAGGATGAGTATGTCAAAGGAGATGAAAAACCATTTTCAGTTAGAGAGGTTGAAATATATAAGGATGCGACCTACTATCTTCTTAAAAACACCATTTCTCATGAACTTGGGAAAAGCTCAATTTCAAAAGAAAAAGAAAATGAAGAAAAAGAAAGTGCAAGGAAAGGAAAATGAAAATCCAAGTGAACAAGGAAGGAAAATTAAAGAAGAAATAGAGTCGCATATCACATTCCACCCACAGTTCATTCCTTCATATGGACATGTGGGTAGGATGACTCAACCTCCACTTGGTAGAGGCAGAGGCAGAAATAAAGGCAGTTCCAGAGGTGGAAGACCCCTTGGTTGGCCATAATCAGGGTTCATAGAGTACTTACTATTCACATAGACTTAGAATCCAGTTTAGAGTATGAGTCTAATGTGATTAGCATACCAACCAACCTCTCTCAGGGCCTCCAGATAGCGATGAAGATAGGGCCTCCAGACAAAGCAAAGTATTCGAATCAGATGCATGTAAAACTAACAGACAACAGTTGGGAATCTTAGCCCTAACCTCACTTTCATCCCAAAAAGTTGAAGGTTTGGTAGTTAAGGAAGCCCCTAAGTCTTCCAGTGATATGAAGCTGAAGAGATTCTTTTAAGGATCATTCTCCTCAAGTCCTGAAGTTGATGTAGAACTTGAGGAAAATTCATACAAAGAATTAATGGAATTACCGTTTGACTTTTACTAGCCTTGTGTTCATTCTTATACATAATGGTTTGGTTCCTCATACACGGTCCAGGAACAGGACAGAGTATTTTGAAAAGTTGTGGAATAATATAGGTAGGGAAGTACAATCAAGAGCATGACTAGGATTCGATACAATGGGTCCAGTCGATAATGACGATAATTGCTTAGTTGTTACTAATCATTTGGAGTCGAATAGGTTCTTTTCACACAACAACAACTCTTATGAGAATGTGAATTTAGAAACCTTAGATGATCTAGATGATCTCCAAATCAAAGATGCACAACCAAAATTTGAAGAGGAGATCCATTCAACAATTGACAAGCTTAAAGAAATTAACCTCGGGATAGAAGAAAATCCACGCCTGATGTACATCAGTTCGTTGCTGAATGAAGAAGAAACTAATGACTTAGGTAGGCTATTGACTGCATTTAAGGACTGCTTTGCATGGAGTTATGAAGAGATTTTGGGATTATCTCCTGGCATAGTAGTCCATAAGCTAGCAATAGATCCTAGCGCTAACCCTATCAAGCAACCTCATAGACTCATATGATCAGAAATTGAACACCAGGTCATTTCTGAAGTCAAGAAACTGATCAATGCTGATTTCATCAGGGAAGAAAAATACCCTACCTGGTTAGCCAGCGTTGTATCAGTTAAGAAGAAGAATGATCAAGTTCGTAGATGTATAAATTTTACGGACTTAAATAAGGCATGTCTTAAGGATGAGTTTCATCTTCCTATACCAGAATTAATGGTATACATCACCTCATCTCATGAAGTTTTATCTTTCATGGATGGGTCATCTGGCTACAACCAAATCAAGATGCCTTCTAAAGATGAAAGAAAGATTGCCTTCTGAACCCCTATCGAAATCTTTTGTTATAGGGTCATGCCTTTTAGCCTAAAAAATGTTAGTGCTGCATACCAACGAGCCATAACTCAGATCTTCAATGAACTCATCCATCATCAAGTTGAGTGCTATGTTGATGATCTAGTAGTCAAGTGCAGAGAAAAGGAAGACCATCTCTTTGATATGAGAGTAGTTTTTGAATAGTTAAGATAATATAACCTCAAAATGAACCCCCTGAAGTGTGCATTTGGAGTAGCTTCAGAGAAGTTCCTTGGGCTTATTGCCCGACATCGGGGAATAAAAATAGACCTAGAAAAATCAAAGCTGTCTTAGAAATGTCACCTCCTAAGAGTTTAACTCAACTCTGATCTTTCCAAGGATGATTGGCACATCTAAGACATTTTATTTCCAACATATCGGGGTGATGCAAGCCATTCTCAACACTTGTCAAAAAGGATGCCAAATTCAAGTGGGATGATAAGTGTCAGGATGCCTTTGAAGATATCAAGCAGTATTTGGTGAAACCGCTACCTAGGCCTCTATTCAAGTGTGCCACCATCCTTACACTGTATTGGATGACTCCCTTGGTACTCCTGCTAATGACGAAGGGAAGGAGAGTGCTCTCTACTACCTCAGCCATCTTCTGATTCCTATTGAAGTAAATTACCACCTATTGAGAAACATTGCCTAGCTTTGATCTTTGCCTCCTAAAAGTTACGACACTATATGCTTTCTCATAAGGTGAACTTGATTTCTAGAACCAATCCACTACATTATCTCATGACATGGCCAACACTATCTAGACGTTTGGCATGATGTGGTTATGTTGTTTAGATATACATGAAGCCCATGGCATTATAACCGAGGTACACTCAAGTCTGTGTGGAGCGCATCAGTCTGGTCTGAAGATGAAGATGAAGATTAAGAAACTAAGATATTATTGGCCTTCAATGATTACAGACTGCATGGATGTAGCTAGGAGATGCCATCAGTGTTAGGTGCATGGTGTGGTCCTCCACTAACCACCCAACATTTTACACCCTACATTGGCCTCATGGCCATTTCAGTGTTGGGTTACCGATATTATGGGTCTGATCGATCCTCCTTCTTCTAAGGGTCATCGATTCATCTTAGCTACCACCGACTACTTTTTCAAGTGGGCGAAGGCAATCCCACTCAGAGAGGTCACAACTCAACATGTACTTCAGTTTGTCAGGAACCATATCGTATATAGGTTCGGGGTGCCTCAATGAATTATATCTGATAATGGTACTGCATTCAAAAGCACCAAGATCAACAACTTCGCTAGAAGACACGGTATAGATTAGAGATACTCCACCATCTACTGCCCTAGAGCAAATGATTCAACAGAAGCATTTAACAAAACTCTCATCCAAATACTAAAAAAGACTCTTGATGATAACAAGCGGTAGTGGAATGAGCAATTAGTTGAAGCCTTATAGGCCTACCGCACCACATACCGACTTTTAACTCAATCTACCTCATTTTTCTTCATGTAGGGGTCCGAAGCCATTCTACCTTTAGAAGTTCAACTCCCATCACTAAGGATAGCATTGGGTAGCAAGATCACTATAGAGCAGAATGCAACGTTATGGTTAGAAGAGCTCGAAGGCTTGGAGGAGTGTCGTCTATGGGTGTACCAGAACCTCGAGTTGTACAAGGATAAAATGATTCAAGCTTGTAATAAGTTGGTCTGCCCTAGGTCTTTCCAAGTAGGAGAACTTGTGTTAGTCCTAAGGAGGCCAATTGTTGCCTATCAAAAGATGGGAGACAAGTTTGAACCACTTGGGAAGGCCCCTATGTCATAGAGAAGGCCTACCAAGGAGGATCTTATCAACTTATTGATTGTAAAGGGGAACACCCGATGCTTTCAATTAATAGGCTCTATTTGAAAAAAAATATTACAAATAAAAATCATGTTTGAAAATAATTCAATCAATCAACAAAAATTTCATTCCAATTCATCAAAATCTTCTCTTCTTCCAAGCGTTGTTTGCTTGTCTTGCAAATCCGCCACGGCGTGTTTATGGTAGGTGTAAGAGTCCCCCAACGACATCCTATCCCTCTCTCACAACATAAATACAATCAAACACATTTCTCGATGCTATTAGAATAGGTGTGAGAGAACCTTAGCTGCATCCTATTTCGATTAGCACAACTGAGTTAGGTGTAAGACAACCCGAGCGACATCCTTTCTTGGTGGGAATCCTGTTTGCAACCCGTGGTAGCATTTCATCAAAATCTCCAAGCGTGTTTAAGGTAAGTGTATGAGAATTCGAGCGACATCATATTCCCTTTAACATAAACACAAAAATAAACACATATCTTTTATCTCGGGCTACTTTGATGTGGGAGCAAGCCCCCTACGTCACTTACTCATTAACTGCTCTAGGTCGGGTCGACATGCTACCTCACTAATGTCTCACCCCAGTGGTCATTTATTGGAGGATGTGAGTCCCCACGCTTTCTTTCTAACTTGATCAGTACAATCCAACGAGCTCCTCATTAGTATGATAGACTTTACTGCCCAGCTAGTAAGCTACCCCATGTTGATTTTATTTAAAAAAGATGTGAGTCCTTGTGCTTTCTTCTTGAACTAATCATCATGATCTAGCTAGGTCGAGTATATTCAAGGTTTAGGATAAGTCCCCCAGAGGCTCCTTTCCTCTTGACTATGTTTGAGTTGATATAGGTCCTCCAACAGCATTCGCTTAGTTGTCGCCCAGCTAGTAAGCTAGTAAGCTATCCCATGTTGATTTTATTTAGAAATATGTGAGTCCCCATGTTTTCTTCTTGAACTAATCATGATCTAACTAGGTCGAGTATATTCAAGGTTTAGGATAAGTTCCCCAAAGACTCCTTTCCACTTGACTACATTTGAATTGATATAAGTCCTCCAGCGACATTCGCTCAGTAGTCGCCCTAGGTCAGATGGAACTTATCGAGCCAAAGACAGACTATCCCAGCAATCAGTTCTATTATAGGAGGATGTGAGTCCTCGAGCTTTCTTTCTAGGTAGATTGTTGCAAACCGACAGGCACTTTAGGTTGGTTGATGTTCGCTATGTTAACAGCAACTCACCCGATGGATACACCACTCTTGGCAAATGTAAGTCTCAGTGCTTTCTCCTTGAGTTGGCCACCGAATATCTATTTGATATATAACTAGCCATGTCATCTTCTCTAAGATTTTGGATTAAGCCCTTAGCGACCCCTCTCCCTGCGAGCATTCTATTTGGATCATGTCCTTTGCGACCTCATTTAGACACTACCCGAGTTACTCTTGGATTGGACAGTCCCCCTTTCCTAGTAGCCACCCCTGTGGTTGGAGAATTTGTTTAGCAGATGCACAGATTCTCCCTTAGTTTAGTAAATCTGAGATAGGTCTAAACTAATATAAGCTCCATCTCAGTTTGATCCCTCACAAACTAACAGGGTCCATGATAAACAACCAAACAAAATAAACAAATTAATTCTCTTGTAGATTAAGAATTCAAGCCCCCCAAAGGGCCCATTTTCCCAAGCAGGCATCCTATCTTTAGGGTGAGAACTCCTATAGAATTGCTCACTACTTGAGTTGAGATAAATCCCCAGGTCAATACTCACTCCGTAGTCACCTTTAGGTCGAGTTCGATCTATTTTTTCATAAGCAGGTTACCCCGACAGTCATTCCGCTTTGGAAGATGTAAGACTATGACGCATTCAGAAAATCTAAGATAGGTCTAGGCTAATATAAGCTCCTTCTCAATCTGATCCATCGTAAACCAACAAAATCCATTAAAATAAATAAATCTTAAAATAAAATTAATCTTTGAATATCTTTGAGCTGATTTAAGTCCCCTAGTGGCATTCACTTAATAATTTCTAGTCAGTTCGACTGTTTGCCAACCGATCACCCCAGTGGTGTCTTATTTTTAGAATATGTGAGTCCCCATACTTTCTTCTTAGGACTTGACCATTGCAAACTGAAAGGCACCCCTTTGGTTGGATAGTCCTACCTTTTGGTTGGTAGATTACTCCCTTTGGATGGGTAAATCTAAATTAGGTCTAGGCCTCCATGGCCCATACTCAGTATAGTCCATCATAAATCGATGGGACCCATCAAAAAAAATCTAAAAATAAAATTAATCTTGACTATCTTTAAGTCGATCTAACTCCCCCAGCAGCATTCACTCAATAGTCAGCCCTAGGTTGGGTTCGATCTGTTGCCTTGCCTATGGATCACACTAGCAACTGGTCCCTATTTTGGAGGATGTAAGTATACTATGCTTTCTTCTTAGTATAGCTATTGCATACCGAAAGGCACCCCTTTGGTTGGCTAGTCCTACTATGTGTTTGGTTGACTATCACTTTGAATTGGTAAATCTGAGCTAGGTCTAGGCCCCATGGCTCCTACTCAGTGCGATCCATCACAAACCAACAAGGCTCATCCCAAATCCAAAATTTAAAATCTGAAACAAATTCAACCCTCCTCTCCCAGTGGAGTCAAACAACAAACAATACAAATCTAATCAACCTCCCCCAGTGGAGTCAATCAAATCAAAAATAATCAAATCAAATTTCTCCCCAGCGAGACTCAAACCTCTCATCCCCTTCTGGATGACTTAAACCTACTTCTCTAGTGGAAGATTCACATACTCTATCCCTAGTGGATTCCTCCTTCCCTCTCTTATGTCCTTGACATAAGTAGAGCCACATCGCACTAAGCTCTAGATTTTTTCTACACCTTGGGTTAGGAGTAAACCATTTCTGTTAGTGCTTGTGATCGTTCGGTGTTGTTGATTATTTTGATCAACCTTAATACGCATGTGTTCCTTGTCGCCATACCACATCTGCCTTTGTTGACCTCATTTTTAGGATGAACTCTCAACCCCTCCATCTTACACATAGGACTCTCATAGACTTTAAGAGATCCTTAATCTTAAGACACATCTAGTGATTAAGTGGACACTCAACCTAGCCCTAGAGACTTAGAAGAGTTAGTCATAGGAATAGGTCATGTCTTACGGGTGTTAGGAAAATCTACCTACCCTATAACTTGAACCACATTCCTCACTTCATTCCTTCAAGTCAAACTCTAAATCAAATCAACATCAAACCTAAATCAATTCCAGCTTAATTGATTTTCTCCAAACACAAATCAATCCCACATGATTGAAATACATGATCAATTCCAAATCCAAAATCTTTCTTAAGCTTATTTGATTTCACCTTATGGACTTAACCAAACCAAATCCAAATCACTTCAAACTCAAAATATTTTCTCATAATCCATTTATATTGTTATTTATATTCAGAAATATAAATGAAATATAAATTCAAATAATCAAAACCAATTCAAAACTCAAACTCAAATTCAACCAAAATCCAACCTAAGCCTTTCAAGTCAAATTCTTGAACTTAGCCAAATAAAACTCAAATCAAGACAAACCCTTAATTTTTCTTCATGATTCAAATAATCCTTCGATCATGAATCCAAATATAAACACAAATTTCAATCATCAAATCAAAATCAAGCTAACCCAAGTCAAACTCATATTCACCCTTTTGACTTGAAGTTGACAAATGAATCAAAACCCATTTGACTTCAAATCTCTTACAAATGGATTTATATTCAATCATAAATCCATATGTGAGTTCAACCAAACTTGAATCAAGCCTGCTAAACCCAAACTCATCTTACTTGACCCAAAGTGGCCAATTTGACCTACATGAACCAAAATCCAATTCAATCCAAATCAAAGTGAATTAAGCCAATCCAAACTTCATGACATGTTTGTTGATCATCATAGGTTAATCAATTGTCATGAATTGGGTCAAACCAAGTCAAGCTAGCCTGTTGACCAAGTCAACCCTTTAACCCATATGAACCCAAACTAGCCAAATTACAACCTAAACTAAATTGATTATAAATAATGGCTCAAGTTCACTCCAAATTGATTATTGAACTTGACCAAAGCCTTAATTAAACCTAATTTGACTAATTGGCCAACTAGACCCAACCTAGCCCAATTGACCATAAACCCAACTTGACCTAAAATATCAAATCAAGCCAAAATCAAATCAAACCAAAATTCTTTAAAACTAAAGCTTGCAACAGATTCCAAATGATCAACAAAACCCAAACCAAGCCATGATTCAAGCCAATTTGGTCAAATTGGTCAACTTAGCCCAAATTGACCTAAAGGATCAAATTGGCCAAAATCTAAATTAAATCCAAATTAAACCAAATTAATTGAAACCAATTAACCCAATGCAATCAAAATGATTATTTGAACTTGACCCAACTCTTGGTTTGACCTAATTTGACCAATTGGTCAACCTAACCTATTTTGACTCGATTTGACCTAAATGGGTCAAATTAACCCAAATTAAACAAAATGAACTTCAAATGACATGAAATTTGGTCCAACTTACTTTTGACTCATTTCAAATCTACTCAAATAAAATTCAATACCAACTAATCACTTTACCCTTGGGTCAAGGGCATCCCATGAGAAAATACACTTTTTCAAGTGGTCATTTCTCTTCTTTTGTCACTTGACAGTCATCCATTAGTCCACATATGCACCAAGGACACTGATTTTCTAGCTCAAGGAGTGGTTGGGGCATCCATGACTCATGGGGAGGTGAAATCACCTCACCTCTCCCATTAGAACACTTGGCATGAAGGAATCTCACCTCTCCTTGGCTACGACACCCATTTGTCCTTCATGGCAGCCACTTTTCATGCCTTAGCCAACCAAAGTGAGCCACCTAGGATGATTCTCTTCCATTCTCAACTACCCTAAGCTATGGAGCCAAGAATTCAAAGTAAAGAGGGATTTTCACTCACTTTTCATTCCAAGGCATTAGAGACTGAAGCATTCACCCATTCCTCTCATTCTCCCTCTCCTAGAGCTCCCAAACCCATTGGCAATCACCCCCACCTCATTTTGGAGAGAAATACTCCAAAACTAAGTGGATTTCGATGAGGAAATGGAGATCACCGGTGAAAACTTCATTTTGACATGAAGGCAAAGATCCGAGCTCATTCTAAGGCCTCTTCTCTTGCTCAATAGCATGCTCGAGTCATCACCCCAACCGGAAATCATCCCCCGTGAGGTAACTTTTAAAAAGCCGTACCGGCCTTTGAATTGTTTATTTATGATAATTTTTGTGCAATTTTTAGGAATTTACCCTAGATAATCCCACATTTTTACTTTAAATCATCCTAATTAGAAAATAGAATATTTTCGGTGTGAATTGACGCAAAAATGAGTCCATTTGGACAAGTTTTCACTTAAAATCTCTCATTTTTTTCCATAATGCCTCTGATTTTACTATTCATCACTGGCAGGTAGTAGCAATCGTCCGATCCCGCCGTTTGTGGATCGAACAGTTCGGATCGCGCATGGATCACGCATGGATCGCGTGATCCGGGCCTTCGGATCACTTGATGCAATATAGACCGTCTGATCCCACGGTTCGTGCAATTAGACGGCTTAGATCACACACTGATCGTGCACTGATCGCGCGATCCTAGCCTCTGGATCATGCGATCCGATCTTTGATCAGAAGGTCTATATTAAACCGTGCATCATGGTCGCTATGCTGACTCAATTCTTCTCGACGCTACTTAGCACCGAATCATGCGCCACAGGCGCGTGCACGTGCCGTGCACCACATGGCGCCGTATGCGCCACTATGCTAAATAGGAAAACCAGATATTTCTTATTTAAAAAAGTATTTAAATTACCTGAAGCTTCAAAAATTCATTGAAAATAAAATACTTGACAAAAAATTACAAAAAATGGCTCGTTGGATTCATCATTCCGAGATGAATCCAACAAACCCAAAATCCTCAAATTTTATTGAATATTTTGAGCTTAATTTCAATTTTAGTAAAAATCAAATTTCATTAATTAAACCAAAAATACATATTAGATTAAGTTCAAATTTTTAGAACTTAAAGCTGAAGTTAAAATACACCTACCATAAAAATTTAAAGTCAAAAGGATCTTTGGATTAGAATATATTGAATTTTGAGTTTCAAATAATTTATTTTAATAAAATAAATTAACAAACTTCATAAAAATCACTTAAATCAACTAAAACTTCCTTACTTCATAACTAATTGTAAAAAACTCCAAAAAAATACAAAATCAGGTTTATCTTAAAGATAATTCAGAGGAGAATCCAATAAAATTATTTCTAATTAAATTTAAATAGTAGATTTTCCTTAATTTGAGTTTATTTAAAAATTTAATAACTCTAATTACTCCCTAATGACTTCATTAATTAATTCTAAACTTCTCAAGCATGTTTATTAGGATGACTTCTATCTCCTCTATTTTTCTTGAAATTTATTAATGAGTTAATTAGAAAATTAATTAATGAACCCCCAATCACTCTGTTAATGTAATTATGGTTAATTAAGCATGTGAACATTGGTTTAATTCCTTGATTAAGATAATTATATATTATTTAAGTGATTAGAAGGTTTATGGAATGATTTTGGGATATTTTATTTAAGCTATTCTCTAAACCCCCTTTCTTCCTTAATCCAAATCTAATTAAAGGTTAATCCACTAATGATATACCTAATTAATCAAATCAAATTCTCAAAACCAAAATTAATCTAGAAACTCAATCAACCCTTCTTGGGTAGATACTTAGGTGTTCAATGACCTAAGTAGCTTAAGGAAATCAAATCTAGCCTACATGTGTGGGAAAGGTTATGAAAGTATTTAAATTAAACCCTTTAGCTTAATTAATCATTAATTGTGAGCCAAATGCATTAGGCCCCTTTCTTTCTTAGGTGCATTGCTGATTTAAATTACTTATGATTTTATGTTATACATTGGCTCATAATTATTTGATTAAATTTGTTAAAGTGGTATAGGTAAGGGGTAATTAATGAACTCAATCTACACCTTAACCTAACCAAAGCATAAAATTGATCTAATTACCTAAAAATTAAACTAAAATAATACACACATGTGGGAATGAGTTAGGACTAGCAAACCTTTTCATACTTTCCTAATTCAAATCAAACTCAAAATAAAATGAAAGTCTCTTTAAACAATTTTTTATTCTCTTTAAATGATCTTACTTCATAAGATTGTCTTTAGGAATTAATTAGGGTGAGTGAAGCTACATGCTTACATCACTTTATTTCTTTCCTAGCATGTTAAATGTGTATGTCATATGAAAATCATGCATTCATGTCTTTTGATAATAAAATTAAAATTAAAAGCTTCCTTTATGTCAAATTGCATGTTTTGGCTAAAGTAAGATATGAATGGCTATTATCACTACAATATCCAAAACTATTTTCAAAACTTATAAACCAAACATTACAAATGAAAAGTATACTATCTATAAGTACTTATGAGCTTGCATGTGAATAGTATAAAATTTGTTATGTGACTTTTTCTTCTCTTTCTTAAAATAGGTTTGTGTAGGATTTGAAAAGTGTATAGTCCATTTGAAAAGGACATGACACTTGTTTGAAATCTATTCCTATACACTCCTATGTTATGATTCAAGAAGGAATTACACATCACACGTATAAATTAAACAACCAAAATCAAACAAACATAAACTTTTTGCATGATTCTCTTTCCATGCATTTCTTTTTGTACATACACATGTATTTAAGAAAAGTGGTATATTAGTCTGGACAACCCTAGGGTTGTGAGGCTTTAAGTAGCCATAAGTAGGTCTTGTACCTTACACCCCTGATACTAACAATGGCATCGTACTCACTTATGTCTTTTATACTAGTAAATATGCATATGAAAAATGGATAAAAGAATCACTCTCTTCTACTTAACAAAATCATACATACATGAAACATTCCAAATTTCCTTAAGCAACCTCTCTTAGCATTCTCTTTCCATGCATTTCTTTTTGTACATGCACATGTATTTAATAAAAGTGGTATATTAGTCTAGACAATCACGGGGTTGTGAGGCTTTAAGTAGCCCTAAGTAGGTCTTATACCTTACACCCCTGGTGCTAATAATGGCGTCGTACTGACTTGTGTCTTTTATACTTGTAAATGTGCATATGAAAAATGGATAAAAGAATCACTCTCTTCTACTTAACAAAATCATGCATACATGAAACATTCCAATTTTCCTTAAGCAACCTCTCTTAGCATTCATTATTAAGGTGTGCTAAATACTTGCATCGCATGTATAGATATGCTTAGGATTCATTTATGTGCATGATACAAATTTGGGAAAGAAATAAAATATTGTGTGTTTTGTGATAGTAATTTACTTTACTTAATATTAAAATGTCTTTCTTTTTTAATAGGTTTATTTTGAGAAAATCTAAACTTATGATTAATTAAAATACATAATAAAACATTCACTAAACAAAAATCATTAATGAATCTATCTTAGAAATCACTTAAGGTAGGGAGGAAATAGAAGCTCTTTTCTCTTTTCCTCTCTTTATAACGTTTAGTAATTAAGTAGGTTCATTTAAACCAAATCAAATCATCAAATAAAATTAACCCATATCAACTAAACAACTTAAATGAGACTACCCTCCTAATTTGAACCTTTTCACACATAGAAAATCCTAACCTTAAAGCCTAGCTAAGCATACCACACAAACCTTATATGGCACACACATTAGGCTAAGTCACCACTTCTAGCCCTATGTTAGGGCGGTGCATGGTTTGATATTTTATTTTATTTTGTGATGTGATATTTTAGTCTGGATATTAGGGTGTATGAGCATAGAATGAATGGTAGGATGATTTATTCTAATCATTATCTTCTACAAGGGATTGTGCTTAAGGGGCATTGTGATAAAAAATATAGCTGCTTTTGTTATGCAAGTTGCTTATACCCCTAAGCATAATCCAAAATAAGCCAGGTGGACTCGATTACCCATGTGTGGGGTGCTAAGTCCAATTTAACCATATACATGCTTGGGATTGTGTGGTTTGTTTAGTTAATATCTATTTTGCAGGTTTTAGTTATATTTACTATTTCCTTTTTCATATAATTTTATAATTAAGATTTTAAAATGATTATTATGGGAGATTAGGATAAACATTGGTCATAAGATTACATCTTATGTACCATGTAAAGCCTTTAGAGCATCCACATTCCACCATCCAAAAGAAGGAACCAAATGAAGAAATAAGAATGAAGAAATGAAAAATGAAGACTCCTATAACATGAATTCCTTACTTAATTATAATTAATTCATTTGTAATCCAGGTTGAATAAGGGTAGAGCTCAGCTACCCAATTTATTTTTTAGGTTTGTGCGATGGTGTCCAACCACACTTGGCTTTTTATTCTTTTACGTTAGCTTTATGAAATGTTTGATATTTTGTTTAGCTTGTGCATTAGAAATGACATGTTTTCCTAGTTTCTTTCTTGCTTTGATGTATGACCTATAGGATGATTATGCTCTTAGGGAAAAATAAATCTTCTACCAAATTAAATAACTCATAACCTCACCTAAAGCTTAGGCTATAAATCAAGATAAAAGAATTAGCAACCTCTTAGCTGGATGTTAGCTTTTCTTTCCTAACATCATGCATAAAAATATATTACTTCACTCTTGAATTGGAGGGCTTCCACCTTTGCCAAAGAACTTGGCTTGACCTATGAGATCCATGGTGGAAACACACCTCCTTATCTCGCTAATTTTTGTCCCATAATCTTATTTCTCATGCATTAGACATATGAATCTTATAGCTTGAGTCAAATGATTGTCCGAAATAAAAATAAAATATATGAAAATTTTGCATTAGATTTAAGTCATTTGAAGCATGTCCTTACATGATCTAGTCTCTTTAGAGAGTGTGTTTAAGGACTTAGTCTCTTTCTAAATAAATAATAGCCTAGCTATCTTGCATAAAGCATAAGACTTGCTTACATGTATTTAAAACTATAGGAAGAGTTAGTTGGTGGCCACCCCCAGGCAGTTGTAAGTCCAACAGTCGGGTGGTTTATTCTCTCTTGTGGAGGTAAACCATAGGCCCATTTTCACCTTAGATTTAGGTCATGTCTTAGCCCTCGCCAAAGCTCCCAAGATTTAGGTTCTAAAGTTGTTATTTCCCTTCGGGGCTGTGAGCATAAATCCTCACCTCTTAGGCATTTCCATGACCTTGCATCATGGAATTATAAACCATAAATTTCTAGTAAAAATCCAACTCAAACAAATAAATCCTTTTCAAATTTTAAAAATATAAAGCCCAACCATAGGATAGTTTTAGATGCTCGCCAGGTTTCCTAACGTCGTGAGCATCTCCTACTTATCTTCCTTTTGCTTTGATAATAACTCTCTCCCTTTCATTAATCCCATCTGATCTTCCAAAATAAACTAATTTATTTATAGTCTAACCTTCAAAATCTTTGGAGACAATGATGATTTACCTTAATCGAGAGTATTCTTAAGAATCTCACTCCTTATGATGTAATTAACTATGAAGGCTTGCCTATATAAGGAACTTAACAAACCTGGTTTAAAATAAATCCTACTTTACTTTTTTATGTAAAGTAGGGGAAGAATCTCTGGTACATACAAATACCCATAGTCCTTAGGAGTCCTTATTCAAGTGATTAGGTCCATTGTAGGGTGGTGACTTCTACCTTTTGAGATAATACACTCGTACCCGATCACCCTAATAAGAACATCTGCGGATCTATGTGATGTCCCAACTAAAGGTGTATATTTATGTTTTCATTTATCCTCTTCAAATGGATAGATGAAGGCAGAAATATTTAACCACAGGGCACTCTATTTTAATCACATCCTTTGCGACCCCATTTAGACACTACCCAGGTTACTTTTGGATTAGACAATCCCCCTTTCCTAGTATCCACCCCTGTGGTTGGAGAACTTGTTCAGCGGATGCCCAGATTCTCCCTTGGTTCAGTAAATTTGAGATAGGTCTGGGCTGATATAAGCTCCTTCTCAGTTTGATCCCTCTCAAATTAATAGGGTCCATGATAAACAAATTAAATAAACAAACAAAATTTTTGCTTGTGGATTAGGAATTCAAGCCCTCAAAGGGCCCCTTCTCCCAACCAAGCATCTTATCTTTCGGGCAGTGTCAGCAGAACTCCCTATAGGAATTGCCTGACTACCTAAGTTAAGATAAATTCCTAGGTTGGTACTCACTCCGTAGTCGCCCTTAGGTCAGGTTCAATCTATTTTGCCACAAGTAGGTTACCCCGACAATCATTTCACTTTGAAAGATATAAGACTATGACGCATTCTTTTTAGCATGACTACCGCAAACTGACGAGCAGCCTTAAGTCGGGTTCGATTTGTAGCCCAAAGCAACTGATCCCCCCAGTGGTCTTTTATAGTGGAAGATGTGAGTCCCCGAGCTTTCTTCCCCTGAATTGATCATTACAAACCAAAAGGCATTCCTTTGGTCGGATAGTTCTCCCATCGGCCGGGAAGCTACTCCATTTAGTTTAGTAAATCTGAGATAGGTATAGGATAATATAAGTTCATTCTCAGTGTGAACTATTGCAAACCAACAAAATCCATCCAAAGACTATCCAAATTTTGTGATTTTATTCTTTACAATTTTTACCACTTAGTAAAAATTGTAAAAAATGCATCATGAAGGGATTTGACATGAATGAATTGATTCATTAGAACTTATTACTGCTTTCTTTTTTTTATTCGGACATTGACTCAAGCAGATAGTTAATGTATAATCTCATAGGGTCATGTTCTATTAGTAGGAAGAAAATAAAGATTCTTTTTGGGAGAGATAGCTGAGTGGTTGATAGCCCTAATTTTGAAAATTGGTATAGTTCTTAACAAGTAACTATTGAGGGTTTGAATCCCCCTCTCTCCTTTTGCTTACTAAAGAAATTCCTTCTTTACTCATTTGGACTGGCCCCCCTTTTATGATAAAGGGAATGGCTTGGCTATCTCGCTTAGCCAAGCCATAATAGAAAAAAGAACAATACAAAATAGATTTATAGATATAAATAATAAAATCTCACCTAAGTGGGGTCATGGAAAGAACAAGTTCCAAATCACAATCGATTCCTTTTTTAAACCCCGCTGTAGCTGCACGTGCCCTTCTTGCATGCCACAAATGTCCCACAAATAGGAAAATTCTTAGAACAAAATGAGAGGTAGCTAACCAACTTATAGGAGATACATAATTGATTGCATTTATCTTGGTAGCTATGCCACCCACAAAATTTAAAGAACCTAAAGGAGCATGAGTCATATATTCTGCTAAGCATCATTCTTGCCAAGGCTGTATGTCTTTTTTAAGCCTACTCAACTCCAAACCATTGGGACCCCTTATTGGTTCTAACCAAGGAACATGAAGATCCCAAAAATGCATAGTTTATCCCCCAAAAATAACATCTTCGGTCGGAGAACGCATTAGATATTTACCTAAACTAGTGGGTCCTTAAGCAAATCCCATCCAAGACGTTGGTCTCTCACTAGAAAAGTAAATGCTTTAGCTTGAGAAGCTTTTGGCCCAGTTGGACCGTAAAACTAGCTAGGATAAGTGGTATTATTGAACCAGACAAAATAATAAGTAATGAAACCAAAGATAGATATAGCATCTAAACTATATGACAAGTAAGCATCTCCAGACCATAGAAATGCATGGCAAGCCCATGCAAAAGGTTTGGTTAAAATATGCTAAATTCGACCAAGAATACAAATAGAACCTAACCAAACATATCCCTCAATTATATCTTCTAAATCGTCCACAATAACAATCCATCCTTCTCCCCCAAAAGGGGATTTTAGTAAATAACCAAAGATCACGCTTGGGCTAAGGGTCAAGTTGGAAATTTTTCTTACATCTCCCTCCGGGTGCCCAGGTATCATATACGCTTCCAAATTATAGAACCTTGAGTACTAGAAGAAAAGCACCTATACCTAATAAAATTAAGTGAATACCCAAATTGTTGTCATTTTATTTCTATCTTTTCCATAACCGAAGAATGGAAAGGATTCTTCAAGAGTTTCAGGTCCTAGAAGTGCATGATAAATACCACCAAAGCCTAAGAGAGAGGAAATTAAGTGGAGTACTCTAGATACAAAGTAAGTAAAGGCGTCGATAACTTCTTCCTCTAGACCTACTCCCCACCCTAGAGTAGCTAAGTGCTGAAGTAAAATCAATCCTTGTTCATACATAGGTTTCTTTAGTACAAAATGAGCCACTTCAAATAGGTTCATTGCTCTGTCTCAGAATACGATTAATCTGGCATGAGCTACATGAGCCCCAAGTAGTTTACCGGACAAATTTATAAGTTTCGCATTCCCGGCCCACCAAGCGAAACTGGTGGTTTCTTTGTCACGACCAACTAAAGCTAAAGTTCCATTAAAGAGCATTTCCATGGAGTAGAACCTCCTCAAGGAATATAAGGTTTTCATGAGGCTGATCCTGAGCCACCATCCAAGCATGAATACCTTCGTTTAAGAGAATAGTTTTTGTGTAGAAAATTTCAAATTTAGGATCTTCTGCTGCATGGATTTCTTGTGAAACAAAGTCATAGGCACGTAGGTTCAGAGTCAGACCGACTACCCTAATAGCACTCATCCATAAATCAGTTACTGGCAGAAATAGCATAAAGAAATGTAAACAATGTTTTTTTGAAAAAGCAACCCCAAAGATTTGGGAGCAAAAATGATTAGCAGTGACCATTGAATAAGTCTCTTCAGCTTGAGTTGGGTTAAAAGCACAAAATGTATTTCCACCATCACCATCTTTGAATAAGGTATTTTCTACGGTGGCGCCATGAATAGCACATAGTAGAGTAGCGCCTAAGACTCCAGCAACTCCCATCATATGAAATGGGTTCAACATCCAATTATGAAACCCTTGGAAAAAAATGGATGAATCAAAATATAGCTGCTACACCAAAATTGGGTGCAAAGAACCAACCAGATTGACCCAGTGGATAAATCAGGAATACAGAAACAAAAACAACAATTGGAGTAGAATATACAATTGCATTATAAAGTTACAATTAAACAGAACAAGCAAGTTCGAATTGACGTAACATGAAACATATTAGACCGAAAGCACCATGGAGAGCAACAAAAGTCCACATACCACCTAATTGGCATCAGCAAGTAAAATATCCTTATGCTTCAGATGCATAGTAGCAACAAAGAATGTGCTAAACTATTTGCAGGAGTAGAAATGAGAGCCATTAAGAAATTACAACCTTCCAAATAAGAACTAGCCAATCCATGGGTATACCATGAAGTTACAAAAGTTGTACCTGTGAACCAACCCCTAAAGCAAAATAAGCACAAGGAAAGAGAAATAGGCCAGACCAGCCTACAAAAATGAAACGGTTCCTCCATAACTAATCATCCATAATATCAAATAAATCATTTTTTTCTTTGATAAATCTACCAAGGGCTATGGTCATAGTGATCCTCCAATTCGACTACTTCAAGCATTTCCGAACAATTCATCTCATTTCCAGGGCATGTGGTATTTCAACTATTTATGGATGATTCTTCGTTCAATGCCCTTTTGCAATGGGTTCAAAGATCCAAATAATTCTTTTTTTTCTTTTCTATTTTAATATTACAATGTAGTACATAGCAAGGACTAATCGAGTCAAACTCATAAACTAAGCGGTTTTGTGGTCCAATAGAAAAGAAAAAAAAATCTAACCATTAGAAACCTGAATTACCCACAAATTCACTATCTTTCCCTATCCCTAAATTAAAGATTAAATAAGGATAGACTAGAAATGAAAACTCCTTATTCTCACATTAATTCTCTATTCCATCGGTGTAACAACAAAACAATATCTCATTCTAAATCAAGGAAAGATATTAAATATCCATATTTGAAAGATATTTTTCTTTTCTATGTAGTGGAAAGGAAAAAAAATAGCGATATAGTTCTATGGAGCATCCATTAATAAGAGAAAACAAGAAGATGAAATCAAAAATAGATTTTTTACTTGTCTGGTCCAATGGTATAAGGAAATAAAAAATTTTATTTCTACAATTGAATCTATATCGAATTTAAATATCGAGTAGCTGATATACTAATGATTCCATGGGTTAGGTCCACTTACTTTTTATTCCTTTTCAATTTTACGATGGTTTTGATAGAAATAATGGTGAAGTAGGAATACTTTGGTTTGGCGATTCATAATAGGGATTTTCTATTTATGTCTCAAGACAAAAAAATAAAATAATGAGATAGGAAGAGGATGACTATTTTATTACGGAGAAGACTCCTCTTAATAAGAACTTATTCTAATCATAATGGTGGTCGTTCTCATTTTATTTTAGAAATATCAAAATGATTTCTATTCCACATTGAAAAATGAAGACTTAGATTTGAGTTTAGTGGAAAAAGCCCTTTAACAGATTTGAACCGCTGACTTACGCCTTACCATGGCGTTACTCTACCAATAAGTTAAAAGGGCCTTTTTTCTTTTTCAATTCATGAAATAAGCATCTTCATCTTCCATTGTGATTCTATTCTATATGCATATATAGAATAATGGAACAATTAATTTGATTTATATAGGAAGTGGGTAAGATTCATATTTTGTTAAAAAAGAAAAGAAAAAAGAAATGCATTGGATTGTTTCAAAGTTAATCCTACTTGCTTTGTTGACTTTTCCATCAGAACAAGATTCACTTGATTGATATATCTGACATATATTCAAGATCTTTTCTTGAATCATGTGATGGTGGATTCATAACCTAAACCAAATTCTTTTACAAAGAAGATGTTTAAATCCTTTTTTGCTTAGTGTGAGATAGCGATAGGCATAACTCATCTGAATGCTGAACAAAGTAATGAGTTCAAATTAAAGAAAAGAAATGAGAGTTTGACTCTTTTTTCTGTTGAATTAATAACTCCCTAAGCTGAAGGGATCTTATACTTTGTTTCATTTTTGTTATATTTCATTTTTGTTATATTTCATTATTGAACGAAATTAGAATTCTACTTTCTTTTCTTATTATTACGCTTAATATTACCTTATACTTTAATAACGATACATAAATATTTTTTATAAGACTTCCTCATGTATACTTTAATATATAAAATATATATGAAATATACTTTCATTTTCCTAAATTAGTAACTCATATTAAATATAATAATAGTTATATTAAAATATGCAATATAAATATGACTTTACCTTTACTTTAATATTTCATATTACTATAATATAAATAGAATATTTATATACTATACTACTACTTTATTTCTACTTTATTTCTTTATTTACATTGACTTTCTTATTAACTTGACTTTATTTAACTTTCTTTAAATTACTTCAATATGAATCTAATTTCCATTATTGAAATGGAATTTTTTATTGAATTTGAATCTATTTTTATTGAATAGATTTTCATCTAATTTTCATTTATAATATCATAGAATCTACATATAATATATAGTATCATCTATATCTATATATAGTTCTATAGTTCTAGGATAGTAGAATATTTATGGGAGTATGGGATAGCTCATTCATGAATGAACCATCAAATCCAAAGAATTCTATGGGATCATAGCATAAAAGTAGTAAAGATTCCTCAGATCTAGTCATACATTTGATTCTAATTTTATATTTTATATATTGATTCTATATATTGACAATGACAAAAAACTACTCATACTATTGTCATAGTATGATGACAGTCGGGACGGGCATGCCCTCATCGTCTAGTGGTTCAGGACATCTCTCTTTCAAGGAGGCAACGGGGATTCAACTTCCCCTGGGAGTAGTGGACTACGAAAGGAAGTAGGTCATGGATTATTAATAAACCTAGAATTTATTCTTCCTGGGTCGATGTCTGAGCGGTTAATGGGGATGGATTGTAAATTCATTGGTGAGATGTCTACACTGGTTCAAATCCAGCTCGGCCCAAGAATTTGTCACTCCATGAATCAGATCTAAAAAATTTGTCCTCTATAAACATAAATTCTGGATCTGTATAAAATAAAGAAAAAGAGTCCATTTTTTCTGATCCATTCTTTTATTTTCATTTGCAATACGGTAAATACAAGAAAATAACCATAGATTACTAGTAATCTATGCCACTCTCACTAAAGTCCATATCTATGCAAATAAGATATTCCTATAGAATTCATGTTTCTGTTGCATCACGATAAAAAAATGCTCTTCTGAAATCTTAAAACTATGTATGCCATGCATATGGCTTGGATTATAGTTCAATCGTTTAGAGCATCACCCTGTCAAAGCAGGAGCTGCAGGTTCGAGCCCCGTCAGTCCCAAACTGATGAATTGATTAACTCATCTCTCTTTTTACCGTGAAAGGGATGACGGGGAATGAAATATAATCTCTAGGGGAAATCATTATTTCTTTTATTTTTGTTTTGCATTTTTCATCAAACAAGTATGAAAATTTTGATTTATTCTACTATCACCGATTGATAAGGGAAAAACATATGTAGATTTGTAAAAAATTTTCTTCTTACTAATTATTAGAGTAAGGCAGATTATATTCAATATTAAGTATTTGAAGAGCGACCATACTTGTCTTCTTTTCTTTTTTATTATTATTTTTGTGATAAACGAAATGGAATAGAGTATCCATATTTTGGCCAAGAATACAGACACAAATTGTCTTCATTTATTATAAACAAAAAAATGAACTTCACATAATTATCTCAATAGAGTACTTTTTGGGTTTAGATGACCTTCTTTCATTCCGAACAGACTTTGTTTGGGCATCTGCAATGACTAATTGGAAACAATCTATCTTATTCTCATCCAAATTGCACACTACATTGTTTTATGTATGTGTTCTAGTTCCAATTCAAGAAGGAAAGAAGGAGGATACTAATAAAATACAAACTAAGCAATGCCCTTTTTGAAGGAATCTGTTGGAATATTCTATTTTTGATACTTCATCCATCCTTTTCTTATTTCCATCTCATTTCTACTACTATTTCTTTTTTTATTTACATATTGTATGACATATAGAATATTGGACATATGATTATATACCTCATAATTTTATGTATATTTTATCTACTTTTCTATTTTATATATAACATATAAGTAAAATAAGTAAAGGAATAAAAATGAATAATTGGATAAGTGTACAAGAAAAGAATAGGTGATAGAAAAGGAAAAGTGAAAAAGTGGGAAAATGAGATGGGATTTCTGATACAATAACAATAAAGAATCCTATTTTTACTCTGCACCATTGATTCCACTATGATTATAAATCAATAATTTAAAAATTCCTTCATTTCATAAAGATAGGGGACATCATTTGCATGGATATAGTAAGTCTCACTTGGGCTGCTTAAATGGTAGTGTTTACATTTTCTCTTTCACTTGTAGTATGGGGAAATTGTGGGCTTTAGAACTAGAAAGATTTCTAATTTAGTACTTTACTGAAAAATCTATTTGTATCAATTGTAATCATTTTGCAAAAGTTTAAAAAACTTGAATTACTTTAGTTTATCTATATTTAGATATTAGTTTTTTAGATAAATTACTACTATTAGATTTCTAATTAATCCTCTATTAAATAATTCAAATTAAATAAATAAATAGTTTTCTTTTATTATTATTTATTATTAGTTATTATCTATATTATTTTAATATTCTTAGATTTCTATAATTCTCTAATATATGATATGTATATTATATGGTATTTATATGGTATATAGTATATGCCTGTATTCTTCCTACATTAATTCTTTCTGATGGGGGATCCATAAGCATAAGAAGAGATATAAAGAATCATGAATTCAAGCAGTTGGGCTTGCAATACTTTTGGATTGATCAAAATGTATATAAATGGGTGTAGAGAAAAAATAGAAAATTCAAGTGTTTTTTCATTTTGAAGTATGTCTAATATATATTATTACTTAGATATAAATATCTATTGTCAATTGATCTATATCAGAGAAAGCTTCTTTTTGTATACAATACAACTGTATGTTTTATGTACTAAGAATATGAATGAATATGAAATATTCTACAATACTCAATTGTATAGTGTGGTAGAAAGAGCTATATATAGCTCTTTCTACCACACTATCTCAGATACTGATTCCACATTTCATTTAAGACTTAACTAGAGTTTTAAACCCTTTCATTTCTTCAATCATTGATAAAAATGAATAATTCAAGTTTCATTCAAATTAATCATTTTGGCTGACTGTTTTGACGTATATGATAAGTAAAAATGCAGTAGGAACTAAAATGAATAGTGCAGTAGCAATAAGCACAAGAATATTGACTTCCATAATCTCTTTATTTTCTTATTTCACAATAATTCAGGATCTTATCCCATCGAGATGATAAAGTGGACTCCTATCAATTCAAAGGTATGATTTGCATCTTGATGATACTAACAATATTATAAATAACAATATCAAATAAAATTATCATCATGAATTGAATAGTCTAACATAGTATAACATAGGAAGATCTTTTATCTATACTCAATCTAAATGAAATAGAAAGAAAACTAGGTTTCTTACTTATGGTTCTTTATGAAACAATTTCATGAATCTACTGATAAAAAGTTCCTAGATTTGTTATTCAATAGAATTCTATTGAAATAGAAAGAAGTGAAAAAAAAGAAAATAGAATAGGAAAAATATAAATATAAATATAAATATAGTAAAATATATAAATAGTAAATAGAAAGAAGAGCCATTCAACCATTCTGATTAAATTTATGAGCAGCACTCGGAGCCTCTATTGAGTCTGAATACAAAGTATCTTCAGTTCTTTGTTTCAATTATTCAATGAATTTACCATTAGCCTATTCAATCTAATTTCATCACAAACACAGTTAGTAGACACTACCTCAATATTAAGAAAGTTCTAGTGTAAAATAATTAGGGAGTCTTTATAGTCTTTTTTAGAATCCTTTCTCCAACCTTAGTAGCCAAAAAAGAGTGTCTCTTAGGAACCTTTGGATACCAATATTTCTGACATCTTACTTTCATAGTTCTGATACCCAGAATGAATTCTAACTATTTCTTTTATTTGATTCAATTTAGAATAGCCCAAATCAATCATTAATAAGATTGGGTTGCTTCAGATTTCTTGGTACCTTTTTGAGCCACACTCAGAACCTAGATTTTGAGAAAAAGATTACAAGCTTTTATAGGCCTTATGAGTTCTCAAAATCAAGTATCACTAGACCTAGCCCTTGCTTATGCTTTTACGGGGAAAAATTCATCAAGTTCAATCAACAGGATTAATAAATTTCAAGTATTATTTTGTTGATCAGGAGACAAGAGATTGATAAAGGATTTGCAGTCCGCCTTACCACTTGGCCATGCCGCCAAATTCCATCCAAAATGGATAAAGATAAAGAAATTCTATTAATATATATATATATATATATATATATATATATATATATATATATATATATATATATATATATATATATATATATATATATATATATATATATATATACTTATATTCTATTTATTTATATTTCTTTATATTTTCTATTTCTATTCCTTTCCTCATTTTGTTTTGATTTAAATTTTTTACTTTCTTAATTTTTTTGTTTTTTTTATCTTGAATCCCATTGTACTTATCCTTTTCCAAAAAATTCTTCTTTTATTGGATCCTTTTTCTATCCTATCCTTTTCTTCGATTGATTTTATCTCAAAACACGCATCGCTTAAAAACTTACCTTCTCTATTCACTTTTCTATAGATCTATTGAATCTATAGAAAAGTGAAAAGATTCCCGGCCCCGATCATAGACTGTAAAATGCAGGGCAATTTAGAATAATTCATCCTTTATTTCATTAACTATTTACTTATTACTCTTTTACTATTTATTCTTACTTACTTTGAATTAGTGAACAACTCTTAATTTTGTATATCTATTTGTATTATCTTAATGGTTAATGGATGCAAAATCCAATTGATTTACGACTAATCATTATCAATTCTAATTATAAGAAAATATATGGTTATATGTAAACCCCATAACATAATTTTTTATATGTGAATACCATACCCGGGTCTATTTCTTATGCACATATCCCTCTATAGGATCATCGTACTTGAAAATGAATAGAAGATAGACATTATGATAGAGTGCGACCTAACCTATGTGGCACCAAGTTAAATTATCATAAAAGATATGATTTAAGGATAGCTAGATAGCTATATTGGCATGTACTTCCTAAATATTACTCCTATGACTATATACATAATACGTATGCAATTCCATTGTATTTTAGAAATTATACAATCAAAAAAATATTTGTGAATTCCTTTTTGAACATTCAATTGCGTGTGCTAAAAAAGGGGAAACTCTATGTTATTCCTCATTCTTCTATTTTTACCTCATTCATAGAGAGCAGATTGAATCCTTAATTCATTGATTTTTTATTTTTTTTACCCTTGATCGTAATATCATAATAAAAAAATAGGTATAAATTGTATCAATTTTGACATTCGATAAAAGACTCCATTAGCCTAAGTGATAGAATAATTCTCAGGAATGCTTTATCAATTTCCATTTCTTTTTATTTGTACCTGTCTCAAGCTCAAAGTTGAACTTGTATCAAAAATGCCCTCCATTTTTTTGTCTTGCTTCCGTTCATATGTATGATATATATGGATGGAGTTGATTTTAATTTTATGTGTTTTAGTAAACAGAATGTCCATTCCATCATTGCTAGATCAATCGATAGGGTTCGATGAATAGTGAGGCAAGACAATAATGAGATTTTTTCAATAAATAAGAAATTTCAGATTAAGATGCCCCTGAATGGAAATGAGGGAATGTCCACAATACATGGATTGAGTCAGATACAATTTGAGGGATTTTGTAGATTCATTAATCAGGGCTTGATGAAAGAATTTCATAAGTTTCAAAAAATTGAAGATAGAGATCAAGAAATTTAATTTCAATTATTAGTGGAAACATATCAATTAATAGAGCCCTTGATAAAAGAAAGAGATGATGTGTATGAATCACTCACATAGTCTTCTAAATTATATGTCCCCGTGGTCTTAATTTGAAAAACCGATAGAAATATGCAAGAAAAAGCAATTTTTATTAGAAACATCCCTATAATGAATTCTTTTGGAACCTCTATAGTAAATGGAATATACTGAATTGTGATCAACCAAATATTGCAAAGTCCCGGTATTTACTACCATTCATAGTTGGAACATAACAAAATTTTTTTCTATACCTGTACTATAATATCAGATTAGGGGGGAAGGTCGAATTTAGAAAGTGATAGAAAAGTAAGGATATGGGCCCGTGTAAGTAGAAAATAAAAAAAATATTCATTCTAGTTCTATCATCAGCTATGGGTTTGAATAGAAGAGAGATTCTAGATAATGTTTGTTACCCTAAAATTTTCTTGTCTTTCTCAAATGATAAAGAGAAAAAAAATGATTGGGTCAAAAGAAAATGCTATTTTGGAATTTTATCAATAATTTGCTTGTGTAGGGGGGGATCCAGTATTTTCTGAGTCCTTATGCAAGGAATTACAAAATAAATCATTTCAATAAAAATGTGAATTAGGAAAGATTGGTCGACAAAATATGAACCGAAGACTTAATCTTGATATACCCCAAAATAATACATTCTTGTTATCACGAGATCTATTGGCTGCTATGGATCATTTGATTGGAATGAAATTGGTAATGGGTACACTTGATGATATGAATTACTAGAGAAATAAATGTATTTGTTCTGTAGTAGATCTATTACAGGATCAATTTGGATTGGCTCTTGTTCATTTAGAGAATACAGTTCAAGGAACTATATGTGGAGCAATCAGACATAAATTGATACTGACTCTTCAAAATTTGGTAACTTCAACTTCATTAACAACTACTTAAGAATCATTTTTTGGCCTACACCCTTTATCTCAAGTTTGCAATCAAACTAATCCGTTGACACAAATTATTCATGGGAGAAAATGGAGTTATTTGGATCCTGAAAGATTGATGGGGCGAACTATTAGTTTTTAGATACGAGATATCCACCCGAGTCACTATGGACATATTTGCCCAATTGACACGTCCGAAGGAATCAATGTTGGACTTATTGGATCATTAGCTATTCATGTGAAGGTTAGTTATTGGGGATCTATAGAGAGTCCTTTTTATGAATTATCTGATAGATCAAAAAATGTACAGATGGTTTATTTATCACCAAATAGAGATGAATATTATATGGTAGTAGCAGAAAATTCTTTTGCCTTGAATCAGGGTATTCTAGAACAACAGGTTGTTCCAGTTCGATATCATCAAGAATTCCTAACTATTGCATGGGAAGAGATTCATCTTAGAAGCATTTTTCCTTTCCAATATTTTTCTATTGGAGCTTCCCTCATTCCTTTTTATCAAGCATAATGATGCAAATTGAGCTTTAATGAGTTCTAATATGCTGCACCAAGCAGTTCCCCTTTCTCTGTCTGAGAAGTGCATTGTTGGAACTGGGTTGGAAGGCCAAATTACTATAGATTCGGGATTTTCATAGCCGAACCCAAGGGAAAAATCATTTATCGATCAAAAGATAATTTTCTCAAGTAATGGGGATACTATAAGCATTTCATTAGTTATGTATCAACAATCCAACAAAAATACTTGTATGCATCAAAAAACTCAGGTTCAGTGAGGTAAATACATTAGAAAGGGACAATTTCTAGCGGACGATGCGGCTATAGCTGGTGGGGAACTCGCTTTAAGAAAAAAATGTATTAGTAGCTTATATGTCATGGGAAGGTTACAATTTTGAAGATGCGGTACTAATTAGCAAACTTCTGGTCTATGAAGATATTTATACTTCTCTTCACATCTAGAAATATGAAATTCATATTCATTTAACAAGCCAAGGTCCTAAAATAAACTTCTCTAAGACTACCTATAGGAGGAAGGGGTCAAGTTATCGATGTGACATGGATCCATAGAAAGGTAGTTTCCAATTCTAATCCAGAAAAGATTCGTGTATATATTTCACAA
This sequence comes from Cymbidium sinense, assembly GCA_021442155.1. NCBI lineage: Eukaryota > Viridiplantae > Streptophyta > Magnoliopsida > Asparagales > Orchidaceae > Cymbidium > Cymbidium sinense. The sequence continues at coordinate 117,240,587 of CM038220.1, read as the reverse complement.
AAATTTGAAATCAAAGTAGGTGATAAAGTAGCTAGAAGGCATGAGAATAAGGGTATAATTTCTAAGATTTTGTCTAGACAAGATATGCCCTATTTGCAAGATGGAATGCCAATTGATATGGTATTAAACCCATTAGAGTCCCTCATGAATGAATGTGGGACGATATTTGAATGTTCACTCGGGTTAGCGATCCTAAATAAACATTATAGAATAGGACATTTTGATGAGAGATATGAGCAAGAGGCCTCAAGAAAACTAGTATTTTGAATTTATATAAGAAAACAAAATATCCATGGGTATTTGAACCTGAATATCCGAGAAAAAGCAAAATATTTGATGGAAGAATGAAAGATCTTTTTGAACAACATGTTCTAATAGGAAAGTCCTATATCCTAAAATAAATTCATCAAGTTGATGATAAAATCCATGGACGTTCTAGTGGGCATTACGCAGTTGTTACACAATAACCCCTTAGAGGGAGGGCCAAACAATGGGGATAAAGAGTAGGAGAAATGGAACCAACCAGCAAAAAGTGAGGAATTTCCTAAGGGAACTTAAGAAAGAACTTCTAAGTAAAAAAGATTTACAGTAATAGATTGTTTTCCCTGAAGGGTGATGAGAAGAATTATAGGTTGAATTGTTAATTATGCCTAGATGTTGAATCAATGGAAATTTTATTGATAAGACCTCTTCAACTGTAGCCAATATCTTATTACAAATAATTTTGAAAACTTCAAGAGAAAAAAGGCATTTACCTATTACATAGATGGTGCAATTTGATTTTTTTCTTGTTTTTTTTTTACCTCTCATTCTGAAAAAATGTAGTTAGGAATAGAAAAAAAACAAATTTGTGAAAAAAAAACCTATGCTTCGTGAAGGTGAAGTTTAAACATAGAGCAATTCTTTCTATCGTGTATCCTCGATTGATGCAGCCTTAGATACTTCAATTATCAATTTTAGTATTAACTAGAAGGCTACATCTATAGGTTCTATATTGGAGGTCAATACTACTTTATTTAGTACCAATAGGTAGCATCGGGGAAAAAGCATTACACCTAGGAATCAAAACACAAAAACTTTGTTATAAATAACCATTTTCCTTGTCGGCATCGAGACTAAGAAGAATGGTTAGGAAAACAAAGATCGATCTCATTCGTACTTTTGATACCCGTATAACCATCAAAGACTGTTGAAGTGACTAATTCCTGGAAATTGTAAGCATTCAGTACAAAGAAATCTTTGGAGTTATCATTTCTATCTAGCACTAATATCATTATTTTGATTGGTGTTAAGAAAAAATTTCTTGTGGGAAGGTTGGCTAGAAATTTCTTGTAAAAATATTAGCTCCTGTTAGTTAATAATAATAATGAGAATAGTGAAATTTTTAGCACATGAATTATTCCTCTTAGTACTATGCATTTACAGGAGCCGAAGATTCTTTTACTAGATGAATGAAAAGTAACGGATGTTGGCTCAATCCAAATGAAATTATGCAGAAGTTTTACAGAATTATTATGAAGCTACGCAACCAGAAATTGATCCCTATGATCAAAGTTATATACTCTATAACATAGGTCTTATACACGCAAGCAACGAAGAGCATACAAAAGCTTTGGAATATTATTTTTGAGCACTAAAATGAAATCCATTTTTACCACAAACTTTTAATAATATGGTCGTGATCTGTCATTACGTGCGACTATCTTCATTATAGAAAGAAAAAAAATATAATCGTCTAGTAAATACTAGAAATAATATAGGCTTTCTACCTATGAATCATCCAAAGTAACGATTTTTATCAGCTGTAGCAAGGAAAAAGAGTTCACGAGAACCAAAAAAATTAGAAGAAATAGGTATGGCCTATATACTATATGCTACACTCAATGGATAAAGAGAAAGAGTCGAATTGATAGAGAAAGCATTGTAAAGATCCATTAGTAAGCTATTCTTTGGTAAATACAGTTCAGAACTGCTTACTTATGTCATTATATGGGATAAAAAAGTGATAAATCAACTTATGTAATAGAGTCGATCTACTAAAGTATTGAGCAGTGGTGTAGCATCAGATCCCAAAGATAGTAAGTTTTTTTTTCTTAACGGAGGAAGGTCTTTTTCAAAGATTCTATATAAATAGAAATATCATATACCATATATGAAATATGAAACTGAGATAGTTACCTTTAAGAAAATTCTAATGATATCGAGGGCTATCTTTGCTTCATTCTTCTGAAGGTGGGAGAAAAGATAAAACAAATCATTGATCCAAATTAGAATTTGAAAATTATGCAATAAACATCTTCAGATTAACCCAAGAGAAAATATAATAGATTGATGAGAAATTTAACTCAGTTAACATAGGATATATTAAGAGAATATGGGAAGCAAAAAGAATTGATTGCTAAGTTGTATGAGGTAGGAAACTATCAAGTATGGTTCTAAGGGAGGGAATTTACTAACCTATTCCTACCGGGGAAAATAGGCCATTCTACAAGGTGATTCAAAAATTGAGGAGGCTTGGTTCGATCAAGCTGCTGAGTATTGGAAACAAGCTATAGTACTTACTTCAGGGAATTATATTGAAGCACAAAATTAGTTAAAAATAATGATTCATTTTGAATAAGACCATTCTCTTTTTTTTGGATACAACAATCAAATTATAGAAATCATTCCTATAATAAGATGAAATCAAGAATTTTATTATATCCTTTCTTTATAAATTTAGAAAATCATTTGATTTTGTACATTTTCTATGGTATCTCATATGGATAAATGCTACAGATACCATATAGCATAGAACAAATAAAGCTATTTTAATAAATCTTATGAAGTCTAAAATGAAAACAATTCAAAAATAATTTAGAATGAAAAAAAAGAAAATAAAAGATAAAAGAAACTAGATTTCTATATTTTATTTAGCTATTTATATTCTATTTTTTCATTATTTAGGCACTTCATCATTCAGAATATAAATGGAAACAAGCTAGGTTGTAAAAAAAATCATTTTTTCGTTATCCTGGGAAATGCTTTGGCAATATAATGGGTCCGCTGGGCACCTATTATTTATGTCATAATAAATAATAGGTTTTATTAGCTAGTTAGGAACGAGAATGCATTAACTAATAGTTTCTTCACTTCCTAAGATAAGCAACCAGTTTTTACAAGCTCCCCAACCTACTTTTTCTTCTTTCCAAATTCAAATTATAAAATTACACTCATAACACTCCCTCATATTCCACCAATCCCTATCTCTCTGAAAATCAATAATTAAAATGGGTGATGTATGATGGATAACGATTACATACAGAACACTCTTATAAACAAATAAATATTGAATAAATAAAGCAATCCGAAAAGCATTCTATTGAATCGGGTGTGAAATGGAACTACGCTGTGTCATGATCTTACAAATAAATACAGCAACAAACCATTATATAAATATGAGAAAAGTTTATAGTAGAAAGCTATTCCGAAGATTAATTGTATCAGAGAGAGAGAGAGAGAGAGAGAACCCTAGAACATGACGACCACCATTATGGAATTTTGAGATCAGACCCCATCATCACAATCAATAGAGTATTTTAGGTGTAGAAATAAATCTAACAAAAGTGTTTTTGGGTAGTAAAAATATTTTCACCATTTTTCTTAGTTTCCTATATATATATATATATATATATATATATATATATATATATATATATATATATATATATATATATATATATTCATAAGTTATCCAATGATTAAGATATTATTAAATTGATTAAGTTGTATTCTTTTGTCGATAAATCGGAGTTGTGATTTTAACATATGTGGTCTTTTGGTTTCTCCTTGTACCATTCATGTCCATGAGCATCTCGCTTGATTTTCAAATAAATTTTATAGGCATTGATTTTACTTTGAGATGAGTACATTATATGACTATAAATCAAAATTTATATTACATTCATCTCAAAACAAATTTAATGAGGATAAAGACTTATTGTTGTTGTTGGTGTTGCATCTCAAAACATATTTAAGGGATATAAAACTCATCTTGACTATTTTTGGACCAGTATATTCTAACTCAAATTTTTTTCACTGTATATTATTGCATTGACCTCTAGAGATAGTAATTTAAAGTAATGAGAGTATTATTTATTATAAAATTGCTTCTGCCTGTTGGATTTCCCGTATCATACAAAGAAGGTTCTATGAATATGCTCTTATAAACACCATGGAAAAAATGTATGCGATGGAGTCCCTTTGAGGTGAGAGCTGAAATAATAATATAATGGGAATTGTACATGAAATAATTAGCAGAATTTAAGTTTATTATAACATTAGAGCTTTAAAATTTCATTTTACTTGGCTTATGCCAAGAGAACTACGTTGTTTTAGGATGTTAAGACAACAATATTTCTATGTAATTATCAATGAGTATATGGATACAGAAGCCCTCATTGACATTACATCTATGTTTAATGCTTATGATGTCTGCTGCTTATCTTACCTAGTTTTGATGAGATAATGATCGCTTGCACTCTCGAATGTTGTGTTTCTTCTTATTGACACCTGAATCCCGGTAAGTATTTTTGCAATGTTGTTGTTATGTCCACATATTCTTTTATCGTTGAAGTAATTTCTGCTTTCAGCCTTTTCCTTGGTTTGAAATGACATATTTTGTTCTTTTGAACTGTTTATATTTGACTTTCCAAAGTGGGTTAGTGTCTATGGTCTTACATGGTGAGTGCTTATTGTTTCATGTAATCTATGTACATAGTTAATAAACATGTTTTTATCTCTACTTTCTTTCTAGTTAAAAATGCAAACTCTACCTCCAATGCATTCATGATCACTAATACAAGTGGTCAATGTTTGATAGTTGAAAACATTTCATATTATTTAGGGATGGTTATATTAGAAGAACAATTATATTGACATCAATTAAATATAAAGTAATTAAAAATAGACTTAATGATTTAGATATGTACAACAAATAAATGAATTCATTAGATTAAACTATTATCAGAATATTTGGAAAGAAAAAGATAAGACCTAAGATAACGTAGGTAGAAGTTATTCAGCGAAAATTAAGTTTTATACCTTAAGAAGTATATCTCGGATTTCATTAGCATCTTTTTCATCTATCTTGTGGCCTAGATATACATCTATTTAAATGGTGTCTAGACATATTGATTGGCTTATCGCTATTGATATGCATTATTTTGAGTGAAAACACTTCAAAAAATGAGTTCATCTTAGCCAAACAAACTCCAAGGAGGTCACCATTTTTTCCAACTCAAAATTCAACATAATGAATGAAAAATAAGGATTCATAAAATCAATCTTGAATAGTTAGGATAAAGCTAATGATGATGATTTGTTCTTTTGATATTGGATTTCTCTTAGATTCTTCGTGATTGTTTTAACTTGTTCTCGTTCAGGTGGCCTTACCCCTTCATGGAGCTTTCAATGCCCTGGGCACCTCTACGGTGAGCTTCATATAACCTCGACCATACCTCTGCTCCTCTTACTTCTCAAATAAAACTAACATTAAATCTTAATTGTAGGTATTTAGCCATAGCATTGGTGCACATCCCTTGCTTTGGCGTGTATTACCTGATTGGTAAGGCGAAGAATTCATTTTTATCAAAACTTTTCCCAAATTTATACATCAAATCATATTAGGTTTGTTTCTCTTCCATATTCATATATAAGTATGATAATTATTCCTTTATTGGAGTTCAAACTAATGCATAATTTCTGAATAATATATATATAGTTGTGTTAGTATGGGAAAACACAATTCTAAAACATAAAGTTATGTAAAACAGTAAATAGTTCAAGTTCATCGATTTGCATGGTGGGATGGCAGGCAGAAATAGTTGTTTGCAATGTTGAATGTTGATAAAATGTGTAACTTTTGAGGGAGTGAGTTCATTTAGGTATTAGCATTTGTGTGTGTGTGTGTGTGTGTGTGTGTGTGTGTGTGTTGCAAATGGGAAGGGGACTAGTTTGAGAGGTTTGATCTTGGAATTGTTCTTTTGTGTAGACTGATCTTGACAAGATCTCTTACTCGAAAGATCTTATGCTAGTGGCAATGTAGATCAGCAAACATCTTATAGTGGTAGGTAAAACTCTCAAGAAGCATACTAACATAGTGATGAACTCACATTTGTAAGGATTAAGAAACAATTTATGCTTATGGAGGATAGAAAAAATGCTTTGTGAATATTAATTATGATTAAGGATGCATTGAGCAAAATGACATCAAAATGTATGACTAAAAAAAACCTAAGAATGATTATCGTTTCTTTTCTTGGGTGATAAATGCATTGATGCATTGCATAGCACAAAGGGTGTCATCTTTAATTTATAAAGTCATTCGTAAGCTTTGAGCAATGACTTTCATTGTTATTAGGGCGTATTTGAATTTGATGATAATTATTTATAAAACTACCTCAGTAAAAATGAAGGTGCCATCCAATTTATCCAATATATTCTAAGCATGGAAAGATAATACTTTATCATAATTTTATTGATGTAACATATAATAACTCTTTTTTTTTGTGCATGCTAACAATGTTAGGATTGTGTATGGACCATGACTGTACTTTCTAGGGCTTTTTTAATAATGCGGAAGATTTGATAGCATGAGATCTTTTTGTTCTTATAGACAACATTGCAAAAATTATATCAGTTTGGTTGGTTGGATCGATTCGATCCTGAATCGGTCATGAGGTTGGTCTTTATAATTTTAAAAATAAATTTTGCAATATGCTAATGCAAACTGATGAATTGGTCCTGATTTGATAAAAATTTCTAGTTCAATTTTTCCTCGCTTAATCATCGTTGGGTTGTGGTTTTAAGGGATACATTCTCATCAAAAGGTTAATAAATAATTTAAAAGCATCAACAGTTGAAATCTTTAATTTAGGGTACGTTATGATTTCAAGTTTTGTTTTCCTCTTAAGTTTGAGTCATTTACTTAATATATATATATATATATATATATATATATATATATATATATATATATATATATATATATATATATATATATATATATATATATATATATATATTGTGACCACCAAAGAGAACAGTGATAAAAATGATGAATTTCGATTTTTCTTTCATTATTTGGTAGGTCATTAAGATGATGTATTTTGTCAAATTTTAATAACAAAAAATTTTGTTTTTCTTTAATGAAAAATTATATTTAAACTTCACATTTTTCTCTAACATCAATAAGAATATAAATTGAAAAGGCATTATCATGACGCAGTTCTAGTGTTATTTTTTTTCATATTTATGCAATAATTTGTGTAAAATTTGTTCTATGATTTTCTCTCTTTTCATATTAGAAGTTATTATTTTTCAGCTTAAAAAGTAAAAAAACATGCAAAAAATCTATTGGATATTAAGTAAATAACAAAAAATAATAGAATGCAACCTTCACACTACCTATAATTATTAAAAATTTACATAGTTTTAATATTTAAATTTCTAATCTCTTTTTTTTTCAATTTAGTAATTAGCAATTGAAACAAAAAGTCAACTTAGAAACTTTCTTTTGAGCTATTAAGGTTATCCATTCCATCCAGTATAAGTAGAAATTAGAATTAATAATAAAAGTATTTTCTTTCTGATTAAAAAAAATATTATAAATGTATCATTTCTCTTACAATTAGAAGATAAACTCTATTGACATAAAAACAGAGAGAAAATCAACAAGTTCGAAAAAATTTTGAGCTCAAGTTTGAGTCCGGTTTGATTTCGGATAAATCTTATCAAGGCTCGTTTACATAATGACAATAACAACAATAAGCCTTTATCTACATGAATCCTTCGTCTCCATTGTGTCCTATTATGTGTCAAATTCTCATTTAATTCAAGTATGCTAAGGTCATTTTTTATACATCTTTATCAAGTCTTTTTAGGTCTACCTCTATCTTTCTTAACATAAAGCAAATCTAATGCATCTACTCTCCTATCCGGGTCATCGGGCGGCCGACATTTTATGTGGCCAAACCATCTAAGGCAACTCTCTCTAATCTATATACAATGAAGCTTCAATTTTTCACTTAACATAGAGTTGGTTGTCTTTATTTCTTCAATTAGCTTTGAGGAGAGGTGTTTATGGTTTAAAATTCATATGATGAGGCTTTGATCGTCTTATAAATTGAGATCAACTTTTCTCATTGTATGGATTAGCTCTATTTCAATTCTATTTAGTCATTAGAGGATTAGATTTCTTGTCACGCCACGAGAATCAATTTCGAGATTTTGATTTGAAGCTCTTATTCTAAGTTTTTTAAGTTTTGTTAACCCAATCATAAGACTAAAAGCAGAAAAGCTACATACTCGCAGAACTTGAATTTAGGCATGGTGAGAGAACATGCGGGTGTATATAGATTAGTTATTTATCTAAGAAGATAATCTTAAGTCTACCTTAGTGGACAGATGGATATTTGCCTTATCAAGTATACCCTATGATTCACAACTCAAAGGGCAGAGCCTTTGGGGAGCATACGAGCTACGGTCGTGATCGTAATATAATAGAGCCGAACTAGCCAAACCACCTGATCAGAGGACCATGGTCATAACTGTTTCATCTGTGGAGCCTACTGGCCAAGCCACACAATTCAAAAAATACGAGCCACGTCCTTACTGACAAGAAATTGATTGAGAGTGAACATAATAGAACACTTGATTTGACATTGCCTCCTTTGTGAGCTAGAGTTTGCTTAATTTATCACCTCCAATAAGATTCTAAGGTGGATAGATTGATTTTGATTTAATTTTTAGTGATAGAATTTCATTTAAAGCTTTTAGATAAATATTTGAAAAATTGATTTGATTTGAGAAATTGATTAATTTGAATATGTTTAAGAGTTTTAGATCCTGTCAACTCTGTTTAGCTGCTAATAAAGGATTAGATCTCCTTTCACTTGACATAATCAGTTTTTCAAATATTTCACTGATTTCAAACTCTTATTATATGTTTTTAGGTTTTGTTAACCCGAACCCAGTCATAAAACTAAACCAGGAAGCTACACGCGCAGCATCCTCAGACACTTGAATTTAGGCATTCAGCATAGTGTCGAGGCACATGCGGGTGTTTATAATTTTAAATAATTTCACCTAATTAGTGATTTCATTGATTTTGATAATCATAAATAGAATGAAATTCTCTAATTTTTTATTAAATAAAGTCTTATGATTTTTGTAAATTTTGATTAAGTATCGCCTTTTGTCTGCTTGTACAAAGGATAATAGATCCGATGGCGAAAAAGGCGTTTTGATTTAGATTATAATTTCACACATTTCTTGCACTTAGCTTACTTATTGAGTTTTTGTAATTTTTTAACATGATTACACTCAATTTACATCAATTTTAATAATTTATGCCGATTTCAACATTTCTTGCTTTAGCCACTTATGCATATTAGTTAAGATGTCGCCTCCACATTCATATAAGAGTTATTAAACCTAATTTTGATTTATCCTTAAATTTTGAGTTTATTGCAAGTTTATTATGAGTTTAGCATTAACCCCCTTTATTCTAATTAAAACTTGCTTAATTTTGAGGAATTTAATAGAAAAGAGAACTCACTTTACACCCATTTGAGCCATAGAAGATTGCAATTAGAGTTTGTGAATTTAGTATTATCCTCCCCCAAAGTTTGTGACTTTAATATTAGCTTCCCCAAAAGTTTATGAGCTTAATATTAGCCTCCTCCAATTTTTACTTGCATTTTAAATGAATATTCTATTATTTTTTAAAATTTGCTTCAAAGGTTCCCCCTCTTTTTTCATTTGACGCTATAAAATTAGTTGCAGGTTTTCCTACTTAGCACTTTTAAGTTAGCCTATTTTATTCTCCTATTTTTCTAAGTAAAAAGATTTGACAAAATTTGACCTCCGTCATCCCCGTGTGGTCATCGGAGTGTTTTGGCTTCTTTCGGTATGCCTGAGTAGTGAGTGATATCTTGCGACACCACAGCTGGTCTTCTTTTTTTATCTCAGTACGCCCTACTGAGCACAACGAGATCTTTAAACCTGCAGGAATACATATAATGCAATATATAATCATCCATTTTTTTTCTCTAAGTCTGGAATTCAGACGAAATTTTGACAGCATTTCTCCTATGGGGAGCGACATCTAACAAATGGTTTGGCTTACTCAGTACGCCCTACTGAGCATAGCGAGCGGTGTCTTGCAACACCACAGTCTACTTTTTCATCCGTCAGCTATCGAAAGCACAACGTTCTTCAAACCGCAAAAAGACATACATATGCAAATAATTTTCACACATTCAGAAGAGTAGAGCCATTATGATCAGACTGTGATGCATCATGCAATTTGGATCATTTGTCTGTTGCAACTCATTTGGAAGTATCTTTCGTAATCCTTTTAGATTTTATAGCAAATACTTGAACATGAGAGCTGGATTCTAATTGGCCTTCTTGAGTAATGACTTTGTTCTTTCATGCACGCAGCGGAGGATAAAAAAAGGAGAGGAGCGTAAGGAAGGAACGAACTGAAACCGTAAGAGAGAGTGGGCTGGGATCAGAGCTCAGTCGGGCGACAAAGAAGCCAGCAGCGGCGATATTGGGGTTTGCTCGTCAGACCAAGGGTTGAAAAAAATGCGGCAACGTGAGCGAATGTCACGTCCGCGGAATGGTGGGTCACGAACACGGGGCCTTTTCCAGTGGGCCAGAGAGAGAGAGTGGCCATGGTTTTGTGCTCTCTAAACCCAAAAACAGATCCTGGATTGTATTCACTTATCGCTCTCCAGATGATATTTCAAGAGTTGAAGCATTCTCATTTCACACAAAATCATCACAAAACAACCTGGTGGAGTTGGCACTTGAACGAGCGGGCATGGGTCATCAAAGCACATACGCACTTTGGTGTCGGATGCAAAGCGTGATCTGGCCATGAGCTCGATGTCCAAGACCTTCCCATGTTCCACGATAATGTCATTTGATGCTTGTTCTCCGCTTGGGAGATGCAATAGAATGAGAGGAACAACCACGGAGACTTCATCTTTGGAGCTGGCACAAGAGGTGAAGACGTCGATGGTTGGGGATTCGATGCGGTTCTTCTTTGTGATCTACGCCATAAGGTTCTTGAGGTCGGCTCAGTATGGTTTGCAAAGCCGATCAATTTGTCGACGACGCATTAGGATAACCGAGAACCTGGATAAGCGCCATTCAAAGCGGAGAGAGAGAGACATTGAGAAAAATGAAACGACCGAGAGAGAGAGATGACGGCTAAAAGGCCACAGAAGCGTAGATGTGGATTAGGAAGAGGATAATAGCTCTCGCTTGGAGAAGCGGCCGTTTCTCGAGGCGGAGGAAGAGCTCGATCGCACAGTTCCACTCACCACATGCACGTAGTCAGCTTCCTTGTACAGACACTTGAGGTCGACGATGTTGGGGTGATAGGAGAAGAAAATCTCATATGAGGTTTCTTTTCAACAGATAGCCATCAATCGATCCTTAGTTTGCATGAGTGGATGAGGTTTTTCTCCTTACGGTTGAGGGAGACGGAGGAGAGTGGAGAACGAACGGTTCCTTGCAGTTAAGGGAGGAGCGGGCTCATTCAAACGAAAGGAGGGAACGGTTGAGAGGAGCAAGCGGGAATAGTTGCCATTCGAATTATGCATGGAAGAGGAGCAAGGTCAAGTGACTATGCACCACCGGTTTGAGTTATTGGAAATTAATAGATTTTTTTTAATTAATTTTCCAAATATTAATCAATTTTAAAAAAATGAATTTTATGTCAATATCATCATATGGTCAATATATATTGATTTTAGGTTATTTCGATATTCTGAACGCAACGGCGCAGTCCGTTTCGTGATCGGAGACCGTCTAGTTCAAGTCAGCATCAAATTGAGTCAGTTTCAGCTCAAAATATGCATCGTCGCTTTTGACCGCTCGATTTTCACGCAGACTCATCCAAATTGAGTGCGAACAGTCTTGTTTGATAGATTTCGAAATTTCAAAGCCAATGACGCAGTTAATTTTATGAATGGAGGTCGTTTGACCTATGTCGATGCCTACTGACCTCGATATACATGCAAGCTCACTGACGACTCGAGCGCTTGATCGGTTGATCGTTAGATTTTGCAATATTTATATTTTGATCAATTTCAACATTTTGAATGCGATGGAGAAATCTGTTCGTTGATCGGAGATTATTTCGACCATTTTCAGTGATGTCCAGTGCATTTTAAACCCCATTTGCACACTGTCGCTTCCGAAGTCCATCAAATTTAACTTATGGGCTTGTCTTGATTTATGACACATATGTGGAGGTCAACAAATGCCCCTTAACAAATGTGATTCGTGCATGAAGCGAGTCACATTTGTTGAAAACTGGTTGACCTTTTGGGCTGGCCATAAAACTCGGATCATTTCAGCTTCGCTTACCGTAGCTTTCGAAACTTTGACAGGATTTGTCATTAGTATGTTGCCTTATTTAGGACATACTAAATGAGCAGTTTGACCGATTTGTCAGAATGGACTTATCAGATTGAAAAGAGTTCTTGCACCATCTACTATCTGCTTCAATGGCTTTGCTAAAGATCTCCTTTTTTTTGTCATTGCAGATTTGAGCTTCCTCGATCCCTAGCTTCATGCTTGGTTGGGTTTGATGGAGAAATTGGTCTGCTTATTTTGATGAAGGACTCCGCTTGGGAATCAGTTTATCCGTGCTTAAATGGATTTGAAATTCCTTCTATCCTAACTTTGAGCTTGACGGACTTGATGAAGGATTGACCTGATTTGTCAACATTGACTTGTCAGGAAGTGTATGTTGCCATGAACCTTGTATGCCGCTGAGTTTGTTGAAGGGTACATATAGATGACCCATCCTTCTGGCTTATATATGGTCAATGTTGAGTTATTAGCCTAGCAACATATGCTTTAACAGACTGAACAACCACAAAATTCCTTTAGTTCGACTATCGGCTTTGTATGAACTATGGAATTGCTTCTTCGGACCTATGCTTTCTGCTTTGACGGACTTGATGAGGAGATAGACTTTGATCTGTGCTTTGAGCTTGATCAGATCAATTGAGAATATATTAAAATATCACCTTGAAGGTAGTATGAAGGTTGATTTAAGGCAGCCCTAAATTGAGCATTTCCTCAGCTTGCCTTGATCTATCGATCAAGTAAAGAGATCTCTTAGATCCTGGTTGCTTGTAATCACTATGCTGGATTTAGTTTGAGATTTGACTGATGAGCAGGGGCTCTTTCACTGCGGTCTTTTCTCGTGGCTTGTTGAGTGAGAAGAGTGTCGAAAGAACTTCGCCATATCGGAAGTTGACCTTTAGAACCTACTCGAATTTTGACTTAAGTTGTAGTGGGTTTGTGATTTTGTTATCGATCGACAAACGGGGCTCTTTCACTCTTCGCTTTGTGGCTTGTGAGAGCATCCGCAACTTGACCATTTTTGGGCTTGTTGAGTTCGACCTTTATAACTCATCCGTGTCATAGACTTTAGAATGTAGAGGTTGATATTTCTCCAACTTAATTAATTGAAACTTCCTAAATCGAGAGTTATTCTAACTTGATCTCTAAAATTTGGCAAATCTGAGAGATAAATTTCTTGACATTTGGGGTTATCTTTTCATGCATAAAAATAGATTCTTTTTGTTCCTGCAAGATTCTGCAAGATATTAACTAAATAACAAAAATAAAATATTAACTAAATAACTAAACTAATAACAAAAATAAAAAATAACTAAACTAAATAACTAATAACTAATAACTAAACTAATTAAACTTAAAAAACTAATAACTAAAATAAAAATATTAAATAAATAACTAAACTAATAATAATAACTAAGCTAATCTAATAAAAAACTAATAATAATAATAATAATAATAATAATAATAATAATAATAATAATAATAATAATAAACCAATAAAACTACTAACTAAACTAAATAAAATAAAACTAATAAATATTAATAAAACTAAATAACTGAACTAATAAAATAAAACTAACTAGCTAATAATAATATAATAAAACAAATAAAACTAATAACTAAAACTAAAAACTAAAACTAAAAACTAAAAACTAAAAACTAATAAATCAAAACTAATAACTAAACTAATAAACTAAAATAATAAACTAAATAATAAAACTAATAAATAATTAAATAACTAATTAATAATAAAAACCTAAAACTAATAACTAAATAACTAAACTAAAATTAATAATTAATAAAATAACCTAACTAATAATAATAACTAACTAATAATAAAACTAATAACCTAACTAATAATATCTAATAAACTAAAAACTAATAATAACTAATAATAATAAACTAAAACTAATAAAACTAACTAATAAAAATAATAAACTAATAACTAAACTAAACTAACTAACTAAACTAATAAAACTAATAAAAAACTAACTAATAAACAAATAATAACTAAAAAATTAACTAATAAAACTAATAAGTAATAAACTAATAAAACTAACTAATAACTAACTAATGATAAATAACTAATAACAAAATTTCTAACTGTGTTTAAAATATTAAAGTAGTTGAAGATTAACATAAAGGCATTCTAACAAATAAAGTTTGAATGTTCAAGTATGACTTTAATTAAATACATCTGGCCCCTAAAAATAATAATAATAAATGAACAACTAAAAATTCAAAGAGACTAAGCTCTGAAAAGTTTTTTTTTTTCTATTTGGAAAGTTAAGCCATAAGAGCAACTAAACTTCGAACATGCAACGTTACGGTGAGAACAAAGGCCCCCACCGACCTCAAAAGTTATTGGCTTTAATTAAATATGCCACTGAAGTATATTTAAACCAATTTATTCAAGAAGCACACAAGGAGCACTATGTCATAAAAAACCATAATTAGATATCTAAAAGACTATTATTAACTGAAAGCGCAATACCCAAAACTTGTATGCCACAGTTAAAGAAAGTAGGACTACATGTACATCAATTTTAAATAAAACAATAAAAATGGGACATAAATATATATATTATTTATATAAAATTTTAAACTAATAAGATATTCATGAAATGCATTATAATATATCCAAACATCTCCATTAACTAAAAGAAACTAGTATATTATACGTGAAGTTACTCACAATTCAAGATCTTCAATCACACATTTCACATTCAAATTATAAAATTACACTCATAACACTCTCTCATATTCCACCAGGTCCTATCTATCAAAATCAATAATTAAAATGGGTGATGTATGATGGATAATTACATACTGAGAACACTCTTATAAATAAATAAATATTGAATAAATAAAGCAATCCAAAAGCATTCTATTGAATTGGGTGTGAAATGGAACTATCTGTCATGATCTCACAAATAAGTAAACAAAATGATTCTATAAACATGAGAAAAGTTTATAGTAGAAAGCTATTTTGAAGATTAACATTAGAGAGAGAGAGAGAGAGAGAGAGAGAGAGAGAACCCAGAACATGGCGAACCATTATGGACTACGGATGAGACCCCCATCCGGTCGCTCTCCATAAACCAAATTAATACCTCTAGCCACCTTAAACAAAACACCCAGGCGTGTTAGAAACTAGGTCATTCTTTTAGGTTTAAGATAATTATAGATAAATATAAAAAAATGTAGTATATTAATCTGATTTAGAGCCAAAGGAAAACATGCTAATGAGTCCGGATAACCCAAATGCACTCTTTCTTTCTTAAAATGGCGTTCTTGAAATACTAGTTAGTTTAACAAGAAATAGCTCCATTATTTTTTTATTACCAACAATATTAAAATGTGTCCATATGCATGACAGATAATGTTAGCCAGTCAGTGGTTCTTAGCCTCCCCATCACCAAAATTACTCCGTTGATTTAAACATGATATTCTTTACAAGATGCACTATCAAATGCGTGAATCGCCGATCAAAACTTAGCTGATTTAAACATGATATTACAAAAAAATTGATTAGGCATTTAGAAGCCAATAAGTGAGTAAAACTCAAAATTTGAAGTTTATTTCTATGTACCAGTTCATTCCCAAGCTCGATGGCAACCTCTCGGTAGCTAGCATTCTTTCTACGAAAACGAGATACGTATAACTCTCCATTTTCATTCTCAAGGAATTCTACCTCTGGTTTCACTTCCATCCCTTTCTACTGTGTTTTTTTTTTTTTTGGAAAATAGATGAGGGCATTTGCCCAATTTCATTCCAATAGAGAATAGTAACAAGAAGGAGCCGTATAAAGGAAGAAAAAACATATAAAAAACATTAACACAAAGAGGATCCTTTGATCCCAGAGATAAAAAATCTGTGAAGTTCAGAAATTAAAAACATGTAAAGTTCAGAGACACAAAAAATTGAGATATAACCAGATTGCAACATTCCGGTTGATGCCAGATGGGTCGATAGAGGGGAATCTCCATAGAGAGAGAACAAGCTTCTGAAAGCGGTCAGCTAAGGAAAAGCACTTCCCAGGTTGCGTAACACCATAGGAGGAACCATTAAGGGTGAAGGAAAAAAAATGTAGGATATAATGCCTACGAAATCTCATCGGATCGGTTGGGATCAAGACAAAACCAAATCCATCACGATGGAGAGCAAGAGCATGTATCCATAACCGAGAGGAAGAAAGGGGACCAAGTAAACAAAATAGAAAAGAACAAGAAGAGAGCCAAAAGCAGACTTAGAGCAAAAGTAAATTAAAACAACACAGAGCCATCAAGCCAAAAAATACCAATCTCCCCCGGGCTCAGACAAAAACCATTCCGAACAAACCTCACTGCTGGAACGGTTTCCAATCTTCCAAAGTAGAGAGAACATGTTGCGGCACCACCCATTCTCGTTCAATCTCAGAATGCAAAAAGAACAATAATAATAAGGGGATAGCGATGAGATCCTTAGTTCTCGGCGCTATGACTGAAATGGTTTTATCGATGAGTTGCTTTACTCTATGTCATGTTAACGATTACTGAAAAGTTACGTGGGACCCATTTTTTATATATTGGGATATACGAGAACGACGAATATGATCACAACGCAATCTTGAAAATAAATGAGGTAGGATTTGATAATTGATTTTGTATTCTCCAAAATTTTAAGAGTCAAGGAAAATAAATTTAAAACTAAAATTGGTAAAACTAATAATTAATAAACTAACTAAATAATTAATAATTAATAATAATAATAATAAACTAATTTATAAAACTAAAAACTAATTAATAAACTAAAACTAATAATTAAATTAGAATCTAAACTTAAACTAAAAATATTAATAATAATTAATAATAACTAATAACTAAAACTAATAATAAACTAATAACTAATAATAAAAATAATAACTAACAAAACTAAAACCTAAAACTAAATAATAAACTAAAATTAAATTAATAACTAATAAAAAACCTAAATAACTAAACTAATAACTAATAACTAACTTAATAATAATAATAATAATAATAATAATAATAATAATAATAATAATAATAATAATAATAATAATAATAATAACTAAATAACTAATAAGTAATAATGAAACAAAAACTAACCTAATAAATAATAATAATAACTAATAAGTAAAATAATAATAGTTAAACTAATAACTAAACTAAAATAACTAAACTAACTAATAAATAAAACTAATAACTAAACTAACTAACTAACCAAATAATAATAAACTAATAAATAAAAAAAGAAATATTAAAATTAATAAAAACTACCTAATAACTAAAATAATAACTAAAAATAACTAATTATAGTTAATATCTAATAATAACTAATAACTAATAAAACAAATAAAAAACTAATAAACTAATAATAATTAATAATAATAAAATAATTAACTAATAAACTTAATAACTAATAATAACTAAACTAATAAACTAAATAACTAAAACTAAAAATTAATAACTTAAACTAACTAACTAACAATAACTAATAACTAAAATCTTGGTATCTTTAAAATCGTAACAAAATTTTCAACCAACATAAAAATTATAGAAAATTTTGTTACAATTCCAACGATACCAAGTTTGCTCGATTCCTACACCATATGACTCTGAAAAGAGCAAAATAAATATACTTCTACAAAATTTCAACTATTTTTTTTTTCGCAAAACACCTTCGCATATCGGACCATAATCTTAAATTTTATGAAATGAAAGTTGTAAAAACTTTGTTATGATTCTAACCGATACCAAATTCGATTCATCATATGACCGATAAGAGCAAAATATAAAAAGCTTCGTTTTTAAAAAAAAATAAAAAAAAAAAGAGTTGTCCGATCAACGGATGACTAGGCCTATTTTGTTAAAAAAAAAATGTGCCTAAGCTGCTAATTAAGATTAGAATTAAGCCTATTTTAAAAATTTTACCGAAGAAAAATAACATTAAGGTGATAGCGATGAGATCCTTAGTTCTCGGCGCTATGACTGAAGTGATTTTATCGATGAGTTGTTGTACTCTCTGACGATTATTGAAAAGCTGTGTGGGATTTAATATATCTGATTTTTATATATCGGGATATACGAGATTGGCGAATATGATCAGAGCGCAATCTTAGAAATAAATGAGATAAGATTTGATAATTGATTTTGTATTCTCCAAAGTTTTAATAAGAGTCGGTATAAACGAAGGAAGAATAGATTCAATGTTGTTTACATAGAATAAATATTGAGATAAAGCAGTTGTTAAAAAATAGATGAATTCAAAATCTTAGATGATAGAGATTGAATGATATCATTTCACGATTCACAATCAATCCAAGTATTTAAATCCTGAAAAGACTCTTTTTTCTGGAGTGCACTACCCTTTATTTCTTTAATTTTAATTGATTAATCTAATATTATAGTTAATTTTCTAAGTAAAGAATTAACTTTAGACTTTATTTTTCAAAAATTTAACTTAATTTAAAATTAGACATTATACAATTGTGTAAAAAAAAAAAAAAAGGTTCTGCTCGCAGCTGATACTGATAAAAAGGAAATAAAATTTCCACTTAAAAAGTGAATCTAATTTTATATTAGAAGTTATGCAGCAACTATACCAGAAATTTTGGTTATAGTAGAAATGAATAACGATAAAAGAGAATTAATTAAAAACTTTCTTAATTTTAAATTCCAATATAATTTTAAATTAGAAGGTAAACAACTAAGCATGAAAATGGGTTTTAGTCGCTGCAAACTAATAAAAGAAAAATAAGTCAGAAAACCAATCAGGGTAAGCTTCTTCATTGAGTTTGATAAGGTACTTAGCGAAGAATTTATATGACTAATATAATAATTTTTAGGCATTAGAAATGAGCTACGGAATTTCATAGAATTTAAGTAGACAAATCTTGCTTAAATTGCCATTGTATCTTTGATGAAATTGTGAAATGAATGACCAGCAAGTTAAGGATTTTATTCATAAAAAAAAACAAATCTTATAATATTCAAGCTAGATAGTGATTTTGAAGGTGAATAAGAGTATTCCAATAAGTAATAATGATAGTGAGAACATCAAAGGAAGAGCCTCCAAAACATCTCCCCTAAGAGGTGTTTATAAGCGCTTGACTGAAAGAAGCTCTTATGCTTGACAAATAGTATGATGGGTAAGCCTTTGAGATTTATAATGCCTTCCAAATTATCCAATTTTTGATATTTTTATTTTCTAGGCGATTTCATGGTAAAGAACCAAACTATTTTCCTTCAGAGATATTATATCATAGTCATGCAGTAAGGGACATTGTTGAATTTCATGGAGATTCTCAAACTTAGTTTTAATAGAGATTTTAATTTGAAACTAATATCTATAATAATTACTCTGAAATTGATGTCATTGATGATATAAAATAATCGGTTTCTATCATAATCTCATGTGATGCAATTGAGATAACTTTATAGAGACAAATTGCCCAACAACAAAGTCATTTTAGCTCAAATGAGATGTTTGTGGCATCGCTAGACGTTTAATTAAAAAAAATGTTATGTAGTTTAATTAGAATAATAAGCTATAACTAATTTTATTATTTAGTTAGACAAAATAAAATAAAATGAATAATAAGCTATAACTAATAACTAAATAATAACTAACTAACTAATAATAACTAACTAAACCTAAACTAATAACTATAACTATAACTATAACTAACTAACTAACTAATAAGTAATAATAATAATCTAATAAAACTAAACTAAAGTAATAATAACAAACTAAAATAATAACTAAACTAATAAAATAATAACCTAAACTAATAACTAATAACTAATATAACTAATTATTAATAGCTAACTAAACTCATAACCTAAATAATTAAAAACTAAAAACTAAATAACTAATAATCAAACCATTCTGAACAAACCTCACTCATTTCCAGTCTTCCAAAGTAGAGAACATGTTGGGATTGTCTATTGTTCAATCTCGAATGCAATAAGGCGAACAACAATAAGGGGATAGCGGAGATCCTTAGTTCTTTATGGAGTGGTTTTATCGATGAGTTGCTTTTACTCTGTTAACACGATTCTCGAAAAGCTGCGTGGGATTTAATGTATCCCATTTTTTATATATCGGGATATACGAGATCGACGGATATGATCAGAGCGCAATCTTGGAAATAAATGAGGTAGGATTTGATAATTGAATTTGTATTCTCCAAAGTTTTAATAGGAGTAGGTATAAACGAAGGAAGAACAGATTCAGAACTAATAGGAGTCGGTAAAAACTAATAATTAATAAACTAACTAAATAATTAATAACTAATAATAACAATAAATTAATTAATAAAACTAAAAACTAATTAATAAAACTAATTAATAAACTAAAACTAATAATTAAACTATAACCTAAACCTAAACTAATAAAAATAATAATAACTAATAACTAAAACTAATAATAAACGAATAACTTATTAAACTAACCTAAAAACTAAATAATAAAACTAAAATAATTAAACTAATAACTAATAAATAAAGCTAAATAACTAAACTAATAACTAATAATAACTAATAACTAACTAAGTAATTTTGAATTTTGCAATACAACTCAACCAAACGACTCCAACCAATGTTTGGAAGAAACCGGCAGTCGTCCCTCTTGCCAAAGTGAATTTTGAAGACATTAGTGACAGGGATGGAGTTGCGGTCAATCTCTAGCTATAGAAAAATATTCAAAATTGGAAGTCGCTCTTGTCGGAAACTCCTTGGCAAAACACTCCCTTTACTTCCTAAACATGAATGAGTCAGTGGGGAATTCAACTTGGTGCTTGTTGCCGATTGTTTTAATGTATTTTCAAAGCTCATGATGTTATTCATAATGGACCATGGTTTATTACCAGCAATGTCATTGTTATGGACAGATGGACTCCTGATTTCTCTCCCGAGTCTCTATTAGGTTTAATTAACCCTTTATGGATGAGACTCCCCGGCCTACCCCTCATATACTAGGATGACAACAATCTAGCCCGAATTGCTTCATTTGTTGGTGAACCAATGTGGATGGACAACCAAACTAGCAAATGAGGGCAAAGCACATAGGCATGAATTTGTGTCAAGGTTGACCTAATTAATTAACTAATAAATAATAAAATAATAATTAATAAACTAGTAATTAAAACTAACTAATAATAACTAAGAACTAAAAACTAGAAACTAATAATAATTATTAATAACTGATAAATAAAAACTAAAAAAACTAACTAATAATAAAATAAATAACTAATAACTAAACTTTTAATTAATAACTAAAACTAATAAACTTATAAATAACTAAACTAATAAACTAATAACTAAATAAATAATAAAAACTAATAACTAATAATAAACTAAAAAACTAACTAACTAATAATAATTAAGCTAATAATTAACTAAACCCTAAACTAATAATAAAAAATAAACTAATAATAATAAATAACTAATAAAACTAATAATAAATAAATAAATAACTAATAATAACTAATAACTAATAAAAACTAACTAAAAAACTAATAACTAATAATAACTAACTAACTAAACTAATAAAACTAATAACTAATAACTAATAAACTAACTTACTAATAATAACTAATAACTAAAACTAATTAATAACTAATAACTAACTAATAAACTAATAACTAATAATAACTAAATAATAACTAACTAACTAATATATAAAATGAAATTAGTTGTATCAAAATTATGATACTTAATTACTTAAATTTAAAATTTGATAACAATTAATTACTTATATTACAAAAATCTCCCTATTACCTTTCATAATAAAAAAAAGAAACATATCTCCTTAAAATCCGGCTAAAACAGTAATCAACTTTCAATATTTTCAAAATAAAGTCAAAGAAATTTTTTCTAAAACCTTTCAACATTTCAATTTTTGATCCTGTCATTTTTATGCCCTCTAGTTCTTGAAGACCACCCAGTTAATGTAGACCGAATTAAATAAAATAAATTGTCTTAAAAAAGGAAGAATAATAGTAGCAACCCTCTCATTCTCTGCCTAATCCCATCTATTCACGTCTCTCCTCCCAAGGAGGTAAAACCCGCTCCGACTCACCTCCTCCCATTTGATTTTATCCTTTTTTTTCATTGCTCGACCATCTTCATTTGCATGTGCTAGCCAAGCATTGGGGACCTCAGCAACTTGGCTGCCAACAAGCTTCCTTTCTGCACCTCCCCATGTCAACTTTCTTTTTTCCATCCCATTCACCTATCTGTGTAGCTCAAGCCTTCATCAACCATGCTTCAAATTATACCATGACCAACCCTCGAATCACTCAGCCGGCTCACTCTCTCCACTTCTTTTCCAGCTAGCACAAAATCAAACACCTGTCATCTTCCCCTTCCTCTATTCTCTCTCTAAAAAGAGAAGAATAATTTACTCTCTCCCTCTAAATAAAGAGTAAAAAAAAAATCCTTTTTTTTCATTTTGCCTTCCTTCCAAACTAATAGACTCTCTCTCTCTCTCTCTTTCTCTTTCATGTTTGCCGAAATTTTTTTTAAAAAATCTATTTTATTCTAATAATAAACTAATAAACTATTAATAATAACTAATAATTAACTAACTAATAAATAACTTGTAAAACTAATAACAAATAACTAAATAAAACTAATAATAACTAAACTAATAACTAAAAAAACTAATAAACTAAAACTAATATTAACTAACTAACTAACAAACAATAATTAATAACTAAACTAATAACTAAAATAAAAAATAATTAAAATAATTAACTAATAACTAAACTACTAAACCTAAAAAAAACTAATAACTAAAAATAGAATATTAACTAAATAACTAAACTAATAATAATAACTAAACTAATAACTAATAAAAACTAATCTAATAATAAATAATAATAATAATAATAATAATAATAATAATAATAATAATAATAATAATAATAATAAACCTATAAAACTACTAACTAAACTAAATAAAATAAAACTAATAAATAATAATAAAATTAAATAACCAAACTAATAAAATAAAACTAACTAGCTAATAATAATATAATAAAACAAATAAAACTAATAACTAAAACTAAAAACTAATAACTAATAACTAATAAATTAAAACTAATAACTAAAAAAATAAACTAAAATAATAAACTAAATAATAAAACTAATAAATAACTAAATAACTAATTAATAATAAAAACCTAAAACTACTAACTAAATAACTAAACTAAAACTAATAATTAATAAAATAACCTAAATAATAATAATTAACTAATAATAAAAACTAATAAAAAACTAATAACCTAACTAATAATAACTACTAAACTAAAAACTAATAATAACTAATAATAATAAACTAAAAACTAATAAAACTAACTAATAGAAATAATAAACTAATAATTAAACTAAATTAACAAACTAAACTAATAAAACAAATAAAAATTAACTAACTAATAAACTAATAATAACTAAAAAAATTAACTAATAAAACTAATAGTAAGTAATAAAACTAACTAATAACTAACTAATGATAAATAACTAATAACAAAATTTCTAACTGTGTTTAAAATATTAAAGCAGTTGAAGATTAACATAAAGGCATTCTAACAAATAAAGTTTGAATGTTCAAGTATAACTTTAATTAAATACATCTGGCACCTAAAAATAATAATAATAAATGAACAACTAAAAATTCAAAGAGACTAAGCTCTGAAAAGTTTTTTTTTCTATTTGGAAAGTTAAGCCATAAGAACTAACTAAACAGAACATGCTGCGGTGAGAACAAAGACCCCCACCGACCTCAAAAGTTATTGACTTTAATTAAATATGCCATTGAAGTATATTTAAACCAATTTATTCAAGAAGTGCACAAGGAGCACTATGTCATAAAAAACCATAATTAGATATCTAAAAGACTATTATTAACTGAAAGCGCAATGTCCACAACTTGTATGCCACAGTTAAAGAAAGTAGGCCTACATGTACATCAATTTTAAATACAACAATAAAAAGCGGGACATATATATATATATATATATATATATATATATATATATATATATATATATATATATATATATATATTTATATAAAATTTTAAACTAATAAGATATTCATGAAATTCATTATAATATATCCAAACATCTCCATTAACTAAAAGAAACTAGTATATTATCTGAAGTTCATACACAATTCCAAGATCTTCAATCGACCCATTTCGACTCACATTCAAATTATAAAATTACACTCATAACACTCCCTCATATTCCACCAGTCCCTATCTGTCTGAAAATCAACAATTGAAATGGATGTATGATGGATACGATACGACACTCTTATAAACAAATAAATATTGAATAAATAAAACAATCCGAAAAGCATTCTATTGAATTGGGTGTGAAATGGAACTACGCTGTTTCATGATCTCACAAATAAGTACAGCAACAAACGATTCTATAAACATGAGAAAAGTTTATAGTAGAAAGCTATTATGAAGATTAACTGCATTAGACATAGAGAGAGAGAGAGAGAACCCTAGAACATGACGACCTCCATTATGGACTACCTGAGATTCGAGACCCCCATCAGTCCAACGCTTCCACCTCCATAAACCAAATTAATACCTCTAGCCACCTTAAACAAAACACCGGTATCGAAGCGTAAGTCATTTTTAGGTTTAAGATAATTATAGATAAATATAAAAAATGTAGTATATTAATCCGATTTAGAGCAAAAGAAAAACATGCTAATGAGTCCAGATAACCCGAAATGCACTCTTTCTTTACTGAAAATGGCGTAACTGAAATACCACTCAGTTAGTTTAAGGCAAAATTTTTAAAATAGACACATTCATAATCGTAATTAGCAATTTAAGCATCAAAAATTTTTTTTATGAAAATAGGCCTAGTCGTCCGTCAAACGGACGACTGGCTCATCTCCTTTATCACGCAAAAAACCTGTGAGCCCGATCTACTTTCCTTTTCCTATTCCCTACTCCATTCTGCCCCGTCTCTCCTTCATTTAGCCTGATTTCAGAGCAAAACCCGCCAAGGGGAGGTCACATGCAAGGAGGTCGCCGCCAAGAGCTCGCCAGCGACCTATTTGAACAAAGCGTAAACCATGATTTCCTTTGTCTTTTCCTACCAATCCATTGGCTCCTCCACTCCGCGGATTTAGCACGCCGGCTAAGGAGGTCGCCAAGGGAGAGGTCCACGCCATCCGTGGACGCTTGCCGAAATGGGTTATTTCTTCATTCGTGCGCCGATTAAAGTAATTTCTTCCCTGAATGCGTAACTTGTGATAGATCTTGCTTGGTGGTGTCTGATTTTGCTTATTTCCTTAAATTATTTAGCTACATTTGTATTTTTTTTCCCTAAATGCAACACTTTTTTTTCACATTAGAAGGTACTTGATCTTTTTGAGATATTCATAGGCCGAGCTTGACCTCATTTTATTCTTAAATAAATCATGAGTTTAATATTTGAGTTTGAGCTACGAGGATAGCGACAACAGCAATACATATGGTGGAGGAATAAATTAATGAATGGAAGTAAATCTAATGACTGAATTTACCATCGTTATGAATTACGTATCCGCAGTTACTGTTGTTATGAGGTTCAAAAGTTGGTAAAAGTTGGTCTTTATTAGCAAAATCTATTGCTCAAATAAGACCTAAAATTTCATTTGGTGTAAGATTTAAATAAGAAGTGGATGATATGTATTGACTTCATAACTTTAAAATAGGCATAGTAAGAATAACTATTGAGTTTTTTCTTGTGAATTAAAGCTCTTATCAACTCCATAAGTAGCAAGTTTTCTTGTGATGATTTTTTTCTATTGAGTTTTAGACACTACTATAAAAAATGCATCGCATTGACTCTGAGAGCCCAATCTTCATAACCAAGGATGGGTTGTGCTACAATAATATTATACCATTTGAATTGAAGAGCATCACAAAGAATTATCAACAAATGATGGGTTGTCAAAGAATAGAAAGAGAAATATCAAAGTAACTTGTTATAGTCCCTAAGAAAATTTGTCTAAATATTTACGTTAAATTTATAAACAAAGTGAAAAAAATAAAAGAATCTTATTTGTTAGTGATATATATATATATATATATATATATATATATATATATATATATATATATATATATATATATATATATACGATTTCTTTAAAGATACTATTCCTTAAATTTTGATAAAAATAACGAAAATTAATTATATAATTGATTGATAATTGATTAAATTTGGATTATAGAAATTTGATTAGAAGAAACTGAAAAATCAAAGAAACAAATTTAAATAATTTGCTGTAAATTTATAATCTATCACCAAATTGTTCTTTTTTATCATTTAATTTTCTTCAGTCCAAGTTGAAAAATAAAAATATCTTGCAAATAGAGAGAAATTACTGCTATAAAATTGAGCTAATCACCACTAAAATATGTTGTCACAATTTTTTATAGTTGAGCTAAACAACCAATTTTTTAGAATCTACTCTCCCTTTGTCCTTTATGAGTTCGCAAAATATCTCCAACTACAATGCGCAATTGTATTATATCTTGAAATGCTTTTCACAGTCTGAAATAGTTCATACTTACAGAATATAGTATAGTATAGTATGTTGTATAGTATAGTATAGTATATTGTGTATGCTATATATATACCATACTACAATAACTATACTATACTTGCTACACTGCTACACATTAGCGATTAATTAGTAAAGTATAGTTATGTAGTATAGATATACTATACTATACACTATACTAAACAACACTACTAGTATAAAAGGCATAGTATAGTATAGTGTTGTTATATATGTACATTATATACTATAGTGTAGTTTGTATAGTATAGTATTGTGTGGATAGTATAAAACTTTACCTTTGTACATATATATATGCGTGGTATATTATGTATATTATCTGGCATAGTATATAATTCATCATTCTATGCACATTATACACTACACATAGTATATGGTATATCACCACTTCTTATCTTGCTACTTATATATCTATATGCTATGTGTATATATATATATACCATACAATAACTTTATTATCTTTAACTATCTATACAATACATAGTGGTGTGGTATGGTTTAGTATGGTTTATTATGGTAGATATCTATCTATACACTATCTTAAAACAATACTGGTATAAAAGGCATGGTATGGTATAGTGTTGTATATATGTTATATATATAATTATTGTATGTAGTCTTTTGTATGGATAGTAAATACACTTTATATAATATATAAATGGGTATTACATAGTATATATAGCATAGTATAGAATTCATATACACTATACTATAAACTATTATACACTACACATAATATATAGTATATCACTACACTATACTTCTTTATCTTATGCCATTTATATGCTTTTCTATGGTGTTATGGTATGGTAGTTAAATGATATACTATATAGTCTATCTTGGTATGCTGTCATACTAAATTATACTACATAGTAACACACTGCTTGGTATGGTATGTTTGTGCGGTGCTTGTATGTGTATGTCATACTACGTGGTGTTAAACTATATACTCTTATACACAATACACCATGCTATATATTGTATGTAATGTATAAGTCTTTATATGTATAACATATTATGGTATACATCATGTTATCTTATAATAACCATATATCTATATACTACATACTATCTATATTATCTACCAACTTACATATATGATGGTTATATGCATAATACCTTGTATATGTATATATAATCGTTGTGGTATAACCCACGATTGTATGTTGATTGGTATATTGTGTAATTATGTGATATGTTGTGCTATATAATTTATAGTTAGTATGCGCACTATTATACTGCATGTTACACCTATATAATACATGTATATATGCCATAATGTTGATGCGATGGTAATATGGTGTATATGGTCATGTAATATACACTACATTGGTATATAGTATACACTATACACTTTATGGTATGGTATGGTATAATTATGGTGTGCATATAATAATATACTTTCTGATATACTACACTATATATAAGTATAGTGTATAGTATAACATAGTATAGTAGTATATAGTAGTGTCACTATACACTAATACTATATTATTCTATAGTATAAGTATACATATGTATACTTATAGTATAGTATAGTATAGTATAGTATAGTATAGTATAGTGTAGTATATAGTATAGTGTGTATAATATAGTGTGTATTTTGCATAGCATGTATATTAATAGTGTATAGTTCTTCCTTTACCAATGATAGGAAATTGCAATGAAACTTATGCTTGCTATTGATTATCAAGTTCTTATTATAAAAGTGAACTTAGTAGCAAAATATCGTTCTCTTTCTTTGATATGATCATGCTAACTTCTTAGTACTATGTAGCCATGTAGGCAGCTTATAGCCTTCTTTCCTTGATGCACTCATTCACTCCAAAAGTGACTATGCTTCAGACCTTCCTTGTATTCAGGAAAACATTGATAAGAATTTTTATTGTACTTGGAATTCATAGATGGTTAAGGCCTAAAAAAAGAGACTTTTTTCCTTGCAGTTTTATTTCTTATTTAATTTTTTTTTTTTAAAAAGGCACATAGTGAAAAAGAGGAAAATTAAAGATATTTAATAAAGACGCTAGGCCCCAAAGAAAATTTTTGGATTTCTCATATTAGAGAATGAAAATAGACTCTCTTACATGATTCAATCCCCACTTAAAAAGCTTTTCTAAAGACTTCCACATTGATTAGGTAACTAGAAAAATCATAAGAGAAGAAAGCACAACTTTTTATAGCACTGCTTATACTCAAAAGTTAGTCTTATGCAACATCTTCTCTTGGCTTTTCATAGTTCTGCTATTCCATCTATTTTATTCATCTTTATTTACTTAAACTAGTAATTCAATTTGCAAATGAGTTCTAATCAGCTAATTCTATTGTGAAATCAAACTCAAATTGATGTGGCGCTATGATTGGGTTGTGGTTCAGGCTACTTTCTTATCTTCTTTTATTTTTTAGAGGCTACATAAGCTTTTTTTCCAAGCTGGTCACCCTTATATGATACGATCCAGGACTTGGCTTTCATATCACTACCTTCTATCTTATATAGATTGTGGTCATCGTTGACATATAAAAATGAGAGGCTGAAGATTGGGGGTTATGATCTTTGATTCCTTTCTATCTCGTTCCCTTCTAGGTGATACAAAGAAAATTTGAAAAAGAAAAAAACATTTTTACTTTAGATTAACCCATAAAGCTAGGTTATATAATGGAAAGCTTGCTCCTAATACAAACTTTGAAAACCATGCTCTAAGTCAAAGTAAATATTAGCTAGGTAAGAGTGGTCTAGCACCTCCTCTTCCTTAATAACCATCCAGGAAAACTCTTGGAGAGACCAGCTACATGGCATGACAATCACTAGAATGAACATTGATAGTCTCAAAAGAAATGAATCTACCTTTCCTGGACCCAACAAAGCACCAACCCAACCAGTTTCAACTCCAGCAGTTTGAGCACAGTAAGTGGTACCCACATTCTTCAATGATCATAGGTTGACATCTTTATGCATCCCAACTAAGGTATCATAAACATGCATTTTCCTCATGCATGCAGCCATTGAATAGGTTACACATAAGGTTGGGTTGGTAATATACTCTTCCATGCCTTTCTTATTTGAACCTTTTGGTATGTCTTGCCCCATAACTAGAAACTATAGATCAAATCCACCAGATGAGAAACTCCATTTTGCACTACTGATGAGTCGTCAAACTTTTCCACCTCTGGGATTCAAGGAATTTCCATTTTTGCATTGTGTTGGGGGAAATCTACCAAAGCTAGGTACATTTGCCACTACTAAGTGCTAAGAGAAAGCAAGAAACAAAAGAAAATGATTATTTTTTTATCAACTTTGTACTCAAAGTTCTTTCACTACCAACTAGCAAACATCATCATCTAGCTAGGTCTTAAAATTATCAATAATGAGAAAAATACCAAATGGAGAAACAACAACTAACAATGGTTCTTAGCCCAGAGAATGTCCTATGCATAGGGGGGAGATTAGAGCAACAAGGAATGCTTACACGACGATGCCCATCCTAGGCATATGGGGGAGATTAGAGCAATAGAGAATGCTTACATGACGATGCCCATCCTGGGCTACAGTAAGTAAGGAGATCGAGAGGTCGTTCTGCCTCTTGTCCCTAAAGATGGGTAATATGTTCTCATACAATGTTGTTTTAAATTTTCTCATAGGGCCTAACTAGAGAATGATCCCAATCTGGGAGAGAACTAGATAGAAAGTGAGCATACCTTTGTTCACTTCTCTCCACCAAGCACAGACATTTTAGGATAACTGTAGGTCTGTGGCTACCTAAGGAAACTCCGATTCAATCGGCCCCTCATCTGAGAGGCATCTACCTCATCCCAATCACTAGGAAAGTTTCACCATGATGGGGGTAAGGTACTTGAATTCTTTTTGGAATGGAAAGAAATGCATAAGGGACCATCCATTTTTTTTCGACATGCTCCTCACTGAGATTTACGGATTCGCATGGGGATATTCAACCTACTTAGTTTACTTACAATAATAAAAGCCTTATTTTTCAAGCCTTTTTTATTTCATTTCTGATTTAGTAGTCTATCATTGGTTCAAAGTAGCTTTCTCTAGAGGAGCGAAAGTATACCTTAGTAAGTGAACAATGATTCTTCCTTCTATTTATGTCAGAACCTTAACTCTCTGAACATTGTGCTAAGTTATTTTGTGTAGCATAGTAGAATATAATTTCAGCTACACCTCAATGCTCTCTTAGCAATTAGCTTAAACGTCTTCGCTAACTCACTCACCTCGCCTACTAAAAGAAAAGTCGGCGAGGATAGGCTAACTCAACCGCTTATTTTGACTGTACTGTAGTGGACATTTGTTTTTCTTTTTTTGAAATTGAAACAAAAATTCTCATGTTTTTAAATACATTATGTAGGTGAACCATCAGGTCTTTAGTAGAATTTACAATGAAGAATAGCTGATGAACTCAAATGTTTTTTCATCATCATCATATATATACATATAGGCCAACTTGGCAAGCTACCTTTCTTATTGATCTGAGGTGCAAAGAGAAAAGGAAATCTCTTTTTTATGACTTCAACTTCTTAATCCTGTTGGCCCGAAAAAAGACCAGAAATTATCAATGAAAGGGTTTATGAGTCCTAGCCCTATAAGCCCACACCTGTGTAGAGTAGATTGTTCAACACCCGTGGCATAAACTTATTTTTGACCCATTGGTCTTTCTATCATAATAATTTCATAAACTTATTTTGAACAGCTATATGACTGCCCCCTAATTACTAGACTGACCTACTATAATAATTTCATAAACACCTAGCAAAAATTTGACAAGCAAATAAAGTAACCCCATGTTTAGATCTGACCATACCACACCATAATCAAAAGCTACAATGGCTCAGCGACCAGACTTAACATAAATGTAACCGGAGCCATTCTAAAAAGGGAGAAATTAGCACTACTTGGTAAAAGTGGTAGAATTATTCCAAGTATTTTTGTTGGAATAGTAATGTACATTTTCTATTTTCTATTCATTCATGATGAGGATTAATTTGGTCAACTTGATCATTTTCTTTCACTTATGATCTGGCTTGGACGACCCAATCATGATATTGAAGGATGGGAACTTTGCTCGAAAAACTAAAGATGCCAAGATGTTTTGAAGATTGTGCATTAATGAATCTTGTTGCATTACTTTGATTACAAGTGGAGCCACATGCTCCCTAGTTTCATCTTGCCACATGATGTATCAAGCCAACAATTCTTCACACCTTATTCAAAGCTCTATTGCACCCTATATTTTGAGGAAACTATTTAGTGGGGTTTAATCCATTTCCTGATCCAATCATGTACCTATATAAGTGGAATGGATGGTAAAACATTTGTAGTCTTTCTTGGCAGGACGTAGATATGGAGGTTAGAGAAATAGCTCCTTCCAGCATTCACTAGTTAAATAGTAGGGAGAGCATCATAGTTTACATGGTTGGAGATATAGTCTCGATATCCATCTCTACTCTTACTATAATTTACTCCCTCCATGTTTGAAACTTTGCATTTAAAAATTCAAAGCATGACATGTGAGATAGTTGAATCCACATAAAATAATAGCATGTGAAATGGGGGGATGGCATTAAATAATGAGGCAATTTAATGCTTCACATTAATGTCTCCACCCACCTTTCCCTCCATATTTTGAATTCTTTTCTTTTGAAAGATGCTTGTAATGGCTATAAATAGCCCCCTTACTAGAATGAAGGAGATCTTTTGGCTATTAAAATTTTTTGAGTTATTCTTGTGGTTTGAGAGCTTGGTGGCCAAACTATGGAAATCCTTGGTGGGAGCGCTAGTTATCCAACATATCCTCTTCCATCACCTCCAATACCACATTCTCTAAATCTCATCAAAAGAGAATGTCCACCCCATCATTGTCTTTGGAAGTATCATGATCATCCAATAAGAAGGGTTTCAATTTCTTCAAATTAATGATTTGAACACCTATGGATTCTAACAACTAATTATAGAGTTGATCATTCAGACCTTTCAATTCATAGATGTGGATCTCGGACCTATGAATAGGGATACTCCTGATACCCACAAAGAAAAAGAAAAGTGACCTGGACAAAAAGAGAAGTGACTTGGACAAAAACAAAATAAGTGGCTTATACAAATCTTCTTTGTCGATAGCCTCGGACCAATCAATCGAATATTGATTAGTACATAATCGATCGAACACTACATGCACTACTTGAAAAGGATTCTTCTTTTCAAAAATGAAATGTTCCAAATGTTCCTGGAAATTTTTGCTCCCATTGCACCATTTGTATCTTTATGTATCAGGATCGTGATTCATGGATCTCTCAGTTCGAGAAATAATAGGATCAAACCATTTCTTCTAACTCTTTTTCAAATTTGATAAATGTTGGTTGATCATATATTTCATTATAGTTATATGATTCAGAGTATCATTTCTTATCTGATCCCTTTGAATTCCATATTCAAAGTTGCGATCGAATCTATTCTTTAAAAAGAATCAATTCGATACAATTCATATGTACCCATAGGCCGGTCTAAATGTTGCATGAAGAACATAAGCTAGATGACAGAATGAAGAGACCTAGGATGTAGAAGATCATAACATAAGTGATTCGGCATATTTGGATTCCTATATATCCGCTCATGTGGTACTTCATCATACGATTCATATAAGATCCATCTGTCTAGATATCATCATATACATCTAGAAAGCTGCATGCTTTAGATGAAGCTTGTACAGTTTGGGAAGTGGTTTTGATTGATAAAAAAAAAAGAATCTACTTCAATCGATATTCCACCTTACCGCACATAACATAGAAATCACACTTGGAAAGGGTGGTGCTATATTGGATTTGAATCAGATTTTGGATCAATCTATATTGATTGACTATCTTCATTATGTTGTTGCTAGTAAATACCACTATTTTTAGTTTGTGATCTTCCAACTCATTCTTCTAGTAGATCCGAATCAATTTTTTTCTGATCCTTTGAGAAAAATATTCATTCTCCTCATAAAAAAGAGGAGGTAGAACCAATAAAGATTTTTTTTTATTCATCTCTGGAGTTGAATAGCTCATTCAAGAATTTTTTTTGATCCAACCCATAGGAATCAATAGAAAAGGCAAATCCCCTACGAAACACCAGATTCGGCTCGGTTATTGATAGAGTGAATAGATCTGCCATTTATGGGAATCTCTCTTCTTATTCAAAATAATCATGGTGTAACGCATATCCCCCTTTGTTCTAGTCATGGAATAGATGATAATTAAAAAATGGATTTTTATTCAAGAATGAAATATTATTGGAGCTGTCCATATCCACATTTCATCATTTAGAACCGGATCAGGATGTGATTTGGTTCCAAAGATGAATTGATTCATTCTCCATAGCCATGAGATGATCATCATAGGGTGATCCTTTTGTCAATGGATGTTCCTATTACACTGTAGTCTCAAGGATGAGAACCAACTATGTAGCATCTACATCGATAATTCAAGTATTGTATACATCATTAGATCCTTTGTAGAACTACTCATAATAACAAACTTGCGAAGAGATATGTTTATCATAAAGAGATTGTTGTTCACGACTCTGCTTACCTTAATTGTTATTTGAACAAAGGATCACAATAAACTTTTAAAGTGATGTCTTGGTCAGTGGATATCATTTCTCTTTTGCATGTCTATGGAGTTTTGAAAAGTCCAAACATTTCATAGATAGATATAAGTAGGAATTTATCGAATGAACGCACTCCTTTGTATACATAAGGAGTCCATTAATGAAAAGGGGTTGGGGAAAGCTTGAACCTAGTTCCTGGTGATGGATATAAGCACAATTGATATTCTTGGAGAGTTATACATTTGTGTATTGATAAGACCATTCACTGTTTCTTGAAGCTCGCTCTCCCCCCTAGATAAACCATGTAGCCAATATAAACCATGAACCAGAATAGATGAGCTTGCCCCACCCATGAGTAAATATTTCATAGTAGCCTCATTAGACTATACATCTCTCTTAGTATATCCAAATAATAGGTAAGAGCATAAACTAAAATATTCTAGAGATACAAAGATAGTTATTAATCATTATCACCACTTAAAAACATTCCTCCTAGAGTAGCTGTTAATACAAATAACAAAAACTTTGTTATAGCCATTTTTGTACATTCAATGTACTCTACGAATAGAGGAATACATAGAGTTGAACAAAGTAAAATAAGAAATTGAAAGATTTCATTGAAATTGTTCGTTTGGAAATTTCCTGAAAAGCTAATTATAAGTTCTTCTCTCCATTAGAAAAATAGGGCCGTTATGCTCATTACTAAACTTGTTGAAGAGATGAAATAAAACCAAGGTCTATCCTTTTGATTAGAGGTTGAATCGATCATTAGAAGAAGAATTAGGCCAAAAATTAGGATACATTCTAGGAAAATGAAGCTTCCATAGAAGAGAAGCAAATGAAACACTTTCATAAAATTCTTGTATAATCGAGAATGAAGTTTTTTATTCGTATATGCAAGATCATGAATTAGTAATCGCATCCAATCTGAAAAGTCCCAATTATTTGAACTTTCTATTTGTGGAATGGGATATTTTTGGAATCCCCATGAAAAGGATCAAACCTTATTCCATGATATTTTCATAAGATTCCTCTTTCTTATTCTTAAGAAAGCCTCCGAGAAGGCTTAGTTGATCCATGATTTATGTTTCATCTTTCTTTTATTTTTTATTTGTTTCGAGAAAGATCTCAATCAATTCTTCTTTTTTCTTTTTGTATTGATTCTTTTTCGATTGAGATGTATGGATCCATGGATCTATGTGTCTATAGATCTTGTTCATTGATTAACAAAAATGCACAAAAGCTCTATTTTCCTCTGCCATTCTATGAGTCTCTTCCTTTTGTGTATGGCATTGCCACGCCTTTGGCGATCTAATAATTGAACTTAATCGAAAGCCATATTTGACCGGACACTTTTAGGATGCCCCTAATAATAAACTAATTTCAAGCTTTTCCTTATGTAGATCCTATTTCAATAGGAACTTAATGAGTCAATCTGCCTACACGTCTTACTTTTACTACTATATCGGGAGTTACTCCAAGTATTGATTGATGTAAAATAGATAGTGGATTTGTTTTTGTCTTTTGTTGAATCTTTTCACAACTCAATAGATAATTTGATAAGCCAATGATTTCTTTTTGTGTTTCAGAATATAAGAAACCAACATGTTAACTAATTGATTATAATAAATTGGATCAGATTTTGTAGTTTTTCTTATCTGATTCAATGTGACATGAGCATGAAAGAGGTTCAATATTCAATTTTATTTTAATAAGGGCTAAAAATGAATCACTTATTTTGGCTTTTTGACCCCATATTATAGCGTAGATTTCAAAAGATATGAAAAATCTCCCTCCAAGCCGTACATATGACTTTCATTGAATACAGCTTTCCATAGAATTCCATATGTATCTATGAGATCAAGTATGGAATTTTGTTTACTCAATTTTACTTTAAACTAAGTATATGTTTCCCTTCTTTTCCTGCTAGGATTGGAAATCTTGTATTTTACATATCCATATGATCGAGTCCTTAGGTTTTTGAAATAGTGTAATGGAAAAGAAGTGCTTTGAATCATTCTAAAGTTGAGGTATTTAGGGTGTTTGTTGTTAAAGGAAGGAAAACCTCAAATTATTCCAATATTGGACCTTGGACATATAGTAGTTCAATCGAATCTCTTTAGAAAGAAGATCTTTGTCTCATGGTAGCATGCTCTAGTCCCCTTCCAAAACTTTTGTTATTTGGTTATCCATACACTTTATATGTTTCTAGCGATTCACTGGACATCTTCAAATGATACAAGTATTGGATAATAATCTACAATGCACTAGAATGTCCTTGTTGGTGATACTTTACTCTAACA
This sequence comes from Cymbidium sinense, assembly GCA_021442155.1. NCBI lineage: Eukaryota > Viridiplantae > Streptophyta > Magnoliopsida > Asparagales > Orchidaceae > Cymbidium > Cymbidium sinense. The sequence goes on along the minus strand of CM038220.1, from coordinate 117,203,652 downwards.
GCATCTAGGGTTCCTCGAACAATATGACATCTCACACCGGGTAAATCCTTAACCCTTCCTCCTCTTACTAATACTACAGAATGTTCTTGTGAACTATGGCCAATACCAGAATATAAGCGATTTCAAATCGGAGGAACTACAACTCAATCACTGCTATCGTTACTCAATAGTTTTACATTTGAGGTTTATCCCATAAGTACTCCAATTAGATCGTGATTGATTTCTAGGTTTCATCATAAACCTAATTGGTTACTTCCAATTATGTAAATCAATAGTTCAAACACGTCAAAGGTATGGCATTTCCCATTGATATAGGAACTTCATACCAAAAAATAATGGTATCTCCAATTATAGCCCATGGGATGTAAAATATATCTCTTCTCACCATTTCCATAGTGTATGTGACAAATGTAAGCATTTTAATTTGGGTCATATTTTATGGTTACGATTCTACCAGATATCCCTTTTTCATTCCATTGAAAGTTGATTTTATGGTATAGATGCTTATGACCTCCCCCTCTATGCCCTGCGGTAATGATCCCTCTAGCATTATGACCTTTACCGCAATGATGTTGTCCATAAACCAAATTATTTCATGGATTGGATTTCACTTGACTATCTAAGGCTCCATTGCATGTGCTCGGGGTAGATGTTTTGTATAATTGTATTGACGTGTTATTAATTCTTTTTCTTTAAGTTCTTTTCTCTATAAGAGGTGGGAATAACAATTGAAGGGTAATGATCATACATCTATAATGCATTGTATGTCCCATAATAGGTCCCATCCTTTTACCCTTTCTCGAGAGTCGATGACTATTCATAGCTCTTACCTTGACACCAAAGAAGAGTTCGACCCAATACTTTATTTCTGTCCTAGTTGATCTTGATTTGATTAAAAAATAGGATTTGGTCTTTTAATTAGATAATTCTAGTATATATATCATTACAATACAAATATAAGAAGAAAGGTTACCCCCCTTGTCGAGGGGGGTCCACAAAAATAAGCAATAATAATAATAACAACAACAACAAGCCTTTATCCCACTAAGTGGGGTTGGCTACATGAATCTTTCACCTCAATTGTGTCATATTATGTGTCATATTCTCATTTAATTCAAGTATACTAATGTCATTTTTTTATACATCTTAACCAACTCTTTTTAGGTCTACCTCAACCTTTCTTAACATAAGGCAAATCTAACGCATCTACTCTCTTAATTGGGTCATTGACCACGCTTTTGTGGCCAAACCATCTAAGGAGACTCTCTCTAATCTTATCTACCACTAGAGCTACTCCAACTTTTTCCGAACATACTCATTTCACATTTTATCTCTAAGAGTAAAGCCACTCATCCACCTGAGCATCCTCATCTCTGTAACACTTAACTTAGTCTTATGCTTCTCTTTTATTGGCCAACATTCTGCACCATAAGTCATTCAGTCTTACCATCATCTCATAAAATTTTCACTTATGTTTAAGTGGAACTTTTCTATCACACAACCGATGCATTCCTCCACTTCAACCATCCAACTTGAATTCTACTAATAACATTTTCATCTATTTCACCATCATTTTGAATAATAGAGCCTAAATATCTGAATCGCTCACTCTTATTAATAATTTGTTCACCTAATGTCACAACACTACCAATAACACTTCTACAACTAAAATTATTCTCCATATATTCAGTTTTAGATCTACCTAAATGAAAACATTTAGACTTTAATGTTGACCACCATAATTCAAGTTTCTCTTGGACTCCCTCTCTAGTCTTATCAACAAGAAGAATGTCATCAGCAAAAAGCATACACCAAGGTACATCTTCCTGTAAATGCTTAGTAAGAACATCCATAACTAAAGCAAAAAGATAAGGGCTTACAGCTGATCCTTGATGTAATCCAATTGAAATGGGAAAATATTTTGTCAATCCTCCTTGTGTTTGGAAACAAGTAATAGCTCTAGTATACATATCCTTAATGACTTGAATATAACCAATATTAACTTTTCTATGTTCTAGAACTCTCCAAAGAACATCTCTTGAAACTTTATCATAGCTTTCTCTAAATCAATAAATATCATATGTAAATCCTCCTTACTTTCTCTATGCTTCTCCATCAAACCTCTTAACAAATGTATAGCATCCATAGTAGATCTACCTGACATGAAACCAAATTGATTGTGAGAAACTTCTGTATCACATCGTAACCTATGCACAATTACTCTCTCCCATAATTTTAATGTATAACACATTGACTTAATTTCTCTATAATTTGCACACTCTTGTGCATCACCTTTACTCTTAAAAATAGGAACCAACAAACTCTTTCTCCAGTCATCTAGCATCTTTTTAGTCTTTAATATAACATTAAAAAGATTTGTAAGCCATGAAATTCCCTGATCTCCTAAACATTTCCACACTTCTATTGGAATATCATTAAGTCCTACTACTTTTTTACATTTCATTTTCTTTAAACCTTCTCTAACTTCAGATTTACTAATACAATGATAAAATAAAATTCTCTATTTTTGTTCAGGGTATTAAGGTTGCTAAAATCAATCATAAATTTTGATCCTTCATTGAAAAGTCTATCAAATTTCTCAAAGAATTTGCTAAAATCAATCTTTTTGTCCAAGTCACTTCTCTTTTTCTTTGTAAGTATAGAGAATATCGCCATTCATAGGTCCAAGATCTACATCTATGAATTTAAAGGTCTAAATGATCAACTCTATAATCAATTATTAAAATCCATAGGTGTTCAAACCGTTCATTTAAAGAAATTGAAACCCTTCTTATTGGATGATAATGATACTTACTAAAGACCAAAATTCTTGATCAATGGATGAACAATATTACCATATTTGTTCAAAAAGATACCAAAGCAGAAATCCTTTGATAACATGGATTCTATTTCTCAATGATATCCCATGATCGACACAATTGGTAATCCCATGAAACCATTTCATAGAAGTTCTTTGATATCTTCTTTTATTAAAGCAAATCAACTTTGATTCTTGAATTATCCACATCAATTATAGTTCTATTATAACAAAAGATTTCCCTTTGATGTGGAAAAGACTCATATCAATAATTATGATCTTACATATGGACAATTCCTCAATATCTTGTCCATTCGTAACAAAATCTTTTCTTTGTGCATGGGAAAAAAAATATCTCTTTTTTAGAGACTATTTCACCAATCGAGTCTCAGGTAATTGACATCTTCATACCTAATGATTTCCCACAAAGTGGTGATGAAATGTACAACTTGTACAAATCATACAAATCTTTCCATTTTCCAATTCGATCGATCCATTCATTGGAGCTATTTACTCGATCACAGACTTTTCTTCAACACCTCTAACAGAGGAACAAATAGTCAATTTGGAAAAACTTTTTTTCAGCCTCTTTCAGATATGAATCTATTAGATTTAGAAGGAAACAACTTGCATCAGTATCTCAATTTCAATTCATACATGGGTTTGATTCACACTCCATGTTCTAAGAAGTATTTACCATTCAAAAAGAGGAAAAATTTAGTCTTTGTCTAAAGAAATGTGTTGAAAAAGGGCAGATGTATAGAACCTTTCAACGAGATAGTGCCTCAAAGTGGAATCTATTCCAAACATATATGCCATGGTTCCTTACTTTGATAGGGTGCAAATATCTCAACTTCACCCTTTTAGATACTCTTTTAGACCCATTTTCGATGCTGAGTAGTAGTCAAAAAATTTTATCCATTTTCATGATATGATGCATGGATCAGATATATCATGGCCAATTCCTCAGAAGATTTTTCCACAATGGACTCGATAAGTGAGTTTTGAGTCAATGTTTATAGAATCTTCTTCTATCTGATGAAATTATTCATCAAAATAATGAGTCACCCGTTCCATTGATCAAACACATCTGAGATCAACAAATGCTTGGTAGTTCCTCTATTCCATCTTTTTCCTTCTTCTTATTGCTGAATATCTCATTTGTATACATCTTCTCTTTATTTCTCAAGCCTCTAGTGAGTTACAGACACAGTTAGAAAAGATCAAATCTTTGATGATTCCATCATACATGATGGAATCTCAAAAACTTTTGGATAGGTATCCTACATTTGAAATGAATCCTTCTAGTTAAAGAATCTCTTTCTACTTGTTGAAAAATTAGGAGATTCTCACGGAAATAAGTTTCTGCATGGCAACATGCTATTGGGTGGTGGTCCCGCTTATGGGGTCAAATCAATCCATTCTAAGAAGAAATATTGAAAGATCAATCTCATCGATCTCATACCAAATTACATCAATCGAATCATTTTTTTTGAGAAATATGAGACATTTAAGTCATACAAGTAAAGAGATCTATTCATTGATAAGATAAAGAAAAAATGTGAATGGTGATTGGATTAATGAGAAAATATAATTCTTGGGTCATGAATAGTGATTCGATTGATGATGAAGAAAGAGAATTCTTGGTTCAGTTCTCCACCTTAATGATAGAAAAAAGGATTGATCAAATCCTATTGAGTTTGACTCATAGTGATCATTTAACAAAGAATGACTCTGGTTATCAAATGATTGAATAACTGGGATCAATTTCTGTATGATACTTAGTTGACATTCATCAAAAGGATCTAATGAATTATGAGTTCAATAGATCCTATTTAGCAGAAAGATAGACATTCCTTGCTCATTATCAGATAATCACTTATTCACAAACCTCATGTGGGATGATAGTTTTCATTCCCTTTCCCCATCTCCTCATGGAAAACCCTTTTCGCTATCCCCTTCTAGAGGTATTTTAGTGATTGGTTCTATAGCAAATGGTCGATCTGTTTGGTCAAATACCTAGCGATAAAATCCTATGTTCCTTTCATTATGGTATTTCTGAACAAGTTCCTGGATGACAAGCCAAAAGGTTATCTTCCAATTTTGTCTCCTTCCATAATATGGATTCCAAACATTCATGATCTGCATGTGAATGAGTCAAATTACTTATCCCTTAGTCTATTAGAGAACTTTCTCTCTAGTGATTGTGAAAGATGTTCCACTGGAAAGATTCTTGTTATTGCTTTGACTCATATTCCCCAAAAAGTGTATCCCACTCTAATAGCTCTGAATAAATTCAATACATGCATTAAGATACAAAGGCTTCTTCTTCTACAACAATGAAATCACTTTTTCATTCTTTCATATACTAGGGGATTTAACTTGGAAAAGAAGATGTTCCATACTAACAGATTCGGGTCCATAACCATGGGTTCCAATGCACGAGATCTTGTAGCACTTATCAATGAGGCCCTATCAATTAGTATTACATAGAAGAAATCCATTATAGAAATTGATATAATTAGATCAGCTCCTCATGACAAACTTGGGATATTTGATCCCGGATAAGATCGGTTCAGATCATGGGATCTTTTCTATCGATAGGCAACAAAATGTACTTCTAAGTAAATTCCCCATAGATCCTATATTTATCTATATGAAGAAGAAATCATGTATGGTAGGGGATTCTTATTTATTCAAATGGTACTTCAAACTTGGAACGAGAATGAAGAAATTCAGTACTTCTTTATCTTTTGATTTGTTTTGGATGGGCTCAAGATCTTTGGTCTTCATCCGACATGATGAAAAAATTGGATCACTTCTTATGGATTCATTGAGAATGATTATGATCTAGTTCATGGCATATTACTATTTATTATTAGAAGTAAAAGGTGCTCGGCTCGGGATCATCAGCAGAAAAGTATTGGTCCATTTTATAATAATCGAGTTACATTACTTCTTCGATCCAAACCAAGGAATCAGTTAGATACGATGCAAAATGGATCTTGTTCTATCATTGATTAGAGATTTCTATATGAAAAATATTAATCGTAGTTTGAAGAAGGGGAAGGGGCCCTCGAAGAAGATAGGGGAGGATTTCTTCAATCACATAGTTTGGGCTCCTAGAATATGGCACCTTTTTGGAAATCTATTTGATTGTATCAAAGGCCCCAATTGGGATTTCCATTATTCGGGTCATTTTGGCAAATGGATCATTTATCATAAAGAGGATGAGCTTCAAGAGAATGATTGAGTTCTTGCATAGTGGAACCATGCAATACCAGACAAGAGATAGATCTTCCAAAGAACAAGGCTTTTTTGACCAAGCCAATTCATTTAGGACCCCATGGATCCATTATTTTCCCTATTATAAGATCAGCCCTCTATCTCTGTGTTTTCACGTCAAGAATTCTTTGCAAATGAAGAGATGTCAAAGGGGCATATTGCTTCCCAAACAAATCTGCCTACATATATATAAATGCTGGTTCATCAAGAATATGCAAGTAAAGCACTTTGAATTGTTGATTCATTGCCAGAGATGATTTAGAACTAATAGTTCATTATCTAATGGATCTTTCCATTCTAATACTCTATCTAAGAGTTATCAGTATTTATCAAATCTGTTCCTATCTAACGGAATGCTTTTGGATCAAATGATAAAGACATTATTGAGAAAGAGATGGATTTTTCTATATGAAATGAAACATTTGATTCATGTAACAAGAGAAGGATTTCCCATCCCTTAGCCATAAAGATATATGCCCATGAAAAAGGGATTAAGTGGAGCAGAATTAGTCGAATGGTAGACTCAAGGAAACACTTGTTTCTTCCATCTTTTTGGCCTTAGCTCCAGGGAAGAATTGAAATCTTAGATCACTATGTGTGGATGATATGAACTACCTAAACAAGAATTCTTGAACTGTGAAAGAGCCGATTACTCACTTCATCAAACAATTTCTACTATTGAAAGCATGTAAATACATCAAAAAATATGCATGTTCATTGAAATGGTTGTTGCTATTTGCTCTAATTATAAACCATTGGTTCCATTGAATAACTAAAGAAGATAGATAGACCTTTCTCTTCATCTCAAGTCAATGGATCTCCTCAATTGGAAGATCTCCCATATGGATATTACACATTCTAGTTGACCGAGCCTAATTCTAATTGCTTTATTCCAAAGCAAAGAAATGCATGGGGGAAAGTTCATCCTATTCAGATATTCACAACCAAGAGGTACAATCCTCTTTTGGATAGGCCCTGAAAGGAGAAGGAAGACTGGAATGCCAACAGATGTCTGTCTATTCTCTAATTAAGCCAACCCGATAGTACCCATTTTGAGAACGTCCAGTGCCAAAGTCACTGAATGGGAAAGTTGCCAATACCTAATGTAATGTACTTTATTAGCTGGGTTACGAGTACTGGTGGATATTTTACCATAGGTTTCTATTAATCTACCTTTTGTGATTCCTGTTGAATCCTATCTTTGGGGGTGAGGTGGATGATTTCCAAACCGACTCCATGAAGAAGATCGCCGATTTTGATTATTTGTCGATTCATTTCAACTTCGAATCTGAGGATCACCAGAATAATTCATATCAATAGATAAGATACTCATCAATATTGATTAGATCTGAAATCTGTTATGGAATTGCTCATTAAATGAGCATTCTCAATATTATTCTTTGAAGAGGACTCGAACCTCCACGCTCTTTAGCATAAGATTTTGAATCTCATGTGTCAACCATTTCACCATCAAGGCATCTTGAAAGTGAATCATATTCCATGAATATGATATCTATCTAGTGTGATTAATGGAATATATGATAAAGGTGGAGTGTTGAGTATTTCTATCAATCGGTCATGTCATATAGACCCAAGTTAGACATCAGATTGCTATGATTGGAATTATCAGGGGGATACCTTCTATATAACAAAAAGATGTAAAATCAAACCTCTTTATCAATTCGAGAGAAGCCCAAAGAAGTGAATAGGGTACCCAAATAATGATAGATATGTCAAAAGTAGGTCCGATTATGCTTATTCCTAATCATAAATATAATGTAATGACGTAGGGATCCATATGTAAATAGAGTATATATTTACATATGCTTGAATCACCCCTTCTCATAAGAAGAATGTACATAAACCTATTCTAGCATGGTCCGGTCTAGAATGAACTTATAATTTGATGATCGAGTCAATTCCATGATTATAAGTTTATAACTCCAGCCCATTTCCATTTTGGGTGGAAAAGAATTCTTTTATTCCAGTTAGTAAAGGGATCTTGAACTAAAAAATAGAAGCTAAAAGAGGGTATCACGAGTAATTGCAAGAATTAGGTTCATTAATATTCTTGGTATAGTAGATGCTATCACACATACAGTCATACTCAATTCGATGGAATTGTTTGATCTTAAGGGAGATCTATAATTTTGCACGTGAGGGGTTATTGATTGGTTTCTCTTAGTCATTAATAATTTGCTTATTTTTAGATAATAGTAGATAAAAACAACGCTCATAAAGAGTCCTATTGAAACCAAGAAATATAGGCCTACCTACCATCCACACAAGAATAGATAGAGTTTTCAAAAAAAAACCAATGGAGGAAGACCCCCTAGGGATAAGAGACATAGGGCTAAAGAGAGAGCCAAAAAAGGATCTTTTGTGTATAATCCTGCATAATCTTGAATGTTATTAATTCCAGTACATAGACCAAATGATACAATGCAAGCAAAAGTTCCTAGATTCATGGAGATATAGAATAACATATAAGTTATCATGCTTGCATATCCATCATTTGAGTCTTCAGTTATTCCAATAATTACATGATTTGATTGATGGATGAATATGCAAGCATACATTTTTTACTTGTTTGAGTAAGATCAATGAGATTCCCTAATATCATGCTAAGAATAGCTAGTATTTCCAAAAGAAGATGTCATTCGGTTGATGAGAAAAAAAAGGAATATCAAAAATTTGGCTAAAGTGGCGACTACTTTCAAAGTAAAAAGAAAAGCACTGGGTGGGAGAGTCGAGTCAAAAGGGGATTCCTCACTTCTTTCTTTCATTGAAAACCATGCATGAGACTTTCACCTCGCACGGCTTCTAAGTTATAAAAGAAAGAAGAGTAGTTCTTCTTTCTTTTTTTGTTTCATCAAATTTTATCATGAACTTGTATAGTTCACACTCTTTGGCTCTACCCATTCATTTTTCAGTTAGAATTCTTTTTTCAATTCGAATTATAAAGTAATAATACTTTTCACAACAAAACTATCCATACAGTTAAGACATTTAATTCTGAAAGTTGGCTAGGTAGCTGACCCTGTTAGTCCATTTTTCAAGAAAAGGAATAGGAGCATAACCTTTTTCCTCTGCTTAATGGATAACTATTTGCTACCAATGTAGAATTCTTTCTCATCTCAAATGGAGTGATTGGATTTACACCAATAGAAACCATAAATTCATAACATGATTAAGTAGATTATAGATCTTCACTTTTAGATACTAGTCAATTAAAAGGCCATCTTTCACTATATCTATCCTAATTTATTGGTAGTGGTCATTGATACTGTAAAAAACCTTTACATTTTTCAAACTCATGATCTGAACTGAACGAGTCACACATACACCCTAGTACATGTTCCTTGATCGAGGACATCTCAAGCGGATTTTGTGACATTTCTTATTGGCTATTAGGCATTTTTAATAAGATGTTTAATGGTTGGCATGGAGTGTCTATAGAATCTCATTCTACATAGAATAGATTGGGTTAATTTAAATCGATCTTAACCTGATGGTTGATGATTATGAATGATTTCTATTCACATGGAAAATTCCAACTTTTAAAAGGTTTGTATATTTATATGGAATCCCCAGTATTATCATTTTTTATCTACAAGATCAATGCCATGAGAATGGGCTTCTTCGACATAAAATATCCCTTTAAATATCTTTGGATATAACCCATAAAGGTTGCCCGTTCTTTGTACATAAACTTTTGTGAGAGTTTCGATGCTTCAATAGTTCTTCTACTTCTAGAATAAATTCCTCTGCTTGTGCCTCGTAAAAAGAACTAGCAGGTTGGTGAATCATAAGCCTGATGATATTGATATAACATCATGAATGGTTCTTCTATCTATATATTGTACAATTGGGTTAAAGTATTAAAGTAAGGGGGAATCAAAAGAACAATAAAAAATATAATTAAACAACAGCACGGGCATCTTTTGTACATTGCGTACGGCTCTACAATGGAATTTATCTTTTTGATAGAAGCTATTCTATCGAAAAGAATAAATAGAACCTATCCGATCCAAATCATTAAATGATCCATTTACCACCCTTCTTTTCATAGTAATTAAAAAGATACTATGATGGTTTTGTTGCTTTATATATTTATCGCGTCTGCGGTTTAGTAATCCCAAAGTTTTTTTTGATAGGATCCAAGAAGGATCAAATGATTTTTTCCATTTTTTAACTCTTTCTCTCATAACATAAAAATAAGAAAGAGACTTCTGGTTTGGAAGAATAATGGTTTGTGTCGCTAAAATTAACTCTTGCTTGACACATAAAATCAAATTGGGAATAACCCTTCTTTCATACTACTATCTCGATACAAAATCTCATGTTTGAAAAAAATAATAAAGGTTTGTTTATATTAAACTCGAATTGCCATGCTATTATTACTAATTCTTTATTTGATTCATATTTGATACAGTGAAGGCATAGTATTCTTTTTTTATTCTAAAATAAAAGAAACTCATTAGCGCCAAGCGTGAGGGAATGTTAGACATTTGGTAATTTCTCCTCCGACCAGAATGAAAGATACCATTGAAGCAGCAAATCCCATACATATTGTATGTAAATCCGGTGACACAAATTGTGTAGTATCATAAATGGCTATTCCTGGTATTACCCATTCGTTTGGAGAATTTATAAATAAATAAAGATCCCTAGTATCATCTTCTATGCTGAGATATATCATGAGACCAACAAGTTGATTCGAGATCTCGCTATCAACCTCTTGGCCTAAAAAAAGCAATCTTTCTCAATGAAGTCTGTTGATTAAGGAAAAATTGTATCCCTAGAGTAACCATACATGTAGCTTTGGATGCATACAGTTTGAAAGAATTGTGAAAAAAAATCAATGTGTCGATTCCAATCCTATTTTTTTTTTTAACATGAGTTTTGCTTTCCTTCCCCTTCCCTTTATTCTATAATGTAGAAAATAAAAAAGAATTTAATGAAATTATTGAACTAACCTTTCATTGATGTATTATTTCATCAAAATTCAAATTACGATGTCATTTTCTTATTCCTGAATGGGCCCTTTCAATTATTTTAATTTCTTATTCAACTTCAGGGGAAGATTTGCCCGAATTCTATTTGAGCATATATGTCAAATGATTCTAGTACCACTTCTTTTTTTTTTCAATTTTTCATACCTTTCCCAAAAATATTTGATGTATTCATCATACTACTCCATTGGTAGGCAGTTTAAGATTATCCCTATAGTAAGTCTAATAATAGTCTATGATACAAGCAGTAATCTTATAATTATTATATATTCTACAAAATATATTCTCTTATAGTAAGTTATATTCTATTTCATTAATAATGAATTTAATAAATTATTAAGAATTTAATGAAATTTCTATATTTTTTATATTCTTTATTTCAAAATTACTACATTTACATTCTCATTCTAGTACTTTTACTCTTACCATTTACAATTTGGTATTCTTTAGAGCCTTGATACTTTCTTTTATCTGTCCAAGTAAGCCATCAATTATCTTAATTAATAATATTGATCCCCAATAGGAATTATTGTGCTTCACGCTATGAATTATTGATGGTCCAATAAATGGATATATATTTATTGGATTGGGTGAAATAGAGAATAGTCGATCGAGGGAGATAACGGAGAAATACCATGTGACCAATCTATCTTACAAGTCATACTATACGTCAACCCGAGCTACATCTTCCACTCCACGACTCCGAAATGGTACTTTTGGAACACCAAGGAGCATTAAGATAAAGAAAAAATGAAGTATTATATTTTACTTTAATATGGAAATGTAACAATGGTTTTATTATCTTCATCATTTTTTCTCTTTCTTCCTTATTCTTATATTGTATATTTATATCTTTTAATCTTCTTTCTATTTAGAATCTTATTTAGATTCTATAAAATAGAACTTAATATTCTTATCTTGACTTATAGTATATATAAGTATATATATATATAAATTGGAAGGTTCATAGGAATACATAATGAATAAAGAAAGATTGTAATGAAGGGGATCGATGGGATCGGATTGTTGGAATGATTTGAATTCTAAAAAAGTATCTATACATATTTTCCCAAAATCCTCCCATTGATATTGGTACTTGTGGGTAATAAAATTTGTTTCTTTTGTTCTTGAATATAAAGAAATAAAAAAATTCTATTTCAATAAAAATAAAAAGAAGGGATGAAAATAAATATTAATCCTTTCCTATAATAAATCTACCAAACAGGTGAAATACACGGTCTAGTCTTTTCCAATGCGATAAAGTTACATAATGTCTTTTTCTTTTTCAGAAAGAAGTATTTACATGGGTTTGCCTTGGTATCGTGTTCATACCATTGTATTGAATGATCTCGGTCGATTACTTTCTATCTATATAATGCATACAACTCTAGTTTCTGGTTGGGCCGGCTCGATGGCTCTATATCAATTAGCAGTTTTTGATCCCTCTAACCCTATTCTTGATCCAATGTGGAGACAAGGCATGTTCGTTATACCCTTCATGACTTGTTTAGGAATAACCAATTCAAGGGGGGTGGGGGTTGGAATATATCAGGAGGAACAATAATGAATATAGGCATTTGGAGTTATGAAGGCATGGTAGGAGAACATATTTTGTTTTCTGGATTGCAGTTCTTGTCAGCTATCTGGCATTGGGTGTATTGGGACCTAGAAATATTCTGTGATGAATGTATAGGAAAACCTTCTTTGAATTTGCCCAAGATCTTTGCAATTCATTTATTTCTCTCTGCAATTCATTTATTTCTCTCAAGAGTTGCTTGCTTTGGCTTTGGTGCATTTCATGTAACAGTATTTTATTGTCCCGGCATATGAGTGTCTGATCCTTACGGACTACTGGGAAAAGTACAATCTATAATTCCAATGTGGGATGCAGAAGGTTTTGATCCTTTTGTTCCGGGGGGAATAGCTTCTCATACTATTGCAGCAGGTACATTGGGCATATTAGCGGGTCTACTCCATCTTAGTGTCCATCCACCTCAACATTTATACAATGGATTACACATGGGTAATATTGAAACTGTGCTTTCTAGTAGTATTGCTGCTATTTTTTTTTTTTTTTTTGCATCTCTCATAGTTGCTAGAACTATGTGGTATGGTTCAACAACTACTCCAATCAAATTATTTGGTCTCACTCGATATCTGTGGGATCAAGGGTACTTCCAACAAGAAATATATCGAAGAGTTGTGGCCAGACTAGCTGAAAATTTGAGCTTATTGGAAGCTTTGTCTAAAATTCCCAAAAATTTAGCTTTTTATGATTACATTGGTAATAATCTGGTGAAAGGGGATTATTCAGAGCAGGCTCAATGGATAATGGGGATGGAATAGCTGTTGGGTGGTTGGGGCACCCCATATTTAGAGATAAAGAAGGGCATGAACTCTTTGTACATCATATGCCTACCTTTTTTGAACCATTTTCGGTAGTTTTGGTAGATGGAGACGGAATTGTGAGTGTCGATGTTCCTTTAAGAAGGCCAAAATCCAAGTAAAGTGTTGAACAAGTAGAGGTAACTGTTGAATTCTATGGTGGAGAACTCAATGGAGTCATTTATAGTGATCTTACTACAGTGAAAAAATATGCTAGACGTGCCCAATTAGGTGAGATTTTTGAATTAGACCGGGATACTTTGAAATTCGATGGTGTTTTTTGTAGTAGTCTAAGGGATTGGTTCACTTTTGGGCATGCTATGTTTGCTTTGCTTTTCTTTTTTAGACACATTTGGCACGGTGCTAGAACCTTGTTCATAGATGTTTTTGCTGGTATTGATCCAGATTTGGATGCTCAAGTGGAATTTGGAGCATTCCAAAAACTTGGAGATCCAACTACAAGGAAACAAGTAATGTGATGCAAAATTCTTTTGGCATATTTTTCCTCTATTTTTTCTTTTATTATAGTATTTAGATATTTAGAGTTTATAAATATCTAAATTCTAATTATTTATTTAGATATTTCATTATATTTCATATATTTATATTTATTTCTATATTTTTATGTATAAATAGAATAATAATAATATAGAAAATTTGAAATAGAATATAATCGAATAGTAATAAGATATGAATGACTATACCTATATATAAATACTATATAGATAGTAATAGTTAGTAATAGTAAATTCTAAATCTAAAATTCGAATTTTTTTAGCAAATAATCCAAAATGAATAGGTGTGGAAGCTATAATTGTAAACCACGATCAAATCTATGGAAGCATTGATTTATATATTCCTCTTAGTTTTGACTTTAGGGATTATTTTTTGTAATCTTTTTTGAGAACCACCTAAAGTTCCAACTAAAAAAATGAAATGATTTTTCATTATTTCCATTGAATTAATAAGTCCCAATATTAATATTAGAGCTCATTACTTCAACCAGTCCCCATTTTCTTTGAAGGGATCTCTTAATTTTTGAGAGGGTTGCCCAAAAGCGGTATATAAGGCATACCAAATAAAGCTTACAAGTAAACCGAATATGGAGATGGTGACTAGGGTTGTTGTTTCAATTTTTCGGTAATTTCAAGATCACAAAAGATCATGATAATGTTGTTTATTTACAACTACAATGGAATGGTATACAAAGCCAACAGATTTAAACCCATGATGAAAGAGGATTTATGGCAACAAAAACCATTGAGAGTAGTTCTAGATCTAGGCCAAGATCAACTGGCGTAGGGAGTTTATTGAAACCATTGAATTTGGTATAACAAAAATTATCTCCAGGGTGGGGAACTACACTACTTATGGGAGTTCCAATGGCTCTATTTGCAATATTTATATTTATTATTTTAGAAATTTATAATTCATCTATTTTGCTGGATGGAATTTCAATTAATTAGTTCATAAAAACTAGTAAGTCCTAGTTTTTCAATCAAAAGATTCTTTTACTTATACTTAATGCTTAAGATACTTAATACTTCAACTTAAGATTACCTAAGACTTGGATTTATAGACCATTATGGTAGTTCTATTATGAAATTTATTTGTTTTGATATTTTATTTCTAGAATATAAGCATGTGACTTGTTATAATTGATCCAATTGATAATACAAAGAATGGACATGTCATCTCTATCAAGATGATTCTACCTCATCAGATATTTATTATAGTCTCTGGAGCACAGACTATATAGAATAGATCAAGAAAATGAATATTTCAACTATGATTCATACCTATTATTCATACCTCGCAACTAGATTAAAATAAATGGAAATAGGGAAATAGGTCTTTTCTAAATCAAACAATTTTTCCTTCATACTTCCGAAAGAAACCTCTTTCTATATATTTTGTTGAGTTATTACATTCATTGAAGAAGTCATGATCAAATGGCTTTTACTCAGAAATCCTTAGAGTTTAGCTTTGGTTTTCTTAAATCATTGTGGTTCTAGTATGAATCTAAGGTTTCAATCGATTAACAGGGTCTCAACAAGAGAATTCCTATCAAAAGAAAAAAAAGATAGGGAAGAGAAGATTTAAGAGGCCTGTCACAATTAACATAAAGAAAGATAGATGAGCCAACTTGACATTGTATTTCTTGGCATTATCATCACAAAGAAGAGATTCTGGATTTTTCTTACTTTGTGTCTTTGGGTCAAATCGAGTCAAGTGGCTAAGCCACAATAAGTTTGAAACTCTCTATTTCATATCCGTTGAAACTAGTATTTGTGTTTCTCTTGAGTAATGAGATGAAATTTTCCATACTCTAAGAGGGAGAATATTTCTTGGTTTACCTATCTCAATAAAGTATATGATTTGTTCAAGGAATGTCTCGAGATTCAAGTGATTGGAGATGATATAATTAATAAATATGTTCCTCCTCATGTCAATATATTTTATTATTTAAGGGGGATTACGCTGACTTGTTTTTTAGTACAAGTAGCTATGGATTTTGCTATGACCTTTTACTATCATCCAACTGTTACAGAGGCTTTTTCCTCTGTTCAATACATAATGACTGAGGTCAACTTTTGTTTGTTAATTTGATCAGTTCATCGATGGTCAACAAGTATGATGGTATTAACGATGATCTTGCATATATTTCGTGTGTATCTTACGAGGGGTTTTAAAAAACCCCATGAATTAACTTGGGTTACAGGGGTAGTTCTAGCTGTATTGATAGCATTTTTTGGCGTAACTAGTTATTGCTTACCTAGAGACCAAAATGTCTATTGGGTAGTAAAAATTGTAACAGGCGTACCTGAAGCTATTCCTATAATAGTATAGCCTTTGGTAGAATTATTTCGTGGAAGTGCTTGTGTGGGCCAGTCCACTTTGACTCATTTTTATAGTTTACATACTTTTGTATTGCCTCTTCTTACTTCCATTTTTATGTTAATGCACTTTCCAATGATACGGAGGCAAGGTATTTCAGGTCCTTTATAGAGAAGGCAGATCATAAATATTTGCAATTTATCATATTGGGGAGGAACAAGAGTCTTTTATTACTATAAATATGTATTATTGAAAAATAAGGCATGTTATTTGGATACTTCCATTCAATTATGAAGTATTTTTTATTTGATACGAATCGAACAGTTGAAGTATTTTTTCCTAAAAGGGGATGGATTATGGGAGTGTGTGACTTGAACTATTGATTGGTCCATGCAAATATATGATTTTATTCACCAAGTTGGAATTAACAACCCAACGTTTCTCCACATCCAACCATCATGTCAGTCCCTTTATGTAGCATAGGATAGGCCAGTTTTAACTTGAGGTGAATATTTTTTATGATCTTACCTGAATCATGCCATAAAGGAACAAGCTCCATAAGATCCCTAGAATAAGTTATGTGGAATGATCCAATGTTCTATTTATTTACTTTGTTTGATTTTTTTAGAAAATTTATTATAATTATATAATTAATTGATAGTATTAGTATTTCATATTAATTATATAGTAATCTTAGTAAATTTTTTATAGTATGTAGATGCATTCATTTCCTTTATATGGACCCTGATCTATTATACTACCAGAGTTAAATAAATGATCTAAGGAAGAACAGGGGCTAGACTTTATTAATAACAAGTAAAATCTATGTATTTTGTTTATGTAATACAATTGAAATGTTGTGAGGATAAATACCAACCAAGATATATAGGTCCAAAAGCACTTGATTATGATCAAAGTTGTGTATTTTGGATATGAGCATTTCCTATTACTAACTAAATTATTTGCAATGAATAATGAATCATTGAAACCGGGAAATGGAATTTGATAAATAGTTTATTACATAGAGTCATTCTACATTATATATGTAGATATGTATAAAATATAGGTCTTCTATGGACCTATTTAGGTTCTATGGATCTATTTCTGTGATTCTTTTGATTCTTGCTCAAGTCGAATGATAAAAATTATCATCTCTGGTTCTTTTGGGGGATGGATCCACAAGAGTTAACCTATCCAAATAAAAAAGAAACCTGATTTGAATGCTCCTATATTAAGAGCTAAATTGGCTAAAGGGATGGGGCATAATTATTATGGAGAACCCGCATGGCCCAATGATCTTTTATATATTTTTCCAATAGTAATCCTAGGCATTATTGCATGTAGTGTGGGTTTAGCAGTTCTAGAGCCATCAATGATAGGTGAACCGGTGGACCCGTTTGCAAACCCATTGGAAATATTACCTGAATGGTACTTCTTTCTCGTATTTCAAATACTTTGCACAGTGTTGAATAAATTATTGGGTGTTTTTTTAATGGTTTCAGTACCAATAGGATTATTGACAGTACCTATTTTGGAGAATGTCAATAAATTCCAAAATCCATTTCATCATCCAATAGCTACAACAATATTTTTGATCAATACTGCAGTAGCTCTTTGGTTAGGTATTGGACCAACTTTACCCTATCGAGAAATCCCTCACTTTAGGTCTTTTTCAAAGTTAAATATCATGACATAGGTATCTAAGGAAGATCCTCTTCTGGATCTTCCGTAGATACATCAATCTTATTATGTATCTATTCGCAAATATATGGACCGTATGGAGATTCAAAACTTATTCTATTATTTTTTTATTTCTAATTCTAAAAACTAAAAAATTATAATGGATTCAAAATTAAAACATTTTCTTAGGTAAATTGATTGCAAAATGCTTTTGTAGAGTTTTCAATATCTATTTTATATCTTCTATGCAAAAATATTCCATATTCATTAGATCTTCTTGACTGTGATTCAAAAGGTCCAATAATGTATATATATTGGAACTTTTGAGACAATTATAGGTCTTGGAAGACAATTCCGATTGGTCAATAAAAATACATGTCAGTGGAATTTAATTTTTGTTTTTCTTGAGATTAGTGAATCTGTCTTGAAAGGAAAAAGGGTAGATTCCATTCATTTTCCCTCTAAATTCATGTACTCTTCCTCTGCATGTAGAAAAGGAATCAATAAATCAATCAAATTATAAGAAGCTTCATAAAGTGCTTCTTTAGGAGTTAAACTTCCATTTGTCCATATTTCTAGAAAGAGTATCTCTAATTTTTCATTCCCATTCCAATAAGAATGAATACTATGATTTGCATTTCGAACAGACATAGATACAATATCTATAGGATAACTTCCATCGTGAGATCAATTTGTGGATTTCATATGATATCCACGACCTCTCTTGATTTCTAATTCAATACACAAATCAATTGGTTATGTCAGGTTAGCTATATTCTGTGTCATGTCAACTATTTGTACAGAAGGTGGTGAAATAATATCTTAATGTGTTATATATTTAGGTCCCTTGACGCTAATGGAGTCATCCCTAACTCCATAGAGATTACTTTTCAATACAATCTCTTTCAAATTTATTAAAGTCTCATGTACTGATTATTCAATACCCACTATCATAGAATATTCATGTAGGACATTTTCAGATGTTGCACATGTGATACATGTTCATTCTATTTCTCCAAGTAAAGCCCTTCACATGGCCATACCTATGGTATTAGCTTGACCTTTCATAAGCGGTGATAGAACAAAATGACCAAAATAAAGATGCTTGTTGTCTACTCTTGATTCAACACATTTAAACTTTAGTGTTCGAGTGGATCCTGCTACTTCTTCTCGAACCATACTATTATTTTTCTTTTATTTATAATTATTGGATCAGATCATTGAATCATTTATTTCTCTTGGAATCTCTTGAATTATTATTTCTACACACATCTTTTTTAGGGGGCGACATCCATTATGCGGCATGGGTGTTACATCATGTACGAAACTTAATAGCTACCCATTTCTTTGAATGGCTTGTTATGCTGCATCTCCTCTGAGACTTGGACCCTTTATCATAACTTATGCTCATTGCATACCCTGATCAACTAATGTACGAATAGAATTTAATGCCACGGCTTGAGCAGCATAGGATGTTCTTTATCTTGTGCCTCTGAATCCATAAGTACCTGCAGAAGCCGAAGAATCCACCCAACTTCGTACATCTGTAATAGTTACAATAGCATTGATGAAACTCACTTGAACATGAATAACTCCTTTTGGTATTCTACGTTCATTCTTTTTTGAACCAATACGTGAGTTCTTACATAACCAAATTTTTCTATAGGTTTTGTCATATTTTATTAGATCATATTTAGATCATATTCATAAGAATAAAATAAAAGGAAAGAAGAATCAAAAAGATATGGGGATATCTATTTCATATAAAAATGAATCCTTTCTTTTTACATGTACATGGGTTTTTCTTTTAAAAAGTTCTTGATTTAGAACTTGAGAAGGATTACCCCTATCTCTATTTATGTCTCAGATTAGAACAAATGACTATAATTCGCCCTCGCCTATGAATCAAATGACATTTTTCACAAATTTTACGAACATAAGCCCTTATTTTCATATTCATCATTCCTTAATTTCCTTCTGAATCTATTTTTTTGGAAACAAAAATTAGTTTATTGCATTTTTAAACTTCAAATTATATCCCTACAAAAAGGATGATTCAAAGAATGATCTAATCATTCAAATCTATTTTTTGAAGTCTATAAATTATACGTCCCCTAGTTGAATCATAATGACTCATTTCAATTTTGACTCTATCTTCGGGTAGTATACCTATAAAACTATGTCGGATTCTCCTTGAAATATAATATAGAATTAGATCATCATTATCTAATCAAACTTGGAACATACCATTGGGAAGTGATTCAATAATTAAACCCTCATGAATCAATTTTTGTTCTTTCATTCCAGAGTGCCCCCTTTAAGTATTATCTAATAGAGGAAGAGTTCTATAATTCCCTTCTCCTCCCTCTTTTACAACTAGTAAGTTCAAGAGAAAATTAGGGTACCCTAAGAGAATCAATTCCTACGATGATGAGAGTAATAAAAGGTCATTCGTTACCTTTATAGATTATAGATGAATTATGACTCTTTTCACATCTAGGATTTATATATACAACATATACTACTGTCAAGAGATCTTCTATTATTTCTTTTTCTTTCTATTTTCTCTATTAGATATTTCTAATTACTATTTATATATTTCCTATTTCTTTCTATTTCCATGTAAATCTAATTGAAAAAAATCTAATTTACTTTATAAATAATAACTTCTATATTTTGGATACTGAGAAATCACATAAAAAAATACCAATCATTTTCTCTTTTCAATATTATTTGATAGTTTAAACATAGTTCAAACTCCAAAATATGCAAACCAAAATAGTAACAATAAAAGAGAGTTCACAAAAAATAAACTAATCTTCTTCTTTGTTATTCTTAATGATAAGTAATGACAGGATAATCAACCATTTTTTTATATAACAAGAATGACCTCACAAATTGCATATACTAATTTGGTAAGAATCAATCAAATTGAAGCTATAACATCTTTGTTGGCCGGAATAAAAATATCTACAAGATCTGGGTCACAATTTGTATCAATTAAACAAATCATTAGAATACCCAAAATGGAACATTCTCGAAGAACTGTATATTCTCCTTGCTGATCAATGATAATTACAATATCAGGTAATCCCGTCATATATTTGATCCCACCCAGATACGCTTGAAAGGTAGATAACTTTCTTTTCAACATTGATACATCTCCTTTGGGGAGACGATTGAATTTCACCATCTTTTGTTATGTTCTTAAGTCCCTGAACTTTTGAAGCCTTGTTTCTGTAGCATACCAATTCGTTAACATACCACCAAGCCATTTTTTATTAACATAATTACATCGAGCCCTTATTGCTGCTGATGCTACTAAATTCGCTTCTTTCTTTTTGGTGCCAACGATTAAGAATTTTTTTCCCCTACTTGCTGCATCAAATACTAAATTGCAAGCTTTTGATAAAAAATGAGCAGTTATAGTAAGATTTGTAATATGAAAACCCTTACGCTTTGTAGAGATGTAAGGAGCCATTCTAGGATTTCATTTATCAGTACAATGACCAAAATGAACTCCTGCTTCCATCATTTCTTCCAAATTGAAGTTCCAATATTGTCTTCCCATTTTCCCACACTTTCTCTTTTTGTTTTATTTTCAAAGAGATTGACCTATGAAATAAATAATTATTCCCGACGGAACCTTCTACCAGGATTGACCATTGATCTACGACACAAACCATGAATTTCATTCTTTATTTTTAATTTCATTGATTACAAAATCCATAATTGGACCAGAGAGTTAAAGTAAAAAGAATGAACCACTTGTTAAGAAGTAAATTACATTACGTAAATGATTGGTTTGATGTCTCATGGAAAGTATTTGGGGCACAAGAACAAAATAATTCTCTATGGTAGAACAAAATATCTCTCATTTCCAACTCGAATAGATCCTTCCATTTAATTTTCAAAAGAATCTTTTTGTCTTGCTTTGAATGATGTACTAATTTGTTGAATCTGGTACCAACCGATAATCCCAACAACGTTCTTTCGTGCCTTTCAACCAATCACGACTGTGAGCAATTTTGAAGATTGCCCAATAATAGATAGCTTCATCCAAAATGCTCTGCCACCGCAACAATCCAATAAATTCCCTAATTAAAAAAAACATTACATTCCATCTTAAAACCAAAACTCTTGATGTTACTTGACGTACAATAATCTCTATATGTCTATTATGGATTTGTACCCTTTGGGATAGATAAACCTTTTGGATCTTATTAACCAAAGAGATATGACTTTGGGCTATGTTTAGTTCAGCTCCAATCAAGAATCCCCAAGGGATCCCAATAATCCTTTGGATATGTTCATCCCAACCTTCAACTCTTCTTTCAAGGTTCATTGATATTGAATCAATTGAATAAACTTCTAAGATTTGTTCCACTTTTGGAAGACCTTGCGTTATGTCACCGGATCTCAATTTTTCATATATAAATGTAATTAATGTGTCTCCTTCAGAAAAGATTTCTCCATAATGGCCATGGATAGTTTCTCTTGGAGTGACCAAATAGGGCTTAGATGATCTTATAACTAAAGAGTCAACATGAACACTGAAAATTTTACCTGATTTTTTTATGCGTGATCCATATTTCAATAGAAATGCATTTTCACAAAGGAATTGTCCAAGGCTAATTATTCTCCTTGCCTCTTCACAAGAATTGTGATGGATAAAACACCAATTCACATGGAATGAATTCCAAATGATGTTACTACATGGATCGAGATTATAAATCCTACTATTTTCATCTAGGAAACAATATTGAACTGGAAGTACTTGAAGCACTTCGAAAGTCTGTTGAAAATTTTCAAGTAAGAAATATTTCTTTAAAAAGACTTGATAATAAGTTCTTAAATAGTAAGATGAACGAAGATTTAATATTTTAGGCACAATAGTACCTAAAGGACCCAACAAATCCTTAATTGGAGTCATGGGATCCGATCCTTTTGTTGCATTATTATATCACGAAGTATTGAAGGGACCAATTTGAGAGCAATTGGATGATGACAAAATTATGAAAGATTGGCATTCCTTATTTTGATTCAACAACATACCAAGATTTCCCTTATGTTGGGGAAATGATTGAATCTTTGCCTTGGAATCAAAAGAATTTTTATAAATATGATCTAATTCATTATTGGAAATCAATCCTGAACTTATCGTATCATACCTTTTTTTGGAATAGGAAATAGTGGACTTTACTAACTCAATTCTAATGAAATCACGAAGCAGATCATTTTCCCTTATTTCAACAAAAGAAGCATGAACCTCTTCTTCACTAAGCAAGCCCGAACTAATTGAATACTTGTGTGAGAAATTCCTTGAATTGACTTGCCATTTCCATAAAGTATATAATTGATAATTCAAAGTTGGACATTATCCTTTTTCTACAAGAGATCCTAAAAGAAAAGTGTTGCCAAATTTATTCCATCAGCTATTTCATATGTGACTATAGGATGAACCAAAACAAAAGACTTTTTTTAGTAGGTGTAATGCATTGGACATAGATCCAATTTTTCAATTTTTTTGATCATTTAGAATCTTTTTTCCCATTCCTGGTGGTATCAAAATGCCACTGTGCCTAGATTTTTTATCCACCTCTCCAAAAAAATGAATATCTATAGAAAAATTTTTCAGTTCCATACTTTTTTTTTCTCCACTCGGACTAATCCACCTACTCAATTTCTTGAATTTATATTTAAAGCAAGTTGTGTATCTACTCCAATGATATTATTATTCTAGACCATTATGGGTGAAGATTCGGATAAGATATGCACTTCTCCAAGAATGAAAAAAAATTGATCTACTTTCATTTGCATTTGGTATTTTGAACTAAATTCTTTTGCTTTTTTTTAACAATTGAATCTACTTCAAATCCCATATTTAGTAATTCCCGAACTGCTTCTTCTGTATCCTGGATCATCAATATAAGCAAGAATAATATTTCCTTATTTAATCTTCAATTTAGGGAAAGAGAAAGATAGGGAATTTGTGGAAAATTTAGATTTCTAATGGTTAAATTCTTTTGAGATGAAGTGTTCAGAAATGGTTGAAGTTGTTGAATAGGAGGATTACTACGACTAAAGCCCTTGATAGATTTATCATAGAAGAAAATGATTTATTTGATATTTTGAATGATTGGTTATGGAGGGACGTTTCATTTTTGTAGGCTGGTCCGACCTATTGCTCTTTCCTTGTGCTTATTTCACTTTAAGGGGTTGGTTCACATGTACAACTTTTGTCACTTCATGGTTTACCCATGGATTGGCTAGTTCCTATTTGGAAGGTTGTAATTTCTTAACGGTTGCAATTTCTACTCTTGCAAATAGTTTAGCACATTCTTTGTTGCTACTATGGGGTCCTGAAGCATAAGGAGATTTTACTCGTTGTTGCTAATTAGCTGGTCTATGGACTTTTGTTTCTCTCTAAGGTGCTTTCAGTCTAATAGGTTTCATGTTACATCAATTCAAACTTGCTCATTCTGTTCAATTGTGACCTTATAATGCAATTTCATTTTCTACTCCAATTGTTGTTTTTGTTTCTATATTCCTAATTTATCCACTGGGTCAATCTGGTTGGTTCTTTGCACCCAATTTTGGTGTAGCGGCTATATTTCTATTCATCCTTTTATTCCAAGGGTTTCATAATTGGACATTGAACCCATTTCATATAATGGAAGTTGCTAGAGTCTTATGTGCTGCTCTGCTATGAGCTATTCATGGCGCCACCGTAGAAAATACCTTATTCGAAGATGGTGATGGTGCAAATACATTCCATGCTTTTAACCCAACTCAAGCAAGAGACTTATTCAATGGTCACTGCTAACCATTTTTGGTCCCAAATCTTTGGGGTTGCTTTTTCCAATAAATGTTGGTTACATTTCTTTATGTTATTTGTACCAGTAACTAGTTTATGGATGAGTGCTATTAGGGTAGTCGATCTGGCTCTAAACCTACGTGCCTATGACTTTATTTCCCAAGAAATCCGTGCAGTGGAAGATCCTGAATTTGAAACTTTCTACACCAAAAATATTCCCTTAAATGAAGGTATTCGTGCTTGGATGGTACCGGATCACCTCATGAAACCTTATATTCTCTGAGGAGGTTCTACCACATGAAAATGCTCATTAATGGAACTTTAGCTTTAGTTGGTCGTGACGAAGAAACCACTGGTTTTGCTTGGTGGGCCGAGAATGCGAGACTTATAAATTTGTCTGGAAAACTACTTAGGGCTTATGTAGCTCATGTCGGATTAATGGTATTATGTGCTGGAGCAATGAACCTATTTGAAGTGGCTAATTTCGTACTACAGAAACCTATGTATGAACAAGGATTGATTTTACTTCCGCACTTAACTACTCTAGGGTGGGGAGTAGGTCTGAGGGGAGAAGTTATCGACAACTTTCCTTACTTTGTATCTGGTGTACTCCACTTAATTTCCTTTGTAGTCTTAGGCTTTGGTGGTATTTAACATGCAATTCTAGAACCTAAAACTCTTGAAGAATTCTTTCCATTCTTTGGTTATGTATGGAAAGATAGAAATAAAATGACTACAATTTTGGTTATTCACTTAATTTTGTTAAGTATAGATGCTTTTCTTCTAATACTCAAGGCTATGTAATTTGGAGGTGTATATAATACCTGGGCACCCAAAGGGGGAGAAGTAAGAAAAATTACCAACTTGACCCTTAGCACAAGCGTGATCTTTGGTTTTTTACTAAAATCTTTATTTGGGGGAGAAGGATGTATTGTTAGTTTGGATGATTTAGAAGATATAATTAGGAGACATGTTTGGTTAGGTTCCATTTGTATACTTGGTGGAATTTGGCATATTTTAACCAAACCTTTTGCATGGGCTCGCCATGCATTTGTATGGTATGGTGAGGTTTACTTGTCATATAGTTTAGGTGCTCTATCTATCTTTGGTTTCATCACTTATTGTTTCATCTAGTTCAATAATACCGCTTATCCTAGTGAGTTTTATGGACCCAATGGGCCGGAAGCTTCTCACGCTCAAGCATTTACTTTTTTAGTGAGAGACTAACATCTTGGAGCTAACGTGGGATCCCCCCAAGGACCCACTTGTTTAAGTAAATATCTTATGCATTCTCCAATCAGAGAGGTTATTTTTGGGTGAGAAACTATGCATTTTTGGGATCTTCATGCTCCTTGGTTAGAACCTCTAAGGGGTCCCAATGATTTGGACTTGAGTAGGCTTAAAAAAGACATACAACCTTGGCAAGAATGACGTTCAGTAGAATATATGACTCTTGCTCCTTTAGGTTCTTTAAATTTTGTGGGTGGCATAGCTACCGAGATAAATGCAGTCAATTATGTCTCTCCTAGAAGTTGGTTAGCTACCTCTCATTTTGTTCTAGGATTTTTCCTATCTGTGGGATATTTGTGGCATGCGGGAAGGGGACGGCATGTGATTGAAAAAAGGAATCATGATTTGGAACCTATTCTTTCCATGACCCTCTTAAGAGAGATTTTATTTATATCTATAAATATTGTCTATTGTTCTTTTGTTTTTTTGAGATAAAATAGCCAACCTTTATCACAAATGGGGGGCCAGTTTAAATGAGTAAAGAAGGAATTTCTTTTATAAGGAAAAGGAGAGAGGGGGATTTGAACCTTCGATAGTTACTTGTTAAGAACTATACTAGTTTTCAAGATTGGGGCTATCAATCACTCATCCATTTCACACAAATAGAATCTCTATTTTCTTCCTACGAATAGAACATGACCCTATGAGATGATACATTAACTATCCGACTCCATGTTCAATAAAAAAAAAAAAGAAAGCGGTAATAAGTTCTAATGAACCAATTCATTCATGTCAAATCCCTTCATGATGAGTTTTTTATAATTTTTACTGAGCGAGGGATCCAATGGGATAGTTCATTTTTTGATAGTTTGGAGAATTACAAACATGACTATTGCTTTCCAATTAGCTATTTTTGCATTAAATGCAACTTCATTAATCTTATTGATTAGTGTACCCATTGTATTTTCTTCTTCTGATGGTTGGCCAAATAACAAAAATATTGTATTTTCTGGAACATCATTATGGATTGAATTAGCCTTTCTGGTAGCTTGCCTGAATTCCCTAATCTCTTGAACTTCTTTGGTATTTCTCCAATCCAAAAATTACAATCCTTCTAACAAATTAAAATTGTGAGACACAGTCATATTTTATCTGAGTTCCGAACAAAAATGAAATTTCATTGTTATGAATTGAGTAAAGATAATTAAGAATTAGATCTTAATTGGAATCTTAATTTACTTACTATATTGGCCTTGCGCAAATACTATCTAGATGCATATATGATATATCATATATGTCATATATGTGTGGACATATGCATATGTATTTGGAACAAAGAAAATGCGGATATGGTCGAATGGTAAAATTTCTCTTTTCCAAGGAGAAGATGCGGGTTCGATTCCCATTATCTACCCATGGTGAATTAATGTACTATAAAAAGATTGTGTTAGTATAGTTGACTATTATGTATACTAGTACACATAGTAGGGAATATAGTAGTTGTATCTTCCACTTCACCTTTTTTTCCTCCCAACAAAAAAGTAATTAATAGTAATTAATTACTACAAATACAAAATAAAAGGGGATTTAGCAAAAATGCTATGGAGACAGGATTTGAACCGATGACTTCAAGGTTATGAGCCTTATGAGCTACCAAACTTCTACCCATTGAACAATTGGGGACTGATGGACGAAGAAAGATTGGATATACCCCTCTACCATATCTATACAAATAGAATAATTTATTTATACAAAATGGTAAAGGGGCCCCTTTTATTATATAGATGATAGAGATCTATCCAAATAAGAAGCAAGATTTTCTCCTTACCAACTTGATCCTATTGTGCCAAGTAACAAACATGCAAGAAATATTTCTTGAAGTATGTGTTCAGATAGTCCAAAGTCTTGATAGTTCACTCTAGGTCTTCCAGTTAAAAAACAACATCGATGAAGACGTATAGGCGCACTATTACGTGGTGGGGATTGCAATTTTCCATGAATTTTCCATTATTCCCTCAATGAGGGAATTTTGCTTATTTCTTTTTTTAAGGATTGATGAATCCAATAATATTTTTGTTCCAATTTTTGGCATTTCTTCTCCCATTGAATCAAACTTTTTCTTGCCATAATGTTTAGTTCATATTTTTATCTATGATACGATTCGGATCCTAGATGGAAAAAAAGAAAAAGGTACATACATACCTCCTCTTCATCAAAAGAAATGAGATTTTATTTTTTGGAGGATAGGGTACAAAAAAAATAAGAATTCACTAAATTAACCAAATTTTCTTGATATGGAGGTAATCAAGAAAGCTGCGTTAATTAAATATATAACCTACAAAAAAGTGTGCTAATCCAACCAATCTTGCTTGCATAATGGAAAGAGCCAGTGGATTATCTTTCCATCAAATCAAATTAGCCAAAGGTGTCCGTTCATGAGCCCACACTAAAGTTTCAATCAATTCTTGCCAATAACCATGCCAGGAAATTAAGAACATAAATCTAGTAGCCCAAACAAGATGTCTAAATAAGAACATCCATGCCTAGACTGATAAACTATTCATACCAAAAGGGTTATATCCATTGATAAGTTGTGAATAGTTTAACCATAGATAATCTCTTAACCATCCCATCAAATAAGTGGAGGATTCATTAAATTGTAAAATGTTACCCTACCATAATGTGATGTGCTTCCAATGCCAATAAAAGGTAACCCATCCAATGGTATTTAGCATCCAGAAAATAGCCAAATAAAATGTGTCCCAAGCAAAAATATCACAAGTACCACCACGCCCGGGACCGTCGCAAGTAAAACTATAACTGAAATCCTTTTTATCTGGAATTAACTTGGAACCACGTGCATCTAAAGCACCTTTTACTAAAATCAATGTAGTCGTATGTAAACCCAGAGCAATAGCATGATGAACCAAAAATTATCCCAGCTTTACTGTTAAGAAAAGTGAATTACTATTCTTATTAATAGCAATCAATCAACTAGTTAACCATATGCTTTGACCTGCATTGAATGCAAGGCTATTTGTTGAAGATAACAGTACATCAAACCCATATGAACTCTTGCCATGAGCAGATTGTATCCATTGGGCAAATATAGGTTCAGTTATTTTTTGTTTTTTTGGAGTACCAAAAGCAAGAATGACGTCATTATGAACATAAAGGCCCAAGGTATGGAACCCCAGAAATAGGCTAGCCCAACTTAAATGAGATATTATAGCTTCTTTATGATATTACATGCTTGTCAATACATTATCCTCATTCTATTCTGGATTGTAATCCCTAATGAAGAATATAGCCCCATGAGCAAAGGCTCCTGTCATGATGAACCCTATGATGTATTAGTGATGAGTATATAATGCAACTTGAGTAGTAAAGTCTTGTGCTATGAATGCATAAGCAGGTAAAGAGTACATGTGTTGAGCTACTAAGGAAGTAATAACCCTAAAGAGGCTAGAGCCCAATTAAAATGAAGCAAATTATTTATTGTGTCATAAAGACCCTTATGATCACGTCTAATCGACCCGAGGAATATGTGCTAAAAGATGTTGATACTATGTCCAATCCCAAAGTTAGTTCTATACATATGACCAGCAATGAGAAAAAGGAATGCAATAGCTAAATGATGATGAGCAATATCGGTTAGCCATAAACTTTGTGTTTGGGGATTGAATCCCCCAAGAAGGTAGTTCCTGCTCCTTGGGAGGTACAAATAAATGACTACTGGAATCTAGGTTTTGAGCATAAAGATTCCATTGAATCATAAAAAGTGGGCCCAACCCTTGGGGATATGGCAATACGTCTAAGAAATTATTCCATTTGACATCTCTCCCCTTGATTCAGGAATAGTGACATGAACTAAATGTCCTATCCAAGCTAAGGAACTTACTCCAAAAAGTCCTGACAAATGATGATTAGAATGAGATTCGGCATTTTTGAATCAAGTAACGCTTGGTTTTCATTTTGGTTGTAGGTGTAACCAACTCGCTATTAAGGATATAATAGAAAGATGTAATAGAAAAAGAGCTCCAGTATAAAGATCCCCATTGGTGAGTAACCTGATTATATACCACCACTGATTAACACCATAATAAGCAATTCACTGGACCGATAACACCTCCTCTAGTAAAGGCTTCTATAGCAGGTTGACCAAAATGAGGATCCCAAATTGCATGAGCAATAAGTCTTACATGTAAAGGGTCATGTATTTGCTTCCAAGCTACATGAAATCGATTGATGTCCACAAAGATTATAACTGTCCAAAGTGATAAAGCAAAAATGTCTTGATAAAGAGGCGTTCTTGATAATATCATCATGACTCTTGAAGTCATGCGTATACCAAACCAAATATGAGTAGTGGGATTTTGAGCTAAGCCTTGGCTAAACCTTGGGAATCTTAATGTCATAATGCCTTTCAAATCCTTCTAGCTATTATCATACTACAATAATTCTTGCTAAGAAGAATGCCCATGTTATGGCAATTTCACCTAGAAGGTAATGGGTTACTCCTACAGCACATCCTTGTACAATACTCAAGGCTTTAGGCTGGGTAGCAGGAGCAAATTGTAATTTGTTCTTAGCCCAAATAATGGATTCAATGAGTTCTTGCCAATAACCATGTCCATTGAATAGAAATATTAAACTGAAAGCCCAGACAAAATGAGCACCTAACAAAACAAGTCTACATGCAGATAATGAAGAACCATAAGATTGAATTATTTGAGATGCCTGTGCCCATAAGAAATCCCAGAGCCATCCATTAATAGAAATGGAACTATGTACAAATTTCCCTCCTGTGATATGAGTGACAACTCCTTGATCACTTATAGTACCCCAAACATCCTACATTTTCGGATGGAAAATTACTACGAAATTGCATTGTACATCCAGAATATACTTAAGAATACATGAGATACTTGACATGTTCCCCTACCAGGCCCATCAAAGGAAACAAAACCAAGATTTGCTTTATCGTATCAAACAATTGCGGCAAATAGAACACCTTTCAGTAGGATCAATACAGTCACATGAATTGTAAATGCATGAATGTGATGAACCCAAAAATATACAGTTCCTAATGATATAGGTAACAAAGCAACTTGTTCACCCACTGCAACTACCTCATCACCTCCCCAAGTTAAGCTAGTACTTATTGTTGCACGAGGATCTATTATGCTAGGTGCTAAAGTATGGGTGTTTTGTACCCATTAAGCAAACATGGATTGTAATTGTATAGCGGTATCTAAAAACATATGTTGGTGATGCTCTAAAATGCTCATAGTATCATTAAGAATATACAAGCCAAAATTGTGAAACCCTAGAAATATGCATGCCCACTTCAAATGTGATAAGATTGCATCACAGTGTTTAAGGACATGATCTAATAGATTATTGTATCGAGTAGTTTGATCTAGTCTCTTACCATAAATATGGCTGCATGTGCAGCAGTACCAACTATATGAAATCCCCTGATCCACATGTAATGTGTGAACAACAAAAGTGTGTACCATAGTCAATAGCTAGGTATGGATAGGGGGGCATGGAATACATATGGTGAGCTACAACTATGGTTAAAGAACCTAAAGTAGCCAGATTCAGAGATAATTGAGCATGCCATGACATTGTTTGGATGTCATAGAGAAATTTATGGCCCATAAATGGACCTTTATGAGCCTCTAAAATGTCCTTCAAACCATGACCAGTGGCCCAATTAGTCCTATACATATGACCTGCGATCGGGAATAGAATCATAATAGCTAAATGATGGTGTGCAATATGACTCAACCAAATACCCCCTATTATTGGATCTAATCCTCCATGAAAACTTAGAAATTCCACATATTTTGCCCAATTCAAGGTGAAAAAGGGTGTTGCTCCCTTGACAAAACTTGGATAAAGTTGAGCCAAAAGATCCCGATTCAAGATAAATTCATGAGGAAGTGGTATTTACTTACGATCAACGATAACATCAAGAAATTGGTTAATTAGTAAAGATATGTGGATTTGGTGTCCTGCCCAAAAAAGAGACCCAAGTCCTAGTAACCTTGCTAAGTGATGATTCAACATAGATTTTACATCTTGGAACCAAGCTAATTTTGGAGCGGCTTTGTGATAATGGAACCAAGCAAAAGCATTAATGATGCAAAGACCAATTGTGGTACAATAGAGTTGTAATTCATTAGTGATTCTATTCCGATGCTGCCAAATCAAAAAAATCAGAGGTTATTTGTATTCCACAGAAACCACTGCCGACATCCCCATTCAATATTTCTTGACCTACTACAGGCCAAACTACTTGGACACTAGGTGCAATATGAGTAGGATCGCTTAGCCATGCTTCATAATTGGAAAAATAGGTGCCATGGAAGTACATGCCACTCAGCCAAAGAAAGATAATAGAGAGTTGGCCAAAATGAGCACTTCCATTTGATGAATACTATTGTGTATAGAATATAATAATACTACTATACTATACTACTGTACTATTTTATATATATAATATGTATCGATCTATCGGGGATTAAAGTGGTAGATCTTTTGCTCCCTATCCATGGAGGAAAAATCGGACTATTTGGGGGAGCTGGAGTGGGTAAAATAGTACTCATCATGGAATTGACCAACAACATTGCCAAAGCTCACGGAGGCGTATCTGTATTTGGTGGAGTAGGTGAATGTCCTCATGAAGGAAATGATCTCTAATATCTTTTGGATCGACTTCACTTTAGAACTCTCTTCATTTTCTTTTTTTGATCCAAAGAAAAGAAAAGAAAAAAGAATCTATATTAACTATATTAATAAAAGTTATTAACTAGAAATTGAATTGGTAAATATTTTCTTTTTCTAATTCTAATAATTTGAATGACTTATAAGTACTATAATCTAAAAAATAATTCCTATTAATTAATATAACTATAAAGATAAAGAGTCATATTCATTAATAGAATAATATTAGGAATATCATAATAATTAATTAATACATTTTTTTCTAACTATGAATTCTTCCTATCCTAATCTCAATATCTTCTTATTCTTTCTATTTTAGAATTTTGTTGAATCGCCCCTAGACTGGATCCACATTTCCATTTATTTTCTCAAAAATTCTATCGTAGATTCACAGTATTTTGACTGAGGTTCAATACACTCTTTCTCTTTCTTTTTTGAGAATAAAAAAGAAAAAGGATCTCAAATCTTCTTCATTTTTCACAGATCCATAAAAGAATTCAATCAAGATGAAAAAAAAATGGGGAATGACAAGGCTCTAGAAATAAACGATTAATTTCTATCAATAGACCTACTAAAGACCCAAACCATAGAGTAGTTAGCACAGTTGCCATTGAGAAATATGTTTTTATATCTCTCATTGAAAATCCTCCTTCATCTTTTATTTTTTATTTTTTTATTTTTTCTTATTTATTTCAATTCTTAATTTATCTTGTATATTGTAATATATATATAGTCTCTAATACATAGATCATAGATAACCCGACATTTGAATTTTAGTTCAAGATTCTTTGTTTTTGCTTGAATGAAATTATAATTAGGAATTACGAACTAAAATGGAAATATATGTATAATTATCCAACAGTTTCCATTTTGCTGCCCTCTAAAAAAATGACAAAAAAATTATCTACCTATCTATATAGAGACGGTAGAGCAAAAAAGAAGGATGTGGAAATCAAGATAAGGATTTTATACAATGGACACTATACAACAATCTTTAAAAAGGATGTAGCGCAGCTTGGGAGCACATTTTTTTTGGGTACAAAATGTCATAGGTTCAAATTCTATCATCCCTACCTATTCTTTCTCCTTGGATAGTTAGGAGGGATTCATTGAATAAGATCAGGAAATTTTGGACATAATTTTTCATTTTTACATACTATATTCAAACAAAACCCTCGAGGTTAAAAAGATCCTTTTCTTTACAATTGTATCTACTTTTATAGGATATAAGGAAGCGCTCTTAGTTCAGTTCGGTAGAACGCGGGTCTCCAAAACCCGATGTCATAGGTTCAAATTATACAGAGCATGATTCCATTTATATTATGTCGAATTACGATGAAATAACATAACAAAACAAAGTATAATTGCAACTTAAATTTGACCTCCTACAAAGAGGAGGTCAATGAAAAAAAAGAGATGTAACTTAATCAAAGCTCCAACTGATCACCGCGCCAGTATTGTAAATATGGAGTTACAAATAATCCTGTTAAAGTAATAGAAATTAGACCTAAGATGATTCCAAATAGAAAAACTTCAATCATTTTGACTTGTTTAGGGAATAAAAAAGAGGTAAGATCAATCCCTGAATATTAATCTTAATTATCCATGAATCTCAATGACCATGAATTGGCAATTGACGTGGGAAGAAACCATAGAATACCTGAAAGAAAATATTATGAGAGGCTTTGATTTTTATTTTTTGAAATTGTTTATTGAATTTCATTTATTTCATTATTTCAAATAAGTCATATCTTGTTTAAATCAATAAATAGAGCTGGGGTTAAAGTTGAAGCAACCAGTAAATAACTGAAATAACTAGTTAGAATATGTATGAAAGTGCTAAATTAGATATGTTCTTTTACTATAAATATGAATAACACATTTACCTAAGTCTCAATCCAGATATGACGTTAAGAAAAACTAATTGAAAGAATTCATTGAGTTCCAATTGAAAGTTCTTGATTAATCAGTCATTATAGATGGACACTAAAAAAAATAATAAAAAATATGAAATATAGTTCTAATATATTAATTCCAATTAGCCAATGAAAAAGTAAAGAATTAAATAGATAGGGATTGTAATAAGAATTTCCAATTCTAATAATTAATTATTAGAATAGTAATAATAACTTCACTTTAGAAGTTTAAAATGAAATAGTATCAGCATATTTGTTCTATGAACGAACAATTACCAATTACTTTAATAAAATGAGAAGATTCAAAAAAAATAAAATATGAACCGAACCATCATTTTTAGATTTCACATAACATATAATGGAATATTATAAATATAATGAGATCTTTAAATCATGATATCTCTCATTAATTATTAAAGCCCATCCATTCAAAATCTTTACTTTCTATTACTATGATGAATCCACTAATATAAACCATACTTAATCTTACATTCTATGGAAAATAAATTGATACCTAGATAAGGAAAATATAGCAATAGCATTTCCTCTGGGTAATGATTGAGGTTGCATTGTTGCACTATAGGAAGGATAGCTATATTGATTCAGTCTACTCTAAGTACACCTTTGGTACAAAATTGATGATCTCACAAAGATCGAATATCAGTAGTTTTAGATTTACTGATTCCATATTTAACGGAGTCGGCCGGCCTTTTTTTTTTAACATACAAGAATTTGTGGAGCTCAGCATGTTTGGAAGCATGGAAGAATGTTCTTTTGTAGATATTATTACTAGTATTCGATACTAGGTCATTCATAGCATTACTATACCTTCCCTATTCATTGTGGGTTGATTATTCGTCTATACGAGTTTAGCTTATGATGTTTTTGGAAGTCCTCGGCCAAATCAATATTTCACAGAGAGCCGACAATGGATTCCATTAATAATAGGTTGTTTTGATTCTTTGGAACAACTCGATGAATTTAGTAAATCCTTTTAGCGTGTTCCCAATGACCATAGATCGAACCTATCCAATTTTTACAGTGCGATGGTTGGCTGTTCACGGACTAGCTGTACTTACTATTTCTTTTTTAGCAATATCAACAATGCAGTTCATCCAATGATAAATCTAATTCAATTTATAGAGCTATGACACAATAAAACCTAAATGAACAAAATGTTGAATT
This sequence comes from Cymbidium sinense, assembly GCA_021442155.1. Taxonomy (NCBI): domain Eukaryota; kingdom Viridiplantae; phylum Streptophyta; class Magnoliopsida; order Asparagales; family Orchidaceae; genus Cymbidium; species Cymbidium sinense. Next base: position 117,167,748 of record CM038220.1, on the reverse strand, counting down.
GATTCTTACCAGTCTATACTGGGGTTTATTACTCATTTTTATTCTTGATATTTTATTTTCCAATTATTTCTTCAATTAAGAAAAAGAAATAGTAATAGTAGGAATTCTCTTATCCTATTCGGAAGGATACTATCCTCATAATTATCCGTGACTATTTTTGTCTCTAGAATGACCACTTGATGAAAAAAAGGGGAAATGATCGATACTCTGGAAGGATTCCTTTTTGATAGGATAATGGTATTCCTGTAATCGATTTAATAGGCATTTTCTTTTATGGATCCTATTCTGGGTTGGGTTGATCTCTGTAATACTGTAATAATCATATGAAATATGAACCAAATTATATTATAGACATGAAAGAGTAAGAAATCAACGGGACCTTACCCCGCTGAGTTCTTACTGTTAGAACGAGACTTTGATATATTCAAAAACATATGGATTCTCAATCTACATAACCAAATATTCTATTTTTTGAAATAGAAATGACAAAATGGATCCCTTTCTCGGATGTTTCAAGCCACTTTATTCTATTCCTTTTTTATTATGATGTTTTTGAATAATTAAATCTATTGACTCATTCATAGTTTCTGTCATTTTTAACATAATAAAAAATATTATGTTAATATTTTGAATATGAACCAACAAGAAAGGAGGAATCCATCGATTTTAAGAAGAATCAAATACCTATGGATTTATCCTTATGAAACATCCTGCAAATCATTTTCTTTTTATGCTAAACTCTTTCTACTAAACCAAATCAAATGATAAAAAAACTCTATTTCTATATATAGAATATATAAAAATAGAAAAAGAAAAAAGAAAATTGTAATGAGATAATAAAGAAAGATTTGGATATGAGTAAAGATCTAATCTTATTTTCAGCCGAAACAATACAAGAGAAGTCTTTTTTTGTTTTAATTCTTTTCTTAAGTTATAAGTTAAAGTGAATTGAAGAAGTTCTATTTGTTCAATTATACCAGAAAAGAAAACAAGGAATAAGAATCTTTTAGGAGAAAAAATCATGATTCTTTTGATACAAGATGACACAAGAAAATCCTTTTCTTGTGTCATCTGGTATCAAATCGAATAGATGATTAGGAAGACTAAGAAGACTTTTTCAAAATCTTTTTGACTTTTATTTTTCTCGTCCTTGCCTTATATTCTATTATTTTGTATTTGTATACTTATTTTATATCATTACGAATGATATACAAGTAATGAGTTTCAAACATCCCGCAAAATTAAAAAAAAAGAATAAAATAAATAAAGAAAAGACTTATAGAATTTTTTTGAATTATAATCCTATATCATTCTATCGATCAACAAGAACTTGGCACTTTTACCAACTTTATTCTAAGGAATCTCTAGATCTAGAAATTTATTTCATACAACTGAACCTTTTCAAAATGTTTCTTTTTTATAACCAAAAATATTGTGGCAAAATCACAGATGCCAAGAAGAACAGAAGACCTTGGACTTGTAATGGATCTTGAAGCACTATTTCTGCATCTCCCTGACCAAAACCTCTTATATTTGGATTACTTGTTAATGGTTGATCAAGCTTGATGGATTCACCTTCTGAAATAAGAAGTTCTGGTCTTGGAGGTATAATATCAACCATTTGACATCCTTCTGATGCATCGACTATGGTTATTTCATATCCCCCTTTTTCTTTATGTGCTATTCTACTATACAGCCGGTAATATTATTATAAACTGTATTGTTACTCTTGCTACCATCAGGATAAATCTGACCTCTTCCTCTATTCCCACCTACATATATAGGATATTTTAAGAAGAAAACATCTTTTTTCGTAGCAGGGTCGGAGGAAAGAATAGGAAATATGATTTCACTATATTTCTGACAAGGAATAGAACCTATCACAAGAATATTTCTTTTATTAGGATGATAACACTGAAAGGAAAGATTGCCAATCTTTTCTTTCATTTTGGGAGAAATATGATCGGGGCGAGCTAATTCGAATCCCTTGGGTAAAGTAAGAATAGCTCCTACATTCAAAGCTCCTTTTTTACCATTAGCAAGAACTTATTTCAGTTGCATATCATAAGGAATTCAAACAACTGCTTCAAATACAGTATCAGGAAGTACAGCTTGCGGAACTTCAATATCAATGGGCTCATATACAATTCGCCCAGTTACTTCTCATGGATTTTCATATCCCTGCTGCACAAAAATGGGATATGCATTTGAAATAGATGCTCGAGTTATTACATATATAATGATCAATACAAAAATGTATCGAGTCATCTGTTCTTTTACCCAAGAAAAAGTCTTTCTATTTTGTATGGTCCAATCATTTATCCCCATGATTTCTATAAAAAATTCGATAGGTAACCAGTAGAATTCCCTATCCACAAGTTTTCCATTGTATTGACTGTACTGAAATAATTATACTGGTGGAAAATAGTATGAATACCTTGAGTGGAAAAGGTAGAAGTATAAAGATTAAGTAAGATGAAAAATGATTTCTTTATACATAAAGAAAGATTCAGATTTGATTGATATCAAATAATAAATTATTCATTCTTTTTCATTCATTGAATGATAAATTACTACAAGCGAATGAGATACCCGATTTAAAAAATGGAAGACCCAATATTTCACAATTGTATCTAGAATCACTGGAAAAGTGGAAACAATACCAGATATAATCTGTTCATTTTGCGCCAATCCAAAATTGTTGTAGATCGAACCAATCATTAGTTCCCAACCATGAATTGAGTGAAACCTGATCCATAAATCAGTATTTAAAAGAATTGAAAAAGCTTTGATTGTATCACTTAAGTTATAGAGAAATTCCTGAATCCAAGAATTTAGAATGAAAAGTTCTTCAATACGCAGAAAAAATAAACACTTAGTATAGCGAAAAAGTTTAAGTTTGTAGAGAAATGCAAAATTATATGGAATTGAGATTTATTTTTTCTTTGGACCAATTGTATTGTTTCCTTGTGCATTCCTATAAAACATTTGCATATGTGTCTCCGAGTACTCTTTTATCATTTTTTCCAATAGGAATAGTTCTTCTAATTCCATAAATTTTTCTAGAACATTTTTCTCTTGAATATCATTCAAAAGGATTTCGAATTTCCTGGTATTCCACCAATTAAGAAGCCAACTTTCTAGACATTTCTTAAATGAGAGAGAATCCCACCAGGGCAAACAGAGTATAGACATAAGATATGGGAGGAAAACAATGCTTTCTTTTTTTTTATTATGTATTTGTGATGTAAATTATTAATGAACCTTTTTCATTCGGTGATTCAATATGAGATTTCTATGAAGCACGAATTATATATCAAGAAGAAGGTAGAGCACGAATTATATATCAAGAAGAAGGTATTGAATCTATGGAACTTTTCCTATTTTCTTTTTGTTTAAGAATTGAGTCTTTAGGATCTAGAATAGAACATACAAGAAAGGCCCTTTTCGAATGAAAAAGAAGAAGTCAATATTCTTTCCATATTCCACAGGTCGCAATTAGGCAAATTGTAACGGATTTCTCCTTCATTTATTCCTTTCGATGAATACTTCAGAAACCTATTTTTAACTAACGAATATAATTTGGATTTAAAGATGAACTCGACTAGATCATTTAATTCTTTTATTTTTATTTTGAATTCAAAAGATTTCACTGTCTAACCGTAGCGCAGAGATAGGTATCAATTTAAAGGATGAATTATGTTTTACAAAAACAAAAGACATGTTAAGATATTTGATGTATCTACACTGCACTTATTAGACCTTTCAATAGTATAAAGAGTGAAGATGGATGACATGTGTATGCATATACAAAATAGTTTTTGTGTACAAATCTCCTCAATCTATTGTTTTTTCAATATATTTTATTTTATTAATTCTATTAGATTTTTAAATTTTATTAATATTGTTCCATATACGTTCTCCTAATAGATGTATTAAGTTCCTTCTCTCATGCTGATATTTATTCTTTATTTTCTTTAGTTCATTTCAAAATACTTCAATGAGAATGAGCAAGAAATAGACCAATTTGGTAGTTTTTTGTTCAATTTCTTGTGGAATAAAATTCTCATCAGTACGGGTCAACGGAATGGATACTTGGCCCTTGATTTCAATATAAAGAACAAGACAAGGAAAAAGACCCTTTCTCACCTCCATTTTAATTGATTGGATATCTTTCAAAAAGATATGAAGGAAGATGTGACAATTTATTCTAGAAAAATCCCCAATGAAAAAGGAACATTATCCCTTCTTTTCTATCAAATCGGTCATAACAACTACCTACATTCCATGAAATTGTGCACCACAAATAAGAACTAATGAATAGATCTATGAATTCCATAGAAAGGCATCATGATCCCTTGAGGGAAAAATAGAATTTCAGTATCTGGGATATCAATTTTTTACCAAGATAACTGGATGTTCCAACCACTAAGAATCCTAGTGAACCAAAAAAAGGATACAGGCCCAGCAAAAATTACTTGATTTTTGAGACCTTGTTATAAATTTTATCCATATATGTTCTGAGATAAAGAAATATGTAACTGAACTTTAATATAAATTTAATAAATCTATCATAAATATACTTTAGTGTAGTGTACTTTTATACTACACACTATACTATATACAATAGTATAGTATAGTATAGTGTAGTATATATTATATAGTATTATACACTACACTATACTATACTATATATACTATATTATACACACTACACTATGTATATGTGTATATGTGTAGTGTACAATATAGTTATAATATAGTGTAGTATAGTATAGTATATCATAGTAATTATAGTATTCGTCAGTTCATACTATACTAGATCCAGTTGCATTTGATTGGAATTGATAGAATAACCCAAATGGATTTGACTTGACTTTTATTGCTTGATCCATAAGTAACTTTCATTAAGTAGCATTCTGGCAGGAACCATTATAAATAATTGGTTAGATACATTGAGATTCTATTTCAAAGATTTTTCAAAAAAGATTTGCGGATCATTTTGAATTTAATCACTTAATTGATTAAGTAATCACTGCATATACATGCATTAATGCATATTTTATCCATCAATATACATAACAATGGTATACATAACAAAACAACTCTTACATTTGTTTTCAAAAAGTCCACATAGCATATACCCTACCCTATTACATTATAAAAAGTATCTGTATGATGATCTAGTGTTGAAATAAATTAATGAGATTTGGTCCCATCATATTTAAACAATCTTATTTCTTTGAACATAAAGAGATAAAGAAGCCATTCTTATGGAAGACTAGGCCCACTAAAGGAACAAAAATAGAGGGAAAGTTCAAGTCAATCATAGAATGGGTACCTCAATTTCATATTTCTATTATAATTAGAAATTATAATTATAAAGATATCTTATGATAAGTCTATCTATTAGAAAGAATATTAAGATAATATTCATATGAGATATTTCATAATCAATAACGAATGTAGAACTCAATGAAGCATACTTATTCCTCTTTCTACACAAATATGTATGATAGTCCTGCTTTCAGAAATTGGATTCTTTTTCTCACATCCTTATCTTCACCATCTTTCTATCTTTCCTTTGAAAATAGCTTTTTTTGAAAAGAAAGATAGAAACGAGTTTGTTAGGAGTTTACGACTTTAATGGATCTTATCCAACAAACATGGATTCCTAGTGAAAAATGGGAGTTCTCGCTTAATAGAAAGAACTTCTATATTCTAATTATTTTTTATTTGAATATTTATTTATTTTGAATCTTCATTCAAGGGAAGGAAATCGTGTAGCTGAAATAACTCATTCAGAACACCTTGTAAAAGATTACGTGGTACGATTGGGTCGAATAAGCCCTTATGGAATAAATACCCAACCATTTGTTAACCGTCAGGCACTGTCTTTGTCAATGTTTGTTCAATTACTCTTTTACCCACAAACACAATGTAGGCATTAGGTTTAGCAATAATGATATCTCCCAACATACCAAAACATGTTGTAACTCTGCCAGTTGTAGGAGATGTAAGGATTGATACATAGAATAACTTTGTTTTTGATTGATAATCATATAAAGAAGAAGATAGTTTAGCCATTTGCATCAAGCTCAAACTCCCTTCTTGCATGCATGCTCCTCCAGAAGCACACATAATAATGATAGGCAAGGATCGATTAGTAGCATACTCACTCAAATGTGTGATTTTGTCACCTACTACGGATCCCATACGACCTCCCATAAACTGAAAATCCATAACTCCCATTGCTATGAGAATACTATTTAGTTGACCTACACCCGTTTGAACAGCTTCAGTTAAACCCATTTTTATTTGATAAAAGAAGATGTGATCTATATAAGGTTTCTCCTCTGAATGAAATTCAATGGAGTCCATAGAGACCATATATTCATCCATAAGCTCCCAAGTGCCAAGATCAATAAAGAGTTTGATTCTAATTGAACTACTCATTTTCAAATGATATCCACAGTGTTTAGAAATATTCATTTTTGAACTAAAGTTTTTTTTATAATTTAATCCATAACAATTCTTACATTGAACCCATAACTGTTTGTATTTTTTATTTATATCAAAATCATTAGATTATTCTCTTATATCAAAATCAATAGATTTTTCTCTTATATTGAAAGAACTGCTACTAATTTTGACACTAGGATTTCCACTTTCAATTCTACTTGTACTTTTCGCACAAATGAAACTAGAAATGTAACTGTCGATACCACTATAAATGTGACTATTAAGACTAATTTCAAAATGAAGATAACTAGCAATCCAACTATTAATATGATTATTCTAATTAGATTGAGTATCATACATGGAATAAGAATAGTAGTAATTACTACTATTGGACCCACTATTCAAAAAACTAGGAAAAAGAATCTCTAGTTCACTCCAAAAAGAACTAGCATTGTCAATATCAAAAATATGATTGTCAATATCAAAATATACCGAATAAGTGTCACCATTACTATTTCTAACTAAAAAAGTATGATCGAAGATCAAACTCCAAAAATTCCTGCTGTCAAATAAATAATTTAGATAATGAATATTATTGAAATTATAATTGTCTCTACTAGGGATCTTTTTCTCCACATCATTTAGAATAGTTTCTTCACTTCCACTAGTATGTCCAAGAGCATCAAGACTATCCATTGATTTACTTAGTACACACCTATGTTCTAACTTCTTGTTAGACAACATCGAATTGAACCAATATTTTTCCATAGATTCTTTCTACCCCATATTTTAAGAAAACCTAATACTAATACATGAATAGTCATTCAATGAAGAAAAAATCATTTTACTATTTCTTTTTTCTTTCTCATCAGAATTCCAATGAAGCATATGATCCAATCATTAAGATTGTTAATGAAAAATGAGCGGGTCTTGAAACTAAAGGAATCTCCTTTTGAAGAATCTGGTGAATTATTTCAATATTATGATAGTGATTATAATAGAGTCCTTTCCTCAAAAAAAAGATAAAAGATATATAGAGATAGGTTTCTCTCATGTCAAACTTTCAATTCTCATCAAAAAGATACATAATTGTTTTTTCCCATAATGTAACAAGGAATTCACATCTCATAGAATCTCGTGTCATATAATCAAATAAGAAAATGAGTCTATTATAATAGGGAACGAAAAAGATACCATACAGGATAGTAGTAGATGGAATCCTTCTCTTGGCTTGGTCTATGGCCTAAAACTAAGGAATATAAAATGATCCACCAATCTAATCCCAAGGATCCATAATTTAGCCTATGGCTCCAACAATAAATAATATAATAGATAAGTAGATAAGTTTTTTAGTCTTCATTTGTTCAATCTTAACTTCTTATGTTTACATTTTGTATATACTTGTATATTGCATCGTATATCATAAGGTATGTATATTGTATATATATATGTATATATATATATATATATATATATATATATATATACAAATACACAAAGACCCTCATAGTTCATACTATAGAATTAGTATAAGATGTTTATTCTTTATTTGATTCAGCCCAATCTTTCTTTTTTTGAAGAAAAGATTGGGCCAAGTTTCATTGCAATCTAGGTTGAAAAAAAAGGAATTTTTTAATTATACTAATTTTGTTTCTTTATCTAGCTTATCCTCTAGGTCAAAATCAAATGTTATCTTCACGAATAATATTATTACCTTCACGAGCAAGATCACGTCCCTCATTACGAGCTTGTACACATGCTTCTAAAGCCACTCGATTAGCTACTACACCGGGTGCATTTCCCCATGGGTGCCCTAAAGTTCTTCCGCCGAACTGTAGTACAAAATCATCCCCAGAGATTTTAGTTAGGGTAGGCATATGCGAAACATGAATACCCCCTGAAGCCACGAGTATAACGCCTGGCATAGAGACCAGCTTATCCACTATTGTACCAGCGTGAATATGATCTCCAACAGACATACGTAATGCTTTAGCTAGTACATGAAAATGCATACCATGATTTTTCTTGTCTATCAATAACTGCATTCATTGCACGATGGATGTGAAGAAGTAGACCATTGTCACGGCAATAAAGAGCCAATCTAGTATTTGCGGTAAACCCCCCAGTTACATAGTCATGCATTACGATAGGAACTCCCAATTCTCTGGCAAATACTGCTCTTTTGATCATTTCTTTACATGTACCCGCAGTTACATTCAAGTAATATCCTTTAATTTCACCCATTTTGGCTTGCACTTTAAAAACCACTTCGGCATAAATTAAGAAACGATTTCTCCAATGCATTAATGATTGTGAATTTATGTTTTCATCATCCTTAGTAAAACCAACTCCACCCCGTAGACATTCATAAACTTCTCTACCATAGTTTTTTGTGAATTATCCCAATTTTGGTTTAATAGTACATCCCAATAGGGGATGATCGTACTTGTTCAATTTATCTCTTTCAACTTGGATGCCATGAGGCGGACCTTGGAAAGTTTTGGAATAAGAAGGGATAATTTGCAGATCTTCCAGACGTAAAGCTCGCAGGGCTTTGAAACCAAATTTATTACCCATAATGGAAGTAGACATGTTAGTAACAGAACCTTCTTCAAAAAGGTCTAATGGATAAGCTACATAAGAAATATATTGATTTTCCACCCCAACAATAGCCTCGATGTGGTAGCATCATCTTTTGTAACAATCAACACTGGTAAGTCCATCAGTCCACACATTTGTCCATGTACCAGTAGAAGATTCGGCTGCTATCGCAGCACCCCCTTCTTTCGGTGGAACTGCCAGTCGAGGAGTTACTTGGAATGCTGCCAATATATCACTATCTTAGGTTTTGTAGTGAGGAGTATAATAAGTCAATTTGCAATCTTTAAAACCAGCTTTAAATCCAATGCTTACTTTAGGTTCTATTTGTGGTGATATAAGTCCCTCCGTACAACTCATGAATTAAAAATTATCACAACAACAAGGTCTACTCGATATAAATTAGGCGTGAATGAAACCTTTGATAAAAAAAATATACAATTCAAAAATATTCAACTAAACTAATATTATAAATGAATAATAAAAATTTGAAAAGGGTTTGGTTCGTTATCCATGTATTTGATTCACCAAATACATCATTATTTTATACTCTTTGATATATATGGCACAACCCAATCTTCATTTTAAAAATTTCTATTTCTAATGTAATTGACCACCTTATGAATATAAAAAAAGAAATATAAAAAAACATCAAATAAAATGAAAAATAATAAAAAGGATTAATAATTAGAATTTAATAATTAGAATAATAAAATAATAATTCTTAATAAATATAAAAGAAATATAATCTCAATATACAAAATATACAATATAATCCAAAATTCAATTAAAATCTAAAATAGATAAATATTAAATTGAAATTGAATAGAAATAGAATTCTAAATAATTCAAAATTAGAATTAAGAAATTCTAAAGTAAAAAAGTAAAGATATTAAAGAAAAACTATTAAAGCGATATATATATATATATATATAAGAAATATATAAATAGTAAATAGAAATATCTTATAGAGAAAATAGAAAGAAAAGAAATAATAGAAGATCTCTTGACAGTAGTATATGTTGTATATGTAAATCATAGATGTGAAAAAAGTCATAATTCATCTATAATCTATAAAAGGTAACGAATATGGTACTTAAAGAAGAATAGGCGCACAACACAAATAAAAAAAATACAAGAGTACATATAGAAAGAATTGAAAATTGAGTTATTCACTGAGTAAAAGATTGAATTGGATTCGATTTCTCAATCAAATGCTAACTTCCATTTATTACTTATGGAATTAATCGATCAACTTGCTATCGGATCTTTCTTTTCGATTCAACACTTTTCAAAAAAGAATTTTGACATATTTATTATGATTTATGATTATGATAAGCAATCACACTACTTCTAAGCCTATGGTTTCTACACTTGAAGAACAAAACCTAGGGCGTATCACTCAAGTTATTGGCCCAATACTAGATGTCATTTATCCACAGGGAAAGATGCCTAATATTTATAATGCTTTGGTAATTAATGGTCAAGATATTGTCGGTCAACAAATTAATGTAACTTGTGAAGTACAATAATTATTAGGAAATAATCGAGTGAGAACTGTAGCTATAAGTGCTACAGATGGTTTGATGAGAGGAATGAAAGTGATTAACACAGAAGCTCTTCTAAGTGTTCTAGTCGGGGGAGCTACTCTTGGATGAATTTTAAACATTCATGGAGAGCCCGTTGATAATTTAGGTCCTTTCGATACTCACACAACATCACCTATTCATAGATCTATATCCGGCTTCATACAGTTAGATAAGAAATTATCAATTTTTGAAACAGGGATTATAAAAAGGAGTCACTTACCTTTTGAATCAAAGTTCCAAAAAATGTACTTCTATGTAAGTTCCTAAAAAATATACTTCTATGTCAAAAAAGCATATTCGTAGAAATCTTTGGAAAAAAAAATGATCTTTAGAGGCAGTAATAGCTTTTTCTTTAGCTAAAGCTATTTCCACCAGAAAGTCAAAAAGTTTTTTTGTGCGGCAAAAAAAAGTCTTGGAAAAATCTTAATTGACATGTTTCAAAGAACTTCCAAATTTTCATTTTTGAATTGGAAGAAAAATAATTAAATTATATTAATGTATTGTATTTCACTACTCCTTATTAATTAGAACTAGGTAATATGAAAAATAAGAATCTTTCTGTCTACTTGATTCAAAGTACACAGTATTTTTTTTATAGTCTTTCTATATTTCTATTATATTCTATTAATTTCTATTTATTGAAATTATTTTATTTCAATTGTTGAAATTTATATTGATTTATATTCAATTTTTTAGATGGTTTTTTCTTTGCTATGAATTGTGCTTTTCTATTTTGAAAAGCACAATTATGATAGAGAAGTATGATAGACAAGGAAGAATTTGAATATTTCATTCTACTTTCTACTAAGGTGTTGGGTCTCAAAATCATTTAAAAAAATTATGAATTTCATACCTCGACTGAGAATGAAACTTTTGAGTTCTGATTGTTCGGGATAAACAATAATTAGGTTTCTAGTACAAAAAAATTTATTCTTGAAACTGAATCTACGAAGATGAAGATACTAATTAAATATTAATGATATTGAACATTTCCATATGAATGGAAATGCATCTTTTTTCATTGTTTCCTAAACCCTATAGAATATCAACAATTCAACATTAATTTCCTTATTATTATTTAAGGTAAGCCGCCATGGTGAAATTGGTAGACACGCTGCTCTTAGGAAGCAGTGCTAGAGCATCTTGGTTCCAGTCCGAGTAGCGGCATAAGGCATAGATAAGAATTCTTATTTATTCATAATATTTTAATATTAATATTATAGAATAATATAGACACAATAAATCTAATAGAATTTATAGAATATAAAATATAAAAAATATTCTATTTGAGATTCTATTTAATCCCCTCTCCGATTTCAATTATTTAAAATGGAATCTTCTTTACGATATTTGTGACTTTAGAACATATATTAACTCATAATTCTTTTTTGATCATCTCAATTGTGATTCTTATTCATTTGATGAACTTATTAGTCTACGAAATCAAAGGATTACATAATTCATCAGAAAAATGGATGATAGCTAACTTTTTCTATATAATAGGGTTTTTAGTTATTCGTTGGATTTCTTCGAGACATTTTCCTTTAAGTAATTTATATGAATTGTTAATCTTCTTTTCATGGAGTTTACCCATTATTCATATGATTTCGTATCTTGGGAATCAGAAAAATGATTTAAGAAAAATAATTGCACCAAGTGTTATTTTTACCAAAGGTTTTACCACGTCATGTCTTTCAATGCATAAACATATTAAGTACCTACTACAAGCTCGTGGTTAATAATGCATGTAAGTATGATGCTCTTGAGCTATGCGATATTTTATCGGATCGTTATTATCAGTTGCTCTTATAGTGATTACATTTCCAAAAGAATTGATTCTTTATTTGAAAAACAATAATTTTTTAAGTTTAAGGAAGTCATTTTTCTTTGGTGATATGGAATATTTGATTGAAAAATGAAGTGTATTAAAAAAGACTTATTTTTTCTCATTTCAAAATTTTTATAAATATCAATTAATTCAGCGTTTGGATTATTGGAGTTATCATGTCATTAGTTTAGGATTTACCTTTTTAACTGTAGGCATTTTTCTGGACCAGTATGGGCTAATGAAGCATGGCGTTCATATTGGAATTGGGACCCTAAGGAAACTTGGACATTTATTACTTGGACCATATTTGCAATTTATTTACATACTAGAAAAAATTCAAAATTGCAAGATCATGGTACAAATTTGGCATTTGTGACTTCTATAGATTTCTCCTAATTTGGATATGCTATTTTGGGATCAATATATTAGGAATTGGGTTCCATAGTTATGGTTCATTCCAATTACTATCTAATTGAATAAAATAAACTACATGAGGACTACATAAAAAAAATCATCTCATACATAATTTAATTTTGTGCAAGTTTTTTAGAACCTTTTAAATAGAGGAATTATTCAAATGGTTCTCAAAAACTAAAAACTTTAGATGTATCGCATTAAAATTTTAATTCACCATTCCTTTTTTTTCATTGTAACAAAAAGGATCATTAAAATATGAAAGTCAAAGAATTCTAAGACTTTATTTTCAATTAATGAGATTCATTTTATTTAATATGAAATCTAAAAAAAATTAGTATCTATAAAAATAATTAGATAATAGAACTTGTACCTTGTCAACCGATAATGGGAGAATAAAATTAGGATAAATATCAATTCCTATTACTGGTAGAAAGATTCAGATCGAAACAAATAGTTCTCGTGGTCCAAAATCAAAAAAATTCAAATTTGGAACATTGAATAGCTTGTATCGATAGAAAATCTGACGTAACATAGATAACAAAAAATAGGAGTTAATATCATTCCAATTTCCATTAAAAAAGTAATCAAAATTTTTGGCATGAAAAGATATTTTGGGCTGGTAATTATTCTAAAAAAGACTAAGAATTCTGCAACAAAACCACTCATTCCAGGCAATGCAAGAGAAGCCATCGCGAAACTACTAAACATGGTAAATATTTTTGGCATCATGATAGATATCCCCCCCCCCCCCCCCAATCTCTTCATGATAAACAAAACGTTTTTTTATCACAACTTGTTCCTGCTAAGAAAAAAAGTGCAGCACCAATCAATCCATGAGAAAGTATTTGTAAATTGGCTCCATTAAGTCCCATGCCAGTTATAGAACCAATTCCTATAATTATGAAACAAAAGAATAAGCAACACATTTTTTTAAATTTCGTTGACCAAGAGAGGTTGAAGCTGCAAAAACTATTTGTATTGTTCCTACTATTACCAACCTGGTAGATAATCTAGAATGAGCGTGAGCTAATAATTCCATATTTATCTGAATCAATCCATATGCTCCCATCTTTAGTAAAATTCCAGCTAAAAGCATACATGTACTGTAATGTGCTTCTCCGTTGGTATCTGGTAACCATGTATGTAGCGGTATCATCGGCGATTTGACAGCATAAGCAATAAGAAAACTAAAATATGGTATTATTTCTAATGCTGTGGGATATGATTGATTTGATAATTTTTCTAAATCTAATGTTGGTTCATTGGAACCATATAAACCTATTCCTACAACTCATATTCAGAGAAAAATGGAACCTTCGTAGTGCACAAAATAAACTTTGTAGCCAAGTACAAGCATTTTTTTCCTCCTCACATGGATAAAAGTGTATAAACATGAATTAATTCTAATTCCCACATGATGGAAAAAAGTAAAAGATCTCGAGAAGAAAATAATCTTATTTGGCCACTATACATTGCTAAAACCAAGAAATAAAAAAATCACGGATTTTGAGTATCTGGCCAAGCTGATAAAGTAGATAAAGTAGTGATAAATCCTGTCAGTAAAATGGGTCATATGGAAAGTTCATCGATTCCCAGTCTCTAGTGAAAATAAAAAAGATTGATCCATTGAAAATCCTCCTTTAATTGGGTTACTGGATCGTCCAATTTGAAATGATAACAAAATACATAGCTCGTTAGAAGGAGCTCTAGTATACATATACATATAGTATACCACCTATATACCTTATTTCCTCTATCAAGGAAAAAGACAATTGATGAACCCGTGAATATGGGCAAAACAAGAAGTATTATTAACCAAGGAAAATAACTCATGATAAAAACAAGATAAAATTAGACCAGAAAAGTCTGTGCTCGGGAGAAGAATAATATTTTTTTTCTTGAGCACGGGCTTTTGTCAGTACAGAGGAATCAACTGACTCAAGTGGAGTTTTTTTTTTAAAATATTAATAGGAAAGACCCATGCTGCGAGTTGTTTCATGCTATAAATAAACACGGACACTCAAAAAATCTGGTGGACATGCAGATTCACATCTTTTACAACCTACAAAATCTTTGGTTCTTGGGGCAAAAGCAATTTGCTTAGCTTTTAATCCATCCTAATGTATCATTTCAAATGCATCCATGGGGCAAGCTTGACCACATTAGGTACATCATATACATGTATCATAAATCTTTACTGAATGTCACATTGGGTCTATAAATTCTAATTTTGAACACAAAAGATTTTCAATCTGGTAAAATAAGAAAATGAAATAAATCATATATTTTTATTGTAGACATCACACGAATCAATGATTTATAAAAATCTTAAGAATTAATTTATTTTTTAATCTTTTTATGATAGAGGGCCAAGATACTTTGATTTCCATTTTAATAACCATTAAATATGAGAATATGAGTTTACAAATTCAATTCATGTTAATTTTACTATATATCTATATAGATATATAGATATAGAAATCTAATATTTAAGAAATAGAATAGAATATAGAAAGATAATTCAGGATATGATAATATATTGTATATTAGATTAATACATTTGTTATTAAGTTAGTTATAAAATAGGTTAGTAACTCTAAATCATAAATCTATATGAAAAAGATAAGAAAATAAATAAGAAAATAATATGAATATAATATTCTATTGAATTCTAATTTTATTAGATTCTATTTATTCTATTTAGAATATTCTAAAAGTCTTATTAAAAGTCTTATGTATTTATTTATATGGGAAAATAGAAGAATTATGACTAATTATTCAGTAAATTCAATGGATTGATACGAGTTGAATTTCTACTATGATGGATCGACGAAACAATAGCAATAGGCTTTTGCAATGGCTATAACAAAGATTGCAAAAATTTCTCCTTTTAATTGTCGACTATCAAATATATCAGAAATTGTGATGAGATTCATATTCACTAAATTCAGTATAAGCTCAAGACACATAAGTGCTCTAACCATGCTTCGGCTTGTGATCAGTCCATAGATATCGATAGAAAATAAATAAACACTTAGACAAAATACATTTTCTAACATCATTGAAAAATTCCTCATCTATCTCAATTCATTTCAATGTGAGAACAAAAATTAAACTGATTTAGTTGACTAGAATAGAAGAATTACTTAACAAAAGAAGATATTCATAGTAGATTGAGATTCATTCCATTTTCATTATTGAAATTTCAAGAATGAAGTTCTTATTATAGTAGATTATTGATATTAGATTATTGACGAGACATAGTAATTGCACTTATCAAAGAAACTAAAAGAATTATAGAAATGAGTTCAAAGTAACTAAATGAATCCCAATTTGTTGAACATTATTTAATAAGTCCTTTTCTATAATTTGATTTGATCTTGTAGTCCAAAAAATTCCATACCATGACGTATTTGGGATAGTCGTCATTAATGAAAAAAAATACTTGCACAAACCAATGAAGTGATTCTATCTCCAATGGTCCATAAATAAAACTCATTGGAATATTCTGAACCGTTCATGAACATCACAGGAAATATGATTAATACATTTATGAATCCCACATAAATAAGGAACTATATGGCAGCTTCAAAATTGGAATTCAATGAAATATAGAATAAGGATATACAAACGAGAACAAATCCCTATGAAAAGGCAGAATCAATGGGATTGGTAAGTAATACAACTCCCAAACCTCCTAATATAATAACTAATATGAGAAATACTACAAGAATATCATGTATTGGTCTGGTAAATCCATTCTAAAATAAAAGATAAATAAATAAGTCAAAATATTTCATGATGTTACTAAAGATTCGGTAAAGGAACAATCTTTCTATATGATACCTTTCTAATTGAATGAAAAAGAATTAAAAAAATGGATATCATTGGATAGATAAAATAAAATTATTTGTCTATTCCTACTTTATTCTAATTTATTCTAAACCAAAGCTTAATAATTGTTAATCGTTCTTGAACCAAGGAAGGGGATTTTGTTTTTTTCATTTGATTTGTTGAATCCATAACTGTTTGAATTGTATAATCTCCAATTATTGAAACAGGTAATAGACCTAAAGAAATTTGATTATAATTCGATTTGTGATGATCATAAGTGGAAAGCTCATATTCTTCAGTCATTGATAAACAGTTTGTTGGACAATACTCAATATATAGACACCAAAATCAATACTATAATGAAGCTGTTATTTTTTCTTAATATCTTTTTCCAATTTTCAATCAACAATAGGAAGGTCTATTGGAAATACGCGCACAAATACTTCACAAGCAATACATTTATCAAATTCAAAGTGGATTCGACCATGAAAACACTCTGATGTGATTGATTTTTCATAAGGATATTGAATAGTTACAGGTAAATAATTTGAATGAGATAAGGTAATTATGAAACTTTGTCCAATGTACCTTGCGGCTCATATGTTTGCCATAATTCATGAACCCAGTAACCATAGTAACATATTTTAGATATCCATCAATTAGATTTATGTTTCTGTCTCTTGGGTGAGATAAGTTAGAAATATGGAATATTCAATATTTTTTTCTCATAATTTTTCTATCCCATCCCTAGTAGGAGAAATGGAAGTTTGGGCTCTAGAGGGATTTGTTGTTGCTCATATTTTATAAGAGATGCTTAATAATAAATCTAATCATATTAGAGCTCGTCAGGAAGTACTTGGTGCTACGATTATTGGAGCAATAGTACCTAATCCAGAGGGTGCTCTAGAATCTTTTCAATTGCTCATTTGAGAACTACGATCTTTGTCACTGGAACTGAATCATTTACTTGTATCTAAAAATAACTTTTAGATGTATAGGAAGGAAGCTTGATGTCAATGAATCAAAATTTCTATTCTATGATTAACCAGTATAAACATCAACAACTTCAAATTGGACCAATTTCCCCTCAACAAATCATGGTTTCGGCAAAAAAAATTTTACCCAATGGAGAGATAGTCGGAGAGGTGACAAAACCCTATACTTTTCATTATAAAACTAATAAACCGGAGAAAGATGGATTGTTTTGTGATAGAATTTTCGGACCCATAAAAAGTGGGATTTGTGCTTGTGGAAATTACGAAGGGATTGGGAGTGAAAAAGAAGACCCAAAATTTTGTGAAGAATGTGTAGTGGAATTTGTTGATTCTCGGACACGAAGGTACCAAATGGGATACGTCAAACTGACATGTCCAGTGACTCATGTGTGGTATTTGAAATGATTTCCTAGTTATATTGTGAATATTTTAGATAAGCCACTTAGGGAATTAGAGGGCCTTGTATATTGCGATGTGTGATTTTATCAAAATTTTCATTTCATAGATTTAGACTGAGAAATTATCATCCCATTTAATTTTATTGGGATGCACTTGGCTCTAACATGTATCTTGGAAGAAGGAACATGAAGCTCCGAATTATGGGTGCATTCAAGACTTCAAAATGTAAGGAAAGGGGAATTGATCCATGGTCAGATTCTGTAATAGATAATATAGAAATAGTTAATTATACCTCATGAAAAATGACTTTTAGTGGAATTATACATTCCATTTCTTTAAGAAAGAAATTTTGTTCAAGTAAGCAGAAGCGAATATAGCATGGTTACATGAGCTTATCTATCGCATATATGCTTCAAGGGATATCATGCACATAACCATCAAGGTGAGTAGAGACATAAAAAAGATCAAATGGAACAATAAAATATATAGACAAAGTAATCCTTTACGAGTCCCAAAATATTCCTTTCAGGGGATTAATCATTTAAGGGGAAGTAGACTACTCAATAATTTCACATTTCTTTTTTTTTTTTTTTGATATAAAAGAAAAGTAAAAAAGGTTAGAGTGATGAAAATCAATAATAAAATATAAAATAGAATAAAAATAAATCAATGAAAGGCTGGTCCTTACTAGGAACTTGAGTAAAGAGTAGCTTTTTGTAAGGTTTTCTTGAACAATGTTTGAAAAGAAGAAGAACCCTTTTCTTTATTTGGTTTAACTACTTGTGCCGGATGAGAGGAAATCTTCACACCCGATTGTGAGGGAGATCTAATACTATAGGAACCTATCTCAAATTTTCTTTTGTGAGGCCTATAGTTAAAAAAACCTACTTGCTTACGATTACGTCGTTCATTCGAATATGAAATCCAATCTTGGAAATAAAGCATCCCACTCTTTTTTACTACTCAAGGTTTTGAGACATTTTGAAATCGAGAAATATCTATGGGGGCAGGTTCTATCAGAGAACCATTAGCCGATTTAGATTTGCAAATTATTATAGAGAATTCTTTGGTAGAATGGATGGAATTAAGAGACAAAGATTCCACAGGAAATGAATGAGAAGATCAAAAAATTAGAAGAAGAAAGGATTTTTTGGTTAGGCACATAGAATTAGCTAAACATTTTCTTTGAATAAATGTAGACCTAGAATGGATGGTTTTGTGCCTATTACCAGTTCTTCCTCCTGAGTTGAGACCAATCATTAAGATAGATAGAGATAAACTAATGAGTTCAGATATTAATGAACTATATAGAAGAGTCATTTATCAGATTAATACTCTTACCGATCTATTAGCAACAAGTAGATATACACCAGGGGAATTAGTAATATGTCAAGAGAAATTTGTACAAGAGACTGTGGATACACTTTTTGATAATAGGATCCACAGACAACCCATGAGAGATGGTCATAATAAAGTTTACAAGTCATTTTCTGATGTAATTGAAGGCAAAGAAGGAAGATTTTGTGGGACTCTGCTTTGTAAACGGATTGATTATTCGGGGCATTCCATCATTGTCGTGGGTCCTTTGCTTTCATTAAATCAATGTGGATACCTTGAGAAATAGGAATAGAGCACTTCCAAACATTTGTAATTCCTAGTCTAATCAGACAAGATTTTGCTTCAAACACAGAGATTGCTAAAAGCAAAATTAGGGAAAAATAACCCATTGTATGGGAAATCCTTCAAGAAGTGATGTAGAGGCATCCTGTATTATTGAATAGAGCACCCACCCTTCATAGATTAGGTATACAGGTGTTCCAACTCAATTTAGTGGAGGGGCGTGCTATTTGTTTACACTCATTAGTTTGTAAGGGCATCAATGCAGACTTTGTTGGGGATCAAATGGTTGTTCACATACCTTTATCTTTAGAAGCTCAAGCAGAAGGTCATTTACTTATGTTTTCTCATATGAATCTCTTATCTCCAGCTATTGGGGATCCCGTTTTCATACTAACCCAAGATATGCTTATTGGACTCTATGTATTAATGATCAGGAATCTCTGAGGTATTTGTGCAAATAGGTATAATCAATATAATCCTAATTGTAGAAAAAAGTAAATAATTTACAAGAATAACTTTATGTATACAAAAGAGCCATATTTTTGTAGTTCTTATGATGAACTTGGAGCTTATCGACAGAAACAACTTCATTTAGATAGTCCTTTGTGGCTCCGGTGGAGACTAGATCAACGTGTCGTTGGCTCAAGAGAAGTTCCCATCAAAGTTCAACATGAATATTTGTTGGTAATTATAATGAGATTTATAAGCACTATCGAATAATATGAAGTGTAAAAAGAGAAATTTGTTGTATATATATTCGAACTACTGTTGGTCATCTTTCTTTTTATCGAGAAGTAGAAGAAGCCATATAGGGGTTTTGGTGGGCCTACTCATAGGCTATCTAACTCATGCTCTATATATAAACTAAGAAATCATATTAGTGATGCACATACTCATGGAAATTTGGGTCTCTCCAATTCTACCGATATCATAATTTCTTCATTTCTGTGTGAATCAAGATTGAGGAAAGGAAGTCTTCGAATCACTAACCCAGGCCATTGTGGAATCTTACTCATCAGAATATGGAGGTCCTTATGGCAACGGACGACGTCTTTCACAATAAAGTTATAGATGGAATTGCTATAAAATGACTTATTAGTAGATTAATAGATCATTTAGGAATGGCATATACATCACATATCTTGGATCAAATGAAGGCTTTGGGTTTCCAGCGAGCCACTGCTACATCTATTTCATTAGGAATTGATGATCTTTTAATAATACCTTCTAAGGGATGGTTAGTTCAAGATGTTGAACAATAAAGTTTTTTTTTAAAGAAAAACCATCATTATGGGAATGTACATGTGCTAGAAAAATTATGTCAATCCATTGAGATATCGTATGCTACAAGTGAATATTTGAGACAAGAAATGAATCCTAATTTTTGGATGACTGATCCCTCTAATCTAGTCCATCTAATGTCCTTTTCGGGGGCTAGATGAAATGCATCTCAAGTACACCAATTAGAAGGTATAAAAGGATTAATGTCGAATCTTCAAGGAAAAATGATTTTTTTACCCATTCAAAGCAATTTACGGGAAGGGCTTTCTTTGACAGGATATATAACTTCTTGCTACGGAACGCAAAGGGGTTGTAAATACTATTGTATGAACATCAAATACTGGATACCTCACACATAGACTTGTTGAAATAGTTCAACACATTCTTGTATATAGAACAGATTGTGGTGCTATCCGAGGTATTTCCGTGAGTCCTCAAAATTGGATGACAGATAAGATTTTTTCCAAACATTAATTGGTCATGTATTAGGAGATGATATATATATTGGTCTATGATGCCTTGCCACTCGAAATAAAGATATTGTAATTGGACTTGTTAATCAATTTGTAACCATTCGAGCACACCCAATATATATTAGAACCCCTTTTACTTGCAGGAGTACATCTTGGATCTGTCAATTATGTTATGGCCGGAGTCCTACTCATGGTGACCTGGTCAAGTTGGGAGAAGCCAGAGGCATTATTGCAGGTCAATCAATTGGGGAACCAAGGACTCAATGAACATTAAGAACTTTTCATAACAGCGGAGTATTCATAGGCGATACTACCAAATATGTACGAGCTCCCTCTAATGGAAAAATAAAATTTGATGAGGAATTGGTTCATCCCACACGTACCCGTCATGGGCATCCTGCTTTTCAATCTTTTATAGACTTGTATGTAACTATTGAGAGTTGAGATAATGAATATTATAGAAATTATAACTGTCCCTACTAGGGATCTTTTTCTCCGCATCATTTAGAATAGTTTCTTCACTTCCACCAGTATGTCTAAGGGCATCAAGACTATCCATTGATTTAGAATAGTAAATTGTATGTAGACTATATAGTAAATTGTATGTAGAAAGAAGAAATGACAGAATAGTTCATTTAATGAGAAATTACTATTTTTGCAATGACTATCCATCATACATCACTTCCACTGGTTGCTTATCTTTACTACACAAATAGTTGACTGCTCTCCTGCTCAACCTTCTGCCTCAATTGTGGTGAAGAAGGAACGGTGAACTTAGAGTATAGTAGTCATTCCATTACCACCACCACTGCATCAGGCTATAGAGATAGTAGCAGTCAAGGGAGGAGGAGACAGTTTAGTTGCCCCCATGGCCATAGATTCTCTTAGAACTACAACTCTATCCAGATGTAGTAGTAGTCAGGAGCATCTATCATCTAGTGAGCATAGTCCTCACAAGATCAGTTCTCTAGCAATAATGGAGGTTAGATGTCTATCTATTTATGACAATGATCCTACTACTAGTCAGCCTCTATATTTTATGCCTATTTAGTTGGATTGCTCCTTATATGACATTGTAGCTCAGTATCTAGTGGAGAAGAAGGAGATCTTAGGATATGCCTGGTTTAATTTAGAGGATGAGAAGGACAGTTTTGATCCTAATGAAGATGATTTATTAGAGGATTCAGAGTACACATGGTAGACACCAAGGGTTCCCTCCTTCATGATTAGCAAACTTTGGAAGGTGCTGCGGTCAAGCAAGAAGACATAACCTACTCGACCCAACACCTCCTTCAACAATTAAAGCAAAAGATGAACAAATAGATAGGATGGGGAAGAGGCTTGAAGACTTGTTAGCAACAATTTTGGCACTTCAGAACCAAGCCCCGATAGTGCATCCTACTATAGCAGAGACTGGTCAGCCTGAGTTATTGCATGTCTTGGATCCAGCCAAGACTTCACCTCCAGTAGAGCAAGGTAGCACTAACTTGTATAGGAAGGTAGTAAATAGTACCTTTGTACAGGAAAAGGACATTAAAATCTTGGTTAAGTAGCAAGTGAGAGAAGTGTTGGCTCAAGCCTGAGGAGGATCATCGGTTCCAAAGGATAGACCCTACCTAGTGGAATTCAACACCATCCAGTATCGTAAGGGTTTCATGCCACCTTCTTTCAAGAGCTTCGATGGTAGCGAGAACCCAAAGCAGCATATTCTATACTTCAGAGCCAACTATTGTTATGCCGGTGGCAATGATGCATTACTTTTTCAACTTTTTATCAATAGCTTAATATGCATAGCCTTCAATTGGTACGCTAAACTTCCCAACAGTTTAGTGAAGACTTTTGGTGAAAGCAACTCTTCATTAAGAGATTTATTGGAGCTCAAAAAGGGTGGTGTGGCGATCGTTGTGGCTCAACAACACCATCGTAAGTCCCTCATTGATTATAATCTCAGATGGCACAATTTGAGTATGAAATATGAACTGCAGCTATCTGAATAACATGCCATTGAAATTTTACTGAAGAATATTCATGGCATGGTCGCCTTCATGCTCAAAGGTTTTACGATCAAAACATTTGAGAAGCTAATCAACAAGGCAGTTAGCTTATAAGGAGAAGCCAAGTAGTTACCTTTTTCTTTATCAATCAATAAATTGAAAGCCACAAAAAGCTTATGAGAAGAAGTTAGGGGTAGTGACAGTAGAAGCAACCGGTCGAAGCGTGAGAGAGCTCGAGCTCCACAAGCATACTTCCACCTCCTCTACCACCCAGCCGTCTTCGCCATCATAATAATCTTCATAGCCTTCATCGCCTCCTTTTTAGCCATATCCACAGTAACACTGGTACACATACTATAGTCCACCTACTCTTTTGGATAAAATAAATAAGCCTTGTTCATTTAAGAAGGAGGTAATCAAAAAAATCTTTAAGAATCTATTAAAGAAACTTGATTTTCAACTACCTGAGCCTAGAAGGCTGGAGAAAGTGGGAAAAAGCAATGATCTTAACTTTTTTCCCTACCACTGCATGCTAGGTCATGTTTTGGAGGATTGCTTTACATTCATAGACTAGCTTGAGCATAGCTTCAAGACAGGGGCCATAGTTATCCCAAAGGATTACCTTTTGAAACAACCATCTAGTTTCATTAGGATAATCCTTGGGGATACCTGTAATCCTCTCAAAATTAAAGAAGGTTGGGATATCTTCTTATCCCAAACCTCTAAGAAGATTGTGTCCAAAAGCAAAAAACTTTCCTTGCAAGTGCCTGAGGCAGCTTGAACCTCCAACATCAAGTAAGGTTTGCAAATTTCCACAGATAACTTGGAAAAGGTATAGCGAATGGTAGCGGTAGCATTAGCTCGAATAGCCAAGTAAGCGCGATGACCTCCAATCCAGTTGCTACTACATCAATGACTACCTCTACTTCAGCTAGCTCTTCCTATAGTGTACATCTTGTATTGGCAGATGAGGGCAACAAATCCCTCACCCCACTTACTTTACTAGATTTCTATGATGTACCTCCTTCAAAATCCAAGAGATCAAGGAATAAAGCTAACTTGATTTATATTTGTTTCACTTCTGATGGGTTGTCTAATTCTGCTCTTACTGAAAACTCTCCAAGTCTAAATAATAATTATAACAACTCAGATCTTCTTCTTTCTGATTCAAAGTTGGACTTTCCTTCTCTGAATACTATAGATTCACCTCTTAAGATAGACTTGGAATCATCTAACTCTGAGGGTCCCATAGGAGAAGCTATAGGTGAGCCTGATGAGCAGGTAGAATCTTCCACTAATCCGCCACAAGAGATAACCAAAGTCAACCTTCGTAGTAGCAAAGTTTTACCTCCTAGGGCAGCTCCTAAAGATCAGAGCAAACAATTCATTGGTTCAGATGATCGAGAAACCTCCCCATAGGATGCTCCACTCTTCAATATGCTTATGGAGGATCAACCCAAGGTAGATTACAATGTCATCTCTCACCTAAAAAAGTTGCCATCTAAGTTAAGCATATATGATGCCCTTATCTTATCCAAAGAGATGAGGGAATCATTAATCAAGGCTCTTCTTGCTCCAGAGATATGCTTAGCTTAGGCGGCCATTGGAGAGGAGGCATATTATTCTAAAGAAGCCAAATGAGTCACTTTCATAGATGAAGACCTTTTTTGGGGGGACATGGAGCATAACTGTCCCCTCTATATTACAGTGGACATGATTCAGACTTCCCATGGTTCTTATTGATCTAGGTGCATCAGTGAACATTATGAGTCTAAAGTCCTTTGCCTATTTGAGGATCGACATCTCCACATTCTGAGGAGATCGGATGATATTGAGAGGATTCAATAACAAGGTGAGAGGCTTTAGGTTCTATAGTTACCTTTGGAGATTTGGAAAGCTAAGTTCTATATCATTGATTTGAATAATTTATTCACCGCTTTGCTCGGTAGTCCTTGGATACATCAAAATAGGATGATTCCATCCTCTCTTCATCAAAGCATCAAGTTTAGGAAGGATGTGATTGAATACTGAATCAAAGGTAATGAAAAGTCATTTTCAGTCAGAGAGATTTAGATATATGAAAATGCAACCTACTATCTTCTTTAAAACATCATTTCTAATGAACTTGGTCAAAATTCAAATTCAAAAAAATAGAAAAAGAAGAAAAAGAAAAAAAGAAGGAAAAAGAAAAGAAAAATGAAAGTCCAAATGAACGAGAAAATGACATCAAGTAAGAAGTAGAGCCGCATGTCACATTCCACCCATAGTTCATTCCATCATATGAAAATATGGGTAGAATGACTTGACCTCCACTAGGCAAAGGCAAAGGTAGAAACAGAGGTAGTTCCAGAAGTGGAAGACCCCATGGTTGGCAGCCAGCCAATAAGGGATATTTTTTAGTTCATAGGAGTACCCTTACTATTCACATAGACTTAAAATCTAGCTCAGAGGATGAGTCTAATGCGATTAGCATACCAGCCAACCCCTCTCAGTGGGTTTCATTAGAGGTGACACTCGAGTTAGATAGCAATAAATATGAGGCCTCCAAGCAAAGCATGAATGTATTTAAATCAAGTTTATGTGAAACTATCAGGTAGTAGTTAGGAACCTTAGCTCTAACTTCACTTTCTTCTCAAAAAGTTGAAGGTTTAGTAGTTAAAGAAGCCCCTTAGTCTTCCAGAGATGTCAAGCCAAAGAGATTTTTTTTTGAGATCATCATCCTCAAGTCCAAAAATTGATGTAGGACTTGAGGATAATTCAAATAAAGAATTAATGGAATTAAATTAGTACTCACCTGTTGTTTTTAATCTTGCAAAAAGGGTTTGATTCCTTATACATGATCTAAGCACAAGTCAGAGTACTTTGAAGCTATAGAATAACAGAGGTAGGGATGCACAATCAAGATTAGGACTAGGATTTGATATAATGAGTCTAGTTGATGATGATGAATACTGCTTAGTTGTCACTAATTATATCAAGTTTGATAGGTTCTTTAACCACACAAACTCTTATGAGGATGTGTGTTTAGAAACCTCAGATGGTCCAGATGATCTCTAAATCAAAGATACACCACTAGAATTTATGTAGGAGATCCATTCAACAATTGACAAGCTTAAAGAAATCAACGTCGGGATAGAGGAAAATTCACGCCCGACATACATCAGTTTGTTGTTGAATGAAGAATAAACCAATTACTTAGTTAGGCTATTGATTGAGTTTAAGGACCACTTTGCATGGATCTATGAAGAGATGTCAAGATTATCTTCTAATGTAGTAGTCCACAAACTAGCAATAGATCCTAACACTAACCCTATCAAGCAAGCTCCTATATGCATGCGATTAAAAATTGAACAACATGTCATTTCTGAAGTCAAGAAACTGATCGATGTTGATTTCATTAGAGAAGAGAAATAGTCTACATGGTTAGCTAGTGTCATCCCAGTTAAGAAGGAGAATAGCCAAATTTGCATATGAAGTGATTTCAGGGACTTAAATAAGGCATATCTTAAGGATGAGTTTCCTCTTCCTATACCAGAATTAATGGTGGACATCTCATCATCTCATGCAATATTCTCTTTCATAGATGGGTCATCTGGCTACAACTAAATCAAGATGGCCCCCGAGGATGAAAGAAACACTACTTTTTGAACCCCGATCAGAATCTATTATTATAAGGTCATGCCTTTTGGCCTTAAAAATGCTAGTGCTACATACCAACTAGCTATGACTCAGACCTTCAATGGACTCATCCTTCATCAGGTTGAGTGCTATGTTGATGTTCTAATAGTCAAAAGTAAAGAAAAGGAAGATAATCTCTTTGAGAGTAGTTTTGAGCGGTTAAGACAATATAACCTCAAAATGATTCCCACAGCGTGCCTTGAGTAGCTTGGGAAGTTCCTTGGGTTTGTTGTATCGACATGAGAATAGAAATAGATCTAGAAAAGATCAATGCTATCTTAGAAATGCCACCTTCCAAAAGTTTAACTCAACTCATCTTTCCAAGGGAGGTTAGCGTATCTAAGACTCTTTATCTCCAACATATCAAGAAGATGCAAACCATTTTCAGCACTTGTGAAAAAGAATGCCAAGTTCAAGTGGGATGATAAGTTCCAGCACACCTTTGAAAATATCAAGCAACATTTGGTGAGAGCGCGCCTCTATCCAAGTGGACCACTCATCCTCACTAATGTATTGGATGACTCCCTTGATGCTTTATTAGCTAGTTTAATTATTAGTTAATTATTAGTTAGTTATGGCATTATATGCTTTCTCATTTTTCATCAAGGAATAGTATATTATTTCAAGAGATAGAAGTCACTACCCTTTAATAGACCTAATCACTTCAATAAGGACTCCTAAGCATATTGGATCTATATATGTATCAGAGATTCTTCCCCTACTTTACATGAAAAGTAAAGCAGGGTTTATTTTAAACTGTGTTTGTTAAGTTCCCTACAAGGGCAAGCCCCCATATTTAATTACATCCTAAGAGACGGGATTTTTTTAAGAATACTCTCGATTAAGATAAATAATCATTGTCTTCAAAGATTTCAATAGGAAAGTACTATCAATTGTTTAGTTCATTTTTGAAGATCAAATAAGATTGATCAAAGAGACAAAGTTATTATCGAAGCCTAAAGAAAGATAAGTATGAGATGCCCACGATGTTAGGAAACCTAGCGAACATCTCAAACTATCCTATGATTGAGCTTTACATTTTTGAAATTGATTTAATTATTTGAGTTACATTTTTTATTAAAATTTAGACTTATGATTCCATAACACGATTATGGAAATGCCTTAGAGGTGAGGATTTATGCTTATGGCTCATAAAAAGAGAAGCAACCTCAGAACATAAACCTAGGGAGCTTTGGCGAGGGCCGAAAGCACAACCTAAATCTAAGGCAAAAATGGGTAATTTGTTTGCCTCTATAAGAGGAACAAACCACATGTTTGGACTTACAATCACCGTGGTTGCCAACTAACTCCTCCTATGATTTTAAATTCATGTAGGCAAGTCATATGCTTTATGCAAGATAGGATGTTATTTATTTGGAAGAGACTAAGTCCTTAAACTCACTCCCTAAAGATACTAGATCATGTAAGGACATGCTTCAAATGACCTAAATCTAATGCAATTCGGATTTCATTTTATTTTCATTTTTGGACAATTATTTTGATTCGAGCTAATAGGATTCATATGCCTAATACATGAAAAAATGGGATTATTGGCCAAAATCAGTGAGAAGGGAGGAGGTGTGTTTCCACCATGGCTCTCAAAGGTCAAGCCAAGTTTCTCTGGCAAAGGTGGAAGCCCTCTAATCAAGAGTGAAGTAAGGTACATTTGTGCATGATGTTGTAAAAGAAGCACTCATCTAACTAAGAGGTTGCTAATTCCTTTATCTTGATTTTAAACTTAAGCTTTAGGTGAGGTTATGAGTTCTTTATTTTTAGTTTTGAATTGTTATATTTAATAAAAGATTTATTTTTTCCTAAGAGTCTAATCCACATCCAGGCCGCACATAAAATAATAAAGTAAGGAAGAAACTAGAAAAATGATGCCACTTAATGCACAAGATAAACAAATCGACAATCAATTTATAAAGCAAAAGAATGAGGCCATTGTGGTACCGCACATACCCAAAATAAATTAGGTAGGAGCTCTACCCTTATACAACTCGATTACAAATTAATTAAATACAATTAAGCAAGGAATTATTATGGGGGTCTTCAAGCTTCATTTCTTCATTCTTCTTTTCTTCTTTCATCTTTGGTTCATCCTTTTGGATGGTTGGAAGGTGGGTGCTCCAAAGGCTTCACATGGTGCATAAGATGGGATCTTATGACCAATGTTCATCCTAATCCCCATAACAATCATTCCAAAATACTAATTGTAAAATTTACATGAAAAGGAAAAAGTAAATCTAGCTAACACCTGCAAAACAAAGGTTAGCTAAACAAACTACCAAATCCCAGGCATGTATATTGGACTTATCACCCAACACATGGGTGGCTAAGTCTACCTGACCTATTAGATTATGCTTAGGGGTATAAATACCTACACATCAAAAGCATTTATATTTTTATTTATTAAAATACCCCTTATGCACAATCCCCTACAGAAGATAATGGTTAGACTAAGATCACCATACCATTCATTCTACGCACATACATCCTAACATGCAGTCTGAAACATATATCATAAAATAAAAGAAAGTATCAAACACTTGCCCTAACCTAAAGCTAGATGACTTAGCCTAATGTGTGTGCTTTAGAGGTTTGTGTGGTATGCTTAGTTATGATTTTAGGTTAAAATTTTCTAAGTGTGAAGCATGTTCAACATAGAGGAGGGTTTCATTTAAGTGATTTAGTTGACTTTGGTTGATTTTATTTCATGTTTGATTAGTTTCAAGTGAATTCTATAATTAATTACTAAGTTATGAAGAGAGAAAAAGAGAAGAGAACTTCTCTTTCCTTAACCTAAGTAATTTGTAAAGTAGATTCATGTTTTGGTTTTATTTAATGAATATTTTGATTAGGTGTTTTAATTAATCCTAAGTTTAGATGAACTCTAAACAAACCCATTCAAAAAGAAAGGTATTTTAAGATTAAATAAAATGAACTAAATTCACAACATACATCACGTCACTTCTTTCCCAACATATATAACATGCATATGAATGAGCCCTAAGCATATCTATACATACAAATGAGTATGTTTAACACACATTATGATGTATGCTAAGCAATTCATTTAAGGAAATTTGGAAGTTTATGATGCATGATTTTCATTAAGTAGAAAAAAGATTTATTATCCAATTTTCACATGCACACATGAAAGTAAGAAAGGCATAAGTTGGTATAGTGTCATTATTAACCAGAGGTGTAAGATACAAAACCTACTTAGGGATACTTAAAGCCTCACAACCTTGGAGTTTTCCAGACTAATATACCACTTTCCTTAAACGCAAATATGTGTGCAAAAGAAATGAATGGAAAAGCAAGAATGCAAAAATTTGTATTAGTTGATTTATTTTGCTTATGCAATTTATATATGCAAGAATAGATATTCTTTTTGAGTGATAGTATAGGAATGAATAGGATATAGAATTATACAAGTGTTAGGTCATTTTCAAATGAACCACACACCTTGCTAAATCATATTCAAAACTATACTAAAAGAGAAGAGAAAGAAAACCTACACTAAGCACATCCTTATATCTTACTCACATGCAAGCTTATAATTAAGATATAAGTAACACACTTTCAATTTTGATAATTGATTCATATATTTTAAAATAATTTGAATTTAATAGTAATAATAGCACTCATATTATTACTTTAGCCAACACATACAATTTTGACATAAAGTAAACATTTTTTATTTTAAATTTGATTTTGAAAACATGGATGTATGAAACCACATGACATACATATTTGGCATGTTGGGTAAAGAACTAAAACAATGAAAGCATGTAAACACATTCACTTTAATTAAATCCTAAAGACAATCTTATGAAATAAGAAAGCTTAAAGAAAACCAAAGTTCATTTAATATGATTTTTGTTTGATTCAATTTAATTAATTTTGAAAACATGGATTGAGTTTGTTCCTAACCCATTCCCACATGTGTTTTAACATTTTTTAATTTTAGATGTTTAGATTCATTTTAGATTTTGATTAGGTTAAGGCATGAATTAAGCATGTTAATTAACCCTTACACACACACCACTTAGCATAGTTAACTAAGTAATTATGAGCTAATGAGATGACATAAAATATCACAAGAAATTTAAATTTTCAATGAACCTAGGAAGAGAAGGGCCTAATGTAATTTAGCTCATGATTAATGGTTAATTAAGCTAAGGGGTTTAACTTAACTAATTTCAAAACATCCCTCACACATATGAGTTGAGTTTTGATTTTCTTAATTGAACTTAGGCTCTTGAACACCTAAGCATCTACCCAAATTAGATTAATTAAGTTTTAGAAGATTTTAGAATTTAAAAATTAATTAAGATGCTAATTAGTGAATTAACCCTTATTTAAGAGAAGATTAGAAAAGAAAAAAGGAGTTTAGGGAATAGCTTAGGGGAAATACCTTAAAATTATTCCCTAAGCATCCTATTCATTGGATCAAACCTTATTCAACTTCAATAAGGGATTAAAATACTAATCAAACCTTTAATTATCTTTAATTACATAAAGGGGTAATTAAGAAATGCATTTGTAATTCCCCTAATTAAGCCATCAATAAATCCCAAGAAAATCAAGAGAGACAGAAGTCATCCCTTAAAATATACCCAAGAAGTTTGAGATTATTCAATGATTAATTAGAGAGTAATTAGAAAAATTATATTTTAAATAAAAATTAAAATCAGTGAAACATATAATTAAAAATCTATTAAAACCAATTTTAGAATATTCTAGATTGAATTATCTTTCAGTGGCAATTTACCTCATATTTTTTTTATTTTTACATAAAGAGATATGAATTTTTAAAGCTTAAAGGATTAATTAGAATTAATTAAAACCTAATTAAATCCCTTAATCCACAGCATGACACGCGGTGGCGGCGATCATGTACACTTTCCACGCATCAAGCGGGGAGCAGACATTTAAACATTTTGTCACTGCGTGTGTGGTGGCGGCGATACATGATTTTGTATCCGTCGTTCAATCAAGGATCAAATAACCAAGAATCACCCCTTAGTTTTAATTGGATAAATCAAATTTAAAATGCACGATGGACGGTCAAAGATCTATCCCTCGTGATCCATGGAGACCGTCCCATGTTCTAGTCTTTGATCCGAGCTCGATTGAGCTTGAATTAGGATAAAACTTTACATACACCATCTAACACTAATGGAAATCCTATATAATGGTCAAAATTTCATGCCATTACACTTTCTTTCTCAAAGGACCAACACACCTTAAGTCTAGTGTTCAAAAAATACCATACCTCGTCAGAGGTGATCACCAGCACTCGATTCCCTTGGAGGAGCTTCGTCTAGTTAAGATGATGCTGTGGTGAAAGAATTAGCTCGAGGTTGAGTAGTCATGGACTAGCCCCCTCCTCCTTGTGAGCTTAGTTTTGATCGAAGTGGATCTCCCCTTGCCTTTGGAGCCTGGGAAAGAGGTTGGGCAAGCTCGACTTGGCCCTCTGATGGAGTGTGCAAAGTGAATTTGGTAGAGTTTCAGTATAGAAAAATTTTGCAATTCAATAGACTTCCGTTATTTTCAAAGGATGAAAATCGAGAAATGCAAGATTTAAATCCCTTCTATGAAGCTTAGGATTGCTCTCTAATGGCTCCTAACACTCTCTAACACTCAATCAACAGTGAGCATCTGAGAATTGAAGTGAATTAGGGGGAGTATATCTCCCCCTATGGCAATCGAATGGTCGAAGCTCTCTTTATCATTTTGATCCAATTGCCAATATGGAAGGGTCTGTTGGAGTTGTTAGATGTTGGCACATGGTCGATTTGAGCTAAGGAGTGGATTGGTAACCTTCCATGAGCTTCAAATTGAGTGGAGGGAGGTTTCACACATGGCCAATTTGAGTTATGTGGTAAGTTTTGACCTTGGGTCCATTTGGCCTGACCCAAATCCATTGGGTTGGGTG
This sequence comes from Cymbidium sinense, assembly GCA_021442155.1. Lineage (NCBI taxonomy): Eukaryota > Viridiplantae > Streptophyta > Magnoliopsida > Asparagales > Orchidaceae > Cymbidium > Cymbidium sinense. The sequence continues at coordinate 117,134,633 of CM038220.1, read as the reverse complement.
CACCACCCTCCATAGGGTCTACTTGACCTATTAGGAAGGTATCAAGTAGATATGAATAGGGCTTGACAAAATTCACCATGGATTTGACCAATATTTGTTCTATGGACTAGGGGTAGAATGGTCATTTAGCTAATTTTTTATTTTAAATATGTTGGGTATGTTGACAAAATAGGTTTGGCCAAGTTTCATTAGATTTTGAGTTCATTTGATATTGTTTTCATGTTGACCCATTTAGGTCAAAATGGGTCAACTTGGGTCAAGTTGATCAATTGGTCAAATTGGGTCAAACCAAAAGTTGGGTCAAGTTCATATGACCATTTGAAATGTCTTTGTGGCTTTGTTTGATTCAATTTGGTTTAGTTTTAAGTTTGGCTCATATGACTATTTAGGTCAAATGGGTCAAGTTGACCAATTTGACCCATTTGACCATTTTGAGTATTGAGGTAGGTTTAGGTTAGTCGATGAAGTGGATATCTTTATTTTTTAATCAACTTTGGTTAAGTTCAAATTTAGGTCAACATGACTCTTTAGTCAAGTCGTTCAAAGTCAATTGGTTAGGTATAGTTGGCGAGGCTCGTCAAGTTTAACAAATGATTTGGAATGAACTTGACCCATTGGTTTCAATGAATTTGGCTTAGATAAAGTTTTGACACATTTTGACTTTTTAGGTCAAGTTGGGTCAACTTGGGTCATGTGGCCAAAGTTAGGCAAAATGTTGACTTGGTCAAGTTCAAACATAGTTCATGAATGAACTTAGATCAATGGTTTCAATCAATTTGGCCTTTGGTGAATTTTTGCTATGTTAGGTTTAATTTGGGCTAAGTGTTGACTTGGTAAACCCTAAGTTTGACTTGGTTTAAGTTTGACCCAATTTGATTGATTGACCATCCCATGATGATTGTTGATCATGATGAGAGGCATAGGTGAGTTTGATTCAATCCAATTTGGGTAGGATTAGAATTTAGCTCATAAGGGTACTTTAGGTCACTTTGGGTCAAGTGAGCCTAAGTGGGTCAAATGGCTTGGTCAAAGCTTGATTTGAGTTTGATTGAACTTGTACATAGACTTATGATTGAAATATAAATCCATTTGCAAGTGATTTGAAGTCAAATGAGTTTTGATTCATTTGATAATTTCATATTCAAAGAAAGAATATGAATGGATTTGGGGTTTGACTTTTGAATTGGATATTGGTTAAGTGATTGAAGCTTGTATTTATATATGAATTTATGATTATAGGGTTGATTGAATCATGAAGGAAAATTAAGAGTTTGACTTGATTTGAAGTTGATGTGATTAAGTTCAAGATTTTGACTTGAAAGGCTTAGGTTGGATTTTGAATGGATTTGAGTTTGATTTTAGAATTGGTTTTGATTATTTGAATTTATATTTCATTTATATATGTGAATATAAATGAGAATATAAATGGATCATGAGAAAATTTTAAGGATTTGAAGTGATTTGATCATGTTCTAAGCTAAGTCCATTAAAAGGAATTTAAAAGACTTAGGAAATTTTGGAGTAGGGATTTGAATTTTTGAATTTGGTTTGATTGATTTATATTTATATTTCATTTATAGATGCGAATATAAATGAAAATATAAATGAGTTATGAGAAAATCCCATGAATTTGAATTGATTTGATCATGATTTAGGCTAAGTCCTTAAGAGGGAAATTAAGGACTTAAGAAAGATTTTAAATTTAGAATTTAATTTTTGGATTTGATTTGGTTGATTTGTATTTATATTCCATTTTTATATGTGACTATAAATGAGAATATAAATAAGTTATTAGAAAATATCTTGAGTTTGAATTGATTTAGATTTGATTTTGGCTAAATCCATGAAGGAAAAGTTAAAGGACTTAGGAAAACTTTATGAATTTATTTTGAATTTTGAGTTTAGTTTGATTGGTTTGAATTTATATTTCATTTATATATGTGAATATAAATGAGAATATAAATAAATTATTAGAAAATCTCAAGAATTTGAATTGGTTTGATCATGATTTTGGCTAAGTCCTTAAGAGAATATTAAGGACTTAAGAAAGATTTGGACATAGGGATTTCATTCATGAGTTTCAATCATGGATTTCAATCAAATGGAGTTAATTTGAATTTGGAAAAAATTAGTTAGAATTGATTTGGAGTTGATTTTGAGTTTGAAGAAAATCAAATAAGATTGATTTGGGGTTTGACTTGAAGGAAGGAAAGTGAGGAATGGTTCAAGCTAAGGGTAGACAAATTTTCCTAACACCCCTAAGGCATGACTTATTCATATGGCTAATCTTCTAAGTCTCTGTAGTTGAGTGTCCACCTAATCACTAGATGTATCTTAAGACTAAGAAACTCTCAAACTCTAAGAGAAGTCCATGTCTAAGATGGAGGAGTTGAGAGCTCATTCTAAAATGAGGTCAACATTGACCCGCTGGTCAAACTGGATTCAATTGAGGCTTTGGTTAAGCTCAATAATCAATTTGGAATGAACTTGAACCATTAGTTGTAATCAATTTGGTTTAGGTTGCAATTTGGCTAGTTTGGGTTCATATGGGTTAAAGGGTTGACTTGGTCAACATGCTAGGTTGACTTGGTTTGACCTAATTCATGACAATTGATTAACCTAGGAAGATCAATAATTATGACATGAAGTTTGGATTGGCTTAATTCACTTTGATTTGAATTGAATTGGATTTTGGTTCATGTAGGTCAAATTGGCCACTTTGGGTCAAGTGAGCCAATTGGGTTTAATTGACTTGATTTCGAGTTGAGTTTGATTTAGTTGAGTTTATATATGGCTTTGAGATTGGCATATTAAATCAATTGAATTGGTTTGGGTTCAAATGAGTTTTGGCTCATTTGAATATTTCAAGTCAAATGGGCTAAGTTAAGTTTGACTTGAGTTGATTTTGATTTGTCTTGATAATTATAGATTTCATTTATATTTAGATAGATGATTGAAGGAATGATTGATTCAAGAGAAAATCTTTTGATTTTGATTTGATTTGGATTGGATTTAGCTATGTTCAAGAGATTGGCTAAAAAGGTTAAAATTAGAAATTTGATTTGATTTGGGTTGATTTTGACTATTTGGATTTATATTTCTTTTATATCTAGAAATCTAAATAAAAATATGAATGGTTCATGAAAAAATCACTTGAGTTTTGAGCGATTTGGAAGCAAATTTTACCAAGCTCATAGATGTATGTCAAAAGAGCTTAAGTAGGGAATTGATTTAGTTTGATTTGAACATGGGATTGAATCATTTGAAGTTAGATTTGAATTGGAATCTGATTGTTTGATTGAAAGATTAAATTGATATTTGAGAAAATCAAATGAATTGGGATTGTTTTGAATTTGGTTAAGGCTAAGTCCATAAGATGAAATCAAAGGGCTTAGGAAGGGTTTTCGAGTTTGAATTTAATCATGGGTTTCAGTCATTTGAATAGATTTGATTTGGAATTTGGATTGGGATTTGATTTGAGAACAAGGAAGCAAGAATTGGGTTTAGCTATAGGTAGAAGTCCTCTTAAATCCCTAAGGCATAGCCTATTCTTATAGCAAACTCTTCTAAATCTCTATAGTTAAGTTAAGTGTTTACCTAATCACTAGAAGTGTCTTAAGATTAAAAAACTCTTAGTGTCTATAAGAGTCCTAGATCAACAATGAGAAAGTTGAGAGCTCACTCCAAAGGTGAGGTCAACAACAGTCTTGAGAATTACCCACTGAGAGTAGCCTTTTTAGTGAAGCTTTCTCATTTTCACAAATAATTGGGTCTTGATACTTTTTCTTCATAGGACCCTTCTCCTTAACAACTTTTAACACCATGTTCACTCTGAAGGACAGAGTCTCGGGATGTCTCCTTTGTGTGATTGGACCTTAGTACCGCTATCACCAAAATGATGGTTTGATATCACCAGTAGAGTTGTTCCTTTTCACCCACTTAAGTTTCAAACTTATGAGTGGGAACACTTGCTTATGGCATTAAGTCTGGCTGAACAATTTTCTAAGATGTTCAAGACCTCATTTAGAAAGAAATTTATTTTATGATTCATTTAAACTATTCACTTTCATTTTTATTTCCATTTATCATTCTTCTCTTTATATATATATATATATATATACACTCCACTACTACTATAGCTTAGGTTCAATTAACCAAAGATGGAAAGAAAAACCTATCCCCAATGAAGTGTTAAAAATCTATGGGCTCCAAAAATTGTCACCGACCCCTCAATGAATAGAGTTTGATTTATGTGTCGGTGAAATTTTCAAAAGGTAGATGGAATAGTATATAAGAGACTACCCAAGATTTTGCCCTCATTTTGTGAAGACTTTAGATTTGATTCTAGGTTTTCTAAGCACCTATAGTTAATTATCCCTCTCAATGCTAAGAGAGAACTTTCGATTAAGGCTAGTCGTTAGATCGCTAATTATTTAGCGTATAGTTGCAGCATGTGGATTTATAGTTTGAGATTTAAAATTTATGAAATTCATCATCATTAGCTTAATGTGGATGGTTAAGGGGAATGATGATGCAACCGATCAAGATCCCATGGTTCCATCATCCCAGGTTATTGTAGTCCCTAGTCTACTTAGTCAGAGGAGATAGTAAACCCAACCTGACTGAAGGATCCTTGTAGCCATGGGTTGCATCGTCCAAGAAAATCTTATAGACCTGAGGTGGTGTTTGTCTAAGGGGATAAGTTTATGTCCACCTTAGCTGACAGAGAGCTTTTTGCCCTATCAAGTGCACTCTATAGTTCACAACTCAAGGTGCTAGAGCCATTTGAAATCATACGGGCTACAATCATGACCATAATATAATGGTGTCATTTGGCGGCAGCCACCCGATCAGAGGACTCTGGTTATAACCGTATTATATGTGGAGCCTACTAACCAAACCACGTGGACAAAGGACACAGATCACATCCTTACTAGCATGAGATTAATTGAAAGTGAACATAAAAATACACTTGACTTGACATTGACATCTTTGTAAGCTAGGATTTTTTTTTAATTTGTCACCTCCGACAAACTGTTGCGGGAGGTGGATGGATTGGATTATAGCTTTAAGTGTTTAAAGATCGATGATTTTCATTTAAGCATTTAAATTAAGCTTCTTTTATAATTTTTTTATTTGCATGAAATTTAGATTTATCTTATTTAATATTAAATCTTGAATATAACTAGATGGTGATATCCCCTCCGACTGAAATCTCCATTCAACACAGTCATCATTGGGGTAAATATATTATCTTGCTATTCCAGAACTTGTCGACTATTAATTTAATAATAGAGGATCAAATATACTATCATATAACAAAATTAGCTTCTAATATATTTTACTAAGTTGGAATTCTTATAATAATATTATTAGATTTTTAGGTTTTGTTAACTCGAACCTGGTCTTAAGACCCAACCGAGAATCAACCCGCACAGCATCCTTAGACACTAAGTTTAAGCATTTAGCATTATATCGAGGACCATGCGAGTGTTAAAATTCAAGTGTCCATATAAACCTTCAAAGAATTTAGTTATTTTGAAGCACTTGTGCATGTTTTAATACAAATAAATTAGATATATGATTGTCATATAATATATGCATAAATTATCTAATTTGAGTGCTAACACAAAATCTAAAACACTTGATTTGAGTGAGAGTTTACTTTGTAATTTATACGGTGAATTTAGTTCATTCAAGAATTTGTATATATTTCAAAGCATTTGAATAAAGCGGGACATTACTTCAAAATGCTTGTTCTATTCCACTTAAGTATTCATGTAGACTTTTAGACATGACATTTGCAAAAAATATTAGTCTTATAGTACATGTGATATTTAATTTAAAAATAAATGTCTTCTGTCCACTTGCATGTGGATTATAGATTCAATGGCATATATTGTAGGTTTCATTCATTTTCAGCTTCAACTCTTTTGATTATTTCATTGCACAACAGATTTCTTATTAATTTAGGTATTTTGTTTACATTGGATAGACACCTAACTTGTTGTAGACTATTGTTAGTTAGATAATTATAAACCCAATCTTGTCTTAGTAGCTTAGTACATTATATTTAATTCAATTATTGATCTTATTACTCATTTAAGATTCAAATATTATTCATTAACTATTTCATTTTCATTAATTATTAATCTCTATTTTGAGAAAGTTTCAGCAGCCTTCCGGTGCCATCCTCACATAAGGGGCTACTTCGGGAGTGCTAGAGCCATCCTACCATGCTTAACAAAGTATTCATGGTCAGTGTCTTATGACACCATAACTTAAAGAGTTTCTAAACCCACTACACTTTAAAAAAATGCATAGGCTTTCAATATATGCAATTTAAATTGATTTTAATTTTGAGCTTAGAGTTCATTTTGCATTAAATTAATTAAGTCCTCTATCAATCTGAATTTTGACAGCCTCCCGGCATTGTCGCCACATAAGGGGATGCTTCAAGAGTGTTATAGTCTTCCTACCATGCTTAAGAAAGCATGCATAGTCAGTGTCATGTGACATTGCGGCTCAGAGAGCCTTCTAAACCCACCACGCTTAAGAAGCATGCATAAGCCTTCAATACTTATGTAAAAAGTATCCTAATTTTCTCTATATGCTGAAGCAATATTCTAAGTAAGTGTTGATCTTCACATATGCTACACAAGCCGAATCGAGCTTATAAGGTGAATTCGAGCAACTTCGGATGTTTTAGAGCACAAATCAAAGCTGAGATATACTAAACATCATCAAAATCAGTTCAAACGATCTCCGATCAATAAACAGACTTCACCAGTGCATTTAGAATATCAAAATTGATCAAAATATAAATATTTTATAATATAAATATCAACCGATCAAGCGATCGAGCTATTAATGTATCAAAATGCATATCAGAGTTGAGAAGCTACTACGATATCCAAATGATCTTTGCTCATAAAATTGATCATGTTGTTAGCTTTGAAATATTGAAAACTATCAAACGAGACTATCCACGCTCAATTCAGACAAGTCTATGAAAATTTTGAATAATCGAAAGTGGCATCATGCAAATCAAAGCTAAAATACACTGTACGTCATTAAAATCAGTCAAAATGATCTCTGATTGATGAACGCACTTTGCCATTACATTTAGAACATCAAAACTAATCAGAATATAAATATTGCACAACCTAATGATCAATCGAGCAAGCAATCGAGTCGTCAACATGTCTACAGGTATATTGAGGTCTGGAGGCACTGACGCAAACCAAATGAAATATGTTCATGAAATTGATTACACTGTTAATTTTAAAACTTTAAAATCTATCAAGTAAGACTATTCACACTCAATCAAGATAAGTCTGTACTAAAGTTGACCAGTCAAAAATGATAACGTGCATTTTAAGCTAAAATTGACCCAATTTGAGACTGACTTGAACCAAATGACATCCGATTGCAAAATAGACTACTCCATTGCATTTGAAACATCAGAATAGCCTTGAATTGATATATATATATATATATATATATATATATATATACATATATATATTAATTATCTAATTATGTCATCATAAAATTCACATTAAAGTTAATTAAATAATTAAAAATCAATTTAAAAAGTCTATTTACTAATTAACCCTATCCTAAATCCTAAATCACCCTAATTCACGCTCGACTAGCCTTAATCCACGTGCGACCCGACCGCTTTCTTATTCCCTCAGCTCTCTCTCATGTGATCAAACCTCTCGGCCTCCTCTTCGATCGTAGGAGCCCTTCTCTACTTCGCACACAAAAGGTCAACCAAACACCCCACTCCCTCTCTTTTGTTTGAATGCACAAAATGCATGCCCCTCTACTAGTTCCCTCCTCTTCTCCTCCAACCGCTCCCTCTTTTTCTACTTTCCTTTAAACTGAAAAAGGCTCACTTAGATTTTTCTCTCCTTCCTCTCATTTTTCACTTCCATCATCCAAACAGCAAGAAAAACTCTTCTTCCCCTCCTTTCCAACCACAAGTAAGGGTAAGGTTGGGGGAATGATGATGTGTTCGATCTAGATCTCATAGTTCCATCATCCCGGACCATCATGATCCCTAGTCCACTTTGTCATAGGAGGTAGTCGACCTAGCTTGACCAAAGGATCCTTATAAGCAACACGTGAGTTACATCATCCAAGAAATCCTTGTAAACCTAAACCTGGGGTGGTGTTTATCTAAGGAGACAAGTTTAAGTCTGTCTTAGCTGATAGAGAGATTTTTTCCTTATCAAGTATACCCTATGATTCATAACTTAAAGGGCAAAGCCATTGGGGAGCATACGGCTACAATCGTGATCGTAATATAATGGAGTATGACTGGCCAAACTACCCGATCAGAGGACTCTAGTCATAACTATTTTATTTGTGAAGCCTATTGGCCAAGCCACACAATTAAAGGACACGGACCGTATCCTTACTACAAGAGATTGATTGAGAGTGAATATAGCATACCACTTGATTTGACATTGGCTCATTTGTGAGTAAGTGCTTTCTTAATTTATTGCTCTCGATAAATAATTATAAAAGGTGGATAGATTGAGTTTTGCTTTAAGCTTTTGATGATTAGAATTCCATTTAAGCATTTTATATTGAAATTTAATATGAGTTAATTTAATTTGAAAATAGAATCACATTTTGATGAAAGTATATCCTCCGATTGAAATCATCATTCAACACAGCCATCATTGGGGTAGTTAATTGATTAACTCGAATATATTTAAGAACTTTAGATCCTGTCAACTCTGTTTACCTCTTAACAAAGGATCAAATCTACTGTCACATGACAGAATTAGCATCTCAGATATTTCACTAAGTTAAAATTTTTATAATAGATTTTTAAGTTTTGTTAACTCGGTCCTAGTCCTAAGACTAAACCGAAAAGCAACCCACGCAGAATCCTCAAACACTTGAATCTAAACATTCAGCATAGTGTTGGGGCCCATGAGGGTGTATTTAAGAATGCCTTAATTAACATCTTCTATTCACTTGTACAAAGTGTTGTGAATCCAGTGGCATTGAAGGTGTTATAAATTGATTTAATATCTTATTAGATTTTGTGAATTAATATTTAATTGATTCCAATTTAGCCTGCGTAGCTTTTTTAGACATTAAAATTTACACTTTAAATCTCTATGCCCGAGCACATGCAAGTGTTTATAGCTTAGATATTCTCACCTAATTAGTGATTTCATTTATTTTGAAAATTATAATTTAGAAATAAAATTTCTTAATTTTTGTACTGAAGGAAAGCTCCTTCATTCATGTAGCATTTAGTTTAGTGCCATCTCATGTCTGCTTGTACAAAGAATTGAAGATTCGGTAGCAATCATTTGAAAGTTTGTACGAGCTTTGAATAAAAATATATTTATTTTAGATATGTGTAATGAATTTATTTTTCATTCAAGCATTTGCATGTGTTTTGGAATATTTGACCCAAATGAGTGACCGCGATAAGATATGTATGAGGGCATACTTCATGTAGTTGTATTCATACAAGTTTATATGTACGTAGTTCACCTAAAAGAAAGCTTCAAACCTCTCTAATTTTATCATTTAAGGACATTTCATGTTTTCTATAACAAGAGTTGTTAGACCCAATTTAGATTCATCCTCAACTCCATATCAAATTCCATATTTATTTGAAAATTAGATTTCAAATTTACTGCAAGTCTCTATGAGTTTAGTATTAACCTCTCCAAGTTTCACTTGCATTTAACCCAGTATCCTAATTTGTTGAACATATTAAGCAACGGATCAAGCACTCATTTAGCAATAATTTAACTAACTAAATTCACCTTCACCAGTCATTTTTGTAGATAATAATGTTTATTAAGCACGCCACCCTCCATTATTACTTTAAGGTACATGTGAACTTCACATTCCCTTTTTATTTTATTTTGTTTTAAGACTTTATGCTTCACCATTAATTTAATATCAAATTAATTTTAAATTAAAATTTTAAAATTTGATGAAATTTTGACCTCGACATCGCCTCGTAAAGGGTCGTGCATCGAGAGTGTTTTGGCTTTCTGGTAGGCCCTTATGAGTGTAGTGGTGTCTCATGACACCATATTCTTCACACCCACTACGCCCTAATAGGCATTAGCGGGGTCTTAAAACATGCAGGAAGAAATACAATGCATGTGTATTCATTTTATTTTTTTTCTAAGTCAAGAAATTATGCAAAATTTTGGCGGCATTTCGTCTAAAGGAGAGACATCTAATGGATGTTGGCTTACTCGATACACCCTCATGAGCGTAGCGAGCGGTGTCTTGTGACACCGCAACCAGTTTTCATCTCATTGCGCCCTCATGAGCATGACGAGTCCTTCAAACCTACAAAGAAATACAAATATGTATGTATCCACATTCACACATTAATCCCACATGTTCTAACTTGTTCTTTCTACGCATTGTAATGATCGACAAGGAAACGGGGTTGGGTATGCCAAAAATAAGAGAAGAACCCGCCTCATGATGGTGTTCTTCTCTGATTACGGTGAAGAGAAGGGTTGGAAAGGGGACAAAAATGGGAGACACCAAAAATTAGGAGAAGAACTCGCCATGACTGTTCTTCTAGTTACTGAAAATAAAAATTAGAAGGATAATGCAAGGGGGGCGATGCTAAAAATTGAAAGAAGATCTCATCTGTTGTTTCGTTTCTACGCTTGCAAGGGAAGAAAGAGGTGCTTTGGATGTAGGGTAGGAAAATGCCAAAACTAGAGAAGAACCCGCCTAATGATGATGTTGCTTCTAGGTTTTCATCATTTGCAAGGAAAAAAAGAGGGGTTGAATTTAAATAGTAAGAAATAAGCTGCCCATATATGATTCAAATGCAGAGGCAAACATCCTTAAATTCCAATAGCTCTGACCATAGAAGAAGCAAATCTAACTCCACCACTTTTGTAGGCATAAACCCGAATGACGTCATGGAAGAAAATGAACCCCTTTCTTGGACTACACCTTGCTATATTGAATCTTATGAGCATATTTGATGTTGTTTCAACCTTTAACAAATTAGTATGTGAAATCACCTTCCCACTCATGAACATCTAGTAGCAATTTTTCAAGAAACATACACTCCCTCTCTCTTGGGAACCTCCATTGCCAAAGCTAGCATAGATATTGAACCAAGAAGGAGGAAACCAACCGCCTTAAATACATCCCCTTCATCACCACTCCATTGAATTTCTATAAGGCATTCTACTGATGGCTTCAATTAGCGTGGGTGGATCAATGAAGCCATTAGAAAGGATACCTTCAACTCCTCTTTCAAGCACTCCAACTCCTCAAACAAGTACTATAGCCGTCTTCACACTCACTATGCTATAATGGGCATTAGCAGGGTCTTGAAACCTGCTGAAAGAAATACAATGCATGTGTATTCATTTCATTTTTTCTAAGTCTAGAAATTATACAAAATTTTGGCAGCATTTCATCTAGGGGGAGCAGAATCTAACAGATGTTGGCTTACTCAGTATGCCCTCATGAGCGTAGTGAGCAGTGTCTTGCGACACCGCAATCAATTTTTCATCTCATTGCTCCCTTATGAGCACGACGAGGCCTTCAAATCTACAAAGAAACACAAGCATGTATATATCCACATTCACACATTGATTCCACAGGTTCTAACTCATTCTTTCTATGCATTGCAATGATCGGCAAAAAAATGGGATTGGGTATGCCGAAAACCAAGAGAAGAACCCACCTCATGATGGTGTTCTTCTCTGATTACGGTAAAGAGAAGCGTTAGAAAGGGGATGAAAATGGGAGATGTCGAAAACTAGGAGAAGAACCCGCCTCATGATAGTGTTCTTCTCTAGTTGCGATGAAATAAAAATTGGAAGGATAATGCAAGGGGGGTGACACCGAAAATTGAAAGAAGAACTCGCCTCATGACGGTGTTGCTTCTTGATTTTCATCATTTGCAAGGAAATAAAAAGGGGTTGTTTGGCTACAGGGGTAGTGAAAATGTCAAAAACCAAGAGAAGAATCTGCCTAATGATGGTGTTGCTTCTCAATTTTTGTCATTTGCAAGGGAAGAAATAGGGGTTGAATTTAAATAGTAAGAAATAGGCTGCCCATATATGATTCAAATGTAGAGGCAAACATCCTTGAATTCCAACAGCTCTGACCATAGAAGAAGAAAATCTATCTCCACTACTTTTGTAGGCATAAACCTGAATGATGTCATGAAAGAAAATAAACCCCTTTCTTGGACTACACCTTGCTAGATTGAATCTTATGAGCACATTTGATGCTTTTTAACCTTTACCAAATTAGTATGTGAAATCACCTTCCCACTCATGAACATGTGGTAGCAATTTTTCAAGAAATAGACACCATCTCTCTCTTTGGGAACCTCCGTTGCCAAAGCTAGCATAGATATTGGAACTGAAGAAGGAGCAAACCAACCAGCTTAAATACATCCCCTTCATCGCCACTCCACTGAATTTCTCTATAAGGCATTCTACTGATGGCTTCAATTAGCTTGGGTGGATCAATGGAGCCATTAGAAAGGATACCTCCAACATGTGTGAGGCCAAGGGGTAATCTGCATAACCTCTTCCTAATAATTCTAATAGAATCATCTTCAACTTTCAACATCCCTCAAGTTTCTCACATTATGAACATCAACTCAATAGATAGATAAGATAGTTACAAAGGTTGAATATTCATTACCATAGGTAGGGGAGTGGCGATAATAGCATGGGTCTCTCCACCAAATGGAGGAAGTAAATCCATTATTTTCCTACTATCCCACTAATCATTCTCATTCTCTAAGTTATCAATCACAAGTAGATAAGGGATTCCCTGCATTAGTTCTCTCCTGACTCTTTGAATAGATTCACTTTTTGTTTCCTCAAAGCTCCTTGGATAAGCCATCTTTGAGCAAAACTCATTATCGGCAATGCCCACATCAATTCCCAAAAAAGTCAGCAAGTTCATATAGTTTACATGATTATACCTTTCTTCTCCAGTAATCCAGAGTACCATTTTGTACATTTGGTAATTTATATAAGCAAATTCAAGAACAAGTTTTGTTTTTTCTATGCCTGACTCACTTGAGATGAAGGCTATGCCACTGCCACATGCAAAGCCACAAGCCCTTGACTTCTTTCCACATCTTGTTTTTTTCTTGGTGGAAACTTGCCAACATCCTCTGCATTATGCTTGTATCCATATCTATCTTTTCCTTAATGATTTGCCAAATGTAGCATTGAGAAGATAGAGATCCAAAAGATTCTGCAGTAGATGGAGAATCTTCTCATACTCTTCCCTGGGAATGCTGTTGAAGATGAAAAGTATGCCGAAAATGAATGTGAGGAAGATGACGATTGTAGGAGCAAGTTCAAACCATGAAAGAGGATTCACCTCTTTGTTGAGAAAGCAATAAAAGATAGTATTTTCTTAATTGGACATCTATGGATAAAAAGGAATGATGACAGTGATTTCTCTTTGACACCCATGATCTGTCGACTACCATCAGCATATCCAAGAGATAAACAGAGTTTATTGACCCATGATGGTGATATGAACGAAGATAATATGATCCTAACTTGACCATCCTAGAGATAAAATTGATATTTTTCAAACCACAGAATTCTAATAAACAGTGTCAGCATTATCTCCGTCAGACTACTTGCTGATGACCACCATCGCTTCATTGTACCTTTGAGAATCGTAATCATAGCTAGTATTAGTAGTATAGGAATCATGCATTCTTTTATGGCCTAGCTACATGTCTTCATTCAGATCTTCAAGAGAAAAAAAAAACCTCCTTCTAAAGCCTAAAGAACCTTAAGCTTTTTTTTTCTTCTCTTTTTTTTATTCCAAAAAATGGGATATGCGAGAGGATCAACACAAATGTGTGAACTTATATATATATATATATATGAATGCTTGTCTTTTTATAGGTTTGAAGGCCTTGTCATGCCTAACGAGCGTGATGAGATAAAAAATCAATTGTGCCGCCATACTCATTAAGGCATACCAAGTAAGCCAACATAGATGCCAGGTCTACCAAATCTGCCAAAATTTTGTCAAATCTTTTGACTTAGAAAAAAATGAGAGAATAGAAAGAACTAGCTTAAGAGCGCTGAACAAAGAAATTTAAAGATAAATTCAAATTAAAAGAATCAATCAAGAAAAAAAATAGGGGAAAGAAATAAACATACAATGAGTACAAAAGCAAAACATTAAATCAAAGAGAAAAGCCCACTAAACAAAATATTCCCTTCCTCCAACTCTTCGAATGAAATAGAACACCCCACTCCAAACCCTTATTTACAAGAACAGAAGAAATAATGTAACCAAACCAAGCTTAAACAAATCTCATGTAATTGTTTAATTGAAAGTGAGTTATCTTTATTCAAATTCCTCAAAATTGGATAAGCCTTAATTGAAACTTGGGGTGACAAATGTCAAACTCATAAGAGACTTATAATAAATTTGAAGTCTAGTTTTCAAATAAATATGAAACTTGATATGGAGTTGAGAATAAATTCATATTGGATTTGAAATATTTTTTTATATGAACAAATCATATTTAATCTCAAATGAATTAAAGATCTCAATCAAATATTAAATGACAAATGATTGGTGGTAAATTTGAATGTTCAATTTCAAATGGGACAACAATGTGCAAGTAATTTGACTGACACAAGTTTGATTAAACAACTCATGACCACTCATGAATGAATGTAGCCTTTAAAAGGATCACTTGAATCCTATATTTGAAGTTATATTTAAAGCACATGAAAATTATGATATATTTAAGTGCTTAATTCCAAGATTAATGGTATTCAAATGAAATTTATAAAAGGATTTACAATGTAATTAAGTAGCTTGCCAGTGGGTATATACAAACTCTTTCAATAATCACTCAAGTTACACTACATGATACATTAATTGAATCAATAAAATCCATATAATTTGAATTAGAGTTGTAATAAACTCAATGCTCATTTATAGATATAAAATTAGTTCTTTTGGTTTAGAATAAAAGCTGAAAGTGACTAATTGATAAAGACTTGAAATTTCTTTAACAACTACATGCCAAATGATATTTTAGGATTGAAAAATTCAACAAGCAATCCAAATGTGTGTAATATTTTAAAATCAAAACACCTTCAAACGCCATCAATTGAAAACACATCATACAAGTTAAAGCGCATCATTCTTAAAAAATACCCGCATGAGCCCGACACTATGTTGAATGTTTAGATTCAAGTGTGTGAGGATGTTGTTTTCGCTTTAGTTTTGACTGGTCTAGGTTAACAAAACATAAAAAAAAAATCTATTATAAGAATTTCAACTTACTAAAATATTTGAGAAGCTAATTGTATCATGTGACCGTAGATTTGATCCTCTATTAGGAGCTAAACAGAGTTTACAGGATCTACAGATCTTAAATATATTTGATTTAACCAAGTAATTATCCCGATGATGGCTATATTGAATGATAATTTCAATCAGAGGGGATACTTCCATTAAATTATGATTCTAATTTCAAATCAAATTAACTCAAATTAAGTATGATTCTAAATAACTACTTAAATGAAATTCAATCATTTAAAGCTTAAAGTAAACTCAATCTATTCACCTTCCACAACTGTTTGTTCAAAGTGACAAATTAAGAAAACTTTAGCTCACAAAAGAGCCAATGTCAAATCAAGAGTTTTGCTATGTTCACTCTTAATCAATCTCATGTCAATAAGGATATGACCCGTGTCCTCTGACTACATGCCTTTGCTAGTAGGCTCCACAGATGATGTAGTTACAACCTGAGTCCTCTGATTGGGTGGTTTGGCCAGTAAGGCTCCATTACAATCACAACAAGAATCAGATGGCTCTCCAATGCCCTTTGAGTTGTGAGTCATAGGGGCATTTGATAGAGCAAAAGCCTCGCCTAAGGTAGACTTAACATGTCTCCTTAGACAAACACCACCCCGGGTTTATAAGAATTTCTTGGATGATGTAACTAATGTGTTGTTGATAAGGATCCTTCGGTCAGGTTGGGTCAACTATCTCCTCTGACTAAGTAGACTAGGGGCCGCAACATCCCGAGATGATGGAACCATGGAATCTAGGCCAGGCACATCATCATTCTCCCAGCCATCCACTTTAAAATATACTGATGAATTTCATAAATTATAAATGCTAGATTCTGAAACTCCATATACTGCTATTATACGCTACGCATTAAGCACCTAACGACTAGCCTTAATCGAAAGTTCTCTCTCTCTTATTAGGAGAGGTGATTAACTATAAGGGCTTGTGCCTATAGAAAACCTAGAACCATATCTAAAGTCCTCACAAAATGAGGGCAAAATCTCTGGGTAGTGTCTTATCTACTATTCTATTTGCCTTTTGAAAATTACACTCACATTTTAAACCATATTCTCTTCAATACTGTCGAGAGGCCAGTGGAGAATTGTCGGAGCCCACAAGAAGCATATACACAAGTATTTGGAATAAAATTCATGACTTTCCAAAGATCATCCCCATATAAGGCTATGCCGGAGTGCTCTCTCCCACCACGCTTATGAGAAGCGTGCATAGTAGGTGTCTCATGATCTCGCGAGTAATTTTGCACCAACCACGCTTATGAGAGGTGTCGATAGGCCTTCAAACTTGCTTGTATAAAAGCATCTGGCTTTCATGCTAAAGCATGCAGTACTTAGTCTAGATTTCCCTGAAACAACACAAACAAGTGCTTAAGATTACAACATCTCTTATCATTTTACTACAACAAGCACATTGGGATAAGATAACTAGAAAATAAGCCACATTACTCCATTATACACCAAGTTCTTATCACCAATTCATCCCTTCATCATTCACTTTTTTTTTCTTTTCTTTTGTTTTTTGTTTTTTTGGAAAAATAGTATTGAGAACTAAAACTTTTCAATATAGTAAATCTTCATTTTTCTCTTCATGCCAAACATCAAGCAGCTATCACACTTCATAAGTTTAATAGATACAAGAATAATTTAATAGTAAAATGCAAGCAAAACTAGGGCATAAAGAGATCATCTAAACACTCATCTTTTACTCTTTGGATTTGATCATAATGACCACCACATATCCCTAACAAATCTAACTTCATTTCAACTTTTTTCATGCCAAACATCAAAGCATTGTTATGAGAGAGTGCTGAAAATTAAGAAAAATAAAAAATATTTTTAGTGTTACAATGACTTGCTATAGTACATGTGTTATAGCATTTACAGTGTTGGTGATGAGCACCCTGCTATAGTACTAGTGGGATTGGCTTATCGGGATTCAATTTTTTTTTGGAGGAATTAGTGCTACAGTGCGGCGGGTACTGTAGAGAAATGGAAGGAATTCATGGGAGAATTTCAGCTTTGTGAGGAGTGGGAGGTCATTCGCACCTTGTAGAGATAGTGAGAGGGGCGAGAGATGCAGTGCAGTCGCTCAGCTTGCAACAAGGTGAATGGGCTCATGTCTGTAGAATTTGAACCGAGAGGGAGGGAGATAGATGTGATTTCTTATGTGCGGTTGGGATTTAGCTGCCTACGAACGAGAGAAAGGAAGGATCAGGAGCTCGTTTGGTTTCAACTGGGAGGAAGAGACGGACAGAAGGGGAGAGTTTGGCCGAGTTGTGGCTATTGTTTGATTTGGAGGAAATTTAACAAAGGGAAGGGTTTGCAGCTATCGAATGGGATACATAAAGTGACCACAACTTATAATTACATGAAAGAAAGAAATTGCTTATTTCCTTAATAAAGAGACTACAGTGTGAAGTAAGAAATATGAAATGGATCTGCCTTACATTCTAAATTTCTAATCCAAAATATGATACCATCATTTATCTCTACCATCCTATATGAACTGAGTCAACAATAACAGCGCATTTCTAGTAAAGGTATAAACTTTTACAGAGAAATACACATACCGTGATACAAGACTTACAGAGCTTAAGAGTTTTTGCATGGCTAAGATTTTTGATGAGATTTATCAGCATCATAAATGCATCATAACTCTCAGGAGATTGAACAATATCTAACATTTCAAAAAAATCAAGCCTGACACAGATTACTGATGATAAATCCTTGATATCATAACTTGGCCGTAAGTCTCCCATGATGTCAATAAAGTTCACATGAGGAGCAAAGATTATGCGATCTCCTTCAACCCATTCTGTATTGGAATCAACTATCTTCAGATTCCTGAGCTTTGGATTTGGAGCATGCAAGTTCAAAATACTCATAAAATTGCAATCTACCAACCTCAGATCTTCAAGAAGTGGACAACCAGAGGTATCCAAATATTCGAAATATGCAAGTCTCAAGTCAAGCACATTAAGATATCTAAAATGGAAATAGGCATTTCCTTTCATATCGATGAGAGCCGCAACACCCTCAACTCCTGACATTCAAAAAGAAGGCATTGCAATTTAACTGTATAATTCTTCAAATTCCATCCATTAAAATAGTCCCAAAACCTAGCTAATAGGTGCAGATCCAGCTCTTCAATGTTACGAATCTTTACAAAAGAGAGCAAAAAATTGACAAATAAATCTTTCGCCTCCTTATAGTAGAAATTAGCACGAAACTTGAACAATTTAGAACCCTCGTAGTTCATCAGATATTGGTGCATAAATCGAAACATGAAAGATTCCTCTTCCATCGAAATAGCACCATTGAAGTCAAGGCTATGGACTGAAGTCCATAAGTCTTTCCACCTCTTTGACAACAAGCTGGTCTTCATGATCACATCAGTAGGCAAGAACGAGAGTATATGATGGATTAGGGAATCTGGTAACACACTAATCCTATCTCTACGTCCACCTGTTCCTCACCATGAAACTGCCTCTTCTTCTTAGCATAATCTTCCATTCCATAGTTCTCCCAAACAAGGTGTGTTCAACCTGAAAAAAATGGCAAGCAAAATACTGCAACATAATTGATAAGTTTAAGAATAAGTACATATATCACACAGTTCTTAACACAGAAAATCTCTACGAGTTAACTCTATAAACAAAGCATAGGATATAATGGAGAAATTTGTTAAATAATTTCTGTCTTTTGATTTGATTGAAGGGTTAAGAAATCTCATTTGGGTAGCAGATGAAGAGAACTTATACATTTTGAAGTAATTTTTTATTATTATAAAAAAGCCAATGACAATCAACTTTAACTGGATAAACAAATAAATAAATAAGATTAGAGCATGAATTTGATGTTTTGAGCAATTTGGTTTCATAATTTTATACATACATATTTAAAGAATAATAAAGAGGATAACTTAAAGGCATTTACTACTGATTCTACCATTCATTTTATTGAGGATGGAGGTAGAGAGAAAGAAAAGTAAGAAATTGTGGAGGAGATAAAGGAAGGGATGTCAAATAATTCTTTTTTTGTATGTATTGATAAGAAGGTAGGAGATGCCCGTCTATCTCTTGTTATTGTACATAAAGAGTAAGAAAAGATTTTGATTATATATTTCATAGATTCATTATTTAAGGGGAATCAACGATGGATCAATGAACCATTAATCTCCTCCCCCGATTGATGAAAATTAATTATTTTCTTTAAATTTCAGATTTTAAGATTGGTAGATAACTCAAAAATAAGATTATTGGAGTGGGTAAAAAAGCATAATGTCATTTCAATAATTGAATGCATAGACAATATAACTAGATTAAAAGGTAGAAAATATGCTAATTTTTTGGTGGCATGAATTTTTAAATAGTTGAATACACTCACTTTATTGTTTTTATGGTCGATATATTTTTAATATTGTGTAATAACAAAATGGAAATGACTTTACCCAAGCAATATCACTTTACTTATATTTGCACATAGAGGGAGATAAATGTAATTGATAGAAGACAATAAAAAAATATAAAATATTGTAAATTAACCAAAAATAAATAAAAGATAAATCATATTTAGCCTCTAAGGCTTTTCAAAATCATGGGGTCATCAAATCTCTATAGCTTCTTTCCACTATCAAGTGAAGAGATGAGACCTTTAAATTTTGGAAAGAATTTGTTTATACCCAATATATTATTTTTTTATTTGCATCATATTCTTAAAATTTCTTTAAATTTCAAATTAAGGTTCAATAAACTCAAATTTTATGAAGGGCATACCTTAACCAATACTTAAATATTGAAGAGAATGATGTTATCTATTAATCGGGAGATTTTGATAATTTTTTGATGAGGTTTGGTTAGTCCAATGTAGTCAACATTGAGATTAGGTAAAAACTTAAGACCAAGCTAGCCTCTTCTTGTGGGAACTAAAATAAATTTTGTGAAGAAAAATTAGAGCTTCAAACTTTCTAAGGTAAAACACAACCACAAAATATCCTACAATAGATAATTATTAAAAACATGATGCACATAAAATTAAGGCAAATATTATTTAAGGTAAGATGTTTATTTGATAATTCTTAAGTTACATCATAATATTTAAGTCATGAATATTGAAAAGAATATAAAAAGATTTTTATTAAGGACCTTGTTGAATATATGGGGCAAAATAAAAGATCTAAAGAACCCTCATTTAGACCTTTAAGGGCATAAGGCATTTTATACTTTAAAGGATTTAGGCATGAGGGGAAGTATATATCATATGAATATATTATTTTGGAACCAACTCCTCATGAATGTGATGGAAGAGAAATGAATATATTAATATGTATGTATCCCAACAATTTTCTCTACATAATATAAAGAACTAGGTAGAGTTTATTTAGCTTTGAAGTTTGAATTTCCCACAAGAGTAAACTCATTATTAATTGCATTCTTGATTATTAACACTCTCAATTAAAGTCATAGAAAACATTTTGGATTTCATAGTTTATATTGATGGTACAATTTTAAGAATGTCAAAAGTGGTTGAAATAGAATAAGGAAAAAAATGTGTAATCTAAATGATAATAATATATGAATAGTTGATTATGAAAAAGTTAGAATACCTAAGAAAAATACTTTATATTAAGCTATTAATCATTTGGTGAGTTTACCCTAATACTTTAGTTTTTCAAATTTAGAATACAATTGTGGGCTCCGAAAATTCGCCACCGACCTCTTCGATGAAAAGAGTGTTTTAAGGTATCGTAATTTTGAAGGAAGATGAAATAGATAAGACACTACCTAGAGATTGGTCATTTGAACTTTAGATTTGGTTCTAGGTTTCTATAAGCCCAAGCCCCATATAGTTAATTACCCTCCCAAGAAGTGGGAGAGAACTTTCGATTAAGGCTAGTCATTGGATCTGAATGCGTAAAGAAGAAAGATGTTGAGTTAGGATTTAAGATATGAAATTCATCATTATAACTTAAACCGGATGGTGGGGAATGATGACATGTCTAAATCTAAATCTCATCAGGCCATGGGTCTACTTAATGAGGAGAGGTGGCAACCTGAAGGATCATTATCAATATGGGTTAATGGTCCAAGAAATCTTTGTAGACCTAGGGTGGTGTTTGTCTAAAGAGACAAGCTTAAATCTACCTTAACTGACAGAGAGTTATTTGCCCTATCAAGTATACCCTATGATTCACAATTCAAAGAGAACCAATCATACACGGGATCACGTGATTGTAATATAATGGACGGACCGCCAAACCACCCCAAGGGACAGAATCGCTTCATTTCAGGTCGACCCGCCGGTTAGAGAACATGGGTCATGTCCTTACTGACAAAAGATTGATTGAGAGTGAACATGGCAGAACACTTGATTTGACATTGGCTCCTTTATGAGCTAGAGTTTTCCTAATTTTTTATCCCCAACAAAGCATGGTGGTGGATAGATTGATTTTGATTTAAGTTTTTATTGATATAATTTCATTTAAGTGATTTCATATTGATATTTGATTTGAGTTAGAAAATTGATTAAATTGAATATATTTAAGAGCTTTAGATCCTGTCAATTCTGTTTAGCTGTTAACGAGGATTAGATCTACTATTACCTGACATAATTAATTTCTTAGATATTTCATTGATTTGAAACTCTTTTTATAGGTTTTGTTAACCTAGACTCAGTCATAAGACTAAACTGAGAAGTAACCCGCGCAACATCCTCAGATACTTGAATTTAAGTATTCAGCATAGTGTCAGAGCACATGCGGATGTATTTAAGACTTTATGTAGTTTTCATTTCTGAGTTATGAGATTAATTTTGTATTTTTATTTCATTCCAATTTAACCTGCGCAGCCTTTTTAGACATCAAAATTTGCACTTGCAATCCCTATGTCCGAGCATATGCAGGAATTTATAACTTAAATAATTTTTCCTAATTAGTGATTTCATTGATTTTGACAATCATAATTAGAGTGAAATTCCCTAATTTTTATTAAATAAAATCTTAATGATTTTTGTAAATTTTGGTTTAGAATCGTCTTCTATCTACTTGTATAAGAGTTGCAGATCTGGTAGCGAAGAAGGCATTTTGATTTAAATTTTAGTTTAACACACTACTGACACTTAGTTTACTTGTTAAGTCTTTATAATTTTTTCAATTTGATTATGCTCAATTTATATAAATTTTAATAAATTATGTCGATTTCAGTGTTTGTTGCTTTAGCCTCACTTATGTTTATTAAATAGCATAGCAATCACCTCCACATTGATCCAAAAGTTATTAAACTCAATTTGAATTTATCTTTAGATTTTGAGTTTATTTCAAGTTTGTTGTGAGTTTAGCACTAGAACCCCTCCCAAATTTCAATTAAAGCTTGCTTAATTTTAAGAAATTTGCCAGAAAAGAGAAATCACTTTACTTTGCTTCCATAAAGGATTGCTATCAAAGTTTGTGAGTTAATATTAACCTCCCCAAAGTTTACGCGACACATTTTTTCCATCATATCACACCCTACTAAGCATAGCATCCTTCAAAGAAGAAACATAAGTATATATATATATATATATATATATATATATATATATATATATATATTCATATTCACAAATCACTATATGTTCTATATATTTTTACGAATTTCAAGAGGAACTTGGGTAAAGTTGGGTATGTGTGTAAGGATGTGATCTGAAAATTGAGGAAAGAATTCACTAACGATTTTCTTCCCGATTTGCGAAGAAGGGGACTAAAAAGAAAGTGTGATGCCAAAAATCGAAGAAAGAATTCGCATATCGATGATATTCTTCCCCGATTTATGGCGATGGACTTAAAGCGGGAAGCGACATTGAAATCGAAGGAAAAATTTGCCTACTAACATAGCAAAATTTCAATGAGTTGCGGGCTTGATTGGGTCATTGTGAAGCTGAACGGGCTGTGGGAAGGCTGGCGGGCCGGTTACACGGGTCAAAATAGGTCGGGCGTGGGTCCAGAAGGGTTGGCATGCGGGTCAGGACGGGTTGGTGCGGGTCGGCGGGTCGGCGAGTTGGGGGCAGCAGGTCTGCGGAGCAGGTCGCGGGCTGCGGAGCGGGTCACGGGCTGGGTTTGCACGGGTCGGATCGTGGGCACGCGGGCTGGAGGCGGGCGGCACGAATGGGTCGACGTGCGGTTTTATTCTGACGGGCCATGGGAGAGTAAGCAGGAGACGGGCGACGGGAGCGGGTCGAGCGCGCAGTTTCAGGCTAAAGGGCCGTGGGAGCGCGGGCCAGAGCAGGTCTGGGCAGGACGCGGAGCGGCGGGTCGATGGGTCCCGCGGTTCAGCGAGTTGGTGGGCTCGGGTCACGCGGGGCCGGCAGGATTCCGGCGGCTACAGCGCGTGGGCACGGCGGAATTGCGACAGGCTGGCGGCGGAGTCGTGCAGTTCAGTGCGCGGGATGCGCGGGTTGGAGCGGGTTGTGGTTCCGCACGTTGGGCCGAGCGGGTATGGACACGGGCGGCGGACCGTGTCGCGAGTCGTGTGAACGGACGGCGCCGACGGCGGACCGGCGACCAAAATGGATGAAAAACCAAGAGAATTTTTATCTTGCGCGCACTTTTTCTTTCTTTTTTTTTTGTTCTTCTGTCTGACGGGAGAGAGAGTAACGTGGGAATTGAAAAAAAATTAGGGAGAATGAGCGAGTGGGAGAGAATGAGGGAGAAAATAGGGGGAGAGGTTTTAAGTTTTTTTTTTCTTGAATTATTTTTTTTTATTTTTCAGAAAATTAAAAATGGGAGGGAATGATTGAGCAGAGGGGTAATTTGAAAATTTTAAATTAATTTTTAAATTAATTCAATGATTTTAATTTGGGTTTCATGCCAATAAATGCACATAGCCAATATATATGTCGATTTAGGATAATTTCATGGTTACGAATCTGATGGCATGATTAGATCGGAGGAGGTTATTTGGTTCCAGTCGGCACTAAATTGAGTTAATTTTAGCTCAAAATGTGTGTGTACTTTTTCCTTCGATTTTTTACATGACTTGATTGAGTGTGAATAGTCTTTATTTGATAAATTTTGACATTTCAAAACCGATGACATCGGTTTCGCGAGCGGAGGTCATTTGACTGCGGCGATGCTTTTACCTATATATGCATGCAACATGTTGACCATTAAGTCATACAATGTGTATATCCTGACCAATTTTGACGTTCTAAATGCGATGACAAAGTCTGTTCGTCGATCGAAGGTCGTTTGAATTAATTTCGGTGACGTCTAATACATTTCAGCCTCGATTTATGTGCTGTCACTTCAAATCATTTGACATTTACATAGACTCATCCCAATTGAGTGTGAATAGTCTCATTTCATAGATTTCGATATTTTGAAGCTAACAGTCAATTTGACAAATAGGGATCGTTTGGCTTGCATCGATGCCTCCTGACTTTGATATGTGCATCGACACTTTGATAGCTTGAGCATTTAATTGATTGATTGTTAGATTTTGAAATAAATATATTTCAATCAATTTTGACGTTCTGAACATAATGGTGAAGTATGTTCATCAATCGGAGGTTGTTTCGACCATTTTTGATGATATTCAGTGTATTTTGAGCTTCGATTTACGCACTGTCACCTATGAAGTCTGTCGAATTTGATTTGTGGGCTTGTCTTGATTTTACTATAGAATTCAACAAATGAATAAATGTGATTGCTAGGTGAGTCACATTTATTCTGGCGTTGACCTTTTAGGATGTCCATAAAACTTGGATCTTTTAGCTTAAACATCGACTTCTTGAGCTTTAATAAGATTTGTCATTAGCATGCTACCTTATTCAGGACATGCTAAACAACGAGGATTGACTGATTTGTCAGAATCAATTTGTCGAATACATAAGAGTTATTGCACCATTTACTATTTTCTTCAATGACTTTGCTGAAGATCTCTTTCTTTTATGTCCTTGCAAATTTGAGTCTCCTCGAACACTAGCTTCGTGCTTGATTAGGTTTGATGGAGGAATTGATCTTCTTATTTTGATGGAGGGCTTCTCTGATCAATTTATCCGTGCTTGATCGAATTTGAAATTGTGAGTTCTTTTGACTTGATCTCCAGAATTTAGCAAATCTGAGAGGTAATTTTCTTGACATTTAGGACTGTCTTTTCATGCATAGAGATAGATTATTTATATTCTTGCAAGACTATTACTTAAGAGTAACAATTATAGATATATCGAGATTTTGGCATAACACTTGATGTCAACTTGAATCGAGTATATTTGATCGTCTTATGGCACGATGTTAACTCAAATAGACTTAATATAAACTAAAAAATATCCCTATCTTACGGGAGAATTCTAAAACACATTTAGAAGAATTTTCAAAAATTAAAGTACATAATACATCAATATTTGAATTGATATATTCTATAAAGGATTTTAATATACAACATTAATTTCATCTATATATAAAAATCTAAAAATGCCCCCTGTGTAATAGGAGAATTTTCACGAAAATTTTTTTCATTTGGGGTATGTTTATTTAGAGATCTCAGCATGAAACACAATGTCAACCTAAATAGATATACTAAAATAATGCCCCTATCTTGTAGAGGGACTTTATTGTACTTTGAGAATATGGTCATCAAGTATAATACTTTTTCAAGTATCGACTATTAATTGACGGCATTGGTCTTTCACCCTTTATGTCGATGAGTTGGTATGCCCCTCATTGGTATACTTTTTCAATGATAAAATAACCTTCCCAATTGGGCTCAAATTTGCCACCAAATTTTTTATTGGGGATAATTGATTATCTCAACACCAGAATGAATTCTCCTTTTGGAATGTTGAGGGTAAAGTGCGGTATGGTCAAAAGCATCTTTGCTTGATAGACTTCCAGATTTTGAAGAGCTTGCAATCTAACTTCATCAAGAGTGTCGAGTTCCTTCATTCTCGAGCGACCATTTTGATCTTGATTATTGAATAAATTACTCAGTGAAGGCAACTCAACTTCGAGCGGAAGAACTGCTTCAGTTCTAAATACCAATGAATAGGGAGTGGCTTTAGTCGACATCTTATAGGTAGTTCGATACGCCCATAGAGCCTCTACTAGCTTGGTATGTCATTCTCTCTTATTTTTAGTGAGAATCTTCTTGAGCAGTTTGACTAATGTCTTGTCGAAGGCCTCTGTCAAACCATTTGCTCTTGGATTATATATTAAATAGTATCGCCAATCAATTTTGTGTCAATCGACAAATATATAAATTTGTACACTTTTGAAAGCTATGCCATTATCATAAATTATTCGGTGTGACACTCCAAATCTATAGACTATATTATGCGTGATGAAGTTAACCACTCGGTCAGCAGTAACTTCTTTAAATGAAGTAGCCTCAACCCACATAGAGAAATAGTCAGTCGCTGCTAGAATGAAGTGATGTCCAACTGACGACGGTGGATTAATTGGTCTAATTACATCTGTACCCAACATTCAAATGGCCAGGATGCTATTGTTGGGTGTAATGGATTTGGAGGTTGATGGATGAGATTCCATGTACTTGACACTCATGATACTTAATGTGATTAATCTGATCTCACCATAGATTGCCAATAATCTTTGATCTTTACTACCATCTTAGAACGGTGATGTACCACAAAGTCCTTCAAGAACTTCAACCATCACTTTTGCTAGCTTCATTTACACATCAGCCACATTTGTTCAAAAGATCTACGATATGAAGTATTGTTGATGAAAGCATAGGGTAGCATTCTCTTTTTGATTTGAGCTGCTAGTGATTTATTATTTGGTAATTTACCCTCTTTAAATTAGTCGATGAAGGGTTGCCTCCAATCACGAGACTCTTCTGCAACAAAGGCTTCACACTACTTTTTTGAGGCCATGTCATTCTTAGCTCTTCTTGGTACAACTTCTTGTTGATTTTTTGGGAGTATGAGGAGCAACCTGAATCGCATCCTACTAAATCATATTTGGTAACCCCTCTACCTGTGGGGATTAATATTTTAATGCCTCTAGGACTCGTCGAGTAAATACGTCGATCATGACATAATCACCATTCATACTTGTCATTTTCTTAGCTAATTTTGCTAGGCAATTAACTTTGTTATTCTCGGATCAAGAGACTCAAGTTAATATGATATTTGGTATCTGTTTCATAAGCTCAAGAACTCTCTTGTGATAGAAAGCTAATTAAATCTTGTTGATTCTATAGATGCCAAATATTTGATTTATAATAAACTGAGAATCACTAAAAACATGTATATTTTGAATGTCTATGAAAATAGCTTCTTCAAGACTTGCCACCAATGCTTCATATTCAGCTTCATTATTAGTTCTTGGCGGTCGGTATGATCATCTCATTATCTCTCCTTACGGTTTTATAAAGGCGATGCGATTCAGCTCTTTCTCTTAGAAAATTTAGATGTTGTACTTGTTTGATCGATGAGGCTCCATCAAAGTATATTTCTTAGATTTATGATTTTTCTCTTTCATGAATGAGCATAATTTATTCATTGTGCAAATCATCATTAAGAGGAGAGTCCGCAAGGATGGGATGAGCAGAGAGAAAATCTGCTAAGACTTGCCCCTTCACTGCTTTTTGTGGAACATATGTGATATCAAATTGCAACCAATATCTTGCCCATCTTGCGCGACTGTCAATCTTGGTCTTGTCATCAAGTACTTCAGCAGATCAATCATTGGTATGAGAGTAATCTTGTGAGATAACATATAATGACAAAGCTTTTGGACTGCAAAAATCAATGCTAAATAGTGCTTCTCTATCGGAGAGTATCTCATTTCTGCACCAATCAGCTTTCGACTGATATAATAAAGAGCATTATCTTTTCTTTCTTCATTGTCTTATGCCAACAATGCCCCGAGAGACTCTTCTAACATAGGTGTGTATAGAATGAGGGGTTTCCCAGGAATAGGCGCTGCGAAGAATGGGGGATTTAACAAGTAGCTTTTAATGCTATCGAAAGCTTCTTGACACTCTTTGTCTCACTTGAATAGAGCATCCTTCTTCATTAATCTTGCAAATGGTTGACAGTGTCCTAATAATTTTGATATAAATCGATGAATGAATGCAAGTTATCCTTGTAAAGAATGAAGCTGATGTAAACTCCTAAGTGGGGGCATCTCCACAATTGCCTTGATTTTAGCATGATCAATTTTAACACCTCTGTGATGTACAATGTACCCAAGGAACATTCTAGAGGATATCCCAAATGCACATTTTAGAAGATTCATCTTGAGATCATATTTGATGATTCTCTCCAGTACAATTCTCAAGTCTTTGAAGTGGTTTACACAGTTTAAGCTCTTCATCAGATCGTCGACATAATATTCTACCTTTTGATGAATCAACTCATCAAAAATATGCGTCACGGCTCTTTGGTATGTAGCTCCAGCATTTTTTAGGCCAAAAGGCATGGCTATGTAGCAATATATGCCAATAGGTGTCCTAAATGATGTATGTTTTTCATCTTCAAGTGCCATTTTGATTTGGTTTTATCCTGACTGTCCATCCATAAATGAGAACATGTCATAGTTGGAGGTGTTGTCCACTAGTAGTTCTGACATTCGAAGCAAAAATTCATCTTTTGGGCATGCCTTATTCAGATCCCGAAAGTCAATGCAGAGATGGATTTGGTCATTCTTCTTTCTAATTAGTACAATGTTGGCTATCCAATCTGCATACTTCTCTCGAATGAAGCCTGGTTCGATTAGCTTTTTAATTTATATAATTACATGTTCTTCAATCTCTAATCTCATTCGCCTAGGAGCTTGTTTAATAGGCATCACATCTAATTTAATGACAAGTTTGTGACTGCTACATCAGGGGATAAGCCCGGCATTTCAGAATACGTCCAGGTAAAGCAGTCCTTGAATTCACAAAATAGCATTTTTAACTCTTCAACTTTCTCATCAGACAAAAGGGCATTGACAAAAGTTGGATTGGGATCATCCTCAGTTCCTAGGTTGACTTCTTTAAGTTCATACATAGTAGCTATTTGTCTACCATCTTCAAGTTCTTCAGGTGCAGGCTTAGCTTCTACTTCTTTCTCATTTTAAGAAGAATTTCCGGAATCATCTTCTTCATCACTAAGACGATACCGCTTCTATTATATTATAATAGTTCTTGATGAGATTTGTGAATAAACCCGGACTTTTAGTGATAAACTTATCTGCGATGCTTGAGGACTTCTTTGGCTCCACGTCTTGTTAAAGATTTGAGTCCTATATTTACTAGTTCCAATATGAACTCTAAGCTTATGCATCATTCTTCACAACTTCTGCGGATAGTATATTGGTATTTTTGTTGGCACTACTTCATCATAATTTTCATGTTGAGCAGACTGATCAAAATCTTAAGACTGAGACTCTTTAGATTTGTAAAATAGAGTTTCTGCTCCGCCACTCTCATTCAACGGCAACACATATAATGTTACCAATTTTTCGATATCATGAACCTCCAGCGGAGTGATTTCTTTGAAGCACTGTTTAAGGGTGGGTATAATTTTGAGTGAATCATCTGACTCTGCCAAGTGAGCTATCCTTCTTAATACAACCATCTAAACTCTATTTTCATAAGTAGATTCAAAATCATACTCTGAATCAGAATTACTTATTTCATACCTTGCTTTTCTTGAGAGTTTATAAGTTTCTTTGGGTTGGACAGGAATGTCTTCTTCTCCTTCGATGCCACTTCCCAAATGAGAAACTGATTTTCTTGATTTAGGTACAAAACTAAATGCTTCAAGGAGAATCGGTCTTGCCTTCTTTCTTCCTCCTTGCTTCAGTTCTTTTATTTTGTGAAATTACTCTTTAGTTCCTAAAGTGGACGCTACCGCTTCAAGAGGCTTTGTTGGCTTAGGCTCTTTAAGGATGAAGTACTTTGCATCTTCATAAATCTTTCCTTCATTGACGGAGAATGATTGTAGGTTACCAGGAATTTTGAATTCATCTTCATCTTTCAGATAATTCATACATTGATGCATAGTTGATAGGACCATGCCATACTAGATGCGACCATGGCGAGAGAGAGCTTTAAATGATGTATTCGATCGATTACATGAAACTTAACCTTATATAAATCCTTAAACTGAATGGGAGAATAAAAAGAACCCAAAGTTTTCTACCCTTTTTCATTGAAGTCGTGAACAATTAACTTATCTCTCCCGAGATGTTGGATATCGAGTGATAATCCTCTCAATACCTTTAGACTCATAAGGTTGATAGAAGAACCTGGATCAATCAGTATTTAGCTGATGAGATATCATCACACTTTGCAATAACATAAAGAGGATGATTGTGATCCGCTGTCCCCAACATAAGGTCTTCCTCAAAAAATGTGATCACTGAGAGATCTTGAGTTTGCAATGCTTCGGTCATTCATTTTTTAGCAAAGTAAACTTAACTCTCTGGATCTTTGAGAGCCTGTATCAATATTTTTCGGAGGTCTTTTGACATCAAGAGAGCCTACACACTTGTAGGGATATTTCTCAAATGTAAAAGAATATTATAATATATCTTCTCGCTTGATTTATGCTTTGCTCCAAGATTTCTGGGATTGATATCTTCATTGACTTCAATTTGTTTACCTTTATCTTTATTTTCATATCCCTTCTTTAATGAAAGTGGTCAGACTTTGTCACTTTTCAACTGAACTTGAATAACTTTGTCTTGCTCAGATTCTTCTGAAAAGGTAGTTTCTTCAAGTTCTCTTCTTATTCTAGAAGATTGGCCAAAAGGGTTAGACTAATTTTTCAACGTCATATGTTTCATACGTGATGATATCGATGAGTCTGACTCTTCTCCGTTGGAAAAACATAGATCTTCATCTGAACGGTTATTATCTTGTTAAGTCATTAGACAAAATTTAGACATTAGTACTCAGGCTCTTCTTGCTTTCCTAAAAAGAGTTGTGATGGGTTGGTTGAGTCTGTCTAACTACCCTTGTCATTTCGGAGTAACTAATATTGAAAAATATTTGACATCATGTAGATGATTTGATATGTCTCTACTGGACAAGATTCACCATTATCTTCTTCATCTGATTTAGTAATGCAAAGTTTAGGCATGAAGTCTACAAGCCTAAATGATTATCTTACCGGCTCGTGACATTCCTCTAGATTATTAATGATCTTTTGAGTTGTGGTTCTCTTCTTGATCTTCTTTTTATTAGCCAACTTCTTTGATTTATGAGACCTATATTTAGTAGATTGCTTCTCATGCTGTGATGAAGTAGCCTTACATCATGAGAAGCTAAAAGACCATTTAACATCACTAATGTTATTTTAAATTTTCAAAAAATTTATTGCTACAATAACACATATATGACTAGCCAAAGATGGAAAAAGAATCCTGTCCCCAGTGGAGTCACTAAAAATCTGTGGGCTCCAAAAATTTGCCACCGACCTCTTCGATGAAAAGAGTGTTTTAAGGTATCAGTGTAATTTTCAGAAGGTAGATAGAATAGTAGATAAGATACTACCCAGAGATTTTGCCCTCATTTGGTGAGAACTTTAGATCTGGTTCCAAGTTTCCTATAGGCGCAAGCACCTATAGTTAATTAACCCTCCCAGTAAGTGGGAGAGAACTTTCAATTAAGGCTAGTCATTGGATCGCTGAATGCGTAGCGTATAGTAGCAGCAAGTTGAGTTTTAGGATTTTAGATATGAAATTCATCATTTTAACTTAAATCGGATGGTTGGGAGAATGATGACGTGCTCGATCTAGATCTCATGGTTCTGTCATCCTGGGCCATCACAGTCCCTAGTCTAGTTAGTCAGAGGAGGTAGTCAACTCAACTTGACAGAAGGATCATCATCAACAGCACATGGGTTACGTCATCCAAGAAATCCTTGTAGACCTAGGGTGGTGTTTGTCTAAGGAGACAGGCTTAAGTTTACCTTAGCAGACAGAGGATTGTTTGCCTTATCAAGTATACCCTATGATTCACACCTTAAAGGGTAAAGCCATTAGAGAGCATACAGGCCACGGTCGTGATCATAATATAATGGAGTCCGGCCAAACCACGATGGAGGACTTTGGTCATAAGCGCTCATCTCGAATGGTCAAGCCGCTCGGAGGACACGGGTCACATTCTTACTAGCAAAATATTGATTGAGAGCGAACATCAAAACACTTGATTTGACATTGGCTCCTTTGGGAGCTAGAGTTTCCTGATTTTTTACACCCAACAAATAGTTACGAAAGGTGGATAGATTGATTTTAATTTAAGTTTCTATTGATAGAATTTTATTTAAGCGATTTCAGATTGATATTTGATTTGAGTTAGAAAATTGATTAATTTCAATATGTTTAAGAGCTTTATATCTTGTCAACTCTATTAAGTTGCTAATAGAGAATTAGATCTGCTATCACCTAACAGAATTAGTTTCTCAGATATTTTACTGATTTGAAACTCTTATTATTAATTTTTAGGTTTTGTTAACTCAGACCCAATCATAAGACTAAATTGAGAAGCAACCCGTGCAGCATCCTCAGACACTTAAATTTAAGCATTCAACATAGTGTCGAGGCACATACAGGTGTTTATACCTTAGTTATTTATCTAATGAGACAATCTTAAGTCTACCTTAGCTGATAGAAGGCTATTTGCCCTATCAAGTATATCCTATGATTCACAACTCAAAGGGCAGAGCCATTGGGGAGCATACGGGCTACGATCAGGATCATAATATAATAGAGTCGCCAAACCACTTTCAGACTCTTGTCACTATCATCGTGAAGCTTCTTAACATCATACAGGGGAAGGCTAAATCATTACTGGGAAGAGATTGATTGAGAGTAAATATAGCAGAATACTTGATTTTACAGTGGCTCCTTTGTGAGTTAGAGTTTTCTTAATTTATCACCCCCGATAAACTATTGCGAAGATGGATGGATTGAGTTAGATTTAAGTTTTAATGATTGAGTTTCATTTGAGTAGTTTAGATTGATATTTGAAAATTGATTTAAAAAAATTGATTAATTAGAATATGTTTAAGAGCATTATATCCGCAACTTTTTTGGTAGCAGAGGATTAGATCTACTATCACTAACAATCGAGTTTTTGAGATATTTCTTGATTTAAAACTCTTTTTTAGATTTTGTTAACCTATACCCAATCATAAGACTAAATCGAGAAGCAACCTGGGCAGCATCCTCAGACACTTGAATTTAAGCATTCGGTATAGTGTCGAGGCACATGCGGGTGTTTATAGCTTAGTTATTTATCTAATGAGACAATCTTAAGTCTACCTTAGTTGATAGAAGGCTATTTTCCCTATTATGTATGCCTTATGATTCACAACTCAAAGGGCAGAGCCATTGGGGAGCATATGGGCTACGGTCAGGATCATAATATAATGGAGTAGGACTGGCTAAAGCATCTAATCAAAACTCTAGTGCTACTTCATCTAGAGCCCTAGCCAACCATGAGGGAGGACCATGTCCTTCGGCAAGAGATTGATTGAGAGTGAATATAGCAAAACACTTGATTTCTGTAGCTCCTTTGTGAGGTAGAGTTTTCTTAATTTGTCACCCCCGATAAACTATTGCGAAGGTGGATAGATTGAGTTAGATTTAAGTTTTTAATGATTGAGTTTCATTTAAGTAGTTTAGATTGATATTTGAAAATTGGTTTGAAAAAATTGATTAATTAGAATATATTTAAGAGCATTAGATCCTGTCAATTCTGTTTAGCAGCTAACAGAGGATTATATATACTGTCACCTGACAGAATTAGTTTTTTAAATATTTTATTGATTTGAAACTCTTTTTATAGGTTTCGTTAATCTGGACCCAGTCATAAGACTAAACAAAGAAGCAACCCACACAACATCCTCAGACACTTGAATTTAAGCATTCAGCATAGTGTTGGGGCACATGCGGGTGTATTTAAGACTTTATGTAGTTTTCATTTATGAGTTATGAGATTGATTCTGTATTTTGATTTCATTTCAACTTAACCTGCACAGCCTTTTGGGACATCAAAATTTGTGCTTGCAATCCCTATGTCCGAGCATATGCAGAATTTGTAACTTAAATAATTTTGCATAATTAGTGATTTCATTGATTTTGACAATCATAAGATGTCTTAAGGCATCCAAGTTCCTCCTTTTCTGGTCCTCCCACTTCTTCATCCTCCTCATAGCCTTGTATAGGGTAGCTCGAGCTATCTCCCTTATTTTACTCTATGACCTAGCAAATTTGAATGCTACAGGGCTCCTCCCTCTATAGCTAGTGACAAGGGTGAGGGGTGTTGCAGGCTATTGTCCCATGATGACCTCAAATGGGCTTTTCCCTGTAGCTTCACTTTACTACAAGTTGTAGGAGAATTGAGCTACATCGATAAGCTTGCCCAATTTTTTTGATTTGCATTCACATAATGCCTTAGGTATAGCTCTAAGAGTGTGTTGATCCTTTCCATTTGTCCATTGCTCTGGGGGTGGAAGCTTGTTGAAAAGTTTAGATCTGATCCCAACATTTTGAACAACTCTATCCAAAACCTCCCTATGAAGTGAGGATCTCTATCACTAATGATGCTCCTCGGGATCCCCCATAGTTTTACTACATTATGGAGGAAGAGACTGGTAGCTTCTTCAGCGGTACAATCGGTGGAAGCTGCTATGAAGGTTGCATACTTGCTAAACCTGTCCGCTACGACCAAAATGCTCCTACATCTCTCTAATTTTGGTAGGATAGAGATGATGTCTATAGAGACACTCTCCCATGGTCTCTGAGGTATTTGTAGTGGCTCCAATAGTCCCCCTGGATGTTGTTGAATGGTCTTGTCTTGTGGGCACATGAGGCAAGTCTGCACATACTCTTCCACTCCATCTTGCATCCCTGGCCAATAATAGTTAGATTTTAGGAGAGCTAGAGTTCATCGCATACCAAGATGTCCCGCCCATAGGGAGTCATGACACTCCTTGATTAGATCCTTCTTGATGTTGCCCATCTTGGCACATAGATTCGATGCCCTTAGTATAAAGGATGTCTTCTTCCATCCAAAATCGGTGAGTTCCTCCTCCTTTTGCAAGAGCAATGATGCTTTGGGCTTGGGGATCTACATTTAGGCCTTCTTTGATCTTGTCCACCAATGTGTTGGAGGCTTGTGAAATGCTAGCCAACACCGTCTTCTAGCTCAGGGTGTCCGCGATCATATTTGCCTTCCCTGGTTTATATTCAAGAGCATAGTCAAAATCTGCTAGGAAGTCTTGTCATCTAGCCTACTTTGGACTCTCAACTTCTTCTGGGTCTGGAAGTAACTAGTAGCAACGTTGTTTGTCATGACTTTGAATTTTGACCCAAGTAAGTAATGCCTCTATACCCTTAAGCAATGTATGACGGCTATCATCTCTTTTTCTTGGACAGTGTAGCGGTGCTCGATTTCATTCAACTTTTGGCTTTCATAGGCGATAGGATGTCCATCTTGCATGAGGACTTCTCCAATGGAAAAGTCAGATGCATCGGTGTGCACCTCGTACGTGTTTGTGTGGTCAGGGAGGCTAAGTACTGGCTCACTGCTGATGGTGTTCTTGAGATCTTCAAACGCCTCCTAGCATTTGTTGTCCCACTCCCATGTTTTGTTTTCTTGAGAAAGTCCGTTAATGGAGCCGACCTAGCAGAATATCTCTTTATGAACTTGCGATAGTAATTCATAAGTCCTAAAAAGGATCTTAGTTCTCTTACCTTGGAAGGTGGTTCCTAATCTTGGATGGCTTGCACCTTATTGTCCTCCATCATGAGTTTCCCATCATTTATTCTATGTCCCAAGAATGTTACTTCTTTCTTGGCAAAAGAACACTTCTCCTTCTTAATGTAGAGCTTATTATCCTCAAACACCTTGAATACTTTCTTCAAGTATTCTATATGCTCAGTGTGTCGCTATACATTACAATACCATTGTACCACAAATCGATCCAACTATTGATGGAATAATTTGTTCATCAAAGTGCAAAAAAGTTGTTGGGGCATTAGGTAAACCAAAAGGCATAACCAAAAACTCATAAGATCCATAACTGGTCACACATGTGGTCTTAGGTTCATCCCCTTCTGCTATCCAGACCTGATAATACTCCGATCTCAAGTCCAACTTGGAGAAGTATTTAGCATCCCCTAATTGATCGAAAAGGTCAGCGATGAGAGGAATTGGGTATTTATTTTCAGCTTACTTTGTTTAGTGTCTATAGTCTATGCACATGCATGGGAACCATCTTTCTTCTTTGGAACAAGACTGGGACACTAAACCTTGAGGGCCTGAACCCGCCTTCTAACAACTCCTTGTTTCATGTAGCTCCTCTAATTCATGTGGCACCATGATAAGCTCCCATGGTGGCTTAGTCCCCGGTTCCAACTCGATCTGATGGTCTATCTCCCTTCTAGGTGGTAGCTCTTTTGGTAATTTTATGGTGAGATATCCTTAAACTCTTCTAGCACCACTGCCACCTCTCTTGGCATGTCATCTTGCGATTCCAGATCTTCATCTTCTATGTCATGAAGAATGGCCAAGTAGCTTTCCTCTTCTCATCAAACACCCTTCTTGAATTGGATTGCCGATAGAATTTTGGCCTCGGGCTTGATGGCCCTGGTAGCTGGTACTAAACAAGTCTGATTGCCCTCCATGATGCACATGTTATTGGCAAATGGTATTGGGAATGCCTTTATCTGATCCAAGAATTCTAGCCCAAGGACAGCTTTGAAGTCATCCATTGGAATGACAGAAAAGTTCAGAGTGCCTAACCAAGCCCCCACATTGGTCTTTACTCCTCGAGCTACCACATGAATGGGTCTTACTGTTGAGTTGACGGCCTTGATGGAGCCCCCTCCTCCAACTGTTTGTAGTCCCAACCTTCGTGCTTCTTCTATAGAGATGAAGTTGTGAGAAGTGCCAGTGTCTACCATGGAAATGGTAGTCTTCCATTCAATGGTCATCTCTACAAAAATTAATCCCTTTGCTTGAGGCTTCGGGGTAGTTTGAATCCCATTTAGCAGCTACATGGATCCCACATGTGCTATCATCTCTCTTCCTTCGGCTTCCGCTGCCTCTTGATAACTTGCTAGGAGGGAATTTAAGGCCTTTTTTGAGGGTACTCCCTTGTCGGTCCTCTACAAAGAAAGCAATTGTTGTGTGGTCTGCTTTTATTATCCTTCTGTCTTCCTTTGTATTTTCCTCGGGTCGGGGTCGATTCTTGGTGAGACTCCTCCCTTTGTTGCCCTTCGTCTCCCCCACCATTGTCATAAGCCCTCCTCTTCTCCTTTAGCTTTGCGGACTCCTCGACATAATTAACCAAACGTTCTACAACAGCGATGACAGTTGCAAGATCTTGCACTCCATGCCTCTAAGTTCGGTCTCGGCCCATGCTTGGAGTCCATCCATGAAGTTGAAGAGAGAATCTTTTTTGGACATATCGGAGATTTCAAGGACAAAGCTAGTGAAGTCTTTAACATATCCACGGATCGACCCTTCTTGTTTGAGCCTTCTTAATTTGGCTCTAGCCTCATCCTCCACATTCTCAGGATAGAACTGCCTCCTCAGTTCTTTCTTGAAGTTATCAAAGGTAGATATGGTGCACATACCTCTTTTCATATCTCCACGCCTCCTTCTCCACCACATCATCGTGGTGTCTGAAAGATAAAGAGTAGCAAATTAGTCTTTGGAGCTTTCATCAATGATGCCCATGGCTCCAAAGTACTGTTCCAGTCCCCATTGGAAGTTGTCCACCTCCTTTACATTGTGGGCTCCCCCAAAGCTTTTTGGTTTAGGCACTTCGATCCCCCTGGCTTCAACGACATGGCTGCTGGATCCAGCTGCTAGTGCCCTCTTTCATAGAGTGAGGTCCCCTCGCATCTCCTCTATATCTGCATGTAGACTAGTCATCTCCTCCTCATGAGATCGATGCATCCCACAGAGCTCCCCCATTAGATCCTCCCGTATCTTTGCCATCTAATCCAGGAGGGATTCCTTTAGTTGGGTCTCTAATTAATGAATGGATGGTGGCGCCCTCCTCCTCAAGGCCATTCATCCTTTCGCCTAGATCCTCTATCTGAGCTTCCATCCCTCCCATAGCCTCCTCTACCTGAGTAAGGCATGCATCGAAACCAGAGATTACCTCCTTGGACTTCCCATGTAGATTAGATGTGGCAGGATCATGCTACTCCTCATGACTTTATACTTGTTGAGATGACTCCACATTTGTGGTTTCCGACCCAACAACTTGCTCTTTGTCAGCCTTCGTCATGCCTCCAACCTTAGCTCTGATATCAACCGGCCACGAGAAACTTTCCCAACTCACTGCTTTAGCACTCCTTCCTTGAAGGTAAATCAGCCTTACCCTCGCAATGCAAGACTAGAATGCTCTAAACTCTATTAGAGAAGAGAGGTTAGAAATAGAGAAAGCACTTCACTAAGCAAAGGAACTTTACAATACAAGAATGCTTGGGAACTTTGGATGGTTCCAAATGAGAGGGGAGGTCCTCTATTTATAACTCTCCCCATGGACTTACAAGATCATTCTAGAATATACATGGTTCTAGATTATTATACATCCCTCTAGCATATACAAGGTTTCTAAAGAGTTCCATATGATTCTAGAGCCCTCTTGAAGCGTCCCTCTTCCAAGGCCTTCTGGATTATGGCGGAACCTTCTGGAGTCCGCTAGGTTATTCTCCCTCTTTCCATTATTCTCTAGAAGCTTCCCTCATGGCTAGGAGAGTTTGTGTTGTGACAATTGTCTCCCATACATGCATGTATAGCAACAAAACAATAGATCTGCTCCCTCATTCAGCTCATCTCTAATAGACAGGCAGGTAAAATGCACATTTCAACCCCCGAAAATTCTAAAAAGCCCAAAAAGCTTAGTTTTTTATGGGTGTCCATATGGCCAAATGGAGGCCGCCAAATACACCCATGAGCACCGCCGAGAGGATTTAAGAGGTTCCAGCATCAAAAAATGCCAAAACACGATCAAATTTGATGAGTTACATGAGCACCAAAGCACCGAATTGCAGTATGCACCGGTACAACGGGCTGAGGGCGCTCGTCGGGCCACCTGCACGCCAGATCGCAAGAAGCACAATGGCCTCTGGCGTCCACGCCGGGCAGCGCTGCGGCGGCGCCACCCATTGGGTGGCCAAGGCACAAGACCAGTGGTCCCGCGGCGTACCGACCGGAGTCCAGGGTCTGGCTGCCCACTGCTGCCCACCGCTCATGGGGCGCCGATCCAAGATTTACTTGCGGTGGCAGACCGCCGACCCGCAGGGGCCGGGTGCACATGCCAGCGACCACTAAGTCCCGGTGCTGGGCGATGGGGTGCGAGCTGCGCCGGTGTCTGGCCCGCTGGTCGAGGCTGCCAGACTGCCAAGACCCACAAAGGTACACAACAATGCCCGACGGTGCACATGAGATAACAAGGTTGCTAAGCTCGTGTTCATAACTCGTGTGAAGAGCGGCTCGCGTGGTGAGCAGCAAGCAGCTTGCGACACTTTGACACTTGGGGCACTTGGGACACTTAGGCATTTGGGCACTAGGCATGATGCGCGTGTGTGTGCGTATTGATTTTTAAATAAGCACACGCCTCCGCATCTCACGCCACTGCGTTCTACATCCGCCTTCGCCTCGCTGGCCGTTGCCGATCGCGTCACCGCCACCGCCATCATCGCTGGTTGTCGCCGCCACTATCGCCGACTCCAACGCGTTTGCGACTCCATCGCAATTCGAATCCGCCGCCGCTGACGATCGCCGCCACCGACGGTTGCCGCCGCTACCGATCCCCACCGCCACGAGTCATCACCTACTGCCGGTCACACCACCAATCGTCGGTCGCCATCTTTGTGCCGCCGTCGATCACTGCTGGTCGCCGCCATCGATCGCCTTCGGTCGCCACCACCAATCTCCATAGTCGCTGGCCATGGCTCATTATTCACAAAAATCGGGCACGGTGCACCCAAATTTTTTGCTTCACCTTCAATTATTTTAATCAGCAGCAGGAGCACCTGATTTTTTTGAATTTCTCTTGGGTCATGTTTCTCGGGTGTGTCAGCGCCAAGATTTATCAGGTTCCGTGCATTGGATTTCCACCTGGACATTATTTTTCTCACCGGGCCTATGGAAGGCTCATGGGTGCACGGTCCACGCCGACAAGCAACGATGCAGAATATAGGCATGTTGTTGTCACCTAAACTTTCCCAAGTCACCCATTCGGCCTTAGCACTCCTAAAATTTCTAACAAAAGCCTACCTCCCTCTTTCACTGCTGCATACGGGAGTGGTATGGTGTTGATATTTGGGATAGTTCCTTGAGGAGGGGTGACTCCAAGTCTTGGGCTATCCTTCTCAGCGGAGCTCAAAGCCTCAAGCCCCTCATTCGGTGGAGACTAGCTAATGGAAGTAGGGTTCATGTATTATCCCACACTTGGCTGACTGATCTTTCGCTTTCCAAAAGGCCCACTTTTCTTGATGCTAATACCCTTGAAGATTAGAGGGTGGTTGCTTTCATTCTACCTGACCGATCTTGGGATATTACAAAGTTGGAGCTCCACTTTGGGAGGGAACTGGTGGACCAAATTATAGGAGTGGTGCTGCATCCTGAATTAATGGCTGATGAACCAGAGATGATTCATCTCCCACTAGGTTTGTCACTGACTGCTTTAGCTTATCGAGCTCTCTTTCCTGGGATTAGCCCCAAACTAGTGGCTCCAAATTCAAGCTTCATCCCTGTGAAAAATTTTTTTGGTATAATTGGGTGTCTTGCTAACCCTCACTTGGCTACAGAAGAGAGGACTTGTTGATGAGGTCCAATGCCCTTGGGGTTGCCCAGAGGCAGAGGACTTGGACCACATCTTGACTAGGTGTTCTTTAATGACTGTTTTTCTTCAGACTCTCTCTACTTGGGGGTTTCAACATGCCTTCATTTGCCAATTCCCAAGAGCTACTCAGGGCCTTTGACCAAACCCCCAAGGAAATCTCAGCTTGGGGTAGAGCATACTGTTATGTGGTGTACCAAGCATGGACCAAAATGCCAAGACCCATGGTCGCCTCATGGAACCTCAAGTCGATTGCCAACATCTTGGAGACATTCAAAGAACACCTCTGCTTTTCCGCTTCCATGAGCAATGGGAGCTCCATCACCACACCGTGGCATCCCTTCTCTTGGACTCCCCCCTCCCCAAGGTGGTTCCCCTACTTCCTTGCCAAAGCGTGTATTGGTGTAGTGATCGTGGACGTTCAACCTCACCAAAGCTACTGAATTCATCTATAGCATTGGGATAGCACCTTTGTTGAGATGCAAGCTATGATAACCATCAATCAGTTTATGGAACCTTGGATGCATGAATATAAAGGCCTTATTCTTGAAGGAGACAACCACAGTGTTCTGACTTACCTCCAGCAGACAGTGCAGTAGACTTTTTGGACATCTCGACCACCTCAGGCTCCAGATCTTGGTTTCCTCAGAGTTTTCCACCAGGCGCTCTTCTCCCACACCTGCAGAGACTACAATCGGTTAGCAAATTTCTATGCTCAGCTTGCTACAAGTGCTGATTTCTGTTGGCACGCTACTGACTATTGTACTATTCCTCCTGCTTTTTTTATTATGTTGGAGGATGATAGGAAGCATGTGGCTCCTACTTAGTTTATTTTTTGTTGTTGCACCTCTATCGTAGATGTAATCTCTTTTTCTTTTAATGCAAATGCAACTTTCAAGAACCCAAAAATTTTTGGGGAGAAAAATGGCACTTCACTAAGCAAAGAAGTACCTATTATTTCCTGTTATTAGTTTTTAGTTTTTAGTTTTTAGTTATTAGTTTTTAGTTATTAGTTATTAGTTAGTTATTAGTTTAGTTATTAGTTATTAATTAGTTAGTTTAATTATTTTAGTTTTTTAGTTATTAGTTATTAGTTATTATTAGTTATTATTTTATTATTAATTATTACTTTTT
This sequence comes from Cymbidium sinense, assembly GCA_021442155.1. NCBI lineage: Eukaryota > Viridiplantae > Streptophyta > Magnoliopsida > Asparagales > Orchidaceae > Cymbidium > Cymbidium sinense. The sequence goes on along the minus strand of CM038220.1, from coordinate 117,092,334 downwards.
TAGTTATTAGTTATTTAGTTTAGTTTATTAGTTTATTAGTTTAGTTAGTTTTTATTAGTTATTAGTTATTATTTTATTATTATTTATTAGTTTAGCTTTTTATTAGTTAGTTTATTGAGTTATTATTTAGTTTAGTTATTTATTATTAGTTATTATTTATTATTAGTTATTAGTTTATTAGTTTTAGTTTAGTTATTATTATTATTAGTTTAGTTAGTTATTTAATTATTAGTTAGGTTTTTAGTTTATTAGTTTATTATTATTAGTTAGTTATTAGTTTATTTGTTTTAATTTGTTATTATTAGTTATTAGTTATTTAGTTTTTAGTTAGTTATTAGTTATTTTTGTTAGTTAGTTTATCTAGTTTTATTAGTTTTTAGTTATTTAGTTTTTTATTATTATTATTATTTATTATTAGTTACTAATTATTAGTTTGTTAGTTAGTTTATTGGTTATTTATTAGTTATTAGTTATTAGTTTATTAGTTTATTAGTTTATTAGTTATTAATTATTATTATTATTATTTTAGTTAGTTATTAGTTTTTTATTAGTTAGATATTTACTTATTTTATTAGTTTAGTTAGTTTAGTTATTATTATTATTTAGTTTATTTGTTATTAGTTTTTTTATTTAGTTATTTAATTTTATTATTTGTTATTAGTTTATTAGTTTTAGTTAATTTTATTAGTTATTTATTCATTATTATTATTTAGTAATTAGTTAGTTTTTATTTAGTTGTTAGTTTAGTTATTTATTAGTTAGTTTTAGTTATTTTTCGTTTTGGTTTAGTATTTTTGTATTTTTATTTAGTTATTATTATTAGTTTTATTAATTTTTATTATTTTTATTAGTTATAGTTTATTATTATTTTATTAGTTATTAGTTAGTTTTTTTAGTTATTTTATTAGTAATTATTAGTAATTAGTTTAATTATTATTAGTTATTTAGTCATTTATTAGTTAGTTTAGTTTATTAATTACTTATTAGTTTAGTTTTTATTATTTTTTACTAGTTTTCTTAGTTATTTTAGTTATTATTATTAATTATTTATTATTTATTTAGTTATTAGTTTAGTTATTTTATTATTTGTTATTATTTTATTAATTTTATTAGTTTTATTATGAGTTTTTAGCTAGTTAGTTAGTTTTAGGTTTTTAGTATTATTATTGTTATTATTATTAGTTTAGTTAACATTATTAGTTATTGGTCTAATTTTAGTTATTACTAGCAATTTAGTTATTATTATTAGTTATTATTAGTTAGTTTTATTAGTTAGTATTAGTTTAGTTAGTATTATTATTAGTCTATTAGTTTAGTTTTATTTTTTAGTTGTTTAATTAGTTTTATTAATTATTAGTTTATTATTTTTTAATTAATAGTTTACTTATTAGTTTTTTAGTTTTAGTTTTATTGGTTTATTATTATTAGTTATTAGTTAATAAACTAAACTAAACTTAAAATAACTAATAATAAAACTAATAGCTAATAAAAACAAACTAAACTAATAACTAATAATAACTAGTTTATTAGTAATTATTTAGTTATTTATTTTTATTATTAGTTAGTTATTATTAATTTTATTAGTAGTTATTAGGTTTAATTTTTGTCTTGGAAAATCAATAAGAGAGTGAAAGTTTACACCTTACATGAAAATCCAACACACGTATTTAAAGACTGAATAAGAAGACTCCAGAAATTTTAACGTGAAAAATCTTGAAAAGAGGGAAAAAATCACGGGCCTAGCCCAGTAAAAAGCTTCCACTATATATTTGTTTTGGAGTACAAGTTTCCCCAATACGAGATTACAAAATTGTATATGAGAAGGGAACAACAACTATGTAGTCAAGTTTAGGTGGTAACAGTTGCTAGTGGTAGCAGATGATGGTGAATAACAGGGAATAGCCACTGACGATAAAGGTCATCATGATGATGAGATCGACGATTGACGCCATTGCGCTTAACGGTGACTCACATGGTTGACAACTGTCGAGTGGTGGCACGATTATGTTTGGAGGATTTTCAAGTTTTAGAGCTCTCTCCTCTCTCTTGCTTGGGGTCTCTCTCATATGAGAAATGAGAGGTTATTTATAGATTAGAGGAGTGACGTCTCTGTAAATACATGCAAAATCTGAACCACTCCTCTCCATCGGATGGCTCATGATGATTCCCTTGATCATATGATGTATTTTGTGTATTTGAATGCTCAAATAAAGTCAAAATTATGAGATTTTGGGCTCGTTAGATCCGGCTCGTCGAGATGCTCGATTTGACTATAAACACTCCATATTTAAGAGCTATTTAGGGATTTAATTGATATCCCAAAGTTTCTAATGATATTTTAAATGCTTGATCTCGGTTTCAACTGAGGATCAACTTGCTTTTGACATCAAGATTCGTGCTTATGGTAGAATTTTCAAGGTCATATCGGTTCTATTTTTGGATGACATTATCTGATCATCAAAATATATACATAATGCTTGAAAATAATAAATTCTTCAATAAAATTTGCAGGTCCATTAACCACAGATGAAAACACAAGATTATGACTACGAAGCGGTCTGCAGAGTGTGTTAGGTATCTGGTAAATTTCAAGATTCTGGACCCATCCGAGTCTCTACTGAGGCGAGGTGCTGCAGCGAAGCATGGCCTTGAACTCGTGCCCTTGAGCGCTATATGTGGCGTACGTCATGGAGGGGTCGCGTAGGTCGGTGCATGGGAGTGTGATGCGGTGCAAAAGCGAAGCGGATCATCGCTGATGGGCTTAGGTCACAGTCTGTGGAAATGGCCGTGAACCATGGCGGAGCAGGGGCAGCAGACGAGCGTCGCCTGGCGACCAGCGCCAAAGCCTGGTCAGCAGACCTGAGGGTTTTGGTCCATTTTGACTTATTTTATTTTAGGCGGTTTGAGCGAGTTCGCGGTTTTGACGGTTTCTCTTTGATTTTTTACCTTTTATCCCCATAGTCTATAAAACCCAGGGCCGAGAAGAAAAACTCCTCATATCTTTGGAGTGTCCCTCTTTTCTTAAGAGGGTCGTTGAGGAGGCATCAAGCTACGGTACATATGTCGTGTCTACGATTTTTCCTCGAAAGAGGCATCAACTGTACTCGTCGGACCGTCGGGTTTGGAGGCGATCAAGGCCCGCGGTACATACGTCGTGTCTACGATTTTCCCTCGAAGAAGCGTCAGCACTTTCGTCGGACTCGGGTTTGGAAGCGTCAAGGCCGGTTCATACATCATGTCTACAGTTTTCCCTCGAAAGAGGTGTCAACTGTACTCGTCGGACTGTCCGGGTTTGGAGGCGATCAAGGCCCGCGGTATATTCGTCGTGTCTACGATTTTTCCTCGAAAGAGGCGTCAACTGTAATCGTCGGACCATCGGGTTTGGAGGCGATCAAGGCCTGCAGTACATACGTCATGTCTACAGTTTTCCCTCGAAAGAGGTCAATCAGCACCGACCGTCGGTTTGGAGGCGATCAAGGCCCCCATATACCTGTCTGATTTTCCCTCGAAAGAAGCGTCAACTACTCATCGAACCGTCCGGGTTGGGCGATCAAGACCCGCTGATACATCGTCGTTGTTCCGATTTTCCCTCGAAGAGCGTCCACCTCGTCGGACCACCGGGCGGAAGCGATCAAGGCGCCGGTATCGTCGTTGTTCAGTTTTCCTTAAGAGGCATCAACCGACCTCGCGGACCAACCGGGTTGGGCGATCTCAGCGGCGATAACGGAAGATGAGTTGATAGCGATACGATGATAATTGGCGGTGAGTGGTAGTGATGAAACCGATAGTAGTCCATGGCGGTGACAGCAGCAGAGGTGGTGTCAACGGCCGCGTCAGTGTGCGAGATGTCAGCGATGATGGTGGTAGCCGGAAGATGGCCGGCGATAGTTAGTGGCGATAATCCAGCGGGGACCAGCGATAATAGCCGGTGATGGTGGCGCAGTGGCCAGCGGCGTAGTTGTGGCCAGCAGGGTGGTCGGCGGCAGCGTATGTCGATAGTAGCAAGCAGCATCGATAGTGTGAGGATAATGCGAAGATTGCCGGTGATAGCTGCGAGTTAGCGGCGGTGATGATCTTTGACCTATCCGAGGTTGTTTGTCAGAGTGTGACTCAATGGCTAACTATATGAAAGAGGTCGAATTGAATCTGAGATTTTGATTATCGAGGTTATTTGTCGTATCGATGACATTAACCTTTATGGAAGAGGTCGAATTAAATCCGCTGAAGATTTTTGTCCCATCCGAGGTTATTTGTCAGAGTGTGACTCGATGACGTTAACCTATATGAAAGAGGTCGAATTGAATCCGTTGAGGATTTTTGACCCATCCGTGGTTATTTGTCAAAGTGTTACCCGATGATGTTAACATGTGTGGAAGAGGTCATGGGAAGTCCACCAAAGACCTTTGACCTATCGTAGGTTGTTTGTCAGAGTGTTTGCTCGATGACGTTAACCTGTATGGAAGAGGTCGTGGGAAGTCCACCAAGAACCTTTTGACCTATCCTAGGTTGTTTGTCAGAGTTTTTGTTCGATGACATTAACCTGTATGGAAGAGGTCGTATTGAATCCGCTGAGGATTTTTGACCCATCCGAGGTTGTTTGTGAGAGTGTTTGCTCGATGACGTTAACCTGTGTGGAAGAGGCCGTGGGAAGTCCACTAAGGACCTTTTAACCTATCCTAGGTTGTTTGTCATAGTGTTTGTTTGATTACGTTAACCTGTATGAAAGAGGTCGTGGGAAGTCCATCAAGAACCTTTTGACCTATCCTAGGTTGTTTGTCAGAGTTTTTGCTCGATGACATTAACCTGTATGGAAGAGGTCGTATTAAATTCGCTGAGGATTTTTGACCCATCCGAGGTTGTTTGTCAGAGTGTTTGCTCAATGATGTTAACCTGTGTGAAAGAGGCCTTGGGAAGTCCACCAAGGACCTTTTGACCTATCCTAGGTTGTTTGTCAGAGTGTTTGCTCGATGACGTTAACCAGTGTGGAAGAGGCCGTAGGAAGTCCACTAAGGACCTTTTGACCTATCCTATGTTGTTTATCAGAGTTTTCACTCGATGATATTAACCTGTATGGAAGAGGTCGAATCAAAACATCCATTTGTGGATGTAGCCAAAGTTGCTCCTTAACCTTGGTCTTGTTTTTCTATGAGTATGATTGGAAAATAATAATTGCAAAGGTATGTCTCTTCTCAATGTTGAAATATCTTTCAACTTTGACTTCTTTCTTGGGATGGTAATCGATTAGATGCTTACCATATTAACATGGGTGATCTTCTGAGATTAAAAGTTGCCCCCCAGTTTTCGACAGAATCTGAAGGAACTAAGTTTGATGAATCTTCATTCTTTGCTTGCGCTCCTTAAAAGCTTGAAATGCTCCACCTTGATGGTGGTTTTGATCTTGTTGAGAAACTTGGTCGCCATACAAGATGAAAAAATGGGAATCAGCTTCCCACAGACGACGCCAAACTGTTGCGTGCTGGAAAATCAGTCACGGTAGAGTGAAAGTTTACGTCTTAGCTTTGTTGTGAAATTCAGCACACACACAGGTATTTAAAGACTGAATAAGAAGACTCCAGAAATTTTAATGTGGAAAACCTCGAAAAGAGGGAAAAAAACCACGGGCCTAGCCCAGTAAAAAGCTTCCACTATATATTTATTTTGGAGTACAAGTTTCCCTGATACGGGATTACAAAATTGTATATAAGAAGGGAACAACAACTATATAGTCAAGTTCAGGTGGTAACAGTTGCTAGTGGTAGCAGATGATGGTGAACAATGAGAATAGCGTGATGAAGGTCATGATGGAGACCGGAGATTGACAGCGAGGATCGGTAACGGGGAGGCGGTGGGCCGTGGTTGACAATCGTCAGTGGTGGCCTTGTGTTTGGAGGATTTTAAGCTTTAGAGCTCTCTCCTCTCTCTCTTGGGGTCTCTCTGAAATGAGGAATTTTTATAGATTGGAGGAGTGGCGTCTCTGTAAATACATGCAAAAAATGAACTCCTCTCCATGGACTCATGATGATTCCTTGATCATATGATGTATTTTGTGTATTTGAATGCTCAAATGAAGTCAGAATTAAGAGATTTAGGGCTCGTTAGATCCGGCTCATCGAGACGCTCGATTTGACTATAAACACTCCATATTTAAGAGCTATTTAGGGATTTAATTGATATCCCAAAATTTCTAATGATATTTTAAGTGCTTGATCTCGACTTGTTTCAACATAGGATCAACTTGCTTTTGACATCAAGATTTGTGCTTCGACTAGTAGAATTTTCAGGGTCATATCAAATTTAGTTAGTTTTATTTAGTTATTAGTTTCCATTAGTTATTTGGTTATTTATTTATTAGTTATTAATTAGTTATTATTAGTTATTATTAGTTTAGTTTAGTTTATTTAGTTTTTAGTTAGTTATTATAAGTTTAGTTAGTTTTAGTTAGTTTAGGTATTAGTTTATTAGTTATTTATTAGTTAGTTTTATTTAGTTTTAGTTATTAGTTTAGTTATTTATTTTTTAGTTTATTATTTATTAGTTTTTTTTAGTTTAGTTAGTTTTATTAGGTTATTTAGTTTTTAGTTTATTATTATTAGTTTTATTAGTTATTTTTATTAGTTTAGTTATTAGTTTAGTTAGTTATTACTTTTATTTATTTTAGTTGTTATTTTATTAGGTTTTAGTTAGTTATTATTTAATTATTTAGTTTATTAGTTATTTAGGTTTTAGTTTACTAGTTATTAGTTATTTAGGTTTTAGTTTATTAGTTATTAGTTAATTTAGTTATTAGTTTAGTTTTTAGTTATTATTAGCTAGTTATTTAGTTATTAGTTTTATTAGTTTTAATTTTAGTTAGTTATTTAGTTATTTAGTTTTATTATTAGTTTAGTTATTAGGTTTTTATTTAGTTAATAGTTATTAGTTTTTAGTTATTTATTTATTAGTTATTAGTTATTATTAAGTTTAGTTATTACTTAGTTTTATTAGTTATATTTAGTTAGTTTTATTATTAGTATTACTTATTGGTTTTATTATTATTGGTTTTATTTATTAGTTATCATTAGTTAATTTTTAGTTTATTAGGTTTTTTGGTTATTGTTGGTTTTAGTTATTATTAGTTATTAGTTAGTTTAGTTGGTTATTTATTAGTTTATTGGTTATTGGTTATTTTTATTATTATTATTATTATTGGTTTTAGTATTTATTAGTTAGTTTAGTTATTATTAGTTTAGTTATTAATTATTATTAGTTTGTTATTAGTTTATTAGTTTTTTAGTTAATTTTATTAGTAGTTTTGGTTTTTTTATTAGTTAGTTTAAGTTAGTTTAATTATTAGTTTGGTTTAGTTTTATTTATTTATTAGTTATTAGTTAGTTATTTGGTTTTAATTTTATTTAGTTATTAGTTAGTTATTTGTTAGTTATTAGTTCAGTTATTTATGTTTAGTTATTAGTTTAGTTTAGTTAGTTTTTTTAGCTTAGTTTGCTTAGTTAGATTATTTAGTTTTAGTTATTATTATTAAGTTATTAGTTTAATAGTTTTGTTAGTTTTATTAGTTTAGTTTTTATTAGTTTGTTTAGTTTTATTTATTTTTTATTAGTTATTTATTTAATTAGTTGGTTATTAGTTATTATTAGTTTTTTATTAGTTAATTATTAGTTAGTTAGTTTTATTAGTTAGTCAGTTTAGTTATTATTTATGTTTTATTATTATTTATTTGGTTATTATTAGTTTATTTTTAGTTATTATCGGTTCTTATTAATTTTTAGCCTATTAGGTTTATTATTTAGTTTATGTTTAAGTTTTTAGGTTTTATTATTTATTAGTTATTAGTTTAGTTATTATTATTAGTTTTAGTTTAGTTATTATTAGTTATTTAGTTTAGTTAGTTATTATTAGTTATTAGTTCTTAGTTATTTATTAGTTATTAATTTCAGTTAGTTTATTAGTTAGGTTTTATTAGTTATTAGTTATTTATTAGTTTTTTCATTTTTTAGTTATTTACTTATTAGTTAGTTATTTTAGTAGTTATTGTGCTTAGTTTATTTTTATTAGTATTATTATTTATTTATTATTAGTTATTAATTTTAGTTTTTAGTTTATTAGTTTTATTTAGTTATTATTAGTTAGTTTTTAGTTTAGTTATTAGTTTTAGTTTTAGGTTTTTATTATTTAGTTATTATTTATTAGTTAGTTAGTTAGTTTATTATTATTAGTTTTATTAGTTATTAGTTTAGTTATTAGGTTTTATTAGTTATTAGTTTATTAGTTTATTAGTTTTTATTAGTTTTATTAATTTTATTAGTTAGTTTATTATTTAGTTTTTAGGTTTTATTATTATTATTATTATTATTATTATTATTATTATTATTTAGTTATTAGGTTTTTAGTTAGTTATTATTAGTTATTAGTTTTAATTTATTAGTTATTTAGGTTTTATTTATTAGTTATTAGTTAGTTTTAGTTTTAGTTTTTAGGTTTTTTAGTTATTATTATTAGCTATTAGTTATTTAGTTTTTATAGTTATTAGGTTTTTAAGTTAGTTTTATTTATAAGTTTATTAATATTATTATTATTATTAGTTATATAGTTTTTATTTAGTTAGTTTTGTTTATTATTAGGTTTAGCTATTATTAGTTTATTAATTATTAGTTTTATTAGATTGATTAGTTTTTAGTTTTATTGTTTTAGGTTTATTGTTATTAGGTTATTATTAGTTTTTTTATTGTTATTAGTTATTATTAATTTGTTTTATTTGTTTTTATTATTAGTTATTTATTAGTTTTATGAGTTATTAATTAGTTTTAGATATTAGTTAGTTATTAGTTTTATTAGTTATTAGTTTTTAGGTTTAGTTTATTAGTTATTTATTATTAGTTATTTGTTTACTAGTTTAGGTTTTTAGATTTTATTAGTTATTATTATTATTGTTTAGCTTTTTAGTTTATTATTAGTTAGTTAGCTACTAGTTAGTTTTAGGTTAGTTTATTATTAATTATTATTAGGTTTATTATTTATTAGTTCTTTATATTTTAGTTTTAGTATTTAGTTTATTAGTTTATTATTATTAGTTTTTAGTTATTATTATTAGGTTATTATTATTATTATTAGTTATTAGTTACTATTAGTTTTATTATTGGTTAGTTTTATTAATTTATTAGTTATTAGTTATTAGTTTAGTTTTTTATTTTGTTATTATTACTAATTTTTAGTTAGTTAGTTATTAGTTATTAGTTTAATTATTTAATTATTATTAGCTTAATTATTATTAGTTTAACTTTTATTATTAGTTATTAGGTTTTTAGTTAATTGCTATTATTAGTTAAGTTATTAGTTTATTATTAGTTATTAGTATTGTTTTATTAGTTATTTATTAGGTATAGTTAGTTTTATTATTAGTTATTATTATTTTATTATTTATTAGTTTTTATTAGTTATTATTAGTTTTAGTTTTTAGTTATTATTACTTAGTTATTAGTTATTAGTTAGTTATTATAGTTATTATTAATATTATTATATTTTTTATTAGTTATTAGTTATTAGTTTTTATTTTATTATTTATTAGTTTATTAATTTTTTTAGTTATTATTAGTTATTAGTTTAGTTAGTTATTTATTAGTTATTAGTTTTAGTTATTAGTTATTACTTATTAGTTTAGTTTTACTAGTTATTATTTTATTATTATTAGTTAGTTATTAGTTTGTTTATTTTTTAGTTATTGTTTAGTTATTAGTTTTTAGTTTATTATTAGTTTATTATTTATTTTATTAGTTAGTTCTAGTTTTTAGTTATCATTATTAGCTTTTGATTATTATTATTTTTATTATTATTATTATTATTATTATTATTATTAGTTTAGTTTATTAGGATAGTTATTAGTTAGTTAATATTTATTATTATTATTAAGTTTAGTTTTATTAGTTATTTTTTGTTTTATAGTTTATTAGTTTATTATTATTAGTTTAGTTATTATTAGTTATTTAATTTATTATTAGTTATTAGTTACTATTATTAGTTAGTTAGTTAGTTTAGTTATTAGTTATTTATTTGATTATTATTATTAGGTTTAGGTTTAGGTTTAATTATTAGTTAGTTTTAGTTTAGTTATTTAGTTATTAGTTAGTTAGTTTAGTTAGTTTTTTTAATTATTAGTTTATTATTATTAGTTATTTTTAGTTATTATTAGTTTAGTTTATTATTAGTTTTATTAATTTAGTTTTATTAGTTTATTAGTTTATTTTTTAGTTAATTATTATTATTAGTTATTAGGTTTTATTAGTTTAGTTATTTATTATTATTACTATTATTATTATTATTATTATTATTTAGTATTTATTAGGTTTTTTTGTTAGTTAGTTAGTTTATTACTTTATTCAGTTATTAGTTTAGTTATTATTTTATTATTTAATTAGTTATTATTAGTTTTACTTATTAGTTAGTTATTTAGTTATTAGTTTTATTACTTTAGTTATTATCTAGTTATTATTAGTTATTTAGTTTTGTTCTTTTAGATAATATTATTAGTTTTTTTATTAGTTAGTTTATTATTTTCTATTATTTTAGTTATTTTTATTTAGTTTAATTAGGTTTTAGTTATTATTATTATTTTATTAGTTTTAATTGTTATTATTAGTTAGTTTTATTATTATTATTATTAATTTAACTAGTTTTAGTTTATTTATTAGTTATTAGTTTTATTAGTTTAGTTTTTTTAGTTATTAGTTATTATTAGCTTAGTTATTAGTTTAATTTTTAGTTATTATTAGTTTAGATATTAGTTTATTAGTTATTAGTATTTTTTTAGTTTTTCAATTATTAGTCTTTATTATTAGTTAGTTTTTTAGATTATTAGTTATTTATTATAGTTATTTATTTATTATTATTAGTTTTTAGGTTTATTAATTATTAGTTTAGTTAGTTTAATTATTAGCATAGTTTTATTAGTTTTAGTTAGTTATTTAGTTTATTATTTAGTTATTAGTGATAGCTGCATTAGTTATTAGTTATTTATTATTACTTTTATTTATTATTATAGTTATTAATTATATTATTATTATTTTTTAATTAGTTATTAGATATTAATTTTAGTTATTATTATTAGTTAGTTATTAGTTTGTTTATTACTTATTATTTATTTATTAGTTTATTAGTTTATTTATTATGTTTTATTAGTTATTTAGTTTAGTTATTTTTTATTATTTATTAGTTATTAGTTTAGTTTATTAGTATATTATTTTTTAGTTAATTTATTTTTATTTTTATTATTTATTAGTTTAGTTATTAGTTATTAGTTATTAGTTTTAGTTAGTTTATTTATTTATTTATTAGTTATTATTAGTAAGTTATTATTATTTGTTAGTTATTACTTTTTTTAGTTTATTATTAGTTATTAGTAGTTATTAGTTTTATTAGTTATTATTAATTATATTAGTTTAGTTAGTTATTATTATTAGTTATTAGTTAGTTAGTTAGTTATTATTAGTTATTATTAGTTAGCTTTTATTATTAGTTTTTATTATTTATTAGTTTCTTAGTTAGTTTTATTAGTTATTAGTTAGTTAATTTATCATTATTTAGTTATTAGTTTTAGTATATTATTTTTTATTAGTTAGTTTAGTTATTAGTTAGTTATTAGTTATATATTATATTAATAGTTATTAGTTTTTAGCTTAGTTTATTATTATTATTATTATTATTATTATTATTATTATTATTATTATTATTAGTTTATTATTATTATTATTATTATTAGTTTATTATTTTTAGGTTTATGTTTATTAATTTTTAGTTATTAGTTGTATTAATTTTGATTTTTAGTTATGAGTTTATTTATTATAAGTTATTAGTTTATTTATTAGTTATTTATTAGTTTAGTTTTTTAGTTAGTTAATATTATTATTAGTTTGTTTAGTTATTAGTTTATTAGTTCAATTAGTTTTATTAGTTAGTTAATTTATTAGTTTAATATTTGTTTATTAGTTTACTATTTTAGTTTTTAGTTAGTTATTTAGTTATTATTATTAGTTATTAGATTAGTTATTAGTTTATTATTATTAGTTATTAGTTATTATTAGTTAGTTAGTTTTTAGCTATTATTTTAGGTTATTAGTTAGTTAGTTTTTATTAGTTTTTTAGTTTATTACTTTATTATTAGTTGTAGTTAGTTATTTATTAATTAGTTAATTTTATTAGTTTATTATTTGTAGTTTATTAGTTTATTAATTTATTAGATTTTTAGGTTTTACTAGTTATTAGTTTTATTTTTGTTATTAGGTTTTAGTTTATTAGTTTAGGTTTAGTTTTAATTTTATTAGTTTTATTATTATTTTTAGTTAGTTATTAATTTTATTAGTTTTATTAGTTTATTAGTTTAGTGATTATTATAATTTACTTAATATTATTATTAGCTTTTTATTAGTTAGTTATTATTTTATTAGTTATTAGTTTATTAGTTTAACTATTATTATTACTTTGGTTATTAGTTTATTAGGTTATTAGTTTAGCTTTTTAGGTTTACTATTAGTTTAGTTAGTTATTAGTTTTTATTAGTTAGTTTATTAGTTATTAGTTTAATTATTAGTTAGTTTATTAGTTTATTAGTTTATTTATTTTATTAGTTTTAGTTATTAATTTAGTTTTATTAGTTTTATTTAGTTATTAGTTTATTAGTTTTTTTAGTTAGTTAGTTTATAACTTTATTAGTTTAGTTTATTATTAGTTAGTTTAAATAGCTATTAATTATTAGGTTTAATTATTATTAGTTAGTTATTTAATTAGTTTTTTAGTTTAGTTATTAGTTATTATTAGTAGTTTTATTAGTTTTATTTGGTTGGTTATTAGTTAGTTTTAGTTTATTAGTTATTTGTTAGTTTATTTAGTTATTAGTTGGTTATTAGTTTTAGTTTTTTTAGTTTAGTTAATTATTAGTTAGTTTGTTTTAGTTTTAGTTTTTAGTTATTAGTTAGTTAGTTTGTTTTTTAGTTTATTAGTTAGTTTTATCAATTTTAGCTTGTTTTATTTGGTTATTAGGTTTAGTTATTAGTTTAGTTTAGTTATTAGTTTATTAGTATTTATTAGTTAGTTATTAGTTAGTTTTTAGGTTTAGTTTAGTTATTTATTATTAGTTATTAGTTATAAGTTTTAGTTATTAGTTATTAGTTTTTATTTATTTATTATTATTTATTTAGTTTATTAGTTTTTAGTTAGTTTAGTTTTAGTTATTATTATTACTATTAGTTTTGTTTATTAATTTATTTAGTTAGTTATTAGTTTAGTTATTAGTTTTATTAGTTATTATTAGGTTATTATTAGTTTTATTATTAGGTTATTAATAGTTTAGTTAATTTAGTTAGCTTTATTATTAGATATTATTTTATTAGTTTTATTAGTTTTAGTTTTTAGTTTTTATTATTTGTTATTATTTTAGTTGTTTTAGTTTTTAGTTATCATTATTAATTATTAGTTTTTATTAGTTTTATTATTAGTTATTATTTTAATAGTTTTATTATTAGTTAGTTATTATTATTATTATTTATTTTTAGTTAGTTATTATTTGTTAGTTATTAGTTTATTAGTTTAGTTATTATTAGTTAGTTAGTTATTAATTTATTAGGTTATTAGTTTAGTTTTTTTAGGTTTATTATTAGTTTAGTTAGTTATTAGTTTTATTAGTTAGTTTATTAGTTTATTTTTAGTTTTTTTTAGTTATTAGTTTAATAGTTTTATTAGTTAGTTTATTAGTAATTAGTTTAATTATTAGTTAGTTTATTAGTTTATCTATTTTATTTCTTTTAGTTATTAGTTTAGTTTTATTAGTTTTATTTAGTTATTAGTTTATTAGTTTTTTTTGTTAGTTAGTTTATAAGTTTTTTAGTTTAGTTAATTATTAGTTAGTTTAGTTAACTATTAGTTATTAGGTTTAATTATTATTAGTTAGTTATTTAATTAGTTTTTTAGTTTAATTATTAGTTAATATTATTAGTTTTATTTAGTTAGTTAGTTTTAGTTTTAGTTTTTAGTTATTAGTTAGTTAGTTAGTTTTTTTTAGTTTATTAGTTAGGTTCTTTTATTAGTTAGTTTTATTAATTTTATTAGACTATTAGGTTTAGTTATTAGTTTTCATTAGTTAGTTAGTTTTATTAGGTTATTAGTTTTTATTTAGTTGTTATTATTGTTCAAAATCTTAAAATATTTTACATTATATTTTTTAATAAATAAAAAATAAACTAATAAATTTATAATATTCTCAATGAAATAATCTAAAGTCCAAATATATTACATTCTTTCTACATTGTATTCTTTTACAAAAAATTAAAATGTTATGCATAAGTGAAAATTCTTTTCTTGATTAGTATTGTTTTATTTAAATTAAATAAATAGTTGAATTAAAAAAAAATTAAACCAACAGCGCAATAGATTTAAATTCAGATAAATTTAATGGTTTCTTATGAGGTATGGTTAGATGTTTTTTAGATAATTATAATATTTAAATAATAACTTGATATATTAAAAATATGTAAAATCTTTTTTTTTTCTTTATTTTTAAAACATCCCGTCATATTTTTCAGATTTTTAAGATATTAGATTTTATTTTTTTTATTATATTATATAATAATGTTAATTTTAATTGATTTACTTTAACAAAATTTACCTTGAATGCAGAATAATAATCGATTAACTTTAATATATCATATATATATATATATATATATAATATAAATTTAAAAAATATTACTTTTTGATTGATTCTAATTAAATTTAACTTGATTATATAATAATAATAATAATAATAATAATAATAATAATAATAATAATAATTTAATTTACTTGATCAATAATTATTATTTAAAATATATTTATATCTTTTCATAAATTTTATATTTCTCATGGAATTTAAATATATATTTAATTATTTTATTTCATGTTTTATTCATAAATGTATCTTTCTTACATTTTTAACATTTAAAATTCGATGTTTTTTGTCTTATAAGCGATTTTTTTAGACGTCGATAATCAAAATAATATTATCAAATCATGTGATATCGCATTTATATTGTTTGATAAATTTTTATATTTTAAATTTTTCTAAGTTATTCTCTTTATGAGCAGTCTTATTAGTCTTATGATGATTATTTAAATCTAATTATTTTTACTTTCATTATTATTTTTGATTCCATTTTAAGCAATAGAACAAATATATAAATGGCTTAATTTTTAAATTAGCCCTAATTAAAAATATAATTAGTTAATTAACCCGCTTAAAAAAATTTAAAATAGGTCAGAGTTAGTTTCAGAGTCGTGACGGCCACTAAACAGTCAGTGGTATTAATATAAATAATTTTTTTAAAACAAATCAACTGGCGGTCTTTTTTCTCTCTCTCTCTCTCTCTCTCTCTCTCTTTTATATATATATATATATATATATATATATATATATATATATATATATATATATATATATATATATTTAAATTATATAAATTTTTTAAGTTATATAAATAATTTAAAAATATTTAAAATATATAAATAAATAATTAGTTATATATATATTTATTTATTTAATTAGTTATTTTTTTATTTAAAAATATTTATTTATTTTAAATATATAATTAGTTAAATAAATAAATTTTAAATTATATAAATATTTAGTTATTTATATATTTATAAAATAGTTAGTTATTTATATATTTATTTATTATATATTTATTCCTTTCTTTATTTATTTATTAAAAATTATTTATTTATTTATTTTTTTATATTTTTATATATTATATATTTTTTTGTTATTATTATTATTATTATTATTATTATTATAGACTTATATAAAATAAAATATATTATATATATGTATATATATATATATATATATATATATATATATATATATATATATATATATATATATATATATATATATATAATTAAAATATTTAATAAAATTATTTTTAAATTATATATTTTAAATATTTTCAATTATTTATATAACTTTAAAATATTTATATAATTTAAATATATAAATAACTAAATATTTTATAAATATATAAATAACTAAATATTTATATAATTTAAACTTTTTTTTATTTGTTATTTAACTAATTATATATTTTAAATAAATAAATATTTTTAAATAAATAACTAACTAATTAAATAAATAAATATATTTATAAATAACTAATTATTTATATATTTTAAATATTTTTAAATTATTTATATAACTTAAAATATTTATATAATTTAAATATATAAATAACTAAATAAATATATATATATATATATATATATATATACATATATAATTACTTTATTTATATAATTTATAAAATATTTGTATAATTTATTTTGTTTCTTTATTTATTTATTAAAATTATTTATTTATATATTTTAAATATTTTTTAAATTATATATTAACAAAATTAATAAAAAATTATATTTTAAATAATTATATTAATTAATAAAAAATTATTAAATAAAATTATAAATTTATATATATAATTAAAATATTTTGAAATTATATATTTAATTATATATATAAATAAATAAATTAATAAGTAAATAAATAAATATTTAGTTATTGTATTATAAAAAATATTTTTAAATTATATATTTTAATTATTTTAAATAATTATATTAATTAAAAAAATAATAAAACGGCTCTACCTCTCTCTCTCTCTCTCTCTCTCTCTCTCTCTCTCTCTAGAAAATCATGAAAAAAATTTTAAATTAGTCGTCCGTTTGACGGACGAGATATGTTACACCTGGCGGTCGTCCGTCAACGGGATCTATTCAAAAAAAAAAATTTAATGCTACGGATTAACATTATTATTTTAAAAAATTTCACTTATTAATATGAAATCAAAAGAATTCAAATCAATTAAAATTAAGTCTTTCTATAATTAATTAAAAAGTGTGCCTGTAATTTTATAATAAAATTATGTTTATATGCAGATTAAGAGAGAAATCTCCTTTAAAAATTAAGTTGTGAACATAGAAGGAAGAAAAGAGGTTTAGGTTGATAATTATCATTAGTTGAACCGGATGACGTAATTAATATTTAAATTATTAAAAATAATTTAGATGATAAATAACTAATTAAATAAATATATATATATATATAAATAATTAATTATTTATTTATATATTTTAAATATTTTTAAATTATTTATATAATTTAAAAATATTTATATAATTTAAATATATAAATAACTAAATAAAAATTTATAAATATTTACATAACGAAGAGAGAGAGAGAGAGAGAGAGAGAGACGTTATAATTATTTAAATAACGTCTCTCTCTCTCTCTCTCTCTCTCTATATATATTTAAATTATATAAATATTTTTAAGTTATATAAATAATTTAAAATATTTAAAATATAAATAAATAATTAGTTATATATATATATATTTATTTATTTAGTTATTTATTTATTTAAAATATATAATTAGTTAAATAAATAAATTTTAAATTATATAAATATTTAGTTATTTATATATTTATAAAATATTTAGTTATTTATATATTTATTCCTTTATTTATTAATTTTATTTTTTTTTTTTTATATTTTTATATTTTTATTATTAGATTATAGATTTTATATAAATAGTATATATATATATATATATTTATTTTAAAATTAAAATTTTTTTATATTTTTTAATATATTATTTATATAATTTAAATATATAAATAATTTATTTTTATATATTTACTAAATATTTATATATTTTTTATTTATTTATTTATATTTTAAATTTTATTTATATTATTTATAAATTAATAAATAAATATATATTTTTAAATAAATATATTTTAATAAATAAAATTATTTAAATAAATTTATAAATTTATATATATAATTAAAAAATATTTTTTAAATTATATATTTAATTTATATATATAAATAAATAAATTATATAATAAATAAATATTTATATATTAAATATTTAATAAAAATATTTTTAAAAAATTATATATTTTTAAATATTTTAAATAATTATATTAAATTAAAAATTAATAAAATAAAATATTTTTTTTATTATTTTAAAAAAATAAAAAAAAAATTTAAAAATTAATTAAATATTTTATTATTTAAAAATATTTTATTTTATAAAAAAAAAAAAAAATTATTATAACAAATTATATTAACTTCTTTTTTTAAAAAATTTATTATAAATCAAAATTAAATATTAAAATTAAGTTTTTAGATTAATTAAAAATTGTTTTTTAATTTTATAATAAATTATGTTTATATTAAGATTAAAAATCTTTAATTAAATTATAAAATAAATAAGAAAAAGATTTTTAAATATATATAATATGTAATTAATATTTAAATTATCATAAATAAACTAAATAAATATATATATATATAAATAATTATTTATTTATTTATATTTTAAATAATTTTAAATTATTTTATATAACTTAAAATATTTATATAATTTAAATATATAAATAACTAAATAAATTTATAAATAAGAGAGAGAGAGAGAGAGAGAGAGAGAGAGAGAGAGAGAGAGAGAGAGAGAGAGAGAGAGAGAGACGTCTCGTGCGGCAGTTGATTTTTTTTTAAAAAAAATTATTTATGACATAAAGTAATATTTGATTTTACATATAGTGTTTGTCACTATTTAAATTATTTTTTTAAGCTAATTAACTAATTATATTTTTAATTTAATTTAAAAAATTATATATAAATCAACATCCATCATATTTTTTGTATCATGAAATATTTTTTTATGTTAAAATAAAAAACTATCAAATATATTTTTATTTTATTTTAAAATTAAATAAATAAATATATATATATAAAGTAGTCCCAAATAATCTCTTAGAGTGTAATAATTAATTTTATTATTTTATTTTTTCCATTAAAAATTTTAAAAAATAACAACTAATTATATATTTTTTATTATTTATTTTTAAAACTAAAAATTAATAAAAATATCAAATATATTTTTATTTTCACATAAAACAAAAAGAAAATAAAAACAAAAAATTGTAAACAGAAATAAAAAAAATAAAAAATGATCCCAAACAGCCCCTTCACTTTTTATTATGAATTCAATTTAAGTCACAATGTATTAAAATTTTATGAAATTGTCAATACACTAATAACCCGCATGCTTATAAGTTCTTTATAAAATACTTTGGAGCTTTAATTGTATGTACTTAATTCAATTCAAGCAACAATGTATGAGCTATTTAAAAAATTATATACATATAAAATCTTTTACTTCAAATTTTATGTGTAATTTAAGTTCTTTATAAAATACTAACAAAACTAAGTACTTATCTTTCTATTAGTTATTTAGTTTAAGCCATGACATAGTAAAAAAATTACGGAGTGGTGATTATACCAATAAAATTTCAAATATCTAACAAAGTTACTTCAATAATTTTATTTTTTTTATAAAATACCAACCAAAATAATTCACTTTTTTAAAGCTTAATTTAAGTCCCAATATAAGAGATATTTTAAGTATATATATATAATCATAACTAAATACTTCACTTTTTATGTACTTAATTTAAATTACAATGTATGAGCTATTTAAACAAAAATTAAATTTATCAACAAAATTTTAAGCACCTAACAAAGCATGTAAATTATTAATATGTATTTAATTTAATTCATAATGTTTTAGAGATCACGAAATGAAATGATGAATACACAAATAAAATCTCTTAAGTCTCTAAATAAGTAGTTAAAAAATTTATGTTTCTATAAAAAAAATCTAACAAAGTACTACATTTTTTTGTTCTTAATTTAAGTATCAACATATAAATAATTTAAGAAACGAAATAAAATACACATTTATATGCATAATTAAAGTCACAATGTAATAGTGATTTCCAGAATGATATATATACACACACACACACACACACACACAAAACCTTAAAAATCTAGTTAGACACTTCACTTTTTTATTTATGTATTTAATTTTAAACACTATACATAAGAAAATTTTATGAAACAATAATATAAAAATAAAACTTTTGAGTGCCTAGAAAAGTGCTTCAAAAATTTTATTTTTCTTTAAAATATCTAACAATGAATTGCCAATGATATTGGTTTCAGGGAAGCATAGACAATATTCAAAAACATAAGTATTAATAAAAGAAGCCAGTAGAAGTATTAGTGAAGTGCATCGTCGAAGACAACTAACTAATAGAGATCATCAACATAAAGAAATGACATAGTGAAGATAAGAGACATGGGCGAGTTATCGCTAGAGATAAGATGATTTGTCCTAGTGGTATATGATCTGCAAGAAAAACAACGAGGCCTAGTGCCTCTACAATCAACAATATCGATGTACATCTCACACAAGGATTAACCAAAAATCAAAAGATTGAGGAATATGTCATCAACGAGGTGTTTAATAAAAGATTTTTTTTTTATTTTTCTACAAAATGACTAGTGATGCACTTCACTTTTTTATGTGCATAATTTAAGTCACAATACAAGAGTGATTTAATGAATGATATATATAACAACAAAACTATAAACTCCAACTAAACACTTCACTTTTTTATATGTTTAATCTAAGTTACAATATATGAGCCGTGTTTATTAAATGATATACACACACACATACATACCAACAAAAAGCTTTATTTTGTACTTAATATAAGTCACAATATACTAAAATTTTATGAAATGATGAATATACTAATAAAACCTCGAATACCTAAAAAAGTACTTTTAAAACTTTATTTTTATAAAAAACATAACAATGAAGTGACAATGATATCGATTATCGACATCAAAGAAACATAGATAAGATTATTAAACACAAGTATCAATAGAATAAGGTAGTAGAAGAATGTGAAAGAGTCATCGAAGAGCATTAATATAGATCATCAAGCAGAGAATGGCATAGTGAGGACAAGAGACATGACAAGTTGTCACTAAAGAATATAGGCGTTCCAGTGGTGTAGGATCTAGGCCAAGTGCCCCTACGATCAACAATGGAGATGTGAATCTCACATAGAGATTAGCCGATAGAGCACAAAAAGGATGACAATTATAAGCGTAAAAGCAGGTAAATAAAGAGTAAAAGTTTGAGGAATATGGAATCTACAAAGTGTTTAACAAAGATTATGAGAATACTAGGTCATAGCTCAAATATCATATTAGAAGGGAGAGAATTGTGAAGGATTTCATTGAATTGCCTTGCTAATACAAGCATATATGTACATAAACATAGGGAAAAAAAAAAAAGAGAATAATATAATATAATATAATATAAATATCCTTAATAATGAGGTATTATTATAATAAAATATGATGCAAATTACTATTATAAATAATTTAAGTCATGAGCCTATTTAGATCGACAACAATTTCATCTCTAAAACTTCAAATTTATTTAAGATTGCTTTGGCATTGACCTTCTTAATCAATCGTCGCCAAATAACTTGGTTCAATAGCTAATCAATGATCTCAATTGATCGTCAAATAATACCACAATCAAAAATTGATTGACATTGATTTTCAATCAATATGTGCATTCCATTTGCAATAAATGGTCCAATCAAAACATCAAAGAGTAATTTTGAGTATTTTTTAAAATAATATGCTTTATTTTCAAAAATAATGTGCTTTATTTTCAAAAATAATGTGCTTTATTTTCAAAAATAAAAGATAATAATATTAAAAAATTTGTTAAATAAATATATTTTTTAAAATAAACAACAACCAAAATTGATCGGCAAAAGTTTTTTTTTTTAATTTATGTAACCAAGTGATATTATTTTAAAAACTCAAAAAATAATTTTTTTGATAGTTTGAATATTTTTAAAAATAAATATCATCAAATATTTTTTTATTTTGAATCAAATTATAAACAAAATAAAATAAAAACAAAAACAAAAAACAAAAAAGATCCCAAACAATCTCTTATTTTTGTATTATTATTATTTTCTCTAATAAGATACTTACTTGTAGTTGTGGAATTAGAATTTAAATTTAGGAGGCAAATTTTTTATTTATTTTTTGTAAAATGCATAATTGTGGGAGAATTTAAGAATAAATTTTGATACCAAACATGATTATATAGGATTTTTCTCAAAACTGTTTATTTTTTACATTTAATGTGCATTATTTTGCGTCTTAGGGATTTGCCAGTGGAAGCCTTGATGCAGATGCATCCTCAGTTATTAGAGCATTTGCTTCGCGTGGTCTCGAGCTATTTGTTGCTCAGTCTTACAGTAAAGACCTTGGATTATATTCAGAGAGAATTGGGGCTATTAACGATTAGTGCTATTTAGGTTAAAATACTGGCTTTCCTCCCTCCCACCTTGGCGTCTTTCTGCTTCTATTCGGCGAAGGTAACCCTCGTCTTTCCTTCTAGTATCCCACCTGCAATTTTTCTTGTCTAAATCCCGTGAATCCTTCTACAGGCCGCGTTCGAAACTCTCATCTTTCTACTCCACTGCTGCAGTTGGAGTCAAGAAGGAACGAAGTCTGAACTCCGAAGGTAACTCGTTTCCTCTCATTCTACATCACTGAATCACTACTTTGCGTGCCTCTGTGGATTTTGCTTGCGGGATTTGAGTGGGATTTAAGCTGGATTCGACTGTGTAATCAATAGGGGTGTCGATTACTGATTGAGGAGAGCATCGGGGCTTCCATCTAGGATTTTCTACTTACATTGATGGCCTTTTTCTCAGCTTTCTCCTCTAGCTATGGTCGAAGGTTTTCTACATTGAAATCTCCTCCATCACCAAACTCTCTTGACAGCCCATTCAGTAAAATCCAAGCAACCTCTCTTCACAATTTTCTCTTCGGTGGTCTTCTGAACAAATGCTCATCCTCACTCCTCGACGCTCGTCCCCTGTTCACATTGAATACAAATGCTCATCCTCACTCCTCGACGCTCGTCCCCTGTTCACATTTCTAGATTCTTCTGCTTATTTCGTAGCATTTCCCTCTCTAAACTCTTCACGTTCTCTCTTTGATGGAGTTTCCCATTCTTCTATAGTTGTCTATGGTTCCGCAACCAGCATGAGCTGGAAAAATGTACCCACCTCTCGAGTTTCAGCCTCAAACAATTTCAATCACCTTGATGTCCATAGCTGTTCTTTAAAATCTATGAATAGATAATCTTCCTTTTATATAGTCCGCTCATTTTTGGAATTTTTTTATTAGTCTGTCATTGTGTTATAAGTAGGATCCTCTTCCTTCCAAGTTCGCAGCTTTTATTTCATTATGATGAAGCCACCACACCGCTTCGGCGTGCTATTCCTCTTCCTCTGTTTGGCTTCCCACGCCACGAGCCTTACCTTTTCGTGGCCCTTCTCGTCGTCCCCTCCTCCCCCTCCTCGTACGGATAGACAACTCAGCGAGGGCTTCTTTGAAGAAGGATCGAAAGTTTCTCCATGACAGCCTGGCGATGCCAAGGCCATGAAGCTTTTTTGGAGAAGCGAAGAGGAAGCTACAGCCTTGGACACTAGCGGCACAAAGCTTCTGACCGACTCTTCTCTATTGTTGGAGATAGCCTCGATGTGAGAAACAAGAAAGGTGGCATGGATGCTTTCGGCTTTCAATTGGATTACGGAGACGGCTTCCATCTTGTGACCTTTGGGCCGATGATGAGGTGCCTTAAGAAACTAGATGATCACGACAAAGTATTTCTTGAGTTTTATCTCGAGACCAACTCCATCTGCTACCAACTACAGTTAAGTCCCTCACTCTTTTAATTGATCAAGTGCCATGGTCTTCTTTTTTGAATCCCCTGTTTTTAGCTAAATTCGTTGTGTTCTCTCTTGAAGCGATGCCTTTCCTGACGAGAGACTTGTCGATGACTTGGTGGCCCGTTCGTGGAGGATAAATTGGACATAATTGAAGAAAGATCGGAAGAGTTGTTGCGGATTATTAAGATACATGATTGACGGTGGAGTTTGGACCAAATTTAGCAGATGCTTCGAGGCGTGAAAGATCAAATTCACGACATTTTAAATAACTCGAGGCAATATTTGAACAATCGAAGGATATTTCAGGTTAGGATCGACAAAAGTGTAGATGAAAGAGAGGCTCGAAGGGATGACTCGCTCGTGAGTTCTACAAGAATTTGTGAGACGATACAATAAACTAAAGAACGACGCTTAGAGAATGAGAGATAAGAAGGGGAATCCTGCAAGATGCAAAAACCTTCAAAGTATCAATGATATCGACAAGCATAATCATTCTGGAGAAATGTAAGAAGTCGTTGATGTGCCGCACTGACAGTGATTAGATTTCACAACATTCCAATCTAGCTCAAGAAAGCTAATCAAAATTTATTTTTATCTTATTTTTAAAAAAATTTATATTTTTGTATGATTTAAGGATCGGTTTCTAATTTATGCTGAAATCATTAAAAATTTTGAAGGGATAATCTCAAAAAATTAGAGTTGACAAAAGCAACAGAAGAACTATCGAGAAAGATCGATCCAACAGTGCTCATGACCACCGATCCAAAATTCATACCATACTTATCGCAGTTTGTTAATTTTAAAATTTTTTAAAATTTTTTATAAATTATATGCTTATAAAAAATGTCATGAATTCATTTGATAAAATAGTTATTAATCTACATTATTATGCTTGATGACTTATTATAAGTTTATATTTTATCAATCAAAAAAAATTTAATATAAATTTAATTTAAGGTAAGAAATTTTTATTTTCTTCAACAATAATTATTTTATAAGATAAACTCTTCATGATATTAGTCTTACGAACTATTTAACTTGCGAAGAGTTTGAAGCCAAGCACAAATATTTTACCGCCTTGAAAAGTTTTTCCCGCCTGCACGTTCTTCTAATCAATCCCGCTTCATTAAAGCATTCTTCTTATACTCTTGGTTTTCTCCTACATGCTCACCAAGCATGCACTTCTATCGATCGAGCTCGTCTCTATTTAGGTGAACCCTTCTTTTTCAAAAAATCAACTAATATAATGATCCCTCTCTAATACAAAACCATTTCCGACTATTCACTCAAATTCATTCACAGGTCTCTGCATCACATTTGTAGTTGAAATTGCAATTATTAAATACAATTCTATCAACTCCAATCAGCAAAATTGGATAATGTCCAAAGTATGGATGGTCAGATCTTCATTCCTAGTTACTGCCTCTACTCTCATTCTCCATTCCATCTTTACTTATAGGTAGCACCCCTACATTCTTGAAGTTTGAGCCTTTTACTACTTCATGCCAAAACCATAATTCGATGCCGACTTATGGATTATGAGGTTTTTAAATTATCAATTGCAACTTCTACGGTGCCATGGAGCGTAACTCGCATGGAGCTAGCTTTCTAGCTTTCATTATGAGTTATTTCTCTTTGGTATATCATGGAGAAATTGTTGAAAGCTTTCCTTGTGATAGGGCGACGCATTTTGGGTCTGGCGAGAGCTAAACGAAATGAGCGATATTCATGGATCAAGAGGAATTACCCAAGATGTGGATATACCGCTGATCCTAACTACGCTTTGCCGTAAGAAGTCACCGAGAATTCCATCATGGCGACAAGCGTGTAAAGATACAATCTACCATGGAGTAGATTTTAAGCTACCGCCATGGGATTTCACCGAGCTTTGAACCGAAAGAGAATACGATGCGTGATTTGTATTTTACTGCTTTGGTTGTCATCAAGTTATTTAATTATAATATCTAAACTTAGGATTTGATTTTTGAGTTTTCGGTGATAATGTATGATTTTTCACGATTCTATTCTCGCTTTGACTGCATTCTTTGTATAAGTTCTGATGTAAAATCATTTAGAGTGAGTGCCCTCGATAACCGAAAGAGTAGAAATGTTTCTTTTTATTTCACTCATGATATTATGATATTTATGCATATCTTTCTTTGATTATCTAAGCTCATTCTTCTTTCCATAAATGATGTTGTAGGTACGCTTACATTAGTCATCATCATTATTGTGGTATTGTCCTTTCTCCGTCCGAAATTTTATTGCCATTATTCAAAGTTATAATTTTGAAAAGATGGTTTATAACATTTTAAAATATCAGAAACTATATCCCTCTCTAGCTTTGTAAATTCATAGAAAGGCTCCAAGAAATTTGAATATTGTTTGTTTAGTTTGTTTCACTTTGGCTTACAGATTGGTACTGTAATATCTGCTCATGGTTGCTGGATATATTTCTGGGTTTAGTTTGCTGGAAGTTTTGTGATGATCCCACCGAAGGTCGCTTCCAACCTTTTCTCGAGAGTCCGTGAGGGTCAATCTTTGAGTATTTCGTTTTGCCATTTCAGTGTATTCTGGTTATTACTCTGTAATGATTCTTTTCAATTGGAATGAATTGAGCTAAGGCTCTTAAAATTTTCCAAAAAAAAAAATATATATCCGATTTTTTATATATCGGGAATATACGAGATCGATGGATATGATCAGAGCGCAATTTTGAAAATAAATGAAGTAGGATTTGATAATTGATTTTGTATTCTCCAAAGTTTTAATAGGAGTCGGTATAAACTAAGGAAGAATAGATTCAATGCTGTTTACATAGAATAAATATTGAGATAAAGCAGTTATTAAAAAATAGATTCGGAATAAATATTGAGATAAAGCAATTATTAAAAAATATCATTTACAGAGATTTGCAATCAATCCAAATATTTAAATTCTGAAAAGATTCTTTTTCTTGGAGTGCACTACCCTAATCAGAGTTGTGCCAGAGATTATCCAACAATTATACTTCAACTAATACCTCCTCTCTCTCTTTTCTCACGATGGACTCTCATTTGGTAACATATTTTTTACATTTGTTTCTTTGTGAGATTGATCGAGGTGATTTTATGGTATGGTGGTGAGAATGAATGATGCATTCGCTTTGTTTGTCGGCTTGAGTCGATTTCCGATTTGGTTACGATCACTTGGCAGTGGTTTAATTGAGTTGGCTCCGAGTGTTGTAACGTCGAGTTGAGTTCTTACCGAAGTCCGTCGGATGAGATCTGGATTGTTGGATGGCGTCTTTTGAACTCAGTCGTTGGATGATAACACACGGATTGAGTGTTTCTTGAGCTGCTTGTCAGCCGTTGGATTGCCTTGATTTACGCTGAATTTGGTTGTGGATCATGCGGTTCTTAATGCTTCTAAGGTCGTAAGTGGATTACAGCGTTGTTTATGGTTTGATCTCTGGATTGAATCGGCGTGGATTGATAATGGCGTTCTTGGTCGTTGGATGAAGCTTTGAGAATAACTAACACCTTATCTTGCTTTGAATTGTTTTGTTTGTTCAGGTCGAGGAGCTCGAGAAGAAACGGGGAGAGCGGGCTGGGATCGGCGAAAGTTTCTCCGGTGGAATGCGGTGGTTTCCGGTGAGGAAAATCGAGAAGAACTTAGCAGGAAGAAGAGAAGAAAAGGGGGAAGACTGAAGAGCTAAGTTTTTTTCTATAAATTCTTGATCATCTTTCCTGTTTGGCTTTTGATCTCTATTTATAGTTTTCTGGTTGCTCTTCTAGAATGTTCATCTGTTAAGCCTCTTGTAACTAATTTAGGATCGTATTACATTGCTTCCTTCGTCTCTCGAAAAATGGGTTAGTGCTCGAGCTTATTGAGTTCTTGAAATTATCTGTGTTTCCTCTTTTACATTACAAAATAACTAAAAAGCATTATTTTGTTGGTGGTTTCTTAACTCTCGAGTTACGGTTCAATTTCTTGTCGTTAACTGAGGTTCTATCTTGATTTCTCTTGGCTTACATTTGTTCCCTTCCTTTTATAATAATAGAAAATTGTTTATATTGTTTATTGGGTTCTGGATTGATCTTCCCTTGTTTATGGTTAGCTTCTGCAGGATTTATTATATCTTGATTGTCTATCCTTTTGGTGGTGCCATCTTGGAATTGTAAATGTTGTTGCATTTGTAGTCCGTAGTTGATCCTTTGGCTCGGTGTTATTCTATACTGTTGTATTTGTAGTCTAATAAGCGTATTTGTTTTATGCTCATTTGTAATATTTTCTTCTCTGTTATCATCAGTGGTCTCTGTATATTGAGTTTATGAATCATTTGTGGCTGTATTTGGTGCTTTGAGGATTTGGGATCATATCATTACTCCCCTCCTCACACTGACCTTGTCCTCAAGGTCAAAAATCTAGAGATGCTTTCTGTATTTCTTTACTTGATATCCCAGAAGCTTCTGTGGTTAGAAATCCTTCTGTTTGCCTTGATATTTCTTTAATTTGTGGCTCTCCCGTTAGTACTTTTCTTTGATCTAAACTTTTAACAAACTTGATCTATCTGCCCATCTTGATTTGGTAATTTCTTGATTGTAGTGTAAAAGCGTAATACGTATTATCTAAGTCTTGGATTGAAGCTCTCTTCTATATTATCGGCCATTTGTTTCATGTTGTTTGTGAGCTTCCTGTGATTTAGATGGTTCTGTCCAACCTATTTGAAAATGAATCCTCCTTTGTATGTGGCTGTATTATGTGATACTGCTCTGTTTGTCCATCTTATTTGAGGTAAAAGGTTGTGCCGGTGACTTATTACTTATGGACTATCTTATTCTATATAATTGGGTTATATCGACATAAAATCTTAAAAGCTAAGTTAGTGGTTAGAACTATTTATCATGTGTATATCTATACTCTGATCTCATTTGCCTTGCATTGAAAGGTTGATAGTTGAAGTTTGCTTGCTTCTTCTTGAATCCATTGCCTTCTTGGTTGAGTATCATCGTGTAATTGATACTCTTGGTCCTCATTAGTTATCATGAAGGCAAATAATTTGGCTTGACATATATGCTGTGATATTTTTTCACAATTAAAAAAACAATCCTTTTTCTTCTTTCTTTCATTTGGGTAGGTGTTAGCCTCCTTGTTATTAGGCTTATTTGGATTCTTTGCTTTGTTGATTGGTGTTTGTAGAAGGAGGCAGTATGGGCTGTTGCTGTAATTAAGGTTGTTTTAGTGCTGGAGGTTGGTTGATCTTGTAGTTTCTTGGCATTGTTACATCATCAGCTAGCCTGTCCTCCATCAGTTTAGCTTGTAAAGGCTTCTTTGTAGGGAATTAATGGATATCTTACTTCCATATCTTGTCTTAAAGCATTCAAAACACTGTAAGAATTGGTGGAATACATCTCGATTTGTCAATTCCTCAAACTCATTATAAAATTGTATAGATTTGTTGTAATTTAGTAAGTTCACCTCTTAAATCTCTCTGATGGGTCAAATCTCGAATAAGTTGTTCTCTAAATTACGTCCATGAGTGTAGTGTTTATTAAGATGCATATATTGATACCATAAGTGCAGTCCATCCATGTAAACCGAGGAAATTATGAATTTCGATCCTCGTGGAGTTATATCTTGAAAAAATTTCTCTTTAAAGAGCCATCCTCAGGGTTTTCTCCATTAAATCAGGCATATCTATTTTAAGAGGTGTTGACATGGGTGTGTGTGTGTGTGTACGTTTGGAGAATAGGATTACGAATGGAATGCATACACGGATTTGAGGTTGTTTTTCCAATCTGTTTTCTATTGCGGTCGGTCTTTTGATATATCAATCTGTAGTGGTGAGGTCATTTGCTCTTTATTTTGTTTAATCGGTAACACATTCTTCAAGTATTTTGAAGTGTTTCTTCCTTCATTTAGTGTTGTAGGTGTGAATCAACGAGACCAATGATATATGGTAATTTAAATTATGGTGATGGTGAGAATGAGTGCATTACGCTTTAATTTGGGTCGGCTTGATGATTTCCACGATTTGGTTACGTCGGCTTGGCTTGAGTGGATTAATTGAGTTGGCTCAGAGTGAACCCCATTTGAGTTGAGAGTTGGGAGGGTTTTGGGTCTCGATCCGTTATTTAGCGCCCTTTGGATGGATCCAGTCACTTGGATTGAGTCTTGAAATGCTCATTGAGCGTCGGATTCCTTGAGTTCTTATCCTCCTTGGATTTGGTTGTGGATCATGCGGTTCTTGATGATGCTTTCGTAAGTGGATTACACGCATTGTTTCTGCGTGGTTTGATCTCTGGATTGAATCTGAGCCGTGGATTGATAATGGTGCGGCTGTTCTTGGTCGTTGGATGAAGCTTTGAGAATAACCTAACCTTATCTTGCTTTGAATTGTTTTGTTTCGACAGTTCGAGCCGTCGAGGAGCTCCAGAGAAGAACAGGGAGAGCGGCTGGGATCGGCGGAGAAACTGAAGTTTCTCCGGTGGAATGCGGTGGTTTCCGGTGAGGAAAACCGAGAAGAACTTGAGCAGGAAGAAGAGAAGAAAAGGGGAAGACTGAAGAGCTAAGTTTTTTAAATTCTAGATCATCTTTCCTTTGCTCTATTATAGTTTTAGTTGCTCTTAGAATGTTCATGTTAAGCCTCTTGTAACTAATTTAGGCGTCTTACATTTGCTTCCTTACGTCTCTCTGGAAAATGGGTGTTAGTGCTTTGCTTATTGAGTTCTTGAAATTATCTGTTTCCTCTTTTACATTTACAAAAATGAAAAATTGTTATTTTGTTGAGGTTTCTTGACTCTCGAGTTCGGTTCAATTTCTTGTCTTGTCGCAAGGTTCTATCTTGATTCTGCTTACATTTGTTCCCTTCCTTTATATAATATGGCTGTTTATATTGTTTATTGGGTTCTGATTTTGATCTTCCCACTTGTTTATGGTTACTTCTTTGCGGATTTATTATCTATCTTCGCCAGCTATCCTTTTGGTGGTGCCATCTTGGAATTGTAAATGCTGTTGCATTTGTAGTCACTGTAGTTGATCCTTTGGCTCTGGTGTTATTCTGTACCTGTTGTATTTGTAGTATGTAATAACTTTATTTGTTTTATGCTCCGATTTGTAATATTTTCTTCTCTGTTATCATCAGTGGTCTCTGTATATTGAGTTTATGAATCATTTGTGGCTGTATTTGGTGCTTTGAGGATTTGGGATCATATCAGAGATGGTGATTGCTCGGGCTCTACATCAACTGGAAAGTATGTCTATATCATGTATTTTTTGGAGCAATGATGATAACCAGTTTCTTATGGCTCAACCAGCCGCCAATGATCCTATGTCGGGCATGATTCTTATTTGCTGTTGTTTCTCGAGGGGCTTCTTATTTTTGCAGGTCATGTGTTGTCTTGGATGGAGCCTAACTTGGCTAAACCGGCCGACAATGCACCTGGAATTTGGCATATCATTTTTTGCAAGGACTATCTCTATTGTTGCTACAGTTGCGGTATCTCGTGGGTTTCTTATTATTAATACAGGTCACTGGTTGCCTTGGATGGAGCCTAACTTGGCTCAACAGGTTCTCAATGCACCTGAATATTGGCATTATACATTTTGCATGGCTACCTCTCTTGCTGCTTTTACTGCTGTACCTAGTGGGAAACTTATTTTGCGCAGGTCATTGGTTGCCCTGGAAGAAGCGTAACATGATTATTTTACCCTTGGCTGGACATTCTGAGCTCTCTACTTTGTTATTTTATTTTTTTCGCTCTTCTTTCCTTGTGCTACATAGTCTTTATCTTTTGACAGCTGATTACAGGATTTGTATACGGTTTTGCTGTTTGTGGGTTTTATCAACCCCTTTCTCTGTTATTTGTAATATTTGTTAGTAAATGAAATCTGGGCGAGGCTCTCAAAAAAAAAAAAAAAGTTAGTATCATGAAGGTTACTTTTAATGTGAAAGGTTGGATATATATATATATATATATATATATATATATATATATATATATATATATATATATATATATATATACATGTTTGGTGCTTGGTGCTCTAATCACTTTTAGATTAAATATAAGGGATTTTCAAGTGAAAGGATCATTATGCTCTACTTAGGATGTTGCTGAGTAGATTTGAAATGCTTATGAATTGCTTTTGATTTTTGAGCTTTAAGTGATAATTTATGATTTTTTCGCTGATTCTATTCTGTTTTGACGGTGCATTCTTTGTATAAGTTTTTGACAGAAAATCATTTAGGAGTGAGTGCCCTTGATAATACTGAAAGAGTAGAAATATTTCTTTTTTGTTACTCATGATATTACGATCTTTATGCATATCTTTCTTTGATTATCTAAGCTCATTCTTCTTGTCCATAAATGATGTTGTAGGTGGATGTTTACATTAGTCATCATCTATTTTGTGGTATTGTCCTTTCTCCCGCTTTCCTGAAATTTTATTGCCATTATTCTAAGTTATAATTTTGAAAAAGATGGTTTAGAATATTTTAAAAACATTGTGAAACTCTATCCCTCTCTAGCTTTGTAGATTCATAGAAAGGCTCCAAGAAATTTGGATATTGTTTGTTTAGTTTGTTTCACTTTAGCTTACATGATGATGTGAATACTCAACGTCCACATGTATATTTTAAAATAAATGATTCAATATTTAGTTTTCATTATTATGTTAACTGAGGTTTTGAATCTCCTGAAACTTTTACCTTGTATTACTAAGTTTTAGTTCTTCCCTCCTGCAGGCACAGTCGGTAGCAGTTGCAGAAATATGGTTGTGGGAAGTTGCATCATGGAAGGCAGTTGGTCGTTTGCAGTCTCATAGTTTAATAGTAACCAACGAAAATTGAATTTTCTCATGATGATTCTTTCCTCTTGTCATTTGAGGATCGCCAGCTTCTCCATCTCGTGATCGAAATCCGTACATATTTTCATTTCCTTCATTAGTCGGAAGAAATGGCTTGCCTTCCATCTATTCCATTTCGAAGTTACCTTGATCGAGGTATCTGGATCAAACCACATTGCTTGGTTTGTCCATCTGCAGTGTATTTGGTAATTATGGCTTTTAAAAGAGAATAGAACATGATTGAATTATTTTGACAATGATGCACAAAAGATAAACTAGATTTTTCATGACAATATCGAACCTCTAACTTTTCAATTGCTACTTCTCATGAGAAGAAATTTTTTTATTCTAAGAGATAAAAAGTAATCCATCGACTAATCACAAAACAAGAGGCACACAAAAGAATAATATGGGCTTACTCATGGAACCCCTT
This sequence comes from Cymbidium sinense, assembly GCA_021442155.1. Taxonomy (NCBI): domain Eukaryota; kingdom Viridiplantae; phylum Streptophyta; class Magnoliopsida; order Asparagales; family Orchidaceae; genus Cymbidium; species Cymbidium sinense. The sequence goes on along the minus strand of CM038220.1, from coordinate 117,059,373 downwards.
CTGCCACCAATTTGCAACTTGATCAAGGGACAAGTCTGTCAAGATCTGGGCTATCGATAGCTCTAACCTCTTCTGTAAACCAGCTTACAACCTTGCCAATCTTCAAGGACAAGATTACTTATCTTGGCTTGGTGGTGATCGGTCCTCTCAACACCGGAATCGGCATGGGCGATGGCGATTGAACTATATGGAATGTTTAGGTGGGTCAATCCATGCCACTTAATATGCGGTGATGCGATTGATTACCATTTTGGCTTGGAGGTCTGATGATATGTGGGATTCAAAAAACCATGCTTGCTTCTTGTGGAGAGATAGTGTTAGGGTGTTTGAAGTGTGAGTAAATTGATTGTTTTTTTGGGGGGGGGGGGTTTAAAAGATGATTGCTTGGTTGGAGAATATATAGGTTTTGAACATTTGTGCTATGTTTGTTTCTTTGTAATGTTAGTATGTTGTCTGCTTTGTACATAATATCGAGCTGTTGTTGTAATATATACCCATAATTATTGATTTTTGTTGAAGACTTCTTCATAGGTTCAGGGCTCTTTTATTTTTGCTCGCATTACCGCATCTTCATTGTTTATTGTAATCAAATTTTTTTATCATGATATATTTTAATTCCGTTTAATTTATTCTAAGATAAATGTAATATAAATTATTTTATAACTCATATATTATTTTTTATTTTAAAAAATAATTAATGATATATTTTTTTATTAAAATTTAATTGGATTATCTTTACCTAATTAAAAGTTTTCATTGGGGATTACCGCATGCTCCTGTCATGCTTTCCCATTTCTTTTAATTCCTTAAATGAATTTAAAATATAGGCCGGCTCTAGCTAGGCTAGATTTTTGAATTGAGTAAAGATTTGAGTCTAATATTTTAAAATATGTGCACAAATATCAAGCCTATAATAAGTTTGAGCTAAGCAAGAGCCTACTTAAGGCTAAGTTCGCTTGGCTGGATCAGTCGGCATAAGCTTGGGAGGTCAAATTTCTCCTATTGTACTAGAAATAAAAGAGAGTTTTCTTAGAATTATTATTCTTATGTATATATATATATATATATTAGAATATTGCATATAATATATGTATAAGAATTTGAATCCAAGATTTTTTGATTGAGATCATTTACACTAAATAACCAAATATTTTTATATATTCAACAAATTTGACTTTTTTAATTACTAAAGAACTTTTTTATGTGTAAACTTGATTATTTCATAAATATTGCTTAATAATGTATAATTTCTGATTTAATATTATTTTTATATAATTTCCTAATATAATTAATTTTCATTTTTTGTGAGAAGACAACATAATATTGAAATTGGTTTCATCGTATTGTTCATAGACTCATAGGGAAAATACATTTACTTGTTTATGGTTATATCCTTACTTATCCATCCAAAATTTAAAATTAAAATTTGTGAAAATTCGCCACCGACCTCTTTGATGAAAAGAGTAGTTTAAAGTATCGATGTAATTTTCAGAAGGCATATGAGATAGTAGATAAGACACTACCCAGAGATTTCGTCCTCATTTGGTGAAGACTTTAGATCTGTTCTAGGTTTCACATAGCATAGTTAATTACTCTCAATAAGTGAGAGAACTTTCGATTAAAATTTGGTCGTTAAATCTGCATAATATAGTAATGCGTGAGTTTAATTTAAGATATGAAATTTATCATTTAAACTTGGGATGGTTGGGGAATGATGGCGTGCCGTCTAGATCCCATTGTTCGATTCAGGGGCGGTTGTGGTCCTAGTCGGAGGAGGTAGTCATTTCACCAGATCTCATAACACATGAGTTACATCGTCCAAGAAATCATTGTAGACTTGGGGTAGTGTTTGACTAAGGAGACAATTTTAAGTATAATACGACTAAGAGGATTAGCATTAAAAATAGAGAAATCATCACAACTACAATAATCTCAAAAAAAGAAAAGAAAAAAAAAGAAATAATTATCGTGGTAAATTATTGCATAAATATGAAAAAAAGTTCATCTCTATCATCATAGTAATGCTTAATCTCATTTTTATTATCCATTCTCTTGATCTTATTATAGCTCTTTAAGCAAGCTATTTAGAGAATCTTGCTTTTATTGATCAACTGGAGGTTATACGTATAAAGCATTAGCTCTATGATGGAGAATAATAACAAAAGTCTTTGAATAAGGTAAATTTGAGATAATTCAACAACAATAGCAAGCCTTTATCTCACTAAGTGGGGTCGACTACATAAATCATTCGTCTTCATTGTGTCATATTATGTGTCAAATTCTCATTTAATTCAAATATCCTAAGTTCATTTTTTATACATCTTAACCAAGTCTTTTTAGGTCTACCTCTACCTTTCTTATCATAAGGCAAATTTAATGCATCTACTCTCCTAACCGCGTCATTGGACGGTCAACGCTTTATGTGGCCAAACCATCTAAGGCGACTCTCTTTAATCTAAATACACTAGATAGTTATATTTTGGTGTATTTGATTTGAGCGAATTTCAAATACACTAGCTAATGTAAAGTGCTGCGATCATCATCGAATTTCAAAATATTTTATATTACATTTTTTTAATAAATAAAAAAATAAACTAATAAATTTATAAAATTCTCAATCAAATAACCTAAAGTAATTCAAATATATTATATTCTTTTTACATTGTATTCCTTTTTCAGGTAACCAAATAGTCCCGAAATTAAATTTGTTTGCATAAGTGAAAATTCTTTTCTCGATTAGTATTTTTTGTCATTTAAATTAAATAAATAGTTGAATTTCAAAAGATAAACCAACAGCGCCATGATTGAATGGATTTAAATTCAGATAAATTTAATGGTTTCTTATGAGGTATGATTAGATGTTTTTTAGATAATTATAATATTTAAATAATAACTTGATATATTAAATGTGAAATGTTAAGTTTAACATTATTTTACTTTAAAATAGGATGAACTTTAAAAATATTAAAAAAAGTTATGATTTGCATTCTTATCATTTCTCTAAGCCATTAAATAATTAATAACTGTATGTGAGTAAATTTGCCATTATTTAGCGATGACATTAAAATAAATTTTAAATATTATTTATAAAATTATTATTTAAAAATTAAATTATTGTTATCATCTATTTAATGATATTGTAACATCTAAATATTAAAAATATGTAAAATCTGTTTTTTTTTTCTTTATTTATTTTTAAAACATCCCATCATATTTTTCAGATTTTAAGATATTATATTATATAATAATGTTAATTTTATGTATATATATATATATATATATATATATATATATATATATATATATAACTAAATACTTCACTTTTTATGTACTTAATTTAAATATTAGTGAATTAAATGAAAATTTAACACATAATATGACACAATGGAGACGAAGGATTCATGTAGCTGACCCCACTTAGTAGGATAATGGCTTCTTGTTGTTGTTGTTGTTGTAAACTCCAAATTATTAGGGAATTGTAGATATTTGATTGTCCCCTAAATTTTTAAGTTTTAAAGTCAACCCCTAATGTTTAAGAGATATAATGATTGTCATGACTGCCTTTCTTCATTTATCAATTTCAAGTCTTAATATACTAGCCTCAATGAAAAATAGTATATCCCTAGCACATCAAATCACTTCGCAACTCTTAAAGTTACTTAGTTTTCCCTCACTTTATAAAAGAATCTATCTTCACCACCTTAACTCATTTATTAATTTCATTTTATTTAGCTACCCCACCTTTATATTTAACAGGATCATCGTGACCACCTCTCCCCTAACTTGATCAAAATAATATGTCAGTTTATCTTGCTTCTCTTGGGTGATTGAAGATTATCTTTGTCCTCATGTTTAATAGAAAGATTATCTTGATCGCCTTTAGATGCTTTCTAACATTAGGTTGGTCATTTTAACACTGTATTTAAAAGAAAGACTTCTATTCACTTTTAATCATTGATTGACTCATGGTCATTCAATCCATCACTTATATTGAAATGAAATATTATCATAATTGTTACATATCATATATGTACATACCAATTCTAGACCATTTAGTCAATCCCATCTATTTATTTTTTAAAAAAGTAATTTGTCTCTTTTTTTAATCAACTTATCTCTAATTGTTTATCGACTTGGTTAGTCCACCTTTAAAAGAAGGCTATTCTAAGCCACTAATCACTTGCGACTTTATGTCATTTATTTTACCTTCTCAATTCTAAAGAAAATTTATCATGATTTTTCCTTAATTTTTTGCATTACTCGAGGCTTTTAGTACTCTCCTTATATTAAAATGTGGTAGGATTGTCGTTCACCTCAATCACCCACCAAATCAAGATTATTTAATGCATTCCTCAATTAATGAGTGAATAATATTTTGACATTCTCCAATTGACTTCTAACTTCAAGTCATTTGTCCACCCTTTCATACCATAAAAGTAATAATCTTTTATAAGCCTCAAAACTTAATAATATATTGATTGTAGCAAACATTCTTTATAAATAGTAGTAATTTTTATATAGTACATGACTTAATGATTCATATATGTTAACTATTAGAGATTCATGTCAATTAATTCAAGATATTCAAGATGAAGCATTTGATGGATCAAAAACGTAAATGATAATTTTAAGCATTTATTTAAATTTTTAGAAATAATTTATTTAGTGAAGCTTAAAACTAACTTTATATAAACATGTATAGCCTAATTCAAAAAGTAATAAATAATAAATAAATAAAAAATCAAATCATAGTTTAAAATTTTAAAAATCACTTTTTGATCATCATAAGATCATAACATTTTGATATAGTATGTCATGGTGCCTCCAAAGCTATAAAGTTAAGAATTGTCTTATACATTTATTATAATAGCTAATTTACTAATATGCTTCTCTCATCTTATTTGTTAATTTCTATCTTGATCTCAATAATTTATCAAATTCATTTTAGATGTCAATAAAATTTAAAAAGTATAAAATAGTGATACACTGTAAATCCATTTTTAATATACAATAAAACAATTAATGTAATTATTAATCAATTTTTTGTTTTAAAATAAATAAAATATATTATAATCTATGAAAGAGAATATATATATATATATATATATATATATATATATATATATATATATATATATATATATATATATATATCACATATTATATATATTTATATATGATAATACTTCAATTTTCAATATCATATAAAAATATCATCATCATTTATTTTTAAAAGTTAAGAGGTTTTTGGGATCAATTTTGTTGTGTTTTTTATTTTTATTTTTATGTTATTTTTAATAATATGTTTATTTGATATATTTTTTTATGTTCTTTTATTTTTTATTTTTAAATATAAATAACATTATTTTCAAAAATATTCAAAATATCTAAAATGAAAAATTATCATCAAATATATTTTAATTTGAAACAAAACATAAAGATAATCAAATATATATATAAATAAAAAAAGTAAGTCCAAATAATTTTTAAATGTATCATTTTTTTAACTATAAGTCAGCATTAGATAAGTATGCAACTGTTCAAAAGTTTAATGAGCGCTCGCATGGAATCGAAAGGAAAGTAAATTTAGAGAAAGAGACAACAAGCCCACGACAGTGTGTGTGTGTGTGTGTGTGTGTGTGTGTGTGTGTGTATTGTGTGCGTGTGTGTATCATCATGACCGAATTCTGTCGTTTAGTGAAGATGACAATTTCATATTCAAAGGGAGAATATGAAGGGATTTTGGGTTTGATTTTTGAACTAAGTTTTGATTATTTGATTGAAGTTTAGATTTATATGTGAGCTCATGATTGTAGGGTTGACTGAACCATGAGAAAAAAAATCAAGAGTTTGACTTGATTTGAAGTTGATTTGGCTAAGTTCAAGATTTTGACTTAATTGGCTTAGGTTCGATTTTGAGTGGATTTGAGTTTGATTTTTGAAATTGATTTTGATTGTTTGAATTTATATTTCATTTATATATGTGAATATAAATGAGAATATAAATTGATCATAGAAAATTTCAATGATTTGAAGTAGTTTAGTCATGATTTGTCTAAGTCCATTAAGAAGGATTTAAAGGACTTAGAAAATTTTAGTTTGGAGTTTGAATTTTTGAATCTGGTTTGATTGATTTAAATATTTATTTTATTTATATATGTGAATATAAATGAGGAAATAAATTAATGATGAGAAAATCCCATAAATTTGAGATGGTTTGATCAAGGTTTAGGAAAATTTAATTAATTGATGGAAAATTAATGACTTAAGGAGAGTTTAAATGGAGAATTTTAATTTTTTGATTTGCTTTAATTAATTTATATTTATATTTTATTTATATATGTGAATATAAATGAGAATATAAATGAGTTTTGAGAAAATCCTTTGAGTTTGATCAAGATTTAGGCTAAGTCCATTAATGAAAAGTTAAGGGATTTAAGAAATTTTAAATTGAGCATTTAATTTGAGAATTTGATTTGATTTATTTATATTTATATTTATATTTCATTTATATATGTGAATATAAATGAGAATATAAATGAGTTTTGAGAAAATCATGAGTTGATTTGATAATGATTTAGGCTAAGTCCATTAATGAAAAATTAAGGGATTTTAGGAAATTTCATGAATTTATTTGAAATTTTGAGTTTAGTTTGATTGGTTTGAATTTATATTTCATTTATATATGATAATATAAATGAGAATATAAAAGAATTATGAGAAATCTCAAATATTTTAATATGTTTGAGTCATGATTTTGGTTAAGTTCTTAAGAAATGACTAAAGACTTAGGAAAATTTGAACTTGAATTTTGATGAATTTTGATCAGGTTTCAATCATGGATTTCAATCATGAATTTCAATCATATGAAATTGATTTGAGTTTGGATAAAATCAAATAAAATTGATTTGGTGTTTAACTTGAATGATGGAGAGTGAAGAATGGTTTAAAATAGGAAGTTTTCCCAACACCCAAGGCATGACCTATTCTATGGCTAATTCTTCTAAGTCTTCTAGGCTGGGTTGAGTGTCCACCTAATCACTAAATGTATCTTAAGACTAAGGATCTCTCTAGAAGAAATCTTGTAAGATGGAGGTGTTGAGCTCATTCTAAAATAAGGTCAATCCCATGCTTTGAGTCAAAATGATTGTCCAAAAATAAAAATAAAATAAAAATTGCATTACATTTAGGTCATTTGAAGCATGTCCATTTACATGATCTCTTCTTTAGGGAGGAGGTTAAGGACTTACTCTCTTTCTAAACAATAACTTCTATCTTGCATAAGCATAAATACTTGCCATGTGTTTAAAATCATAGGAGGTGTTAGTTGGAGTACAGTATTATAAGAGATGATTGGTTTGTCCTTTCTTATGATGGCAAACTAATTATCCATTTTTTACCTTATTTAGGTTGTACTTTTTCCTGCTCCTTAGGTTTGATTGCTTTTCCCTCTTTATGGGTTATAAGCATAATTCCTCATCTCTCTGGCATTTCTTTAATCTTGTGTTAAGGAATCTTAAGTCCTAAATTTCTAATGAAAAATGTAACGCAAACAAATTAAATCAATTTCAAAAATGTAAAGCCCAACTATAGAATAGTTTGAGGTGCTCGCTAGGTTTCTTAGCATCGTGAGCGTCTCTTACTTATTTCCCATTTGTTGCTTTGATAATAACTCCCTCTTTTGATCAATCTCATTTAATCTTCAAACATAAACCAATCGATTGATTGTTCTTTCTATTGAAATCTTCAAAAACAACGATCATTTGCCTTGTCGAGAGTTTTCTTGAATCTCCATTTCTTAGGATATAATTAACTATGGGGCTTGCTCTTATAGAACTTGACAAACGATTTAAAATAAATTTACTTCACTTTTCATGTTAAGCGGAAAGAATCTACATATGCAAACCCATCATCCTTAGGAGTCCTTGTGAGTCCATTAAAGGGTAGTGACTTCTATCTTTCGAGATAGTACATTATTTTCTTGTTGACATACTCGATCACTTGAATAAGTACATCCTTGTGGCATCCTAAAAATATGAATTTCTATGTCTTGTCTTTCTTTTCTCACCATAGATTTGAAAGGAGACTCCTATAGGATTTTTTTTTTCAAACAGACAATATCCTTTTTTTCAATATTGTGTTTGTACCACTCATACCATATATTTTTATTAATTTTAATTTGTTTTTCTTGTTCATATTGACTAACTCTTTCATGTTATGTTATTAATTTTGGCCATCAACCGACTTTAGTACTCTCTTGTGTTTATGTTATTGTTTTTTTATAAGATTTTATTGTGTTGTTGACTATTAATATGTTAGAGTTTCTTGGTGATAAGCAATATTATAAGTCAATAAGGCATATTTTGTTTTCTTATTTATGGATAGTTTTTTTATATATTGGTTTAGAAACCATTGAGCTTAATGCTTGTTATAATGAGCATCAAATTTAATTTAGTTGATAAACGCATGATTTTGAAAATTTAGTTCCTCGATGTGTGTTTTAATATAAATATTTATATGTTATTTATAAAGGAGATATATCTATGAATCTATATTGAAAGAACTTAATCTAGTTATTATGTAATTGAAATTTTTTGGGGCTTATTGCATGACACATCATCTTCTTCAAATCAAGTTCAAGTGATGTTTATTTTGGTTAAAGAAGAGCATATGGTTTTAGGTTTTAAGTAATGCAAATGCAAAATCTTTGTGTAGGGGAATTTGCAAAATTTCAAAATGTTCATTTTTTAATGAATTTAGAATTTACAAATTGAGTGAATTCAAAATATTAGGATTCCACAACCTGTGTCTTGCCAAACTTTGACCATATTATCGTTTGTTCAAACTTTGTGCCATCACATCCACTTGCATGTCCTTGACCTCTATGCCTCTGCACATCCGCATCTTTGACCCCAATCTCTTGTTGTCCTAAAGGACCACAACCTACATAATCTTTGATCACATCCCTAGCTTGACTTTGATGCTGCTTGTGCCACCACACCTTTGTGCCACCACATCATCACGATACATGAGCATTGTCCTAGCCAACCATGTTGTCGCTGAGCATTGTCCTCACTGTGTTATAATGTATTTTATTTTTAGCCAACTAAACACAAAAAATGATTTTGAGTATTTGTATTTCAACTAACCAAATAACTTTTTTTAAAAAATACAATTTGTTAATTTATATTGCATTTGAAATAGAGATGCTTCTTAAATACTTGCAATCAAACAATTCATCAATTTGTTAGATTTATGCTTAGTCGAAACCCTTAGGAGTGGAATTCCTTGTTTGTTATTTATACATTTTGTCATAGATATTTGGCTTACTATCTCACAAGCTGTTAGTATTTGTCAAATTTTTTTTATTTTGGAATTCCATTAGGTTTTTTCTTTTGTATTAACTTTGAGGATCAATTATCATATTTATTTAGTAGCTCAAACAATTTCAAAATGAGTATTTTTTTTAGTTTAGAATATGAATCTTAATTTAAGGATCCATCTTTTAATAAGCCTTGAATTTAGGCCTTTTTCATTGGATTTACTCAAGCTATTAATCCTAATTCAATTTAAGAGACATTTTGTTGGTGGCCTTTAAGAAGAGATTGGTCTACTAATAGTTCGCCGGTCTTCTAGTTAGGTTAGTTTGGATACATACTTTTAAATGATTTTAATAGAAGTTTATTCTCATGGGTTTGTGTTAATAATATAATTTGTGTCATTTTTTTAAGGAAAGAAATCTATCTATATATTCATTAGAGGCCCATACATATATATGTATATAGGTGGACACTATGTTAGTTATAGATCTATGGTATACTCAAGGCTAAATATAGATATTAAATCTACATTAAATCTAGAGAAATTCATCATAGTTTCATTCGTTGAAATTGGTGCTTATAACTTATGAGTTAGAAATTAAGGAATATACTATTGAGTTAAGGCCTTTGGCATGCAATTTGTAGCTTGCTTTGTTAAGATTGATTGTTTAAGGCTTGCTAATTATAACTTTGTGGCTTGCTTTTAGTTAATTGTTTTTATTTTGCCACTCCATAAGACATAAACATCATTAACAATAAAAAATGTTGGCCAAATCGATCAAAAACTTTTGATGCTTGCTTTTGATATTACCTAAGTGCCTCTTCTCTTGTACCCTCTCCACTCATGTATAATGCTGGTCACCGCAGCTACCATCATTACTTATGAGATTCTTACTTTGATATTAAATAATTGAAGTAATAGGGAAAACTAACAATGTTAAACTTATTTTAAATTATTGTCATTTGTTGTTACATTGATATCTTATTTTACTATGTTGTTTATATATAACTTCTTACTTCAAGGTTTGATATCAAAATATTAATATGTTACTTGATAATTATACGATTTATATAAAAATTAATGGAAAGATATTAGAAAAATATAATGGAGTTGTATTAATTAAAAGAATAAAAAAATAGTATTGCGTATTAAAATATTTTTAAAACAAATGCTAATTATTAATAAATAAAAAATGAACTAAGTGAAAATTTTATCAAAGTAATAATTTAATTAAAAACAGTAGCGAGAGAAAAAAAAAAGGAAAAATTGTCTATTAAATACGAATTAAATTTTATTGAATATTTACAAAATTTGAGAATTTTAATAATTTTAAAACATTGGTCACTTGTCCCTCTTTGAGTCTTTGTTACATCAGCATAATTCATATCTGTGATTCATATCTGTGATGCATATATGATTTATTTGTAAAATTAAAATCAAAATAATTTTATATAATAATTTTGAAGAAATATAGCACCTATGGAACCATAGGTGCAATCCTTCAATGGACTATTTGGCGACACAATAATATCAATTACATTCATACCAGTGCAAGAGCTGCACTTCATGCTATATCAAATACAAAAAATTTCCAATCATGATATTTTCATTCTTCTGTTCAATCATCTTCAATTTTTTATTCTCTTTTGCAGGCATTAACCATTCAAGAAACAAAGTTGGTTTACCATGTGGCATAGAGGAAAATCATGGAGATGTTGAAAGTATAAACCACATATCTGTAAGTTAGCATTATCCTCATCCTAGAAGCAGATATCAGCCAATTTACATGGGTGAGGAAAAAAGCCTTAAAGTTTACAAATTAGCATTTCAATTTCCACTCTTATGCAGACTCTCAATATCAGTTATCCAGCAGAGAATTGCAACTTAACTGTTATTTTGGCCTATTTGTTTTAGGATACTGAAGCTGAGGGAGATAGTTTCAACGAACTGAGGAAGAAAGTGATGCCAAGAGCACATCACTCAAGGAGGGAATTTAGTTAAAAAAAATTGAATGGATAAAAGCTGAGTTGGGAATTGGAACCAATGCTGAGAAGAATCACAAGGAAGCAACTAAGAGTGCTGTAGTTTTCTCTGAAAATAGTTTAAATTCTTCTCCAAGTTTGATATTACAGCAGTCTGATTATCTCAATATACCGTATATGCTTTCACCTGACTTAGACCTCGGTGAATTTATGTTAGGCTACTGCAACAATGGCTTATATTGGGAAAGAAAACATTTTGAATTTGAAAATAAGACTGGTCTGCATCCTTCACCTGAAAGCGATGGCGATCCAGAAAAGAGTGAACATGACAGTGTATCTGTGACTATTCTTCAGAAGGCCATTGTTGATTTAACTGAGGCCTTTCTAAGAGAGAACTCTAACAACTCATGCGAGAACAAAGAGTTTCATCAACCAAAAGGCATCGTCAATGTGTTAGAAACGCTGAATTCAAACAAGCAGCTATTCCTCAAGCTTCTTCAAGATCCGAATTCACCTGTCCGAAAGCATATCCAGGAACTTCAGAATGTTCACTTCAGTAAATCTTTTATACCCATCCAAAATCAAGTGTTAGGGGAACTCCCTGGATCAAAGAAGCTTCAGAAACAAAGCAGTTCTTACTTATTTAGGAAATAAGATAGATTAACAGTAGTCAGCCAATCAAATGAAAAGAGATGATGTTAAAGGCCCAAGCACAATTGTTGTTTTGAAGTCTAATAAGGTGAGGAATCAAAATCTTTCAAATACAGCAACTTCAATGGCTTCTATTCGATCACATTGTAATCTTGAAAAAGAGGAAGGTGGAGAAAGGCCTTCGTCTCATTTTTCACTCAAAGAATTCAGGAAGAGGTTCAGAAATGTAATTGGAACAAGTAAAAAGGAGAAGCACCGAATTGCCATCGATGGCATTATGCATAAGATCCCATATGGTAAACAGATATCCAGAAAGAATGAAACTTCTTGCCGTAGTGAGTGGAGAAAAGAGATCAGATACCGAAGATATTCAGCAGAAAGTTGAATTTTCAATTGCTTCAAAAACAGCTGGTCGCAAGAAATTGAGCAAAAATGCTGCTTCTAGACTGCTCTACACAGAAGCTGCTTTCTGTGATGAAGCCAGGAAAAATCTTGCTGAGTTTCTTCGGAATGGCAGTGAAAATGAATCAGTCTTCTATTCAGTATCAAAATCCTTGGGTAGAATACTTTCTTTTCCCGGATTTGACCACTTGTCTCCAAGACATAAATTGGCTAGAGAGAAGGATGCCGTGTCTCTTCAGGAACATACTTCTTTAGTACCATATCACTCGAACAACAAAAAAATACTGTAGAGTATTTGGATCTTTTGAGGAATAAGGAGAGCTTCCCCAGCACTGATAAGATCCAGGAAGCTGAAAATGGTATTTTTAAACTCTGTAAACAGGTACTTTAAAATTCATTTTCTCTCCGTGTTTCTGTTTTGCTAGTTCTGAAATATTTACAAAAATAATAGAGATTGTGTGAGTTGATGACAAAGAATGCATTCAAATTGAAGAGGTTAGCCAATTAGAAGCACAATCTGCATGGATTATCAATGAAGATGATCTACCTAGTGGAACATTCAAGGAAGAAGAATCTTCCATGCTACTGGAGCCAGTGAGTTGATGATCAGTAAACAGCCGTTATATGCCTCACACTGCGAACTTGACTTTTCTCTATATAAAAACTTAATTTTTCATGAACCAAATAAAAAAAAAATCTGCCACTTGACTTATTCTCTATTAAACTTATGTTTTAACCTGACTTTAAATTCAGGTGAATAAACCATTGCTCGTATATTTATTTAAATAGACAACAGAAAGCCAAGAAGAAGAATTCCGTTTGGTTCAGCTTTCGGTCGTCTTTGTTGGTTTCAGAAAAGCGGGTTTTTTGAAACACAGAAATGAAACTATAAGAAGAAGAAGAAGAAGAAGAAGAAGAAGAAGAAGAAGGAGAAGAGGGAGCCGAAGAAGAAGAATTTCGTTTGCTTCAGCTTTCGAGAAGAAGAAGAAGATATCAATCATATCGTTTAACTTGAACTTGGGTTCAAATCACTCAGTGAAGTCATGCATATAGCCACAATTACATAAAACATATTTCTAAAGAGCAATGAAAAAAAAACTCTTAGAACATCCATTGCACCAATTCATTGGCAAACAAAAACTCTGTATTTTAATCAATTACTGAAATCCTCATTGAAAAAAAAAAAATATCTATACAAGTTCATAGTACATTAACAAAACTAAGAAAATCAAGTAGAAATGTGACAATACAAAAGAAACCATTAGACCATTATCATCAATCCACAAACATTGCAACTCTATTTCACTAAACAATACACCCAGTAGATGTACATGTAAAAAACTGTATCAGTTTAGTAGAAGATAATGATGTATACGACAAAGTTCCACTAGATATCGGCAAGTATTTTTGACATCATTCCTTTAATCTGCAGCGAAAGAAAAATAAAATAAACTAAATAAGAAAACTTCCTATATTTTGAATTAGGCAGCCATTAAAATGAAAATGTTACCTGCTTAGAAGAAAGACCCAATTCTTTAAGATCATCAATCTGATTAATAAGAGATACAAACATAGTTTAGATTCTGATTAAAGAAGTTTTTATGATTTTCTTTTTATTACAACTACTATTAATTTACTTCCTTAAACGGTTTTGGAGTCTCTTCACGAAGTTCAATTATGTAGGTTGCTCTCTTCTCACCAATTCCCTACAAGAAAAAAATCATTTTTAATAAATAAGCCATACAAATATACACATTAATACATCAAATTATAAATAAAGTTTTTGGGCCAACCTTCAATTGCTTGAGCTCCTCCCTAAGAATAGAGTTCAAAGACAAACATGAAATCATTAGTTTCTTTTAAATTGATAAATAAAATAAAAAAGATGAGCACTTAATTTTGTCAAATTTTGTCCAACCAAAGCTAATTGATAAAAATCATATTGCACATTTAGTTAAGAGTAGCACCCAAGTAAAAAAGACACTATAATATGACATAAGCATTGCCTATATATTATACTTAACATGGGTCATACATATGGTATTGTCAATGAACAAAATAATTTGTATAAATAAAAAATAAAGCATGCCTCATCTTTAAACCCTAGTATAAATTAATATTCTTCAACTAAAGCAAGCTTTTTGCATGCCCATACATATCTTTCTACTTTTATGATATCTTATTTAGAGTCAAAATCATTAGTTCTCTTATGTGTACATGTTTGCATTCTTTCTTTCTTGATATTTTACAATAGAGTCAAGTTTTTTTTAACATTGTGGGCTCCAAAAATTCATGTCCGACCTCTCAATTAAATGTAGGGTTGTGCGTTTGGTTGATTTGGATGGATTGGATGATAAATTTTTAAAATCGATTGGTTTTGGATTCCTAAATATATTGAACCAAACCGACCAAATAAAATGCAAAACCAAACAAATTAAATAATAGAGGGGATGTCTAGTTCATTTTATTTCAATTCATTCAATTTTGTTGAGTATTCTAAGAATTTTAATGTGAAGGGGCTCTGTTTATAGTTTGGCATAAATTCCTTCAAGTTCTTTTGGACTTTCTTATATATATATATATATATATGTGTGTGTGTGTGTGTGTGTGTGTGTGTGTGTGTGTATATATATATATATATATATATATATATATAATATATATAATTACATCATACAAATATATTCAATCAAGTTTAAGGGTTCTGAGTTGTGCATTTTATACCTATCACGCAAATCGAAGCATATGGCACAAATCTTAAGGAGGGGGAGAGGTGGATGTTTGGGTTGAGAGGAGATGAGGGCTATTTGGAGGTGGTGATTGTTGTTGGGAAGTAGGACTAGCAATTGAGAGGGCTTCAGCCAAGTAAGGAGTGAGGCGAAACTCAGTAGGCAGTGGAAGTAGGATCAGCAGCAGTATACTTTAAAGTGGAGAGTAGTCCCAGCGAAAGCGAGTAAGCAAGTAAAGTAAGATATAATGCAGAAAGTAGAAATCCCAGTGAGTAGAAAAGGTCTATGAAGTTTAAGTAGTGCAGTGAGTTTAAGTAGTTTAGTGAGTTCACTCTACATTTTGATGGAGAGTAAAGTCGGCAACAGTGGAGAAGTAGGATATAAGAAGAGAGAGTTATGGCGAGTTGAGGGTAGGATCTAATGAGTGGCGAGTGGAGAGTAAGGTCTAGTGAGTATAGAGTAAAGTCTGGCGAGTGGAGAGTAGGGTATAGTGAGTGGTGAGTATACTCAGCAGTGGAAGTAGAATTCAGTAGAGTTCAAGGTAGAGTTTGGAGTCTAGAAGGGTCCAAGATTTGAGTGAAACTTATAAATAAACGGAGATAGAGTGTAAGGATAGTTGTCACATGGAGTGAGCCACATGGTAACCCATTATTAGTTGAGAAGGGCGATCGGGCATGGGAGTGGGATAAGCTATATGGCAACCTACCACTAGCTGACATGGACTAGGGCGGTTGATGGGACAAGTGTTAGTTGACTCGATTTGTGTGTCATTGCCTCGAAATAAGCGGACTTTCAACAAAATTCTTTACATGGCAACTCAAGTCAATATGAATGTCTATTCAAAGTGATTTCAATTTACGGGCCGACACGTTTGTTTTGTGATCATATGTCATTTTGATTGATTTTGATGATAATTTGATTATTTCAAGTGTGATTCACGTAATATCACATTCGTAGTCCGTCAATTTTGATGTGTTAGCACATTTCAACTTGTAGAATTCGTATTGAAGTCAAGAAACATGCAAGTATAAAAATAAGAAATTATCTCATCAAAGTAATATGAATAAAAGTAATAATGAGAAAAACAACCAAGAGGTAAATTTTGATTTAAAATATTTGTTCATCCAATAACATAGAAGTGATAACTTTTCATTAAAAGAAAGTAAATGTCTATCATAATTACTATAACTACACATTTACCTATTCAACTTAAAAGTAGGTTAAACAAAGGATGATAATACTCACTTGCTAGCACTATTTAAGAAATCCAAACATTCATCGACCAATGATTTCTGAATGACAAAAACAAAAATTTGAAATAAAAATATGCTTAAAAAAATCATGTAAAATGAAATCACTACAAACCATATTTGTGATCACCTTTAATATGGTACTTCTTGTTTTGAACTTTTCTTGTGGAGTAGTAAAACTCTCAACCATTAAATTGCAATCAAGCTTTGAACTTAATATTAATCTTGGAGTTTTAGGCTCCACACTATCTATTGTAAATTGCATACTACATGACCCATCTATCTTTGATGCACACTTGCTTATGGGTTGAGAGCTCAGAGTTTTAAATCTATTTGACATCTCTCTTAACAGTTCAGTTAAGGTTGGTGAACGTTTACCACTTTCAAAGCATGAATTATGCTGATCATTTTCCATGTGACAACCTAAAAAACAGTAAAAAAAAATGCATCATATTAGAATATACCAAAAACCAAATAGTTGGTCACATCTACATCTTATCTGCAGAAAAATATTTAGCATACCTTCCAGACCATTAGATAACTTCATGTCAATTGAAAGAGGACTATTGACACTTTGTTGAATATGATCAACTGGTATAGAGACATCCTTTGAAAATAAAGAAAAATTTTAATACATGTGCATAAATTTGAATAAGAGTTGTTCTCAAGACAATTTCCATATGAACATTTACATTATAGTTAAAAGGATCGATGTCCCAATAGATTTTGAAATTCAAAGATCATACCTTCTTTAGTTGGAAAGGATATCTTTCCTTGATCCTCTTCTTGATCCCAATTGATAAATTCCTTTATCATTGTTTTATCTAATGGATGAATTCCACCAATAGAAGAATTTGATGAAAATATCTTCTAGATTCTTTACTAGTACTTGTAGGTCATGCCTTGTCTATGACAAATTGGCATGAAAAGCTAAGCTAATCAGGAAAAGTTTGAGGGCATAAACTGGGACTCTGCCTTAATTGAACAAGTGCTAATCAAGAACCATTTGAAGTATTTACAGACTTCTGAACTAGAGAAAAAAAAGTTTGAGCTAACCAAACATGTTATCATCACAGCATTGTTTGTGCGGCATAAAAAATCTTGCAACAATCTAGTTAATTTTGTTTATCGGTATGGAATGTATGATTTGTCACGATTTATTGCACTCACAATATTGTGCAATGCATAGAGCGACTTGATAATTTTAATGCAGTCAGATAAAAGAGCTTTTCCATCAGTTCTCTTTCGAACTTCCTCGTATCCTGATTTCAACAAGAAAAATATGAGAAAAACTTAAAAATAAAACAAGTGGTTGAGGACTAAGTAATCTATATTTTTTCTTGCCAACTCCATGAAGTTTAGCTTTCCAATGTGAGAAACTTTTGATTCCTTATCAATTGAGGTAACATACATCAAGCCTATATGACTTTTGACTTTGACATCATTTTCAAGCTTCTGTGGAAGATTAAATTGCTTGCTTATGTGAAAATAGTAGGCCTCAAAATCTAAGAGTGATTTCACAGGGATCTGAAAAGGAATTTAAACAAAATTAAGCAAGTACTTAGGTAATAACTTTGATGTTCATACCACGGATAACTATTTTGTTGAAAATTTTGTTGTCACCTTAGAAAGCCCCTTTAGTTGAATTGCCTTTTTAGAATCTTCTAAAATCTGAACATCTCGCTCTTTACGATCCAAGAGATCATATATATGATCATTATAATTTTTATAACATGATATAGTCATGGAGCCACCCACTTCTTCAATAGAAGAGAAGATTTCACAAAATGCCATAATTGCAAGACCAGGAGTCTCCATAGATCCCTACTTATTTAATAAAAAGATAAAGCACATGAAATGTAGAAGCATTTATGCAAATACACAAGGTATATATATATATATATATATAGATGATCAAGATAAGTAATATAACAAACCAAAATCAATTGGGTTTTTCCACTTCCTTGAACACCATAAGCAATAACACATCAATTATCTCCATGAAGAATGCCCTCAAGGAGAGGCTTTACCTCATGGACAAAGAGTTTAATGGTGCTCTCATTTTGCTCATAGCAACCGTCTAATGTATAAATATCTTTGAGACTGTTAGGTCCATAAATGAAAAGAAAGTTCTATCAATGACATTACAAACAAGGTCCTTTTATAATTTTGATTGTTCTTGTTCAACTATTTTTGTTTGTTGTACACTACCGAAAAAAAATTCAATTTATGTAGAAAAGCATATTGATGTATCATCTAACAGAATAGATGCTATGACATTTGCCAAGCAAAAGACATCCTATATCATATTTTCAAGCCATTCAAACTAATCAAATTGTAAAAGGTTGCAACAAATAAAATGGGAAAAACAACAATTTTCACCGTAATTCCATTAGCCTAACGGTATCTTTAGTTTGTAGAACTAATTCAGTATTTACACTTTGTATCAGGTAAAATCATCTGACTAGTCTTTTTAGATTTTTCTTAAGTCTAGAATTCAGTTATATTTGGCCTAAATATTAGATTTAATCCTGCTATTAGATTTAAAGGTATAGGATTTAGTAAATACTCTTGCATCTCATACTAAAGATGTTGACTACCAAACAGATATTATTATTCAAATGTAAGATTTATGAAATCCATATTTATAAGATAAACTAAATCTTTCCTTAAATCCTACTTGCGCCTAAACAACCGCTAGATCAAGAAACCCTATCGTCAAACCATAGCACCGAAACTAAGTCAAAATTCACTACTTCATAGAACAAGAAAAGGTGATTTTGCCCCTTGACATAAACTAACTAAAACTCTTACCTCATTAACTATTACAAACAAAGATTTAGATAAGGACAGGATACCCATTCGCTTGATGATGCAAAATAATCGATGCATGGTTGTCCACTCTGGAAATAGTAATTTGAGGAGGATTCTCTGAGCTGTGCTTTTCTGATTCGGTGAAAGGCCTGATTTTGCAGACGATTGAACTCCCTTCTGTGGACTTAGGCTGAATTTCGTTGTTACCCGAGGTAACAAAACTCCATGGCTTGAGGAAGAATCACAAGTAGCCTGAGGTATTGCAGGGAGAAAGAAATTCTGCGTTTAGGTGATTGTGTGTGTGTGTGTGTGTGTGTGTGTGTGTGTGTGTGTGTGTGAGAGAGAGAGAGAGAGAGAGAGAGAGAGAAATGTCTGAGAAGAAAGTGATGGAATTGGCTTCTGGCTGTTGGGAATAAGCATGTTCTGCTCTGCTGGGAATTTGAATTCAAGGACTGTTTTTTTTTTTTTGGAAAAGGTTAAGAGCTTAGCTCAATTCATTCCAAGTATAAGAGAAACGGTTATAAAGGGAATAGAAAACAAATTAACTATAATTGAAAACACAAATCAACAAAATCAAAACCCTCCTAGACTCAGAAGAGAGCAGGTCGACACTACACGACCCAAACATCACTTAACATCAACAATTAACCCAGAAAACAAAAGGTTCTGCAATGGCAACCATTTCTGCTATCCAGGCGTCCATATAGTGAAGACAAAGCCCATATCCTGCGAAACCACCTAAATAGAAAGACGAGGTTGCAGAGAGGTCGCCAGGAAGAGAACCAACTGGAAAAGGACTAGTCAGCATCAAAAACTCGAGAGCTCTTTCATCATCGTCCAGGGAAATCCATAGAAGGGCAGCAATACTGAATCAAAAAGGGAGTAAAGTTTCAGAGATTCTCCAACCCTCCAGTAAGGCTCGAATTGAACCAAAGCCGTAGATTTGAATTTCCAAGTTTAAACCCAATCTGAGTTCTTATTGTAGATAGGAGCCCCGAGAGGGAGGACTCAACTTGCAAATGAAATCTCCTATTCCTCTCCTTCCAAATATGATAAACAGTCATAGCCGAAACCAGGCTACAAAATCTCCTAAGGACCTTAGATTCCAATGATGAGAAGGTACTCAACACTTGAGCCAGAGGCATATTTAAAAGGAGGGGCATTCAAAAAAAAGATGAGCATGATTTTCATGAACCTCTTTACATAGGCAGCAAATGGAAGTAGTTCCTAAGCCCTTAGCAGAGAGCAAATCAGTGGTTTTAAGTCCACCCAAAAAAGCCATCCAACAGAACAAAGCTTGGTTAATAGCCATACCTTTGAACCAAATATCCTCATGCCAGTTAACAATTGGTAAGTGATGGAATATAGAGTTTTTGATCAGATTTGATGTGAACTCCTTTTTCCCTTCTCAGAGAACAGAGTCACTTCCATTCGATATTATCACTTTGCTTATATGATTAAAGCAGTCAGGGAAAAGTTTTTCAAATCATCTGGGAGAAAGAAATTCTTGCGTTTAGGTGATTGTGTGAGAAATGTGTGATTGTGTGTGTGTGTGAGAGAGAGAGAGAGAGAGAGAGAGAGAGAGAGAGAGAGAGAGAGAAATGTCTGAGAAGAAAGTGATGGAATTGGCTTCTGGCTGCTGGGAATAAGCACGTTCTTCAGAATAGGTGACAAGCACGTTCTGCTGGGAATTTGAATTCAAGGACTGTTTCCCTGCCACCTGCAAAACAATAGCTGAGTCAAAGGCGTAGGCATCATCATGCCCCCACCAACATGACTGCATTATGACTGATGTTAAATAAAATTTTTACAGTATTTGGACAATCGCAATAAATAATTTTTTACCTAAATTAGTAAAGAAAATATTTAGTTTATATTTATTTATATGCATTTCATATTTTTTATTCTAATAAATAAATAAATTTATTTATTTATTTATATATAATGTATTTTTCTAACATATCTAAAAAAATTTAATTTTTACGTATTAATTTCTTATAATAAATTTAATCATAAATTTGACTTAATATAATACATATATAAATTTATTTATTTATTTATTTTTCCAATAGTTCTTTCATATTTATCTCTTTATTATTATCTATGATCATTCTAATTATTAATTTTAATAAAATTGGCATTCTCCTCTCTTGATTCACTTCTCAAGTATTCTTCTCCTCTAAATGCAAAATAAAAAAATAATAATAATATTACTATAATTTATTAATCAAATTTTATTCAATTTAAATAAACGAGTTAGGGTGAGACATGATTGATGTGTTATTATGATATGTCAAATTTTTTTTAAATAAATTTTTATATAATAATTTCTTTTTCTACCTATAATTTTTCATGTGAATTTATATATTTGTGTTTTATTTTATTATATATATATTATATATATATATATATATATATATATATATATATATATATATATTCTAATATTATTGTAAAAAAAACATTCTAAATATGTGGGAATACTTCTTGATATGACACTTAAATCCTACTAGTCAAAGCACGAATCTTGATGTCAAAAGCAAGTTGATCCTCAATTGAAACTAGTCGAGATCAAATACTTAAAATATCATTAAAAACTTTGGGATATCAGTTAAATCTCTAAATAGATGGAGTGTTTATAGTCAAATCGAGCGTCTTGACAAGCCGGATCTAAGAAGCCTAAGATCTCATAATTCTGACTTCATTTGAGCATTCAAATACTTAAAATACATCAAATGATCAAAGAAAGGATCATTGCCCGTTTGAAACCCAATATCAGTTTACCCCAATCCCATTATAGTTCTACCTGTTAAAGATGAAATCTTAGATCGAGATCCGGATCCACTCATAGCATAAAGAGCAAAGGCGGAATGTTGAATTGAGAAATAGGGTATGAATATTCTAATGTGGAACAATTGGGGGGATCCATTTATTAAGATCTAGATGCTATTGGGTAGCTAAGCATTTGGATCTACTACTCGGATAGCAAGTAATGAAAAAAAATTGGGGGTTATTCAACTAAATCAAAAAACAAAATTGGTAGAACTACAACTGATGAGTCAACTCTTTCAAATACTGCAACTTTTCTTATGCATTGAGCTATGCATGGACACCTATCGAGCTTCGTTTGACTCGGCCTTCCACTAGATATATAAATATAAAGAGAAAATAGATCATTGACTTTGTATAGTATATAGTTGAAAGGTTTTTATGGACAAAGGGTAAACCAAATCTAAAAGCACATCTTTCATGAGAGAGGAATGTTAAGAACAATAGGCAATGCACTCTATCAAAACATAGCCTTTTCTCATAACATAAACTAGAATGCCTCCTCGAAACTATAGGGATGTCGGCTAGGACTGGGTCAATTGGAATTGATTCAAATGCTTCTGCCTCTAACACTGATCCATTAAATACTGCTAAAACTCCCTTTGCTACTTCTAGGTCAACTCCAATTCTTCTACCTTCCTTGCTTCTGCACTACCTACCTCTGCCTAGGCCTTGATCATTGAAACGATGTAGAGATGGTGATGCCTTTGCCTCTACTTTCTCTATTCTTCACGTATGTAGCATGCTTATTCTTTTTTTTTGTCGTGTGTGGTAGTCATTAGCTTACTAATCTATAGAAGTGAAGCATACGAAGAAGTAGCAAATGATGATGTCATCTTGAGCTTTGACGAAATAGAATCTACGCCATCCTTCAATGGTTGAAAACCAATTTCAATGTGGCAGTGTAGCGTGGTGGATTACGGGGACGAAAGTCCTAGATCTTGCCACTCATCTAACATTGAAAGGCAGAGGAGTATTGTCAGAGCTCCCATTCAGTCTAGGCCTCCTCACCTATTGAAGAGATAGTAGCTACATAGGGAACATGAAGAGTACCTATGTAACCACGTAGGGAAAGATGGAAAAAGGATGACTGAGGACTGAAGGATCAAAATCTAAGATGACTGGCTAGCATTCAGGCCTTTCTCAAGAAGAAAGATAGCACTACTAGACATAGTCTATGAGAGTGTTTACAGCAAGTCCATTACAACTTCTTACAAGCCTGTCTAGGGTTTAAATCAACCACTTGGAATATATCAAAGCTACAGTATTCCCTCCATTTGATATCTTACAAGTGGACGGCGATGCTGCTCATTTAGCTTAGCTCATTATGATGACCAAAGGGAAGCTAGTGTTCTAACCTCAGGTATTTGAGAAGTGATTTTTCAAAATAACTTCAATCATGATGAATTACTCATTTGATATTTGTTCATTCTTTCTTTGTTCATTTATTTGTTTGTGTATTCCCTAATCTATTTTTTATACCAGATCATTGTAGTATATCTCATTTCATTAGTGACTACTTACGTTATTCATTTTGAAGTGAATAACTATTCCTCCACTAGGCCTTATCCTATATCATATATGATCCACTTGGTAGAATCAAACTCAAATTAGAATGAGAGTAGTTATAGAAAAGACCCACTTAGGAAACATTTAAGGGTAGAATAGGTTTAGAAGGGCAATGTCACTTGTAAAGATCTTTCTCTCTCTTGATGTTCCAAACCTTTGAATCATAAGAAATTTCCTCTTTGTCTTTGAAACTGATGCCTTTCAATCAAAAGTCGCTACAATGCACGGCTATTAGCTTCTTTCTTGACTTGACTTGAGGCATAGGCATAGAGATAACTTGATGTGAATGATATCTTTCCAACTCTCTGGTGAAGAACATGAACAATCCTCATCCTTCATGGTTGTCTTATGTTTTTCACTACCTTCCCCAGTTCACCTTGAAAAACACCGGCTGATTCAAAGATCATGTTTTCGCTTTCTTGATACACTTGGTTCATTTTAAAAACCACATCATCACTAATGTATGCCTTTCACCTTTCTTCTTTATGATGTGCTAGTTGTATTATATGATACTAAACTCTGTCTTTGAAAATCTAGTCTAGAATCTTCTTTCCTTGTAGAGAGCCACCACTCCCTTAGAAGTGAGTCTCTTTGGAGAAGACAAGAGCACACACTCTTAATGTGCTTCAACATCCAGGGTGCTCTCTATGTCAATACCATTTGAGTCTTTCATGAACTCAAAAGAATAAGAAGAGCATCTCTTCACTTCAATGATAAAAAATTCTTTCTTTCTTATTTGAAAGGGAAGCTTTCTTACATTTTCCATTTTGAGCTACCCAGGGCCCCAAAGTCGTGCTATAAACACTTCCAAATTACTCTTTTGTCACATCTGGTTAGTTACTGGTTCTTTTCTCATTAAATCCTGAAGTGTCGACTATTTCTATTTCCCAAAGATTTTCAAAATTCGAGCTTTATTAGTTTCTTTAGTTTATTAGTTTATTATTATTATTTAGTTATTAGTTTATTAGTTTTAATTAGTTATTTATTTAGTTAGTTATTATTAGTTATTAATTATTTAGTTTTTTTATTAGTTATTTTAGTTAGTTAGTTTTTTTTAGTTTTATTAGTTTTTAGTTATTTAGTTTATTAATATTAGTTATTATTAGTTATTATTTATTAGTTAGTTAGTTTATTAGTTATTTATTAATTATTAGTTATTAGTTTATTAGTTATTATTACTGTTTTTTTATTAGTTATTAATATATTATTAGTTATTATTGTTAATATTTTATTATTTATGTTTTATAGATGTTTTGGGTTTATTTTATTATTAGTTTTAATTATTTATTAGTTAGTTACGAGTTTAGTTTAGTTATTAGTTATAATTAATTTTTAGTTTACTAGTTATTTAGTTTATTAATTTATTTGTTTTTTATTTTAGTTATTATTAGTTATTAGTTATTAGTTTAGTTAGTTTAGTTATTTTATTATTAGTTATTATTAGTTATTATTAGTTATTATTTTATTAGTTTTAGTTATTAGTTTTTATTAGTTAACTATTTAGTTATTTTATTAGTTTAGCTAGTTTAGTTATTATTCTTATTTAATTTATTAGTTATTAGTTTATTAGTTTTAGTTTTAAATTATTAGTTAGTTATTCTTAGTTGTTAGTTTTATTTAGTTATTTAGTTATTATTAGTTAGTTATTATTAGTTTATTAGTTTATTTATTATTTATTTATTATTATTATTTTAGTTAGTTTTATTTAGTTATTAGTTTAGTTTTTTATTATAGTTATTATTAGTTTAGTTTTTTATTTTTTTTAGTTACTTATTATTAGTTTTATTATTATTTTATTATTTATTATTTATTAGTTTATTATTATTTTATTAATTATTAGTTAGTTATTTTATTAATTATTATTAGTTATTAGTTTATTTATTATGTAGTTATTATTAGTTTAGTTATTTAGTTATTTATTAGTTACTTTAGTTTATTAGTTAGTTATTGGTTTTAATTATTTAGTTATTTATTAGTTAGTTTAGTTTATTAGTTAGTTATTAGTTTAGTTATCTATTATTAGTTTTATTAGTTTTTATTAGTTATTTATTAGTTAGTTAGTTTCTTATTAGTTTATTTATTATTTATTTAGTTATTAGTTTAGTTATTATATATTTATTATTAGTTTATTAATTTTCTTAGTTTGTTATTAGTTTTAGCTAGTTAGTTAAGTTTTAGGTTTTTTAGTTATTAGTTATTATTAGTTTAGTTATTATTATTAGTAATTAGGTTTAGTTATTAGTTATTTAGTTATTAATAGTTATTAGTTATTATAAGTTATTAGTTTATTTTTATTAGTTAGTTATTAGTTTAGTTATTATTAGTTTAGTTTTATTAGTTTATTTATATAGTTTGAGTTATTATTTATTGGTTTTAGTTAATAGTTTAATTAAATATTAGTTATTAGTTTTTTAATTTTAGTTATTACTTTTATTATTGGTTTGGTTTGTATTAGTTATTATTAGTTAGTTTTTAGTTGGTTTAGTTAGTTGGTTATTAGTTTTAGTTATTTAGTTATATTTAGTTTTATTAGTTTTAGTTATGTTTTATTTTATTTAGTTAATAGTTAATTAGTTTATTGTATTATTAGTTATTAGGTTTTAGTTTAATTAGTTTAGTTTAGTTTTAGGTTTTAGTTTTAGTTACTTTAGTTTTTTTAGGTTATTAAGTTTATTAATTTTTTTATTAGTTAGTTATTAGTTTAGTTTAGTATTTTCATTAATTTTATTATTAGTTAGTTTATTTGTTTATTAGTTTAGTTTTTGTTAGTTTAGTTAATTTAGTTTAGTTTTAGTTTTTATTATTAATTTTAGTTATTAGTTATTTAATTTAGTTAGTTTTTATTTAGCTTAGTTATTATTTAGTTTTATTAGTTAGTTTAGTTAGTTATTAATTTAATTAGTTTATTTTATTAATTATTTAATTGATTAATTAATTAATTAATTATTATTAGTTATTAGGTTTTATTTATTATGTTTTAGTTTTATTAGTTTTATGATTAGTTATTAGTTATTTTTAGTTAGTTTTTAGTTAGTTTTTAGTTTTATTAGTTATTAGTTTATTAGTTATTAGGTTTATTAGTTATTATTATTATTAGTTTATTATTATTATTAGTTATTAGTTTTAGTTTTTAGTTTTATTAGTTTTAGTTATTAGTTAATTTAGTTTTTATTTTATTAGTTTTTTTTTAGTTATAGTTTAGTTAGTTGGTTAGTTATTATTATTTAGTTATTATTATTATTATTAGTTATTAGTTTTAGTAGTTAGTTTTTATTAGTTTTATTATTATTTTTTATTAGTTTTAATTTTATTAGTTACTAGTTATTAGTTTAGTTAGTTTATTGTTATTAGTTATTAGTTTATTAATATTATTAGTTTATTAATATTATATTTTGATATTTAGTTATTATTATAATTATTAGTTATTATTATTATTATTATTATTATTATTAGATTATTAGTTTTTGTTATTATTAGTTTTTTAGTTTAGTATTATTTTTTAGTTATTAGGTTTATTTTGTTTTATTATTTAGTTAGTTATATAGTTATAAGTTTATTTTTTTAGTTATTATTATTAGTTATTATTATTTTATTATTATTTATTTATAGTTATAGTTAGTTTATTAGTTATTAGTTATTATTTAGTTTAGTATTATAGTTATTAGTTAGTTTATTATTAGTTTTTTAGTTTATTTTAGTTATTATTATTTTTCTTAGTTATTATTAGTTATGATTATTATTAGTTTTACTTATTTTTAATTATTATTTATTAGCTTTAGTTATTAGTTATTATTACTTTTTATTAGTTTTTATTAATTTTTATTACTTTTATTAGTATTATATATAGGTTAGGTTTAGTTTATATTATTATTTTTAATAGTTATTATTTTATTAGTTATATTATTTTAGTTTATTATTATTTAGTTTTATTAGTTTTAGTTTATTAGTTTTAGTTAGGTTTATTATTTAGTTTATTAGTTAGTTTTATTAGTTTATTATTAGTTTAGTTTATTATTAGTTATATAGTTTATTTTATTAGTTATTAGCTTTGATTAGTTTTTAGTTATTTTTTAATTATTTAGTTATTAATAGTTATTTATTTATTTAGTTATTATTAGCAATATTTATTATTAGTTTATTAGTTATTAGTTTAGTTAGTTTAGTTAATTTTTTATTAGCTTTTTATTATTAGTTTATTATTATTATTATTAGGTTTTTAATTATTAGTTATTAGTCATTAGTTTGTTTAAGTTATTTTTTAGTTATTAGTTTATTATTTTAGTTATTAGTTATTAGTTATTTTATTATTAGTTTATTAGTTTATTAGTTTCATTATTTTTATTATTATTATTTGTTATTTTAGTTTTTATAGTTATTATTAGTTTTAGTTTTTAGTTTTAGTTATTAGTTATTAGTTTTATTAGTTAGTTTGTTTAGTTATTAGTTTTAGTTAGTTATTAGTTTATTATTAGTTTTTATTATTTTAGTAATTTTAAGATTTCATTTATTATTATTAGTTTTATTATTTACTTTTATTAATTTTATTAGTTATTAGGTTTTATTAGTTTTAGTTCATTATTAGTTTATTAATTATTAGTTATTGTTATTTATTAGTAGTTATTCATTTTATTAGATTTTTAGTTTTATTAGTTATTTATTAGGTTCAGTTTTAGTTTTATTAGTATATTATTATTATTATTATTAGTTATTTATAATAAGTTTATTTAGTTATTAGTTTTAGGTTTATTAGTTTTATTAGTTATGATTCATTTTTTAGTTTAGTTTTTTTATTAGTTATTAGTTTAGTTAGTTATTTTTTTATTATTTAGTTTTTATTAGTTTATTTAGGTATTTTTAGTTATTTAGTTATTAGTTTATTTAGATGAAGCTGACGACTAGAAGAAATCCTTCATTGAGTATCTACAATGTGGAAAACTCCCTCACGAACCCTCTCTTACATCTCAAGTCAAAAAGAGAGCTCTTTCGTTCATTTTTGTTAATAACACTTTGTATCGACGCTCATTTCACCAATTGTGGCCTCGATGCCTTGGCAAAGAGGAGGCCCAAAAGGTCATGGGTGAGTACATTTCGGATTGTGTGGACCACACAAATCTCGGCCCAAGATGAATCTGAAAATACAGCGCCTCGGGTATCATTGGCCCACGATGACTCAATACTGTGTAAATCATGCTCATAGGTGTCATCAGTGCTAGGTTTATGGAACTGTTTTGCACCAACCTCCAAATCCTCTCCATCCAATGGTGGTTTCATGGCCTGGGATATGGATGTAGCTGGTCCTATTGATCCTCCACCATCCAAGGGTCATAGGTTTATCCTCGTTGCTACAGATTGCTTTCTAAGTAGGCTGAAGCAGTTCCACTAAGAGAGGTTAAGGTAGACAATGTCTTAGAATTCTTCAAGGATAAATAAAGAAAATAGAAATTGGATAAAATCATATATCAATTTGGTTTTTCTGGCCAGATCATATCCGACAATGGCACTACCTTTCGGAGTACAAAAATTACTAGATTTGTTCACCGACATCACATAAATCAGCGGTACTCGACGATTTACTATCCCAGGGCTAATGGCTTAGCAGAGGCTTTGAATAAGATTTTGGTACAACTTATCAAGAAAATTCTCGCTAATAATAAAACATAAAAAGTTGATAGAGACCTTGTGGGCCTACCAGACTACTTATTGTACTACAACGCAATCTACTCATGATCTCGCCTTTGGAGTCGAAGTTGTCTTGCTTCTAGAGATAGAGCTTCTTTCATTGTATGTTGCCCTCAATTACAAGTTCACTAAGGATGAGAGTGCCTAGCTAAGGCTAGAAGAACTTGAGAATCTCGATGAGGTTAGACTTCAGGCTTAACAAAATTCTGAGATTTACCGTGCTAAAATGGCACAAACGCATGACAAGTTAGTCCTGCATAAAACCTTTTGAGCTGGAGACCTTGTTCTTTTTCTTCGGTGTCAAATTGTGGCACTTCATTGTAAAGGCAACAAGTTTTATCCAATATGGGAAGGCCTTTTGTAGTTGAACAGGCTTACAAAGGAGGATCAGACCAGCTTGTTGACTCCGAAGGAGGCCATTCCATCGGTAGTAGAAATTCTTTTCAAGATAGTTCTTTTGTTAAGACTGTCATATTTTCAAATCTCCCAACATTTCTTTGATGTACTTTGGACATCCTAGATTCTTCTGCTTCCCCATTTTTATGATTTATACTTGAAAACATACTTTTATTTGAAAGACTTTCTATTTTCTTGTCTGGCTCGCTAGCAAAATAAAGCACTCAGGAACTCAAAATGCAGAGACCAACAGATCGAAACTAGATACCCTACTAGCTAGGAAGAGTGCTTTCTTCTTATAATAAACCCTAAAATGTCTGCTTCATATTATATCATCTGGTCTTTCTTATAGATAAAAAAGTAAAAACTAGAATAGGTGTGGTAGAGGCGTTTCATTGTCAAGCTGGTGCATGAACATCTAGGCAGTGGGCCTGTCCTTTTAGTCGAGTATAAGCTAACCTCTCCTCTTAATTGAGTATGATAAGCTAGCCTCTCCTTTTAGTTTTTTTCTTAACACAATTTCATACTTGAAGTGTCTTCCTATACATAATTTTTTATATAATAATCATTCAATCCCGTTGAATCAAGTTTGTTGCTTGTTTATGATAAGTCAGCACATAATAGAGCCTAGCCCTAAGGACTGAAATGGTCTAGTGAAGCCGGTACCCGCTTGGTGTAAGTACTTCTCAAACTTAACACAACTTTTTGGGAGAGAAAAATTGAAAGGTGAGTTAAGATAATCACTTTTCTACAAATCCCAATCATTGTATGCTAATTTTGTATAAAAAATATCAACAACATCAAATTTTATTAATACAAAATCTAGATTATGCAAATTTTTGATACAAAATCAAGATTTGGTGTGTTTGAGCTACTTTTTTTTGATCTTGAGGCATTTTGGGTTTCACTCCTACTGGAATAAGTACATCCGTGTGATGTTTAATAGCTAGCTAATCTTTGGTTCTAAAAAATGGAGGATTTCACAGTTTCTTCAAGTCATCATGGGGATTACAATAGAAAGACCCATTGGCGCCATCATTCTTCAATATTGTGGAGGAGGTCCTTACTTACTATGTTATAGCATTCATGCCCTCGATCCGATGGTCCTCATTTTCCCACTTGGCAAGTTGCTACTTTGCTTTGAATAACAAAGTAAAGGATGCTTTAAGAAACAATCTTTCCTAGGAATATTCCTTCTTTATGTCCAGATGATTCCTGGCCATCCACTTTAGGGTTAGATAAAAAATGTGACGACATCTAGTTTTGAGGTTGGCCTAACTTGATGACATGTTTCTTGAGTTTTCTAACCTACGTAAAGCATCCTTTTTGCTCAGTGATCAGTCATTCTAGATCCCTAACTCGAAAGACTTAATAGCTAATGATCGTATGCCATATATCCATCCATGTTGAAGTAAGTTTTTTAGGTTGAGGTGCTAGTTTGGAGAGAGATAAGGAAATCAATCCAAATGGATTTCTGATTTCAAAGTGTGTTTGACTTCAAGAAATCTTCAGTTGAAAGCTACAACTTCTCATTGCAGTGCTAGTGTAGTGCTCCATGGAAAAGATCCTTGTGAAACTTTAGAAGCCTCTAGCTCTATAGACTATTCAACCATTGAAGAAAGCGATTTCAGAAACTGAGAAAAGAAAGAAATCTGAAATTCTTTTTAGGTGATGGAAAGCAATAATGTCTTATGCTAAAGATGAATTGGTGAAATAACTAACTTATAGCAGCTATTTCAATTCCCTTTCTCATTTTAAAGATCTATTTCTATAAGAATATTTAGATCTTATTCTAGATAGCTTGAACCAGAAGAAGAAGCAAAGTTTATGGATTTCATAAGACTTTCAATACGAGCTACGTTCACAAAGCGAGGTCTTGCTGGAGTGGTAAAGGGCCAATTGAAGCTGCTTCTAAAAATGAAGCCTAATTGAGTTAAGAACTGAAAATCTTCTTTTTTTTACTTCACTTTTAGAAATAATAGAATAGAAGAGGTGCGTAGTAGAGTTTCTACCTTAGATAGCTAAGATTTTTGATTAATTAAATTCTTTTATTTGAACTGAGCCCAAATTTCTTTTTGATTAAATTATCAGTCTAGTCTTGTTCTGCTTGTATGACACCCTTTTGTGCTACTTGCGGTGTGGGTCTATGCTTGGCGAATCCATCTGCCAAACAATCTCATAGATAGAAGGTACTAGAATAATTTTGATCTACACCTTATTGGACGAAGAGGTCAGATTGCCTAAACTACCCAATACTACTCGCCATTCAAAAGAGTCCACTAAAGCTAAAGGTAAAGACTTTACTAAAAAATATCATGTTTGTCTATGCTATTATGAATGATCCAGTTTCAACGACATCCCAAAGCACATGGGAATATGGGTCGCATGTCTAGTTCTCATTGGAAAGAAAAGAGGGAAAGGTGCACAAAAAGCGTGTCGAAGCTTCAATACGAGTGAGCACCCATTTATTCCCTATCCCTTAATTGATTTGAAGTTCTTCTAAATGGAGTTTTCATCACTGCTAAAGCCATGATTCTCTTTGATAGCTTGAGAAAGAAAGGATCAAATAAGGTTCGGTGCTTCAACAATTCTATCGTGAATTGCCTTCTAGGAATGCATGGATACCCTATACTTCATCATGGACAGTGAATCTTTTCTTTTTGAGTGCTTGTTTGTAGTCTGTAGATAAACAAACAGGTTGCGTTAATAGTGGTTCCGGAAGTAAGGCGCAACACACATTCATCCCAAGCAAAAGGAATGTCAGCAGCACAAAGCGAAGAACACATATAGAATATAAAAGCAAAGCTTCTTTCATTCAATTCAATATTCAAAACCCATATTTTTGCATGCACCTCCCACCCCTTTGTAGCATCATGTATACCTCTTATTCTCTATAGAGATCGCTTATTCTCTCTAGAGACCAGAGCAGTCAGCCTTGCTTGAAAGTTCACCATCGCATAGCCTACCCGAGACATAACTAGACTTATGTAGGAGCATTGACTGGTCAGGGCTAATCTGCCCCCAAGTGTGTCATAGTATAAGTTTCTCACCGGTTTGTTAGTTATGGGAGTTCCCCATTGAGTTGAGGCAAGCTTAGCCACCAACGCCCTTCCAACTACATAGGAAACTCTTATTTGGGGAAAACCTTTCCTTTAGAGGGTAAGCCTTTTTCTATTAGTTGGTGCTAAACTCAGTTATTTGATACCAACCTCTATTCAACCCAATCTTCCTCCTCAATTGTGAAATAGTTAGTATGGAAAAGAGCTTCATCACTTCTCTTGGTTTCTTTCCCATCGACCTATCTATCACTTTATTAGCGCTTCGAACTAGAGTCTAGGATCAAAAGAGGCTTTCAAATATTTCTTCCTTTGCTTTCACTTCTTCCCCTTACCTCCCCAACCAAGATTACTCTCCGAAGAATTCTTATTAAGTTTCTTCCTTTAGCACACACTGCGTACCCTTTCAAACTTATTTCTGAAATAGCATATTATGTTGCCTTTTCGACAAGAAAAGGCAACGATGAACGCAGAATAAAAGGCCAGCCATACTTGGCCAATTTTTTTAGAATTGCAGGGGAATGAAATCACAGATCAACCTCTACCCTTGCTCGTGATTTACATCTTAGTGTTACCTTGTGGGTGTCTGATGTCGACTCTGTTGTGCTATGCGTCTTGTCTATCCTGATAAAAGTGATGTCAATTCAACGTGTGTGGCTTGATATGTTTCAACCTACCAGGCAAGGATATATGATTTCCTTGAAAATACCTCCTCCGATTTTTGGTTGTGGCTACGATAAAGGTTACAAGTGGGGTTGAAGGTGCGATACTGAGGGTGTATCCATAACGAATGATGTAATGATCGAGAAGCTAGAGGATAAACTCAGACTCCTAGCGTAGTCAATTTCCATGCATGCTGCGACAACAGATGCCTTACCAATGGTAGATGTCAAAATATAGACTTTGAAAGGTGAAATGCATGAGCTTTTTACACTCTTCCAGGCTCATCTTGGGGATGGTAACAGGAAGCTTGGGTTCATAAATGAGATGCACTCATTGAGGGATTGGTTCCAGAGTGTTATCGATGGGTTGAAGGAAGACATTGGAGAGAATGCAGTCGCTTCAACTCCATCCGGTGATGGGCCATCAGAGTCTCACTAATATGAAGGCGCATGGCCCAAAGATGTACTTGGGGGAGTGAAATGCTAGGAACTTAGAGAACTTCATAGAAGACATGGGTTGTACTCTTGAAGTAAAGAAGTTTGAAATTGGGTTGAGCTTCATTGGTGAGGATACTAAAACCTAGTTTCGTAGCAATCAGGATGCCTTTGCTAATCATTAATTGGGAGGGAATATCAAAAAGAGAATTGCAATTTTCTTGCATGAATGTATCATGGCAGATAGAGAATCTTTGCATAGGCGGGCATGGAAGTATGTTAGTAGTTGCGGTCATTGATGATGAAGATAGGAACATGGTCTGAAGAATACAAGGTGTTTAAGTTTGAGGTCTCAGAGTGGGCAAGGAAAGAGCTGCAAAAAATGAAATATGTAGGACCTGGCTTCAACAATTCGAGTAATAGAAGGCTTCTTTGGAGAAAGTTCGTCAACCAGCAAGAAAAAACTAAGAATGACAATTTTTGTCCTATGGAGAAGGAGTAGCGTGGTGATGATAAAAGAGAGATTGCTTCTACCAAGAAAACCTTTAAAGGTGGATATAGGATGCTTCATCGACGGCAGGCCACATTGTGCTCGTGATTGGCCAAAGAAGGAGAAACTTTATACTCTTATTATTGGGGATGAGCAAGCTGAACCCTACAGGGTGAGTCCACTGTAGCTTCTCAATGCCATCCGACACGAGAAGAAGTCTTCTATTAATGAGTTAATGTATGTAGATATCATGGTGAATGGTGAAACCCTAGCACGTGGAGAAAGGGTGCTTTAAGCTCCACTCCTTTTAACATTTTTAAAAGAAAAAAAATAGTGAAAAATATAGACATATCAACTATTTTTTATATATCTATAAATTCAATATAAATTTTTTTAGAAATATTTAATATATGTATTCGACTCTATTATAATTAATTCATTAGAAATTTAATAAAAATGAAAATTGTTGATCGAGATTTTTATCATGACTTTTATATTCAAGTAATAATTTAAAAATTTTAAGTAAAAATAATAATTTTTATTAATAAATAATAATTACAATTATTCATAAAATTTACATACATATCACATAATTTTTATATATTTATATATTTATTACTTAAAAATTAAATATTTACTTATTTAATATTTTTTATGTTTAAAAATGCATTTTAAATAAAATTAATGTGTTTGAGCACATCTGGTTATGATTAACCCGTTAAGATCATTATAGGATCGGATTGTGTCGGGAAGAGACGGAACCGCAATCATCTTGAAAAGGGTTTTTTTTTTTCTAAGCTAATTGACACACTCTCATTGGATTTTATTGATGCTTTAATTTCGATGCAAGATTTGATGAAAGATTCTTTTTTTTCGTATATTAAAGTGATCTGATGGCTAAGATCTAGAAATTCTATTAGAACTTATGCGGTTAGGGCTTCTCTCGGGTTTGAGCTCCCTGTCGGCGCCTCCCTCCTCCTCCTCCCTTAAAATCCAATCTCTTCCTCCTACTACCCTCCAGCTCTACTCCCCTTTTTCCTCTCTGGCCTCTGGCTCTTGGCCGGGGGTCAGGCGCCCCTTTTTCTTTCCTTCGTTTTCTTTTCCTGCTCCTCATGGGCGCCCCCAATACTTCCTTTCCACCCTTCTCTTCTAACTTTCCACCCAATTTGTGCGTGACTTCCTCTGGGATCCCGATGTAATGGAAGGAGTTTTAGCCCAAAATGAAAAAAGTAGGGATTTCTCTTTATCCTTTATTCCCTGAAGTATATTTCTTGAGGAGGATCTTTTGGAAGCAGAGTGGAATTTGTCTTTAGTTACCATAGGTAAGCTGATTATGGCTCCTGTTAAGAAGAAATGGCGACTCTTGAATTGCTTTCTCTCGAAGGAGACTTCTTCTTATTTAAGCTTACCTGTTTGGAAGATTATAATGCCGTGTGGAATGACGGGCCTTGCTTCCTCAATGACCGGCCCTTCATCTTTCAAATGTGGACATGGGACTTTCGGCCATCCAAGGATCAGGTGACCGAGATTCCTCTATGGATCAAGTTACCAAATTTCCCTCTATGCTGTTGGAACGAAAAAGTTTTTTCAAAAATAGGTAGTGTGATTGGTGTCCCCCTTGCAGTCGACAACCTAACGGCATCCAAAGAAAGAATTACTTTTGCTCGTCTCTGCGTGCATCACTACATCCTCTTACGCTTTCGATTCCCTTCAACATGAATGGGAAGAAGTTTAACCAGCCAATCATGTATGATTGGAAACCGTCAACCTGTTCCAAGTGCAAAATATTTTCTCATGATGATAATACATGTCCTCGGGTTCAAGTCTTACAACAATAACCAAACTCCAATCGCATCCCAAATAGGGGGAGTGCCGTCAATCATTATTGAGTTGCCCAGCAAATAATTTCCGCACCTTTGACAAGGTGAGCTAATGGAAGATGAAACATTGCCAGGTAGATCTGTGATCCCTCAAAATGTTCTATCCGCAGACCTTAATCAGTTACCCATCCTTTCTCCCTAGCCAGAAGATATTCCTGGGCATGCGGAAGATCAATCCATCTATAAGGATCCAAATATAGAGGATGCCCTCTCCTTTTCTCCGGGCGTACCTCCTAGACATGGAGTCATCACCTGATCCTTTGCCACTTCTCCCAAGCAGATTGATCAATCCAAAGGCAAGGATAAGGAAAAGCTCCCTAATACTCCTAGTAAAATACATCAAGAAGGAGAGGCTTTGAAAGCAAGCACCAATGCGACACCCTCCAATCAGAAAGGAAAACATAAAAAGGGTAAAAAACCCTCCTCCTCCTCCTCTCAATGACTTCCCCTAAATTTGGTATCTGGAATGTTGAGGCGCGTGAGGGCCTAAGCTTGAGAGACTCATTAAAGAGTTTAGATTGCATCTATTTTGCCTTCTGGAGACCAAGATCAACTCTGAAGATTCTCTTAATCCCTTTCTTCTACGTAAGTTCTCTATGTTTCCCTCTGAATCATGTTGTTCTAATTTTGATGTTAGGCGCGTGGATAAAATGTGCTCCTCCATTGACTTTAAGCCTCTGGTAGTTTCTAATCAGTTAATCCATGGTTTAGTCTCTACTAATGGCAATTCATCTGGTCTTCTTACTTGTATATACGCTGAGAATGATGCTCAATCTCGTAATTCTCTCTGGAATTCCCTTAGATAACTTGCTGTTGGCATCTCGGAACCCGGATCTTGATGGCGATTTCAGTGCTCTTTCATGTAAGGAAAAAGCGGTGGTAATCCTGCTCTTACAAACTCCCATACTTTTTTTACTGCGCAAGGAGATTCGGACCTTCCTTGCGGATTATTCTACATATGGTCCAATCAGCAGGTTAATAATCCCATTTTGTCCAAATTAGATAGAGTCTTTTATAATGCTGGTTGGTTAGAAAAATACCCTTCCTCCTTCTACAAAGTGCCTCCCCCTCTCTTTCGGATCATTCCCCCCTTATTATCTTCTTACACCACCTTAGTGCTCCGGTTAACCGATTTATGTTTCGAAATTATTGGACACTCTCACCTGATTTTCTTGAGATTACTAAAGCTTCTTGGAAGGGTTATGTTGCAGGGGATCTCGTCTTTGTTCTCGTTAATAAATTATCCAATGTTAAAAGGGCGTTTAAAGCATCTATGAGGAGCTCCTCATACTTGCAACTCCAAATCGACAAGGTTAAAAGATCGAAGGAAATACTTGAAAAGCTTGAAGTGTACCCAAATGACATCCATCTTATAGCTGAGGCCAAGGAAATTAAAGATTCATATATTAACCTACTACAAATGGAGAATGCTTGGGTTAAGCAATGGGCAAAGGCTCACTGGTTAACATCCTCTAACGACGATCTCAAATTCCTTTATTTTTCAATCAAAGAAAGGCTCCAAGCATTAGGGAGCTCCTTACCGATAAGGGCATCTTAAATGACTCCATTGTCGAGAGATTTGCAGGTACTATTCAGAACTCTTTAATAGCAATTCCTCTGACTCTTTCATATTGTAGGATCTCCCAGAATTCTCTCTCACAATCAACTAAGGTCTTGAGATGATTTAAGTGAATGCTCTCAAAAGTATAAATGAGAATAAAGCCCAAGGGCCCGATGGTTTTAATTCCAAATTTTTCTCTGCTTCCTGGGATGTTATTGGAAGAACTTTCCTAAACGCTGCACACCACTTTTTCAAAACCCAGAAGCTCCCAAACCGTCTGAAACACTCCTTGATTACCTTAATTCCTAAAGTTAAACACTCAAATTCAATCTTTGACTATAGACCTATATCACTTTGCAACATGCTTTATAAAGTCATAGCCAAGGTTCTAGCCTTTAGACTTAAGAATGTCCTTCCTTATCTAATTAATTCAGCCTAATTTGCATTTATTAAAGGAAGGGATATTTCAGATAATATTATCATGGCTCATAAAATTTGTAACGAGTTGTTCCATAACCATTCTCAAGGAAGTTTTCTTGCTAAACTAGATCTCAGGAAGGCTTTTGACTCTATCAATCGAGGCTCTTCTGCATAGGCTTCACACTATTTGTTTCCTCCCAAGATTCATTAATTGGGTGAAAGCATGTATTACAGATATTCCATTCTCAGTTACTCTGAATGGGGAAATAAAAGATTATTTTTCTTCAAAACATGGACTTTGACAAGGTTGCCCTCTATCTCCCTTCCTCTTCACTTTAGCCATTGATACCTTCTCATGTTTGATTGATAGAGGTGTCAACTTAGGTATAAACCACATTTACATTTTACATGCAAAATTTCTAACTTGCTTTTTTGGATGATCTTCATTTGTGCGGTGAGAGCTCTTCTCTTGGGCTCTCACGAGAGCTTAAAAACTACCTTTAGTTGTGAATCTTGATATATCTCTTATTTGTTTCTCTAAAGGATCCAAGGAGGTGGAAAATCTTTGCAGCATCCTTAATATTTCTCAGAGTACTTTCCCTATCAAATACTTGGGCCTTCCTTTAACTTTGGGATCTCTTAAACTGATATATTTCTCTAGCTTATTTGACAAACTCCAAAGGTGGCTTGCTGGCTGGAAATGCAAATTTTTGTCTCTTGGAGGAAGGCTTCAACTAATTAGATCCTCGGTTAACAACTGATTTCATCTTGGTTTAGATCTATGATTATTCCCAAAGGTGTCTTAAAGCATATCTCTCTCACTTCAAGCTTCTTCTATCATAATGGGAATCCAATAAATCACTATTTCCTAGGATAAAACCACTCCCAAGGAAAAAGGGAGTCCTCTCCCTTCTCCCCTTCTTTATGTAAGTTCAAAACAATGTGGAAGACACTTAGCGATTCTCTTTTGCAAATTGGTGTGAACAGAAATATGGATCTATTTGGAGAAACTCCATTCGCAGAGTTTCTCCTATGTGGAAGGAAATGAAACTATATGCTATCCGTTATCATGATAAACTACTACATAGGGATGGTAATAAATTTTCTCTTCTCTATGATCCTTGGTGTGACAAAAAAATTATGGCTGAATCCATGGGGTCTAATGATCCTAACCTCCAATTTTTTTTTAATGATACTAAGCTCAGTTCTATTATTACGGAGGGTAATTGGAGAATGCCTAGGTTGCTTACAGATGAATTCCCCCTGCTATATGCTTTTATTGAATATATTCCTATTGCAGGTGGTGAGGATTGGATTGCTTGGGGATCAAATAGATCTCCTACTACCTCGTGATTTTAAAGGGGCCCTCTTTGATAATTTGCCTTCTGTTAATTGGTATAAGGGTATATGGTTTAAAGATTGTGCTATAAATTTCTCTATTTATTGTTGGATGGCTTACCTCAGGGTGTTAAAGACATCTGATATCCTTATAAAAAGATGGCTGGGTATAAACTCTACTTGCTGTTTTTGCCTTAGAGAACCTGAATGACATTCTCACCTCTTCTTTGAGTGTCCCTTCTCAATGCTTTTGATCAGGAGCATCCTTCCTAATGGCAATTTTTTTTTACTGCAACATACCTTACCGCAAGTCTTGAATAGTCTGGAACCTAAGGTGCATAAAATCATTAAAAGGCTTCATTATCTATCAACGGCGGTTTTAGTTTACTACATCTGGAGAGAAAGAAATAAAAGAACAATCACTTCCTCTGCCTCCCCCCTTACTGTGTTAATTGATCAAATCAAGGATCATATTGCGTTTAAAGTATTCAGATGGAAGGTCAAGGATTCTTGGCCTGCTAGTGTGTTACATACAATATCGGGCTGGAGGAACATTGTTAATTAGTATCTCTGCTATGCATCATGTTGTTCATTGGTTAGCTATTAGGTGTGTTTGCCTATGGGTGCTGGACGATGATGACTCATATGTTTACCAAATATGTTGTTGGTTGCCAGCACACTGAAGCACATCACAAAACCTTGGCGTTCTCCCTTCACCAACGGATGGTGAAGGGAACCGTTTCTTGCTTTGGGTGCCTTTTTGAAGTTTTTGTGGTTTTGATAAAGTCAGTCCAGCTTTAACAATTGTTTGGAAGTTTTGGGTGAGAAATTTCTTTCGGGTTATCTTGTAGGTCTAGCACCGATTTTTTTGGAAGAGTTGTAACTGCTCTTCCTATTTCAGTGTCTGTTTAGTCTAATTCCTTTTCTAGTTTAGTTTTGTTTTTTTGTTGTTCCCTTTGTGACCTTGTGTTTATCTTTTTCATTTGGAATATATTGAGCTAAGGCTCTCAAATTTTTCCAAAAAAAAAAGATCTAGAAATTTATGCCCGCACAACTATAACTTTAACTCAATTTTAGCTTATAATAATAATAAAACTCTAATATTAATATATTATTTAAAAAATTAATAATCTCAGTAATAATGTATCTTATTCAATATAAAAATATATTACAGCTGCATGTGAGGTAATAATGTATCTTATATTTTTAATTATTACTGTACTATTATTTTTTCTAGAGTCGGGGATTAAAAAAAAGAAGATAGAGAAGACTTGAGATCATGAGCTGCAGGAAGAATGAAGTGATGGCAATTTATTCAAGTATCAATCAGCATCAGTATTAATTAGGCTACTTTTAATGAAATTAAAGCTATAATAATAATAACTTTTACCTACACCACACCTAATTTTTATATATTTATAAATTAAGCGTCTTCCTAACTTTTTTTTTTTCAAATTATTATCTAAATATTAAAATGTATAACAACAGGCCAACAATTATTTTCCTTTTTTAAAAAAAAATTTTCTATAATTTATTTGATTATAGCTCTCATAAATATATGAATTTAATAGTTAAAAATAATGAATATATTTAACTTATAAATATAAAGAAATTATACGATCTATTTGTAAAATTTTCTAATAATAATAATTATTATAAATAAACTTATTTTTATAATAATATTTATTATTAGTATTATTTTTCTTAATTTATATATGACATGTTGAATAAACAAATTGGCTCAAGATTTTTCTTATATAATTTGTGTCGGATAAATGTTTATTTTAAAATAATCATACTATGAACCTCTGTTATGTAATATTAATTTTAAAATAATTTTAATAGTATTAAAACTTAATCTAACTAAAATTTTGTAAGATATTCTAACATAATTTTTTTTACTATTAAGTAATTGTTCAGCAAATATAATATGAAATTTCGTATGTGATCATTCTATTTACTTGAATAATAAAATTATATTTTTCACATATCTAAAAGTTTAATATCATTTTTTATGTCACCATATTTTTGCGTATTATCATACTTTCATTTAGAGCATGTAATACTATATTTTATAAAATTTTCTAGTTAGTACAATAAATTCTTTGTTTGTTGGAATATTTGCTATCAAGCCTACTTTGGATTACACTTTATTGAATATGAGCTAAGTAATTTTTAGCCTCACGATTAAGGGTGTCAAAAAAATTCGATATACTTCGCGACCCGAAAAATTTCGGTTGGCATTTTGATGTAAGAAAACCGGTTTAATTTTAGTTAGTGATTGACCTCCACTCAATATTCGATTCACCCAATTTGACTTGAAATTGAACCCGAACTCAATTGACGATTTTACACTCAATTTGACTCTATTTCGATTTAGGTTGTGTCGGCTCAATCAGTTGAAGCGGTGTTCGGGTTGAATTTTGACCCGTTTAATAATGGTTTCAACCCTATTCAAGTCGTCATTTGGATGACTCAATTAACTCATCGGAATTTACTCTATTCAAAATAGGTGTGAAGGATGAGTTGATATTAGATCAAAAAGGCCTAATTATAATTAGTATATGTGATAGATAAATATTTTAATATCATATATGTTAATACTAAAACTTATGGAAAGAGGGTCTCTAAATTGCAAGAATGATTTCGTGGATGAAGGACTTGAGATCATAAGGATATTTCATAGTGTCACTTTGATCAAGTCATTCAAATAATAAATAACAATGTTTAAGTGAGAGTATTCTTAGATGTTATAATTTTTAAATGTCATTAATCATCTGAGTTTATTTTATAGAATCTTTTAATCCCAATAATACTAAGGGCTTATTTAAAATCAATTTATTTTATATGTTATATTTTACTTTTATGTTAATATTATTAACATATTTATTTAATATAATTTTAAATATTTTTATTATATTTTTAAAATAAATTATATTATTTTTAAAAATCCTCAAAATAATATTCGGATGTTTTGATTATTTTTAAAAATAATAATTACTATAATCTCCGTCGTCGGCTTGGACATGATGCCGCGCTTATCATGATCACCCGAAGCACCGCGGCCGGCACCCGAAGCACCCACGTGTTGGAGGGAGGGCATTTGTGGTGATGGGTGTGGGCCTAGGTGCCATGTAGGGTCGCGTGACGCCGCGCTTCGTATCCCGCGTGAAAATTTATCATATAAATTATTATTTTTATGATTAGCTAAGTCAAACCTTAGAATATATGATCACCGGAAGCATCGCGGTGGGCACACGAAGCACCCACGTGTGGGAGGGAGGGCATTTGTGGTGATGAGTGTGGGCCGGGGTGCCACGAAGGGTCGCGTGACGCCTCGCTTCGTATCCCGCGTGAAAACGACTCGAGGGCGAAGCCTGGGAGCAAGGGCATTTTTGGAATGATGGTGAAAAGAGAAGGGTAATTTCAGTTGATAATAGTCAACCACAGTTTTTAAACGAGAAGCACCCAATAAATCCCGCAAGGCGTCCACATGCTACGGGTCCCACGTATCGGTAGACTGCTATTGGGGGTGTCTGCACGTTTACCACTACTTCGTGGGTTTAAAATCTAAGCAAGAAATGCTTGCCACGCCAGATTAATTTGATATATATTTTTTTTTAAGTTTTTTTTTTTTGGAAGAATTTGAGAGCCTAAGCTCAATTATATTCCAAAGAAGAGAACATTACAAAATTACAAAACGAATTCACCAAGTGAATTCAATCAGCTTCTCAAACCTAGGGTATAAGGATAACAGCAGGAAAAAAAAAAAAGACAACAAACTGGGAAAGGAAAAGCACTTACATCTCTTCCCGCAAAAAAGAGAACTTAAATCAGAAACAGATAGCAATCTAAGTAGATAATGAACTGCCCCAAGCTGCGAACAAAGAGAAACCAAAAAATAGAACTTACGGCATGTAATACATGTTGTATTTTGTTTGACATCGATGCTGAAAGCTCCAGAGAAAAGAACGTCAAGGCAATGTATCACCATCCACGACCATCCGATTAATAAGAGACTTCATCCAAGGTTCTTGTGTTGTGCAACCAAGTGAGATCCCAACCACATACGATTGGTGATATATAAGTCATCATTGTCCAGTTTTCCGATTAGAGCAACCACCATAAGCCTCTGTACAGCCTCTATGGAAATTCAGGAATGAGTCCTGTTTCTCCAACCCAAAAAAGAATTCAGCACAGTAGCAGGCCATGAATTTCTAAGTTCCCATCTTGCAGCTTTAAAAGCTATTCGATCCATGATTTGGTCGATTAAGAAAGAAAGAGAAGATCGAGAGTAAATAGTCATTTCCTTTCTGCCATATGCAATAGACCAAAACAAAGATAAATAGTACAACCTTTTGATAATTTTGCATCTTAATTGTCATACCATTCAAGACTTGTTGTAATGTGGATTGCATTAAAAGAAATTGCCATAAGGAAGAATGCTTGATCAAATGCATCGAAAGGGCATTCAAGAAGAGGTGAGTGAGATTGATTCTTTAAGACAAAACGGAAGTAGTTTGAGAACCAATCCCTCTTTTAACAAGTATATCGAGTCTTTAAACCCCTTAAATAAGCCAACCCAATATATTGAGTAATTAAATTAACCAAGAAACCATATACCTTGTACCAATTTATCAGGTTTTCAAAAGAAACCTTTAAAATCATAAGTAGTGGTAGATCTTTGAATCCCATGTAATCCAGTCCTCCCTCCCTATAGGTATAGAATCAATGGTAGTACATATCAATGGAAATTCAGGATCTGTAGAAGGCATTCTCCATCGACCCTCAACTATAAAGAGCACAACTTTGTATCTTTATAAATATTCGAAATTACGATCATTAGAATCCATTGATTCAAACATAGATTTTTTGACACACGGGTCATAAAGGAAAGAAAAGGAATTGCCATTCCCAATGTGGTAAGAAATTTTGTCAACGTTTTG
The DNA here is from genome assembly GCA_021442155.1 of Cymbidium sinense. Lineage (NCBI taxonomy): Eukaryota > Viridiplantae > Streptophyta > Magnoliopsida > Asparagales > Orchidaceae > Cymbidium > Cymbidium sinense. Next base: position 117,014,963 of record CM038220.1, on the reverse strand, counting down.
CATATAGTTTTAATTCTTTCCACATGGGGAGATTCTCGTCACTCAAATGGACCCATATTTACGGTTGCACTAGCAAAGAGAGTTCACTTAGTCTTCCACATGGTTTTAATTTTGCATAAAGAGTTGAGAGAGATAGCAGAGAGTATCCCAATTCCCCCCTTTTCCTTGGGACGAGAAGTTTTGACCCAAGATATAGTAGTAAGTTTAGAAACCCCATTATGATAGAAAAATGTGAAGTGAGAGAGTAGATGGTCTTCAAGACACCCTTAGGAATCATCATTGATCTAAACCAGTAAGTAATCAAGTTGTTTACCGATGATCGAAGTAATTGCAGCCTTCCTCCAAGAGACAAAAATTTGCATTTCCAACCGACAAGCCACCTTTGAATTTTATCAAATAAACTAGAGAAGTTTGCAAGTTTAGGGGATCCCAGAGTTAAGGGAAAACCCAAGTATTTGATAGGAAAAGTACCCTGAGAAATATTAAGAATGTTGCAAAGATTTTCAACATCCCTAGATCCTTTTGAAAAACAAATAAGAGATTTGTCTTGATTAACCATAAGTCCAGTATATTTTTCTAAGCTCTCAAGACAGTATTTTAGGGATCCCACTGTAATGCTATCAGCCATACCAGTCACCAGAAGATCATCTGCAAAAAGCAAGTGTGATATTTTGCATGTCCCAGCAATAAGAGGTCTGTATCTGAATAAATTGACCTCTCTATCGATTAAGCAAGAGAGTGTATCTATGACTAAGGTAAAGAGGAAAGGGGATAAGGGGTAGCCTTGTCTTAACCCATGTTTTGAGGAAAAATAACCTTTAATTTCCCCATTAAGAGTTATTGAGAAAGGGACATCTGAAATACAAGCCTTCACCCAATTAATAAATCTAGGGGGGAAACCAAAAGAATGAAGTCTATGCAAAAGAGCCTCCCTATTAATAGAGTCAAAAACCTTTTTGAGGTCAAGTTTAGCAAGAAAACCACCATGAGAATGATTATGAAACAACTCTTGACATATTTCATAAGCCATAGTAATATTGTCGGAGATATCCCTTCCTTTAATGAAAGCAGATTGAGCTGTGTTAATTAAATAAGGAAGCACATTCTTAAGTCTAGAAGCAAGAACCTTAGCAATGACTTTATAAAATGTGTTGCAAAGAGAAATGGGTCTATATTCAGATAATAGAGTGGAATGCTTAACTTTAGGAATTAAGGTAATTAGAGAGTGTTTCAACCGATTAGCTTACGTGTTTTGAAAAAAATGGTGAGCGCCTTTAAAAGGTTTTCCCGAACATCCCATGAAGCTATGAAAAATTTGGAATTGAAGCCATCAGATCCGGGAGCTTTATTCTCACTAATACTGTTTAAAGCAGCTTGAATCTCCTGGTCGCTAATATCAGCTTCCAAGCTCATAACTTGATCATATGAGAGAGAATTCCCAATGGGAAAATCCTGCAGTATAAAAGAATTAGAAGTGTTGCTATTGAAAAGTACTGAATAGTACCTGATAATTTCCTCAGCAATAGAATCCGGGTCATTTATAATTCCTTGATCAGTTAGGAGCTCCCTAATATAGTTGGAGCTTCTCCTTTCTTTGATAGAGAAGTAAAGAAACTTGAGGTCATCATCAGAAGAGGTTAACCAATGAGCCTTAGCTCGTTGCTTAACCCATGCATTTTCCATATGAAGCAAACTAAGGTAAGAGTCCTTAGATTCCTTGGCCTCAACCCTTAGATGTACATCATAGGGATTCTTTTCCAGCTTTTCGAGAATGTCTTTTTGATTCCTTTTTGCTTCATCAATAAGGATTTATAGATGAGAGAAACTTTTCATGGATTCAGTGAGTGCTCTTTTGACATTAGAAAGTTTATTTGCAAGAACAAAGATAGGATCCCCGCAACATAATGCTTCCAAGCAACTTTTGTAACTTCAAGGAAATTGGGTGAAAGAGACCAATGATTCTCGAACATAAACCGTGTACTCCTCTCAAATGATCAAGGAAGATGATGAGGGTGAATGATCCAAGAAAAGTGTGGAACTTTGTAAAGGAAGAGGAAAATTTTTCCAACCAACCAACATTGCATAGAGCCTATCTAATTTAGAGAATGGGGTTATTGACTTGCGATTAGACCATGTATAGAATAAGCATTAGGAAGATCCTAATTCACAATCTTGAACACGTGGAAAAAGATTGAGTGTTATAATGGGATAGTGGAATTCCTCCACTTTCCTTACATGATATACAAGTTAAAATCACCCATTAACAACCAAGGATAAATGCCAATGGTCTGGTAGAGATATTGAGATTGAGGTGGCTGCATATCTTTGGTTAAAAGGAGGATTACCATAATAAGATACAAGGCCATGAATGAATTGAGAAGAGACAATCGAGGGAAGTCTATTAAGACACCATTTAATCAGATTGACCACGTTGCAACATCAAAATTGGAACAAAGATTGAGAATGGAACATAGAAAATTTCATGAGAAGGGGTTAAGAGCAGCTTGGTGATCTTAGTTTCTAAGAAACAAAAGCAGTCCGTCATATTCCTTAATAAGTCTCAAATCAATTTACGCCCTGGAAGACCTCTAACGTTCCAGCTAGCTAATCGAGGAAAGGTCATTGAGAGGAGGAAGAGGCGGGCTTCTTACCCTTTTTATGTTTACCTTTCTGGTTGGAGTAAGTCGTATAAGAACTGGCTTGCAAGCCTTCTCCTACCAGGTTAGATGTGGTCGGGGAGGTAGGATTTTTCCCCAAAATTTGACCAATGTGTTGGTCAGTCTGCTTGGGAGAGGAGGTTGACGAGCGGGTTGCAACCCCCTGTCTGGGAATAGCAACCGAAGAAGAAGAATGGCCTTCGACAATGTTAGTGTCCGCACATATAGAATGATCTTTCTCTTGTAAAAGATGATTTTTTGGTTGAGGAGAAGGAGAGGGAGTTTGATTTAGATCAGTAGGAAGAACACTGTGTGGGTTCACAGCAACGACCTCGTGCTCCCTAGGTATAGTTTCTTCCTCTATAATCTCCCCCTGCTCGGCCAATGCAGAAAAGTTATTTGCAAGGGTAATCTCAGTGGCAACAGGACGACTTTGACTCCTACCCCTGTTTGGTATACGATTAGAATTAGGCTGAGGAGGCATGACTTTTTCCCTAGGACAGGTATGATCGCTGTGTGAAAATGTATTGCACTTGGAACAAGTCGATGGTTTCCAATCATCTGATGGTGATCAATTTTCTTCCCATTCAAGTTAATCATCGGTCGGAAGGGCGAGGAAGTAGTGATCTACACACGAGCAAAGGTAATACGCGCTTTGGAAGCTGTAAGGTTATCAACAGCTAAGGGAACTCCAATCATACTACCGATTTTTGAAAACCCTTTTCGTTCCAACAACATAGTGGAAAATTAGGTAATTTGATCCAAAGGGGAATCTCACCACGATCCTTGAGGCGAAAGTCCCATTTCCATTTTTGAAAGATGAATGGCCGCCCATTGAGAAAACAAGGCCCATCATTCCAAACAACATCATAGTCTTCCTTACATGAAAACTTAAATAAGAAGAAATCACCTTCGAGAGAGAATTCAAGAGTTCCTTAAATCGCCATTTCCTTCTAAGCGGTGAAGAGAACCGTAGTAAGGCCTCTTCCCTATGGACCAGACTAAAGACAAATTCCTCTGTTGGCCTTCCATCCTCCGAGAACAACACTTCGGGAGAATCGATGGAATGAAGGATAAGGGAAAATCCCTACTTTTTTCATTTTGTGCAAGTAGCAACTCCTTCCAATTGCAATGACCACGAATCCTGATGAAGCCCAATCAAGTAGAAGGAGAAATAGAAGAAAGAGGGGGGAAGAGCTTGTTGAGGGTATCCATTAGGATACCGATATCGACCCATTTATCAGGTCGTGAGAGATGGATGTGAAATAACCGAACAAAAGAAGTTGGATTTTAAGGAGTAAGAAAGGGGTGGAGGAGGGAGGCGCCGGCAAGAAACTCAAGAACGCAGGGAGCCCTAGCCACATTCCCTGATCTGTTTTTCTTAAATCTTTTTACTCTCTCTATTTTTTATTTTTTTAAGTTAGATAAAAAAACTTGATATTTGAATTATTTTCATTATTAACATTACATATTATTTTGTAAATCTCATAATATATAAATTTTATTATTTATTATTCATTTTTTATGTTGCTTCTTTGTGTCTCTTATTGTCCTTGATGAATTATAAAAAAAATTAATAAAATATTTAAATATAAAATATTTTAGAGCGATTTACGTACATACCACACAATTCTTGTATTTATATATTTAATATCTAAATTTTAATTTTTACATTGCCAATCTTTAATATCACATCAAAATATTATCATCACTCACTTGTTAAAAGTGAACAAAAAAATTTTAAGCATAAAAAAAATATTATATAAGTAAATACCTCATTTTAGGTGTTAGATATGTAAATGGATAAGGATTGCATGGTATCTTTATAAATGTTTCAATATGATAACAAATTATATAAAAATTATAAATCTCAAACTTTAAATTAAAAAATAAAGAAATTTTGGTCATGCTTTTAATAACAAAAATTGAATATGCTTAAAATTTTAGAATATTTCGATAATTTTTTCAATGTAATAATTTAATGCATTTTAATTATTTTGATAGGATTATAATAATAGAAATATTAAATTTCTCTCTCTTTTTTTTTTGAAATATTTGAGTTATTTTCATTATAAATTCACATATTTTTTGCATTTCTCAAAATTTGAACTAAAAAAAAATTGAGAACAAAATATGGCCTCAATGAACAAATAGGTTGAGACAATAAATGCTAAATTTCTCACACTTTTTTTTTTTTGGGAATTTATACTTATTTTCTCCCATTTCAGATGCACCTCTGAGAAAATGCACATTGGGAGTTAACCCATGCCATGACTAATTAGCTAGGCTTGGATAAACTTGATAAATGGTACAAAAAATTCACCAATCACATCACATATTTAGTGATCATTATTTTTTTCAAAGTTTTAATAGATGTTGCCCTCTTCTTTTATTTTTAAATTTATAAAATAAGAGAAGCTATCCAAACTTTCAAGTAAAGAGTCACTGGAAAATAAATCTTTTGAGAAAATAAACTAAAGCTCAAAATATAACTCTCTTATTAATATGAAATAATATAGATTTTTTTTTTCTTTTTAGACTTTATAATATTATTATTTCATCATAAAAATTCATGTGAATTAAATATGAAATTTAATAAAAATGTTAAATCTAAACTTTTTAAATATTTGGGTCACAAATTTTAAGAATTAACTTCAAGTTCATTTGATCCTCATTTTATATTCAAGATAATGTGATTTGAGGAGACAACTCAAATAATAGAAAGAACTACTTGATGTGAGTTCAAATTGACCTAAATTAAGCACTTAAAAGTATAATTAAAACTTATTGAGATTTAAGGCTTGAATAACATCCAACTTTAGCATGAATATTATCAAAGCAAGCATATTGATGACACAATTATGATGAGCTAAATATAGCTTAATTTTAAGTTTATTAACATATTATTATATATATATATATATATATATATATATATATATATATATATATATATATATATATATATATAATTATATATAATTATATATAGGACTAGAGAAAATTATCAAATTTAAAGGAGAATTCCAATGCTTTATCTATGTGATGCCTTGCCTCACTTTTGAACATGAATAGGCCATTTAGCAGGTTTCTAATCACAATCCTTTCAACTAGATTCTTTTAAAACTCCCAAACAGGTAAACTGATCAAGTAAAAATCAATTAAATTTTATTAATGCACTCCACTCTCTTTATGTACACTTAGCAGATATGCTAACTCCTACAGTAAGAAGCATGGATGTATTGGTAGTCTAATAAGGGGGGAAGGGAGACAAGAAATTTATTTTCTTTTTCATAATTATTATCATAATAAAAACTATTGAATTTCGAAGTAAACAAAGACAAAGATGCCAAGCTACTCATTGTTACTAGCCTTTTCTTTCTATTTTGATTCTCTTTATGCATTCACCTTCACCACCAAAAGTTAGTTTAATTAGTGAGTTTTTACTCACTAAATTATTTTAATAATCTCCCATTTTTTCTAAGTAATATTAAAAAAATTAGACAAATTTCATGACAACTTTATGGAGGCTATAAATGTAGTAAAAAATATAGGAACCATGATGCAATAAGTAGCAATGAAGGACTTTAGGACTAAAAAAGTAAAATTTGAGGAGTGATGGACATATACTAAATTTAACTTATAACACTTAGGCATTACAATAGTTAACGTCGAGACTCTACTCACTTAACGTTGTGGCAACATCCTTTTCATAACTAGGGCACCTTTTTTAGAAAAATTGATAGAGTGTATAGTGCTTAGGCATCCCATAACTCCACAATGCTACATTGGGATTGTTGCGTGCTAGAAAACCGGTCAGCGGTAGAGTGAAAGTTTCGCATATGGCCTTGCTCGATCACACACATCTGAGGTAATTAAAGCGAACAAGAGACCTCGAATTTTTAACGTGGAAAACCTCAAAAGGGGAAAAACCACGAGGCTAGCCAGATAAAAGCTTACTGTATATCTTGAGTACAAGTCTTCACGATAACGGGATTCTGAGTGCATATGAGGGAGGAAAAGCAGGTATGTATATAACAGCGAGGGTTGTAATAGTTGTTTGTAGTAGGTGGAGATCTTTGAGGGACAATTAGCGATGAAGGTGGCGGTGATGGTGGTTTGATGGCCAGGCGGCAGGGGTCATGACCTTGCTTGGAGGATCTTCAAGCTTGAGCTTCTCTTCCTTGCTTAGGCTTTTCTTCTTCTTCCTTGTTTGGATTCTTCCCTCTTCTTCCTTGCTTTCAGACACTTCCCTCTTCTTCCTTGCTGGACTCTTACGCTTCTTCCTTGCTGGGACTCTTAGCTTCTTCCTTGCTCGGACTCTTCCTCTTCTTTCTTGCTCGGGCACCTCCTCTTCTTCACTTGTTTCAGCTCCTCTTCTTCTTCACTTCACTTCACTTAGCTTAGCTTGGCCCCCCTCATGTGAGGAATGAAGGCCTATTTATAGATGGGAGGAGGGGCATTCTTGTAAATTCATATAAAGCCCGTACCACTCCCCTCGATTGGACGGCTCAGGATGATTCCTTTGATCATTTGATGTATTTTGAGCATTTGGATGCCCAAATGAAGTCAGAATTATAAGATCTTAGGCTCGTTAGATCCGGCTCGTCGAGGCTGATTTTATAAACACTCCACATTTGAAATGTTTTGGGATTTAATTGATGTCCCAAAGATTCCAATGATATTTTAAGTGCTTGATCTCGATCGGTTTTGACTCAAAATCATATCGCTTTCGACATCAAGATTTGTGCTTTGACTAGTGGTATTTTGAGAGTCATATCAGTTGCCCCCCTATTTTTGGATGACATTAGCTTAATCATCCAAAAATATATGTAATCAAATATTCGAAAATAACGAATTCTTCAGCAACGTGCGGGCATGAATCATACATTTTGAGAGAATAAATCATCATAAAATATAATATTATGATTATAGATGTAGATGATGTGGCCGTAGGCATGAGATTTTGAGGTTCGAATCTATTTGGATACTACGGAAGTTTTCGAGCATTTTGGGACTGCGGCGCCCGTGGCCCGTCGGCGCCGTTGCGTCGCGAACAGCGCCGCCCGTCTTGCCGTAGCGCGGGCGTGCATGTCGCCTTCGATGGGTGTGGTCGCGGGCAGCGCCTCGTTTGTGTGTCATTGTCGGTGTCGGCGGTTGATGTGACAGTTGGGTCATGACGGTCCGGTCGCGCCGACACACCTCCGGCAGGCGGGGCCGGAGGCTTTTCGTCATGTAAGCCAGCCTTTCAGCCATGTGCGCCTCAGGAGTTTTGAGCCATTTTGAGGGGTTTTACCCTTTGCCTGTGGGGTTATAAATACCCCAGGATGAAGGAGAGGCACACCTTTCCCTCTCCCTTTCTTCTTAGTGAGGGTCCTAGGCGTCAAGAGCGATCAGAAGCGTCGGGGAAGCGTCAAGGCCGCGTCGTGGAGTTCCGTTTACTCGTCGATTTCGCAGCCCCGTCGACCGTCGGGTTAGCGGTCAGCGATGCGTGGTTCGGTTTCCGACCTCGTCCGGTTCAACCCGTCGGATCGTCGGGATTAGAAATCAAGGCCATGCGTCGTGGTTCGGTTTCCGACTCGTCGGTTCTTGATCCGTCGGATCGTTTGGGTTAGAGGCGATCAGGCCGATGCGTCGTGGTTCCGGTTTCCGACCTCCGTTCGGCTCGGATCGTCAGGTTAGAGGCGTCAAGGCCGATGCGTCGTGGTTCCGGTTTCCGGCTCGTCGTTCACCGTTGGATCGCGTCGGGTTAGAGGCGGTCAAGGCCATGCGTCGATGTTCCGGTTTCCGACCTCGTCCGGTTCGCCCGTCGGATCGTCGGGTTAGAGGCGATCAAGGCCCTGACGTCGTGGTTCCGGTTTCCGACCTCGTCGGTTCGCCCTCGTCGTCAGGTTAGGAGGCGATCAAGGCCCACGATCGTCGTGGTTCCGGTTCTGCACCTCGTCATTTGTCCGGGTTAGAGGCGATCAAAGGCCCGGTATACGTCGTCCGGTTTACCGCCCGTCGGGTCCGGGGAGCGATCAAGGCCCACGGTATCGTTGGTTTGGTTTCCGCTCGTCGGACCGTCCGGGTTAGGAAGCGATCAAGCCGATATCGCCGTGGTTTGGTTTACCGCCCCGTCACCGTCGATGATAGTGGTAGCGGCGAGAGATGACCACGATAATTCCGGTGTCAGCGGCAACGGCAACTGACCGGCCAGCATGGTAAAGATTCGGCAGCGTAATCGGCGGTAACCGGCGGCATGCGCGGCCAACGATGTCGTTAAGCGGAATACCGGCGATGGTAGTGGTGGCAATGGTAGTGAGCGGCGAATGTCGATAGCGGCGATGGCAAACCAGCGGATTGGCTATCGTTAGCGGCAGAGGGTGGGTAGCGGACAAGCGGCAATAGTCGGCGTGGCGCCACGTATGTAGTGGACACCGGCGATAATTGATGTGGCGATGCCCGGCGATGTGGCGATGGCCGGCAAGATGTTGCACCGGCGACGATGAGATTTTGACATATCAGGTTGTTTTGTCAGTATTTGCTCGATGCGTTAACATGTAAGAAGGGTGAAGTCAAGGACCTTTGACCTTCTGGTTGTTTGTCGAGTTTTGCCATAACGTATGGAAGAGCGTGGGTTGTCCACCATGGACGTTTGACCTTTCAGGTTGTTTGTCGAGTTTTACTTTCGATGACATTAACTGGAAGAGATGGAGAAACGCGAGGTAGTCACGGTGGCTTTGGCGTCGGTGTCGCGCGGCGAATATGATACCAGATTTGCCGGATGGTCCAGCGATTGCGGATATCGATGATGGCTTCTGGGTTAGCGCCGAGGGTTATCAGCGTGCATTGCAGTAATCACGATGATTGCGATAGTAGTGGCGAGCGGTGACCGTTACATTAGTTCGGCCAGATTGGTCGGCAACAATGCGACGGTAGTCAGCAATTGACCAGCGTGGTAGTAATGAGGATAACCGGCGCAATTAGCGTGGCGTCGGTAGTTAAGCGAATAATGCGAATAATGGTACCGGAATATAGTGGTGACGAAGATGTCGATGCGATGGCCAGCGGCAGTAGTCAGCGTAATCGTCAGTAGTTAGCGAGATGGCAAGATGCAGTGGTACCGAGGTTCCGAGATGTCGATGCAGCGGTAATGCAACGATGTAGGCGATGGCCATTATAAAGTGGCGGCAGGTAGCCAGCGGCAACAGCGAGGTAGGGTGTGAGCATGACGTCGATAGTCGTCGCGGATAATGACGGCATGGTGATAGCCGGCGAAATGCCGGCGATGGTGGCAACGGCGGTTGCTCGCGGCGGTGACCGGCGGCGATGAGGATTTTGACCATCCGAGATTTTTTTTGTCGAGTGTTATCGATGACATTAACTTGCGAGTGGGTACAAAGTTTTATTTATTTATTTATTTATTTTTGATCTTTCGGGTTGTTTGTCGAGCTTTTGCTCGATGACGTGCTGGAAAGATCGCAGAGATCCGGGGCGTTTTGACCTTTTAGGTTGTTTGTCGAGTGTTTACTCGATGGCGTTAACGTATGTAAGAGGGCGTGAAGTCCAAGGGGCGTTTTGACCTATCTGGGTTGTTAGTCAAAGTTTTCGATGGCGTGTATGGAAGAGGTGGAAGCAAGGGCGTTTTGACCTATCACGGGTTGTTAGTCGAGTGTTTACTCGATGGCGTTAACCCGTATGGAAGAAGGTCGAATATTTGTATGAGCTTGTAGCGAGTTGACTATTGATCTTTGCCTTTTCTTGGACTTGCTTATCTTTTGAGATTAGTTGATTCGGGACAGTCAGAACAAAGTTTGATGAATCTTCATTCTTAAACTGCGCTCTTTAAAAGCTTGAAATGATCCACCTCGATGGTGGTTTTGATCTTGTTGGGAAACTTGGTTGTCATACAAGATGAAATAATGGGAATCATATCCGACGGCAATAAGCATGCGTCTTGAAAACCATGCGGTAGAGTGAAAGTTTACGCCTTGTCGATTAGCACACGTAATTAAAGAGCGAACAAGAGACACTCGAATTTTTTAAATCTCAAAAGAGGGAAAAACTTTGCTTGAGCTTCCACTATGTATCATTTGAGTACAAAGTCTTCCTGATAACGGGATTACAGAATTGCATATGAGGGAGGAAAAACAGCTATGTAACAACGATCAGGTTGTAATAGTTGTTTGTAGTAGTGGAGATCAGACAATTAGCGATAAAGGTGGTAGGTGATGGTGGTTGATGGGGCGGTGTGAGCTTGGAGGATCTTCAAGCTTCAGAGCTTCTCTTCCTCCTTGCTTAGGCTTTTCTTCTTCTTCCTTGTTTGGATTCTTCCTCTTCTTCCTTGCTCGGACTCTTCCTCTTCTTCCTTTGGACTCTTCCTTCTTCCTTGCTTGGACTCTTCTTCTTCCTTTTGGACTCTTCCTCTTCTTTCTTGCTGCACCTCCTCTTCTTCACTTGTTTGACTCCTCTTCTTCTTCACTTCACTTCACTTAGCTTAGCCCCTCATGTGAGGAATGAAGGCTATTTATAGATGGGAGGAGGGCATTCTTGTAAATTCATATAAAGCCTACCCTCGATCGGACGCTCGGGATGATTCCTTTGATCATTTGATGTATTTTGAGCATTTGGATGCCCAAATGAAGTCGATTATGAGATCTTAGGCTTGTTAGATCCCTGTCAACGCTGATTTGACTATAAACACTCCATTTGAGAGCGTTTTGGGATTTAATTGATGTCCCAAAGATTCCAATGATATTTTAAGTCTTGATCTCGATGTTTGACTCAAAATCAAATGCTTCGACATCAAGATTTGTGCTTTGACTAGTGGTATTTTGAGAGTCATATCAGATGAAATTATTATTCAAAAAGATAACAGTGTTGAGGTGCCACTATACTAGAGACAAGGCGCCGGGGAGCTACTTCTTTCTATTCCTTTTATTTATTGAACTTCATCAATTTTATGGATTCCTTTATCAAACTATAAAGAGCTACTTTCATTTATGGATTTATAATATAATCATGATATTTTTCATTAATAAATAAATTCGATTTCCCATACTTTCAATGGTGATTATTTGATTTATTTTGTATTTTCTTCAATTATTTAATTAGCCTTGAATGAATTTAAATTCTTTTTTTAATATCTGATGATTTGAGAGGTTTTAGATCATTAAAGAATACACTCAGTCAACATCGAGACTCTACTCACTTAACATTGTGGCTGATATAAAAATATACTCAATTAGGGCATACAATCATTAAAGAATAAAATATGATGTAATTTTTATGTTAATTTGGAAAAAAATACAGTGAAGTAGTTTAACTGATCATGTTTCTATATATCATTAGAGATTGAAAAATTAATTTATCTTTGATTAATATTTTAATATATTCTATGATAAATTTAATTATTTAATTTATTTAATTTTTTAATAAAAAAAACATATTATTGATTTCTTTTCAATGATATCTAATATATTAGAAAATTTATTTGCTTGTTATTTTAACAAAATTTGTTAATGTAATAAAATTATATAGGAATAGCCTGACTAAGAAGTGATCAAAATTTTTTCTCAAAATTATATTGATAAAAATTCAAAATTTTTAAAGAAATTTACATATTAGTAAAACTCCATTAAAAATTAATTAATTTGAACAAATAACAAAAAAAAATTCTTGAAGTCGTTGATTAAAAATTGATACATTATTGACCGAGCAAAATGATGTATACAAATGCATAAGTTGTTCAAATAATATAAAGATGATCAGAATATATTCTCACATAATTTATTTGGAGATCTTACTAAATTAAGTACTAATCTATTATTCATCTTGATTTTTATCCAATTAAGTGAAAATTCAAAAAATAAAATAAATTAAAGATGATAAAATCTTTTAAATGAAAAAATTTACTTAATTTTATAAAAATTATACTCTAAACTTATGGTTCATTGATTGTTTCTATGAATTTTGTAAATAATGAAGTTATTATAGATAGTTGTCTATCAGAGCAATGTTATCTTTCCGTTTATGCCTAGATCATAAAGCCTAATCATATCAATTTAATTAGGAATATCATAATGCTAATTAAATTAAGTGATTTCATTATTATCATCTTTTTATTGATTGTAAATTTCTCAAATATCATATACTTATGTATACAACAACAACAACAAGCCCAATACTGGGTGGTTCACCATGAATCCTTCGTCTTTGTGTTCTATTATGTGTCAAATTCTCATTTAAATAAAGTATACTAAGATCATTTTTTTACATCTTAACCAAGTCTTTTAGGTCTACCTCACCTTTTTTTAACATAAGGCAAATCTAATGCTTTTTTACTCCTGTCAGGATCATGGGTAGACGCTTTATGTGGCCAAACCATCTAAGACTCTCCTAATCTTATCTACTACTGGAGCTACTCCAACCTTTTTCCTAATATACTCATTTTGCATTCTATCTCTAAGAGTAAAGCCACTCATCCACCTAAGCATCCTCATTTTTGTAACACTTAACTTAGTCTTATGCTTCTCTTTTATTGGCCAACATTCTGCACCATAAGTCATTGCAGGTCTTACCACCATCTTATAAAATTTTCTCTAAAGTTTAAGTGAAACTTCTCTATCACATAATAGGCCAGATGCATTCCTCCACTTTAATCATCCAACTTGAATTCTACTAATAATATCTCCATCTATTTCACCATCATTTTGAACAATAGAGCCTAAATATCTGAAACGCTCACTCTGATTAATGACTTGTTCACCTAATATCTATCACTAGAACTTCTACAACTAAAATTATACTCCATATATTCAGTTTTAGATCTACTTAAAGCGAAAACCTTTAGATTCTAGAATTGACCTCCATAATTCAAGTTTACGTTGGACTCCCCTCTAGTCTTATCAACAAGAAGAATGTCATCGACAAAAGCATACACCAAGGTACATCTTCTTGTAAATGCTTAGTAAGAACATCTATAACTAAAGTAAAAAAGATAAGGGCTTAAAGCTGATCCTTGATGTAATCCAACTGATATAGGAAAATATTTTGTCAATCCTCCTTGTGTTTGGACACAAGTAACAGCTCTAGTATACATATATTTAATGAGTTAAATATAACAAATATTAACTCCTTTCTATTCTAGAACTCTCCAAAGAACATCTCTTGAAACTTTATCATAAGCTTTCTATAATCAATAAATATCATATGTAGATCCTCCTTACTTTCTCTATGATTCTCCATCAAACCCCTTAACAAATGTATAACATCCATAGTAGATCTACCTGGCATAAAACCAAACTGATTGTGAGAAACTTCTGTATCACATCGTAATCTATGCTCAATTACTCTCTCCCATAATTTTAATGTATGTCACATTAACTTAATTCCTCTATAATTTGCACACTCTTGTGCATCACCTTTATTCTTAAATATAGAACCAACAAACTCTTTTCCACTCATCTCATCTTTTAGTCTTTAAAATGACATTAAAAGATTTGTAAGAAATTCCTTGATCTCTAAACATTTCACACTTCTATTGGAATATTATCCGGTCTACACTTTTCCACATTTCATTTTCTTTAAAGCTTCACTAACTTGATTTACTAATACGATATGTGAATTCTCTATTTTTGTTTAGGGTATTAAGGTTGCTAAAATTAATCATACTTTCAGATTTTTCATTGAAAAGTTTATCAAAATACCTCATCCACCTATTTTTAATATCCTTTCTAAAAAAGTATTTTATTATTTTCATCATTAATACATCTCACTTGAACTATATCTTTACTTCTCCTATCTTTTTGGTTGGCTAACTTATACATACATCTTTCACCTTCTTTAATATCTAATCTATTGTATAAATCTCTAAAAGCTAAATTTTTTGCATCATATACTGCTTTCTTAGAATCTTTACAAGCCACTTTATATCTTTCCCAATTCTCCGAGTTTTTACATCTAAACCAAGTTTTATAATAATATTTCATATTTTTTATCTTTTCTTGCACACTCGGACTCCACCACCAACTATTCTTATTAAAAGAAACTTTTTCTTTTGATTCTCCAAGCACATCTTTAGCAACTTGCTTAATTTTACTTTCTATTTTTTCCACATAATGTTAGCTTTCTCATGAACATCCCAAATTCTAATCTCTTATAGTTTGCTCTTAAAAATATTTTTATTTATGTTCTTTAAGTGTCCCCATCTATTTCTAGGATAATAATTTAATTTATTTTTTCTCTCACAACCTTTCATCTTAAAATCTAAAACTAACAATCGATGTTGGATACTTAGATTTTCACTTGGAATGACCTTATAATCTTTACAATTTAAACGATCTATTTTTCTTATCAGAAAATAATCAATCTGTGTTTTACTAGATCCAATTTTATAAGTAATAATATGTTCATCTATTTTCTTAAATAAAGTGTTAGCAACTACAAAATCATAAGCTAAAGCAAAATCTAATATAGTCCTACCTTCTTCATTAGTCACTCAAATCCATAACCACCATGAATACTTTTAAAATCTTATCACTCTAACATGTCCATTTAAATCTCCTTCCAATAAATACTTTTCAAGGTATCTTTTGTATTAATCCTCTATTTCATTCCAAAAATTTTTTTTGCCTACCATTCTGAGCATGATAACATTGATAATCTTGGTATCGATAATAATCTTTAAAGCTATAATTCTATCTCCACATCTATTAATATTTATAACATTATCCTTCAAACTTTGATTTATAATCACACCTACACCATTTCTAATTTGACTTTTACCTGAATACCAAAGTTTAAAACCTAAACTATCAATCTCCTTGGCTTTCTCCCCAACCCATTTAGTTTCTTGAACGCATAAAATATTTATCTTTTTATGAACCATAATATCTATTAATTCCATTAATTTACCTATAAGAGTACCTATATTCCAAGATCATAACCTAATTCTAGTTTCATGGACTAACTTCTTTTCGTCATCCATAATGTGGGAACCCTTATTTAACATAGGCGGCCTGATTTCTAGCATTTCTGCATTCAAGAATATCATCAGGGGCCTTCAGCATTAACACAATGATTTAAAGGATTCATGTCATGATTATTTAGACAAGTTTTATACTGGCATTACTACCTTCCTCACACCATCTGGAACCGGATAGTAGTGTTAAATATCATATACTTATGTATACTTGTAAAAATTTATTTGTTTCTCTTGGATTTTTCCTCTATAACTCTTCTGATATCTCTAAATCTTACATAATTTTTAATTTTTAATTGATGATATTATAATTAAATTAAGCTTGAAGAAATAAACAAATAACATAAGAAATCAAAGCACAAGATATATATATTTTTAACTTCATAATACATTAGTCATAATAAACAATACAAAGTTTTACAAATCCAAAGTAGATTTAAGATGTTTGCATAAAGAACGAAAAAAATTAAACTTACATTACAGTGAAATGTTATATATATATATATATATATGTTCGCGTAGCGAATCAAAAGATAAATGTTCAAAAGCGTGGTGCTACGGCGGTTATTTTGTTCAAGACTTAGGGGTAAATCCGTCAATTTAAGGTATTTTGAAAAGGCGGGCACTCGGCTAGCACACTAGTTGGCTAACCAGGCCTCTATAAAGAGCAGAGCACTCCCCCTGCTTTCCTCCCTTTCGCGCTTCTCTTCAGTTTATTTTCTTCTGTTTTTCGGGCTTGGCTCTCGTCCGTTACCTTCTCTGTCTCTCCTCTGCACGACGTCAAACACTTAGCGGGGGACGGCGGAAGCGTCTCTTTCGCCACCGTGCTCGCCGGTACCCGCTGTTTCCCGACTGGCGGAAGTAGAGGGGAGGCGAGCCGAACCGTCGATGGTTTGATGTTGTGAGGGGAATTCGACTAATGAGGGAGGGGATTGATGGGAAGAGTGGGGTTTGGCGTTGCGGTGGGCTGTGCGGTGGTTTCTTGTGAATTTGCTGCTATACTGGTTGGTCGACGAGCGAGGAGCCGGCGGCTGTGGGGAAGAGCTGTCGAAGTGGTTCGGGAGTTCAAGGAGGGGTGCTCTACTTCGATCGGGCTGCTCAGACAGGTGGCCGACGCCATGGTCGTCGAGATGAACGCCGGGATCGCATCGGAAGGCGGTAGCAAGCTCAAGATGCTTCTTACCTTCGTAGATAACCTTCCAGATGGTTATGCTAGTTTCTTTGGTTTCTCTTCTGCCTTATTCAGTCACCTTTTTCTCGAATATTTTTGAGATTCTTGAGTTGATGATCATTTAATGAAAGGTGGGGCCTTGAAGTGCTCGAGGTGTTGGATTTTGTCTTTCTTATTATTATTATTATTTTTATTTTATTTTTGGAATGTGTATCCACCCAACACCCCACCCATCTTGTGGGTGCGAATGTCGTTTGATCCGTGAGAATTCCCAAGCGTCGCGTCCACTATGTCTACTGATTTCTCACATTAAGTAGGCGCCTCCACCCTTCTGAGCTAGAGAGGGTGAGTTTTCTTGATGGCTTATTGTGGAATTGGACCTAGGTTTGGTATGGCGGAAAACCTTATTTTGATAATTTTATGTGATTGGAAGTTTGTGCAGGTTCCTATCCAATAAATTGTTTTTATACTACTCATCGAACATTGTTGAATATATTTTATATCTGAAAAGTACTGTGAGGTTACAGTTTAGTAATTTATTGAGATATCTAAAGGCAACGATTGACAGCTTCGAAGTTTGACAATGCCCGGGCTTTGTTCATTTTGGCTCATGCCTCGATCATAGATATTTTCTTCCATTTGCACTATTACATTGTGATGATTTTAATTCATTTAGGTATTTGTATTTGGTTTGTGTTTCATGTTGAATGGATTGGGATAGCATCTTTCACAATTGATATGCTTTCCAGCATGTAATGTTTCTTTTGGGTCAGCAAAGCGGAATGTATCATTTTTTGTTCATTTGGGGGTTCACATAGCTTATATTCTTTCATGGTGGCTGCATTTAGGGCTGATTAAGCTCATTGTTCTTGTTTGGAAATCTTTTAAATTTTTTTTTTTTCCATTTTCTACCATTTCTTAATGGCATTGTTGCTGCCTTTGATGTTGCTAATATTCTACCATTGCTATTCGCCCATAAGCTATGTAATCCCATTTTTCTTAAATGCTGCTCGATCCCGCGAGTCAACTGTCTTCACCAAAGAGGCTACCTGTTACTGACTGAGCTAAATTTGTTTATCTTACAGTTTTTGTTAACTCTTGCTTTTGATTTATCCTTTGAGTCATGACCGGTGCGTAGGTATCTTTAAGATGACTCAGGTGAATAGTCAGGAAATTATTGTGAAGAAGATAAATCCAATTTCTTGATGTACTTCCTTGAGGAGCTAGATCCAAGTTGAGCTGATTGCTTTCTGCATCCCTATATGCCCGTTCTTATTTATTTTCTGATCAATGCTTGCAGATGCCATATATTTTTCATGAAATGCTATGCTTCTTTTCCTGCTTTGAATAACATGTTAAATTTATTGTTTTGGCTATTGGTTTGGTGTTCTCTGTGGCTTCAGGTTTGTTTTTTTATGTTGAATGAAAAGGGCAATAAAAAAATTTTAAGTCTATTTTTTTCTTATTTTGTTTTGAGAATTCAAGAACCTTCATCTTTTTGTGAACCCTTACTTTAGGGACACCTAGGTTAATTTGTCTAGAATAGACAATTACTTTAATGTGTACTGTAATACATTTTTCTTTTATCTTGTTTTCATCATTATTTTTTTATTGTAATCTTGATATTGTCAACACTTTACATTGTTTGTGTAATTTAGTATGTTGGCAGTTGAAACAAAGGCAACTAAAAATTTGTTGTCTATCCATTATTATGGGTTTACCATAAATCAATCCCATTTCCTCCAGTAAAGCCACATGATTTTGTATTTCTTTCTAATCTATAATTTTGTATTTGCTAGTTCAAAAAAAAAAAAAAATTCAGTTTTACACTTTTGTTGCTTCACTTGTTTATGCAGGAAAGAGGTCGGAACTTACTATTCTCTTGATCTTGGAGCCACCAGTCTTAGAGTATTGCGTGTTGAGCTTGGAGGAACTCACTCCAAGATTTTGAGTCATCAGGTTGAAAGCCACCCGATTTTCCCATATATAATGATGGGCACAGCAGAGGTGCTTGGACTTTACGTTCTTATTGAATTTTTCTTCTCATGAAACTAAGTATTTATGTGAAAAATATCCCCGACTACTTTTCATGCAGGAATTATTTGATTTTATTGCTACAACACTGCAAAATTTTGTAGATAGAGTTGAAGGGTTCGAGCATTCGTTTGATTCAAGAAGGGAGCTTGGATTTACTTTTCCTTTTCCTGTTAGACAAATTTCAGTTTCTTCAAGCTTCCTTATCAGATGGACAAAAGGATTTGCAATTGAAGATGCTGTAAATAAAACTTGTATTGCACAATCATTCAAGATTTTCATAAGAATTTGTCTTTGGTTTGCAATGCATTTTGTATTTGATAGTGAAGTCAATTTTGTCACCATAGTTACTATTTGATGGCTTACCAAGCTATAATACCATGACAACCTTTGCTAATGAAGTACCTACATCTAGAGGGTGTTTAAATTTTAGAGTTAAATTGTGATTTATTTGCTTGAAAGTAGTTCTTTTTTCTAATATGTTGTGTGTTTTTTTAAAAAAAATTGATGATCTGTAGTTTTTGTATACTGGGAAGATTATGGGTGGTTGTTTTGTAGCTGACAATTCATGTTAGAGTTTGAAATTATTTCATTGTTTAATTTTACTAATAAAGATCCTTGGGTAATTAATACGTATCCTGAATTAGTGAAATTAGTCATAGGGCAATGGTTGTTATGATTTGGAGATAAAGCTAACAGAAGCAACTCATCTTTGTGAGATGGGATAGTGCCACCCAACCATTGACGTTTTTAACCAACAAATGTTTGTGTTTATTCTTTGGCAAAAATTTCAAATGAAAGTAATGCTCATCAATTCATTGGATAACGGTGCAATTGATGACTTTGTATGATAATCTTCTAGAAGAGGTTTTTTTATTTCCTCTTCTTGAAAAATATCCCATACTTGTTTGGGGATGATGTCAGGAAATAAGGGTATTCAATTCAATTTTTTAGGTACTAATTGAATACACACCTTATTTTCCACTTATTGCTATTTATTTAATCATTGTATTGGTTCTCATGCAATAGCAGATAGTTGATAGATGCGTTCGAATGTTTCCACTTAGAGAACTATAGTTTATTTTTATAAATACTTCCATCAGCCCATTCAATAACCACTCTTTGCTGACTAGTTTTATCATGAAGCTTCTGGAGATTGGTATCAATCATTGAACTTGGGAAAGCTGACTTGGTTCTCAATTTTCAAACCAAATATCTTTATTATGAGATGCCAACATTCTGAAAGTGAAATTTCTCCATGTAGCAGTCTCTTTGTGATCCATTCATCTATTCTTCTTATGAACAACCCTTTCCATACAATTTACCGGTTGATGCTTTATATGTAGAAGTGCTATTGACCATTGATTGTAATACCGTTGTTTATTCTTGAATAAAAATTTTAACATACTTGATAAAATTCTGTATTTGACTACAAAAAGCCTTTCAAGTGGCTTTGAGGTTTTGTTAGTCTAATTTTGGCCATACACCATATTTACTAGTTCATTTTAAATGTGGTCCTGTTTGAAGTCATATTTTATTGAATTATTACCGACCAATATGTTTTTGGTTTGGGTTGAAGAGTAGTCTATCATAACAATCATTTTGTGCAAGACGAGCCTCCATCTCTTTGGGAATGAATTATGTGGCAAATGAAAACTAGGTTAATTATATGTTTGAATTTCTTTCATTTGTATTATTATTTGTGCCTTTGATAGATTGCATTGGAGCACTGTATCTAATTGCTTCGATGTTATTGGTTAATTTATGCATTATAATTGAAAAGAATTGGAAGCTTACCATCCATTTACTTGATATATGCACTTGCCAAAACGGGACATACTAGGTTTAGAAGTTTTGTAATCATTTGTTGACCTACAACTATGTGTCATTTAAAATTAAATAAATGACATAGAGGTTAAACCCCCTAATCACAATTGAAATCGATTAAATTTGATTCAATTTGAAAATTCGACTTCATAATGCGTCGAAAGCATTAAAATTAATTAAATGAAAAATATCAAATCAATTAACAATCGATCAAATAATTAAAAGCAACTTTTAATGAAATTACGCGCATATCGAAGTCGAGAAGCCTCAACGACGTCTAAACGACCTCCATTCGCGAAATTGATCACGCCATCGTTGCCGAAACGTTGAAACCTATCAAACGACATCTTTCGCGATCGATTCGGCAAAGTATGCGCGAACATCGATTAATTCAAATGCGACGTTGCGCAATTTAAACCTAATTTCAAAACGACTTCCGATCGCGAAATCGATCGATCCGCTATGCTCGCACAAATGTAAACACCTAAAATTAATTATATTGCTGGTTTATTATTGGGATGATTTCAAAATTTTACTATTATGGGTTAATTATATTAATCCTGTTAATTTAATCCTTTATTAGTCTTACTTAACCCGTTTGTGATAGGGGTAAGCTGTTCCTAAAAGCAAAGAGGAATAGCTCATTCTTGGTGACCTCATTCACTTGCGATTCGTTTGTGCTCTCCGTCGTGCTTCTCCTCTGCTCTTCCCTTGATTCTCTCCCTCTCAGAAACCCCTTTTGTTCTCTATCTCGGTTTAGATGTCAGCTCCAGGGCCCTCCTTCCTTGCTCGAGCATTCCCTCAAGTGACTCTTGGGGTGAAGTTTCCCTGGCTTTGGGTTCTCTATGCGATCTGATTCTCTCCAGTTCGATCGGTGGGGAGCTTCAAGCCAGACCTTGGCGCCATTCATCCGTCCCCTTTTGCTTCCTACTTCGTGTCTCTCTCCGAGAGTCAGGGTACAGTTCAGAGTCTGTGAAACCCCTTCTCCTTCCCTTTTTACACCAACTTCCAGTTGCTTCTCTCTAACCCTACTAGCTTATTCTTATGCATTTGGGTATGCTGAAATTAGGGTTTGCAAATATGCTTAAATTTGTGCTTAAATTCATCTTTGAAAGTTTTTTAGAATTTGGGATGATGTAATGGCCCAAATCTCATGCTTATTGCTTTTATTTATGAAATTTAAGTTGTTTAGTTTCGAAAAGATGATTTGGGATGATGTATGCCCAATGTTGTGTTGTGTGCATGCTATCTTTTTAGGGGTAGTTATGATCTTACTTCTTTGGAATTGGTTTATATGGGAAATCGAATCGATTTGCTTTTAGATATGTGATGATGTTTGCTGAAATCATTTCTATGAGAGGGGGGAAGTTATTAATTTGTTATCTGAAGTGTGTTGTTTGCTGAAATTTTGTGTTTACAAAAGGGGAAATTGTTAAATCATGTTTACAAATTGGGGAATTGCTGAAATTTGTTTCTATCAAAGAGGGAATTGCTGAAAATATTATTTGATGGGTAAGATGCTTGCTGAAAATATTATCCTCTAAGGGGGGAATCAATCATTTTGTTATTTGATGGGTAAGATGCTTGCTGAAAATATTTTCATCTAAGGGGAAATCAGCTAATATGCTATTTGATGAGTATAAGGCTTGCTAAACTTTCTTATCTAAGGAAAAAATCAATTAGTTTGCTGTTTAATGAGATATGATGTTGTTCCTCTATGAGTTCCATGTCTTTATCTTGCTTCATTGAATTTCCTATGGGAGAAATTATATGTATCATGCCTCATTCATATGCAAATTGAAATCTGAAATCAGAAAGAGGGATTTTCAGATATTGCATGGCTTAAATCCTAGGCCCTAATGCCATGTTGCTTACTATTTCCTATGGATTTCATTCTTACTACTTTGCTTAAATAAATTCTTAATGATATGTTATGCAAAGATTTTATGAAAGGAAGAAATGAATGATTGACTCTTAAGCTTAGTTTCTACTTGCATATTTGCCTACTTCTATCATTTGATATCTTATTAATAGGGAGATTCATTATCTTTAACTTCATACACTTTCTTGGTGGAATAACAAAATTTGAGTGGTGTCTCGACATCCACCCATACATGCCTTTCTTGGCGTGGTGGGAACCATCTTAGCTATGAGTAAGGTGCAAATTTTGATATAAAAAAAGAAGGGAGAAAGATTTCTTTTCTTGCGGTGTTTGATAAATATTATGTTCTTTTCTAAATATACATACGAAGCTTTAAATTTATTACTATAAATACCTACTCATGTTTCTCCAACATGGAAGGAAATCTTATCTATCTTTAACCCATATCGCTATCTTGGCGGCAAATGAAATTTCGTGGTCTGATCCTTAGTCTCTCTGGCGCTTCAGGGGCGAGGGTCGAAATTCTAAAAAAAAAAAAGATAGAAAGAAAGGGATGAAGTGCTTAAATTGTCATGTTGGCTTAAAATTTTTTTTATCTCAAATGTGAATGTTTATGTGTTGAATTTCTATATCATGCAAGCTATTTTCTTATTTGGCCATTATGATATATATTGTATATTGCTCACCTTAGGATTCTATCTAGTTTGACATGTTATGGAATACACATTAGACATATGCTCAAACATAAATACCTCCCTCTTTTCTTGTCATTCATGATTTACATACATACAGACATGGTGAAGACTTGAAAGCAAACACATATGGAATAAATTAAATTCATTATGACATATATCATGAATATATCAAAACAAAAAAAATTGTTGAGTTAGAAAACTCACAAGTCTATGGCACAACTTAACCCTTTAAGATTGAAAGAACTTGGACTAGTAGTCTTAGAAGAGGAAGATAGGAGTAAGTCTCATGAGAGGTGAACCTCTCTTATTTATAGGACTTTCTCCTTTTTCATCTATCTTATGATATTGTCATAAGTG
Organism: Cymbidium sinense; assembly: GCA_021442155.1. Classification (NCBI taxonomy): domain Eukaryota; kingdom Viridiplantae; phylum Streptophyta; class Magnoliopsida; order Asparagales; family Orchidaceae; genus Cymbidium; species Cymbidium sinense. The sequence goes on along the minus strand of CM038220.1, from coordinate 116,991,376 downwards.
CAAGCGAAATTCTAAAAATCATCTAATTTAATATTTGTCATATGCATCGACATGCATGTGGTACATGCCTTTATACATCTTTATCACTTCCTTGAAAGGGAAAATAAACTCTTTGCCATATCTTTTTAATAAATTTAATGAGTATTTGTCCCCCCAGTTGCCATGAATTTGCATGCAAAAAAGGTGGATTTTAATTAGTCCACTTGTCTCTTAAATGACATATAACATTTACTCATATCTTTGTCTTCTCCTCCCCCCTTATCAAGAGAAACATGGGCTATGGATGATTCATATGAGCTTTAAAAATAACTTATTTCAGTTCCTTTATGTTTGCTGATTTGCCACATAGAGAAAGGGTTCTTAGCCCAAATCAAGTGCATAAGTTCATTTTAGGCCCATTACCTTATATTCGATCATATGGGCCTTCAAAGTGATTTATTTTAGCCCATAATCCTTGCTGATTTATTATATAAGGAGAGGACTTTTGGCCCAAAATAAGTGCCTATATCTATTTTGGATCCATTACTTCACGATTGATTTGATAGGCCTCCAAAATAGATCACTTCAGCAACTATACTCTTGCTGATTTGTAACATAAAAAGGAGATTTTTGGCTCAAAATACATGTATACCTTATTTCCAATCAAATGCCTAAGTCTATTCTAGACTTATTACTTCATATGCGATCAAATGAGCTCCCAATATCATTTATTTCATCAACTATTCCCTTGCTGATTTGTGACATAAAAGGGGGATTTTTGGCTCAAATGAAGTGCATATCACGTTCTTAACCAAATAATTATGTCTATTTTAGATTCCTCACTTCATTTTTGGCCCGAATGAAGTAACCAATAAATCAAACATCTAGAAAGACATGTGACCCAAGTGCAAGACACATAAAAAAAGAACAGATATTATCCATCTCGGTTTGGTCTTAGGACCGGGTCCGGGTTAACAAAACCTAAAAATCTAATAATGCTGTTGTAAATCTTAGAAGCTAATTCTATCATAGAATGATAAAAGATAAATTTATCGATCATTGTTAATGCTTTTCAAGTTCAAGATCTTAAGAAGTAAAATCAACTTCGATCCTCGAACAATCAGATAAAAGTTTGGAGAATAATAGATCTTGAAATAATTTATCTAGATCCCATCCTCGCAAAAAAATGTCGAGTTGGGTCTATCCATCCATCTTAGACCGTCCCAAGTTAACAAAACCTAAAAATCTAATAATGCTGTTGTAAATCTTAGAAGCTAATTCTATCATAGAATGACAAAAGATAAATTTATCGGCATCATTGTTAATGCTTCTTTTCAAGTTCAAGATCTTAAGAAGTAAAATCCCGAACTCGATCCTCTGAGTACAATCCAGAGTTGATAAAGTTTGGAGAATAATAGATCTTGAAATAATTTATCTAGATCCGATCCTCACAAAAAAAGTCGAGTTGGCGTCATCCATCCCGGTTTGGTCTGGGGTTAACAAAACCTAAAATCTAATAATGTTGTAAATCTTAGAAGTTAATTATCATAAAATGACAAAAGATAAATTTACCATTGTTGCTTCTTTTCAAGTTCAAGATCTTAAGAAGTAAAATCCCGAACTCGATCCTCTGAGTACAATCCAGAGTTGACAAAGTTTGGAGAATAATAGACCTTGAAATAATTTATCTAGATCCAATCCTCTGCAAGAAAATAGTCAAGAGTTGATAGGATCTATCCTTCCCGGTTTGGTCTTCGGACCGGGTCCGGGTTAACAAAATCTAAAAATGTCATGTCAAAACCTAAACTTGCCAACTGAACCTATATTTCAACTTAGACATTCATATGTCCATACAATATTTTACAAAGAAGAACGTATGTATGTTGAAACATTCAATAGATCAAATATCTAGAAAGATATGTAATCCAAATGTAAGATAAATATAAAAGAACAGATGCTATGTTTCCCGGTTTGGTCTTCGGATCGGGTCCAGTTAACAAAACCTAAAAATCAAAATTTGACATATAAACTTCAACTTAGACATCTTAATGTCCATGCAAATTTTCAAAAGAACAGATATTCATATGCATGTTGAAGTAATTATTAAGTCAAATAAAAAAAAAGAACATATGCTACATCTTCTCGGTTTGGTCTTCGGACCGGGTCCGGGTTAACAAAACCTAAATATTTGATATTATAAGAATTTCAAGTTAATAATATCTGAGAAGCTAATTCTGTCATATAATACAAGATATTAATCAACTGACATAGCTTCTAAAAATTCAAACCCTCAAGAAGAAAAGTCTCAAACCCGATCCTCTATGTTCAAACTAGAGTGGACAAGGTTTTGAAGGATTATACTTCTCGAGACAATGAATTTAACGATCCTCCGTAGAAACTAGACAGTGTGGCCTATCAATCGATATTATTCACATGGTAATTATAATTAAAATTTCAATGATAAATGATCATATATTCAAATCTAAAATCAATCATAAAATGATCAAAATTCAAAGAAAATAACAAAAATATAAATAAAAACGAAATGAATTATTTAAATTAAAACTTAAAAAAAATCAATCCACCCCTCCGCAATTGTTTGTCTTCGGGTGACAAATTAAGAAAACTTGTGCTTACAAAGAGCCAATGTCAAATTAAATACATAACTACCTTCACATTCAAATATTCCTAAAGCCCGTAAGGACGTGACCCGTGTCCTCTGTTTGTGTGGTTTTGCCGCGATATGACATCACATAAATGGCGGTACACGACTCCTCCCTACCTGTGGTTCGCGCGATACACCACTAAATTACCACACGGCCACGATATTCCCCAAATGCTTTAAGCGTGAAATGTATAATGTATTTGGAAAAGCCTATGTTAAAAGTTGACTTATATTTGTCCTCTGACAAACTTCACCCTGTCTACAAGGACACCTTGACGACGTAACCCATGTTGGCCGACAAGGATCCTTCTATAGGTGACTACCTCCTCCGACTAAGCGGATCATGCCCGGATGATGAACCATGAGATCTGGACGCGGCCATCGCTTTCCCCACAAAAGTTTTAAATTAAAATAATAAATTTCATAAGTTCTAAACTCCACTCACCGCAATTATATACTGCTTTAATGATTCATTGACTAGCCTTAATCGAAAGTGCTTTTCGATTGGGAGGTAATTAACTATGTGCTTCATAGAAACCCTGACCAGATATAAAAAGTTCTCTCCAAATGAGAACGAAATCTCTGGGTAGTGTCTTATCTACTATTCATCTGCCTTCTGAAATGTTCACCAACACCAAAGTAACTCTTAAGAGATTGGTGATGAATTTTCGGATCCCACATCATTATGATCTCCAAAATTATAATTTTTTATGATCTTCTTTATTTAGTTGATTAACTTTGTATTGTTTTCCTTTGATTCTTCTAAATATCTCACAAGACAAATGTGAAAATGTATGAACTTCTACGGCTTGACAGTTTCTGTTCACACCTCTATCAGTCTTTTATTTATTTTATTTTTTTTCATTTTTGTGGTTATGTGATGTGTAGAAAGTTATGTTTGTTTGAAGAAATGTCCATCAAGTTAACTTAGTAAAGCTTATCTTCACATTTGCCACTCATGCTTTCTAGCAAGCTGCATCTTTTTATTTTTTCTATAATGAGATTTGTAGTCCAAAATGAATATTTTTTTCTTATTTTTTGCTTTTTATTTGTTTTGTACGCATGCTCATTGTGTTGAGCATTATTGATAAAATCAATTTAATAAGCTTGTATATTTGAGGTAAATGATTTTATTGTTATACATCTACAAAGGAAGAAACTTACATTTAGCTTGGAATGTAGATTGGAAAAGATGTTCTGATGTTTAGAAGAAGCAATGAGCGAAGGGACTAAACATGCACGTTTCAGCACTGGTATGTTAGTTAAATATTTCATTGCATTTATGGCTTTCTTTCAATTGTTTAGCATTATTTTGTTTTTCCCATTTTTAGAAGTGGCAATGTCTCTTATTGTCCATTTTATATCATATATTATCAGTATATAAACTTTTAAAGGCTTGCCTTCTTTCCATGATTTGAATGAATATGTGCATCTTTATCTTTATATGCATGCATAAACTACATTTATGTGCTTCTTTGCTCTTTGTAAGTATTTAGTTGTGTTAGAAAATTCCCTTTTTGTGTGTATTATTTAATAGAAAATCTCATTATTTATAATAAAGGAATCAATATAGTGTGATAAAATATAGTGAAACAAATATCACCCACAAAGTATATTTTAAACAACATATTCTATGCTATCATTCTCTCCCTTTGGTTTATGCATATATATCAATTAGCTTGTTTCATAGCTAGAAAATTGAAGTGGGCCTAAAGCCTTATGGCCTATTTGGGATCAAATTTTTTTTTATATGTGTATATATTATTTTTAAAGAAATATTTGTTTAATATATATTTTAATTATTTTTATTTTTATTTTTAAAAATGTTCCAAGTAATTTTTGGGCATTTTGAATATTTTTAAAAACAACTATTGTTACCAAATATATTTTATTTTAAATGGAAATATAAAATAAAATAAAATTAAAAGAAAAAAATTAGAAAATAAAAAAAATAAAGTGATCTTAAACAATCTCTTAGTAAATATATCTATCCATAAGTAGTAATTATCATCTTTAATATCACCACTTTTTAAATGAAGTGACAATCAATCTTAATGTAGTTTGTGCTTTTATGGAAACATGAATAGTACCTCATAGCATTTCTTATGAATAGAAATTGGTACAAAGACAAGGAAAAATGCTAAAAGTCAAAAGAAAAGAAATATATATATATATATATATATATATATATATATATATATATATATATATATATAAAGATTGAATTTGATGGTTACTACATTTTTATCTAGCTTTCTGAGATGAAAGAATTTTTGTAGGTAGATGCTTGGACTATTTGGATTTTGTGGATGGAGGTATTATTGCAGGAGAATGAGATCATGGTGCACACTCATGTAAAGGTAGAGATGGGTAGGTATGAATGTTTTGGATGGATGAGGAATAGGTAGAGAGGGTGGTTCAAAAGGTGAAGAAAATTAGAGAGAGTGAAATGTGACATGTGTTGAAGTTTATAAATATTTGATAATCAAGTCATAAAAATGATAGCTTTTTTGGGAATTAGAGTTTCCTAGACAACAACATTGAATTGTCATAGGATCCAATCCAAAAGTGATGCACAAAGCATACATTGCCAAAAACTCTAAGTGAATAGGAGGTAAGATTACCAAGGTTGGTAGATGAGATATGATTAATAAGTTATCATACCACATTGCATTATGTCAGAGCCCCACCTAATGTTCCTCGAAGGGAATCACAAAAACCCAGTAGAGTTGGGCAAGTTAATAATTTTAGAAATAATTTCAATAAGTAAAAGCATGATTTGTAAAATTTTTTGCCTACAAATTAGATCATGAAAACATCTAAATCCAATCATGCTTATTAGTTTATTCACCAAAATATAAATAAATTTTAATTGTTATAATAACTCATCCAAATAATAAATTACTATTGAATCAACTATATAATCACCTTCCAATAATATACCTAAAACATATGCTTAGGAAGTCTTCTTTAAATGAAGCACAATTAACAAAAAGTTATAAAATAATAAGTGTGTATTTATATGAAACAAATTTAGTAGGCAAAATCTATTGGTTAATCTTTAAATGACAAGGCATATAACATAAATATAATTAATGAAAGAATCCATGGTGTAGACAATGTATAAAATACATAATATTTAATATGACAATCATTTAATAGTGCTTATTATGAAGTGTGGTTCATAAAAATTCATATACAAATTGATGAACATTGCATTCAATTGTCAAAACATCCACTTTCATGCATAATGCCTTTATACATTCATAAATTACTCATAAATGTCATTAATATAATACCTATATTTTTTTCTTCTTATTCATAATAAGTCAACTAGGATACCTTATATCAAAAAGGTTTTTACTAATCTATGAAAATCTAATGATTTCTAAAAGTGTCATCATTTTGAGGATGTGTTGACGATTAGCCTATCCCACTATCAATAATTTATGCATCATGTAAGCATGCTTGTATAGATTTATATTATGATGAAGGTTCCATTGATAAAGAATTTATAATTTTTTTATGATGAGTGTGAGCCCTTATCTTTTTTACTTTAGTTGGATTACATCAAGGATCAGCTTTAAGCCCTTATCTTTCTACTTTAGTTATTGACGTTCTTACTACCCATTTACAAGAAGATGTACCTTGGTGTATGCTTTTTGCTGATGACATTCTTCTTGTTGATAAGACTAGAGAGGGAGTCCAACAGAAACTTGAATTATGGAGGTCAACTTTAGAGTCTAAAGATTTTCGTTTAAGTAGATCTAAAACCTGAATATATGGAGTGTAATTTTAGTTGTAGAAGTTCTAGTAGTAGTGGTTTGAAATTAGGTGAACAAGTCATTATTGAGCGATTTAGATATTTAGGCTCTATTGTTTAAAATGATGGTGAAATAGATGAAGATGTTATTAGTTGAATTCAAGAAGTGGAGGAATGCATCTGGCCTATTATATGATAGAAAAGTTTCACTTAAACTTAAGGAAAACTTTATATGGTAAGATGAAATGAATGTTAAATAAAGAGAAGCATAAAGACTAAGTTAAGTGAGTTGAGGATGCTTAGGTGGATGAGTGGCTTTACTCTTAGAGATAGAACGAAAAATGAGTATGTTAAAAAAGTTAGAGTAGCTCAATGGTAGATAAGATTAGGGAGAGTCGCTTCGATGGTTTGGCCACAAGTGTTGTCCATGACATTAAGAGAGTAGATGCATTAGATTTTAATGTTTACAAAGGTAGAGTAAACCTAAAAGATTTTAAGATGTATAAAAAAATGATCTTAGTATACTTGAATTAAATGAAAATTTGTAATACACATAACAATGGAGACAAGGATTCATGTAACCCACCTAATGGAATTAAGGCTTGTTGTTGTTGTTGTTGTTGTGTGTGAGCCTAGTTTGTTGAATTGATTAGATGTAACTCTTTTTTTAGTTATTACACATCATCCCATAGATGACGAGGAACATCATGTGGAAATCATCAAGGCTTGAGTTATGTTGAACTTAGGATAATACTTATGTTTGGCATTCCCATTGCAAATATTCAGACATTTAAAAAGATGAAGTGTCTATTGAATGATCCCATCAGCATAAACTGAAGTAAATTGAAATTGCAAAAACTCTGAAATATTTTTAGTATGAAGAACTTTAATCATAATAGAAAGTGACTTTTATTTTCTAATAAATGATGGTGAATTACTATAGATGAGAAAATACAAACAAGAATTCAATTTTTTGACTGAAGATTGATCATCAACAAAAATAAAAAAGTATCTAAAGCTCATGTGCGTAAGGACATAACTCGAGCCCAAGTATTAGAATCAATTAACTCAAATGAGACATCAGTAGGAGATGGCATGGAATTAAAAAAAATGTGGTGATGTTTTCCTAGCTTACATCTATTATACTTTCAAATTTTGATAGAAATGAGATGAAAATAAACTCGCAAAAGTTTTTGTAGTAGAGACTGATTCGAATGCCTATGCCACAAGTGGTCGTAGAGAAGGTAAAAGGAATCTCATTTGTTAAATTGTAAACTCTACTTATTTCAATGGTCCACCAATCATTTTCGTTATTTTGAGATCTTGAGAAGCACAAAGTGAGCATTATAATGTAGTTGTGAATTTTAGTGAGACGATGAATGGATAATAAATTGGCAAGAAATTTGAAAAAATAAAATAAAAGACACATGGGAGGGACATGAGCTCTTGTAATGAAAGATAACTTTACCAAACACTGAGGGGGGAAAACCATCAACGAAAATGATAGGCGGTACACAAGGTATGCAAGGAAGATGAACATTCATCTATTACTTTTTCTATGTGAAGAAAACACCAACATTTGAAGTTGGCAAACAACATTTAATAATTAAAATATTGAATAATAAAAATATGAACAAATGTTAGATGGCAGCTTAAAAGTTTAATTTTATTTTTAATTAAATATTTTATAATAAAAATAATAGACAAGCTGGTAGATGGAGATAAAGTGTAATTTTATTATTCATAAAATATTATACAACGACAACAACAACAAGCCTTTATCCTACAATGGGGGGTAAATTACATAAAACCTTCTCCATTATGTTATATTAAGCATCAAATTCTTATTTATTCCTAACAAAATGAGATCATTTTTTATACTACCTAACCAAGTTTTTTTTAGATCTACCGCTACCTTTATTAATATAGGTTGAATTTAATACATTTACTCTTCTAATTGATTCATCGGATGGCTGATGTTTTATGTGTCCAAACCAACTTAGGAAACTCTAATCTTATCTGTCACTAGAGCTACTCCAACCTTTTCACATATATATTTGTTTCATATTTTATTGTTAAGTGTAAAGCCACTCATCCACCTAAGTATTCTCATCTCTACAATATCTAACTTAATTTTATGCTTCTCTTTTATTGGCCAACATTCTGTATCATAAGACATTGCAGGTCTCATCACCGTCTTATAAAATTTTCCTTCAAGTCTAAGTGATACTTTTCTATATCACATAATAGGCCCGATGCATTCCCTCACTTTAACCATCTAACTTGAATTCTACTAGTAACATCTCCATCTATTTCACCATCACTTTGAACAATAGACTTGAGATATCTAAAACATTCATTTTTTTTAAATATTTGATCATCCATTGTCACAACCTCACCACCTAGATATTCTATAACTAAAATTATGCTCATTGTATTCAGTTTTAGATCTACTCAATTGAAATCCTTAAGACTTTAATGTTGACCTCCACAATTCAAGTATCTTTTGACTTCCCTCTCTAGTTTTATCAACAAGGAGAATATTATCCGCAAAAAGCATACAACAAGGTGCATTCTCTTGTAAATCTTTAGTAAGAACATTCATAACTAATGCAAAAAATATATGGGCTTAAAGCTGATCCTTGATGTAATCCAAGTGAAATGGGAAAGTACCTGATCAATCCTTCTTTTTAATATAAGTAGCATATAACTCTCCAAAGCAATTCTCTTGGAACTTTATCATATGTTTTCTCTAAATAAACAAATATCATATGTACATCCTTCTTACTCTCTCTATCAAATCTTTCAACAAATATATAACATCTATAATAGACCTACCTAGTATGAAACTAAAATGTTTTTGATAAAATTTTGTGTCACATCATAAACTATGGTCAATTATTCTCTTTCATAATTTCAATGTATTACACATTAACTTAAGTCATCTAATTTGCACACTCATGTGCATCATCTTTATTTTTAATAATAAGAACCAACAAACTCTTTCTCCACTCATTTGACATCTTTTTAGTCTTTAAAATAAGATTTAAAAAGATTAATAAGCCTAAAAAAATTCTTGATTTCCTAAGAATTTTCACACTTCTATTGGTATCATCAAGTACTATTGTTTTTCATGCATCATTTTCTTTAAAATTTCTTTAATTTCAATTTTACTAATATGGCAATAAAAATAAAATTCTCTATTTTTATTTGGAGTATTAAGGTCATTAAAGTCAATTATACTCTTACAATCTTCATTAAGAAATTTATTAAAATATTTCATCCACCTATGTTGAATATCATCTTTTTAAAAAAAAAATACTTTATGATTTTCATCTTTAATGTACTTCACTTTAATTAAATTTTTACTTATTTTATTTATTTTCTTGGCTAATTTATACATACATCTTTTAGTCTCTTTAGTATACAATCTATTATATAAATCACTTACTATTAAATTTTTTGCATCACATACTATTTTTTAGAATTCCTATGGGTCGCTATATATCTTTCTTAATTCTTTGAGTTTTTTACATCTAAATTAATTTTTATAGCAAAATTTTTTATTTATCTTTTCTTGCACATTTTGACTCCACTACAAATTGTTTTACTAAATGGAGATTTTTTTTTATTCTCTAAGCACATTTTTTGCAACTTAATCTCACTTATTATTTTTTTCACATAAATTTAGATTCTTTATGAGCATCTCAAATTGTAAGATCTTGTAGTTTACTCTTAAAAATATTTTTATTAATATTCTTTAAGAACTCTTATATAATCTTAGGGCAATATGTCGATTTATTTTTCATATTTAAACTATTCATCTTAAAATTTAATACTAACATTCGATGTTCAGTACTTAAACTTTTACCTGAAATGTTTTTACATTTTTTACAATTTAGACAATATTTTTTTATCAGAAAATAATCAATCTATATTTTATTATGTCCATTATTATAAATGATAATATATTCATCTTTTTTTTAAATAAAATATTAACGAACAAAATTATAAATTAAAGTAAAATTCATTATAGTTCTATCTTCTTTATTAGTCACTCTAAACTTATAACCATTATGAATGCTTTTAAAATCTTATACCACTCTACCAATATATCCATTTAAATATCCTATAATAAATACTTTTATTAAGATATATTTTTTGTATTAACCCTTTTTAGTCATTCCAAAATTAGACTTTTAGGAATATATCTAAACCTACTTAAGGAACATAAACACTTAACACTAATAATCTTAACATCAATAACAATCTTTAAAACTATAACTCTATCTCCAAGCCTATTAATTTTTATAATATTGTCTTTCAAATTTTTATTTATAATTACATCTATTTAATTTTTAATATGACTCCTACCTAAATAATTATGTAAAAAAATTTAAACTATCAATCTTCTTGGCCTTCTCCCCAACCCATTTAGTTTCTTAAATTTATTAGATATTATCTTCTTATGAATCATAATATCTATTAATTACATTAACTCACCTATAAGAAAACCTACATTTCAAGTTACTATCCTAGTTATACTTTCATGGATTAACTTATTCATCTGCATTTGTTCATAATGTGAGAACTCTTGTTTATTTTATATTGTACCCAGGTACTAATGCAACAACCCTTGTACCCTTTCATTGTATTCGGGTTATACAATGCGTCTCTTTTAGGGAACGCTCTAGCATTGACACAATGTGTTAAAAAATTCATGTTATGATTTTTTGACAAGTGTTACATTGGTTATCGATTACCTAACGCAACCCTCCACTTTTCTCATCCAGGGCTTGAGACCCCACAACGATAATGTTATAAATAATGCTTAATGAATTATTATGAATTTTGATAAAGAATTATAAATGCATTTATTCTTAGTAATAAGGTTTTATTATAAATCATTATCATCCTATGTATAATTAGGCATGATTGAAGTTTGATTATAACTACAACTCGATAAGAAAAATAATAAACAAGATTTTGAAACTCAAGGCATGTTCAAATTTGGCTCAAGCTCAATAAAATAAATAAATAAATGAGCTTGAGCAATATTGTATTTGATTGAACTCAATTCATTTAAGCTTCCTTGCATAGCTTGTTCATTAGTGTATAAAATCTGATTATTATAAATTATAAATTCTCTTTCTTGACCAAGAGGAGCCCTATCTTTCTTTTTCTAGAGATCGTTGGAAGCAATCCACTAAAAAAATATTTTCAGCACTGACTTTTCCACACAAGAACCATGAGCCTTAAATTTTCAGCTCCATCATTTCATTTACATTGAAAACTCACCTTCAATCTTCTCTTCTCTCGTTGAACCCCAATTCTTCATTGACATCTGCAAATTGCAACCCCTGATGTCTAGCATCCAATGTTCATTGTACGGTCCTTGGATCTGACTCAAGTTTAGATAAAGTGGATGCGTCTCTGTCTGTGAGATAATACTTGCATATGTCCTTTTATGTAGGCATCTAACATCACTATTTATGTTGTCTCGGAGGTGAGTGAACATATGTTTTAACATATATGATATTTGTTAACCTGTTTATATCACTCAAGACCAGCCGTATGCACTTGATGAGAATTTTCTAGCATTAAAATCTCTTGGGGTGAAATTTGGAACATTTGTTGTTCTAAGCATCATAAACATTTCTTAAAACTGAAAAACATGACTCTAATAAATTCAGTGATAAATGTAGACTACCAATATCAGAGAGCAAAATATAAATTGAAAATAATAGTCATTTTTTAGAAATTAAGTATGAAAATCACTAGGAGAACATGCTTCATAAAGATAGTGGCATATAAGCCGAGCAAATTTTATTAGAAATGTCTGATATGTGAATTCCTTGGAAAAGATGTAAAATACATTAACTAAATGCTGGATTTCATTTGTTTAAAAAAAAGTGAACTATGATTTATTTACTTTACCGTGCGTCCTCAAGAGATGTTAATTTTCTATCCCTACATTCTCTTGAGAGTCTGAACATCTAGTTTGACTCATTGTGACATTTTTGAAGAAGTGTTACTAACTTGGTCTTCAAACGCACAAACCTGGCTAGTTGTCTATTATCTTTAGTTGGTTAAGTTGCTGATATATTGTTATCAATGCTGGAATCGTGTATTTCAAGGGGCAAACTTTTATGAAGTTAAATGGAACATTTGTCAAATGGTTATGATGCAACAAAGATATGAAACTTCTTGCATTTATTACATTAATCATTTTGACAATCATTCGTTGTGACATCTTTTGTTATTTTTCATTCATAGATTTGGGTTATGTTGCATTTATGGATGAAGATTGCAGGACTTGGTTTGTCAATAAGTTACCTTTGAGCAGTATTTATTTTGTGTTGTGTTTAAACAAGTTAATGATACTGTGGGTTCATTAGCTCTAGGTCATTATCATGATGAAGACACTGTTGCAGCAGTAGTTACTGGAACAGGAACCAATGCCTGCTATGTGGAACGTATGGAGGCAATTATTAAGTCTCAAGGCCTCCTTACGAACTCTTGTGGCATGGTATTTTTATTGCTTTTCTTCAAGTATATGCATGATGGTTCATCAAAACCCATATCATTGCTTTCATTTTGTTGCGATTAGGTCATTAACATGGAATGGGGAAGTTTTTGGTCTTCTCGTCTGCCAAGAACTTCTAATGGTATTGTTCTAGATGATGAGAGCCCAAATCAAAATGATCAGGCAAGCATTCTTTACTGAGCTGCTTGTAATTTAATTGAAGAAATACATTAAAATGTATCTTGTTTTTTTATAGGGCTTCGAAAAAATGATTTCAGGAATGTATCTGGGAGACAGTGAGAAGGGTTCTCCATAGGATAGCACAGGATTCGGGCATTTTGAGATGCTTCTCGCTATTTGGTATATAAATTTGTTTCTCTTCCCTTCTTTTGAGTTCCATGTTACTCCATAAAATGCAATTCCCATTTGACCTTAAAGGCTAATTTGATTTGCTCTTCTCTTTTACTCTTTATTTCTGGCCTCTTTTTTAATGATTTAGGTATTATGAAAAAAAGCTACATGTTGAGCATATATGAATAGGACTCTAAAGGAAGGCTGTGATGTTATGGTTTTGCTTTTTGCTTGATTATTATTTTTGATCCAATGGCTATTTTCTTTACCTGTTTAGTTTTTTTTGGTTCATTATTCTCAATCTCTTCAATGTGGAAGATTGGGCTGGTGGCTTGTGAACTTTATGGCTCAACTGCATCTTTCATTTTGATTCACATTTTGTCAACCTGTTTGAGGTTATGCATCATATGCACGACATGTTTTCTCAGATGGACGGACAAACTGTGCCTAGCAACTTTATTCTTAAAATATTATATTCTGCATGAAAAATATTTTCATTTTGCTGCATTTATTTGAGCCATCAATTTTGTTGAACTTTTGTTTAGATAAAAGAATTGGCAGTAACTTTAGTGATTTGAAGCCTAGGTTTGATGGCTATTTGTTTTATATGTTGTTTTTTGATATAATGTCAATAGGGGTGTAAATGAGTCTAGTCGAGCTCAAGCCACTCTTGGCTTGAGCTTGAGCTTGTTAATCGAGTTTGAGTTCAAGCTCAATATTTATTTTATGAGTTTGAGTGGGCTCGCGAGCTAGCTCATTTAGTCTGAAGGAGATAAAATAATTATAAACTAAATAATTATTATAATAAAAATGATAAAAAAATGTAAGAAATCATAAATAAAAAATAATAAATTATTTGATATATGAGAATGAGACATATTTTTTAAATATTTTAAATACTTTTAACAATTGTATACTTAAATTATTAAACTTTAATATATTTTATATTAATATTTGTTAAATAAGTTGGCTCGTGAGCTAACGAGTTGAGTTGAGACTGGCTTAAACTTCACTTGTTAGCTCATTGAACTCGTCTCACAAGCCATTTATCAAGCCGAGCCTGAGCCAGTTTGACTCACTTACACCCCTAGAATAAATGTCCATGTATATCATCATCTATCTATTGTATTCATTTGATACCGTGTTCATGTGAACAATCATGTATGTAGTTTCTATTCCCAATGAATTTTTGATGTATGTGGGGTGATTGGTTTTTAATTTTGCACTTTTGAAATATAAGTTCTCTAAACTTGGTGTTGGTCGTGGAAGCATCCAAATGGCATGATAACTCTGTCCAAAGTCATTTTCTAATACTTTAACTGCTCATCTTTTTTCTCATTCTTTTTTTCTATTGATGTTTTCTCTTTTGATAATAATTTTGATGTACTCATGAATGTTCTCAAATTTGAAAATATATTGGAATTCTCATTCTAAGTGCTTCTATTTGTTTCGGTCAACTAAATAAGGCTGATTTTATGAAATAATAGTCTTTGTTTGTTGTAATTAAATTATAACATGATTCCTCGTGTTTATGATGAATGTTTAATTTTTCTGTCCTCTAATAGTAGTTTGGTTTATGGTGTATTTTAATCATTGCTATAGCAAGATTGCACCTAATTTTAACAAACCTTTACCCTAAGTGCCACATTTCCTTATAATACTAGACATTCTGACGCTGTTCTGTTGTGTTTACATCATTACGTCATCCAAAGACTGCAAATAAATGCACGTAAAATTTCATTTAGATCTCTAGTTGTTCCTTTACTTCATCCTGCATCAAGAAGCCTTTAGGTTTTCCTGTCTTAATTTTGTTTGTTATGCTTCATGATAATAAAAATTTAAAATTATTTCCTCATCAAGTCCATCCTCTACAAAACTCTTCTTTAAGAGTGATATTAATACATCTCAATGTAAATAATATGATCCACTAGTTAATGTATTATCAAATGATAAATGATTCTTTTGAAAGACTAATGGACATGATATCGTGGGAATGTAAATGAGCTCATGTAGGAATTGTAACATTTTGTGGTTCTCTTGAAAAATTAGAACATTCTCATGCATAAGCATCAATATAAACTAGTTGAAGATAAAAAATGATTTGATTAGATAATAGATATTCAATGTAGAAAGCATGAGTGATAGTTATGTGAGTGATGGGTGGAATAAGTACATACACGTGAGGTCTCAATGTTCCAATAATGTAATAAGATTGAGAGGCTCTAATAAGCAACTGGAGTGCATGTAGCATATATAATAAATCTGAACAAAGATGTAATTTCCTTAATAATAACTCCAATTAAAATAATGAGTCATTATGACAAATTCAAACTTTCATTTTGTATGTCAGCTTCATTACCGTTATCAACTTTTAATTCATGTATATGATCAGTGAATGGTACAAACAAAATATAATGTTTGTTCAAGTGATGGCATGAGACCTAAAAGCCACCTAGTAAATAGAGTTGGAATGATTTTTAAATGATTCAATGTTAAAATTGCACTCATGTTTGAGCTCTGCTTCAATATTAAGTGTAATTTTGGGTAAATATTAAAAAGAGTGTTGACCTACAAGTATAACCAATTGAAATTAACTAAATGAATGAGAGATTAAAATGCCCTAACCGCGATCAGATTCGATCAAACTCGCTTTAATTTAAAAATTTGACTTCGTAATGCGTCAAAAATATTAAAATTAATTAAATAAAAAATATCGAATCACTTAATAACCAATCAAATGATTAAAATAAATTTTTTTTTTGAAATTATGCACATACCGAAGTCAAGAAGCCCCGATGACGTCCGAACGACCTCAATTTGCAAAATTGACTGCGCCATTGTCACCGAAACGTCGAAACCTATCAAACGATGCCTTTTGCGATTGATTCGGCAAAGTGTAACGCCGATTGATTCGAAGCGACGCCGTATTTAAAACCCAATTTCATTTCACCATCGCTTGATAGCCAAACGCGACTGACCACCGGCCATTAGTCTGTATCACGAAATAAAGACATCCATAATTGGTTTATTCATTAAATTATTTGTAACAATAATTACTAATCGCTGCTTAATCCTTAATTCCTCTAATCCTTATCCTAAATCAACCGCCCATCTACCCAATTAAAATAGTCGGCTGCTAATCCTTATTGGATGCCGTTTAGACAACCAATCGAACGGTGCGGTTTAACCTAAAGGCCGAAATGTGATTCCCTCACACTCAGATCGACGTGATTTGGTTCTCCCTTCATCACAAGTCTCTTGTTCTCTTCCACTGAAGCTCTTCCCGGTACTCTTCCTAAGCAAACCGAAATCCCTCTCCTCCTTTCCTCTTAGCATTACATTGTTTAATTTCTTTAAATAAAAAAAGAGGAGGGGAGGAAGCTAAATTATTGTTGGGAGCTCCATCAGCATGATTATTATGAAAATCATGTGGGAGAAGATTGATTTTCAGATTTATTTTGGGTTGGTTCAAGATTTGTTTTGGGCATGTTATGGTTTAATGCAAGTGTTTATTATATATACTGATTTTATGGATTCACCTTTGTTTTAATGCAATGCTTAGCAAATGTCATATTTTGTTTAAGTACATATGCAGACATGTTTATATGTAGATGCAAGCTTGAAATCTATTGCTATAAGTACCTGCACATGTTTCTCCAACATGACAAGGAAATCTGTTGCTATAAGTACCTGTACATGTTTCTCCAACATGACAAAGAAATCTGTTACTATAAGTACCTGTACATGTTTCTCCAACATGATAGAGAAATTTGTGTTATAAGTACCTATACATATTTGTCCAACATGGTAGAGAAATTTGTTGCTATGTTGTGCTAACCCATGAACGCTTCGTAACAAATAAATCGTCAGTTGTCTCGACACATCACGCGCTTTAAGGCCTGACCCTCAAAATCATAGGGATGACGAGGCTGCCGTAATTTTGATTAAAAAAAGAAGAAAAGATGGAATGCTTAAGTTATTATCTGATTTTTCATGTCATACATGTGTATTTGTGCTTTAATTTTGCATCATGCAAATTATTCTATCATATGACAATTATGATGTTGATTAATGTTATGATGTAGAGTAATGCTTATTTCAATCTTTATGACAAGTCATATGACAAATACTTGATGTTGAGAATGCTTATTTCAATCTCTATTTAAATTAACTATATGTCATGTTTCTTTAGCCTAAACATAAGTTTAGTATGGACATCTATATCTTACTTGTTCATTCTTTGCAATAATCCTTACATACTTATGCATAATAGAATAAAAAAAAGGAATATATTCCATTGTCATGAGTAGTTGAACATAAAAAAAGGGAATATATTCTATTGGCATGAATAGTTGAACATAAAAAAAAGGAGAATATATTCTATTGGCATGAATAGTTGAACACATAAAAAAAAGGGATATGTCCTATTGACATGCGCCTATATATAAATGAACATAGAAAAGAAATATATTTTATAGACATATGTTTATACATGGTGGAATAAAAAAAGAATATATCTTATTGGCTTTTCTTAGCAAAAGCTACATGAAATTAGAAGGGACTTATAAGTTAAGATAATCCAAATTGGTCTTTTCTTTGTAAGTTGGGTAAATTCCCTTAGAGGGTTTAGGCTTGTATATGTCTTGAAAGAAAAGATGAGGATTGGAGAAGTAAAGTTTCATGAAAGGGGATTTTTCCTCTTATTTATAAGCCATGCCTCCTAACATAAGGCCAAAATAGAAAAATAAAAAATAATAAGGAAGAGAAAACAAAAAGGGGTGGGACTTGTGTTATCTCATTAGTTTCTTTTTCCTTTGCCTCTTCTGTCATGAGGTTGCATGCAAAGGAAGTGAATTTTAATTAATCCATTTGTCTCCTAGTGACATGACATACATTTCCTATCTTTGTCATTTGTCCCTTAAAGACATATGACATATTTTTATATATTTTTATCATTTCTTTAATGTCATATGACAAAAATATGGATTTGAGGGGGTAAATAAACTCTCTTTTTGTCATATTTCTTTAATGAAATTTGATGAGTATTTGTGCCTTTTTTGTCATGAGCTTGCATGCAAAGGAGGTGAATTTTAATTAATTTATTTGTCTCCTAGTGATATGACATGCATTTCTACTCTTTGCTACTTTGTCCTTTAAGTACATATGACATACTTTTATATATTTTTTCATCTCTTTAATGTCATATGACAAAAATATGAATTTGAGGGAGAAATAAACTCTCTTTTTGTCGTATCTCCTTAATGAAATTTGATAAGTACTTGTGCCTCTTTTGTTATACGTTTGCATGCAAAGGAGGTGGATTTTAATTAATCCATTTGTCTCCTAGTGACATGACATGCATTTCTACTCTTTGCTACTTGTCCCTTAAGGACATATGACATACTTTTATATATTTTTATCATCTCTTAATGTCATATGACAAAAATATGGATTTGAAGGAGAAATAATTTTTTTTTGTCATACTCAAATGAAATTTGATGAGAACTTGTGCCATATTTTGTCATGAGCTTGCATGCAAAGGAGATTCATTTTAATTAACTCATTTGTCTTCTAATGATATTAATATGATATGTATTTCTATTTTTGTCATTTCTCTTAATGACATGTGACATTTACTTATATCTTCTTTTCTCTTCTCTCATTAAGAGAAATATGAGTTATGAATCATAATATTATGAGCTATTTTTCATTCACTTGGACCTTTACAAAAAAAAAAAAGAGAGGAAGAAGACTCATTTAGAATTGATGCACTCAAAAAAAAAAAAAAAAGAGAGAAAGAAGACCCATTTAGAATTAATGCACTCCTTCTTTATATGAGGGGATTCATTGGGCTTTATACTTGATCAAATAGGTTCCTAAAATGTTAAATTTCAACCAATTTGTTTGCTGATTAGTTACCTAAAAGAGGGTATTATTTGCTGATTGGTTATAAAAGAAAATTTGGCCTAAATAGTGTTCATACTATACTTCTAAATAAATGCCAATCTCTATCTTGCATCAATGACATTATACTTGATCAAATAGGCTCCTAAAATGCTCAATTTCACCTCTATTGCTTGCTGATTAGTTATTTAAAAGAGGGTATTATTTCCTGATTGGTTACAAAGGAAAGGAAATTTGGCCTAAATAATGTTCATATCATATCCTTAAATTCCCGGTTTGGTCTCCAGACTGGGTCCGGGTTAACAAAATCTAAAAATCCCATATCAAAACTTATGCTTGCATTACATCATGTCAAATTCAACTATTTCAACTTAGACATTCATATGTCCATACAATATTTACAAAGAACATATATTTGTATGTATGTTAAAGTATTTAGTAGATCAAATATTTAGAAAGACATGTAATCCAAATGCAAGATAAATATAAAATAACAAATGTTATGCTTCCCGGTTTAGTCTTAGGATCAGATTCGGATTAACAAAACTCAAAAATTAAAATTTGACATATAAACTTCAACTTAGACATCTTAATGTCCATGCAATTTTCATTGAACAGATATTCATATGCATGTTGAAGTGATTACTAAGTCAAATATAAAAGAACAGATGCTATGCTTCTTGGTTTGGTCTTAGGGCCGGGTCCGGATTAACAAAACCTAAAAATGTCATATCAAAAAAATCAAACTTGCAAATCGACACTTACATTTCAACCTAGACATTTATGTGTCCACAAAAAAAAAAGAATAAATACTCGTGTGTGTTGAAATGTTCAAACATTTAGAGACATGTTAGATACAAAGCAACACATCCCTTTGGTCTTAAGATCGTCCGGTTAACAAAATTTAAAAATTTAATATTATAAGAATTTCAAGCTGATAATATCTGAGAAGCTAATTTTGTCATATAATTATAAGATATGAATCAATTAACTTAGTTTTTGAAATTCATGCCCTCAAGAAGAAAAGTCGCAAACCTGATCCTTTATGTTCAAGCTAGAGTTGGCAAAGTTTGAAGGATTATATTTCTTAAGATAATGAATTTAATCATCTGTAACAATAAGGTAGACAGTATATTAATCGATGTTCTATGATCGAAGGGTAATTATTATTAAAATTTCAATAATAAATGATCATATATTCAAATCAATCAATAATAAAAAATGATAAAAATTCAAATTAAATAATAAAATATAAATGAAAATGAAATTAATTATTTAAAAAATTAAAACTTAAAATCTACCCTCCGCAAATGTTTGTCTTGGGTGACAAATTAAGAAAATGTTTCAAAGGGTTAATGTCAAATTAAATGCATAACTAACTTCACACTCAAAATTCCTAAGTCTCGTGACGGTCTGGTTTTGCAAATGACACCACATAAATGGTAGTAAGGACCAGGCCCTTGACGTGGTTCTCCGCGATATGACACCACTTAAATTATGCAGCTCAGTCAAGCTTTTGTTTCTTTGAGTCTGGAAATGCATAATGTATTTGGTTGGGCAAAAAATCTGTTAGTTGTTGACTTATATTTGTCCCCTTAGACAAACTCTACCCTAGTTCTAACACCTTGGATGACGTGACCCATGTATCGACAAAGATCCTTGTCGGGGTCGACCACCTTCAGGACTAGGGATCATGACGGATGACGGAACCATAGATCTAGATTGGTCATCAAAGTTTTAAGTAAAATGATATTTCATAAATTTTGAACTTCACTCATGTAATTATATATACGTTATCTAACGATTCATCGAGGATCTAACTATAACTATAAGAAAACCCAAGCCGATATAAAAAAGTTATCACCAAATGAGGATGAAATAAATCTTATTTACTATTCATCCGCCAAATATTCACGACACTAAAACAACTCTTTTCTTTTCCATCGAATTTTGGATCCACAAAGAGGTTTAATGATTTCATGGTTAACAATTTCCCTGATTGAATCACATTTGATTTCATTTGAGATTTGTGTTGATACATGTTTGATAATGTTGGTGGGAATCCCAACTAGTAGATAGATTTAGGCTCTGGCTTCCGGTCATGGAATTATTATATGGATTGTAAAGTTATAGTTATTCATTATTTTAATATGATTATATATAAAAAATGTTATTACTTTGTATATTTTGTCATGGTAACAATTATCAAGAAATCATTTTCTAATTAGTTGCTTCCAAAAGTGGAATTAACTAATATAACATTGAATTATGTTGTACAAAGAATTATAAAACACACAAGAATTCAAACCATTTCCAGTTCTTCATGGTTAAAAGCCTTAGGGAAATAATTCTTGAGCATTGCCCTCTTAGTTTTCTCCACCAGTATTCATGACAATTTCCCCTACCACCTTCCTTAATCATAGGAGGCCTATCTAACTCTATTTGCATTAATAAAAAAAATGATTAACATTGCAGAGTGATGCTTATGACTAACATTTTGAAGAATGATCCCTTAATGTACGAGCTCAGATAGCATGTTGTGTATCCATCAAAATCATAGCTTCAAATTCCAAATACTTTTTAAATAATGATAGTGATGTTTGGCTTTAGCACTATTGCCTAAAACACTAAAACTCTACTAATTTTCCTTCTATATTCGCCAACAAAATTCAAATGTGAGTGTGAAATTTATAATCTGGCTAAACACACTCATAATTTTTATCCCAATCAAATCTAAAAATCTCCCCAATCTCTTTAGTCTATAGTGACATGTTGGATCATCTGGATTCAAAATATTCATAGAATAGTTTATTTTTCTTATTGATGTTCACATGCATCTCGCTCATATGTTCTCAATAAAAGAAAAAATCAAAAGTGAGACAATTTTTTTTAAACATCCTAACACAATGATTAACATTCAATTTCATTTCAAAATGCAAGTTCTAGAAATCGACGATGCCAAATTTTTATTGAATTGATCATAGTAAATTATGCTCTATATTAAGAGAATATCTACCAAATCTCTTATATTGACACTCAATAAAATGAGATTGTTAGAAGAAAAAATAGGCCTCTTAGATTAACATTCTCCAAAAGTATTTTTTAAGCATCTTATTAATAGAATACCCTCAAAACTACTCAAATTTTTATTGGTATTCATTCATTTCATAAGAATAAAATCATTTCTTTATTCTACGAAAATCTTTGAGTGTTTCCTTCACATTCATTTCAAGCATCAAAGTAGATTAGACTCTAAATTTATAAAGGTCTTTTTATCGAGTATTCCCCAAATAAAAAAAAAATGTATAAATGCCATTCACTAGTCATTATAAAAATTTATAATTCTATGGATGTAACATTCTTTGAATACGAAACTTATTACTCTAAACTCATAATTTTTTGAGAGAAAATTCAAGAGAAAGAATTTCAAAGTTTGAATTTAATGGATGATATTATAATTTTAGCTATATGTAATTGCTGATAATATGTAGATATGCTGGATTAGATGGCTTCTGAATCTACAACTTGTATGAAGTGTCTTGTCATTTTTTTATTTAATAACTATATTTATGCATACACAATTCAAGTTTATCAATTAATTCTTTATTAAATTCATGTGAGCATCAAGACTACAAAGTTAATTAGACTTGAGATATGTTGGCAACATATTTAACTCTTGGAAAAACTCCTTTTTTTGGCAATAAACACAGAGACATTTAGATAAAGGTTCCTAAAATTTAAATCCATGCATAACATAAAATTTGTCAATCATCGATGGAGGTGATGCTTTTCTTTTGATGAGATTGAGAGAACGGGTATTGAGGAAGGAAGAAGATATGTTTATAACTAGCCCCACCAAGGATTGCAGGGCCACCAAGCTCTCAAACCACAAGAATAACTCAAAAATTTATAATTGCCAAAAGATTTCTTCATTCTAATAAGAGGGGCTATTTATAGCCATTACAAGCATCTTTCAAAGAAAATAATTCAAAACATGGAGGAAAGGTGGCCACATTAATGTAAGCATTAAATTGCTCTCATTTTACGCCATCCACCCATTTCACATGCTATTATTTTATGGATTCAACCACCTCATGTCATGCTTTGAATTTTAAATGCAAAATTTCAAACATGGAGTTTCTAGAAGAAAATTAAAATTATATAAATAAAAAGATGAAATCATAAAATGGGCCTTAGCAGGTTAATGAAGTCTTCTTCTTTCTTGAATTTTCTTGGGCTTTAGCTTGAGATCTTGTAAAGCTGAGCTCTAATTTGTTGATCCTGATGTTCTACATCAATGCTCAATTGAACTCGCTCATAGAGTTGAAATCTAAAGTCTTCTTCTAATATGCTAAAGTCTCCAAATCACTGGTTAACCATGTGTCTTATTTTATTCTTAACTAACTAGAAAAATGTTCAAGTCGGATTAATGGGTGCTTCCTGGTGATAATATAGTCAACTTTGAAGGAAGAGGACTTCGCAAGTATGGTGAAGTTTGAAGACAAGTCCAACACTGAGTTTTGTTGAAGATTTTGACCAAATTTGTCTCTTTGCTGAATACCAAATTTGATGGAGGTGCTCTATTCTTTGATGAGATTGAGAGAACGTGGGTATTGGAGGTGAAGGAAGAAGATATGTTGGATAACTAGCCCCACCAGGATTAAAGTTTGGCCACCAAGCTCAAACCACAAGAATAACTCAAAAATTTATAATTGCCAAAAGATTTCTTCATTCTAATAAGACTATTTATACCATTAAACATCTTTCAAAAGAAAAGAATTCAAAACATGGAGGGAAAGGTGAATACATTAATGAAGATTAAATTGCCTCATTATTTTATGCCATCCACCCATTTCACATATTATTATTTTATGTGGATTCAACCACAATATCATTTTGAATTTTAAATGCAAAATTTCAAACATGGATTTCTAGAAGAAAATTAAAAATTACATAAATAAAAAAGATGAAATCATAAAATGGGCCTTAGCAGTTAATGGGCAAGTCTTCTTCTTCTTGAATTTTCTTGCTTTAGCTGAGATCTTGTAAATGGGCCTTGAGCTCTAATTTGTTGATCCTTATGATGTTCTACATCAATTACAAAATATCAATACATATATTTGAAATGAGTGCTTATATTTGAATCATAGTACAACTTAAAATGTTGACTTTTTTTTGTATATGATGAAACAAATTCCCTTAGATGATGGATGCCTAACACGAAAGGAAGACTGTATTGTCAAAGATTCACAATTGGTTTGTGGAGTATTGGCAAATTTTAACCTTTTCTTTCTATTTTTGCTTATTGTGTTAGATTTTATTTTATTATGGGTTAGATAGTAGTGGCTAGAACATAATTATGATATATTTAAATTTGATTGTTTGTTGGAGGAAATCATAAAGGCTTAGAAGATTATATATATATTAAGGTTTAGGAGATTAGGATAAGATTTGTCTAATTCAAATGTGAATTTGAATATCTAGTCACATGCAGTTAAGTGGGCATTATGAAGAGTTGTTGGAGAAGAAGGAAAAGGTCTGATGGTGGAAAACAAAATGTCACGTGGCTAGACTATTTATTTTAAGTGATTTTGGTGTCCACTATAAACAGTGATTTCATTGTTTTTATGAACAGTGAAAGGAAAGAAATATTGCTAATGTTGGGAAACACAAAGATAAAATTAGTAATTTGATTTCAAAGCAACCCTACATCCAAAATGATCCAGAACAATAGTATTGGTACTCAAATTTGACCTTGAAAAAAAAAGTTAGGATATGATGAAAATTTTAAGAAACACTTAATGGGATATGATGAAAATTTTAAGAAACAATTATCCCACAAGCAAGCTTTATGATGGAACAAGAATATCGCCTCTCATAAGAGTTTTAGATCTCACACCTAATCAAGGATCAAATACTAGACAGACAAGAGTCTTCATATCTAAAATAGAAATTATATTCATACCATTAGGCAGTAATTGTCTTAATGTGACTTAGAAATGTCTCATTTATATACAAAAGAAATAATAAATTGTTATCAAACTTATTTATAGGCTAGAAAAATTTTGTAAAATAATGAAATCTAAGAGATGTAAAATAACTTAAATATATATGATAAAAATTTCAGAATTTATGTTGAGATCACATGAGTTGGATCTTCTAGAAATGATATTTGTATCAAATTAAGTACATTTACAAATTCATGCCTTATACATGAGTTTATTTGATTGTTCAATGTCCTCCATTGGACATGCATTTGCAATGATTTTGCTTATATTTTGTTATTATAAGGATTTTTTTGTGGTGCTTTTGTAACCGGCATCTACTAATTTATGAATAGAATTTAAAATATATGATAATTGATGATGATGACACTTATTTGGTGACTGCATCCAGAATTCAATGTTGGAAGTGGAACCAGTCTGACTTTAGAATTGATGATGAATAGCACATTTATCTTGTGAATGTGAATTTAAAATTTGCTGCTGGAGGTTGCAGAAGGAATGAGAGGATTCTATATTGTCTGATGTGTTTAACTGATCCCTGTTAAGGAATGAACCTTTGATTTCTGGTTGTTTGTTTAGATGTTTATTTAAGTGTCAAAAGATATCCAGTGAAATATCCCACTTCAGTTGTAGGTTTTCCTCGTGACTTCCCTTTTAGAAAACCTTGTTATTTGCTTGTTCTCCTGGATTCCACTGCTAGTACTTGCAATAACAGCTTCTCCTGAAGTATACATAAATTAGAATGCCTGCCACTTTGTGTGGCATTTGATTTTCATTTGTTGGCCTTGTTGTCTGACACATCTGCACAATGTCTGATAGTTTCTTAACTGTAATCCATCAAGTGCCATCTTAATCCAAAGGTGTATGCATTAATGCCAATGTGTCTGCCCACAAATTATCACATGTCTTGTTTTATTCTACGTTGTGTTTTAACATTCTGATTACATTTGGATTTCTTATCATTAATTCAAATTTCTTGTCATTGGAATTTATTGCACCATTCTTAAAAATATAGCTTTCTGGTATGGCACAAACTAAAGATATATGTCATGTCTAACATAAGCCCTAAACATATTTTTATTGGGATGATGCCACCTGATGCAGTATGTGTCTTGTTGTGCTGGATAACAAGACTTTGCAAGTTGTTAGTCAAGATTGTGACAGCTGGCAAACGCTTCTGTTATACCACTCATTAAAGCAAGAAATGTGGACCATCAATCTGAGTTGTTGTTTCTGCATTTTGAATTGTTTAATTTTCTCCCTTGTAACCTTTGCTGCTACCAATCTACTTCTATTGTTGTTACCTTACGAGCAGGTTTCCCAATGCTCTTGAACTTTTCCCATTCCATTTTGTTTCTTGCAAGTAACTAATATTTAATCTTACAGTCATTGTTTTCACCAAGTCACACTGAAGTCCCCATATTTCATGGGCCAATTTCCATCCTAGTTTTAGAGCTAGTCAATCCTTACATATCTTCATCATAAATGGGTTAAGTTGTAGAGCTAGTCCAGCTTTTCTCTACTTCTCACCTCAACCTCTCGTGATGTGTCATTTCTAGGGAGGATGATCATTCACTTAAGTTTATTTTGACCATCACTTAATAATCTTCAAGCTTAAAATCACACATGTGATTATGACATTGAAGTTTTGTATTGGTTGAGTTTCTTTAATTTTAAAATAATGCACATTCATCAAGCTTATGAGAACACAAGGTTGATCCAACATGGCCATTCATAAGTCTAATTTTACTTATTTATTTCACCAATATAAAAACTTTTAGTAGGTTTTAAGTATCAGCAGTTATTGTATTTTATTATCAGCCTTTTAAATGCTTCTATATGTTGAAATATCAATTATATTGTTATGCAATGAGAGCCAATTTTTTGAGAAAATCTTTGATGCGCATGATTCCAAATTTTTTCATCTTAGGAGTGTCTATTCTCTTCCTATTTTTCTTAAGCATCCGATAGTTTATAAAATCTCTAAATTCAAGATTATGCCATTGATTGTATTTTAAAACATGACAATTATATGAATTTTTGTTTCATTAATTTTGTTATGATTTAACTATTCATCAAGCATGTCAAAAATTTAAGGATGCTTGCACATTGTCTAATAGCAATAAAAAAAAATAATCTACTTATGCATGTATTCCACCAATGATAACTATTCATTGCATTCAGAATATCCACAACCCATATATTTGATTCCAAGCTATTGAGCTCTACATTTTAAAACCATAATTATTTTCTCATGCATTCAAGCCATCCTTTGTGAAATTTTGATGCTATTATTGATGACCAAATGATCCTAAATTGAGTGAAAGAGTATTAAATTACCATTCGAAGCAGGAGAATTTTTTGTCACTTGGAAGTTTTATTTTCACATGTTTCTTAAGAATTCTCAATGAAGTCACTATCGTTAGACTTGATATGATATTATTCACTAAATTGGGACTTCAAACCCTTTTGTGTCCTTTTTGAATCACTAGATTATTGAGTTTCATCTCGACATGATACTTCTTTTGAAGGTGACTAAGGGTGTATACAAACAACAAATAACAACACAGGTGGGTTGGCTACATAAATTTGTCTCCATTGTGTTCTATTATGTGTCAAATCCTCATTTAATTCATGTATATTAAGATCATTTTTATACATCTAAACCAAGTCTTTTTAGCCTACCTTTCTTAACATAAGGCAAATCTAATGCATCTACTCTCCTAATCGGTCATCGGACGTGACGCTTTATGTGAAACCATCTAAGGCACTCTCCTTAATCTTATCTACCAGTTACTAACTTTTTCCTAACATACTCATTTTACATTCTATCTCTATGAGTAAAGCCACTCATTCCACCTGGCATCCTCATCTTCAACACTTAACTTAGTCTTATGTTTCTTTTATTGGCCAACATTCTCGCACCATAAGTCAGGTCTTACCACCATCTTATAAAATTTTTCCTTAAGTTTAAGTGGAACTTTTCTATCACATAATGATGTATTCCTCCACTTCAACCATCCAACTTGAATTCTACTAATAACATTCCATCTATTTCACCATCATTTTGAACAATAGAGCCTAAATATTTGAATCTCTCACTCTTATTAATGACTTGTTCACCTAATGTCACAACACAATCACTAGAACTTCTACAACTAAAATTACATTTCATATATTCAGTTTTAGATCTACTTAAACGAAAACCTTTAGACTCTAAAGTTGACCTCGATAATTCAAGTTTCTGATTCCCTCTCTAGTCTTATCAACAAGAAGAATGTCATCCAAAAAAGCATACACCAAGGTACATCTTCTTGTAAATGCCTAAGAATATCCATAACTAAAGTAAAAGATAAGGGCTGAAAGCTGATCCTTGATGTAATCCAATTGAAATAGGAAAATATTTTGTCAATCCTCCTTGTGTTTGGACAAGTAATCTAGTATACATATCCTTAATGACTTGAATATAGCCAATATTAACTCCTTTATGTTCTAGAACTCTCCAAAGAACATCTCTTGAAACTTTATCATAAGTTTTCTAAATCAATAAATATCATATGTAGATCCTCCTTTCTTTCTATGCTTCTCCATCAAACCTCTTAACAAATGTATAGCATCAATAGTAGATCTACTTGCATGAAACCAAACTGACATAGAAACTGTATCACATCAACCTATGCTCACTACTCTCCCATAATTTTAATGTATGTCACATTAACTTAATTCCTCTATAATTTGCACACTCTTGTGCATCACCTTTATTCTTAAATATAGGAATCAACAAACTCTTTCTCCACTCATTTGACATCTTTTTAGTCTTTAAAATAACATTAAAAAGATTTGTAAGTCAAGAAATTCCTTGATCTTAAACATTTTCACACTTCTATTGGAATATTATCCGTCCTATCGCTTTTTTTTCATTTCATTTTCTTTAAAGCTTCACTAACTTCAGATTTATTAATGATGATAAAATGAAATTTCTATTTTTGTTTAGGTACAAGGTTGTTAAAATCAATCGTATTTTCAGATCCTTCATCAAAAGTTTATCAAAATACCTTATTCACCTATTTTCAATATCTTTTCTAAGATTTTATCTAGCTTGATTATATTTTTCAATCATTGGAAGAGAAATAGGCAGAAATTAAAGATGCAGCAGCATCGGTTGTAGTCTCAACCTTTTCTATAAGTAAATTTATTACAAGGTCTCCATCACCATTCTTTAAGATGGCAGATAAGCATGCCTATTATTCCATGAAAATGTCGCATGAAGGAAGCATGCACTACTAGTTTAATTTTCTCAATCTATCTTTACTGTTTGGTTCACAATTGTCATTGCACGGCTCATAGAATCTAAAAGCCATGATGAGAGCCCCATGATACGAATGTGATTATTTTATTATTATTATTATTTTTTTCTGATGCCAACTGCTCGGAACTGCAGGACACCGCTCATGGCTGCCATGCACGAGGATGACTCTCCTGACTTGAGAGAGGTTGCAAGAATTCTGCGGAATATCTTGAGGTAAATCTCTCCTTTCCAAAATAAAACTCCACACATTTCGTGAATATCAACTCGGTATAGTCTGTCCAGAGTTCAAGATATTCCTCTGAGGGCTCGAAGAATTGTAGTAAGGGTATGTGATGTTAGATAAGGACAGCTGCTAGGCTAGCTGCAGGTATTGTGGGTATTTTGAAGAAAATAGGAAGAGATGGGAGTGACGGAGTTTCTACTGGAAGAACAGAAGGCAAGTCCAGGAGAACTGTGATTGCCATGGAGGGAGGGCTTTATGTTAGTTATGGACTGTTCAGGGAATACTTAAATGAAGCTGTGGTGGAAATTGTGGGAGAAGAAATTGCTCAAAATGTTGTCCTGAGGACATGTGAGGATGGATCAGGGATTGGTGCTGCTCTGCTCGCGCGCTTTCATCAAATCGATGAAGATGCCTGTGTACATAGATATATTATATAGTGACCATTATCTCTTATTTCCTTGTATTATTTCATTGTTTTAGCAGAAGATTATTGCCCTTTGTTTTAAGTGAGGCTTCAAGTGATCACTAGAATTTAGATGAGTTGAAAGTTGAAAAAAAAAATAGTATGATTCCCTGATGCTTAGATGAGGATAAAAATCCTCTGCACCAATATTGTTTCTGTAGTTGAGTGTAGCTCAAAACTCACAGTTTTGGACTTTCATTTGTTTGCTAGATGTATTCTTGATGATTATTCTTTTCAAATAGCATTTTGTTTTAATATTGCACTCTCTTATTTTTCATATTTTATAAAGAACTCGTTAGCAGGGTTGTCATCATACAGTTTTATTATTCTGGGTGTTTTATTTATGAATCTATTTCTTTTCATTCTTTTGAGTTCTATTGGGTATTAAATTTATTCTTTGTAAACTATTTTAAGAAATTTACACATTTTTTTAGGTTTGTTCTTTTTATTTCCTTGCGATGTTAATTGTATTTATTTATTTAATGAGTTATTATTTTGTATTCTTTGTTATATATGTTCAAATTGTTTGTCCATATGTATAATAGATGTTATTGAACATTCCTTTATGATAGTTTCTTGTGTTGAAGGTATAGTAACATCAGGGAGTGTGGAGTCTTGTGTTGAAGGTATAGTAACATCATTTATTTTATCTATACACTCATGTGCTTCTATATTGATAGGTTCTTCTACTTTAGAAATAATATTCTCTCCTTTAAAAACAATAGAAGTTGTAGATGCCTGTGATTATAGTTATCAAAAAATTAGAAATTAGTATGTACATTTATTGAATTAATAACATCAATTTAGAGATATTTCATTTTGGTATAAAAATCCTTTTATTATTGACTTGTGTTTTTAAATCAAAAAATTTATTCTTGATAAAACATTCAAACACATTAATTTTGTCTAGAAAAAATTCCTTCGAAGCAATTAGTTTTGCATCGAGGCTCTTGCCGGTTGAAGATTGTTTGGGTGTAGAATGGGCTAGGAAGCATGCTTCTTAGCGTACAGGGGGAGATACTTCTTAGCTTTTAGAATGGGCTGGGGAGAATTTCTTGGGGTTTGATAGCAATTGAATATACAGTAATGCACATTAATTGTTTACACAGTTGTAGCAACTATGTACACAGGTATACACAACAGCTATTTACACATTAATTGTTTACACAGTTGTAGCAACTATGTACACAGGTATACACAACAGCTATTTACACATTAATTGTTTACACAGTTGTAGCAACTATGTACACAGGTATACACAACAGCTATTTACATGGCTACAACAACTATGTACACAACAATACACCGTTGTTGCAGGTATGTACACATCAATATACGTAAGTTGGGTACATAGTTGTAGTAACTATGTGCAAAACCACATAGTAGTTATGTCCATAGTTGTTGCAATTGTGTACATACTACTATGTACATAAAAGCATATTACAACTGATGTGTACACAGCAGGTATACACAACAGTTGTGCACATAGCTTCTATCTACTTTTGATGTCCACAGCAGCATGTCTAAAAATTATGATTTAGCGTTTACATAAGTTCAAAGTTGTATGAACAATATACAAAGAAATGTACACAACAACTCTACATAAATTTAAAAAAGAATCTGCATACATAAAGCTTCAACATCAACTACAAAAAAGGTATAAAACTAAATCTTAAACCCTAGTTTAACACTAAAGCATATAATACAGTAAATGAAAACTAATTTTTTTAAATCAAAGGCAAAAACAATACCTTATCATTTCAACATTGACGTATGCTGTAGGAAATACAAATTACACATCAACAAAAAGAGAAAACACCAAAACTTTTTTGGATCTTTAAAGATTGGAACTTGGAAGGACTCGAAAATAACAAACTCTTGAAATGACCAAAATATTTATTTATTAAATTTCTTTTTTTTACTGCTATTTTTTTAGCACACAGGTCAAGTCAGACCATTGAGCATAAAATTTCTTTTTTGTTAAAATAATATGTGCCACATGGTGCAATGTTATTAGAGTCTAGATGTAAAATTATATCTAAATTTCACACCTAATAATTTCTCAATTGTCAAGGAGCATTCTAAGGCATTCACTAGAGATCTTACAAGCCAGTAAAATCCAAAGAGTTTTAAGGCACAACTAGAAGAGCAACTACAATTAATTAGCTTCTTCGAAATCATAATTTCCTAAAGCTCTTACATTCCTTTGATTTGGTCTTTATCTCAAATTCAAAAATCTTGAAAAAAATACATATTATTTGACAACTCAACAGAATAATTTACAAACCTTCAAGTACTGAACCACAAAAATGCAGATTTTTTTTTCTGGTTTTCTTCTGCAGTTTCCGATTTGCTGATCCTTCCATAGGTTTTCTCGTAACTGGAAGTTTATGATTCTTTTCCATTTTGTTGCTTAGCTCGGGAATGGTATTTACTGGCTCCAAGTCTTCATTTTCATTGACAAGTTCACTTGTAGTCACTGTGATAGTTGCATTGGTATTTTCATATGTTTTTGTTTCTGTAGAAAAATCATAGTTTAAAAGATAAGAGTTGAACAATAACAAGAACTGAATTGACTAAGATTACAGAGAACAAATTAATCATGAATGGTGTAGTGGTATTTCAATGGTTTTTTGCATACCTGAAACAGCTGCAACTGTAGTTGGTCCATTTTCTTTAGCATCACCACCTACATCTTGTTCCGCATCTGAGTCGGGCTCCTTAAGCTGACCCCTTAATGCTAATTCTTTTGCTTCTTTCCTCTATTGTTTATGTAATAAAAAAAAAAAATCAATTTATTGGTACAACCAAAAGTAATAAGACATCCGAGTAGGATTAGTTATGTGTCAATAAAATTGGAATTTGTGCACTACATGCAAATTGAAATTTATTGGCTCCCAGATGAAGAAAACATGAGAATCTCAAAAAGAGTTGAACAGAAACCATTTCGAAACCTAAAATTGCAAGAAAAAGTAGTAAGCATGCTTCATTAATTTTCTAATGTTGATCATAAGAAAGGCTAATTGATTTTGGGCATTATTGTTCCACCTTACACAAAATATTATATATATAATATAAGTGATATGTTAAGGTTGATGAACAACTATTTCTACAAATTTAACATCTGTCCTCAAGTATAATGTTGCATGGAAGTGACAACTTACCAGTACCGTATTAGTGTCAAAAAGATATATGGTAGTAGTATAGCCAAATCGCTCTTGAATTGAGTTCAATACAAAGGTCACCACTTCCAATCGTATTCAAAACAACAGATACAATTTACTCAAAATATTTCAACAATATTTGATATAAGCCATACAACTCAAAGTTCATATAATTGCATGAAATGTCTCACATAACCGCATAACTGATTACATGACTTAATAGCTTACATTACTATAGTCTATTTCATTGTATTTTAAGAGATGAATGTGATTGATAATGTAACTCGTGGGTAAGTCCAAGCCTATAAATAGAGAGAGAATCTCAGGTCAAGGACTTTTCCCCTCCCTCCTCCCCTCCCCCCCCCTCTCCTCCTCCTCCATGCATGCACTATAAGTCAAGTCGAGCTCATAAGGTGAATTCAACGAGCTTCAGCGTGCAAATCAGAGCTAAAATGCACTCAACAACATCGAAAATCAGTCGAAATGATCTCCGATCGATGAACAAACTCTGTCATCGTGTTCAAAACATCGAAATGGATCAGCATAGACATCTTGCATAATTCGGTCGATCGATCAAGAAGGGTCGCCGATACACTGACACGTATATCGAGGTCGGGAAGCTACGACATTGCCCAAACGACCTCCGTTCGTGAAATTGATCACTCCGTCAGCATCAAAATGTCAGAACCTATTGAATTATACTGTTCGCACTCAATTCGGACGAGTATGCATGAATATCGAGCAATCGGATACAACAATACGTAAATCAAAGCTGAAATACACTCGACTATACCAAAAATCAATTATAATGCCCTTCGATCGATAAACGGACTCCACCATTGCATTGAAAATATCAAAATTGATTAGACTAGGCATCTTGCATAATTCGAAGGTCGATCGGTCAAGAAGCAAGGTCGCCGACGTTGCCCAAACGACCCCTGTTCGTAAAATTGATCATTTTGTTAGTGTCAAAATGTCAAAACTTATTAAGTAAGACTGTCTGCGCTTAATTTGAATGAGCCTGCGCAAATATCGAGCGAGTGGAAGCAACAACGCGCAATTTTGAACTAAAATTGACCCCGATTTGACGCCAACTTGAACCCAACCCCGATCGCAAAATGGATTGCACCGTTGTGTCCAGCACATCAGAGTAACCTAAAATTGACATATATATTATCTATGTGATGATGTCGGTGCAAAGATCTAAATTATAACAAATAAAATAATAAAAAATATAAATCCTATAAATACCTCTCTTAAAACCCTAAACCTAATTTTTTTCATTTCTCCTCCTTCTCCCACAAGCCCTCATGCCTTCCTTTCATGGTCTCTCTCTCTCTCTCTCTCTCTCTCTCTCTATCTCTCCCATTCATGCGGTTCAGAGAGTTTTCTCGCATCTAAACGACCGCGATCAGAGAAACACTTTACCAAAGATTTGATCGTTTCATGCCACACCCCGTGTCTCAAGAGCACCACATGCCCACGGCGCATGCGCCACACGCCTTCCTCAGCACAACCGCTGCTCACACGCAGACGCGAACGCCTGAGTGCCTCTCAAGACACCTCAGGTTGCCCAAAGCCTATGTTGACCATAAGTATCCATACACATTTTTTTTAGCGTGGCGTGAAAACTTATATTTGCTTGTTGACTATAGACCGTAACGCCTTTCATGGCGGAGAAACTTGTACTTGCTTGCATATGTATAAGTATCTGTACATACTTTTCTTGGTGTGGAAGAAAAATCTATTTCAGTAGGTACCTTAAAAACCCATGTCTTTCTTGGCATGGTGGGAAGACGCATTCAGGCTATGGTTTATACCACCCATACATACCTTTCTTGGGTTCAACATACCCGGCAGATCCCTATATGACGACGGAATGTTGCCAAAATACTCAAACTTCAACGACATGGGGACCTACATAGCTTGATAGTAAACTATGCCGCAATATAAAATTCTTATTTGAACAAACATTGCAAGAGAGTATAAGTACCGCATTACATTTTTTTTGTGGGAAATCTATTTTAGCAGGTACCTTAGAGCCCCATACATATCTTTTTTTAGCATGGTGAAAAAGTGCATTCAGGCCGTAGTTTATACCACCTATACACACCTTTCTCTTTTGGTCGAGCAAAACCCGGTATGTGGGGACAACGCTTTGAGGTTGCCAAAATGCTATCAAAATTTTATCTAAAAAATTTACACTTGTAATAAAATTCAGTTAAAATGAGTAATCCCTTAAGTTTAAATTAATGTTGAATTAAATACACCCGCATGGGCTTTGGCACTATGGTGAATGCTTAAAAGGCCCAAGGCGAGGTTGATTTTAGTTGGGTCTTAGAACCGAGCCTGGGTTAAAAAAACCTAAAAATCTAATGATAATTTCAATATAATAAAATATCTGAGAAGCTAATTCTGTCATATGACAGCAGATCTGATCCTTTATTATTAAATTAATATAGTCGATAGAATTTGAAACAATAAAATAATAAACCACCTCGATGACTGTGTTGAATAAAGATTTCGACCGGAGGGGATATTTAGCATAAAAATGTGCTTGCAACCTCAAATTAAATTAATCAAACTCAAGTATCAATGAAAATGTAAAATCAAATAAATCACCAAATTATAAATACTTAAGTGAAATTCAATATTAAAATTTTAAAGATAAAAATTCAATTTTTCTTTCGCAATTGCTTGTTGGAGGTGACAAAGTAAGAAAACTCTTGCTCACAATGGAGCCAAAGTCAAATCAAATACACAATTATGTTTACTCTCAAACAATCTCACGCCAGGACATGACCTATGCCCTCCTCGACTACGTGGCCAAGAGGCTCCATATGATGCACACCGAGTCCTCTCGAGGGTGGTTGTTGCTAAATGACCCCATTATATCACTGTCAATATTGTAGCTCGTATGCTCCCCAATAACTCTGCTCTTTTAGTTGTGAACCATAGGGTATACTTGATTGGGCAAAAGCCCTCTGTTAGCTAAGGTAGATTTAAGTTTGTCTCCTTAGATAAATACCACTCCAGGTTTACAAGGATTTCTTGGATGATGTAATTCATATGTTGTTGATAAAGATCTTTCAGTCAGGTTGGGTTGACTACCTCCTATAATAGACTAGGGATCATCATACGATGGATAATGAACCATAAGATCTAGATCGGGTGTGTCATCGTTCCCCCAACCATCCGCTTTAAGTTAAAAAATGATGAATTTCATAAATTCTGAACTTTAAAACTCCATATGCTGCTATTATACACCGTATTAAGCGATCTAATGGATACTTTAATCAAAAAATTCTCTCAACATTGAGAGGGGTAATTAACTATAGATTCTTGCGCCTATAGGAAACTTAGAACTAGATCTAAAGTCCTCACAAAATGAGGGAAAAATCTTTGGGTAGTGTCTTATTTACTATTCCATCTATCTTCTGAAAATTTCATTGGCATTTAATTAAATCTCTTCACAAGAGGTCGGTTAATTTTTTTGGAGCCCATAGATTTTTGGCAAATTTTGTTGGGGACAGGTTTCTCTTTCCATCTTTAGCTAGTCAAATCAAAGCTATGATAACAATGGAGTATAGTAAAATAAAAATTTAAAGTTATTTATAAAGTTAAATTGATTGAAACTCAAAATTATTTTTATAATGAACATAATTCTGAAGTTTTTAAAATCTTTTTTATACATGACTTGTTTTCATATTTTATCGTATTTGTTCTATATATATCCGCATCATGAAAGTGTGGGATGATATATCAATTATGATTAATTCTCATCTTTCATTTCATGATGGATCTTGAACCCACCTTTGACGGTTGGACGCGAGCCAACATCCGTCAAACGCCGCATCAACACCGAGATCTTGGAGCTACAATACAATTTGGTACCATAGATTTCTCAATAACGCTAAGCTCGTGACGAGACAATCATGCACAACATGCATATCATCTCGGCGATACCAAATCCACTAAAACTCGCAAGTTGTTGAGGTCCCTTGAAAGAGAGCCTCTATATTTGAAATATTGGGACACAAGCTCCATGAAGATAATGATGACTGGAAAACAATTTTAGTAGTGCATCCAACGCTACTTCTTCCAACCTTGCCCTTTGTGCGCCAACATGATGTCAAGCTTCCTCATCTTGAGGAAAGATAACTAGAAGACAAAGGAGAAGAAGGAATGCCGAGTTGCAAGCCCAATAGCTCTTACCTAGACCCTCTATTACATGACCAGCTGTGGAACCAGAAGCAAGTGTTCTCACCCACATTAAATTTGAAAATCTTAAGTGGGTGAAAAGGAACAGCTCTACTGGTGATATTAAGCAATCATTTTGGGAGCAACGGTACTAAGCTCCAACCCCACAAAAGAGGCATCCTAAGACTCCATCTTCTAGAGTACAAGGTGCTGAAAGTTGTAAAAGAATAAGGCCTTATGAAGAAAAGATATCAAAGACCAATTATTAGAGAAACCAACAAAGCTCGCAAAAGCTACCATCAAAGGTAGTAAGAACTTAGGAGTGTTACAACAAGCCTTACGGTGAACATCGGGGCGTGACACCTAAACCACGCGTTCGGAATCTGCTGTCGAAAGGTCTTGGCAGAAGGGAAAACAAGTCTGGAGGTCGAAGCCTCAAAAAGAAGCTACCACTGAAAGATAAAAGGGCGTGACATCCGGTTCAGGAGATCTGGCGATGTGAGGGGCCCAAAAAATGGGTTCCTAAAAAGAATGTTATAATTAATGAGGCTCGTGGTAGTCGACATATTGGAGAATCCTCCAGGAAATCCTATCACCAACTTAAACGATCTTCCCTTGATTTTTATCGTAGCCCTCTGATTGAGGAGATGTTAGTCACCCCTCATCGGATGGAGGCGTCGATCGAGATAAGACTACAAGAAGAGAAGAGAAAGATGAAGGGTAGATGTGGTGTATATGGTACAACACATTGAAGAACCATCTAATATGCGATAGTATCGATCAAGGCATCATGGAACCGCACCTCCTATCTACATCAAAGAAGCGTCAAATGGAAGTAGAACCTTCCTCCTCAAGTGATGAGCAAGAAGAGGAACCAGAAGAGGAAGATAACATGCTATTCGCCGATTCTACTACACTTGCTCAGATGCAAAGGCAACTGTGATGACATATGAAAGCGAAGGATAAAGAGATCACTTAGCTGAATTCAAAGATGAATCATATGATGATGCAGATGAATCTAATGATGCAAATGATGCAGAGGAACACTGTCGTAGTGCTGACGCAAATTGTTTCTATCAATCATCAAACAATCAACACTGCGCCCATCAATCCACCAGTTGAGCATACAAACTTTCGGAGCACAAAGTGCTCATAATGATAGAAATGAAGTCAATCAATTAACTGCTCCACCCATTCTCCAAAGAAATCTGCGGCGAGCCAATGATAGTTGTACAACTTACAACTATTATAAGTGAAAAGATTAAAGCTATAATAGCTGCAGAATAGGTGGAGAAAGCGGTGAGAGGTCACCCATATCACGAATATGACCGGTGACATATCCTAAAGGTTACTTCATCGAAATTCCATTCATTTGATGGCAAGCGGTAACCCTAGGAACACAATTTGTGATATACGGGGTAATGATGCACTGTTGTTTCGCTAGTTCATTTGCAACTTAACTTCAACTGCTTTTGAGTGGTATGAGTTGCCAAATGACTCAGTTAAGACATTCACGAGCTGGAGGCAATGCTTATCAAAAGATTTGCTAGTGTAGTTAGAAAGACTACAATAGCCAACCTCTCTAGAGAAAGAAGGACAATGAGTCACTAAATACATCTCATTGGCACAACATGAGCATGATGTGTGAACAACAGTTGGAAGAGGAACATGCAATTCAAATGCTAATGAACAACATTGATGATAAAATGACTCCATATTTATACATGGTTTCCACCACCACCTTTCAAGAACTATTAGATTAGTTGGCAAAATTTGAAAAATTGAATCTTTCTAAAATTGAAAGCCATTCAAACAGAATAAAAAAGGGAAGTTCTCAGAATCAAGGGGGATTGAATCTCACACTGCTTCATATGATTTAAATAGAAAAAAAAGGGCAACCTATAATATAGATAAGGAAATAACTTATTTTGAAGAAAAGTTAAACAATCCTTCAATTCTCAACCGAGATTAGTTCTTGGAGGCAATGATAAACCCAGAACTTTCCCGGGTAGTTGTGATTGCTCAAGGCAATCATTAAGAAATAATGATCGAATGCGTTCATATATTAAGGTGAAGATGAACAAGGAATATTCATTCAAAAGGGAAAGCGTGGGCAAACTATTTCAGCAAGCACTCAAGGTAGGGTTAGAGTTGCCAGAATCTAAAAGACTTGAAGAGTCGACAAAGTGACAAACCCAAATTACTATTCATATCATCGTAGTTAGCCACCCTATAGAAGATTGCTATGTATTCAAGAACTAGCTAAAAAAAATATATGAGAGGTGAATTCACGTTATCCAATAGTGATTTTATTCACCCAAAGAAAAAAATCTACAAAAGCTATGTCCTCTTTTCAGAAAGATAAAGCAAAAGAAAAGACAATTGAGGATGGAAAATGGGAGACTGTCTCAAAGAAAATTATGAAGATGCTGAAGCAATTAGAAGGCATTGGTGTTAGATGAAAATCTCCATTTGAACCAGTGCTAGAATCGAAGGTAGAATCTACATCAAAAGGTTCTATTCTTCAAAAGCAGTCCAGGGTGTTTGGTGTTCCTCGTCCTGAGAAAGAGCCTATTCAGAGTTCGCCAAAAATTTCTAAAAGGCCAACCAAACAAGAGAAGATAAAAAAGAAATCTACCACCCAAAAGATTATTATTAATTTAGAAGAATATCAACAACCAACAAGACAACTAAGGCATGCTAGTTGAAATAAATGATCAAGGAGATGATAACAAAGAATCTCTTTCTAGAAGTTTGTAGGGTTATCTCAACATCTTTGGATACTCCCTGACAGAATCTATTTCTTTAAGATAATCCAAGAAGAAGAATCACCAATGATGTGGCATTCAAGCCTTACCTAATGTTGAAGCAAACAGAAGATAGCTCAGAAGAAGACTTGTGCTTTTTGGAGGAAGATGAGTCAGAGTCTTTAATATCACCATTGATGAAGGGCATAAAATTGGAAAGTGATTCTGAAGGCTCCATTCGATCCTTAAGCATAAACAGTGGTTCTGAAGACAATACTTCTTTAGAAGAATCTGAGCCAAATATTTACACATCCAAATTTTGCCATTTTCATTTCTACCACTTTGGAGTCATTAGAATGAGTGTCATTTCTTCTTTCTACATACAATTTACTATTCTGTTCAACAATTAGTTTTGTTTTTGAAGTTTCTCCTTTGAGTATCTTATTGTAGTTTTAAGCTCTAAGAGGTCGAGCCTTCCTCCTTGTGACCAAGGTCCATGGCCCATAGGATTTATCTAAGTTGGGATGTGCTACAACATTAAGGAGAGCCTCTTTCCTTTAGTT
The DNA here is from genome assembly GCA_021442155.1 of Cymbidium sinense. NCBI lineage: Eukaryota > Viridiplantae > Streptophyta > Magnoliopsida > Asparagales > Orchidaceae > Cymbidium > Cymbidium sinense. The sequence goes on along the minus strand of CM038220.1, from coordinate 116,950,514 downwards.
TGAATAGTTGAAGAAGTGTTGAATTCTATTGTAGAAAAACTGGCCGAATTACTGCAAATTTTTTGCATAGAGCTGGATGGTTCAGCCATCGGATTCCTTGTAGTTTTGTTGAGTTGCTTCCTGAAGTGTTGTAGTTTTGTTGTCTTGAATTCATCATGGAGGTGATTTGATTGGGCAATGGATTAGGAGAGCTATTGGACTTGTTGTAAGGTGTCATTGGAGGAGTTGTTGTAGCTTTATCAGGACAACCTTCAAGTTTGTGTCCTACTTTTCCACAGTGGAAGCATAGTTGAGCAATCCCTTCATATTCCACTTTTTGAAAAAGCGCCCTTTGTAGCCATTGATCTATATACCATGAGGGAGGCTCTTTGAGAGATCGACCTTGACACAAATCTGTGCATAGGTACTTTGCCCCCATTTTCTTATTTGGTTGTCCATCCATAACAGCTCTCCAACAAATGAGGCATTGCGGGCAAGGTTGTTGTAATCCCAATATATGAGTGGTAGGCCAGGGCGTCGCATCCATAATGGGGAGGCTAGACTTGTTAGACAATCAGGATAAAATTTAGGAGTGCACCTATCCATATCAATGACATTATCGGCAATAAACCAAGGTCCATTACTGAGGACTGCATCATGAGCTTCAATTGATTGAAAGATACATAGGAAACAATCAAGAGCAACAAGTTCAAATTCAAAGTGCTCTCACTGACTCCATTTGCATTTAAGATCATTGTTGAGGAAATATAAGGGGAGTTTCTTGCCAAGCAATTTCTGTATGAGAGTTGCTTCTGACCTCTGGATGTTATTTTGCATAGAGTTATCATCAAAGGTCCCTCCCAACCCATCCCCATCTTTGATCTTCTCGAAGCTGATTTTGGCAAGCGAGGCAACTACTGGCCATCTCCAAGCATTGGTTGATGCATGAGATGATTCTCCCTTGTTAGATGGCCTTGCAACTGCCTCTTGGAGATGGAAACTAGTTGTTCTGAACACCCCTTGCTTATTGGATTCAATTCTGGTTGGTTGGTTGCCATTATTCAATTGACCCTCACTGAGGCATTCTGACAAATAGCTTGTGTGCGTCTCTACAGCTCAAGGAAATTAGTGCATTGGAGTTCGGTTTTAGCCCCTTCTAGTACGTGTGGAAGGCTGACATGCTTGCCTTGTTTATCATCCAAATCTAGTACAAGAATCTAGAAAGGTGGAAATTAACGTGGGCCACTGAGACCACACAGAGACTCTTGAACGAACTAGAATTCTTCATACCTGTGATGGATGCTACGCTGTCAATGGAGTATAGGTTTAAATTCACCTTGTCTGGCCGGTGTTGAGGTCCCCTGCCCCATGCGAGAGACGTTCGTTGCTTCAACAACTTCGGCTGAGTGGGAATTGTTCTCGGGTTGAGCAGTAGCTGCCGACTGAGATGCCCCCAATTGGATGCCACAATGCTCAATAATATCTGCAGTTGTACGACTGTTGCGGATAATGCCACCAGCAGTAGTATCATCCATGAGCATGGGCATTATTATATTGGTGATGTTTGTCCGAATCAATGATGTTGAATGTGTAGAATCAGTATTAGGAGAGTTAAGCTCCATTGTTCCTGCTATAAGGCCGTGAGCCTATGCCTCCATCCATGCCCGTGGGCTGCTACCACCAGCCAAATCAACCTCTATTTATAGTGCACCCTGTCCTGTAGCATTGTCGGCGGCTACACTTGGAAAATATTATTCTATTGGATCCCAGAGCCAAACCTTCTCTAGCAAGGCCATGAGTTGCAGTCCAACTCCTCCCCTTGAACTGCTGCCATCAATGGGGTCCAGCTCCATGTGTGCTGCTTCAGTGGCTGCTGAAATTGAGCCATACTTTGCCCTAGAGGAGGGCCTGCTGCTGCCTACCTCTTCTATCCATCACCTTCACCTTATTCCTTAGATCCATGGCTACCATTCTCCCCTTAGAGCTCCCTGGCTGACCTCCTTTGCTGGTTGAACCCCCTCTTGCACTTGTTGCACCTCCCTTCAAGCTAACAACCCACACTTCTAATGTACCACCGCCACTATGCTGGCCGCCATCTTTGCTACCACCACCGCCACTCTCCCTTGAGTGAGGGGGCGATCCATGGTCACCCCCCACCCTCACTAGGAAACCGAGAGAAACAGAAATGCATCCCCCCCCCCCCAATTTTTGGTTCCTTGAAAGTTGCATTTGCATTAAGATGAAAAATAGGTTACAAAAATAGCACAAAAGTGCAAAACAAGGAGAAACTAACTATGAACATCATGTTTTATATCATCCTCCAAAATAACAAAAAAATCAAGAGGAATAGTATGACAATATGTATCATGCCAAAAAAATTAGAACCATGTAGCCAAGTGTGCACAGAAATCAGCTAATCTATTGTGTTCCTTGCAAATTTGAGAGAAGAGAACCTAATGGAAGTTGCTGAGAAAGCTGAGGTCGAGAGCCTAAGTTGGTCTAGATTTCCAGAAGTCCTGCAACATAGTTTGCTAAAGATAGTTCACACGGTGTAGTTATCCCCTTCTAAGATAATCCCTTTATGTTCATACAACCAATGCTCCATAAGGTGCTTGATAGCTAACATGGCATGTAGCTCAACAAAAGTGTTATCTAAGTGAAAAAGGTTGATTCCCATGGCTTTAATAAAGGCACCACTATCATCCCTGATCACCACTCCGATACCAGCCAAACTGAAAGAAAGAAGAGCTCCATCAATATTGGCCTTAAGCCATCTAGGGGAGGGGAGTCCATGAGGAGTTTGAAGATAGCTTGTGGGGCTAATGGATCTCTCATTGCTCTTGAAATAGAAAGGCACAAGATTTAGTGAACACCTCGATAATGTTGGCTACAATGATTTTGAGGGTTGCATGTATGCAATTATGGGACTTGGCATTTCTAGCTCTCCAAGCTTGATAGATAGCATAACAGTAAGTTCTATCCCATGTCGAGCTCTTCTTGGTGGTGTTTTCAAAGGCCTTCAACAGGTCCTAGAAACTGGCAAAGGATGGCATGTTAAACCCCCAAGAGATGAGAGTTTGTAGAATTTTGTTGGTGAGGGAGCATCTGATCACAATGTGGTCAATATCTTTATCTTTTGTAACTCCCCAAGGTTACTAAACATCTTCAACTAATCCTCTAGCATGCAAGTGTAGCTTGGTACTCCCTTCAATACACCACCAAAATAACTTTTCATGTGGATGCAACTAAAACTTCGCAGATTAATGGGCATGCTATTGGGAAGAGTATATCATAGGCGAGCTTGAGAAAAGGTAGATGTAGAAGTTCTAGTTGATCAGACAATAAATTAGCATGCACCACAACTTCCCTGACCTGATCAACAAAGGTTGGTTGAAATATAGCTATAGCTTGGAAACATCCCATGTTCGGTCTTGCCAAAGGAAAAACTCACTTTTTTCTCTTCAAGAGCAGCAGCATCCACAAAATGTAGTCTGGAAAGGGGAATATTAATCAACCAAGTTTGGGATAGGACCTCCACATTCCTCCCATGCAATTCCCCATCTGATGATAGGCTTGAGGTTGCTGGCACCATTCAGGATAACAACCCAAGTTTTGGAGTCACCTCTTTTCAGCTTCATGGACCAGATATCCTCACCATAGCATTCCTTCAGGCATCTGTGAAGGAGGGAAGTAGGGTTCTACCAAAAAAACCTAAGAAAGTCGAGCCCTCAAGGAGCCCATCCAGTTGGAGGTTGAATGGAAACCAAGTCCGCAAAGCTTTTGAGGTTGACAAATGGTGTCCCACTTCACATAATAAATGCTCCTTTGTGTATAGCTTTTGTGCCATAGGAATTCCCTACACAGTTTCTCGACCTCATGCAACACATTTTTGGGTATTTTTGTGTGTAAGCTGGTAGATTATACTTGGCAGCAAAGAGAAGTTTATAAGAGTGGCACGACACAAGGGAAACATGGAGGGTTTCCCAAGCCATAATCTTATTCCTGGCCTTTTGAATCAGTTGGGAATAATCATTTCTATATAACTTGCGCATGTCCAACTCGAGGCTGAGATATTCTAGCTCTTGAACCCTCCTGAAGCCTATCACTCTGGCAATTTAGTTTGTCCTCCATCTCCTAGCAGCTTTGCTAAATATGATGGCCAATTTTTCACAATTAATGTGTTGGCCCGTCCGACCATAATAGTCTTGAAGGATGCCCATGATTTACTTCCTATGAGATATAGAAGCTTGAAATGTGATAACAATGTTATCTGCATAGAGAAGATGTGAGATGCAAGTACCTCCAAATGCAACTATCATGCCCAGGTTGGCTCCACACTGTTTGAAAGCTAATGTGAGGAGTTTAGAGCATAGGATGAAGAGATAAGGCAATAGTTGATAGCCTTGCCGGAACCCACACTCGACATTAACCCAATCAGTCCTCTGCTCGTTCAACAATATAGTGAATTTGGGCTGGGTGACACATTGAAGAGCCCATTTGCTGAATTTTGCAGGAAACCCCATCAACAAGAGCATCTTCTCAAGTATTTTCCTCATACGGTCAAAAGCCTGCTCCATATCAATCTTTATAGCCATAAAACCTACTTGTGAGGTAGAATGTTAAAACTTGTTGATAATCTCTTGGGCGAGGAGGCAATGGTGGGAGATGTTTCTATGAGGAACAAAGGCTCCTTGCTCATCAAAAATAAGGAACAAAAGGACATGCTTTAACCTGTTTATCAAAATCTTAGCTATAAGCTTGTAAATGGTCTAACACAAGCTAATAGGACAAAATTTAGTGGGACAATCAACACCAGCAACCATAAGAATTAGCATAATGAGGGTTTCCTTCCATGAGTCATCCATAGGTTTAATACTGAAAAATTCTTGAACAACAGTGATAACATCAACTTTCACACATGGCCAAAAGCTTTTGTAGAAGGAGGAGGTAATCCCATCCAAGCTAGGAGCAATATTGACCCCCATTGATTGCATGGTAGCCCAAATTTCTTATTATGACATATCAGCATCAAGGAGAGGTTGAACATCAGTTGGCACATGCTGGTTGCTAGGAGGAGTAGGCCAGTTTATAAGAGAAATGTCCCCTTTAGCCCATTTTCGTTGAAAAAAAGAAGTAAATGTGTATGATATAGCTTCAAGAAGGTCGGATAGGCTACCATCAATCATCTTTATGCAGCTGATTCTATTTTTTCTATGCCTCGAAGAAGCGACATGTGGAAGAAATGAGTATTACCATCCTCTTCATGGATCCACCTGATCTTTCCCTTTGTTTCCACCAAGAGTTGAGTCTAGCAAGATTAGAGTTCAGGTCAATCACCTTTGTTTGCAGAGTAGCCTCTTGCTCTGTGGTAAGCCCATCATCCATGCATTTGGCCACCTATAATTCAGCAACCTCCTTTTCAAGAGTGGCTTTGAGTGAGGTGAGGTTTTTCAACTTATTTGTGCTCCAATAGTAAAGAACTTGGAGCATACTATTGCTCTTTTGGTTAAGGACATCAGCTTTAGTGCCATGGTCAAGTTTCTTCCAGCTCTTCCAGACAAGTTTCCAAGTCATAGGGTAGGATAACCAAGTATCTTGAAATTTTAGCCTGGTGTGGAGCCCTATCACTAGCAAAATTAATTTGGAGTAGAAGAGGGCTATGATCAGAAGCTATCTTGGTGAGGTGGCGAACCTTCGAATCCCCAATCAAGTTGGAAGCAAGAGAGTTGATAAGAACACAGTCAAGTCGAACCCAAATTTTACTCTTCCGATCTTTATTATTTAGTCCATGTGAAGCATGGGACAACAAAGTCAAGCTCATGGAGATCATAAGAAATCATGCACTCCTCCATATCCATAATAGCTTGAGAGTAAAACTTCAACCCTCCACTCCACCCCGTCTTGTCATGCTACGAGATAAAGTTAAAATCACCACGAATGAGAGTTGGTAGTAGATGGTCCACATTGCCTTCAATGGATTACCACAAAGATCTTCTAAGATGGTAATCCTTATTGGCATAAACCCAACCAATAGTCCACTATAGATTTTCTGCCATACTAGCTATTCCCAAGACAATATGATCCGTTAGAACAGAGGGACAAAGTCAACCAACTCCTTGCACCAAAGGATGATGATTCCTCCTGAATTCCATTGGAGGGATGACAAAGAAAGTTTGAGTTGCTTCCAGTTAGCTTATCCACTTCCTTTCTGCTGATTTGTTCAATTCTAGTTCCACTAAACCAATCAAGCAAAGGTTGTGGCCACCAATGAGGTGGTGTAGGTAGTTACTCGTAGTTTGTTTTCGAGCACCCCTACAATTCCAAAAGAGAATGGAGGAAATTAAGTAGCCATAGGGGATGCATCCCCACCATCTGTTAGCTCCACTATTAACTTTTTTCGCTTCTTTGATTGCACTTCAATCAACTCAAGAAATTTGATTTCCCTCTCAAAATGTGCTTTTAAGATCCGGCCTACTCTTCCCTAGCTTCTTGAGTTCTCCAAGTTGGGAGTGAGGTTTTGAGGTATCCAATGTTGGGAGAAGATTTTGGAGAGTTGTTGTCTTGGTGGAAGTCTCCCCTTCATGGTTGTTGACCTTGCCTATCGCTGTAGATTTTTGTTTAGGTTTGCCCCTATCTTTCCCTATTAGTATCTCACGAATTGGTTGGTTCTTCCTCCGAGTGACCAGCACCCAAGGACCATTTTCCTCATGCATTGTAGCGGATTCTGGGTGGTTTCAGGTTGTTGGTCAGCACCTTGATGTGATTGCAAACTACTTTTCAGTTCAGCACTTCCTTCTTGTGTAGCGATCTCTGCATTGTAGATAGTGTCCTGTTGTTGAGTTGCACCATGATATTGGTTGCAAACTGCTTTTCAGTTTAGCACTAACTTGAGATATGGTGGTATTTGCATTATTGAGAGTGTCCTACTGTTGGGCTGCATCATTGGTAAGAATTGTTGAGTTACTGCACTCACCGATTTCAGATTCAGAGGCATGAAAGGCTCGATGCAATGGTGCAGAATTTTGGGCTGCAAATGCGTGGTTGAGGAAGCCTTGCCATTGAAAGGTGAAGATTTTTGGTTTTCCTTGCTATTGCAAGATTCAACCTTGTGCCTAACTTTGCCACATATAACATAATTGTGTGATGCCTTCATACTCCACTGCTTGAAAGAATCTCCCATTTCTTCTTTGAATACATACACTTGTTGGAAGTCTTTGAGAAAGATCAATCCTGATGCATACTCTACCATACATGCTTTGCCCCCAATTATTGGTTTGATGATCAACCCATAGTGGTTCACCGATAAATGAAGCAATCCTAGCAATATTCACATTGTCCCAATGGGATTAGGAAGTCACACCTAGATTTGAGAAGATAAACCATGAAGTGATTTGGGAGTGAAGCTTGGCGACTATTTATCCAAGCCAATTACATTTCTTGCAACAAACCAAGGGCCGTTCATCAATACCACATCCCTTGCCTATGTGGTATCGAAGATGCACACAATACAATTAGGAGCAACCATAATTAGCTTGAATTTCCCCCATTGACTCCATTTGTTTTGAAGGTCCACATTGAGGAAGTTGAATGAAGGCCTTTTCCCTAATAGTTTTCCACAAGCTCTTTCCAATCTCATATTATTATCCTCCACCGCATGTTCATCAAGTATAATTATTGTTCCATCCTCCATAAGTGCTGAAGTTATATCCACTGGCCCTAGCTTGATGAACTCCTTCCGTTGCCATGGGTTGGCCTGTGCAGCCGCAGGGTGATCAACCGAAGTCCTTAGCTTGGCTTGACTTTGGGTGCCAAATAAAGTCCCATCTATGGAGTTATGATGGTGGTCTTTAAGGTTGGTAGTATGTGGAACATATCCATGTTGAGAACATGAGTCATTTCCACAAAACAAAGCTATCGATCCTATTGAAGCATTTCCACAAGCACCTGTGTGCATTGGAAGGAAGCGAATTATCATGGGGAGGTCGTTGTACGCCAGCATAGTGTCCGACACTCTCCTAACCTATGGGAAATCCATAACAACTGGGCTACCCGCGCCATCAAAGTCAAGGTGATCCAAAGGTTCGGTCGTACCTTGTTTGGCTGCACCCATAGCCGAGATCTGCATGCCCTAATTCTGAATGCTCTGAGTTCGTTCGGCCTCCAGATGGGTGGCAAGAGGCTTTGCGTTAATCCCCATTTGTCTCCCCTTGATCACAATAGTGGAATGAGCAGGCTTCAGTTGCATCACTCCCCTTCTTGCAGCAAAGTGAATTTCATCTTCTCGACCATTTCCTGGAGAAGGTCGCCATGGCCAGCCCCTCCTTAAGTGCCACAAGACAATTGATTGAGTCCAAGAAATGTCATTGAGCTTTCTACCTCCATGCCATCAGTCCCATGGCCATGGCCAAGCAATCAACTGTGCCATTGTCGCATTGTTCATTCAAATCGAGAGCAGATTCCACCTTGTCGCCACCTTCAAAAGGAGCCATCGTGGAGTTTGATTGCTGAGCATTGTCTTTGATAGTTGCTGGTTGGCCGCCAACAGCACCCCTAGATCCTTGCAGGGAAGAGGAACAAGCCATTTCCATGCCAGTTGCAGCACCCGAGCCAAGTACTGTTTGTCGCCAACCTTAGGTATTGCTATAGTGGAGTTCTACACTGCTCCATTGCTCGATTGGTGAGATCCTTCCTCATAGGAAGTCGCCTTGCTGCCATGGCCATGCTTGGTGCCTTCCAAACCTGTAGCCTTGTTGCCTTCATCCTCCTCTGCCCATCGACTTATCTTAGGAGGTGACCGTCGGCCACCTCCTGCCATAGAGAGAGAAGCTCTAGGAAAAGTCAGCCTGGAGAGAGAAAGAAAGTGTGGAAATGAGAGTCCCCAAAGTTTTTGGGTTTCGCCAAAGTTTGTGGGTTCCTTGAAAAGATGCATTTGCATTGATAATGAAAAAGAAGTTGTTACATGTGTAAAAAACTAAGCAAAAAAAGCAAAAAAAAAAAACTAGCTACTTACAGCATGCTTCCTATCCTCCTCCAAAAGAACAAAAAATTATGAAGGAATAGTGTTACTATCTAAGCTATGCCATACAAAATCAAACCTGGTAGCTATGTCTGCACAAAAGTCAACTAAGCTATTGTTAGCTCCTTGTGTATATGCAAAAATGACATGGTGGAAATTCTTCAAGAAGCTGATGTCAGGAGCATCAAAAAGTTGATTTTGCCATATCTCATTGTTGAGAGAAAGTTTGAGATGATCCAGCACTCCACTATTATCCCCTTCATTGACAATGCCTCTCCATGGCTCAATAATGTTTTGTGTGTAGAGCATAGCTGCTAATTTCACTGTTGTGCTGTCTCAGTGCTGAAAACAATGACCCATGACTTTGATGAAGTTGACATCTTCATTTCTTAAAACCACTGCATCACGAGCTGACCCATTGGAAAGCAAGGAAGTTTTGATTTGATCCACCCAAAAGTTATTGCAGGGTGATGTCCCATTGCTTCTAGAGAGGAAAAGAGGAAGAATGCATAATGGAGCCTAGTATAGAAGCAACAATAATCTTTGAAGTACCATGGCTCCGACCATGAGTTTTAGCAGTACAGGTTCGCCACACCTGGTAAACAATTGCACAATATATTCTAGCCCAACATAAGTTATCATTGCATACCTCAATGAGGGCTTGGAGAAAATCAAGCAAGTTGCTGAAAATTGGGATTGAACAGCCCCATTTAGCCAACATCTGAATTATGCTAGTGGTTAGGGAACATTGGATAGCAATGTGTTCAGTAGTCTTCACCTAGTTACACCCCCACGGGCGAAGGGTAGTCTCAGTTAATCCTCGGTGTGCAAGCCAAGTGTTAGTTGGCAAGGATTCTTTGATGAGCTGCCACCAAAAGAGCTTTTCTCTTTGTGAAATTTTTAAATTCTGCATGTTGTAGGGCCAAGTAGGAGTTTCATCAAAGCATATTTTATATATGGTGGATGTGAGAGTAGTCCCCATGGGAGATCTAGTGAGCTTTGGAATGTCATGTTGTTGCTCCGCTGAAATACGAATGCTGGAAATTAGTTCAGCAAGCTCCAAACAAAAAATCATATGCAGTTTTTTAGTTTTCCAGGTTCTGTGATCATCAATCAGGCTTTCCACACCCCAATCCTCATTGCACTCCATGTTGAAGAAGGTAGGCAATTTAAAGAGAGGTAGTTTTACAATCCATGAGGAGTGGAGGAAGCCAACCTCTTTCCCATTTGAAATCTTCCAATGTAAATTTTGGTTCAGGCTGCAAGCTCCCTCGTGAAAGATTTTTGAGCAGTTGGAGTCTCCTCGTTTGGGTTCCCTTCACCATGGGTTCAGCCCATATTTTTTTGCCAAGCACCTATGGAGCAGCACATCAAGTTTGGAGATGAAATTCAAAGTAATTCTATCCCTAGTGAGCTTTGGAATGTCATGTTGTTGCTCCGCTGAAATACGAATGCTGGAAATTAGTTCAGCAAGCTCCAAACCAAAAATCATATGCGTTTTTTGGTTTTCCAGGTTCTGTGATCATCAATCAGGCTTTCCACACCCCAATCCTCATTGCACTCCATGTTGAAGAAGGTAGACAATTTAAGGAGAGGTAGTTTTACAATCCATGAGGAGTGGAGGAAGTCAACCTCTTTCCCATTTGAAATCTTCCAATGTATATTTTGGTTCAGGCTGCAAGCTCCTTCGTGAAAGATTTTTGAGCAGTTGGAGTCCCCTCGTTTGGGTTCCCTTCACCATGGGTTCAGCCCATATTTTTTTGCCAAGCACCTATGGAGCAGCACATCAAGTTTGGAGATGAAATTCAAAGTAATTCTATCCCTAAGAGGGCCATTCCAGCTTTTGAAGTGCTTCCCCTTGGTTGGCATGTAGATTTTGTGCAAAGGGACATAATGTATACCATGTTGGTTGCTATTTCCTTGCCATAGAAAGTTTCAAGCAAGCTTCTCGATCTCTTTGGTGATCCCCTTAGGGATTTTGGTGTGGGTTGCTTGATACATGGGGATGCAAAGCAATGAAGTTCTTATAAGTGTTAAGCTATCCGCCATGTAAAGGTGTCTAACACCCTACAAGCTGATTTTGTCCTTGGATTTTTGTAAAAGTTGCAAAAAATCAGCAGTTTGAAGCTTCCTTATAGCTAATTCGATACCCAAGTAATCAAGTTCTTGCACCATTCTGAAGCCTGTAAGTCTGGTGATCTGTCTTCCTTCCATCTATGGGTGGCTTTGCTAAATAGAATGACCGTTTTAGCCGAGTTGATACATCGCCCCGTCTAGTTGCAATAATTGTTCATAGTTTGTAGAATACCCTTGGCATGAGCAATATAAGCTTTTATTGTGAAGAGGATGTCGTCAGCATAGAGGAGGTGAGATATACGTGTTCCCCCGTTGGCAATGGCCACTCCAAAATCAACACTGTGTTGCTTGGCGGCTAACGAGAGCAATTCTGAATAAAGGATGAAAATTTAAGGAGATAGTAGGCACCCCTATCGAAATCCGCAGCTAGCATGAATCCAATCAGTCCTTTGCCCATTCAACAAAAGAGCGAAGGAGGGGGAGGAAATGCACTGAAGGAGCCAATTCTGGAACTTCATAGGTAACCCAAATTTATGGAGAATTATAACAAAGGTTTCCCAGCTCATTTTATCGTTGGCTTGTTCCATATCAATTTTGATGGCCATAAAGCCGTCCTTGGAGGTGGAGTGTTAGAATTTATTGATAATTTCCTGGGCTACCAAGCAGTGGTGGGAGATAGATCTATAAGGCACAAAGGCACCCTGCTTTTCTGAGATGATGTTGAGGAGAATATTCTTCAGCCGTCACACAAGTATTTTTGCTATGAGGTTGTATGCAGTTCTGCATAGGCTTATGGGCCTAAACTTGACAGGATAATTAGCATTGGGGGACTTGGGCAAGAGAATGACCAAAGTTTCCTTCTACTGGGGAGCAATAGTACCACTGCAAAAGAATTCCTTGACTGCTGCCACAACATCCTAGACAATAATTTTCTAAAAGTGCTTGTAGAAAGATGCGGTGATGCCATCGATCCCAGGAGCACAGTTCGCACCCATAGTTCTGACCACCTCCCAAATTTCAGCTTCATTGATGTCATTTTCTAAGTGTTCACAAATTTGAGGTGGGATTCTATTATTGTCATCAAAGACAGGCCAACCGAAGGTAGTGATAGGATGAGCCCTCCATTTTTGCTGAAAAAAGTTCATGAAGGCTTGCTAGATTAAGATTGGATCATCTGTGTTTTGCCCATCTTCAAGCTTGAGTGTGCTAATTCTGTTCGATCTCTTTCTAGCAGAAGCAATGGCATAAAAGAAATGAGTATTGGCATCCCCCTCTTCAGCCCACCTGATTTTAGCCCTTTGACTCCACCAACAAGAGAGATGGGAAAGGGTTGAGTTCAGCTCATTTGCTTTGGCTGGCTCCATATCTTCTGTTCGGTTGCTTAGGCGAGCAATCAACCACCTGCAACTGCATAATATCCTCCTGAAGGGTCTCCCTCTACTTGCTTAAGTCTTTGAGCTTACTCTTGCTCCAGTAAAATAAGTTTTTTAAAGTGCGACAACATTTTCTGTCTAAGTTTTTAGCTTTGGATCCTTCGTAGTTGCCTTGCCAACTTTTCCACACTAACTTCCATTCCATAGGGTAAGAAATCCAGGCGTCTTCAAATTTCAGCCATCTTCGTGATTTCCACTTCTCTACCGAGTTGATTTGAAGAGCAATGGGGCAATGATCTGATGCAATCCTTGGTAGGTGTTTCGTTTGAGCAAGAGAAAGAAGGTTGGAGGCAACGAAGTTGATGATGAAGTGGTCAAGGTGCACCTAGATTTGACTATTTTTTGTCTTTTTTATTGGCCCACGTGAACTTGGGACCGATGAAGTTCAGCTCATGGAGGTCCCCATTGGTCAAAAAATCCATCATCTCTTTAGCTGCCAGTGGGAATTTAAAATGTTTCCCCTTTTTATCATTTGCATCATAAATGCGGTTGAAATCCCCACAATATGGAAGTTCTATGTGCAGAAAGGAGTTAAGTGTCCCATAGCCCACAGCGAGTGTGATAATCTTTACGAGCATAGCAAACCACCACTATCCATTTAGCCTTATCAGGTAACTGGATGTTCCCCACATTGCACTGATCATTTTGTATGATAAGGGTGAAGGTGATTAAGTCATTTCACCACATAATAAGGATACCTCCAGATTTCCTCACAGCAGGTTGGTGTAGAAAATCCCAATTGTGACCCGCAATATTGTCCATTTCCCTTCTAAAGATGTCCTCCACTTTTCTTTCAATGAGGCCAATAAAGAGAGCATTGTGCTCTTCAGGAATTTGCCGGAGGTAGTGGCCCGTCGCCTTCTTACAAACCCCCCGGCAATTTCACATTATAATGGAAGTCATGGGTGGACGTTACGGGAGGCATCCCTACCCCCCCCAATCATCAATGTGGATTTCGCTCTTTTTTCGCTTCAATGGTACAGCTTTGATTGGGCCAAGTTGACCCAATTCCCTTTCAAAATGTGCTTTAAAAATACAGCCTTGCCCACTTTTAGATTTGTTGTGTTTGAATAAATTAGTGGTGTCTTCTGTTTCCTTGGCTGCAGTAAAAATCGTTGGTGTATGAGGTGTAGATGTTTTCCCCCTGCCCTTGTCATGAGGAAACTTCATTGAGTATGATCGCAAGGTTGAAACTTAAAGGAATTAATGAAAGGGCAGCACCAGGAGTGGCAGCTTAATTTGACTCAACATGGGGAAACTTACCAAGTCCATACATAGTATGGATTGACAGATTTAGAGCTATTTCTTGATTCTATGGGTGGTGGTGCATGGTCATTCTTAGTTGGTGGAGTGATTTGTCTAGTTGATTTTGTTAACAAATGAGACCTCAACCTGCTAATTAGCTATACGGAGTTCAATCTTCACGACCGGCTTCTTAGAGGGATTATGGACATTTAGGCCACGAAAGTTTGAGGCAATAATAGGTCTGTGATGCCCTTAGATGTTATGGGCCACACGTACGCTACACTGATGTATTCAATGAGTATATATCCTGGGCCGACAGGCCCGTGTAATCTTTTGAAAATTTCATCATGATGGGGATAGATCATCGCATTTGTTGTTCTTCAATGAGGAATTTCTAGTAAGCGCGAGTCATCAGCTCACATTGACTACATCCCTGCCCTTTTGTACACACCGCTTGTCGCTCCAACCAATCGAATGGTCCGAAGTTGGATCTGAATGTGGCGTCCCTACGACTTGGTGAGAAGTCCATTGAATCTTATCATTTAGAGGAAGTAGAAGGCGTAATAAGGTTTTCGTAGGTGAACTTGCGGAATGATCATTGTCGAGACTGAAACACATCGAGTGATTTAAAGAACTCGTGAAGCAAGCGACAGCGGCTGTCGCCATGGGATGACCATCTTGGCCATCTCCTCGTCCCCTCTTAGGAGGGGCACAGGGAGCACAGTCGGGGATGAATGAAACATAAACTGATGCAGCTTTACGGTAAGGGAAAATTAAAAGGCACGGGCACCGCGTCGAGCTCGGTGACGTGGAGCACCATCGCACTCCATGCGGATGGACACAACTCTTGGTAATGGATATCTCAGCTATTACATTGATGAAGAGTGCAAAGAAATGCGATATATGGTGTGAATAGAAAAATCTCGCAAACCATCGAGTCTTTGAATGCAAGTTGCGAGATGGTGAGAACGCGTCCACTGGCGTCATGCGTTATGCCAACTCCATCCCCCCGATGGGTGCATGATGGTTGAGGCATGGACGTGCAGGGTGGCCTGTCATGTTCTTCAGCGCGGCGGGCTGAAGAGCCGATCATCATCTCGTTGGCTGCGGGCAATGAGAGGTGGGTGAAAGCTGTGAGCACAACCCGCACTATCTCATATGGAGCCTGAGAGAATGATGGTGCCCCCGAGGTGATCCCAAACCATGCGTCGATATGCATGAGGTGGCTTAGAATGCGACCACAGGATGGGCGAGGCCACCCCCCAAGTTTAAGCATATCAATAAGCGAAGGAGAAGGAACTTGTGAGGATTCCCCAAGTAATGGTGAGCGAACTAGTACATTCCTGGGAATGTCAGTGGGTGGCTCAGGTAGTCTAGAAGCATCCTCGGCGATGGACCAAGCCCAAGTCCTTTAGAAAGGGGCACCAAGGAGGGTGAGAGCCCCGTTCAGCCTGAACCCTACCACAAAATGAGGCGTTGTTGGCAAGTCAGGTTGTTTGGGAATGCAACCCTAATCAGTCGATAAATTCCATCCTAGGCTAAATAAAGGCGATAGATCAATAGAGAATAAGTACCATGAGAGAAAGATGAATAGAAATTTGAAAAGAGAGTCAAAGTGCTTGAAAGGAGGAAGCGGATGGGGCGTGTGCACCTCGACCCAGTAGAAAAACCCGACACTGCTTGGGCTTTATGAGCGAATCGTCATAGGCCTTCCTGGCGATAGCAACCTGGGTGATCGATGCCCGAAGAGACACCGTTGGTGCGGCCGGTGAGCACAAAGTGCACCATACAGGTGAGCCCGTGGGGCTCCTATGCGCCTATCGCGATGGCCCATGGGGTCCCTATTCAACCCATCTTGAAACACAGACCAAGGAGCTTGACATGCGTGCGAGCCGACGGGTGTTGAAGCCCGGTGGGCATAAGGAAGCTGATGCGCAAGATCCTCTCTCGTGGTTGCATCGCGAACCGACCTAGATTTTTTGTGAAGGGTTCGAGTTAGAGCATGCGTGTCGAGACCCAAAAGATGGTGAACTATGCTTGAGCGAAGCAAAGCCAGAGGAAACTCTAGTGGAGGCCTGCAGTGATACTGACATGCAAATCATTCGTCTGACTCAGATATAAGGGCAAAAGACTAATCGAACCATCTAGTAGGTGGTTCCCTCCAAAGTTTCCCTCAGGATAGCTGGATCCCTGGGCAGAGTTCTATCGGGCAAAGCCAATGATTAGAGGCATCGGGGGCACAATGCCCTCGACCTATTCTCAAACTTTAAATAGGTAGGATAAATGGCTGCTTCATTGAAGTGCCATCGGCCAAGTGGGCCATTTTGATAGAACTAGCAATGGGATGAACCGAAAGCCGGGTTACGGTGCCTAATTATGCGCTAACCTAGAACCCACAAAGGGTGTTGGTTGATTAAGACAATAAGATGATGGTCATGGAAGTACAAATTTTCTAAGGAGTGTATAACAACTCAACTTCCGAATCAACTAGCCCCAAAAATGGATGACACTTAAGCGCGCGACCCATACCTAGCCATCGGGGCGATGGCCAGGCCCGGATGAGTAGGAGGGCACGATGGGTAAAACAGGCCTAAGCGTCGAGCGGCAGGTATGGATATTGGTGGTAGTAGCTAATATTCAAATGAGAGCTTTAAAGGCTGAAGGGGGGAAAGGTTTCATGTGAACGACACTTGCACATGGGTTAGCCGATCCTAAGAGATAGGGGAGGCCTGTCAGAGAGCGTTGATTCATGTGAGCTTTGAAAGGGAGTCGGGTTAAAATTCTCGAGCAGATGTGGTGGCGTACGGCCGAAGGTAGCGTTGCCTTAGAAAGAGCACCACATGTTGGCGGCTTCAGTTGCTGGAGGCCCTAAAATCTAGAGGGCTGAGTGTCATCCACGTCCGGTCGTACTCATAACCGCATCAGGTCTCCAACGTGAACAACCTCTAGTCGATGGAGCAAAGTAGGAAAAGGAAGTCAACAAAATGGATCTGTAACTTTGAGAAAAGGATTGGCTCTAAGAGTTGGGCATATGGGGTCCCAGTCTTGAATCCATCGACTATTGGCAGACTGCTCGAGCTGCGCCCATGGAGAGAGCGGGTTGCCGCGTGCGTGCTGGGGGATAGATTGGGAACGGTCCCCCCACAGGGGCCTTTTCCGACTCAAAATTGGTACGGTCAAGGGGAATCTTGATGTTTAATTAAAATAAAGCATTACAATGGTCCCAACAGAAGCTCACATAATATGATTTATGCCGAGTGCCATGAATGTTAAAGTGAAGTAATTCAACCAAGTGCGGGTAAATGGCACGAGTAACTTTGACTCTCTTAAGGTAGTCAAATGCCTCGTCATCTAATTAGTGAGGCACATGAATGGATTAATGAGATTCTCACTGTTCCTTCCTACTATCTAGGGAAGCCACAACCAAGGGAACGGGCTTCGTGGAATCAGCGGGGAAAGAAGACCCTATTGAGCTTAACTCTAGTCCAACTTTGTGAAATGACTTGAGAGGCAGCACAGGATTGATGTCCCATTGATCCAACCACATTTGCCTTGATCCAACTATGATGGAGAGGACACCACAGGATTGGTTTAAATAGCTCAAAGGGCTAGGTGATGTCTCGTTGCTTTTTGAAGGGGAAGGAGGAGGCATGGGTGAGGGATTCAAGAATGGAGACAACAATAATCTTTGGGGTACCATAGGTATGGCCATGTGTTTTAGCATTACAAGCTCTACACATGGTAGATGTCGAGCATTTAGCCCGAGACTTTACTTGCACATTCTCAAGAGCTTGAAGGAGATGAAACCATTAAAAATAGGAATGGAGAGTCCCCATTTGGCTAAAATTTGAATGATAACATTGGTAAGGGTGTAATGGACAGCAATATGTTCAATATCTTCCTCTTGGTTACATCCCCAAGGGCATAAGGTGTTCTCCGTTAAGCCACAGTGAGCCAACCAGCAATTGGTTGGTATACCTTGTTGAATGAGCCTTCACTAGAAAATTTTTTCCCTAGGGGGAAGTTTTAGCTTATACAATCTGAAAATTGGAGATTCATTTTTAGCAAAGATACCTTTGTAGACTATGGAAGTGATGGTGGCCCCAAATGGATTCCTGATCAGCTCGGTTGATGATATTGCTAGTTGGACCAAATTTGGAACTTGGAAATGCGATCAGCCAACAGGTCACCGAACAGCCCATGTAATTTCTCCAAATTCTAGCATTTGCTACATGTAATCAGTGTAGCTAAACTCCATTCAGCCGTGGAGTCTATGATAAGGAAGGTAGGCCATTTGGTCAACGATAATTCAGCGATCCATGTTGAGTTTATGAAGTCTATATCATCCCCATCAGCAATTTTCCAATGTAAAATATATTGCAGATTTTTTTGCCCCTTTGGTGATGATTTTCCAGCTCATGGAGTCACTATGTTTTGTGTTTTGCTGCCATATATTCTCCCATATCTTTCCAAAAGGCACTTATGTAGTAACATGTTTGGTTTGAAAAGAAAGTCCCATGATAACCTGGAACGGAGAGACCCATGCCACCTCTCAGCTGAGTGCAGCCCAAGACCCCCAAATCTGAAAGGTGTGCAGATTTTTTCTTAAGCAACATAATGTAGGCCATGTTGGTTAGGTCTAACTTGCCATAGGAAGCTCCGAACAAGTTTCTCAATCTCATTGATGATGCTTTTGGGGACCATGGTGTGAGTGACTTGATACATAGAAATGCTAAGCAAGGAAGACTTGATAAGTTGTAATCGGCCAGCCATAGACAAGTGGCGAATGCCCCATTGGTTAATCCTTTCTCTAGCTTTTTGGGTAAGCCACAAAAAATCAGCGACTTTCAGTTTTTTCATTGCCAATTTAATGCCTAAATACTCAAGCTCTTGGACCTTCTTAAACCCTATTAGTTTGGTGATCTTGTTTGCTTTCCACCTATAGGTGGCTTTGTTGAAAATAATTGCACTTTTGGTAGCATTTATTCGCTGCTCGGTCCAGCTGCAGTAGTCATTCAGAATTTCAAGGATGCATTTGGCATGCGTGACTAAGGCTGTAGATGTGATGAGGATGTCATCAGCATAGAGAATGTATGATATATGAGTGTCCCATTAGCTATAGCTACTCCAAGTTCGGTATGCTATTGTTTGGTAGCCATAGATAAGATTTATGAGCAAAGTATAAAGAAGTATGAGGATAGCAGGCATCCCTATCGAAACCCATAATAAGCCTTTATCCAGCTTATCCTTTGGCCATTAAGTAGAAGCACAAAGAAAGGGAAGGAGACACATTGGAGAAGCTAATTCTAAAATTTATTGGGCATTCCAATCTTATGGAGGACTAGAGCAAGTGTTTCTCAACTCATTTTATCATCGGCTTATTCCATATCAATCTTGATTGCCATGATGCCATTTTTAGATGTGGAATGTTGAAATTTGTTGATTATCTCTTGAGCAGCCAAACAATGATGGGAGATCGATCTATGAGGCACAAAGGCCCCCTGCTCCTCTGAAATGATGTGAGGGAGAATATTTTTCAGCCGACACACTAGAATTTTGGCTATAAGTTTGCATGTTATTCTGCATAGGCTGATAGGCCTGAATTTTGCTAGACAATCAGCATTTGGGGATTTAGGCAAGAGAATCACCAATATTTCCTTCCACTGAGAAGCCATGGTGCCATTGTGAAAGAATTCCTTTACAGCCTCCACGACGTCCGGGCCAATGATTTTCCAAAAGTGCTTATAGAAAGATGCGGTGATGCCATCGATCCTAGGAGCATGGTTGGCACCCATAGTTCTGATCACTACCCATATTCAGCTTCATTGGTGTCCATTTCCAAAAGTTCACCAACTTGAGGCAGAATTCTAAAATTTTCAGCAAAGCAAGGCCAACCGGAGGTAGTGCTAGGATGAGCACTCCATTCCTGCTGAAAAAATTTCATGAAGTCTTGGTGGATTAAGATTGGATCATCCATGTTCTGACCATCTTCAAGCATGAGTGTGCTAACTCTGTTAGATCTCTTTCGAGAAGAAGCACAATGTGAAAGAAATGAGTACTGGCATCTCCCTCCTCAGTCCACCTGATTTTGGCCCTTTGCCTCCACCAACAAGAGAGACAGGCAAGAGTTGAGTTCAGCTCATTTGCTTTATGGCAAGCTCAGCTCAACACTCAGCATTAATTAAATTGCAATCGACCACTGCAACTACATAATTCCTTCTGAAGGGTGTCCTTTTGCTTACTTAAGTCTTTGAGCTTGCTCTTGCTCCAATAGAATAGGTTCTTAAATGTCTGGCGACACTTCCTATCCAAGTTTTCAGCCTTGGAGCCTTCATAGTTGCCTTGCCATCTTTTTCAAACTAGCTTGCATGCCATAGGGTAAGACAACCATGTGTCTTCAAACCTAAGCCATTTATGTGGTTTCCACTTTTCACTAAATGAATTTGAAGAAGAATGGGGAAATGATCTGATGCAATCCTTGGGAGGTGTTTAGTTTGAGCAAGAGGAAGAAGGTTGGAGGCAACGGAGTTGATGAGGAAGCGGTCAAGGTGCACCCAGATTCGACTGCTTTATCTTTATTATTGGCCCATGTAAACCTAGGACCGGTGAAGCTCAGCTCATGGAGGTCCCCATTGGTAAAAAATCTATTATCTCTTTGGTGCCATGAGAATTTAAATTTATCATTTGCATCATAAATGCAATTGAAATCCCCACAACTGGAAGTTCGTGTTCAGCAAATGAGTTAAGGTGTCCCATAGCCCATGGTGAGTGTGATAATCTTTATGAGCATAACAAACTGCCACCATCCACTTAGCCTTATCAAGTAATTGTATATTCCCCACAATGCACTAATCATTCTGTATGATAGGGGTGAAGGTGATTAAATCATTCCGCCACAAAGCAAGGATACCTCCAGATTTCCACACAGCATGTTGGTGTAAAAAATCCCAATTGTGTCTAGTAATTTTGTCAATATCTATTCTAGTAATGTCCTGCACTTTTGTTTCAATGAGGCCAATGAAGAGAGCATTGTGCTCTCCAAGAATTTGCCGGAGGAAGGGGCCCGTAGCCATCTTGCAGACCCCCTGGCAATTCCGCATTATAACAGAAGTCATGGGTGGACATGGCGAGAGGAATCCCTACCGTCATCGATATAGAATTCACTCTTTTTTTGTTTCCATGGTATGGGTTTAATCAGGCCTAGCTGACCCAACTCCCTCTCAAAGTGTGCTTTAGATATACGGCCATGTCTACTTTTAGCCTTGTTGTGTTTGAATAATTTAGTGGCTTCATCTGTTTCCTTGGCTACATTGAAAATAGTTTGTAAATGGGTTGTGTGGAGCTCCCCATGATCTTTGTCTTGATGGATCTGCAATGAGATGTTGTTAGCATTTAGTTTGGAGTGAGTGGAAAGGTTGCTATTATTCCCAATTGCATGCAGTTTTCTATTTTGTGAAATAGCAGCTTTTATTTTTGAGTTATCTCCTTTGAGCATATTATCCTGATTTGCAGCTTTGGGAGGCCGAGCATTTCTTCTGGTGATCAAAGTCCATGGTCCATATGATGTATCCAAGTCGGGTTGAGCTGGAGTAACAAGGAGGGGCTTTTTTCCTTCAGTTTGAGTAGCAAAAATAGTGCAAAATCTCGGCGAGGTGGCCATGTTCAGTTTTCTGATAGGTTGGATTGTTTAGCTAGGAGGAGGCTTCTTTGCCTGAACTTGAGCCTGAGTTGTTATTTTGTTGTAGCCGATCCATGGAAGGATTGACTTAATTAGTTGCTAAACTATTGGCAGAAAAGGTGGTGGTTTTCTGTTTTTGAAATGCCCTAGAGGTGGTTTGATTTGGTAAAGGGTTAGGTGAGGTGTTGGGTATGTTGCAATGTGTTGTTTGGCCATGTTTTTTGGCTTTTGGACAAACCTCAATATTGTGTCCAACTTTTCCGCATTGGAAACATAGTTGTGCAATCCCCTCATATTTCACTTTTTGAAAGAAATTGCCTTTATATCCATTGATCCATATTCCCGCAAGAAGGCTCTTTGAAAGATCTACCTTGACACAAATCTGTGCATAGGTACTTTGCCCACACTTGCTTGTTTGGTTGTCCATCCATAGCAGCTCTCCAACAAATGAAGCAATGTGAGCAAGGTTGTTGCAATCCCAATATATGAGGGGTAGGCCAAGGGTCACTCCCACCCCATCACTATCTTTGATCTCTTCGAAGTTGATTTTGGCAAGCGGGACAACGGTCAGTCGCCTCCAAGCATTGGTTGAAGCACAAGTTGGTTCTCCCCTGTTAGATGGCTTTGCTACTATTTCTTGTGGATGGGAATTGTAAGTTCTGAACACCCCTTGCCTATTGGAGTCACCTCTTATTGATTGTCTTTCATTTTCCACTTCAGCCCTCATTACAACATTCTGACAAATAGCTTGTGTCCATCTTCCTGGATCAAGGCAAAGTTTTTGGGTTCCTTGAAAGTTGCACTTGCATTAATAATGAAAAGAGGTTACAAAATTAGCACAAAAAAGTGTAAAAAAGGAAAACTAAGTAAATATAGCATGTTTCCTATCATCCTCCAAGATAATAAAAAAATAAGAGGAATAGTATGACAAAATGTATCATGCCAAAAAAAGTCAGAACCAATAGCCCTCTGAGCACAAAACTCAGTCAACCTATTGTAGTCCCTTGAAGTATGAGAGAAGAGCACTTGGTGGAACTCCTTGAGAAAGCTGAGATCTAGAGCCTAAGCTGGTCTAGATTTTCAACTATCCTGGCATAGTCTACCTTAGGTAGTTCCCCACACTATAGTTTTCCATTCCAAAATTAGCCCTTTGCATTCATACATCCAAGGTTCAATGATTTGCTTGATCTCTAGCATGGCCTACAGCTCAATGAAGGTGATGTCCCAGTGTTGCAGGTGGATTCCCATGGCTTTAACAAAATCCCCACAGTCATCCCTAATCACTATCCCGATACCCGCAGAACCAAAGGGAAGAATGGCTCCATCACCATTGGCTTTGAGCCATCTAAGAGGGAGGGGGAGTCCAAGAGGAGTTTGAGGACAGCCTATGTGGTTGGTGGATCTCCCATTGCTCTTGGAATGGAAAGGCACAAGGTTTAGTGAAGGCTTCCAGAATGTTGGCTGCAATGGTTTTGGGAGTGGCATGTGGTTGACCATGGGTCTTGGCATTTCTAGCCCTCTAAGCTTGGTAGATAGCATAACAATTAGTTCTAGCCATGCCAAGCTCTTCCTGTCGATGTTCTCAAAGGCTTTCAAGAGATCTTGGAGGCTTGCAAATGAAGGCATATTGAACCCCCATGAGGTGAGGTTGTGCAGAATTTTGTTAATGAGAGAACACTGTAGCACAATATGGTTGATGTCTTCAGCTTCTGTGAAGCCTCACAAGCATTGGACCTCCTCAACTAATCCTCTAACATGCAACCAGGTGAATGTTGGTAGTGCTCCCCTCAAGAGATGCTACAAAAATAGCTTTTCATGGGGGGTGCAGCTGAAATTTCTGCAACCATTTATGGTGTGGGCTGCTGTTGGGGAAGAGTGCTTCATAAGCAAAAGCTATAAGAGACTTACCAAAAGGTAGGTGCAGTAGTTTGGTTTATTGAACAGCAGTTCAACATCCACAGCAATCTCCTTAACATGATCCACAAGGGTCTGGCCGAAAAGTTGTTAGAGTTTGGCAAAGTTTTTAGTTTTCTTGAAAGTTGGATTTGTATTAATATGAAAAAGAGGTTACAAAAATAGCACAAAAGTGCAAAATAAAAAAAAAACTAACTATGAATAGCATGTTTTCTATCATCCCCCAAAATAACCAAAAAATTAGAAGGAATAGTATGACAATATGTATCATGCCAGAAAAAATTAGAAACCTGTAGCCAAGTGTGCACAGAAACCATCCATTCTATTATGTTCCCTGCAAATGTGAGAGAAGAGAACCTAATGGAAGTTGCTGAGAAAGTTGAGGTCGGGAGCCTGAGTTGGTCTAGATTTCCAGAAGTCCTGCTATATAGTTTGCTGGAGATAGTTCACCACGGAGTAGTTGTCCCCTTCAAGATAATCCCTTTGTGTTCATACATCCAAGGCTCCATAAGGCGCTTGATAGCTAGCATGGCATGTAGCTCAACAAAAGTGCTATCCCAGTGAAGAAGGTGGATTCTCATGGCTTTAACAAAGGCACCACTATCATCCCTGATCACCACTCTGATACCAACCAAACCAAAAGAAAGAAGAGCTCCATAAACATTGGCCTTAAGCCATCCCTAGAAGGGGGGAGTCCATGAGGAGTTTGAAGACAGCATGTGGGACTGGTGGATCTCATTGCTCTTAAAATGGAAAGGCGGAAGGTTTAATGAACACCTTAAGAATGTTGGCTGCAATGATTTTAGGGGTTGCATGTGTGCGACCGTGGGTCTTGGCATTTCTAGCCCACTAAGCTTGATATATAGCATAATAGTAAGTTCTAGCCCATGCCGAGCTCTTCTTGATGGTGTTTTCAAAGGCCTTCAAGAGGTCCTGAAAACTAGCAAAGGATGGCATGTTAAACCCCCAAGAGATTAGAGTTTGTAGAATTTTGTTAGTGAGGGAGCATCTGATCACAATGTGGTCAACATCTTCAACTAATCCTCTAGCAGGCAGCTAAGTGTAGGTTGGTAGTGCTCCCATCAATAGATACCACCAAAATAACTTTTCATGTGGAGCCTGAAAGAACAACGGTTCCCCCGAGGCGATCCAAACCCACGTGTCAATCTACATGAAGCAGCTTGGAATGCGACCCCAGGATGGGTGAGGCCACCTGCCGAGCTTAAGCATATCAATAAGAAGGAGAAGAAACTTACAAGGATTCCCTTAGTAATGGCGAATGAGGGACATGCTGGCGTGGGAATCGTCTGCGACTCAAATTATAGTCTGAAGAAGAATCCTCAGCAATGGACCGGGCCCAAGTCCCCTAGAAAGGGGCGCCAAGGAGGGTGAGAGCCCCGTTCAGCTCAAAACCTGTTGCAACACGAGGCGTTGTCGATGAGTCAGGTTGTTTGGGAATGTAGCCCTAATCCGACGATAAATTCCTTCCAAGGCTAAATCTGAGTGAGAGGCGATGTGAACAAGCCTGAGGAAAGATGAAAAGGACTTTGAAAGAGAGTCAAAGTGCTTGAAATTGTCGGAGGAAGCGGATGGGAGGTGTGCTCGGCAGAAGAGAAAGGCCGACTGTCCCTTCGGCTCAGACCGTCATTGAGCCTTCCCGTGGCGAGGGCCCGGCCCGAGGAGACACCGTCGGTCGTCGGTGAGCAGCTCACCATCCACACGAGCCGTGGCTCTCGGCGCCGTCGCGATGGCGAGTGGGCTCCCCATTCGACCCGTCTTGAAACGGACCAAGGAGCCTGACATGCGTGCGGTGAGGGTATCAAAGCCATTGGGAAGGAAGCGATCGTGAGATCCTCTCGTGGGTGCATGACCGACCGGATCTTACGTGAAGGGTTCAGTGAGAGCATCGTGGGACCCAAATGATGGTGAATTATGCGGCGGAGGAGGAAACTTAGTGGAGGCCCCATGGCAATCTTGATGTGCAAATCGTTAGATCGACTTCGGGTATAGGGAAAGACTAATCGAACCATCTAGTAGGCTGGTTCCCTCAAAGTTTCCCTAAAGATATGGAGCCCGGGAGTTCTGTCGGGTAAAACCAATGATTAGAGGCATCGGGGCAGCGCCTCGACCTATTCTCAAACTTTAAATAGGTAGGATGGCTAGGCGCTTGTTTAGCGTGCCATGGAATCGATGGCTCCAAGTGGGCCATTTTGGTAGAAGAACGCGATCGGGATGAACAGGAAGGGTTACGGTGCAGCTAGCTCAGAACCACAAAGGGTGTTGGTCGATTAAGATAGTAGGACGGTGGTCATGGAAGTCAAAATCTGCTAAGGATTGTGTAACAACTCAATTGCCGAATCAACTAGCTCTTAAAATGGATGGCGCTTAAGCGACCCACCATTCATTGGGCGGACCGAGCCTAGATGAAGATGAAGGGGTGGCCATGTACGGAGCCCGTCTTGCACCATCTGTCCGATCTTGGTGAAAGTAGCAAATATTTAAATGAAAGCTTTGAAGGTCGAAGGGGAAATGTCTCATGTGAACGACACTTGCACATGGGTTAGCCAATCTAAGAGGCAGAGGCTCGAGAGGGCACTTGCGAGCCGAAAAGTCGGGTTAAAATTCCCGAGCGGGATGTGGTGGTAGCGTTTGGTAGTCTAGAGACGTTGGCAAGTGTCTCGAGAAGAGTTATCTTTTCTGCTTAATGGCTGCCGGCCACCGGTCAGAGGTAGGGTCCAAGGTTGGAAAGAGCACCGCATGTTGGCGGTGTTGGTGCCGTGGCCTAAAATCTAGAGGGTCGAGTGCCATCCATGCCTGGTCGTACTCATAATCGCATCAAGTCTCCAAGGTGAATAGTCTTTGGTCGATGGAGCAATGTAGGTAAAGGAAGTCGACAAAATGGATCCGAAACTTCAGGAAAAGGATTGGCTCTGAGGGTTGTGCACGGGGTCCAGTCCATCGGTCGGGACTCTGCGCCCGTGGAGGGTCAGCGGCGTGAGGAGACGATTGGGAATGCCCCACGGGGCTTTCCCCGGGCATCGAACAATTGACTCTGAACTGGTACGGTCAAGGGGAATCCGACTGTTTAAATAAAATAAAGCATTATGATGGCCCCATCGGAAGCTTACCCAATGTGATTTTTGCCTAGTGCTCTGAATGTCAAAGTGAAGAAATTCAACTAAGCGCAGGTAAATGGTGGGAGTAACTATGACTCTCTTAAGATAGCCAAAAGCCTCGTCATCTAATTAGTGATGCACATGAATGGATTAACGAGATTCCCATTGTCACGCCTACTATCGGTGAAACCCGACCAAGGGAGCGGGCTTGGCGAGTCTGAGGAAAGAAGACCCTGTTGAACTTGACTCTAGTCCGACTTTGTGAAATGACTTGAGAGGTGTAGGATAAGTGCGAGCTGGCTCACCAGCGCAGGTGAAGTACCACTACTTTTAACGTTATTTTACTTATTCCGTGAGATGGAGGCAGGGCATAGCCCCTTCTTTTGGCTTTTAAGTCTCACCCCTGTGGGTCAATCCCAGCAGAAGACATTGTCAGGTGGGGAGTTTAGCTGGGGCGACACATCTGTTAAAAGATAACTCAGGTGTCCTAAGATGAGCTCAACGAGAATATAAATCTCGTGTGGAACAAAAGGGTAAAAGCTTGTTTGATTCTGATTTTTAGTGTGAATACAAACCATGGAAGCGTGGCCTATCAATCCTTTAGTCGTTCAGAAGTTGAAGCTAGAGGTGTCAGAAAAGTTACCACGGATAAGCGGCTTGTGGCGAGCGTTCATAGCGATGATGTTTTTTGATTTTTCAATGTCTTCCTATTATTGTGAAGCAGAATTCACCAAGTGTTGGATTGTTCACCCACCAATAGGGAATGTGAGATGGGTTTAGATCGTCGTGAGATAGGTTAGTTTTACCCTACTGATGATCGTGCCATGATAGTAATTCAACCTAGTACGAGAGGAACAGTTGATTCTCATAATTGGTCATCGTGCTTGGTTGAAAAGCCTTGTGAAGCTACGTGTGCGGGATTATGTGAGCGCCTCGAGTAAGAATCCAGCTAAAATTACGATTAGGCAGCCATGCCGCCGTAGGCGTGGTAGGATTTGGCCCCAGGCACAAGACGCGGCATTCCGCGGCCGGAGACTAAGATCTTTATCGCGGATGTCTGAAATGTAGTTCAGATGGACAGGAAGAATCCTTTGCGATGACTTAATTCTGACGGGGCATTGCATGGCGAGTGGCCTTTGCTACCACTATCCGAGATCGTCTATAGCATCAAAATGTGCGTGAAAAAATAAACTTCGAGTTAACCACTCGGCACGGACCCCTCGCCGCTGCCGTGGAGGCATGCGTTACATGTTGGGGCGGCGTACCGTGGTCATGTTATGACATGTCGCCGGTGACATGATCGCGCCATGCCTATATTCGAATCGGCAGCGTCGTTGCTTGCCGACAGCGGCACCCGTACGAACCGATATGCCCGAAAAAAATAATTGGAAATCCGGTGCATATCGGCATCGAACCCAGAAAAAATGATCGAGATATTCAAAATATTGGGCGACGCGGCGAAAAATGACGAAGGTGATAAAAATTTGGAGTGCAGCACACTCGATGTTCATGAAGGACGAGCCATTCAGGAGGTTGTGCGGTGGAGCGGCCAAAACGGTGCATCTGGGCCGATGGCCGTCGCGAGGTGGTCACGGTACCAACGTCGGCGGGCGCACCACCATCGGACAAAATTCTCGGTCAAGCGGCGATCCAGATGGCGGTGCTCATCTGGCGGTGGCATTCATGGCGGCGGGGGCGTGGGAAAGTTCTTAAGTGCCCATGAAACCAGCGTCACGCCAGCCGACGTAAGCTTAGCATTTTTATCATCTCATGTGCGACGCCGGGCACGGCTACATGCTCGCAGGTGTTGACAATAGTTTGCGGGCCTCAGCAGTGTTGGCGAAGTGTCGGCCTCGATAGCTCCGCCGGGCCCCTCCAGATAAGCGTGGCCGCAGCAGACCTCCGCGGACTCTCGTGAGCCTCGGCGTCGTTGGCATGCATCGCCTTGGCGTGCACAGACCTCCATGGCGGCCCATGGCGCGCCCTGCAGTCTTGATGAGCAGCGTGGCCCATGGGGAGGCTGGCTTCCTCTGCCGCGCGCGTTCCCCCACAGTCTTCTTCGCCGCGTGTTCCCCACAGTACCAGCCGCGTGCCTTGCCTCGCTGCGTGCGCATGCCCCTCAGGTCTCATGGTGCTAGTGCTTCTGCAACCTGTGTGAGTATTATTGTGCTGCCCATGTGCGCTTAACTCCTCAAAATTGGTTGTGTTTGCCATTTTTTTAGGCTGGAAGTTTCTAAAACCTTCTAGTGGTGCTCACGCATACATTTGGAGACCTCCATTTGAACATATGGTCGCCCATAAAAAAGTAAACTTTTTGGGCTTTTTGGAACTTCCGGGGGCTAAAATGTGCATTTTGCCTACTGTCTATTAGAGATGAGCTGAATTAGGTAGCAGGTCCGCTGTTTTGCTGCCAGACATGCATGTAAGAGAGATGCTTCTCATGATCTTAGGATATGCATGCTTCCTTCATCTTATGTCATCGTGTTGTAAATCGAATGGATTTTTCGGGCATAGTGCAAGGAAAGGCTTCATGTGACATTCGAATCGACCGCACTCTTCATAGTATTGGCCGGCTTGGCATCCCACATGGAGCTTCTTCGCACTCTGATGTGAATGTATGTGACTGGAAGCAAAATGCACATTCGTTATCATGACACTTTCGTTTGCTTGATGATGGAGATAGCTTTACCTCTATTTTTAAGCAGTGCCTTTGGGATAAAAGCATCGTTTTGGGAGACCTTTTATTAAAGTCGGCCAGCTTGACCGCCCCTCCGCCTTCGGGGCATGTCGGGATGGGCATGCCAATGGCCACGTCGTGAGCAAGTCCTGACATGCTCTCACACCTGTACCTATATTCTCAAACCACACATCGCCACTTGTTCGACGTTGATTGTGCACCCTTACGAGCCTTCAATATGCCGCGCAAGAAAAATAATGTTCGGGTGGAAATCCAACGCGAAATTCTCGGCATTGCCGAAACACGACCGAGAGAAATTCCAAAATTCGGCTCATGCGCCATTAAATGAAGGTGGATGCAAAAAATTGGCGACGGGCCCGTGTTCGTGAAGAAACGAGCCATCCGGGGGGCCGGTGTGATCGGCTAGAAGCCATGGTCCAGCGAATCTGAAGCTGCGGCGGTCGTCTGGGTGGTCCGGACATGACCGCATCGGTCATCGCGTCGGACAAGCGTCTGCAGTTGAGCGATGGGCCATGATCTCGCGGAAAGCAGTCGCGGCCTACATAAACCGGCGGTGGCAGCGATAATTATGGCGATAACGCCGGCCGGCAGCGGTACGCAGCGATGGCTGGCGGCGGTACCGCTGACAGCGGCGGTGGTACGCGACATCGGCCAGCCGATCGTGGCGATTAGCGGCAGCCGGCGTCGGCCGTGGCCGGCGGTGATCGGACGTGACGCTGGCGGCAGCGTTGCGGTGGTCGTGCACTTATTTAAAATCAAGGCGATCGCGCTCGCGTCAGCCTGGCCAAGTGCCCAAGTGTTGTCTAGCCGAACCCGCATAGCCGCCGTCCGCGTGAGCCACATGTAAAATTTTAATTATATTATTTTATCAAAAAATTTCCTAAAACTATTTTGAGGTGCTCGAAGTGAGTTTTTATTTTTTAAAAGTGTTGATAGAAAATTTGAGAAGAAGATATGTTTTTTTCAAGAGAGTAAAATCCTTAATCAATAAGAGTCTATTTGACATAAGTGCAATTGTTTGTAAATGAAGTGATGAAATTGCTATAGAAGAAGCCGTCGTTCAAAATTTTGTGATGTGTATTATAATTTTTACTATTTTAAAATACAACTTTCTGTTTGCTACCATGCGAAATCAAGTTTGAAAACACAGTTTTTTCACCCTAACTTCTTAGAAAAGTAGTTTCCCAAATACCACCTCTAGTGTGATTTAGATTAGATTGTAGGCAAAAAGCTGCCCCAATTTAACTGATTAGATGTTCATCTTGATTTCTACCACCATTTCAAATTTTGTAATGGTTTTTGTAAAAATTTAATTTCAGTAGACTTAAAATTCTTAAATTTTTATTAATGTTGATTCATAATGCGAATGCAGTATTAATTGTACAAGATATTTTAGTCTATTAGTCAAGAGATTCGACTTTCAACCAAGAGATATTGAGTTCAAATCTTTGCATATGTATTCTGTGTGTGAGTTTTCGATTAAATTTGCTTACATGTTTCAAAAAAAAAAAAGAATACTGTATTAATTCTTTCAAAAGTAAATTCCCTTTTATTTGTGACAAATGCTTATGCTTTCTATTTCTTCTTCTAATATAGTGCTTTAAATTAAACGCTTATTATAATTAAATTTTTTTGAGAAAATTATATTATAAATCAAAATAAATTTAATTAATATTTTATTTTCAAGTTGTCTGAAATTCAAATTCAATTGAATTATTCCTAAGCTAAACTTAAAATTTTGAATTTTGATTTGAGTTGAGCTCATCAATATTATTCAAACCCTCTAAAATATTAAGAGGTGGATTTTGTTTGTTTTTTAAAAAAACCTGCATATCAAAAGAATTTGAATTTAAATAATTAAAATATATTAAATAACTTATCCACATGCCTTGAGTTATATCGATTGATATTAAAATGGTTTCTTTCTCTTCCTTGCAATTATTTGCCACGTGTCAATTACAGTTCAAATCTTATTGTTGTTTCAGAGACAGCTTTAACAGTTCTAAAGCCTATAGTGATCACTTCTTTTTGCACTTCTTGTAAGCTTTTTAACTTCGAATAGTGGCTTCCCAATGTTTATAAAAAAAAAAAAAAAATTCTTCTATTTTGGAAAGCTATTTTGTGCCATCAATTTGATCTTCACTTATAAATCGGGGATTATTGATTTGGATGTAGGCATCATTAGATTAAATTTTAAGCTTTTGGAAAAAGAAAAAAAAAACAGTTTATCTCACTAAAATCTCTTTAATTTCTCCCCAATAAGCTCCTTTCTTGAATTTAGTTTATCAATGATGCAATAAGATATATATATATATATATATATATATATATATATATATATATATATGAATAAATTAAGGTAAACACAATTAGATATTAATTAAATGTAAACTTAAAAATATGAATTAAAATAAAAATTATAGTTGAAAGAGATTCTCTTGAATTTATTTTTATTACTATAAAATTAAAATATAAATACATGTTGAGTTTTTAATTGCAAATAAATAGATGCTCTTTTTTAATAAAACAAAAATTAAAAATAGAAACGAAATAAATGCTTATTATAGCAACATATATATATACTATATATATATATATATATATATATATATATATATATATATATATATATATATATATATATATATATATTTAAAATGATGGCACATCAACTATCATGAATGAATGACATTGACATCAATTTATATATACTTGTGATAGTTAATGTGAATATGATTTATTTAACCTAAGCTCTCCTTTCCTTATTTTATATATTTTTACCTTGTATACAAAAATTTGTTCAGAATTTAGCATTTTGTTTTCATTATATCTTAGTATATTTATCCAATAAATAACTTTGTGATACACCAATGACTCCAAATTCAACTAATAATTCTTAATAAATAAATTAAAATAATAAAAAACAAAAATCAATATCATTTCCACTATCCATTAGTAAGCAACAAAGGAATTAATTATAGTTTTCATAAATAAATAAAAATTAGGCCAAAATATACTAATCAATTTTTTAGTCAAAATAAATCTAAAAATTATTAAATTTCCTTAAGGACAATTTTAACATTTTAAAAACCCTTTATGAGCTTATTTTTTCCAAAATAAAAAAAATTTCTTATCACTACACATTTCAACCCCATTTTCATAAACTCAATGTATTAATACATCAATTATTATTTTTAACTACAAATAGAATAGTATATCATTACTTTAAAAAAGAATAAATTCGAAAGTTCTATTTAAAATACTTAAACCTTCACTGTTCACAATGATATCCCTAGCCATCTATCATTGTACCTTTACTCTCCTCCCAATAAGAGAGAGTAGCAAACATAATTTATGAAAATTTTTGAAGAAAAGCTATTAATTGCATGAGTTATTACTCCACTTATCCTTGTAAATTAGTTAGGAAATGACTGCCAATATAAATTTTTTTTTTGGAAATATCCTGCAAATATAAATTACTCCACTTATTCTATCAAATTAAATTCTCTGTCCTGTTACTTTGGCCTTTGTATTGGTTGCCGATATACCCCTTCTCTTCCCTCGCCTCATCCCCTATAAAAACTCTTCTTTTTCAAACTAAAGGCGATTGCTTTCTAGATTCCTCAGAAGGAGATGCCACAATGGATAACAAACCACGTCTTAAAGGAGAAAATATTACGTCCGGAGTCCGCACGTAGCTTTATGTGCGGACTCCAATCCATGTCCGGCGTGTCGGTATTTTTTCTGTTTTAGCAGGCGATGGCGGGCGGTGTATTCATTTACGCTTCCCCTGGCCTGTCTCGTTCAAACAGCGGGAGAAGAAGCGTGAGATCATCTTGTCGTTCATTCCTCATCCGCAAGCTTTAGGGCTTTCTTCGAAGGATTTTTTCTGCTTAGCTCCCACTCTCGATGGTGCGCCGCTTTGATATAGCAAATTTGAGGGGTATTTTGCATGTACTCTCTGTACCTCTCAGTCATATCATTAGCCTACTTTTTCATTTTATCTTGCATTCTTCTTGAGATTATATATAGGGCATTCCAATGGAAGCCATTTGGAGGTTGTTTGGATGGTTTGGGTGTTTTACGCATCACTCTCTACCTCTCTTGAGGTGCGTAACATTTAGAATACTTTTTGTTTCTTTTGGCCTAATTATTGAGATTATTTAGGCATTCAATGGAAGTAATTTTGAGGTTTGTTTGGATGGTTTCGGTATTTTCAGATCTACTCTGTACCTCTCTTGAGAATGCAGATATTTATGACCTTTTTTATTTATTTTGCCTTGAGATTATATTTAGTTCCAATGGAAGCAATTGAAGGCTATTTGGATGATTTATGGTATTTCATCACTCTGTACCTCTCTCAGTCTGGTCATTTAGAACTACTTTTTTTTTATCTTGTCTTCTTCTTGAGATTATATTTAGGGCATTCCAATGGAAGCAATTTGGAGCCTATTTGGATGGTTTCTAGGGTGTTTTTTTACATCTGTACTCTCTGTACCTCTCTTGAGGGTACAGATCATTTTGAGCCTAATTTTTTCAGTTTCTTTTAGCCTAATTATTGAAATTATTTAAGGCATTCCAATAGAAGTAATTTGGAGGCTGTTTGGATGGTTTCTGGGGTGTTTTATACATCTGTACTCTCTGTACCTCTCTTGAGGGTACATATATTTTATGACATTTTTTCCAGTTTATTTTGTCTAATTATTGAGATTATATTTAGGGCATTCCAATAGAAGCAAATTGAAGGCTGTTTGGATGGTTTCTGGGGGGTATTTTGCATCTGTACTTTCTCTCTCGAGGTACATCATTTAGAACTATTTATCTTGCCTTCTTCTTGAGATTATATTTAGGGCATTCCAATGGAAGCAATTTGGAGGGTGTTTGGATGATTTCTGGGGTGTTTTCTACATCTGTACTCTCTGTACCTCTCTTGAGGTGCAGATCATTTAGAACTAATTTTTCAGTTTCTTTTTTAATTATTAAGATTATTTATGGCATTCAATGGAAATAATTTGGAGCTATTTGGATAGTTTGGTGTTTTTTTGTACTCTCTGTACCTCTCTTGAGGGTACATATCATTTAGGGCCTACTTTTTTTAGTTTCTTTTTGCCTAATTAATGAGATTATTTAGGGCATTCCAATGGAAGCAATTTTGAGGCTGTTTGGATGGTTTCTACATACTCTCGTACCTCTCTTGAGGTACAGTTATTTAGAACTACTTTTTTCAATTTTTTTGGCCTAATTATTTGAATTATTTAGGGCATTCCAATGGAAGCAATTTGGAGGCTGTTTGGATGGTTTCTAGGGTGTTTTCTACATCTGTACTCTTTGTACCTCTCTTGAGGGTACAGATCATTTAGGGCCTAATTTTTTCAGTTTCTTTTGGCCTAATTATTGAGATTATTTAGGGCATTCCAATGGAAGCAATTTGGAGGCTGTTTGGATGGTTTCTGGGGTGTTTTCTACATTTGTACTCTCTGTACCTCTCTTGAAGGTATAGAT
Organism: Cymbidium sinense; assembly: GCA_021442155.1. Lineage (NCBI taxonomy): Eukaryota > Viridiplantae > Streptophyta > Magnoliopsida > Asparagales > Orchidaceae > Cymbidium > Cymbidium sinense. The sequence continues at coordinate 116,915,857 of CM038220.1, read as the reverse complement.
CATTTAGGGCCTACTTTTTTCAATTTTTTTGGGCCTAATTATTGAGATTATTTAGGGCATTCCAATGGAAGCAATTTTGAGGTTGTTTGGATGGTTTCTGGGGTATTTTTTGCATCTGTACTCTCTGTACCTCTCTTGAGGTACATCATTTAGAACTACTTTTTTAGTTTCTTTTTGCCTAATTAATGAGATTATTTAGGGCATTCCAATGGAAGCAATTTTGAGGCTGTTTGGATGGTTTCTGGGGTATTTTCTGTATCTGTACTCTCTGTACCTCTCTTGAGGGTACAGATTATTTAGGACCTACTTTAGTTTTTTTTGGCCTAATTATTTAGATTATTTAGGGCATTCCAATGGAAGCAATTTGGAGGCTGTTTGGATGGTTTCTAGGGTGTTTTCTACATCTGTACTCTTTGTACCTCTCTTGAGGTGAATCATTTAGGCCTTTTTTGATTTCTTTTGCCTAATTATTGAGATTATTTAGGGCATTCCAATGGAAGCAATTTGGAGGTTTGTTGGATGGTTTACGGGGTGTTTTATATGTACTCTCGTACCTCTCTTGAAGATATCATTTAGAACTTTACTTTTCAATTTTTTTTCTATTGATTATTTGGGGCATTCCAATGGAAACAATTTGAGGTTGTTTGGATGGTTTAGGGTGTTTTTTGCATCTGCCTCTCTACCTCTCTTGAGGTATAGATCATTTAGACTTAATTTTTTTTTCTTTTAATTATGAGATTATTTAGGGCATTCTAATGAATTTAATTTGGAAGCTGTTTGGATGGTTTCTGGGGTGTTTTCTATATATGTACTCTCTGTACCTCTCTTGAGGGTATAGATCATTTAGACTACTTTTTTTAGCTTTTGGCCCTATTGAGATTATTTAGGGCATTCATTGGAAGCAATTTGAGGCTATTTGGATGATTTATGGGGTGTCTGCATCTCTCTCCTCTCTTGAGGATCTGAGATCATTTAGAACTACTTTTTTAGTTTCTTTTGGCCTAATTATTGAGATTATTTAGGGCATTCAATGGAAATTTGGAGGCTATTTTGATGGTTTGGTGTTTTGCATGTACTCGCCTCTCTTGAGGGTGAGATCATTTAGACTACTTTTTTTAATTTCTTTTGGCCTAATATTGAGATTATTTAGGGCATTCCAATGGAAGCAATTTGGAGTCTGTTTGGATAGTTTATGGGGAATTTTTTGTATCTGTACTCTCTGTTGCCTAGGTTCAACATCAGTCGGTTCAGACCTCCACTTAGTTTCACCCAAGCTTCATCATGGTCATGGATATATCACCCAAATTTTGGTCAATAAGCAGTGATAATCGCCATATGAAGATTCGCTTTCGCTACGACTATGGTGGATTCCCTTAACCAAGCCACTGCCTATGACTTGCCGACTCATTCTTCAACAAGCACGTGATCAAAGATCACATTCTCCTACCACTGCTTTGGAGTGCACTATTTCATGTTCTATTTCACTCACGATGGGGTTCTTTTCACGTCCCTCATTGTATTCTGTCATCACCTAGAAGTATTTAGCCTTGAAGGTGGTCCTTCTTCACCGCGGGATTCCATGTGCCCCATGCTACTTGGGTCGAGTGTAAGCTAGAGATTCTTTCATTGGACTCTCACCATTTAGGGTGCGGCTCCACCTTCGCCCTAGCGACATGACGCTTGTATCGCTCTCCCACAACCCCATTTTAAAGGTTTAGGCTACTCCCATATCACTTTTCGCTACTACGAGAATCGCTTTTACTTTCTCTTCCTCTAGATACTAAGATGTTTCAATTTGCCAGGTTGTCTCTTGCCTACCCATGGATTCAACAGGAGTTTGAAAGGTTGACCTATTTGAGAATCTCTAGATCTATGCTTATTTTCAACTCCCCGAAGCATTTCGTCACTTGCTATGCCCTTCCCCATCCTTAGGTGCCAACGTATCCACCTTAAGCCTTTCCTCGTTTGAACCTTGCCATTCACGTGAAGGCTATGCCATCCTAAGGTGCTGCTAAATGGAAGGATCTTATCAACATCTATGAATAAGAAATCATAGATCAAACTGCTGAATTGAAAAAGTTAGGTGCTATCATAGTATCAGTTACGTTCACGGGCTAGAGATAAGTAGACTCAGACCACTGACATCTGCCACAAGGTAAACCATCATCTCTTAGGCCTCTCCGACTAATTCTACCAAAGAAGCCAACAATAGACAATAACTCCCCCTCGTCTCACATGAATACTTAGTAGAATGACTAACGATGAGATTTATTATCATTTCTCGTGTCTCACGAAAGTGAGAGTAGGTGCAAATTCTCCCAATTTGTGACCAACCAAACGATCTGTGATATAAATAGGTAAATGTTCCTTTCCATTATGAATAGCGATTGTATGGCCAATCATTATGGGTATAATGGTAGATGCCCAAGACCAAGTCACTATGATTTCTTTCTCCTCACTATAAATTTCATTCTAAATGAAAGTTGAAGTTCAATATTTGATTCATATTTCATATTATTCATAATTCATATTAACATTAAATATATTAAATATATATTTAATATGTAGCGGGTATAGTTTAGTGGTAAAAGTGTGATTCATTCTACTAACAACTTCAATAGTTAAGGGGTCTTTTCATTTTTTTCATATTTCATATTCCATTCTGATAAAAAACTTTATTTTTTAAAAATATTTAATCCTTTACCCCTCAATAGGACATTTGAGGAAAGAATATACATTCTCACGATTTCTATCCAAAAGTCAATTAGAATTTTATAGAATTTTAATAAAAAAATTGGATTATGGAGTCAAGAAGCATAATTTTTTGATTTGTTAAATTCTTTCATTTCAATGAGTATGAATAAAGGATCTATGGATAATAGTACAAAAATTTCAATCGTAACTAAATCTTCAATTTTGCCTTTGAAAAGGCAAGATTGAAGCCAAATAGCTAGAAAATGATGGTTTGGTTTACTAGAACCCTCGGCTTCTTATTTATCGGTAGAAATAAAATTATTTTCCTTAGGATCCCCAAATAGAAAGAAATAAGGAAAAGACTAGAGACTAGAAAGATTTGATAGAATCTCCCTCTTCTATAAGGATCATCTAAAAAGCAAGTTACTTTAGATGCATTCGTAAAAAAAGCTGACATAGATGTTATGGACTGAAACTAGTAATAATAACTTCTATATTTTTGAATGTCCCTAAAAAAAGAAACTTTGGATGATTGTTTAATCGAAACAAATTTTTTACTGTGTGGTATATATAAAATAAACTACAACTATACTATACATTATACTACACAACACTTAGTATGAAGTGTAGTGTATATAATACAATACACTAGTTATTTGCAGCTTCCATGGTTACCTATTTCTTCCAATTTTTTGGTTCTAATGAAGACTTGTTCCTTACTACAGCTGATAAAAATTGTTACTTTGGATGATTCATATGTAAAAGGCCTATATTTTTTCTAGTATTTAGTAGACGATTCAATCCTTTTTTCTTTCTATATTAAAGATAGTCATACGTAATGAAAGATCACGACCATATTATTAAAATTTTGTTGTAAAAATGGATTTTGTTCTAGTGCTCGAAAATAATATTCCCTTTTGTATGCTCTCTTTCATAATAATTCTTTAAAGCTTTTGCATAATTTCTTGTAGATTGAGACATCCATTCTGATTCGTTCCTTCTAGAAAAGAATCTCCTTCCGGAAGCGTGATATTCTCATCTCATACGGCTCCTCCCTTCTATGCATAGTACTAAGAGGAATAATTCATGTAATCAAAATTTCACTATTCTCATTATTATTATTAACGGACAGGAGCTAGTATTTTTACATGAAATTTTTAGCCAACCTTCCCACAAGAGGTTTTTTTTAACACCAATCAGATAAGTGATATTAGTGCTAGATAGAAATGATAACTCTGAAGATTTATTTGTACTCAACGCTTAAGATTTCTATGAATTAGTCACTTCAACAGTCTTTCACGATTATACGGGTATCAAAAGTATGCATGAGATGGATCTTTGCTTTCCTAAACATTCTTTTTAGTATCAGTGGAAAAGGGTTATTTATAACAAAGTTTTTGTGTTGTCGATTCCTAGGTGTAGTGCTTTTTCCCCGATGCCACCTATTGGTACTAAATGAAGTAGTATTGACCTCCAAAGCAGAACCTATAGAAGTAACCTTTCGCTTAATACTAAAATTGATAATTGAAGAATCTAAGGCTGCATCAATCGAGGATACATGATAGAAGGAATTACTCTATCTCTAAACTTCACCTTAACCAAGCGTAGGTTTCTTTCACTAATTTATTTTTTTCTATTCGTAACTACATTCTTTCTCTCATAAAATTGAGAGGTTAAAAAAATAATAATAAATCAAATTGCACCATCTTCGTAATAGGTAAATGCCTTTTTTTCTCCTGAAGTTTTCAGAATTATTCATAATAAGATATTGGCTACAATTGAAGAGATCTTATCAATAAAATTTTCATTGATTCGAGATCTAAGCATAATTAGTAATTCATTCTATAATTCTTCTCATCCCCCTTCAGGGTAAATGATCCCACAAAAAAAAGAATTGTACAATACAAAATAACATAAAAATAGACTAATTGGATAAGATGCGGTGACACCTTTTTGAACAAAGATGAAATGAAATAGTTGAATCAGATTCAATTTCATTCAGATTTCATAATCTTCCATGACTATTACTATTTAATCTATGTTTAATAACCAAATTTCCTATGGATTTTTATAAATTGAGAATTTTTGATTTGGTTATGATTCAAAAAAGAAAGAATAGAATAATAATTCCATGATAAAATAAAATTCAAATAAAAAACCATCCTTTTTGTTTGCATAACGTGTATGTGCCACACCATACAATTGAAATGAAGAGATTCATCGAAGGATTCATGAATTCCATTGGTTAGCTGATGAAAGAAGTTGTTGTTGATAAATAGGAAATTGGAAAAAAAAATTTCTTCTTATGGAACCATCGGTCCGTCATACATGTACTACAATTAAAATGAAGGACTTGCTATTCATTTGGGTTTTGGTCAAGAATAACATTCTATAGGAGAGATGGCTGAGTGGTTTAGGCGTAACATTGAAACTACTTTGTAGACTTTTGTTTACCGAAGGTTCGAATCCTTCTCTCTCTGTTTCTTTTCATTCATCAACGTTAACGACTACAATGTATCAAATAAAATAAGCATTGATATCAATATTCTAATGGTGAGGCCCTTATTTAATAGACATTCTCTATCCGTAATTAATCCCTGTGATAGGTAAAAGAAATACAAATAGAAATTTATTGAAAAAAATAAAAAAAATAAAAAAAAACAATCCTATTGATCCTTTTGATAATTGAATGAGGCAGGCACAAGGTACTCTATTTACTTCAATAAAAGGAGTCAAAATTGGTATGAACCTTGCTTTTGTATTTTCGTTATAATCAAGTTTTGAAGGGAATAATATTCTACGACCAACAACTCATTTATTTTAAGACTGATACATTTACTATCTCTTATTTGATTTACAAATCCTTTATATTGTAAGGAGTCAATAGTCAATTGGTTTGGCAATTCCCCATAGAGGGATGAAACAAGATAATTTTGAATCAGAGCTTTTGATCTTTCTTTATCCTTCATAGTAATAATATATAGGAAATTACAATGATAACTTGGTATATCCACTATACGATCATTCACTAAGATGTGTCTATGGTTAACTAGTTGTCTGGCTCCAGGAATGGTCGAAGCCATACCTAATCGAAAAAGGATATTATCCAAATGCATCTCAAGTAGTTGTATTAAAACTGGGCCTATTGGCCCTTTGGCTTTTCCAGCAATATGCACATATTTAAGTAATTGTCGCTCTATCAAACCATATTGAAAATGCAATTTCTATTTCTCTTCTAAACAAATACTATATTGTGATCTTTTTCTAGAGTGTAATTGAATTTGAAGATCACTTCTTGATCTAGGTCTTTTACTAATTAGTCCGGTAAAGCTCCCCGCTGGCATATTTTTTGAAACGAGGTCCTCGGTAACAAGACATATAAAGGCTCCTTTTTGCTTAGCTTTCATTTAAAATAAAATATAAATTCGGACTAAACTAAAGGACTAGCAAAGGAAACTCAATTTACTAAAGTCCTACAAAATAGAATAAAACAAATATTATCATTATTAAGATTTCCTATATATATATATATATACATAAAAAATTCAAATTAAAGTTACATTTTCCAATTTCTTCTGTAGAGATCTAATTGATCTAGTGAACTTTTTTATTCATAGCTATAGCTACAAGTTACCATGACATAATAGATCGGTAAATTGACATTTAGAGAAAGTGAGAGTAGAGATTTTCAATCATGAAAAGAAAAAAAATCGATAAAGAATAAGAGTCTGCTATCGGAATCGAACCGATGACCATCACATTACAAATGCGATGCTCTAGCCTCTGAGCTAAGCGAATACAAGAAACTATTGAATCTTAGCAATTACCTAGTGATTCTTCTTCTTTTTTTATTTCATTTATTGATTATTTTGATTATTTAAATTTATTCTCTTTTTTAGTTATATGTTATATATTTTTTGTTATATATTTGATATTCTATTTAGATATATACAAGATCTAAATAGAAATTTTATTTCATATTCATATATATGAAAATAAAATATCAATATATTAATGAAATTATATTTTTATTTTTTGAAATGAAAAAAAAGAATGAATATCGACCATTCCACTACTCTAAGATGCAATGTAAAGAAGGAGGAGGAGGAAAGCCATATATATATGTGGTATATATCTATCCATATTGAATTGCAGATACATCAATGATAAATTCATTTCGTATTGAAACAAATAAGGTTCATCCAATAGAGATGAAATGATAGAATATAGAATAGAGGGTGGGCAAAAAAAGAAAATAGCAGCATACACTTTTTCGATATAGGAATCATTACCTAATGAATTAAATAGTGTCAAGATAAATAAAAGAGTTGGATGGAATTCAAATTTGGATCCTTGTCTCAAAAGGAAAGGGGGATATGCTGAAATTGGTAGACGCTATGAATTTGATTGGATTGAGCCTTGGTATGGAAACCTGATAAGTGGTAACTTCCAAATTTAGAGAAACCCTAGAACTAAAAATGAGCAATCCTGAACCAAATCTTTGTTTTGAGAGAAAAAATGATGGAAAATGAGAATAATAAATGATAGGTGTAGAGACTCAATGGAAGCTGTTCTAACGAATGAAATTGACTACGTTACGTTAGTAGCTAAAATTCTTCTATTAAAATGACAGAAAGGATAACTTTATATACCTAATCTGTGTATACATATTGACATAAAGCGATTAATCACCCCAATTTTAGATTGAATCCTATCGTATCTCTATATATGAGATATGAAAATAAAAATCATCTATTTTTTATATTATATTTTAGTATATATTTATATTCATTATATATTCTATATTCTATTTCTATTCTAATAGCTAGAATTGATTTCTGAATTCTATTATTCTAATTATTCTAGAATAGAATAGTAGAACTCTCTTATGAACTTATGAAATAATATCTTCTTTTTTATATTTTTTTATTTTTTATATTTAGATTACTATTAATATGAGTAATAGTATGAGATAAGGATCTATAATAACCCTTTATTTCTATTATTCTATTAATTAGAATAATTGAGATAAAAAATATATGAAAAATTGAAGAGTTATTGTGAATCAATTCTAATTCAAGTTGAAAAAAGAATCGAATTTGAAAATTCAGTGATCAAATGATTCATTCCAGAGTTTGATAGATCTATAGAAGACTAATCAGACTAGAATAAAGAGAGAGTCCCATTTTACATCTCAATACCGACTATAATGAAATTTCCCGAAAAGCTAATTATAGGTTCTTCTCTCCATCAGAAAAATAGGGCCGTTATGTTCATTTCTAAACTTTTGAAGAGATGATCTAGAAATATGGTATATCTTTTTGATCAGAGGTTGAATCAATCATCAGAAAAAGAATTAGCCCAAAAATTAGAATACATTCTAAGAAAATGAAGCTTCTATGGAAGAGAAGCAAATGAAACACTTTCATAAAATTCTCATAATGAATGAAGTTTTCATTACCTACATGCGGTTCATTGAAAGCACAGTCAACCCTAAAAAAGAAACAAATTTTTTACTTGTGTGGTCCAATGGTATCAGGAAATAAAAATTTTATTTCTAGAATTGAATCTATATCGATTTTAAAAATCAGTAGACGTAATGATTCCATTGGGTCCACTTACTTTTTATTCCTTTCCAATTTTACGGTGGGTTTGATAGAAACAATGGTGAAGTAGGAATACTTTTGTTTGGTGATTTGTAATTGGGATTTTTTATTTATGTCTCAAGACAAAAAAAATGGAATAATGAGACAGGAAGAGGATGACTATGTCATTACGGAGAAGACTCCTCCTAATAAGAACTTAATCTAATCATAATGGTGGTCGTTCTCTTTTTTTTTTTTAGAAAAAGATTTCTATTCCACGTTGAAAAATGAAGACTTTGAGTTTAGTGGAAAAAGCCCTTTATGAAATTTGAACCGATGACTTACGCCTTACCATGGCGTTACTCTACCACTGAGTTAAAAGGGCATTTTTCTTTTTTAATTCATGAATTAAGCACCTTCATCTTCCATTGTGATTTTATTGTATATGCATATTTAGAATAATGGAACAATCAGATTGATTTATATAGGAAGTGGGTAAGATTTATATTTTGGTAAAAAAGAAAAGAAAAATAAAATGCATTTAATTATTTCAAAGTTAATCCTACTTTCTTTGTTGACTTTTCCATCAGAACAAGATTCACTTGACAGATATATATCGACATATATTCAAGATCTTTTCTTGAATTATGTGATGGGGGATTTGTAACTTAAACCAAATTCATTTAAAAAGAAGATGTTTAAATCCTTTTTTCCTAGTGTGAGATAGTGATAGGCATAACTCATCTGTAATGCTGAATGAAGCAATGAGTTCAAATTGAAGAATAGAAATGAGAGTTTGACTATTTTTTCTATCGGATTAATAACTCCCTAAGCTGAACTGATCTTATACTTTGTTTCATTTTCGTTATATTTCATTATTGAACAAAATTAGAATTCTACTTTCTTTTCTTATTATTAAACTTAATATTACCTTATACTTTAATAACGATACATAAATATTTTTTTATAAGACTTTCTCACGTATACTTTAATATATGAAATATATATGAAATATACTTTCATTTTACTAAATTAGTAACTCATATTAAATATGAATATTAGTTATATTAAAATATGCAATATGAATATGACTTTACCTTTACTTTAATATTTCATATTACTATAATATAAATAGAATATTTATATATTATATTACTACTTTATTTCTACTTTATTTATTTATTTACATTGACTTTCTTTTTAACTTGACTTTATTTAACTATTTTCCATTATTGAAATGGAATTTTTTATTGAATTTGAATTAATTTTTATTGAATAGATTTTCATCTAATTTTCATCTATAATATCATAGAATCTACATATAATATATAGTATCATCTATATCTATATATAGTTCTATAGTTCTGGGATAGTAGAATATTTATGGGAGTATGGGATAGCTCATTATTGAATTCTCTTGTTGTTGATCTGCATAAATTGCTATTTTTTGTCATTATGACAATATAAGAAAAGGGCACCTGTATTTTTTTGTTTTCTCATAAGAATTTATAAAAGCAGATATCTTTCAATATTACAGAGCTTTCATCATTTCTTTTAAATTTTTTTTTTTACCTACGGAGAAAAATTTCTCCTAGAACACATACAAGAGCTTCTTTTAGGATGTTTTTCTCAGTCGTGTTCTATTGCATTTGTGGTAATTTGGAAACTCAATTATGGATAATGTCTCATATTTGATTTCTTCAAATGATCAGGCTAGTGAACATTACTTTTATCTTTTAAATACTTTGTATCTATTCCTAAGATTATCCTTCATTCAATTACAATTTTTTTGTAAACATTTAGTAATGTATATGGATATAGAAAACCTCGATATTTCACATCCTTATGCAATAGGCTTCCAATATTGTAGTATAACTACAAAATAAGATCATAATTTCTTAGAAGAGAGAAGGTTGATAATTTAAAAAAGTGTATACTGGTGAGAAATTTATTTAGAATGAAGATTGGTTTCTAATTTTGTTTGTGCATTCATACTATTTACATGAAATTTAAAAGTTTATTTTGACAACTTGTCTACACACGAACTTTCCATAGATATACTTAATTTTTTGCTTATTTTATTGTTAACTTCTTTGACATTCGACAGCATTTTCTTCATTGGTCTTTACTTTCTCTCTTCCAATTTACAACAAAATCTTAGGTTGATATTGACTTGATTAGTTAAAAAAACTTCTCTGATTATGCATATCAATTTCATGGCATTAGTCATAGTCTTTGACTTTTGGAGCTATGTCAATTTATTTATATGTATATATATATATATATATATATATATATATATATATATATATATATATATATATATATATATATATATATATATATATATATATATATATATACATATAGTGATGATTATTTTGTATTCAAATTTTTTTGTAAAGAAGGTAAATCATCGGTTGGTTAAGGAATCATAATATCGATTATTTTCTACTAATAAGAATAATCTGTTCAAGTTACTTCTATTGCTATATGCAAGATTGGAAATGATGGGAAAAAAAGGCAAAGAATGCAATCTATATATGTGGAAATGAAGCTGGAAAAATATCAAAAGAAGTTGCAAAAGTTGAGAAATGCAAGATTGTTAAGAGCACTTTGTTGAATGAAAGAAGTTCTCGAAGCCATTGTGTGGTCAGTTCATTCACTTTTTTTCTCTTTAAGTTCTTTGAATATGTAGCTTTGATTTTTTTTTTATTTTTTTATTTTTGGCAGATTATCCTGGATGTCTCATTTGTAGGAGGAAAGCTTATGCTTGTTGACATGGCTGGCTCTGAGAATATAGAGCAGGCAGGACAAGCTCGATTTGAAGCAAAGATGCATGTAACTAAATTTTAATTTATTTTTTTAAAACTGTAATTCTCCTTGTTCATTGTTTACATAGTTTCTTTCCTCAAATTTAGTGTCCTTCATTCATTGATCATGTAAAAGATGCTAGTAGTTATATTATGTTGTATATATATATTTTTTCTTTTATTGATCATTGTAAGCAATCTCATTTACTTCAATATTTTGATGATTACTCTTTCAGACGGTGAAAATCAACCAATGAAACATAGCACTTAAGAGAGTAGTCGAGTCCATTACCAACGGAGATTCCCATGTTCCTTTAAGAGATAGCAAATTAACAATGCTTCTTTAGGTAATAAAATTTTCCAATCCATGAACTTTTTGGCCATTTTCTATGTGGTATAATATCATATATTTTTATTTAGGATTCATTTGAAGGTGATAAACAAAAATTCTCATGATTTGCAAGTCGATCTAAAGAGATGCACAAAACTATTGCAACTCTAGAATATGGGGCAAAGGCAAAGTGCATTGTCCAGTTGCTCACATGCCAACTCCAGGGATAAGCTAGGCGAAGACTCTTCAACATAAGATCAAGAATTGTGGCAATGAACCTTTATTTCCAATCTACAAATGGAAACAAGGTAAAAGACAAGAATTCAACAGTTCAAAGAGAACTCTTGCGTAAGAGGAAGAAATAGTATGACTTGATCTAAGCTTGCTCATTGAAGTAAGGAAGCAAAAAGAAGAAGATTAAGTGTTTAGTTGATGAGAGGACTGCTTTGAATTGAGTTGAAGGAAATGGAGGAGAGAATGTATCGACAACAAGAGGAACTCTACATTTTAAGGAAGCAGTTAGAGGGAATGGAATCTACTAGTATAGCTAATAAGGATGCATTGCATTTGGACAGAGATGGTGGGAAATTTTTAAAATGGATGGCTGAAATGTGCATCGATGATCAAGGAATGGAGAAGTCAATGGAGTTGGATATGGGTGATCAGCAACCTATTCATGATATTATTGAAATAAGGGGAATAATTCTCAGAATTCAAGTATGGAAGAGAATGGTGGTTTTGAGAAGCGAGTTCCCCACGAAAAAAGTGTGTCGAAACTGTTTTGAGGATGATGAAGGGGAAGATAAGGAAAGCATTGAGGAAGAGGTTGATAAAGAAGTTATGGAGGAGGGCATAGGACATAATTTTTCCTGCTTATCGAAAACCAAACGGAAGATCGGGATAGGCTAGTTGACCAAGATGATGGAAAGGATTCTGACTCTACTAGAAGAATAAGAATCCAAAATATATTCAGGCTATGTGGTAACCACAGAGAATTAGCACAACATCTTTGTAACCGACACCATGAAAAGAAGCAGAGGATGGAAGCATCCATTCATCCCGTATCTCAATATAAGGAATTAGCCACCAAAGAAAAGCTTCTGAGTTTGTATTTCATCCAAAGCCAAGTGCAAACTATATAGCAAGCGAAGATGGCGGAGACAAGAGTCAAAGAGAACAAAGAACCCATAGAGTCGAGAGGGATGTGATATTTGTTTATGTGAAATTGGAAGCATCGAAGGAGTTCTCAAGAAACATGATTACAAAGCTGATGGTTTTAAAAAATTCCTACCCTCAGTGATCTGCGGAAGCTAATTGAAACTCATCTTGTAGAAGCCAACAACAACCATCCATTCACTTTTCTCTTGCTTGCAGTAAACTCATTATCCTTTTCAATGTTCTGTTTGTATTACTGCATCTTTATCATGGAATCTTTTGGAGATCTTGACTTTGATTGCATCTTAAAGATTTTGTCGACCATAGAACGTGGTCATATTTTGTAGTTGCATTTCATTCCCTATCAGTTTCATTGAAACTAAACACACGACAAATGATTAAAAGTAACTCTTTTTTAATTCAAACCAACAGAGGAAAAGAGAAAATAAAATGGAAAAAAACTGTTTTGAAATGATGTTAGTAATTTGATATTTCATTTCATTAATTCCAATAAAAGACTGTTACACTTTCGGGACTTCCAACAACTTAGAGATGAGTAGTAATTTTAGAATCAAATAAATCTTTTCTGTTGGGTGTTGGGATCCCAGAGCTCACCAAAGGAAAATGAAGTTGATGCTTAGTAAAATGCTTGCAACAATTAGAATAGTCACCTGCATTGACCAACAAAGAACACAGTTCAATGGAAGAATCAATTTCCTTTCAGTTCATTCGAGAACACTCTTCCACTTCATGGAATGAAGGCATAATTGGATTTTTGATAGTTAAGTACTCTATGTAACTACAAAATTGTTTTTTTTTTTGCCCTTATTTTTTGTTAAATCATTTTATATTCTTGGGCTCCAAGAAGATTTCTTGCGCATCATATACATTTGTGAATTGTAGCAACTATTTTTCTTATGAAATGCACTCTTTCTTCCATGGTTTACAGTTTGAGTATCTCTCATTTTGATGGGCCTATTGTAAACATTTGTTATACTTCTTATTTTGTAAATTACAAATGAACTTTTATAATAATGTGGGCTATTCAAAATAACAAACTATATGAAATTTTATTCATTTTTTAAATAATGAATTTTTTTTGGCTAAACCATTCATAAATAACACACTAAATAAATTTTCATTCGTTTTTGAACTAATAAATTCATCATTTTAACAATTCTTACATTAATAAAACATACAACAATACATAATGTTCAAAATTTACACTAATAGTTAACTTAAATGCTTACAAGAGAGAAAATGGAGATTTAAAGAAAGAGTATATTGTATAAGGTGTTGATGTTTAAAGTTGTATGCAAATCCATAATCAAGTTTGTGTTATTTGAAATCAAATACAACTCAATATAGATCATTTTAACCATTTTAAATTCTTTGTTTTTTAATTTATTTTATTTATATTGAAATTTTCTTTAAAATGCATTTATTAATTAAAAAATAATAAAAAATCATCAGAAATTTACTAGAAATTTAATATAAATAATTTTGTGAATAACTTTTCAAGTTATTGCGAGCTTTAAAATTTAGAGTCTTGATCAAGATGTTTAGGAGTTGTTAATCCAATCAAATTTTGTTACATAAATTAGTAGATAAGACAATAGATATTTTCATTTTTTTTTTTGACTTTTTTTTAAGTTTTATAAATTTATTTAATCATTCAATGTTAAGATATTTCTTTCAATTAAGGCATCATTAGTTCAATTAATAGTAGTATGTAGCATAACATATCATTTCTATCATTTTGTCGTGATCCCTTGTTTGCATAGTCAGAGAAGCTAAGCTCAAGCACTTATAGTTAATCACCCATTCCAATGTTAAGATATTACTTTCGATTAAGGCCAGTCATTAGTTCGCTAATTTCTTAGCGTATAATAGTAATATGTGGAGCATAACATGCCCCCAATCATGATCCAATGGTTCTATCATCTCAGGTTGTCGTGATCCCTTGTCTACATAGTCAGAGAAGATAAGCTCAAGCACTTATAGTTAATCACCCATTCCAATGTTAAGAGATTAATTTCGATTAAGTGCAGTCATTAGTTCGCTAATTGCTTAGCGTATAATAGTAGTATGTGGAGTATAACACGCCCCCGATCATGATCCAATGGTTCTATCATCTCAGGCTGTCGTGATCCCTTGTCTGTATAGTTAGAGAAGATAGTCAACCCAAGTTGATTGAAATTACTTCATCCAAGATAACTTTGTAGACATGTTTGTCTAAGGAGACATCTCTAAGTCCACTTTAGCAAGGTATACCTTATGATTCATCATAACGCAAGGAGATGAGTCATTCTAAAACATATGGGCTATAATCCTGATTGTAATATAATGGTATCATTTAGTGATAAACCACTCAATTAAAGGACTCTGATCGTAGCAATATCATATGTGAAGCCTACTGGACAAACCACATGGACAAAAAACACGTGTCATGTCTTTTCTGATCTGGTTGACTTGACATTCTCTTCTTTGTTAGCTTTTTTTTATTTGTCACCTTCTCCAAACAATTACAGAAAGTGGATGGATTTTCACTTCAACTTTTTAGATAATAAATATCATTTGGACATTTAAATTTAGCATCTTTTATATTCTTCACATTTTTGTTAAATCTAATCTTAGATTAATTTAATATTAAATTTCAAATATGACTTGATAGTAATATCCACTCTGGTTGAGGTCTTCATTCAACATGGCTATCATCAAAATAGACATTGTAACTATACTTATTTGCTTACAAAGACAAGCCTATGATATATATTATGATTTAAATTTAATTTAAAGATTGACCACCCTATAGACCTCATCAACTTTAGCTTGAATGTAGAGGATTGGGTATATGATCTGCATTTATGAATTTTGGATTTAAGATGACTTCACATCAATATTTTGAGAATTTTGATAATAATAATAAACCTTTTGATTTAAATCTACAATGAACTCGATCATCGATGTGATAAAGACTTTATGAACTTTACTTACTTGCTAGTAGAGGATCAGGTCTTTAGCTAAAATCTATAATCATGTTTTAAGATTTGATACAGAGAGCTTATATTTTTTAACATGAAATTTTTTTAATATAATCTTTGATGGTCGTATGTAAATATATAAATCAAAATTTCTTTTTAGTGATCGAGCATTTAACTTATAACCAATCATGTCAACTCTAATCATTGTAAAGAATAGGATCATATTGATTATATGAAAATTACAATTTGACCAATTAGACAAAGCAACCCATTACTAGTGTACATATGCATCAACTTTTAAGAATTAGATTTATGAGAGATGTATATATTGTTAAAGTAATTATCCATTTGTAAGATATTTATACAATTTTTTAGGTAAGATAGACTTTGAATTTGATGAGTTCTATCCTACGTAACATCCTTAAACAACTAGATTTAAGCTTTTAACATAATATCGGGGCCCATACAAGTTTTTCTCAATAATGCTTACACACACTTTGATGTAATGAGATCAATTAAGAAACTTTCTTGTAATGTGTGTAAGCATTGCATTAATTTTTTTGAAAGTTTATACAAACCTCTAAGCATTTGGATGATATACATAATCATTTCAAAATACATACGATGAATCTATTTTATTCAAACATTTACATGCATTTAAAACCATTTAAGTCAAACAATTAGCTACTTTAAAATGTGAGTAAGAGTTTAATTCCTCCATATATTTGCATGAATTAGAAAGCATTTCAAATTAATCGAATGCTAGTTCATTTGAGTTTAATTCTCCAAATTTGATAATGTTCAATTAAAATCACTCTTAATTCATTTAGAATATATTGCAGCATTCTTATTGCTTATTCAATAGGCCATATCATGCTCATCAATGAGCATTCAAGTCATGTTCTTATTGAAGTATGAGCTATTGGACCCAACGGACTTCATTCTCAATTTCACATCAACTTGTATTTTCATTTGAAGACTGAACGTCAAGTTTATTGTGACTTTCTTATGAGTTTAATATTGACTTTAAATTTTGTTTGCATTTGACTGTTGACCTTCATGTATGCTACATAAGTTGAGTCGAGCCAAACAAATTCGGACTTGGATGGAACAATGCAATCAAAGCAAAAGAAATATCTAAGTCACGAAATTGCTCAAAATGATCTTTGATCGATGAACAGACTATGTCATTGCATTAAAAACATTAAAATTGACTGAAATATAAATACTATACAATTCGACGATCAACCAATCAAGAGATCGATCCATCAAAGCGCCAACACGTATATCAAAGTCGAGAGGCTACGATGATGCCCAAATGACCTCATTGAAATTGATCAGGCGTTAGAAACACATCGAAACCTATCAATTGGATGCAGCTCAATTTGGATGATCGCATGAATGTTGGCGGTTGGAAGCGATGCGTTTTTGAATGAACTAATCTAATTTATGACTTGTATAAAATGACCTTTGATCATAAAATGGGCGTATTGTTGCATTTGGAATGTCAAAATTACCTAAAATAGATATCCAATTTTATTAAAGTTGTCGCGCTTAAAATTTCATCAATGCCTTAGAACGCGCAGCCACCCATTCTCATGCCTCCATCTCCTGTTCAGCCAATAAAGAGCCACCACAATATCCCTCCCATACCAGCCCATTTAATTAAGCCTTATCTAGTCTCTCTGGTAGGCCGAACGGACAAAAAAAATCCAATTCATTTACCTCTCGAGATCGCTCTTTAGAGTTTTTTTTTTTTTTTGTGATCCGAACGAGCGGCTCTCAACTCCCATTCATCCATGCTTCGCAACAGACTCGCAAGCCTTTTCCCTATTCCAGCCAAACAAAGCAACCTTCCTTCTACCATCTACCACTTCGCATCCTGTATGCTCTCCCTCTCCCAATCAAGAGCTAGCCCAACCGCACAGGCCCAACGAGCAAGCCCCTATCCATCCCTGTTGTAAGCTAAGCAAGACCGGACTCCTCTTCTGCTCTAGTAGATGGACTCGCAAGGGAAGAAATCAATGAGATTTTGACGTTCGAAACCTTTGTCTTTCTCCCCTTCTGCTTCGCTACTGCTCAAATAAAAGACAAGGGGGACTCGCAATTCGCAAAGTTGACTCTCGTCTTTCCCTTCGCCGCCCTTCACGTGCTTATGCTTGTCTAAATTCCATAAATTCATTGCTTTTGCGGATTACACAAGGACCCTTGACAACAAAGAAGCCACGAAATCGCTACGGTAACTTGCTGCATCGACGGGAGTAGCTGCGTCTGAAGAAGAAGAGGTGTTCGACATACTTGCAGATTTGTTAAATCTGCCCAATGCTGGGATTTACTAAATTCGATATTTACGGGGAAACAAAGGAGAAATGGGATTTCAAACTCTGTGGCTAGTGAAGACTTCCTTATCAAGTTACATGAAAGGAAGAGATCCGAAAATCCCTCATCGATTGACAATCCTTCAAACCAACACACAACCTCATTCAGGAAAAAGTGCAGAGGACTTCCCTTTGTGGTTGTTGATAAATTTGGATTTCATGTTACGGAGACTGCATTAAGGTCTCTAGCTATCCATCTTCAAGAAGACCAATCTTATTCTATGGTTGAAGAGACATTGCGTGGGATATGCCCGAGCTGTTGAATTCAATGCCAGCTCAACCAAGAGTAGAGATGCGAGAAGTCATGATGGATGTTTGCTAGGAAAGCTTCAACGGGATCGCAGCGTATGAATGAGAATATGAGCTCTTGAGCCATGCTGATTCAACTTAAATCAGCCCAATGTTGGGATTTACTTAATTCAAAATTCAAGAACTTAGCTTAAATCCAAATTGCGACGCGTTAGGCGTGATGAGCAGAACCTGTACGCGCTCTTTGTAGCATGACGGAGAAAACTCGTTGATAACATTTGCGGCATGATGGGAAAAATTATATAATTTTTTTTGTGCATGTAAAGTAAGATACTTAGGTGATGGTTTACATCACTCATATGCGCTCTTTATAGCATGGTGAGCAAGCTTGCACTCAGAAACAAACCCTATAGGATGAGTTGGGAGCCAAATTTTGGATTAAAAGAAATGAAGATTTAAACAAATAAGGCTTAGCAAATTTAATACTTAAGATTTCAAATCTCAAAATGAAGTCAAAATTAAGCTTGTAAAAACCAATTGAACTTACAATGACTAATTAATAGAACCAATATCAGCTTCAAATGCAAATGGAATCCTCTTGAATAACCTTAAGTTCATAAGAACCCTGATGAGGAAATCCAAAGGGAAATAAAAATAGATTTGGAGGAAGAGATACCCTCCAAATTTACAATTGATGTTAGTTTGTTGTGCGGTTCACTCCATTTGATTTTGTAAATGTAAAGCATTAAAAATAAAGTTTAGTAATTTATATAACAAATAAAAAATGGTGGTGAAACTCATTAATGTAAAACCATAGAATAAGGATAGTGTTAAATCACAAATGTTGAAAAAATTGAGAAGCTTCTATTAAACAACAAAACTATTGAAAATAATGAGACTCACATTAAGGCAAAAGCATTAATACCTTTCTCGCATTAGACTACTTAAGGTGGGAAGTTTTATACTTGAATATTAATGGTCGTCAGAA
Source organism: Cymbidium sinense (assembly GCA_021442155.1). Taxonomy (NCBI): domain Eukaryota; kingdom Viridiplantae; phylum Streptophyta; class Magnoliopsida; order Asparagales; family Orchidaceae; genus Cymbidium; species Cymbidium sinense. The sequence goes on along the minus strand of CM038220.1, from coordinate 116,896,680 downwards.
TATAATATATTATTGATCAAAATGTGAAATATTCATTTCGAATTTATCACATAAAGGAGAAACAGATGATAACTCTTCGTGAAGATTGGAAATTTATAATGCAAGTTCGTTAGCTTGAAAATGTTTATGCAACCAATGGTTTCTTATCCTCAAGCAAAGGGGTTGAAAGTGAGGTTGATATTTTAAAAGATTATTCTATGTGAACATCGGGATAATAATACTTTTTTTTTTGCATGAGAAGAATTAGAGATGATTTATATTGAGACATTGGAGCTTATAAAAGTTTGGAAAATTCATCTACGTGCAAGAATATTACTCGATAATTTGCTCATATGTAAAGATGAGACAAAGTAACTTACAAATGAGCATAAGAAAGGCTTCCTAATGAACTATTGAACTACACTATAATCAACATCAAGTGTATTGAAAATAATTATATAAAATTGAATGAGACTAGAAATAAACTCACAAGGCTCATCAGCAGCCACAACAAAGTCTGACCTGAATTTAGTAAGTCTAATGAATAATGGACTAAATGCGAATAACTGAATAGTAATCTAAATAATTGAACAAGAGTTAAAATACAAAGCCACCAAATCAATACGAATCTAGAATATGTAAGTTGACTCAAATTCTAAATGAATCATGCACCATAAATTCCATTCAACATATGTATTGTGTTTTGTGCAAACATTCAAATGGGATGAATGTTACGCATGCATTTTATTCAACACAAATACTTTAATTTTCATTCAAAAATATTGGATTAAGTGAACTCATGAATCATAATGCAAATTATCTTCTAATTCAAGTATTTCAAAATTTATGCAAACACTTACATTTAATAATTTATACATGCATCGTAAGACAATCATATGTTCAATTTATTTGTATTGATATATGAATAACAACTTTAGAGGATATCGACTCCTCTGAAATACATGTAAACATTTTTAACATAACACACATGGACCCTGACACTACGCTGAATGCCTAAACTTAGTGACTAAGGATGCTGAGTGGGTAAATTCTCAGTTGAGTCTACGGACTAGGTCCAGGTTAATAAAACCTAATATTATTATAACTTTCTCAACTTGAGAAAATCTCTGAGAAGCTAATTCTATCATATGATAGTATAACAACTATCTTCTAACTCCCCAATGATGGCTGAGTTGATCGAAGATATCAACCATAGGGGTTATTATAATTCAAAGTTCTTAAAGTATAAATCTAGATCTGATCCTCTATTATTAAATTAATAGAGTCGACAGAATCTGAAATAATAAACCAAATGGCCAAACAAACTTATCTCTTTGATGATGGCCGTGTTGACTGAATATTTCAACGAGGGTTTTATATATATATATATATATATATATATATATATATATATATATATATATATATATATATATATATATATATATATATATATATATATATATATAAAGTTAAAATCATTCTCTTCATTGAGAGGTCTGAATTTTGGAGCTGATTTCAGGACTTTGGAGAGTTTTCTTTCTATGTTTGGCTAGTGGTATATAAGTTATAGTAGCAATAAAATATTTTGAAACTTAAAAAGAAAAATACTTACATATCAAAATGAGTAACAAAATCTAATTATTAATGAATAATTATATAGAGCCTACTTTTATCATACTATTATTTTATTCTTTGATGCTTTAACATTTTATAATTATCAGGTAAAATGCTGATTGCTGATTATTAATCTCATCTTTCATTCTATTATCTAGCTTGGGTATGGTGCAAACATTCGTTTGGCCAAAATAATTAGTAATACAGAAGAGTGTTACCATCTGATTTGATAGCATAGATTTTTCAATAATTGGAACTACAAATACTAAAACACCTTCTTATGTTGTAACTATCCGAGGCCATTCTAGAAGATCTCATTTTACTAAAGCTCCTACACATGGTGTGTGTTAGTTTGTACACAAACCAAATTCTACCAAGGGAGTCTTTCAAAGAAGGACATTGGTATTTGAAAGAGTGTGCTTTCCTGAAGCTCCAACAATGAAAAGAATAATCTCTAGACAAGTGGTATCCCTAATGCCTTAATTTGCAAACACTTTGATAGTTAAATCTTTCAGACCAACGAGATGGGATGCTGAAGCTTCCTCATCATGGAGAAAATGAACTATAAAGTAAATAAGAAGAAAAAGAAGTGATGAATTGAAGCCTCAACAAATTTTCTCTCAGCAACCATTAAAAAAAAACCAATATTGTCGCTAGAAGTGAGTACTCCTACCCATAATAAATTTTTTTTTGATATGGGTAAAAAGAATAGCTCTACTAGCGAAGTGAAGTAATATTTTTAGATTGTCATACTCAGCATCAAAAGTAGAGAACTAAAATTCTATTTGCTAAGATGAAAGTTCTTAAAGTGACAAAGGATATAAAAAAATCAAATCAAAGGCGAGTGATGACTCATAATATTAAAGCTCCACCTAGAGAACTATCATCTCTCATTATGACTTGTCACCAAGCTAAGCATGTCCCACACGTTGAGCATCGAAGCATGATAGTTGGACTACGAGTCCAAGAATCTGTTGAAAGGTCCCGGTGGAAGGGTAAACAGATTTGATGGTCGAAGCCTTGTGAACAAATTATTCTAGAGGAAAGAAAAGGCGTGACTTCTAGTATATACTTCTAGAGATTTGCTTATGATAAATTTCATCAAAAGTGGATATAGAAAATATAATCCCTTCAATGAAGCTCATGAAAAATAACATCTTGGAGAGTCCTCTAGGATATGCCATCACTAGTCAATTTTACGTCCTAAAAAAGATGTCAATGTTTACCGCAGTCCCCTTCATTGGGGAGATGTTCACTTCACATACTCGATTGGAGATTCAACAGAGACTTTGATCAACTATTTTGTGGAGAAGCCATCAAACATATAAATGAACTTCCCACTCAGCATTACCAATAAGATGAATTCAGTCATGCTAACTTGATGTTCATGAAGAGTGATTATCGTGAAAGAGATGAGGTGAAGAAATACTGAGCTGTGAGCTTGATAACGATGGCCTGAACCACTAGTTACGCAACTAGCACTGCAATCTAAAGGCTTTGTCTACAAAGCACAAAAAGTTCTCAAAGTTGCAAAAGAGAAGTGCCTAATGAGGGAAAATTCCAAAGGCCAATGTTAGTTCAAAAGAACTAAAACATAATCAAGAAGGTCGTAATCTTTTATAGAGTGACTTATCATAAAACAAAGTATGCATGTCTCATACAATGAACATCAAAGTGTGACACTTAGACCATTTGTCCAGGAATCCACTATCAAAAGGTCCCAACGAAAGGATAAGCATATCTGGAGGTCGAAGCCTCATGAAATAAAATTATTATCCTTGAGAAAGGAAAATGTGAAACATTTGCTGTGCATACCCATAAATCTACCTATGATAAATTTCACAAAAAAATGGATATGCAAAAGGACAAACTTTGGTGATAAAGCTCATGACGGTTGACACCTTGGAGAATCCTCAAGAAGATCTCGTCACCAATCATTTTTACCTCTTCAAGAAAATCTGATTTTCTCCATAATTCCTTAATTGGGAATCAAAGATTCTATGAAGGAGTCATCCATATGATGAGACATATAGACAAACTTCTTACTCAACATTATCAACAGAATAAATTCAATGATGTTGACTTAATAATCATGAAGGAGAATCATCACAAAAATGAGCAGAGGGAATGCTTAGTTGTGAACTAAATAACTTTTGCTTGAATAACCAATTGTACAACATCACTATAGTTAGAACAAACTCCAACCCATAACAGGTTTGACAGCCTAAGATGGGTAAAGCAAAACAGGTCTACTGGTCAAATCAAGCATCCCTCCTATACACGACAACATCAGGTTTTAACATCTCAGTGAGGAAACACAAAACTGTATGTGCACATCGGGTCCTCAACGTTGCTAAAGAGAAAGGATTGATGAAAAGAAAATATCAAAGTCCTATCATTAGGGAGACCAGAGTTGCTCCTCCAAAGAGACCTCCTCCTACAACTTTGGAAAGATATCAACCAATTCAAGTTCCACACAGTGAGCATCGAGGCGTGACACTTGGACCATAGGTCTAGGAATTTTCTATCGAACGGTCCTAATAAAAAGGTAAGAAAATTTGGAGGCTAAAGGCTCGAAGTGAAATTTCCTTAAAGAAAGGCTGTGGCGTGACATATAGACCGTACTCCCAGAGATCCACCACAAATAAAACTCTTCAAGAATGGGTACCTAAGAAAAATGTCATATGTGATGAAATTTCTGACAGTCGACACCTTGGAGTGTCATACAGGGGATCCCATCGCCTAACAGCTCGTCGATTTCAATGGTGAAAGACTAATGCCGCCAATCAATAGTTGATATCTAAAGAAGTATTATACATGAAAGTATAATCAAATAAATATCATACTTAAAGCTTTCGTAAGTTTTACATGAAAATTCTCTTATGATACAAGAATGTATTTCTGGAAAAAAATAGAAATCTCCTTGTTAAATAGGGGGCATTTTTAAATTTTTATAGCAAAATGTTATGCTTTTCCTATAATATAAGGGACCTCCTTTTTTTTTGGGTTGACATCATGCCTAAGACCGAGATCCCCATATACATGTTCAAATTACGTATTAAAATTCACAAGTTTCAAAGTCTTATTGACCAAAAGAGAAATTTTCAAGTATGTAAATTACAATAAATCAAGTTGGGGACACATCTTCCATCCATACATCAAATCTAAAGCTCGAGTTAGTGTATAAAGTTAGACTCAACAAGCCAAAATATGGTCGAGTCACTGATGGTCTACTTACTCAACACGCCACAAAGGCCACAGTAAGAGATCCTCCATCTCATTAGCCCGATGATAAAATCCTCCATTAATTGCTCAAGTCCAAGACTCAAGTGGGTGCATAAGGTCAGACTCAACATGCATAAATGATCGAGTCATTGATAGGTATGCATACACATCATGCCACAAAAGCCGCAGTAAGAGATCCTCCTACTTCGTTAGTTCAATGACATAAACATCTAAATCTCTAACTTGATGAGTTCAAGTGGCCCTAATTGGAAGATCATCCCTAATGATCGTAAGGTCATTTTTCAAAATCCAACAAAAATATCCTCACTCGAGAGGGCACTAAGCTGAGTTTGGTATCAATATTAAAAAAGAACTATCAACTCCTTCAATAAGTTTGTTAAAGCGTAAAAGCAAAGACCGAAGGAAACTCTTCTTCAATAAGTCCAATCAAGTAGAAAGCAAATGACCAAAGAAGTCATTCCAATGTTCATACAAAGCCAAAAGCTGAACTAAGGGAATCATGTCATCAATATGTCCACTATGCGTAAAGCATAGGACTGATGACTCTTCATCATTGACCCAACACAAGCTCTGAGGGCTAGGTCATCGACATATATCCTTCTATAAGCCGACGAAAGTAGAAAGTTGGGACAGAAGGTGATTTCATATCACTTGGCAAGTCTTTAAGAAAGAAATACAATATACGAATCTTCGAGATTGAGTCTTCAACAAGTCCATCAAAGCACAAAGCATAAAACTAAAGATGTTCTCATCTCACAAATAAGTCATCAACTCCATCAAGTTCACTAAGGCACAAAGCCAGGACAGGAAGAACATACAAATTTTTATTTTGAGATTGAATCTTCAATAAGTCTGTCAAAGCACAAAGCATAGGACCGAAGATGTTCTCATCTCGCCAATAAGTAATTAACTCCATTAATTACACTAAGACATAAAGCAATGAAAGAAAAAAAAAAATTTCAAACTCTTAAGAGGAAGTCTTCAACAAGTCCAAAAGCACAAATCATAAGACCAAAGATATTCTAAATTCTCTCAACAGTTACTGTGAAAACCCCTTTGTTAGACTGGGGGCATTTTTATATGTTTATTTGAGTTGATATTATACTTTAAGTTGAGATCTTTATATATATATATATATATATATATATATATATATATATATATATATATATATATATATATATATATATATATATATATATATATATATATATATAAGACCGAAAATATATCACTTCTATTCCACATTAAAGGAAATCAATCTCGTTATATATTTATGAACAAATATGCAATCCCCCTATTAGACAAGAGCCTTTTTATGATCAAGATTGTTCAACCTCTCCTATGAAACATGAGGTCTTCTTGTATATATATTCAGGTTGACATCGAGATTTATATTAAAATCCTTGAATATATCTATAACTATTATTGTTAAAGTTGCAGGCTCTTACATGAACAAAAAGAATCTATTTCTACACATAAAAAGACAGCTCTAAACAGGTCAAAAGTTTGTCTCCCATATTTATCAAATTTTGAAGAGCAAGTTAGAAGAACTCCTAGTTTTAGAAGCTTCAATCAACAAAGTTGGAAAAATATCAACCTCTACATCCTAAAGTCTAAGACACAAATGGGTTTTAAAGGTCAGACTCAACAAGCCCACAAATGGCCAAGTTATTGATGCTCTCCTCACTCAACAAGCCACAAAAAAAGGCCGTAGTGAAAGAACTCACATTCATTTATCTGATGACCAAACCACCAAGCCATCACAGCTTAAGTCAAAGACTCAAGTAGGTTATAAAGGTCAGACTTAACAAGCTCCGGCTAAGTCACTGACGCTCTCATCACTCAACAAGCCACAAGAAAAGGACACAGTGAAAGATCTCCTGCTCGTCAATCTAATGATGATAACTGTTCAATCTTAAATCTAATTCAGCTTAGTGATTACAAGTAGCTAGAATCCAAGAGATCTTTCTACTTGATTGATAGACCAAGATACTCTGAGAAGACAACTCTCAATTAAGAGCAGCCTCAAATCAATCTCTATATTATCTACAATGTGATATTCATAACTCTTTTCAAGTAGCCTGATCAAGCACAAAGCATAGATCAAAGCTAATTTCCTCATCAAGTCCATAAAAGCAAGAAGCACAGGATCGATGAAGCAATTTCATAGTTCACACAAAGGCAATGATCAAACTAAAGGAATTCCATGGTTATTTAGTCTGTTAAAGCACACATTACTAGACTGATAAATCAATATTATAGACCTAATATAAGTCGGAAGCCTAGGTCATCTATATGCACCCTTCTACGAATCCATCAAAGCAACAAGCATAAGACTGAAGACAAACATACATTTTCTGACAAGTCAATATGGACAAATCAAGTCAATCCATCATCAAGTCTCACAAATTTAAAGCTAGGATAGAAGGAATTTTAAATTAAAAAAAAAAAAACAAACCAATTCCTCCATGAAACCTGATCAAGCATTAAGCTAAGGTCGAAGGAAATTCTAAAATACAATAATACAAAAGAAAGAGATCTTCAACAAACTCATTGAAGTAGATAGCAGATGGTGAAATAAGCTCTTATTCATCTGACAAGTCAATTAGGACAAATCGATTAATCCTATTATTTAGCTCATCCAAACACAAGGCATTATACTACTGATAAATTTCATCAAAGCTCTGTAAACTATTGGAATTGAAGCTGAAGTAACTAAAGATCCATGGTTAACCCAAAGGGTCAACCAATTTTTAACAAATATGACTTACTCCATGCGTGAATCACATTTATTATGGGGAATTTGTTGACCTTCATGTATGCAACATAAGTCGAGAGCCTAGAAGATAAATTAGACGGACTTCATATGGAACAACACACAAATTAAAGCTAAAATACACTGTAAGTCACAGAAATTTCTAAAATGATCTCCGACTGATGAATAGACTATGCCATTATGTTCATAACATCAAAATTGACTAAAATATAAATACTGCACAATGCGACGGATGACAATGAAGAGATTGAGTCATCAAAGCATCAACATGCATATCAGAGTCAAGAGGCTACGACGATGCCCAAATGACCTCCGTTTATGAAGTTGATCACGCCGTTATAGTTGAAATATCGAAACCTATCAAATGAGACTGTTCCCACTTAATTTGAATGAGTCTGCGAGAATATCGAGTGGTTGGAAGCGATGATGCACATTTTTGAACCTAAACTGATCCAATTTGATGCTGACTTATACCAAATGATCTTCAATCATGAAACAGACTATACCATTGCATTTAAAATTTCAAAAATATCTAAAATAGATATCTAATTTTATTAAGGTTATCGTGGTTAAAATTTTATCAAGATTAGCATGCATTTTGAGATAAATCTTTGTAATTATCTGTTAATCACATCCAATCAATGCCTTGGAATGCAAACCTCCCATTCCCATGCCTCCACCTCCTATTCAACCAATAAAGAGCTGCCACATCATCCCTCCCATACCACCCCCATTTAATTAAGCCTTATATCGTCTCCCTAGAATATATAAAAAATCCAATTCATTTCCCTATCAAGATCGCTCTTCAGATTTTTTTTAGGTGAGTGAACGCAGTTTCTTCGCTTCATTTTTTTCCATGCCTCACAACAAACCCGCAAGCCTCTGCCCTGCTCCAGTCAAACAAAGCTGCCTTTCTTCTACCAAATTTCCCTCCCAATCGAAGCTGAAACCATCTATTGCTACACGTTTTGTACGCTCTCCCTCTCCCAATCGAGAGCTAGCCCAACCGCACAGGCCCGATAAGCAAGCCCCTTTATGTCCCTATTGCAAGCTGAGCAAGACCAAACTCCTCTTCCACTCACGTAGATGAACTCACTAGCGAAGGAATCGACAGAATTTTGGCATTTGAAACCATCATCTTTCTCCCCTTCTACTTCGCTACTGCTCGAATAAAAGAGAAGGGGAACTCACAAAGTTTACTCTCATCCTTCCTTCCATCACCCTTCGTGTGCTTCTACTTGTCTACATTTCATAAATCTGTTGCTTTAGCATATTACACAAGGACCCCTGATGACAAAGAAGCCATGAACTTGCAGTGGTAGCTCACTGCATCGACAGGAGAAACAACGTCTGAAGAAGAAGAACTGATTTGTTAAATCCTCCTAATGCCGAGATTTACTAAATCTGAGATTTAAGGGAAAATGAAGGAGAAATGAGATTTCAAAATCTATGGCTAGTGATGACTTCCTCATCAAGTTACATGAAAGGAAGAGATCTGAAAATCCCTCATCAGCTGCCAATCCTTCAAAGCAACACACAACCTTATTCAAGAAAAATTGCAGAGGACTATCTATCTTCAAGAAGACCAATCTTATTCTATGGTTGAATAGAAATTGCGTGAGATATGCAAGAGCGGTTGAATTGTATGCCAGCTCAACCTAGAGTAGAGAAGCGAGAAGTCATGACAGATGTTTGCTAGGAAAACATCGACGAGATCGCAACATATGAAAGAGAAGGTGAGCTCTTGAGCCATGCTGATACAACTTAAATTAAAGCAATGTTGATATTTACTTCATTTGAAATTCAAGCACTTAGCTTAAATCCCAATTACGGCGCGTTCGGCATGACGAGCGAAACCTGTACGCGTTCTTCGTAGGACGATGGAAAAACTCGTAGACGACATTCGTGGCACGATGGGGAAAATTATAGAATTTTTTTGTGTAGGTAATCAGTACACGCTCTTTATAGCATGGTAGAAAATAAGATACTTAGGTCATAGTTTATACCACTCATACACGCTCTTTGTAGTACGGTGAGTAGGCCCAAACTTCTGAAGCAGCCCTCTATGTAGGGATGATGCCGGGAGGCTGCCAGATTTTGGATTAAAAAGAAATGAAGATTTAAACAAACAAAGCTTAGCAAATTTAATACTTAAGATATCAAATCTCAAAATGAAGTCAAAATTAATCATGTAAAAACCAATTGAACTTACAATGACTAATTAATAAAACCAAAATCAGCTTCAAATGGAAATGGAATTTTCTTGAATAACCTTAAGTTCATAAGAACTCCCATGAGGAAATCCAAAGGGAAATGAAAATAAATTTTGAGGAAGAGAGACCCTCCACATTTACAATTGATGTTAGTTTATTGTGAGGTTCACTCCATTTGATTTTGTAAATGTAAAGCATGAAAAATAAAGTGTAGTAACTGACATAATAAATAAAAAAGGGGGTTGAAACTCATTAATGTAAAACCATGGAATTATGATAGTGTTAAATGTCAAATGTTTAAAAAGTTTGAGAAGATTCTATTAAACAATAAAAATCTTGAAAATAATAAGATTCACATTAAGGCAAAAGCATTAATACATGTCTTGCATTGGACTTTAAGATGGGAAGTTTTATCCTTGAATTTTTATTATCATTGGAATAGAACCTATTACTGATCAAAATGTGAAATTTTATTTCGATTTATCACATAAAGGAAAAATAGATGATAACTCTTCATGTAAAGATTGGAAATTTTGAATGCAAGTTCATTAACTTGAATATGTTAGTGCAACCAATGGTTGCTTATCCTCAAGCAAAGGGGTTGACAGTGAGGTTGATATTTTCAAAGATATCATTCTATAACATAATAATATTAGATGATTTATGAGACATTATAAGGATAACTCATCTAGAATATTACTCGATAACTTGCTCACAAGTATAGATGAGAAAAAGTAACTTACAAATGAGCATAAGAAAGGCTTCCTAATGAACTATTGGACTACACTATAATCAACATCAAGTGTATTGAAAAGAATTATATAAAATTGAATGAGACTACCAATAAACTTGCAAGGCTCATCAACAACCACCAGTAAAGTCTGACATGAATTTAAAAAGTCTAATGAATAATGGACTAAATGCAAACAAGTGAATAGTAATCTAAATAATTGAACAAGATTTAAAATATAATGCCACAGAATCTGCAACACGAATCTAGAAGAAAACAGAAGGCATTGACTCAAATTATAAATGAATCATGCATGCACCATAAATTCCATTCAACATAAGTATTGTGTAATTTGTGCAAACATTCAAACGGGATGAATGTTACGTGCATTCATTTTATTCAATACAAATACTATATTTATTTTAAAAATATTGGATTGAAGTGAACCATGCATGAATCACAATGCAAATCATCTTCTAATTCAATTATATCAAAATTTATGCAAACACTTACATTTAATGATTTATACATGCATCGTAAGACAATCATATGTTCAATTTATTTGTATTGATATATGTATAAGTGCTTTAGAGGATATCAAATCCTCTAAAATACATGTAAACATTTTTAACATAACACGCATGGGCCCGGACACTATGCTGAATGCTTAAACTTAGTATATGAGGATGCTACGCTGGTTAATTCCCAGTTGAGTCTACGGACTGGGTCCGGGTTAACAAAACCTAATTATGTTGTTATAACTATTTCAACTTGAGAAAATCTCTAAGAAGCTAATTATATCATATGATAGTATAACAATTATCTCCTAACTCCCCAATGATGGTTGAGTTGATCGAAGATATCAACTAGAGGGATTATTTTAATTCAAAGTTCTTAAATTATAAATCTAGATCTATTATTAAATTAATAGAGTCGTCGGGATTTGAAATAATAAACTAAATGGCCAAATAGACTTATCTCCCCGATGATGGTCGTGTTGGCTGAATATTTCAACCGGAGGGTTATATATATATATATATATATATATATATATATATATATATATATATATATATATATATATATATATATATATATATATATATATATATATATATATTCTACTTCTAATATAAAATCATTATATATTCAAATTTAAATTAATTTTAAAATGATCAAATATTCAAACAAAAAATAAATTAAATGAAATTAATTATTTAAATTTTAAGTTAAAATCATCCACCCCTCTACAACTGTTTGTCTAGGGCTGACAAATTAAGAATACTTTGGCTTACAAAGAGCCAATGTCAAATCAAATACATGATTATTTTTACACTCAAATAATCTTACGTAAGGATGTGGCATGTGTCCTCTATCCGTGTGATTTTGCCGCAAAATGGCACCACATAAATGGCGGTTACGACCAAAGCCCTCTCTAATCGGGTGATTTGTCACAAAATGACACCACTAAATTACGGTCATGGCCGTAACCCGTGTGTTCCCAACGGCTTATCTCTTTGAGCTGTGAATTATAGAATGTGTTTGATTAGGCAAAAAATATTATGTTAGCTAAGGTTGACTTATATTTGTTCCCTTAGACAAACTCCACCCAGGTCTGCAAGGACATCTTGGACGATGTAACCCATGTGTTGCTAATAAGAATCCTTCGGTCAGGTTGGGGTCCTCCTCTCGCACCGGGGACAATGGCAGAGATGATAAAACCATGGGATCCTGATCAGGCACATCATCATTCCCCCAACCATCCACTTTAAGTTGAAATGATTAATTTCATAATTTTAAATTTTAAACTCCACATGTGCTACTATTCACTAAGCAATTAGTGATATAACGACTAGCCTCAATTGAAAGTTCTCTCTCAGAATTGGGAGGGGTAATTAACTATAGGTGCTTCCGCCTATAGGAAACCTTGAATCATATCTAAAGTCCTCACAAAATGAGGGTAAAATCTCTGGGTAGTGACTTATCTACTATTCCATTTGCCTTCTAAAAATTTTACGAGACATAAATCATCCTCTCTTCATCGAGAGGTCAGCGGTGAATTTTTAGAGCCCACATTGACTTGAACACTTTTTTTATTTGTTTAGTACTTGAAGTAATAAGACCCAAACCTACATTAAAAATAAATCATATTTAATTATTTGAGAGCTACCAAATCTCCTTCAAATTTTATTTTATTTTTTATCATCGTATAAGAGTAGGTCTTCAATTTTAGAACAAATTTCATGCTTATAGCAAGTTATTGAGTTTTTTTTGTAAATGTTATTCAAACTCAATTTCATTTAAAGAGTAGCTTCCAAATTTAGATTTATTTTAGGCTCATATTTGATTATGGCACCATGTTTAAATTTAATATTAACTAAGTTTTGATGATTTGAATGTCATCGTTTTGTCTAGATTGAATTTTTCTATTAGTATGATATTTTGAGAAAATATTAGTAGAATCCTAATGTATTTCGTGAGAGAAAGGGTTGTATCGAGAGTGTTGGGCCTTCTCACCGTGCATATAAGAAGTTTGTATGATTAGTATCTTGCAACACCATCGTCAGGACCCTTTCATACTTATCACACTTATAGGAAGCGATGCACAGGGCTTCAAAAGTACATGCATAGCTTAATTTTGAATTTAAATGTAAATTTTAAGCTTTAGATATATTTTATTTTGGATCCTTTTTCAGTGTAAAGGTTGATAGTATTTCTGAAGCCTCTTAGCATTATCCCCCCATAAGAAGCTGTATTGGGGGTGCTAGGCCTGCTCATTATGCCAAGAATGACATATATTGGTGGTGTAAATATTACAACAGAAATGCATCATCCTACCACACAAAGAAAGATGTGTATGGGGCCTTCATACCTACACAAAACTCACAATACTTTATACCACATCAATAAAGGTGTGTACAAGTACATATTTTGGCTGCCAATAATCTTCGTCCCCATCACACCAAGAAAAATGTGTATAGAGCTTTTCACATGAACAAAAATACAAGTTCCTCCTCCATGCTAAGAGAGATGTGTATAGGTACTTATTTTTAACATTTTGTATGTTTATACCTTTAGCATGCAAAATGATATTATATGGTATGGATTTTGAGACAATACGAGGTAGAGAGGGGGAGGATCTTTTCTTTTCTCTCTCTCTCTCTGAAGTAAGAGCTCAATTTTAGGCTTGTGGAAACTATCTTGAAGTAGAGTATTGGCATGTGGGAGCAATGGTGTGGCTGTGTGTAATGTAGATACAATAAGGAGAGAGGTCAAAGGTGGCTAGGTGATGGGTTGTGTATAGAAGAGGGGGAGAGAGGATCGACTAGAGCTTCTTATGTGCATCATGTGAAGCAGAGAGGGAGATATGATGAAGGTGCTCTAGTAAGGGGAATCAAATTGAGTGGCTGGTGAGCCTGGGAGGCATACAAGATTGGGAGAGAGTGAGGAGAGATGAAAGATGGTAGAGTAGGTAGGGAGGATGGGATGTCACAACCTAAAGCTTGAACAGGGGGAGGATTAGATCTAAAGGATTGAGGGGATTGTTTGGCCACAAAAATATATCGAAGTTGTAAGGGATTGGGAGACCAAGAATTGAGAGGTTGAGAGAGAAGAGTGAGAGTTTGTGCAAATTAGGGGATTTTGGCTAGTAGTATGCAAAGAGGAGCAATAATCATTGTGTTGTGCTTGTGAGTGGTGAGATATGGGCTAGTGCTTGATGAAACATGTCATGGGAAGCTGATGAAGGAGATAGTAGTGGGATTAGATGAGATTAAGTGAGGATAGATTAATTTCCTCAAAATTTATGCGAAACTCAATGAAAAGTTTTGTAAGAAAACATGCAAATATCAAAATATATGTTTGAACAAATGAGTTTTCTATTGACATATCAATATTAAAGCCTTAATAAAAGCATAATTATGTTTTGATTTCTTTAAACCCACACCAATTCATTCTTAATAATCTTAGCATTGGATCCCAGTCATCCCAAAGCTAAACTAATTAAATCAATTCTCGTATCCAATAATCGAACTAACTTCTACCAACATCATCGCTAATAAATAAAATTAACATAAATCAATGCCCTTCAACTCAATCTTCATTGCAGAAGAATTTATCCAAATTTAAATTTAACTTAGGTCAACACCTAATCATCTAATGCTAACATGAGACATCTACTCTATAGTTAGAACAATAAAATCCCTAATCTTAATCTTTCCATTGGTCCAAGAAGGGACAAAACAATCAAGAAAAATAAGAACCTAAAATTACTATTATTGGCAAGATTCAATCATAACCAGTAACCAAACTATCACTATAATAGTAGAAATTCATTTTTCAAATTTTCTATGTGATTAAAATAGTAAAGAATATCATTAACATAAGCTACCATCGATCTCCCCTTGAGCTCATCGGCGGACATTGGCGATCAAAGCCTCTGCCTCCCCCGACATATTTGAGACCAGCAAAAGCTCATTCGTCACTGTCACTCTTGTCTCGGTCTCTCATTCAAATCCAATCAATGACCCAATAGTATAATAACCCGATCTCGGGGGTAGTAGGGTTGGGTGGATTGGCTGTCGGGCCAATGGTTTTATTGCACAATATTCTCCTTGAATAATTATTTACATCCTCTCATGATTATTTGAATGATATTCTAATTTTTTTATTTAAGTCATTCAGATTTAATTTCAAACAAATTAGTTAAAAGTTAGCATCACAATGAATACCAATGATAGTATTTGAATTGTGGAGTTCAATATTCCCAACTTTTCTTTGATATACTTTTTTACATAAAATTGATATGACTCTAAGCATTTAATCAATAGTAATAATTAATTAAAAATAACTCAACTTCTTTAAAGCATGTTTACTTTCAAAATATAATAAGAGGAATATAAGATTAACTATTCAACTTTTGTCTATAAATCAAAACAGAAACTATCAAGTATATAAATTTGTGAGATGAGTATTGAGTAAAATTTTTTTTCTTAAATAGTAAGTATTTTTTACAAAACATAGGCATCAATGTTGGAGAAGGCAATACTTGATAGATTTGACAACACTAAGAGGTGTTGACCTCCATATGTGTACCACAAGTTAAAGTCAAGCCTACAAATCAAATTCTATGGACTGCGGAAGCGCCAATGCATAAATCGGGAGTCAAAATGTACTGGACATCACCTAAAATGGTCGAAATGACTTTTGATTGATGAACAAACTTCACCGTCATGTTCAAAATATTGAAATTGATCAAAATATAAATATTGTAAAATCTAATGATCAATTGATTAAGCACTCGAGCTATCAATGTCGACACGCATATCAATATTGAAAAGCTATGACGATGTCTTAATGACCTCCATTCATAAAATTTATCATGTTGTTAGCTTCAAAATATTGTAAACTATCAAATGAGATTGTCTGCACTCAATTCGGACAAGTCTGTGCCAATGTCGAATAATTTGCAATGACAGCACATGAATCGAGGCTAAAATATACTAGACATCATTGAAAATGATCGAAATGACCTCTGATCGATTAACGTACTTCACCATCACATTTAAAATGTTGAAACAGGTCAAGATATAAATATTGCATAACTTAATGATCAACTAATCAAGCGCTCGAGTCACCAACATGCTTGCACATATATCGAAGTCAAGAGATGACGATGCAAGCCAAATGACTCTCGTTCATGAAATTGATTATGTCGTTAGCTTTGAAATGTCAAAATCTATCAAATGAGACTATTCGTGCTCAAGACGGACAAGTAGGTGCAATTGTTGAATGATTTAAAGTGGCAGCATGCAAATTGAGGTTGAAATGCAGAAGACGTCACCAAAATTAACTCAAATGACCTCCGATCGATGAACGTACTTGGCCATCGCATTCAGAACATCAAAATTGGTCAAAATATAAATATTGCATGACTTGATGAGCAATGGATCAAGCGATCGATTCATCAATGCGCCTGCATGCATATCGAGGTCCGGAGGCTCCGACGAGGATCAAACGACCTCCGTTCACAAAATTGATCGCTCTATTGGCTTTGAAACGTTGAAATTTATCGAATTAGACTGTTTGCACTCAATTCAACGAGGATCAAATGACCTCTGTTTGATAAATTGATCATGTCGTTGGCTTTAAAATATAAAAATTTATCAAATGAGATTGTTCGTACTCAATTCAAATGAGTCTGCTAAAAAATCGAGCAGTCGAAAGTGACAACACGCATTTTAAGCTGAAGTGGAATCAATTTGACGTGGACTTGAACCAAATAGCCTCCGATTGTGAAACGGATAGAGCCATTGCCATTACTTAATAGAATATATATGAGATATATATATATATATATATATATATATATATATATATATATATATATATATATATATATATATATATATATATATATATATATATATATATATATATATATATATATATATATTGACCATGTGCATTTATTGACGTGAAATCTACATTAAATCCGTTTAATCAATTTAAAAATTTCAAAATTACTCCCTCACACAGCAACCATTCTCCTATTTTATTTTTTTAGTTTTTCTCATAAAAAATTAACAAAAAAAAACTCTCCCTCCATTTCAAGCAGCGGTTCCATTTCTCCCTTTCTCATTTTTCATTTCTCCCCTTCTCATTTTTCATTCCCACAATTTTTCCTCTCTCTTGCACTGCCTCTCTCGTCAAGAAAATGAAAAACACAAGGTAACTTCAATAAAAAAAATTAAGGAATTTCATTCTAATTATGAATTTCGACAATCAACGAAATCACTGATTAGGTGAAATTATCTAAGCTATAAAAACATGCATGTGCTCGGATATAGAAATTTCAAGTGCAAATTTCAATGTCTAAAAAGGCCACGCAGGATAAATTAGAATATATTAAATACTAATCTGAAAAATCTAATAAGATATTAGATCAATTCAAAATGCTTTCTACGCCAGTCGATCTGTAACTCTTGATAGAAGTAGACAGAAGGCGATACTAAATCAAAATCTTAAAAAATCATAGGGCTTCCTTCGATCAAAAAATTAAAGAATTTCATTCTAATTATGATTTTCAAAATCATTGATTTTATTAATTAGATGAAATTAATTAAGCTATAAACACTTGATTATTATTGGACCTAGAGATTTCAAGTGCAAATTTCAATGTCTGAAAAAGCTACGCAGGCTAAAGTTGGAATTAAATAAAATTTTGAAATTATTATCATAATTCAGAAATAAAAATTGCCTAAATTCTTAAATATAATCATATGGGCCCTGACACTATGTTGAATGCTTAAATTCAAGTGTGTGAGGATGCAGTGCGGGTTGCTTCCAGATTTAGTCTTAGAATTGGTTTGAATAACAAAACCTAAAAACTATAGCAAGAGTTTCAAATCAGTGAAATATCTGAGAAACTGATTTTTCTAGTGATAGTAGATCTTATCCTCTATTAATAGCTAAATAGAGTTGACGTGATCTAAAGCTCTTAAATGTATTCAAATTAATCAATTTTTCTAATCAAATTTACTCAAATCAAATATCAATTTGAAACTACTTAAATGAAACTCTATCATTAAAAGCTTAAAACTAATTCAATCTATCTGCCTTCCACAACTGTTTGTCAGGTGTGACAAATTTAGAAAACTCTAGCTCACAGAGGAGCCAATGTCAAATAAAGTGTTATACTATTTTCACTCTCAATCAATCTCACATCAGTAAGGATGTAGCCTATGTCCTCTGACTACATAGCTTGACCAATTGGCTTTACAAATGAAGCAGTTAAAATAAGAGTCCTCTGATTGGGTGGTTTGGCCAGTTTGGCTCCATTATATCACCATCACAACCGTAGCCCATATGCTCACCAATGGCTCTGTCCTTTGAGTTGTAAATCATAGGGTATATTTTATAGGGTAAACACTTCTTTGTCAGCTAAGGTAGACTTAAGATTGTCTCCTTAGACAAACACCATCCTAGGTCTGCAAAGATTTCTTGAATGACGTAACCCATGTGTTGCTGATGAGGATCCTTCTATCAAGTTGGGTAGACTACCTCCTCTGATTAAGTAGACTATGGACCCTGACTGCCTGTAATGATGAAACTATGGGATCTAGATCAAGCACTTCATCATTCTCTCAATCATCTAATTTAAGATGAAATGATGAATTTCATAATCTAAAATTTGAAACTCTACATGCTACTATTATACGCTATGCATTTAGCAATCGAACAACTAGCCTTAATTGAAAGTTCTCTCTCACTTATTAGGAGGGGTAATAAACTATAGGGGCTTGCGCTTATAGGAAACCTAGAAATAGATCTAAAGTCCTCGGAAAATGAGGGCAAAATCTCTGGTAGTGTCTTATATACTATTCCATCTTTCTTCTGAAAATTACACCGACACATTCAAATCATACTCTCTTCAAATTCAAAAAATTGTCAGGTGGGTGAATTTTCGAGCTAAGGTAACAAAAGCATCACATGAGATGGTGAATGTGGTGTTGGGGATGGCAAAAAAGGAGTTTGTTGAGCCAACAAAGGGGGTGTTGGTGACAATGAAGATGGCAACAAGGAAGTGTGGGATTAGAGAAGGAATAAGGCTATGTGATTGCATTGGTGTGAATGGTTGACCTTTGTGGCCGTATTATAACTCCTCTCCTATAATGACATGAAAAAAGGTTCAACAAAAGTTACTCCAAAGATAACTATTATTCTGATAACTTCTTAATAATCTCCTCCTACACTAAATTTGATTTTGCTATAGTTTTTTTTTTTAATAAGTTCAAGAAAGGATGTCACTGGACCAAGTCCAATTATTGAAACTTCTCTAAGAAAATTCTTATTGTGGAGAGTGTGAATATAAGAACAAGTTCTATTGCACCAAATGAAGATTATAAATATAGTTTTTTAAGCATTAAGATTACAAGATAC
This sequence comes from Cymbidium sinense, assembly GCA_021442155.1. Classification (NCBI taxonomy): domain Eukaryota; kingdom Viridiplantae; phylum Streptophyta; class Magnoliopsida; order Asparagales; family Orchidaceae; genus Cymbidium; species Cymbidium sinense. The sequence goes on along the minus strand of CM038220.1, from coordinate 116,877,176 downwards.
TAAAAGTGTTTGCTTTCTAATAGTGTTAAAATTAATGATAATAAACCTTAATGCTTATCAACAAATAGTATGCAACAAGTTTTTATTAATAAAAATTAATTGATACTATGTCTGATAAGTCTAATATCAATAGCTTATTGTGCTTTCTATTAAAAAGCCCCTTAATAATATAGTTTCCACGATAGAAAGATTCCTAACACTTTTGGCTATGTAACTCATACTTATTAGCTTATCTAATTAGCACCTATATTTTAAATTATAATATTGGTCTCTAATTTATAACAATCCACCCAAATATCCCTATAAATACACCTATATTTTAATTTATAATATTTGTCTTAAATTATAATATGTAAGATTCAACATGATATTTGTTAGTATAATCATAAAATAATGACTCAAAAAATTCATTAGTCAGCTTTAGAAAATTAAAAAACAAAACTAAAGAATATTGAATGCCTAATCATGAAGCATGTAGCCTTCCATTAATAATCATTGAGTACTAAATAATCAATTACAAATCCCTGTAAGATGAGATAACTTATGAATTATTGAATAATAATATCTTATGAAGTTAAAGAATAGAAATTATTTAATTATGATTATACTATTGAGTCTTTTTTTATCATATACATTGAACAAAATGCATGACTATAAATTAAGAGTTATGTGAATGATCATCGATAAAAAAATATAAAGAACATACTATAGTTGTAGATTGAGTCTAAGAGTAGTAAACGGTAAGTTCGGGCTAAGAAAATTTTTAGGTGAATTGAGTTTATAATAAATTTGATTAATCATTAGATCGAAGGAGAGTTAAACAAAGATAAACTATTAAGCTTTAGAATTTATAAAGAATGTAATGTGGATTGAAAGAGTACTTGATTTGGCCAAAATGTATGATTACATTATGTATCTCCTTGGAGATCACTCATTATCTTCAGGGATAACACATAACCCTCTATTCTTAAGCGAGGATCAAGGTTGAAAGCTCAAGAAATGCTATATCATATTACACACACACACGTGCACACACACATACATAGATAAATAGATAGATATTGAGATTCAATGCAGTTAGTCACGTAATGAGTATATTTAATTAATATTTAGCAAGTAAGAACTTTATTCATGTAAGTTTAAGATGGATATAGAGTGACATTTTGGTTTTAATCGAGAACCCCAAGTCAGTAGGCCTGTGAAGCGATTTCTAAAGCTCCTTACTTGAGTTTAGTAGCAATCAATTAAGAGGAAAATAAAATGTTTCTTTGAGTCAAGTTCATAAAATTTAGCACTTAAGGCACAAAGGAGCCCACCTAAATTCATAAAAAGTATACTATTAATTATTATAAATTAATGATCATATTATGTAAGAATAAAAAATAAATAAAAAATAACTTAAAAATTCTACATATTAAATATAATTTATGTTTAATAAAATCATCGAATCTCAATCATTACAAGATGAATTTAATTCAATTGTTTATTATTAATAAATTTGGAATACAATTTATTAGCAATTAATAATTACCAATAACTATATTTCCTATGGTGGTATTATATTAATAACCTTCCATCATTTGTTTTAAATAAAATCTTCATTTTAAATTAAATCTCGTCATCGCAATTAAACCACTAGATTTACTAATCAATAATTATTATCAAATAAAATATGGAAACTAATTTTTTCCTCTGAGTAATGCCCTATTCTGCTGTTGATAATTACAACAACTTTGGGTCTTCTAAGCGTTATTTGATTTGTAATGAGGGCTATTTTTGTAAAAGCAGCTAAGAGTTTGTAACAATTGAAGAGAATCTCCCTTCTCTACGAAGCATTACGCAACTAGTTCATCTGTTGGATCATGGATGGTTTAAATTCTCGATGCTGTAGAAATTATAAAATATTAATTAATTTTATTTTTCTACGCATTTTAAAATAATGCAATATTCATAATAAAAATACTTTTCAAATGATGCTATTAATACAGTTTAACTTCCTACCCCTTATTTTGGGGCTATTTGGAATCATTTTTTATAATTTTCAGTTTATATTTTTTATTTTATTTATGTTTTATTTCAAAGTAAAATATATTTAGTGATTATTGTTATTTTTTAAAATACTCAAAATATCTAAAAACTATTTTGAGTGTTTTTATGAATAAAATTATTTAATTTTGAAAGAAAAAAATAAAAACACATCAAATAAATATACATTTAAAAATAATATAAAAATAAAAATACAAAATACAAAACAAAATTCATCCCAAAATAGCCCCATAATTTAAGCCCAAGATTACTCCAACAAAATAGATGAGTTTTTTGTTATAAATAAAAATTTACCACAAGTGCTTCACTTGAATTCACTGAAATGATTATTTATTATAGATATAAATTTCTTATTAGTCAATTAGAACTATAAGTGAGCGCACTTAGTTAATTGATAAGTACTTTTAGTGAGTGGTAAAGATTTAGTTAATGCTAACCATTAGATGACTAGCTAATGACGTACTTCAAAGTGGACTAATTATAAGCAAGGCTTTGGAAGGCTTTCAAGTTAGTTATGGGTTGCTTGTTGTTCATGCCAGTTCAACGTTCAATGATTTCTAGGCCTAATATGGTTCAAAAAATATTGGCATAAAGAACGGGGAGAGAGAGAGAGAGAGAGAGAGAGAGAGAGAGAGAGAGGAGAGGAGAGGGGTGACGAAGGTGGAGCTGGGGGCTCTTTTTACAGGGAAAGCTAGGTTTTCGCTGAAGCGATTAGAGTTTGAGAGAAATAAGAAACGAAGAAAAAGTTGCTATAGAATTCGAATTTGAGTCATTCAATATTTTTAAATAATTAAATGCATATAAAAAATCACATGCAACAATCAAAACTTTATGAATTATTACTGCAGCCAGCAATTTGATATATTAAATATATAGTCCACCGAATAAATTCAGCTAATTTGTAAATTAAGGAAATGTGAAATGCATACAAATAAATTAAACAAGATTTATACAAAGCTACATATATATATATATATATATATATATATATATATATATATATATATATATATATATATATATATATATATATATTATAAATCTCTAATATTTAAATGTGATATGCACAAATACATAGAGTGCAAAATTTCAAAAAATAAAAAATAAAAAAGTTGATTAAATTTTAGATATATATAAATTAGAGATTGATGCGTTAAAACTCTTTTTTTAGAGAATTTCATTTCATATTATCGAGTTAATTATTTTCCGAAACAAAAGAAAATTAATGAAAAAATTTATAGAAAATAATAACAATCGGTTGTCATTTTCCTTTTATAAAGGTCAGTATCATTACAAGCCTATAGATGCAGGCATGCTACTGCCATTTAAATGTTTTTTAATTCATTCATTTTCTTCCTCTTTTGATTCATTAACTTTTTTTCTTTTGAAAATAATGATATTTCTAAGATTCAAGCATAGCCTCAAATTCTATCAATAAATTGCTTAATATTTTTAAAATGATTAATGAGGTGACAAAATACTATATACTCTACCAGATCATTTAATTCTTTTATTATAGTTGTAGTAGTGTTATAATACAGCATTATACTGTGTAATATAGTGTATAGTATACTATAATATTCGCTGTATACTATACTCATAGTATAACGTTATACTACTTGTTGCAACAATCTTACTGCAGCGATACTTACTAGTCAAAGTTCCCATCATTTATACAGTATGCTATGTTATTGTGGTTGCTCCACTTCTTATCATATTTACATTTTTGTATTGATCATTATATATGTAATAACTCAAGCATCTATTTCAAATGCATATCCCATTTTTGTGCAGCAGGGATATGAAAATCCATGAGAAGTAACTAGGCGAATTGTATGTGAGCCCGTGGATATTGAAGTTCCCAGTACTTCACGATCGTATTTGAAGCGGTTGTTTGAATTCCATATGATATGCGAAACAAGTTCTTGCTAATGGTAAAAGGAGCTTTGAATGTAGGAGCTATTCTTACTTTACCCGAGGGATTCGAATTAGCTCCCCCGGATCATATTTCTCCCAAAATGAAAGAAAAGATTGGAAATCTTTCCTTTCAGTGTTATCGTCCTAATAAAAGAAATATTCTTGTGATAGGTCCTGTTCCCTGTCAAAAATATAGTGAAATCGTCTTTCCTATTCTTTCCTCCGACCCTGCTACGAAAAAAGATGTTTTCTTCTTAAAATATCCTATATATGTAGGTGGGAATAGAGGAAGGTCGATTTATCCCGATGGTAGCAAGAGTAACAATACAGTTTATAATATTATATCTGGTATAGTAACCAGAATAGCACATAAAGAAAAAGGGGGATATGAAATAACCATAGTTGATGCATCAGAAGGACGTCAAGTGGTTGATATTATACCTCCAGGACTAGAACTTCTTATTTCATAAGGTGAATCCATCAAGCTTGATCAACCATTAACAAGTAATCCAAATATAAGAGGTTTTGGTCAGGGAGATGCAGAAATAGTGCTTCAAGATCCATTACAAGTCTAATGTCTTCTATTCTTCTTGGCATCTGCGATTTTGGCACAATCTTTTTGGTTCTAAAAAAGAAATATTTTGAAAAGGTTCAGTTGTATGAAATAAATTTCTAGATCTAGAGTTTCCTTAAAATAAAGTTGGTAAAAGTGCTAAGTTCTTGTTGATCGATAGAATGATATAGGAATATGATTCAAAAAATTCTATAAGTCTTTTCTTTGTTTATTTTATTCTTTTTTTTTATTTTGTGGGATGTCTGAAACTCATTACTTGTATACCATTCCTAATGATATAAAATAAGTATACAAATACAAAATAATAAAATACAAGGCAAGGACGAGAGAAATAAAAGTCAAAAAAGATTTCTAAAAAGTCTTCTTAGTCTTCCTAATCATCTATTCGATTTGATACAAGACGACACAAGAAAAGGATTTTCTTGTGTCATCTTGTATCAAAAGAATCATGATTTTTTCTCCTGAAAGATTATTATTCCTTATTTTCTTTTCTGGGTATAATTGAACAAATAGAACTTCTTCAATTCACTTTAACTTATAACTTAGGAAAATAATTAAAACAAAAAAAGACTTCTCTTGTATTGTTTCGACTGAAAATAAGATTAGATCTTTACGCATATCCAAATCTTTCTTTATTATCTCATTACAATTTTCTTCTTTTTTTCTATTTTTATATATTCTATATATATAAATAGAGTTTTTTTATTATTTGATTTAGTTTAGTAGAAAGAGTTGAGCATAAAAAGAAAAGGATTTGTAGGATGTTTCATAAGAATAAATCCATAGGTATTTGATTCTTCTTAAAATCGATGGATTCCTCCTTTCTTGTTGCTTCATATTCAAAATATTAACATAATATTTTTTATTATGTTAGAAATGACAGAAACTATGAATCAGTCAATATATTCAATTATTCAAAAACATCATAATAAAAAAGGAATAGAATAAAGTGGCTTGAAACATCCGAGAAAGGGATTCATTTTGTCATTTCTATTTCTAAAAATAGGATATTTATATTATGTTGATTGAGATTCCATATATTTTTGAATATGTCAAAGTCTCGCTCTAACAGTAAGAACTCAGAGGGGTAAGGTCCTGCTGATTTCTTACTCTTTCATGTATAAAATATAATCTGGTTCATATTTCATATGATTATTACAGTATTACATAGATCAACCCAACCCAGAATAGGATCCATAAAAGAAAATGCCTATTAAATTGATTACAGAATACCGATTAGATATCGGTCAAAGTGGAATCCTTCCAGTAGTATTGGTCATTTCCCCCTTTCTTTTTCATCAAGTGGTCATTCTAGAGACAAAAATAGTCATGGATAATTATGAGGATAGTATCCTTCCGAATGGGATAAGAGAATTCCTACTATTACTATTTCTTTTTCTTAATTGAAGAAATAATTGGAAAATAAAATAGCAAGAATAAAAATGAGTAATAAACCCCACTATAGACTGGTAAGATTTAATTCAACATTTTGTTCATTTGGGTTTTATTGTGTCATAGCTCTATAAATTGAATTAGATTTATCATTGGATGAACTGAATTGTTGATATTGCTAAAAAAGAAATAGTAGGTACATCTAGTCCGTGAACAGCCAACCATCGCACTGTAAAAATTGGATAGGTTTGATCTATGGTTATTGGGAACCTGCTAAAAGGATTTACTAAATTCATCAAGTTGTTCCAAAGAATGAAAATGGCCTATTATTAATGGAATCCATTGTCAGCTCTCTGTGAAATATTCATTTGGTCGAGGACTTCCACAAATATCATAAGCTAAACTCGTATAGACGAATAATCAAACTGCAATGAATAGGGAAGGTATAGTAATGCTATGAATGACCCAGTATCAAATACTAGTAATAATATCAGCAAAAGAACATTTTTTTTAGTGCTTCCGACATCTTTGAGCTCCACAAATTCTTGTATGTTCAAAAAAAAGGCCGACTGTTAAAGATGGAATCAAGAATCTAAAACTACTGATATTGGATCTTTATGAGATCGTCAATCTTATACCAAAGGTGTATTTAGAGTAGAATGAATCAGTATAGCTATCCTTCCTATAGTGCAACAACGCATCCTCGATCATTACCGAAAGGAAATGCTATTGCTATATTTTCCTTGTGTATGTATAAATTTATTTTCCTTACAATGTAAGATTAAGTATGGTTTATATTAGTGGATTCATCATAGTAATAGAAAGTAAAGATCTTGAATGGATGGGCTTTAATAATTAATGAGAGATATCATGATTTAAAGATCTCATTATATTCATAATATTCCATTATATGTTATGTGAAATATATAAATGGTGGTTCAGTTCATATTTTATTTTTTTGAATCCTCTCATTTTATTAAAGTAATTGGTAATTGTTCGTTCATAAAACAAATATGCTGATACTATTTCATTTTAAACTTCTAAAGTGAAGTTATTATTACTATTCTAAATATTAATTATTAGAATTGGAAATTCTTATTACTATCCCTATCTATTTAATTCTTTACTTTTTCATTGGCTAATTGGAATTAATATATTAGAACTATATTTCATATTTTTTAATTATTTTTTTAGTGTCCATCTATAATGACTGATTAATCAAGAACTTTCAATTGGAAATCAACGAATTCTTTCAATTAGTTTTTCTTACCGTCATATCCAGATTGAGACTTAGGTAAATGTTTTATTCATATTTATAGTAAAAGAACATATCTAATTTAGCACTTTCATGCCTATTCTAACTAGTTATTTTGGTTTTTTTACTAGCTGCTTCAACTATAACCCCATCTCTATTTATTGGTTTAAACAAGATACGACTTATTTAAAATAATGAAATAAATAAAATTCAATAACAATTTCAAAAAATAAAGTCAAAGACTCTCATAATATTTCATTTCAGGTATTCTATGGTTTCTTCCCACATCAATTGCCAATTCATGGTCATTGAGATTCATAGATAATTCAGATTAATATTTAGGGATTGATCTTACCTCTTTTTTATTCCCTAAACAAATCAAAATGATTGAAGTTTTTCTATTTGGAATCATCTTAGGTCTAATTCCTATTACTTTAACAGATTATTTGTACTACATATTTATACAATGTGGTGATCAGTTGGAGCTTTGATTAAGTAACATCACTTTTTTTCATTGACCTCCTCTTTGTAGGAGGTTAAATTTAAGTTGCAATTCTACTTTGTTTTGTTAAGTTATTTCATTGTAATTTGACATAACATAAATGGAATCATGCTCTGTATGATTTGAACCAATGACATCGGGTTTGGGAGACCCGCGTTCTACCAAACTGAACTAAGAGTGCTTTCTTATATACTAGAAAAGTAGATACAATTATAAAGAAAAGGATTTTTTTAACCCCGAGGGTTTTGTTTGTATATAGTATGCAAAAATGAAAATTTTTGTCCAAAATTTCCCGATCTTATTCAATGAATCCCTCCTAACGTCCAAGGAGAAAGAATAGGTAGGGATGATAGAATTTGAACTGTGACATTTTGTACCCAAACAGATGCTACCAATTACATCCTTTTAAAGATTGTTGTATAGTGTCCATTGTATAAAATCCTTATCTTGTTTTTCACATCCTTCTTTTTTGATCTACCATCTCTATATAGATAGGTAGATAATTTTTTTGTCATTTTTTTTAGAGGGCATCAAAATGGAAACTGTTGGATCATTATACATATATTTCCATTTTAGTTAGTAATTCCTAATTATAATTTCATTTCAAGCAAAAACAAAGAATCTTGAACTAAAATTCAAATGTTGGGTTATCTATGATCTATGTATTAGAGACTATATATGTATTACAATATTCAATATAAATTAAAAATTGAAATAAATAAGAAAAAATAAAAAATAAAAAATAAAAGATGAAGGAGGATTTTCAATGCGAGATATAAAATATATCTCTCAACGGCACCTGTGCTAACCACTCTATGGTTTGGGTCTTTAGTAGGTCTATTGATAGAAATTAATCATTTATTTCTAGAGCCTTGTCATTCCCCTTTTTTTTCATCTTGATTGAATTCTTTTATTGATCTGTGAAAAAATGAAAAAGATTTGAGATCCTTTTTCTTTTCTATTCTCAAAAAAGAAAGAGAAAGAGTGTATTGAATCTCAGTCAAAATACAGTGAATCTACGATAGAATTTTTGGGAAAATAAATGGAAATGTGGATCCAGTCTAGGGGTGATTCCACAAAATTCTAACATAGAAAGAAGAAGAAGATGTTGAGATTAGGATAGGAAGAATCCATAGTTAGAAAAAATTGTATTAATTAATTATTATGATATTCATAATATTATTCTATTAATGAATACGACTCTTTATCTTTATAGTTATATTAATTAATAGGAATTATTTTCTAGATAATAGTACTTAGAAGTCATTTGAATTATTAGAATTAGAAAAAGAAAATATTTACAAATTCAATTTCTAGTTAATAAGTTTTATTAATATAGTTAATATAGATTCTTTTTTCTTTTCTTTGTCTTTGGTTCTAATCAAAAAGAAAGAGTTCTAAAGTGAAGTCGATCCAAAAGATATTAGAGATCATTTCCTTCATGAGGACATTCACCTACTCCACCAAATGATCGCCTCGTGAGCTTTGGCAATGTTGTTGGTCAATTCCATGATGAGTACTATTTTACCCACTCCGACTCCCCAAATAGTCGATTTTTCCTCCATGGCGATAGGGAGAAAAAAGATCTACCACTTTAATCCCTGTTAGATTGATACATATTATATCTATAAAATAGTACAGTAGTAAAGTATAGTAGTATTATTATATTCTATACACAATAGTATTCATCAAATGGAAGTGCTCATTTTGGCCAACTCTCTATTATCTTTCTTTGGCTGAGTGGCATGTACTTCCATGGCGCCTGTTTTTCCAATTATGAAACATGGCTAAGCGATCCTACTCATATTGCACCTAGTGCCAAAGTAGTTTGGCCTGTAGTAGGTCAAGAAATATTGAATGGGGATGTCAGCAGTGGTTTTCATGGAATACAAATAACCTCTGATTTTTTTGAGATTTGGCGAGCATCTGGAATCACTAATGAATTACAACTCTATTGTACCACAATTTGTGCATTGGTCTTTGCATCGTTAATGCTTTTTGCTCGTTGGTTCCATTATCACAAAGCCTCTCTAAAATTGGCTTGGTTCCAAGATGTAGAATCTCTGTTGAATCATCACATTACTAGGACTTGGGTCTCTTTCTTGGGCGGGACACCAAATCCACGTATCTTTACCAATTAACCAATTTCTTGTTGTTATAGTTGATCGTAAGTAAATACCACTTCCTCATGAATTTATCTTGAATCGGGATCTTTTGTAATCAACTTTATCCAAGTTTTGTCGAGGGAGCAACACCCTTTTTCACCTTGAATTGGGCAAAATATGCAAAATTTCTGAGTTTTCATGGAGGATTAGATCCAATAATTGGGGGTCTTTGGTTGAGTCATATTTCTCACCATCATTTAGCTATTATGATTCTATTCCGTCCAGTAATATGTATAGGACTAGTAATTGGTCATGGTTTGAAGGACATTTTAGAGGCTCATAAAGGTCCATTTACGGGCCAGGGCCATAAATTTCTCTATGACATCCTAACAATGTGATGGCATGCTCAATTATCTATGAATCTAGCTACGTTAGGTTCTTTAGCCATTGTTGTAGCTCACCATTTGTATTCCATGCCCCTTTATCCATACCTATTGACTATGGTACACAACTTTCATTGTTCACACATTACATGTGGATCGGGGGATTTCATGCAGTTGGCACTGCTGCACATGTAGCCATATTTATAGTAAGAGACTACGATCAAACTACTCGATACAATGATCTATTAGATCATGTCCTTAGACACCGTGATGCAATCTTGTCACATTTGAAGTGGGCATGCATATTTCTTGGGTTTCACAATTTTGGCTTGTATATTCTTAATGATATTATGAGCATTTTAGGGCATCACCAAGATATGTTTTTAGATACCGCTATATAATTACAACCCATGTTTGCTTAATGGGTACAAAACACCCATACTTTAGCACCTAGCGTAATAGCTCCTCGTGCAACAACAAGTACTAGCTTAACTTGGGGAGGTGATGAGTTAGTAGCAGTGGGTGAAAAAGTTGCTTTGTTACCTATATCATTAGGAACTGTATATTTTTGGGTTCATCACATTCATGCATTTACAATTCATGTGACTATATTGATCCTATTGAAAGGTGTTCTATTTGCCCACAATTCCTGTTTGATACCTGATAAAGCAAATCTTGGTTTTTGTTTCCCTTTTGATGGGCCTGGTAGGGGAGGAACATGTCAAGTATCTGCTTGGGATCATGTATTCTTAGGTCTATTCTGAATGTACAATGCAATTTCGATAGTACTTTTCCATTTCAGTTGGAAAATGTAGTCGGATATTTGGGGTAGTATAAGTGATCAAGGAGTTGTCACTCATATCATAGGAGGGAAATTTGTACATAGTTCCATTTCTATTAATGGATGGCTCTGAGATTTCTTATGGGCACAGGCATCTCAAAATTCAATCTTATGGTTATTATGGACATGGTTATTGTCAATGGCAATCCATTGTTTGGGCTCATAACAAAATAAAATTTGCTCCTCCTACCCAGCCTAAAGCCTTGAGTATTGTACAAGGATGTGCTGTAGGAGTAACTCATTACCTTATGGGTGGAATTGCCATAACATGGGCATTCTTCTTAGCAAGAATTATTGTAGTATGATAATGGCTAGAAGAATTTGAAAGGCATTATGACATTAAGACTCCCAAGGTTTAGCCAAGGCTTAGCTCAAAATCCCACTACTCATCGTATTTGGTTTGGTATTGCTATCGCACATGACTTCAAGAGTCATGATGATATTGCTGAAGAACGTCTTTATCAAGACATTTTAGTTTATCACTTTGGACAATTAGCAATAATCTTTCTGTGGACATCCAGAAATCGGTTTCATATAGTTTGGCAAGGAAATTTTGAGTCATGGATACATGACCCTTTATTAGAGGAGGTGCTATCAGTCTAGTGAATTGCTTATTATGGTGTTAATTAGTGGTGGTATACAATCATGTTACGCACCAATGGGGATCTTTATACTGGAGCTCTTTTTCTATTACTTCTTTCTGCTATATCCTTAATAGCGAGTTGGTTACACCTACAACCAAAATGGAAACCAAGCGTTACTTGGTTCAAAAATGTCGAATCTCATCTTAATCATCATTTGTCAGGACTTTTTGGAGTAAGTTCCTTGGCTTGGATAGGACATTTAGTTCATGTCGCTATTCCCAAATTGAGGGGAGAGACGTCAGATGGAATAATTTCTTAGACGTATTGCCATATCCCCAAGGGTTGGGCCCACCTTTTATGCGTCAATGGAATCTTTATGCTCAAAATCTTGATTCTAGTAGTCATTTATTTGGTACCTCCCAAGGAGCAGGAACTACCTTCTTGGGGGATTCCATCCCCAAGCATAAAGTTTATGGCTAACCGATATTGTTCATTATCATTTAGCTATTGCATTCCTTTTTCTCATTGCTGGTCATATGTATAAAACTAACTTTGGGATTGAACATAGTATCAACGATTTTTAGAAGCACATATTCTTCCGGAGGGTCAATTAGGATGTGGTCATAAGGGTCTTTATGACACAATAAATAATTTGCTTCATTTTCAATTGGGCCTTGCTCTAGCCTCTTTAGGGGTTATTACTTCCTTAGTAGCTCAACACATGTACTCTTTATCTGCTTATGCATTCATAGCACAAGACTTTACTACTCAAGTTGCATTATATACTCATCACCAATACATCGCAGGGTTCATCATGACAAGAGCCTTTGCTCATGGGGCTATATTCTTCATTAGGGATTACAATCCAGAACAAAATGAGGATAATGTATTGGCAAGAATGCAATATCATAAAGAAGCTATAATATCTCATTTAAGTTGGGCTAGCCTATTTTTGGGGTTCCATACCTTAGGCCTTTATGTTCATAATGATGTCATTCTTACTTTTGGTACTCTGAAAAAACAAATAATAACTGAACCTATATTTGCCCAATGGATACAATCTGCTCATGGCAAGAGCTCATATGGGTTCGATGTACTCTTATCTTCAACAAATAACCTTGCATTCAATGCAGGTCAAAGCATATGGTTAACTGGCTGGTTGATTGCTTAATGAGAATAGTAATTCACTTTTCTTAACAATAGGACCGGGAGATTTTCTGGTTCATCATGCTATTGCTCTAGGTTTACATACGACTGCATTAATTTTAGTAAAAGGTGCTTTAGATGCACATGGTTCCAAGTTAATGCCAGATAAAAAGGATTTCAGTTATAGTTTTACTTGCGATGGTCCCGGGCATGGCGGTACTTGTGATATTTTTGCTTAGGTCACATTTTATTTGGCAGTTTTCTGGATGCTAAATAGCATTGGATGGGTTACTTTTTATTGGCATTGGAAGCACATCACATTATGGTAGGGTAACATTTTACAATTTAATGAATCCTCCACTTATTTGATGGGATGGTTAAGAGATTATCTATGGTTAAACTATTCATAACTTATCAATGGATATAACCCTTTTGGTATGAATAGTTTATCGCCGGTGGATGTTCTTATTTAGACATCTTGTTTGGGCTCGGATTTATGTTCTTAATTTCTAGCATGGCTATTGGCGAGAATTGATTGAAGGATTTATGTTCTTAATTTCCTGGCATGGCTATTGGCAAGAATTGATTGAAACTTTAGTGTGGGCTCATGAATGTACACCTTTGGCTAATTTGATTTGATGGAAAGATAAGCCAGTGGCTCTTTCCATTGTGCAAGCAAGATTGGTTGGATTAGCCCACTTTTTCGTAGGTTATATATTTACTTACACAGCTTTCTTGATTGCCTCTACATCAAGAAAATTTGGTTAATTTAGTGAGTTCTTATTTTTTTGTACCCTATCCTCCAAAAAAAAAAATCTCATTTCTTTTGATGAAGAGGAGGTATGTATGTACCTTTTTCTATTTTTTCATCTAGGATCCGAATCGTATCATAGATAAAAATATGAACTGAACATTATGGCAAGAGAAAGTTTGATTCAAAGGGAGAAGAAATGCCAAAAATTGGAACAAAAATATTATTGGATTCATCAATCCTTAAAAAAAGAAATAAGCAAAGTTCCCTCATTGAGGGAACAATGGAAAATTCATGGAAAATTATAATCCCCACCACGTAATAGTGCGCCTATACATCTTCATCGATGTTGTTTTTTAACTGGAAGACCTAGAGCAAACTATCGAGACTTTGGACTATCTGGACACATACTTCAAGAAATGTTTCATGCATGTTTGTTACGGCACAACGGGGATCAAGTTGGTAAGGAAAATCTTGCTTTTTTATTTGGATAGATCTCTATCATCTATAGAATAAAAGGGACCCCTTTACCATTTTGTATAAATAGATTATTCTATTTGTGTAGATGTGGTATAGGGGCATATCCAATCCTTCTTCATCATCCCAGTTGTTCAAGCGTGTAGTAGAGTTTGGTAGCTCATGAGGCTCATAACCTTGAAGTCACGGGTTCAAATCCTGTCTCCACAACATTTTTGCTAAATCCCCTTTATATTTGTAGTATTTACTATTAATTACTTTTTTATTAATTACTATTTACTTTTTTATTGGGAGGAAAAAAAGGTGAAGTGGAAGATAGAACTACTATATTCCCTACTATGTGTACTAGTATACATAGTAGTCAACTATCGACATAATCTTTTTTATAGTACATTAATTCACCATGATAGGATGGGAAGAAGCATCTTCTCCTTGGCAAAGAGAAATTTTACCATTTGACCATATCGCATTTCCTTTGTTCACGATATGCGCATATGTCCACACACATATGACATATATGATATATCATATATGCATCTGGATCGTATTTGTGTAGGGCCAATATAGTAAGTAAATTAAGATTCCAATTAAGATATGATTCTTAATTATCTATACTCAATTCATAACAATGAAATTTCATTTTTGTTTGGAACTTAGATAAAATCTGAGTGTGTCTCACAATTTGAATTTCTTAGAAGGATTGTAATTTTTGGATCGGGGAAATACCAAAGAAGTTCAAGAGATTAGGGAATTTAGGCAAGCTACCAGAAAGGCTAATTCAATCCATAATGATGTACCAGAAAATACAACATTTTTGTTATTTGGCCAACCATCAGAAGAAGAAAATACAATGGGTACACTAATCAGTAAGATTAATGATGTTACAATTAATGCAAAAATAGCTAATTGGAAAGCAATAGTCATGTTTGTAATTCTCCAAACTATCAAAAAATGAACTATCCCATTGGATCCCTCGCTCAATAAAAATTGTAAAAAAATCATCATGAAGGGAATTGACATGAATGATTAGAACTTATTACCGCTTTCTTTTTTTTTTATTCAGACATGGAGTCGAGGAGATAGTTAATGTATCATCTCATAGGGTCATGTTCTATTCATAAGAAGAAAATAGAGATTCTACTTGTGTGAGATGGCTGAGTGGTTGATAGCCCCAATCTTGAAAACTAGTATAGTTCTTAACAAGTAACTATCGAAGGTTCGAATCCCCCTCTCTCCTTTTTCTTACAAAAGAAATTCCTTCTTTACTCATTTAAATTGGCCCCCCATTTGTAATAAAGGGAATGGCTTGGCTATCTTGCTTATAACAAGAACAATAGATTTATAGATATAAATAATAAAATCTCTCTAAGATGGGTCATGGAAAGAATAGGTTCCAAATCGATCGATTCCTTTTTCAATCCCCAGCTGCACATGCCCTTCCGCATACAAATGTCCCACAAATATGAAAAATCCTAGAACAAAATGAGAGGTAGCTAACCAACTTCTAGGAGAGACATAATTGACTGCATTTATCTCTGCTATGCCACCCACAAAATTTAAAGAACCTAAAAAGTGAGTCATATATATATTGACGTCATTTTCACCAAGGTTGTATGTCTTTTTTAAGCCTACTCAAGTCCAAACCATTGGGACCCCCTAGAGGTTCTAACCAAAGAGCATGAAGATCCCAAAAATGCATAGCTTCTCCCCCAAAAATAACCTCTCTGATCGGAGAATGCATTAGATATTTACCTAAACCAGTGGGTCCTTGGAGGGATCCCACGTTAGCTCCATGACATTGGTCTCTCACTTAAAAATTAAATTCTTGAGCGTGAGAAGCTTTCGGCCCATTGGGTCCATAAAACTCACTAGGATAAGCGGTATTATTGAACTAGATGAAATAATAAGAGATGAAACCAAAGATAGATGAACTAAACTATATGACAAGTAAGCCTCTCCATACCATACAAATGCACGTGAGCCCATGCAAAGGTTTGGTTAAAATATGCCAAATTCCACCAAGTATACAAATGGAACCTAACCAAACATGTCCACCAATTATATCTTCTAAATCATCCACACTAACAATCCATCCTTCTCCCCCAAAAGAAGATTTTAGTAAAAAACCAAAGATCACGCTTGGGCTAAGGGTCAAGTTGGTAATTTTTCTTACATCTCCCCCTTTGGGTGCCCGGGTATCATATACACCTCCAAATTATAGAGCCTTGAGTACTAGAAGAAAAGCACCTATACCTAATAAAATTAAAATTAAGTGAATACCCAAAATTGTAGTCATTTTATTTCTATCTTTCCATACATAACCGAAGAATGGAAAGAATTCTTCAAGAGTTTCAGGTTCTAAAATTGCATGATAAATACCACCAAAGACTAAGACTACAAAGGAAATTAAGTGGAGTACTCCAGATACAAAGTAAGGAAAGGTGTCGATAACTTCTCCCCTCGGACCTACTCCCCACCCTAGAGTAGCTAAGTGCGGAAGTAAAATAAATCCTTGTTCATACATTGGTTTCTCTAGTATGAAATTAGCCACTTCAAATAGGTTCATTGCTCCAGGACAGAATACCATTAATCGGCATGAGCTACATGAGCCCCAAGTAGTTTTCGCACAAATTTATAAGTCATTCCCGACCCAAAGCGGTGGTTTCTTCATCACGACCAACTAAAGCTGAAGTTCCATTAATGAGCATTTTCACATGGATGAACCTCCTCCGAGAATATAAGGTTTTCATGAGGCTGATCCGGAGCTGCCATCCAAGCATGAATGCCTTCGTTTAGGGGAATATTTTTGGTGTAGAAAGTTTCAAATTTAGGATCTTCCACTGCACGGATTTCTTGGGAAATAAATTCATAGGCACATAGGTTGAGCAGCTATAGCACTCATCCATAAACTAGTTACTGGTATAAATAACATAAAGAAATGTAACCAACATTTTTTGGAAAAAGCAACCCCAAAGATTTGGGACCAAAAATGATTAGTAGTGACCATTGAATAAGTCTCTTGCTTGAGTTGGGTTAAAAGCATGGAATGTATTTGCACCATCACCATCTTCGAATAAGGTATTTTCTATGGTGGCGCCATGAATAGCTCATAGCAGAGCAGCACATAAGACTCTAGCAACTGCCATCATATGAAATGGGTTCAATGTCCAATTATGAAACCCTTGGAAAAAAAGGATGAATCAAAATATAGCTGCTACACCAAAATTGGGTGCAAAGAACCAACCAGATTGACCCAATGGATAAATTAGGAATACAGAAGCAAAAATAACAATTGGAGTAGAAAATGAAATTGCATTATAAGGTCACAATTGAATAGAATGAGCAAGTTTGAATTGATGTAACATAAAACCTATTAGACCAAAAGCACCTTGGAGAGCAACAAAAGTACATAGAAGACTAATTGGCATTCGAGTAAAATTGCCTTGTGCTTCAGGACCCCATAGTAGCAACAAAGAATGTGTTAAACTATTTGAAAGAGCAGAAATCACAGCTGTTAAGAAATTACAACCTTCCAAATATGAACTAGCCAATCCATAGGTATACCATGAAGTGACAAAAGTTGTACATGTGAACCAACCCCTTAAAGCAAAATAAGCACAAGGAAAGAGCAACAGGTAGGACCTACAAAATGAAATGGTCCCTCATAACCAATCATCCAAAATATCAAATAAATCATTTTATTCTTTGACAAATCTATCAAGGGCTTTAGTCATAGTGATCCTCTTATTAAACTAATTCAACCATTTCCGAACACTTCATCTCAAAAGAATTTAACCATTAGAACCCTGAATTATCCACAAATTCCCTATCTTTCTCTATCCCTAAATTGAAGAATAAATAAGGAAATAGTATTCTTTCTTATTTTGATGATCCACGCGATATGAAGAAGTAGTTAGAATTACTAAATATGGGATTTATGAAGTAGATTCAATTGTTAAAAAAAGAGAATTTGATTGAGTATAGTGGAGCAAAAGAATTTAGTTCAAAATACCAAATGCAAATCAATTTTTTCATTCTTGGAAGTGCATATCTTACTCAAATCTTCACCCATAATGGTCTAGAATAATAGTATCATTGAGTAGATACACAACTTTCTTTAAATATAAATTCAAAAGTAGGTGGATTAGTCAGTAGAGAAAAAAAAGTATGGAACGGAAAATCTTTTCTAGAGATATTCATTTTCTTGGAGAGGTGGATAAAAAATCTAGGCACAGTGGCATTTTGATACCACTAGGAATGGGAAAAAAAGATTCTAAAGGATCAAAAAAATTGAAAAATTGGATCTATGTCCAACGCATTACACCTACTAAAAAAAAGTCTTTTGTTTTGGTTCGTCCTATAGTCACATATGAAATAGCTGATGGAATAAATTTGGCTACACTTTTCTTTTAGGATCTGTTGTAGAAAAAGGATAATGTCCAACTTGAATTATCAATTATATACTTTATGGAAATGGCAAGGAATTTCTCACACAAGTATTCAATTAGTTCAGCTTGCTTAGTGAAGAAGAGGTTCATGCTTCTTTTGTTGAAATAAGGAAAATGATCACTTCATGATTTCATTAGAATTGAGTTAGTAAAGTCCACTATTTCATTATTCCAAAAAAAGGTATGATACGACAACTTTAGGATTGATTTCCAATAATGAATTAGATCATATTTATAGAAATTCTTTTGATTCCAAGGCAAAGATTCAATCATTTCCCCAACATAAGGGAAATCTTGGTATGTTGTTGAATCAAAATAAGGAATGCCAATCTTTCATAATTTTGTCATCATCCAATTGCTCTTGAATTGGTCCCTTCAATACTTGATATAATAATGCAACAAAGGATCGGATCCCATGACTCCAATTAGGGATTTGTTGGGTCCTTTAAAATTGTGCCTAAAATATTAAATCTTCATTCATCTTACTATTTAAGAACTTATTATCAAGTCTTTTTAAAGAAATATTTACTTGGAAAATTTCAGACTTTTGAAGTGCTTCAAGTACTTCCATTTCAATATTGTTTCCTAGATGAAAATAGTAGGATTGATAATCTAGATCCATGTAGTAACATCATTTGGAATTCATTCCATTTGAATTGGTGTTTTCTCCATCATGATTCTTGTGAAGAGGCATGGACAATAATTAGCCTTGGACAATTCCATTATGAAAATGCATGTTTATTGAAATATGGATCACGCATAAAAAAATCAGGTAAAATTTTCAGTGTTCATGTTGACTCTTTAGTTATAAGATCATCTAAGTCCTATTTGGTCACTTCAAGAGCAACTATCCATGGCCATTATGGAGAAATCTTTTCTGAAGGAGACACATTAATTACATTTATATATAAAAAATTGAGATTCGGTGACATAACGCAAGGTCTTCCAAAAGTGGAACAAATCTTAGAAGTTTATTCAATTGATTCAATATCAATGAACCTTGAAAGAAGAGTTGAAGGTTGGGATGAACATATCCAAAGGATTATTGGGATCCAGGGATTCTTGATTGGAGAACATAGCCCAAAGTCATATCTCTTTGTTTAATAAGATCCAAAAGGTTATCGATCCCAATGGGTACAAATCCATAATAGACATATAGAGATTATTGTACATCAAGTAACATCAAGAGTTTTGGTTTCAGAAGATGGAATGTGTAATGTTTTTTTTAATTAGGGAATTTATTGGATTGTTGCGAGCAGAGCGAGCAGGGCGCATTTTGGATGAAGCTATCTGTTATTGGTCAATCTTATTGGGAATACTGAATTCATCTTTGAATACTCAAAGTTTCATATCCAAAGCGAGTTTTTAAGAAACTGTTTGAGTTTTAGCAAAATCTGCTCTATGAGGTGGTACTGATTGGTTGAAAGGTCTGAAAGAGAACGTTGTTCTGGGGGGGATTATTCCGGTTGGTACCAGATTGAACAAATTAGTACATCAATCAAAGCAAGACAAAAACATTCTTTTGAAAATTAAAAGGAAGGATCTATTCGAGTTGGAAATGAGAGATATTTTGTTATACCATAGAGAATTATTTTGTTCTTATGCCCCAAACACTTTCCATGAGACATCAAACCAATAATTTATGTAATGTAGTTTACTTCTTCTTAACAAGTGGTTCATTCTTTTTTACTTTAACTCTCTATTCCAATTATGGATTTTGTAATCAATGAAATAAAAAATAAAGAATGAAATTCATGGTTTGGGTCATAGATCAATGGTCAATCCTGGTAGAAGGTTCCGAATAATTATTTATTTCATAGGTGCGAATCTCTTTGAAAATAAAACAAAAGAGAAAGTGTGGGAAAATGGGAAGAATATTGGAACTTCAATTTGGAAGAAATGATGGAAGCATTTTGGTCATTGTGATAAATGAAATCCTAGAATGGCTCCTTACATCTCAAAGCGTAAGGGTTTTCATATTACAAATCTTACTATAGCTGCTCATTTTTTTCAAGCTTGTGATTTAGTTTTGATGCACCAAGTAGGAAAAAAATTCTTAATCGTTGGCACCAAAAGAAAATTGATTTAGTAGCATCGGTAATAAGGGCTCGATGTAATTATGTTAATAAAAATTGGCTTGGTGGTATGTTAACAAATTGGTATACTACAGAAACAAGGCTTCAGAAGTTTAGGGACTTAAGAACAGAACAAAAGATGGTGAAATTCAATTGTCTCCCTAAAGGAGATGCAGCAATGTTGAGGAGAAAGTTATCTACCTTTCAAGCGTATCTAGGTGGGATCAAATATATGACGGGATTGCCTGATATTGTAATTATCATTGATCAACAAGAAGAATATATGGTTCTTCGAGAATGTTCCATTTTGGGTATTCTAATGATTTATTTAATTGATACAAATTGTGACCCAGATCTTGTAGATATTTCTATTCCGACCAACAAAGATGTTATAGCTTCAATTCGATTGATTCTTACCAAATTAGTATATGCAATTTGTGAGGGCCATTCCAGTTATATAAAAAATGGTTGATTATCTTATCATTACTCTTATCATTAAGAAGAACAAAGAAGAAGATTAGTTTATTTTTTATGAACTCTATTTTATTGTTACTATTTTGGTTTGCATATTTTGGAGTTTGAACTATGTTTAAACTATCAAATAATATTGAAAAGAGAAAATGATTGGTATTTTTTTTGTGATTTCTCGATCCAAAATATAGAAGTTATTATAAAATCAATTAGATTTTTCAATTAGATTTACATGTAAATAGATAGAAAATATAAAATAGTAATTAGAAATATCTAATAGAGAAAATAGAAAGAAAAAGAAATAATAGAAGATCTCTTGACAGTAGTATATGTTGTATATATAAATCCTAGATGTGAAAAGAGTCATAATTCATCTATAATCTATAAAAGGTAACGAATGACATTTTATTATTACTCTTCATCACTGTAGGAATTGATTCTCTTAGGGTACCCTAATTTTCTCTTGAACTTACTAGTTGTAAAAGAGAGAGGAGAAGGGAATTATAGAACTCTTCCTCTATTAGATTTTACTTAAAGGGGGTACTCTGGAATGAAAGAACAAAAATTGATTCATGAGGGTTTAATTCTTGAATCACTTCCCAAATGCTTCTTAAAGTTTGATTAGATTATGATGATCTAATTCTAGGTTATATTTTAGGGAGAATCTGACGTAGTTTTATACGTATACTACCCGAAGAAAGAGTCAAAATTGAAATGAGTCATTATGATTCATCCAGAGGACGTATAATTTACAGACTTCACAAAAAAATATTTGAATGATTAGATCATTCTTTGAAACATCCTTTTTGTAGGGATATAATTTGAAGTTTAAAAATGCAATAAACTAATTTTTGTTTCCAAAAAAATAGATTCAGAAGGAAAATAAGGAATGATAAATATGAAAATAACGGCTTCTGTTCGTAAAATTTGTGGAAAATGTCATTTAATTCATAGGCGAGGGCGAATTATAGTCATTTGTTCGAGACATAAACAGAGAAAGGGGTAATCCTTCTCAAGTTCTAAATCAAGAACTTTTAAAAGAAAACCCATGTACATGTAAAAGAAAGGATTCATTTTTATATGAAATAGCTATCCCAAATCTTTCTGATTCTTCTTTCTTTTTATTTTATTCTTATGAATATGATCTAAATATGATCTAATAAAATTTGACAAAACTTTAGAAAAATTGGGTTATGTAAGAATGCGTATTGGTTCAAAAAGAATGAAGTAGAATACCAAAAGGAGTTATGTTATGTTCAAGTGAGTTTCATCTATACTATTGTAATGTTATGATGTAATGCGAGGTTGGTGGTTTCTTGGCTTCAGGTACTTCTAGATTCAGAGGCACAAGAAAAGGAACATCTTATGGTGCTCAAGCTGTGGCATTTAATTCTAATCGTACATTAGTTGATCAGGGTATGCAATGAGCAAAAAGTTATGATAAAGTGTCCAGGTCTCAGAGGAGATGCAGTATAACAAGCCATTCAAAGAAATGGGATGCTATTAAGTTTCGTACGTGATGTAATACCCATGCCGCATAATGGATGTCACCCCCTAAAAATGATGTGTGTAGAAATAATAATTCAAGAGATTCCAAGAGAAATAAATGATTCAATGATCTGATCCAATAATATAAATAAAAGAAAATAATAGTATGGTTCGAGAAGAAGTAGCGGGGATCCACTCGAACACTAAAGTTTAAATGTGTTGAATCAAGAGTAGACAACAAGCATCTTTATTTTGGTCATTTTGTTCATCACCTCTTATGAAAGGTCAAGCTACCATAGGTATGGCCATGTGAAGGCTTTACTTGGAGAAATAGAATGAACATGTATCACATGTGCAACATCTAAAAATGTTCTGAATGAATATTCTATGATAGCGGGTATTGAATAATCAGTACATGAGACTTTAAAAAATTTGAAAGAGATTGTATTGAAAAGTAATCTCTATGGAGTTAGGGATGACTCCATTTGCGTCAAGGGACCTAAATATATAACACATTAAGATATTCACCACCTTTGTACAAATAGTTGACATGACATAGAATAGCTAACGACAATTGATTTGTGTATTGAATTAGAAATCAAGAGGTTGGATATCATATGAAATCCACAAATTGATCTCACGATGGAAGTTATCATAGATATTGTATGATGTTTGTTGAAATGCAAATCATAGTATTCATTCTTATTGGAATGGGAAAAATTAGAGATACTCTTTCTAGAAATATGGAAATGGAAGTTTAACTCTAAAGAAGCACTTTATGAAGCTTCTTATAATTTGATTGATTTATTGATTCCTTTTCTACATGCAGAGGAAGAGTACATGAATTTAGAGGAAAATGAAAACAGATGGAATCTACCCTTTTTTCTTTCAAGATAGATTCACTAATCTCAAGAAAAATAAAAATTAAATTCCATTGACATGTATTTTTATTGACCAATCAGAATTGTCTTCCAAGACCTATAATTGTCTCAAAGTTCCAATATATACATTATTGGACCTTTTGAATCACCAAGAAGATCTAATGAATATGGAATATTTTGCATAGAAGATATAAAATAGATATTTTAAAACTCTACAAAGCATTTTGCAATCAATTTACCTAAGAAAAGGTTTTAATTTTAAATCCATTAGAATTTTTTAGTTTTTAGAATTAGAAATAAAATAATAATAGAATAAGTTTTGAATCTTACACGGTCCATATATTTGCAATAGATACATAATAAGATTGATGTATCTACGGAAGATCTAGAAGAGGATCTTCCTTAGATACTATGTCATGATATTTAACTTTGAAAAGACCTAAAGTGAGGATTTCTCGATAGGTAAAGTTGGTCCAATACCTAACAAAGAGCTCTGCGGTATCATCAAAATACTTTAGCTATTGGATGAAAGAAATGGATTTTGGAATTTATTGACATTCTCCAAAAGGTACTCAATAATCCTATTGATGCGAAACCATTAAAGAACACCCAATAATTTGGGACGTGCAAGTATTTGAAATGAGAAAGAAGTACCATTAATATTTCCAACGGGTTTGCGCGGGTCCACCGGTTCACCTATCATTGATGGCTCTAGAACTGCTAAACCCACACTACATGCAATAATGCCTAGGATTACTATTGGAAAAATATATAAAGATCATTGGGCCATGGGTTCTCCATAATAATTATGCCCCATCCCTTTAGCCAATTTAGCTCTTAATCAGGAGCATTCAAATCATTTCTTTTTTTTATTTGGATAGGTTAACTCTTGTGGATCCATCCCCCAAAAGAACCAGACATGATAATTTTTTAGGGATCTTACGGAGCTTGTTCCTTTATGACATGATTCAGGTATGATCATAAAAATATTCACCTCAGTTAAGCGGCTATCTATGCTACATAAAGGGTAAGATGGTTGGATGTGGAACACGTTGGGTTGTTTCAACTTGGCATATAAAATCATATATTTGCATGGACCAATCAATAGTTCAAGTCACACACTCCATAATCCATCCCCTTTTAGGTAAAATACTTCTTTGTTATCAAATAAAAATACTTCAATTGAATGGAAGTATCCAAATAACATGCCTTATTTTTCAATAATACATATTTATAGTAATAAAAGACTCTTGTTCCTCCCCGATATGATAAATTACAAATATTTATGATCTTCCTACTCTATAAAGGACCCGAAATACCTTGCTTACATATCATTGTAAAGTGCATTAACGTAAAAATGAAAGTAAGAAGAGGCAATACAAAAGTATGTAACCTATAAAAATGAGTCAAAGTGGACTGGCCCACACAAGCACTTCCACAAAATAATTCTACCATAGGTGATCCTATTATAGAATAGCTTGGTGCTATTTATTTTACTACCCAATAGCCAATTTGGTCTCGAGGTAAGCAATCACTAGTTACGCCAAAAAATATTATCAATAAGGTCAGAACTACCCCTGTAACCCAAGTTAATTCACGGGGTTTTTTAAAACCCCCCGTAAGATACACACAAAATACATGCAAGATCATCGTTAATACCATCATACTACCATCGATGAGCTGAATTAACCAACAAAAGTTGACCTTCATTATGTGAGCAGAGGAAAAAGCCTCTATAATTCGATGATAGTAAAGGTCATAGCAAAACCCGCTACTTGTACTAAAAACAAGTCAACGTAATCCCCAAATAATAAATATATTGACATGAACAAATTTATTAGTTATATCATCTCAATCGCTTGAATCTGAGACATTCCTTGAACAAATCATATACTTTATTGAGATAGGTAAACCAAGAAAGAATCTCCCTCTTGAGTATATATGAAAATTTCATCTCGTCTCAAGAAACATAAATATTGGTTCAGCGGATATGAAATAGAGTTTCAAACTTATTGTGGAGCCACTTGACTCGTTTGAAAGATCTAGAAGAAAATCCATCTCTTCTTTATGATGATAATGCCAAGAAATACAATACCAAGTTGGCTCATCTATCTTTCTTTATGTTAATCGTGACAGGCCTCTTGAATCTTCTCTTCCCTATCTTTTTTTTTTTTTTGATAGGAATTCTCTTGTTGAGACCTTATTAATCAATTGAAACCTTATATTCATACTAAAACCAAAATGATTTAAGAAAACCAAAGCTAAACTCTAAGGATTTTTGAGTAAAAGCCATTTGATCATCACTTCTTCAATGAATGTAATAACTCAACAAAATATATAGAAAAAGGTTTCTTTTGGAAGTAAGGAAAAAATTGTTTGATTTAGAAAAGACCTATTTCCCTATTTCCATTTATTTTAATTTGGTTGCGAGCTATGAATAATAGGTATGAATCAAAGTTCAAATATTCATTTTCTTGATCTATTCTATGTAGTCCATGCTCCAGAGACTATAATAAATATCTGACGAGGTAGAATCATCTTGATAGAGATGACATGTCCATTCTTTGTATTATCAATAGGATCAATTATAACTAGTCACATGCTTATATTCCAGAAATAAAATATCGAAACAAATAAATTTCATGATAGAACTACCATAATGATCTATAAATCCAAATCTTAGGTAATCTTAAGTTGAAGTATTAAGTATCTTAAGTATTAATTAAGTATAAGTAAAAGAATCATTTTGATTGAAAAACTAGGACTTACTAGTTTTTATGAATTAATTAATTGAAATTCAATCCAGCAAAATAGATGAATTATAAATTTCTAAAATAATAGATATAAATATTGCAAATAGAGCCATTGAAACTCCCATAATTGGTGTAGTCCCCCACCCTGGAGATAATTTTCCTTATACCAAATTCAATGGTTTCAATAAACTCCCTACGCCAGTTGATCTTGGCCTTGATCTAAAATTGCTCTCAATGGTTTTTGTTGCCATAAATCCTCTTTCATCATGGGTTTAAATTTGTTGGCTTTGTATACCATTCCATTGTAGTTGTAAATAAACAACATTATCATGATCCTTTGTGATCTTGAAATTATCAAAAAATGGAAACAACA
Source organism: Cymbidium sinense (assembly GCA_021442155.1). NCBI lineage: Eukaryota > Viridiplantae > Streptophyta > Magnoliopsida > Asparagales > Orchidaceae > Cymbidium > Cymbidium sinense. The sequence continues at coordinate 116,850,714 of CM038220.1, read as the reverse complement.
ACCCTAGTCGCCATCTCCATATTCGATTTACTTGTAAGCGTTATTGGGTATGCCTTATATACCGCTTTTGGGAAACCCTCTCAAAAATTAAGAGATCCCTTTGAAGAAAATGGGGACTGGTTGAAGTAATGAGCTCTAATATTAATATTGGGGCTTACTTCAATGGAAATAATGAAAAATCATTTCATTTTTTTAGTTGGAACTTTAGGTGGTTCTCGAAAAAATATTGCGAAAAAAATTATCCCTAAAGTCAAAACTAAGAGGAATATATAAATCAATGCTTCCATAGATTCGATCGTGGTTTACAATTATAGCTTCATATCATTTTGGATTATTTCTTAAGAAATTTGAATTTCAGATTTAGAATTTACTATTACTAACTACTATATAGTATTTATATATAGGTATAGTCATTCATATCTTATTACTATTCGATTATATTCTATTTCAAATTTTCTATATTATTATTATTCTATTTATACATAAAAATATAGAAAAAAGATAAATATATGAAATATAATGAAATATCTAAATAAATATTTAAAATTTAGATATTTATAAACTCTAAATATCTAAATACTATAATAAAAGAAAAAATAGAAGAAAAATATGGCAAAAGAATTTTGTATCAGACTACTTGTCTCCTTGTAGTTGGATCTCCAAGTTTTTGGAATGCTCCAAATTCCACTTGAGCATCAAATCGATCAATAAGCAAAACATCTTTGAACAAGGTTGGCAGTGCCAAATGTGAAAAGAAAAAAAGCAATAGCGTAGCATGCCCAAAAGTGAACCAACCTCGGACTACTAAACACCATCGGTTTCAAAGTAGCTTAATTCAAAATCTCACCTAATTGGGCACGTCTAGCATATTTTTTTCATAGTAGCGGGATCACTATAAATGACTCCATTGAGTTCTCCACCATAGAATTCAACAGTTACCCCTACTTGTTCAACACTATACTTGGATTCTAGCCTTCTTAAAGGAACATCGACCCTCATAATTCCATCTCCATCTACCAAAACTATCGGAAATGGTTCAAAAAAGGTAGGCATATGATGTACAAAGAGTTCACGCCCTTCTTTATCTCTAAATATGGGGTGCCCCAACCACCCAATAGCTATTCCATCCCCATTATCCATTGAGCTCAATAATCTCCACGGATTATTACCAATGTAATCATAAAAAGCTAAACTTTTGGGAATTTTAGACCAAGCTTCCGATAAGCTCAAATTTTCAGCTAGTCTAGCCCCAACTCTTCAATATATTTCTTGTTGGAAGTACCCTTGATCCCACAGATTTTGAGTGGGACCAAATAATTCGATTGGAGTAGTTATCGAACCATATCACATAGTTCCAGCAACTACGAAAGATGCAAAAAAAAAAAAAAATAGCAGCAATACTACTAGAAAGCACAATTTCAATATTACCCATGTGTAATCAATTGTATAAATGTTGAGACGGACACTAAGATGGAGTAGACCATTGTGTACTATGTACCATGATATAGAAGCTATTTCTCAAAAGGATCAAAATTACACCCCATGGATTTATAGATTGTACTTTTCCCATTAGTCAGTAAGGATCGGACACTCATATACTGGACCATATAATCATCTGTTACATGAAATGCACCAAAGCCAAAGCAAGCAACTCTTGAGAGAAATAAATGAATTGCAAAGATCTTGGGCAAATTCAAAGAAGGTTTTCCTGTACATTCATCATAAAATATTTCTAGGTCCCAATACACCCAATGCCAGATAGCTGACAAGAACTACAAGCCAAAAAACAAAATATGTGCTCCTACCACATCTTCATAACTCCAAATACCCAGATTCATTATTGTTCCTCCCAATATATTCCAACCCCCCAACCCCCCCGAATTGGTTATTCCTAAACAAGTCATGAAGGGTATAACGAACATGCCTTGTCTCCACATTGGATCAAGAACAGGGTTAGAGGGATCAAAATCTAATTCATATAGAGCCATTGCCAACCAAAACTAGAGCTGTATGCATTATATGGACAGAAAGTAATCGACCGGGATCATTCAATACAATGGTATGAACACGATACCAAGGCAAACCCATGTAAATACTTCTTTCTGAAAAAGAAAAAGACATTATGTAACTTTATTGCATTGGAAAAGACTAGACCGTGTATTTCACCTGTTTGATAGATTTATTATAGGAAAGGATTAATATTTATTTGTATTTCTTTCTTTTTATTTTTATTGAAATAGAAATTTTTTTATTTCTTTATATTCAGAAGAACAAAAAGAAACAAATCTTATTATGTACCCAATAAGTACCAATATGCAATGGGTTGATTTTTAGGGAAAATATGTATAGATACTTTTTTAGAATTCAAAATCATTCCAACAATCGGCTGATCCCATCTATCCCCTTCATTACAATCTTTCTTTAATCATTATGTATTCCTCTATGAACCTTCCAATCTTATATATATATATATACTATAAGTCTAGCAAGATAAGAATATTAAGTTCTATTTTTATAGAATCTAAATAAGATTCTAAATAGAAAGAAGATTAAAAGATATAAAAATAGAATATAAGAATAGAAAAATAATGAAGATAATAAAACCATTGTTACATTTCCATATTAAAGTAAAATATAGTACTTCATTTTTTTTCTTTATCTTAATGCCCCTTCGTGTTCCAAAAGTACCTTTTCAGAGTCGTGGAGAGGAAAATGCAACTTGGGTTGACGTATAGTATGACTTGTTAGATAGATTGGTCATATGGTATTTCTCCGTTATCTCCCTCGATCGACTATTCTCTGTTTCACCCAATCCAATAAATATATATTCATTTATTGGACCATCAATAATTCATAGCATGAAGCACAATAATTTCTATTGGGGATCAATATTATTAATTGATAAACTTACTTGGACATAAGAAAGTATCAAGGCTCGTTCAAAGAATACCAAATTGTAAATGGTAAGAGTAAAAGTAGAATGAGAATGTAAATGTAGTAATTAAAATAAAGATATAAAAATATAGAAATTTCATTAAATTCTTAATAATTTATTAAATTCATATTAATTACATAGAATTACAACTTTATTAGAAAGAATTATTGTACCAATATAGTATGGAATACATCAATATGGGAAGGAAAAGTATGAAATCATTGAATCATTTGACATATGCTCAAATAGAATTGAACAAATCTTCCCAGGTTGAAATAAAATTAATTGAAAGGGCCCATTCAAGAATAAGAAAATGAAGTAATTTGAATTTTGATTACATCAATGAAAGGTTAGTTCAATAATTTCATTAAAATCTTTTTTTATTTACTACATTATAGAATAAAGCAAAACTCATGTTAAAAAAAAAAAGAAATAATTGGAATCGACACATTGATTTTTTTTCACAATTCCAAGCTGCATCAGCGCATCGGTTCCTCAGGGATACAATTTTTCCCTACTCAACAGACTTCATCGAGAAAGATTACTTTTTTTAGGCCAAGAGGTTGATAGCGATCTCGAATCAACTTGTTGGTCTCATGATATATCTCAGCATAGAAAATGATACTAGGGATCTTTATTTATTTCTAAATTCTCCAAACGAATGGGTAATACCAGGAATAGCCATTTATGATACTACACAATTTGTGTCGGATTTACATACAATATGTATGGGATTCTTTGCTTCAATGGTATCTTTCATTACGGTGGAGGAGAAATTACCAAATGTCTAACATTCCCTCACGCAGCTAATGAGTTTCTTTTATTTTAGAATAAAAAAGAATACTATGCCTTCAACGTATCAAATATGAATCAAAAAAGAATTAGTAATAATAGCATGGCAATTCAATATAAACAAACCTTTTATTTTTTTTCAAACATGAGATTTTGTATCGAGATAGTAGTATGAAAGAAGGGTTATTCCCAATTTGATTTTATGTGTCAAGCAAGAGTTAATTTTGACACAAACCATTATTCTTCCAGTCTCTTTCTTATTTTTATGTTATGAGAGAAAGAGTTAAAAAAAAAATGGAAAAAATTATTTGATCCTTCTTGGATTCTATCAAAAAAAACTTTGGGATTACTAAACCACAGACGCGATAAATATATAAAGCAACAAAACCATCATAATATCTTTTTAATTACTATGAAAGGAAGGGTGGTAAATGGATCATTTAATGATTTGGATCGGATATGTTCTATTTATTCTTTTTGATAGAATAGCTTCTATCAAAAAGATAAATTCCATTGCAGAGCCGTACGCAATGTACAAAAGATGCCCGTACTGTTGTTTAATTATATATTTTTTATTGTTCTTTTGATTCCCCCTTACTTTAATACTTTAACCCAATTGTATAATATATAGATAGAAGAAACATTCATGATGTTATATCAATATCATCAGGCTTATGATTCACCAACTCTAGTTCTTTTACGAGGCACAAGCGGAGAATTTATTCTAGAAGCGAGAACTATTGAAGCATCGAAACTCTCACAAAGTTTATGTACAAGAGCAGAAGGGTTATATCCAAAGATATTTAAAGGGATATTTTATGTCAGCAACAAAAGCCCATTCTCATGGCATCGTTGATCTTGTAGCATCGAAAATGATAATACTGGGGATTCCATATAAATATACAAATTCCTTTTAAAAGTTAGAATTTTTTGTGTGAATAGAAATCATTCATAATCATCAACCATCAGGTTAAGATCGATTTAAATTAACCCAATCTATTCTATCTAGAATGAGATTCTATAGACGCCATGCATTAACCATTAAACATCTTATTAGAAAGCCGAATAAGAAATGTCACAAAATTAGTCGCTCTTGAGGATGTCCTCGATCAAGGAACATGTACTAGGGTGTATGTGACTCGTTGATTCAGATCATGAGTTTAAAAAATGTAAAGGGTTTTTACAGTATCAATGACCGCTACCAATAAATTAGGATAGATATAGTGAAAGATGGCCTTTTAATTGACTAGTATCTAAAAGTGAAGATCTATAATCTACTTAATCATGTTATGAATTTGTGGTTTCTATTGGTGTAAATCCAATCACTCCATTTGAGATGAGAAGAATTCTACATTGGTAGCAAATAGTTATCCATTAAGTAGAGGAAAAAGGTTATGCTCCTATTCCTTTTCTTGAAAAATGGACTAATAGGGTCAGCTACCTAGCCAACTTTCAGAATTAAATGTCTTAACTATATGGATAGTTTTGTTGTGAAAAGTATTATTACTTTATAATTCAAATTGAAAAAAGAATTCTAACTAAAAAATGAATGGGTAGAGCCAAAGAGTGTGAACTATACAAGTTCATGATAAAATTTGATGAAACAAAAGAAAGAAGAACTACTCTTCTTTCTTTTTATAACCAAGCCGTGAGGTGAAAGTCCATGCAGGTTTTTAATGAAAGAAAGAAGTTAGGAATCCCCTTTTTCTCCACTCCAATAGTTTCTTTTCTTTTTTGTTACTTGAAAGTAGTGCTTGACTTTTATCAATTTTTATATTTCTTTTTTTTCTCATCAACCGAATGACATCTTCTTTTGGAAATACTAGCTATTCTTAGCATGATATTAGGGAATCTCATTGATCTTACTCAAACAAGTATAAAATGTATGATTGCATATTGGTCCATCAGTCAAATCAGATATGTAATTATTGGAATAACTGTCGGAGACTCAAATGATGGATATGCAAGCATGATAACTTATATGTTATTCTATATCTCCATGAATCTAAGAACTTTTTCTTGCATTGTATCATTTGGTCTATGTACTGGAACTAATAACATTCAAGATTATGCAAGATTATACACAAAAGATCCTTTTTTGGCTCTCTCTTTAGCCCTATGTCTCTTATCCCTAGGGGGTCTTCCTCCACTGGTAGGTTTTTTCAGAAAACTCTATCTATTCTTGTATGGATGGCAGGTAGGCCTATATTTCTTAGTTTCAATAGGACTCTTAGCATTGTTTTTTTATTATCTAAAAATAAGCAAATTATTAATGACTAAGAGAAACAAATCAATAACCCCTCACGTGCAAAATTATAGAAGATCTCCCTTAAGATCAAACAATTCCATCAAATTGAGTATGACTATATGTGTGATAGCATCTACTATACTAGGAATATCAATGAACCTAATTCTTACAATTACTTAGGATACCCTCTTTTAGCTTCTAGGTCTATTTTTTAGTTCAAGATCCCTTTACTAACTAGAATAAAAGAATTCTTTTCCGCCCAAAATGGAAATGGGCTGGAGTTATAAACTTATAATCATGGAATTGACTCGATCATCAAATTATAAGTTCATTCTAGACTAGACCATGTTAGAATAGGTTTATGTACATTCTTCTTATGAGAAGGGGTGATTCGAGCATATGTAAATATATACTCTATTTACATATGGATCCCTATCGTTACATTCTATTTATGATTAGGAATAAGCATAATCAGACCTGCTTTTGACATATCTATCATTATTTGGGCACCCTATTCACTTCTTTGGGCTTTTAGCAAATTCTTTAGCAAATTCTTTGAGAAATTTTGATAGACTTTTCAATGAAGGATCAAAATTTATGATTGATTTTAGCAACCTTAATACCCTGAACAAAAATAGAGAATTTTATATTATCATTGTATTAGTAAATTGAAGTTAGATAAGGTTTAAAGAAAATGAAATGTAAAAAAGTAGTAGGACCTGATGATATTCCAATAGAAGTGTGGAAATGTTTAGGAGATCAAGGAATTTCGTGGCTTACAAATCTTTTTAATATTATATTAAAGACTAAAAAGATGCTAGATGACTGGAGAAAGAGTTTGTTGGTTCCTATTTTTAAGAGTAAAGGTGATGCACAAGAGTGTGCAAATTATAGAAATTAAGTCAATGTGTTTACATTAAAATTATGGAGAGAGTAATTGTGCATAGGTTACAATGTGATATAGAAGTTTCTCACAATCAATTTGGTTTCATGCCAGGTAGATCTACTATGGATGCTATACATTTGTTAAGAGGTTTGATGGAGAAGTATAGAGAAAGTAAGAAGGATTTACATATGATATTTATTGATTTAGAGAAAGCTTATGATAAAGTTTCAAGAGATGTTCTTTGGAGAGTTCTAGAACATAGAAAAGTTAATATTGGTTATATTCAAGTCATTAAGGATATGTATGCTAGAGCTGTTACTTATTTCCAAACACAAGGAGGATTGACAAAATATTTTTCCATTTCAATTGGATTACAACAAGGATCAGCTGTAAGCCCTTATCTTTTTGCTTTAGTTATGGATGTTCTTACTAAGCATTTATAGGAAGATGTACCTTTGTGTATGCTTTTTGCTGATGACATTCTTCTTGTTGATAAGACTAGAGAGGGAGTCTAAGAGAAACTTTAATTATGGTGGTCAACATTAAAGTCTAAATGTTTTCATTTAGGTAGATCTAAAACTGAATATATGGAGAATAATTTTAGTTGTAGAAGTGTTATTGGTAGTGTTGTGACATTAGGTGAACAAGTTATTAATAAGAGTGAGCGATTCAGATATTTAGGCTCTATTGTTCAAAATGATGGTAAAATAGATGAAAATGTTATTAGTAGAGTTCAAGTTGGATGGTTGAAGTGGAGGAATGCATCTGGCCTGTTGTGTGATAGAAAAGTTCCACTTAAACATAAGTGAAAATTTTATGAGAAGGTGGTAAGACCTGTAATGACTTATGGTGTAGAATGTTGGCCAATAAAAGAGAAGCATAAGACTAAGTTAAGTGTTACAGAGATGAGGATGCTCAGGTGGATGAGTGGCTTTACTTTTAGAGATAAAATGTGAAATGAGTATGTTGAGAAAAAGTTGGAGTAGCTGTAGTGGTAGATAAGATTAGAGAGTCTCCTTAGATGGTTTGGCCACAAAAGCATTGGTCGTCGATGACATTAAGAGAGTAGATGCATTAGATTTTCCTTATGTTAAGAAAGGTTTAGGTAGACCTAAAAAGACTTGGTTAAGATGTATAAAAAATGACATTAGTATACTTAAATTAAATGAGAATATGACACATAATATGACACAATGGAGGTGAAAGATTCATGTAGCTGACCCCACTTGGTGGGATAAAAGCTTGTTATTGTTGTTGTTATTGTTATTGCTTATTTTTGTGGACCCCCCTCGATAAGGGGGGTAACCTTTCTTCTTATATTTGTATTGTAATGATATATATACTAGAATTATCTAATTAAAAGACCAAATCCTATTTTTTAATCAAATCAAGATCAACTAGACGAAATAAAGTATTGGTCGAACTCTTCTTTGGTGTCAAGGTAAGAGCTATGAATAGTCATCGACTCGAAAGGGTAAAAGGATGGGACCTATTATGGGACATGCAATGCATTATGAGATGTATAATCATTACCTTCAATGGGTTATTCTATTACACCTCTTATAGAGAAAAGAACTTAAGGAAAAGAATTAACACACGTACAATTATACAAAACATCTACCCGGCGCATGCAATGGAGCCTTAGATAGTCAAGTGAAATCCAATCTATGAAATAATTTGGTTTATGGACAACATCATTGTGGTAAAGGTCATAATGCTAGAGGGATCATTACAGCAGGGCATAGAGGAGGTCATAAGCATCTATAAAATCAACTTTCAATGGAATGAAAAAGGGATATCTGTAGAATCAACCATAAAATATGACCCAATTGAAATGCTTACATTTGTCACATACACTATGGAAATGGTGAGAAGAGATATATTTTACATCCCATAGGGGCTATAATTGGAGATACCATTATTTTTGGTATTGAAGTTCCTATATCAATGGGAAATGCCCTACCTTTGACTGTGGTTTGAACTATTGATTTACAAAATTGGATGTAACCAATTAGGTTTATGATGAAACCTAGAAATCAATCATCTAATTGGAGTACCTCATGGGATGACCTCACGAGAAAATTATTGAGTAACGATAGCGGTGATTGAGTTGATGGTTCCTGATTTGAAATGGGTCTTTATATACTTGGTATTGGCCATAGTTCACAAGAACATTCTAGTATTAGTAAGAGGAGGAAGGGTTAAGGATTTACCCGGTGTGAGATGTCACATTATTCGAGGAACCCTAGATGTTGTCGGAGTAAAGGATCACCAACAAGGATGTTCTAGTGCATTGTAGATTATTATCCAAGACTTGTATCATTTGATGATGCCGTGTGAATCACTAGAAACATATGAAGTGTATGGCTAACCAAATAACAAAAGTTTTGGAAGGAGACTAGAGCATGCTACCATGAGATAAAGGATCTTCTTTCTAAAGAGATTCAATTCAGAACTACTATATGTCCAAGGTCCAATATTGGAATAATTTCAGAGGTTTTCCCTTCCTTTGTCCATGTTAACAAACAATTCTAAATACCTCGACTTTTTTAGAACATGTCTGAGTCCAATAGCAATGATTCAAAGCACTTCTTTTTCCATTACACTATTTCAAAAACCCAAGGACTCGATCATATGGATATGTAAAATACAAGATTTCCAATCTAGCGAGGAAAAGAAGGAAACATATACTTAGTTTAAAGTAAAATTGAGTAAACAAAATTCCATACTTGATCTCATAGATACATATGGAATTCTATGGAAAGCTGTATTCGATGAAAGTCATATGTATGGCTTGGAGAGAGATTTTTCATCTCTTTTGAAATCGACGCTATAATATGGGGTCAAAAAGTCAAAATAAGTGATTCATTTTTAGTCCTTATTAAAATAAAATTGAATATTGAACCTCTTTCATGCTCATGTCACATTGAGGTATTGTATAAAAAAAAACTATAAAATTTGATCCAATTTATCATAATCAATTAGTTAACATGTTGGTTTACTGCATTCTGAAACACAAAAAAAAAAAATCATTAGCTTATCAAATTATCTATTGAGCCATGAAAAGATTCAACAAAAGACATAAATAAATCCACTATTTATTTTACATCAAGCAATACATGGAGTAACTCCAGATATAGTAGTAAAAGTAAGACGTGTAGGCGGATTGACTCATCAAGTTCCTATTGAAATAGGATCTACACAAGGAAAAGCGCTTGAAATTAGTTTGTTATTAGGGGCATCCTAAAAGTGTCCGGGTCAAAATATGGCTTTCTGATTAAGTTCTGAATTATTAGATGCTGCCAAAGGCAGTGGCAATGCCATACACAAAAAGGAAGAGACTCATAGAATGGCAGAGGCAAATAGAGCTTTTGCACATTTTTGTTATTCAATGAACAAGATCTATATAGACACATAGATCCATGGATCCATACATCTCAATTGGAAAAGAATCAATACAAAAAGAAAGAAGAAGAATTGATCGAGATCTTTCTCCAAACAAATAAAAAGGAAAAGCAAGATGAAACATAAATCATGGATCAACTAAGCCTTCTCGGAGGCTTTCTTAAGAATAAGAAAGAAGAATCTTATGAAAATATCATGGAATAAGGTTTGATCCTTTTCATGGGGATTCCAAAAATATCCCATTCCACAAATAGAAAGTTTGAAATAATTGAGACTTTTTTGTAGATTGGTTACTAATTCATGATCTTGCATATACAGAATAAAAACTTCATTCTCAGATTATACAAGAATTTTTATGAAAGTGTTTCATTTGCTTCTCTTCCATGGAAGCTTCATTTTCCTAGAATGTATCCTAATTTTTGGCCTAATTCTTCTTCTGATGATCGATTCAACCTCTAATCAAAAAGATAGACCTTGGTTTTATTTCATCTCTTCAACAAGTTTAGTAATGAGCATAACGGCCCTATTTTTCTAATGGAGAGAAGAACTTATAATTCGCTTTTCGAGAAATTTCCAAATGAACAATTTCAATAAAATCTTTCAATTTCTTATTTTACTTTGTTCAACTCTATGTATTCCTCTATTCAGAGTACATTGAATGTACAAAAATGGCTATAAAAAGTTTTTTGTTATTACATTTACTCTAGGAGGAATGTTTTTAAGTGGTGATAATGATTAATAACTATCTTTGTCTCTCTAGAATATTTTAGTTTATGCTCTTACCTATTATTTGGATATACTAAGAGAGATGTACAGTCTAATAAGGCTACTATGAAATATTTACTCATGGGTGGGGCAAGCTCTTCTATTCTGGTTCATGGTTTATATTGGCTACATGGTTTATCTAGGGGAGAGAGAGAGAGCTTCAAGAAATTGAATGGTCTTGTCAATACACAAATGTATAACTCTCCAAGAATATCAATTGTGCTTATATCCATCCTTTGTAGGAACTAGGTTCAAGCTTTCCCCAACCCCTTTTCATTAATGGACTCCTTATGTATACAAAGGAGTGTGGTTCATTCGATAAATTCCTACTTCTATATCTATCTATGAAATGTTTGGACTTTTCAAAACTCCATAGACATGCAAAAGAGAAATGATATCCCCACTCGGACCAAGACATCACTTTGACCAAAAGTTTATTGTGATCCTTTTGTTCAAATAACAATTAAGGTGAAGCAGAGTCAGGAACAATAAATCTCTTTATGATAAACATATCTCTTTCGCAAGTTTGTTATTACGAGTAGTTCTACAAAGGATCGGATTAATGATGTATACAACACTTGAATTATCGATGTAGATGCTACATAGTTGGTTCTCATCCTTCAGAGACTACGAGTGTAATAGGAACATCCATTGACAAAAGGATCACCCTATGATGATCATCTCATGGCTATGGAGAATGAATCAATTCATCTTTGGAACCAAATCACATCCCAGATCTGGTTCTAAATGATGAACAGGATATGGACAGCTCCAATAATATTTCATTCTTGAATAAAAATCCATTTTTTTAATTATCATCTATTCCATGACTAGAACAAAGGGGGATATGCATTACACCATGATTATTTTGAATAAGAAGAGAGATTCCCATAAATGGCAGATCTATTCACTCTATCAATAGAATAAATGTTTTGTAGGGGATTTGCCTTTTCTATTGATTCCTATGGGTTGGATCAGAAAAATTCTTGAATGAGATATTCAACTCCAGAGATGAATCAAAAAAAATCTTTATTGGTTCTACCTCCTCTTTTTTATGAGAAGAATGAATATCTTTCTCAAAGGATCAGAAAAAAAATTGATTCGGATCTACTAGAAGAATGAGTTGGAAGATCACAAACTAAAAATAGTGGTATTTGCTAGCAACAACATAATGAAAATAGTCAATCAATATAGATTGATCCGAAATCTGATTCAAATCCAATATAGCACCACCCTTTCCAAGTGTGATTTCTATGTTATGTATGGTCGTGCCTAAGGGAATATCGATTGAAGTAGATTCTTTTTTTTTATCAATCAAAACCCCTTCCCAAACTGTACAAGCTTCTTCTAAGGCATACGTCTTTCTACATGTATATGATGAGATCTAGACAGATGGATCTTATATGAAAAGTATGATGAAGTACCACATGAGCAGATATATAGGAATCCAAATATGCCGAATTACTTATGTTATGATCTTCTACATCCTAGGTCTCTTCATTCTGTCATCTAGCTTATATTCTTCATATAGCATTCAGACTGGCCTATGGGTACATATGAATTGTATCAAATCAATTATTTTTAAAGAATAGATCCGATCACAACTTTGAATATGGAATTCAAAGGGATCAGATAAGAAATGATACTCTAAATCATATAACTATAATAAAATATACGATCAACCAACATTTACCAAATTTGAAAAAGAGTTAGAAGAAATGGTTTGATCCTATTATTTCTCAGGATCCATGATCATACATATAGATACAAATTGTGCAATGGGAGCAAAAATTTCCAGGAACATTTGGAACATTTCATTTTTAAAAAGAAGAATCCTTTTCAAGTAGTGCATGTAGTGTTCGATCAATTATGTACTAATCAATATTTGATTGATTGGTCCGAGGCTATCGACAAAGAATATTTGTATAAGCCACTTCTTTTGTTTTTTTCCAAGTCACTTCTCTTTTCGTCCAAGTCACTTCTCTTTTTGTCCAAGTAACTTTTCTTTTTCTTTGTGGGTATCGGGAATATCCCTATTCATAGGTCTGAAATCCACATCTATGAATTGAAAGGTCTGAATGATCAACTCTACAATTAGTTGTTAGAATCCATAGGTGTTCAAATTGTTAATTTGAAGAAATTGAAACCCTTCTTATTGGATGATCATGATACTTCCCAAAGACCGAATGATGGGGGTGGACATTCTCTTTTTTGATGAGATTTAGAGAATGTGGGTATTGGAGGTGATGGAAGAGGATATGTTGGATAACTAGCGCTCCCACCAAGGATTGCCAAGGTTTGGCCACCAAGCTCTCAAACCATAAGAATAACTCAAAAAATTTTAATAGCCAAAAGATCTCCTTCATTCTAGTAAGGGGGCTATTTATAGCCATTACAAGCATCTTTCAAAAGAAAAGAATTCAAAATATGGAGGGAAAGGTGGGTGGAGACATTAATGTAAAGCATTAAATTGTCTCATTATTTAATGTCATCCCCCCATTTCACATGCTACTATTTTATGTGGATTCAACCATCTCACATGTCATGCTTTGAATTTTTAAATGCAAAGTTTCAAACTTGGAGGGAGTAAATTATAGTAAGAGTATAGATGGATATCTGGACTATAGCTCCAACCATGTAAACTATGATGCTCTTGCTACTATTCCACTAGTGAATGCTGGAAGGAGCTATTTCTCTAACCTCCTTATCTACGTCCTGCCAAGAAAGACTACAAATGTTTTACCATCCATCCCACTTATATAGGTACATGATTGGATAGGAAATGGATTGAACCCCACTAAATGGTTGCCTCGGAATATAGGGTGCAATAGAGCTTTGAAAAAGGAAAGAAGAATTGTTGGCTTGATACATCACGTGGCAAGATGAAAGGGGCGGGGAGAGGCGTGTGGCTCCACTTCTAACTAAAGTAACGTAACAAGATTCATTAATGCACAATCTTAAAAACATCTTGGCTCATTAATGCACAATCTTCAAAACATCTTGGCATCTTTAGTTTTTCGAGCAAAGTTCCCATCCTTCAATATCATGATTGGGTCATCCAAGCCAGATCAAGTGAAAGAAAATGATCGAGTTGACCAAGTTAATCCTCATCATGAGTGAATAGAAAATATAAAATGTACATTACTATTCCAACAAAAATACTTGGAATAATTCTACTACTTTTACCAAGTAGTGTTAATTTCTCCACTTCTAATCAAAGTAACGTAACAAGATTCATTAATGCACAATCTTAAAAACATCTTGGCTCATTAATGCACAATCTTCAAAACATCTTGGCATCTTTAGTTTTTCGAGCAAAGTTCCCATCCTTCAATATCATGATTGGGTCATCCAAGCTAGATCAAGTGAAAGAAAATGATCGAGTTGACCAAGTTAATCCTCATCATGAGTGAATAGAAAATATAAAATGTACATTACTATTCCAACAAAAATACTTGGAATAATTCTACCACTTTTACCAAGTAGTGTTAATTTCTCCCTTTTTAGAATGGCTCCAGTGGCTACATTTATGTTAAGTCTAGTTGCTTGAGCCATTGTAGCTTTTGATTATGGTGTGATATGGTCAGATCTGAACATGGGGTTACTTTATTTATTTTTATCAAATTTTTGCTAGGTATTTATGAAATTATTATAGTAGGTCAGTCTAGTAATTAGGGGGTAGTCGTATAGTTGTTCAAAATAAGTTTACAAAATTATTATGATTGAAAGACCAATGGGTCAAAAATGAGTTTATGCCACGAGTGTTGAACAATCTACTCTACACAAGTGTGGGCATATAGGACTAGGACTCATAAACCCTTTCATTGATAATTTCTGGTCTTTTTTCTGGCCAGCAGGATTGAGAAGTTGAAGTCATGAAAAAGAGATTTCCTTTTCTCTTTGCACCTCAAATCAATAGGAAAGGTAGTTCGCCAAGTTGGCCTATATGTATATATATGATGATGATGAAAAAACATTTGAGTTCACCAGCTATTATTCATTGTAAATTCTACTAAAGACCTAATGGTTTGCCTACATAATGTATTAAAAAACATGAGAATTTTTGTTTCAATTTCAAAAAAAGAAAAACAAATGTCCACTACAGTACAGTCAAAATAAGCGGTTGAGTTAACGACTTTTCTTTTAGTAGAGGTGAGTGAGTTAGCGAAGAGCGTTTAAGCTAATTGCTAAGAGAGCATTGAGGTGTAGCTAAAATTATATTCTACTATGCTACACAAAATAACCTAGCACAACATTCAGAGAGTTAAGGTTCTGACATAAATAGAAGGAAGAACCATTGTTCACTTACTAAGGTATACTTTCGCTCCTCCAGAGAAAGCTACTTTGAACCAATGATAGACTACTAAATTAGAAATAAAATAAGAAAGGCTTGCAAAATAAGGCCTTTGTTATTGTAAGTAAACTAAGTAGGGCGAATATCCCCATGCGAATCCGTAAATCTCAGTGAGGAGCATGTCGAAAAAAAATGGATGGTCCCTTATGCATTTCTTTCCATTCCAGAAAGAATTCAAGTACCTTACCCCCATCATGGTGAAACTTTCCTAGTGATCGGGATGAGGTAGATGCCTCTTAGATGAGGGGCCGATTGAATCGAAGTTTCCTTAGGTAGCCACAAACTCTGATTATCCAAAATGTGCTTGGTGGAGAGAAGTGAATAAAGGTATGCATGCTCCTCTAGTTCTCTCCCAGATTGGGATCATTCTCTAGTTAGGCCTATGAGAAAATTTAAAACAACATTGTATGAGAACATATTACCCATCTTTAGGGACAAGGTGAACGATCTCCTTACTTACTGTAGCCCAGAATGGGCATCGTCATGTATGTATTCCCTATTGCTCTAATCTCCCCCCTATGCCTAGGATGGGCATCGTCGTGTAAGCATTCCTTGTTGCTCTACTCTGCCCCCTATGCATAGGACATTCTCTGGGCTAAGAACTATTGTTAGTTGTTGTTTCTCCATTTGGCTTTTTCTCATTATTGATAATTTTAAGACCTAGCTAGATGATGATGTTTGCTAGTTGGTAGTGAAAGAACTTTGAGTACAAAGTTGATAAAAAAATAATCATTTTCTTTTGTTTATTGCTTTCTCTTAGCACTTAGTAGTGGCAAATGTACCTAACTTTGGTAGATTTCCCCCAACACAATGCAAAAATGGAAATTCCTTGAATCCCAGAGGTGGACAAGTTCGACGACTCATCAGTAGTGTAGAATGGAGTTTCTCGTCTGGTAGATTTGATCTATAGTTTCTAGTTATGGGGCAAGACATACCGAAAGGTTCAAATAAGAATGGCATAGAAGAGTATATTACCAACCCACCCTTATGTGTAACTTATTCAATGGCTGCATGCATGAGGAAAATGCACGTTTATGATACCTTAGTTGGGATGCATAAAGATGTCAACCTATGAGCATTGAAGAATGTGGGTACCACTTACTGTGCTCAAATTGTTGGAGTTGAAACTAGTTGGATTGGTGCTTTGTTGGGTCCAGGAAAGGTAGATTCATTTCTTTTGAGACTATCAATGTTCATTCTAGCGATTGTCATGCCATGTAGCTGGTCTCTCCAAGAGTTTTCCTGGATGGTTATTAAGGAAGAGGAGGTGTTAGACCACTCTTACCTAGCTAATATTTACTTTGACCTGTTAGAGCATGGTTTTTAGAGTTTGTATTAGGACCAAGCTTTCCATTATATAACCTAGCTTTATGGGTTAATCTAAAGTAAAAATGTTTTTTTCTTTTTCAAATTTTCTTTGTATCACCTAGAAGGGAACGAGATAGAAAGGAATCAAAGATCATAACCCCCAATCTTCAGTCTCTCATTTGTATATGTCAATGATGACCACAATCTATATAAGATAGAAGGTAGTGATATGAAAGCCAAGTCCTGGATCATATCATATAAGGGCAACCAGCTTGGAAAAAAGCTTATGTAGCCTCTAAAAAATAAAAGAAGATAAGAAAGTAGCCTGAACCACAACCCAATCATAGCACCACATCAATTTGAGTTTGATTTCATAGTAGAATTAG
The DNA here is from genome assembly GCA_021442155.1 of Cymbidium sinense. NCBI lineage: Eukaryota > Viridiplantae > Streptophyta > Magnoliopsida > Asparagales > Orchidaceae > Cymbidium > Cymbidium sinense. The sequence goes on along the minus strand of CM038220.1, from coordinate 116,833,635 downwards.
CTGATTAGAACTCATTTGCAAATTTAATTACTAGTTTGAGTAAATAAAGATGAAAAAAATAGATGCAATAACAGAACTATGAAAAGCCAAGAGAAGATGTTGCATAAGGCTAACTTTTGAGTACAAGCAGTGCTAAAAAAAGTAGTTCTTTCTTCTCTTATGATTTTTCTAGTTACTTAATCAATGTGGAAGTCTTTAGAAAAGCTTTTTAAGTGGGGATTGAATCATGTAAGAGAGTCTATTTTCATTCTATAATATGAGAAATCCAAAAATTTTCTTTGGGGCCTAGCATCTTTATTAGATATCTTTAATTTTTCTCTTTCTTCACTATGTGCCTTTTTTTAAAAAAAATTAAATAAGAAATAAAACTGCAAGGAAAAAAGTCTCTTTTTTTAGGCCTTAACCATCTATGAATTTTGAGTACAATAAAAATTCTTATCAATGTTTTCCTGAATACAAGGAAGGTCACGAGCATAGTCACTTTTGGTGAATGAGTGCATCAAGGAAAGAAGGCTATAAGGCTACATTACATAGTACTAATAAGTTAGCATGATCATATTAAAGAAAGAGAATGATATGTTTGCTACTAAGTTCACTTTTATAATAATAACTTGATAACCAATAGCAAGCATAAGTTTCATTGCAATTTCCTATCATTGGTAAAGGAAGAACTATACACTATTATACACCATACATGCTATGCAAATATACTACACTATACTACACTATATTATACACACTATACTATATACTACATGCTATACTATACTATACTATACTATAAGTATACATATGTATACTTATACTATAGTATAGTATAGTTTTAGTGTCTGTTGACAACTATATACTTCTTATGCTATGTTATACTATGCACATACTTATATGGTGTGGTATATTATAATTAATATACTATATGTACACTATCTTATGCTATGCTATAATTACATTATTGTATACTATATACTAATGTGTAGTGTAATTACATGTAATATACTACTGTATACTTTATCTTACACTACACATTATGAGTGTAAATATTGTATATTATTGGTGTGTGACATGTATATATAGTTATGCATATATAAACTCTTATATATAATACCAATGTATCACTATATACACCTACACAATATATGGTGTATGTTATCTTTTGATGTGCTATATCTTATATACAGTTATTATTATGTATGGTACACCATCTTTATTGTATTGTGGTAATGTAATATGGTATGGTATACTATAAATTCATATATGTATTATAAGCTGGTATGGTATGTGGTTACATCTTGTATTATAATGTATATATACTGATACACATACTCTATACTAACAATATAATTATGGTGTGTTGTGTATAGTGGTGTGGTATATGGTTTAACACTCATAGACATACTACACAACTCGCTAGCATACATCTTATCTATAATTGGTGTTACTTGGTATAATTTAGTGTATAGACAAAGTATACTAGTATAGACTATATAGTATATCACTACACTATACTTACTATACTATAACACTATAGTAAAGTATATAGTATAGTGGTATAGTATAGTAAGTATAGTGTAGTGATATACTATATACTATTTGTAATGTATAATAGGAAAGATATGAATTGTATATGAATTATATACTATGTATGTATATATAATTATACACATACCATACTTTATATTATTTTATTGTATAGTTTTATACTATCCACACAATACTATACTAAACAAACTACACTATAGTATATAATGTACATATATAACAACACTATACTATACTATGCCTTTTATACTAGTATAGTTGTTTAGTATAGTGTATAGGTTAGTATATCTATACTACACAACTATACTAAACTATACTACACTACTATTGTATTGTATAGTATAGTGTATAGTATAGTATAGTTATTGTTGTATGGTATATATTTAACATACTATGGTATAACACATATGGTATGTAATTGAGTATAATAGTATGGTGTAATGATATATTATATATTGTATGTGTGTATATAGTGTGTATTATAGTGTATATGAATTATATACTATCTTTATAATACTAAACATACACCTAATGCTATATTATATGCGATTAATATGGTTTTATACTATCCACACACAATCTATACAAACTACACATAGTATATGCAAATATATAACAACACTTTATCTTAATGCCTTTTATCTAGTAGTGTTGTTTGGTATGGTGTATGGTATATATATATCATACTACACAACTATGCTTTTATACTACACACTATTGTGTATTATAGTATGGTATATCATATGTATAGTTATTGTTATGGTATATATATACTACAATATCTTATCTATATTATACAACACTTATGCTACACATATTATGCGATTATTGTTTGCGTATCATCTTTATGCTACACTATGTATTCTTATACTATACACCATGCTGTGTATGTGATACTTGTATGATACATTTATGTTAATGGAGATATATGTTATCTTGTACCTATATAATGTTATTGTTTATGTGTAATACAATACACAATAATGTGTATGTATGCTATAAAGGGATGTGATTGTATTATACAATCTATATAATTGTGCTATGTTATAATATAATGTTATTGTTATGGTGTATTGTTATATAATATTGTGGTATGATATATATATATTGTATACTATCTTTGTACTACAACATCTATCTGACACTATATTGTAAATCATGTAGTATATGTATGCTATGCACATTATGTCTTACTATGCATGCACCATACTACTACATACTACACTGTACTTGTATCTTATGCATCTTGGTCTACATCTTATATTATCTTTATACAATACTATATGTCTTATTTGCACTATATGGTATGGTATAATATAAACTTATATAATGGTATATGGTATATAGTTATATACCATACTATTGTATATATTGTAATGTGTTGTATGGTATAGTACATAGACATCTTATAATGTTATACAATGGTGTTTTTATTGTGGTGTCTTATATGCAAGATTATCTTGGTGCAATGTGTAATATGGGACACACATGGTATCTACAACATGAGTATGACGCAACATAACATGTCTATAATTATGTTATACTATAAAAAATTATACTTTTTACTATCTGATATCTTGTATATAGTCTTTATGCCATGCCACTATACTATACTATGTCTTACATACTATATTATGTAGAATTATGTATATAGTATGATAATAACAATATATGGTATATATATATATATTATTGTATAGTATAAAGTGTACTATATATTATTGTGTATAATATGGTTATAATATATAACCATATTATACATAATAATATAAAGTACAATATATACTATACTATAATATATAAATACTATACTGTACTTATATAGTATTAATATAAGTGTAGTGCAGTATATATAGAATATGTATATTATATAGTATAGTATATAGTGTATATATAATGTATAGTATATAGTGTATATATAATGTATATACATAGTGTATAAATTATATATACCCTATATACTATATTATATAGTATAATATAGTGTGTATATGGTATGTATAGTATAGACTTTTATATGTTATACATTGTACTACACACTATATTATATTAAATATAATATTATACTATATGCACTACACACTATACACTATGCTATACTATACTATATTATATATTATACTATACAATATAATACTATTATAGTAGTATAACATAGTGTTATATTGTATATGTGTGCAATAATATAGTATAGTGTTATGTATACACCATATAATAGTACAATACACTATCCTATAGTGTATAGTAGTGTTATAGTATAGTGTTGTGTGAGTTGTGTATAGTGTTGTATACTTTGTATAGTAGTATAGTATAGTATAATATACATACACTATAGTAGTATTATATAGTATAGTAAAGTATATATACTACTATCTGTCTTCTATATAATTTATAGTGTGAGTGTATGGTGTAGTAGATATAATATAGTGTATAGTATAGTGTATAATGTAGTGTTACTATATATTATATACTATAATGTATATTATAGCATAGTTATAGGATAATATATAACTGCTATGCTTATGGTATAATATGGTATAATTATGGTATATAGTTTATATAATTATAGTTATACTATATAATATACACTACACTATACTACATAATATATGCTATATATTAGTATAATATAAGTATAGTGAACTATACTACTATACTATACATTAAACTACACAATACTAAGTATATTGTACTATACTAATAAACTATACATTAAACTACACAATACTATACACTATATCTACACTATACTATATTATTATACTATCTTTATAACACTTGTACACTATCTTACATATGTAACATACACATGCATGTATGTTTATGAGATGTATATATACACTATATCTACTGTTTTTTTGTTACAATACTATACTAAAATACTATGCACTTTATGGTCTGGGTGCATACATGTAACGTATATGTATGTTATGCTTGTATGTATGCTACGTAATAATATGTATGTAATACATATGTTATATATATATAATGAATACTATGCTATAATGTATGCTACACTATACACTAAATCTTGTTGTATACCATTACCCACATACCATCTTGCCTTTATGCTGTACTTTACCTTTATAATGGTGTATATTATGGTGTTATTATATAGTTATTATGGTATATATATCTTATCTATCTTACCTACACTTTATACTTTATATAATATGTATTATGTTATGATTGTATGGTATGGTATATATTGTTTTTCACGATAGTATGGTATGGTATAATTATTGTAATAGTATGGGATGCATACTTATAAACTTTATCTTGCTTATGTTCTCACCACACTATATTGTTATGGTGGTATATTATGTATATAGTCTATGGTGTAACATGCAATAGCATAGTGTGTTGTGACAATATACTATACTATGGTATGTAACACTCATAATGGTATGATATATGTGTAGTGTATATAATTATCTTATCTTACATCTATACACAACATAATATATCTTATATATATAATCTGGTTATACACTATAATTATTACACTATGGTGGTATGGTGTATAGTAATATACTATTGTGGGTACGGTTTAGTATGCACATATATAATACTATGCATACTATACCAACAACGTGTGGTGTGGTATAGTATGGTGTGTATGTGTCAATACACCATATCGTATGGTATATGGTTTTATGGTATATATACATTACACTACACTATAATATACTATATATTATAATATGCTATATTATCACATACTTATATATGTGGTGTATGTAATAGATAATATGGTAGAATTAGTATGTATATGTAGTAGTGGTGTGTGGTATCTTTGCATGGTGTATGTTAATGGTAGTGGCATACTATATGAATCTTGTATATACACTACACTACCTTTGCTATGCATACGCTGCTATCGACCATACTTACCAACATACTTGCCTGCTTTGCCTTTACTATGCATACACCTTACCATATACATACATGCTACATATAATTATGGTTATTATGGTATGAATAGTAATTAATAGTAATAGTATAGTAATGCTTAGTGTATAATATAGTAATAGTATAGTATTATATAATATGGTGTATGTATGTATATTTACACCTGCGATATAATTCATCTTATATGGTGTGGTGTAACATGTATAATATATATAATTATCGTATGCAACACCATGTATATACTATACTATCTTATACCTATGCTACACATATTATGTTATACACATACCTGACTCATTACACTATGTATGTTATTGTTGTATAAATCTTATACACACACCATATTATATTATAGTAGTGTTGTAGTATAGTGCATTCTATGATTGTGTATAGTGTGTAGTGTATAGTATCATTACATATATAGTGTATAGTATAGTATGTATTATAGTATAGCATATACACTATACTATACTATACACTATATATAGTATTACTACACTACCAAAATATAATATAGTATAGTGTATATATATAAATGTATGGTGTATTGGTATGATGGTATATAGTAAGTGTATAATATCTTATTCATATATGTGTATCTTGTGTAGCATATATAGTATAGTGTAGTGTAGACTATAAACATGCTATATACTTATACTACTATACTATTACTATTACTATGTATAGTATAGTGTATATATATAGTGTAGTGTAGTATAGTGTTATAATATAATTATGTATGTATCTCACTCATATCTTATATTATATAATATATACATTACATACAACACTTATATGCACTATACACTACACTTTATACTATTTACCATACGTTGCTTATACCTATACTATACTATGCTAACTTGCTACACTTCAGTATAGTAGTAATTATAGTTATATAACTCTTATATACTGCATATAATATATTGTGTGTATGGGATACAAATATCTTATACTATAATAATACTTTTATATATGGTATGGTTTATAGTAGTGTTATAATATTGTGTAGTGTAGTGTATATAATATAGTGTATACTATACACTATAGTAGTGTTATAGGATATTATAATATATAATACTATACTATTATTTTATTATACACTATACATTACTATACTATTACTTTTAACACTATATATTATACTATACTAGACACTATATTTGTAGTATGTACTATATATACACATAATTTGAGTATGGTATATTATAATAATATGGTGTATGTGCTTATGCATACATCTTGTATTGTCTTATGTATGTCTTGGTATATATAATATATATATTTTATGTAGTGGTATATATGGTATGTTGTATGGTGTAAATAAATTACACTACACACTACTGCGCTATACTTGTACTGATACTATGTTTTGTATATTATGTTATCTATCTTGTACACTCTACACCTTTATCTTTATCTTATATCATTATTATACTATATACTACACTATACTATACTATATACACTACACACTACAATATATAGTGTATAGTGTATATGCCATACTATACTATGTATAGTGTAATATTGTTATAGTATATAGTGTATTGTATTATATTGTACTAGTATAGTATAGTATAATATGTTATAGTATATTATAACAATACAATATGTAGTAGTACAATACAATACAATTTGATATACTATATTATATACACTACACTATGTTATATTATGTAGTATGTATAGTGTATATGTAATGTATATTATAATGTAGTATATAGTATACTACAGTATAGTATAATTAAATATACAACACTATAACACTACTATATAACACAATAAGATAGTATAGTAATATATAACTACACTGGTATATAATATAGTGTAGTATATTTTATCTTATATAGTATAGTATACACTACACTATATTATACTATATTATATTATACTATAATGCTACACAAGTATATACTATATATAATATACTATATTATAAGTGTTATCTACTATACTATTGTGTAGATACAACAATATAGTATTATACTATTGTGTAGATTCAATCGTATAGTATATAGTATATTTTAGTATACCATATAACATAGTAACTACATTATACTATATATTATACACAACACTATACTATACTATATACTATAGTGTAGTTACTACATATACACTACATACTATACATTATACACTATAGTATAGTAAGTGTAATGCATAATATAGTATAGTATAATATATTATAGTATATAGTGTATAGTATATGTAGTGTAGTATAGTGTAGTATAATATATAGTATATAGTGTATGTTATATACTATACAATACAAGTATTATACACTATATACTACACTACTACATATAATATACTAGTATAATATAATATAATATACTATACTAGTATATTATATGTATGTTAGCAGTGTAATTATATAGTCTAATATATATATTGTAATATATATTATTATATTACTATTACTATACTACACTATACTATACTTATAGTGTGTTGTACTATGTATACTACACTATATTACAATATAGTAATAGTTATCGCGTGTTATTGTAGTAGTTATAATATACACTACATGCATTTGGTATGTGTATGATTATTGTTATGCACTTCTGGTTACTGATACTACTAAACTATATTATATACTATTATATACTATGTATGCATGTTGCGCTTTACTGCACTATGTGTTATTTTGTAATATACTTCTTGTACTGTACATCTTTATCTTTATTATGGTTATGGTGTACCCACTCTTTAATAACTATGCACTGCCATATTATATGCTATACTGTAATAATAATATGTTATGTTATGCTATATCTTGCACTATGCGCTACCATAATGGTATGCACGCTGCATGATTATATGCTATCTATGTATATATATGTTATCACCCGTATACTTATATATATTATTACATATAATATATATATATGTACTATGTGGTATGGTGTGATCTATGATGGTATGTAATTAGATTGACCTATTATATATATGTAACATACTATATAATACACTATACACATGTATACTATATATAGTATAGTGTATAGTATATAGTATACACTACACTACATACTATACATTACATAACACACTATGCACTATACTATTATTATACACTACATACTATAGTGTATAGTATAGTGCTTTATAATATAGTGTATGGCATATATATGTACAAAACTATACTATACTAATAGTGTAGTGTATATTATTGATATAGTGTTGTGTGTATAGTAGTATATATATGTAGTTATATGTAGTGTGTAGTGTACACTATTATTGTGACACAATATAGTATAGTATAGTATATAGTGTACTATATATTATGTGTCTGTACTATAACTATACTATATATACACCATATTATACTATACACTACATTACACTAGTCCGTTATAGTTTATATACATTACCTTACAATATACTATACTATACTATACTATACTATACTATACTATGGTATATGTGGTATATAATTTATAATTATGATATATATGGTATATGTAGTGTGGTGTAATTGTTATATATACTACAATAATAACACTAGTATAAACACTATAACACTACAAGTACATAGTATAGTATAGTATGTATATACTATATATATACACTATAGTGTTGTATACTATGTATGTTGTATAGTATAGTGTATAGTATAGACTACATACTACATACTATTATACCGTGTATATGGTTTAAGTTATGGTATATAGTGTGTTGTTGTGTGTGGTATGGTATATTATAATTGTACACTATACACTACACTATTACAATGTTATGGGTGTGTATTATAGTGTTGGTGTATATGGTGTATGTGTGCACTAAACATATAGTGTATGGTGTGGTATATAATGTATTGTGTGGTGTGCATACTATATAATACAAATGGTAAAGTGGTATTTGGTATGTATGTTATCTTTATAATTATGGTATAATTATGGTGTGGTTATGTGTATTGTATTGTGTAGACCTTTACATTATCTTTTATATATAATTATGGTATAATACTATACTATATACTCTTGTATGTATAATGGTATATTATATATACCTCACTATATTGTTATATGGGTATACTATAAATATTGAGTTATATTATATTGTACTTATACTATATATACACTATCTTACATACACTTATACACTACTTTATTATGCTTTATATTTATCTTGCTTGCTATGTATATGATAGTTTTATAGCATATTGTAGATATTCAATGCTATATAGTGTAGTATCCACTATTATATTGTAATGTAAACATAGTATATTATGTTGTGCCATATAGTATGGTTATGGTATGGTACTTCACTATAATAAAATAGTGGTATGGTATCAGTATTGGTTTGTAGTTTTATTGTACACTATATTATATGTATGCTATATCTTGGTAACACTTTATATTATGCTATACTATACAAGTGATTTATATACGCTATACACTTTATATTACTCTACTAACATATATAGTGTGTGGTTTATAATGTATGGGAGTGAGTGATTGTAATAATGTAATATACATACTATGCCTGCTTATACACTTTCAATACTATTTTATTAATGCTACATTTACTACACTTTATGTATTATTACTGTTGTTGTATAGTGGTGTGGTATAATGTGCTCATGGTATAGTATATTATATACTCTTTATGCTTATGATATATAGCATATATGATATGTATATGGTATATATATGGTTAGCTGATTAATGATATGGTATGTAGTATATAGTGTATGTTTATATTGCTCTCTGTGTGGTATACTATTACTATTGCTTTGTATCTTGCATTATATGCACATATAATGCCTGGTAGTATGCATATTTATCTATCTATATACTGCTCACGATTGTACGAATACCTGAATATCTATCTGATTGGAACTTTAGCATATTGTATGCAATGAGTATGACATGGTATAGTTATGGTGTAATTATGGTATGTTATGGTATTATACCTTATACTTCTGTATATATATGCTATATTATGTACTATTATGCTACGTGCATTATGCATTTATATATGTATTATATGTGTAATTATAGATATAGTTAATGATGGTATGGTATGGTATGGTATGTAATTAGTGTATATAGTAATTATAATTATGGCTATCATGCCTTACTTGCAACCATGCTACACTCTACATACTACTCTGTATGCTGTATATGTATGCTATGCACGTATGCTACATTGTGCTATATATGGTATGTATACATATATGTAGTGTGATTAATGGTATATGTGATATATATACTATGTACTACCGATCTTATGCTTTTGGAGTGTATTATGGTGATTGGTGTATAATGGTATTATGGTATAACTATATTATCTTATTACACTTTTACTATATTGAATAAATAAACTATAGTATGGTATGGTATATGGTATGGTATATTATGTTATTATGGTGTATAGTAATTATATTTTTATATTATTTACAATGTTTATGGTGTATATTATGGTATGATTATGGTGTTATATTTATATATATGTATTACATACTATATATTACTTTTAATGTAATTATGAATTAAAAGTGGTGTGGTGTGTGGTATATAATACACTACATGGCGATCATATCACTTTACCTTTTACCGGTATTTATTATAGTGTATACAAATCATAATATGTAGTGTTATATGGTATGGAATTGGGTATGGTATATGGTATATATGAGTTATGGTGTGACATGGTATGTATAGTAAAGGTTATAGTGGGTAGGTAGTGGTGCCTATCATAATATTATATATACTATACATACCTATACTATACAACCTTATATATCTATGTAATTAATATATATATAATTATGGTATTGTATAGTTGTATAATATTGCATAGTATAGTAATAGTACTATACTATACTATACACTACACTATAATATGCATATAGTATAATGCATATATAATATAGTAGTATGGTTATAATATATATGGTGTGGTATGGTATGGTATGCCGCATGCTATGCTCTATAACACTATATTGTACTACACCATATATATACACTATACTATAATAATATACATATTATACTATATAGTATACTATATTATACACTATACTTTTTATGGTATGTGATTATTGATTAATTAATATGGTGTGGTGTATATGATTAAGTAGTGTATGTTAATAGTGGTAAATTATAATATAACATGGTAGATGTACTATACTATATCTATACTACACAACCACTATATATTATGTTTATTTGCATGAGTAAAGTAAATATAGTAGTGTGGTATGGTGTATTATATATAGTAATAATTTGTATTACTAGTTGTGGTATGTGGTATCACTACTATCTTTATGGTTATAATAAATAACATACTATATATATATTATAGCGTTGCCATATTATATTATATTGACTATATATACACCCATGTACATGCGTTACTGCTTGCTTGAGTTAGTGTAACTTTATCTATACACTATCCTCCCATGTTGTATGGTGTTTTACTATAATGGTATATACCGCTACACTTTATATAATATTGGTATGGTATGTATGGTATGTCGATGCTATATGTTATACTGCTATATCTTATATGCTACACTAGCTTGTATATTATGTTTGTGTGTGCGCCATAGTTATTATAGTAAAGAAGTAATGAGTGATTATGGAGTAATGTATATTATAATTAATAGGTATCTTGATTAGTTGTGGTATGTGGTATGCTTGCTATCTTGGTTATAATAAAACCTTATCGCATATAAATTATAGCGTTGCCAGTGGTGTATTGTATATTAACTATATATACACCCATAGTATGTGTTATGCGTTACTGCATCTTGCATGGCTTGTAGTTAATGACGCTTTACTATGCACGCTATCTCTAGTGGTATGGTGTTTTGCTATAATAGTGTATATACTGCCTTTATGTTGAGTTGTGTATGTGTATGTCGTCTTATGCTATCTTATCTTGCTATACTCTTTATCTATGTCTGCCTTGTATGGTGTGTTATGATGCGTTAGGGACATATTATGGCTATCTATATGTACTATGCTACTACCAGGTGTATATGTATATACGCTACTACTTAACTTTATGCTATATATCTTTGTACAGTATATGCCGTTATCTTTATCTTGTGCTTCAAATGACGTAATATTATATATGTTATGCTTTACATGCTTTATGATTTTTGTGCATGGTAAATAGTGTGTATGGTGTGTATATATTATGGTGGTGCATAGTGGATTATACTTAGACATATCAACATACCTTCATAGTGTGTATCTTACATCTTATATCTTGTACGTACTGTTTGACTACACTTTATATGGTTGGTATATGGTATATAATTATGGTATAAAGTATATGGTATATTATGTGTATTGTTATGATGGTGATTATGGTGTATAGTTTATGGTATGGTTTGGTATATATAATTAATTATTGAGTAGTTGTCTATAGTAAATTATAATTATGTAATTATACTAGTATTGTATGTAATAGCATATATGGTATAATATATTATGGTGTTGTTGTGATTATGGTATGGTATGGTATGGTATATTATAATATAATATGGTATAACATACTACATATCTTATATTATATACATACCTTTATCTTGTACACTTGTAAAATATACTATGTGTACATGCACCTATGCTACTTATGGCATGGTATAATATACACACTATATTATATATAATATAGTATATAGTATATTATAGTGTAGTATAATGTGTAGTGTATATTATAAAATATATTATATAATACGTACAACTATAGTGTATATATAGTGTATAATATAGTATAATATATATAGTGTATAATAAAGTGTTGTTGTATAGTGTGTAGTATTGTAGTGTATAATGTCTCTTAGTATAGTGGTGTTTTATATTAATATGTGCTAATTACTACTGGTTATTGTATACACCATTTAGGTATGATGTATGATTATTGTATGCTTTATATCGCATGATTATATATTATCTATCTACTATGCCAGCTACTATCCATTAATATAAAGATTATGCATACATACCATGTGGTTGTTATGGTATGGTATATACAACTGTGCTTATTGTACTGCTTTTTGCTGTGCTAATCTTTACATAATATATAATAATACGCATCTATGGCATATATTATGGTATGGTATGGCGTGGTGATTAAAGATAATATACATGGTATGAAATGCTATGATACAAATGTATAATGTATATCCTCAGCCTGTGGTACATTGCTATACTCTATTGTGTAAGGTATATCACCCAGTTATACTTTATCTTTGCATACTATGGTATACATGCGCTATGTTTTACACTACAAATGATGTTGTGGCATGAAGTTATCTTACTTTGCTACTGCATTATATGGCATACTATATGATGGAATGCTACTGCGGTCTTTTGTGCACCTTTTGCTCAGCTATATATGTATGTGCTGTAATGTTGGACACTTGCATATATTATGGTGTGTATATTATGTTATATATATGGCATGGAGATGCTATGCTATATTCTGTACATGCATTACTATATAATAATTATGGTGTATGTTATAACCTGACTATAACTGTATACATTACATATGCGAATGGTCTGCTTTAATATCGATTATACTTGGTTGTTGCGCAGGTGTGGTATGGTGAGCGTATATTGTATACATAATCTTACTGAATGGTGTGTACTATATCACGCTATACTTTATGCACTATGTATGCTTCTATATTATAACTGTAATACTGTATGTACTAATTTATGAACTTATATTGTACATACTATGCTTTCGTATGTAATGATTATTTGGTATGGTGTATCTTTATGATTCATTATATATCTTGTAACATATGCTGTATATACTATATGCCAGTGTGATTGGTGTGGTATAATATTACTATTACTATTAATATATATAATGGCAGTTATTGTTTACATGAGACGTACTATATCACGTTGCATAATATATGCTAAGCTATCTTATGGTTTGTTTGCTATGCTATACTACCTGATTGTGTGCATATATGTAATAGCATATAATATATCTTATGCACTATATATGGTGAATTATATTATCTTATACTCTTATACTATCTTTGGCTTTATTGGTGCATGGTATATGATGTATGGCCTTATGGTTTATAGTATAGTGTTATATACTATATACCTTGTATACAATATCATACTTATCTATACACTATACTATGCCCCAGTATATATAATACATGTTATGCATGTGGCCGTGCTATATGTTGTATCAATGGTTATAATATAGTAATAGTACATAGGTATATTGTATATTAATGTTAATTAGTTCTTATACTACTATATATGAGAATGCTTGGTAGTGATGGTAGGTGTTATATATAGTGGTGTATATGGTATAGTATATATGGTGTGGTATGGTATGTGTGTGTATAATATGGTATGGTGTTATATATAATGGTGTATATATAATATATATGGTAGTATGAATTGTGTGTTATGAATGTAATGCGATTATGGGTGTGATTAGTATTGTATAGTATATGCTATATATAGTTGCAAGTAGTATATATAGTATATTAGTTTATACTATATACTATAATATAGTATAGAATATAGTATTACAACATATAATATTATACTATAATACTACACTACACTATACTATACTATATTTGTACTACACTATAGTATTGTGCTTTTGTTAAATTATAGTGTAGTATATAGTTATATGTTATATAGTATAGTGTTGTGTATGTTATATATACTATATTATATATCTACTATGGTTATGGTTTGGTGTGGTATATGGTTGTACGTACTGCATACTGCTACACTATATACTATCTATATACATACTATACTAATGCCTTGTGTCTGTATGTTTGTGGTTTACTATCTTAATACACTATATTGAATATTGGATGTATTATTGGTGTATGCATTAGTAACTACATACAATGCCATCCACATGTTATGACACTACACAATACTATACTTTATGCTACAATCGTTAATAGTTAATATAATGATGTATTATGTTATGTGGTATATTAAATACTATACACTATGCAATTGATACATAGGTTCTATATGCACACTGTACGCTTTATGTTTACTGCACTGTATATTTTGCTCTGCTACGCTTTTACTAATGCTTTGGTATAGATTTTATGGTATGTGTTTATGATATTCTAAGGAGAATTGATAATTAATGCTTGCGTATTGTATGTTATATTATGGTATGGTGAGTTGATGTGAATTATTGTTAGTGTGTTAATAGCTTCTTGCACTTTATGTTATGGTGCGCTTTACAGTATATGCATACTATAAAACTATATATGCTATCTTTATACTGTATTATTGTGTTATGGTGCGTACTTCATACTACATATATACAAGATATGTAGTTATTGTTGTGGTATAGTTAACATTCACTATACTATATATATTATACTACATGGTATGGTGTGTTATCTACTACAAATATATAGTTGTATGGTTTTGTGCTTTATCTTTATGCCATACTATATGTAGTTATTGTAAATGTAGATTGGTGTGGCATGGTGTATGGTATAATATATGTATAATATGTTGTTTATGCATAATATAATATAACGTATGTCTATGTTGTAGTATACAATATACATACACATACTATATATTATACAGTGTTATTATTATACACTATATATTTAAAAGTATTTCTAGTATAGGATAATATAAATTAATGGCATGGTGTATGCACTATACATAAAGTACATATTATTATGTACATACTTTATTACGCATTACTAGTTGTATAACTGTAATGTGACTATATTATCACTTATCATACACAACATATATGCATATATGCTATACTATGCTACTATACTATACTGCATTATGCTATTATTAATATCTTATAACACTCTACTTATGTTATTATAGTCTTTGTATGTGGTATGGTGTATATGGTATATTGTGGTATTTAATTATGTACAAATGTTATTGTGTTTATAGAAAACACTGAGCTATACTATGCTATATACTATATGAATGCTATGGTATGGTGTGGTATGGTTATTTATGCTATATTAACAATATTGGAAATGGTAATTATGCAATGGTGTATGTGTCATACATACTTTACTGTACTATGCTACATAATATAATGTATAACAATTTAATTATATATATGGTATGTATAATGTATGAGTATAATTTATTATATGGTGTTATTGTATGGTATAATTGGTATTACATTGTATATATACTACACTATATATATATATTAGTATAAAATTATAGTGTTATATCATAGTGTTAGTACACTATGTATAATAGTAATAGTATGTGTAGTATAGTATAGTATAGTTGCGAGTGTTGTATAGTGTTAGTGTAGTGTAGTATATATATATACACTATGAATATTTATAGTATAGAACACTACACTATACTATACTATACTACTATATATATTATATATTACTTGACAAGTAGTATAATTTAGTGTAGTGTTACTATTATAATATCATCTTATCTTATACTAAACATTTGTAATTTATGCTATATGTAGTGAGGTTATGTTATGCTACACATACATATAGTTAATGGTTATATATATTATAGTGTATTATATAGTTGTATAGTGTATAATATACTTGTGATAGTATGGGAGTGTATGGCGTATGTACAAAGCTATAGTATTGTAATGTACAAATGTAATTATGTATATGCGTTATGGTTTTATATATATTTATTATTACATGTGGTATATTTATCTATACTATACTAAACTATAACTTTGTATGTGGGTGTAGCATACACAACGTTATCTTGGCTCTGTATGGTATGCTTACTAGTATTAATTAATTTTTTATTATTGTACACTTATGGACGCACATCTTGATAATATGAGATGGGTAATGGTGTGGTGTGTTATATATGGTATATACGTTATATGTTACACTATACCTTTATGTTGATGCATATATTATTATCTTATCTTTATGCTATGTTTATATTTTATTATACTGCATTTATGCTACATGTATATATTGTGCACTATCTTGTAAGCATAATGTAACACTTTACGTTATCTTTACGCTCTTATACCACTTCTATATTATATGCTATGGTGTGTTGGATGCTACTCTTGCATGTTGTATAGCATGCCTACTGATTCTATGGCGTATGATGGCGCAATGCTATGGACGTGTTATAACGGCGATGTATGGTATATATGGTATGGTGCATTGCAAATACTATGAAGCTATGTGCGTGGTCCTGCACTATAGTATAGTATAGTGTAGTAGTATAGTATAGTGTATATAATAACACAATACTATATACACTATGTAGTATAGTGTATATCTATATAACACTTGTATAGTATAGTATAGTATACTATATAGTATAGCTAGTACAATATAGTTTACACTATACACTACATTACACTTTATATTAATTATGTATATACATTCTTGTACTATGTACTACACAACTATCTATTACATTATACTTTACACTATGTTTGTATGTATGCGATTATGGTATGGTGTAAATAATATGAATTAATTGTATATGGTGTATGATATTGTGTAATGAATAGTATAATGTTATTGTGATTATTGATTATGTATGTATAATAGTAAATACTATACTATACTTAAATAACTACACTATGGTATGGTATGGTATGATTGCTATATGGTTGTGGTATGGTATATGGTATGGTGTGTGGTATGGTATGGTATACATATGCATACACCGAGACACAATATATTTATGGTATGGTATGGTATGGTATGTATGGTATGTAATATATTGTATGTATATATGGTATGGTTATGTGCATTTATATGGAACATGCTATCTTATGCTATGCATATACTTTCGATATGTGCATGTATGGTATGGTATTTATGGTATGGTGTGGCATTACTACGCTATATTTGTACAAACTCTATAATACACATTCTGCATACTATATTTGGTATAATGTATGCGGTATGCTCTTCCATATTATGTATGTACTTTATCATCTTTATCTTATCATGCTTTATGCTATACTTACTATCTTTATACTATTCTATATTGGTGTATTATAATACTACTTACTATGCTACTACCTTTGCACTATCTGGTTATTATTGGTATACTTTGCTAATATATATATCTTTTGTATGTACGTATGGTATGATTATGGTATCGTTATATACTACACTTTACTCATGCTATCCATTATACATTACTAATATGTATGATGAATTATGTGGTATATAATATGTGGTATGGTGTATGGTATGTGTAGTTATGATTATGGTGGTGTAGTATGCATGGTGTAAGTGTATATGGTGCTTATATACCTTGTATATGCCTTTAATATGTGCTTATATTCTTATACTACCTTTATTATCTTTATGCTGTCTTATAATATGGTATGGTTATATGGTATGGTATGGTTTGTGGTATGGTATCATATATGGTATGGCATACAAACAACATCGATTTATATGCTGTAAAACTATATGCTATGGTGTGCCCAGACACAATATGTTGACATGGTGTATGGTATGGTATGGGTTGTAAGCGATATATATAGTTATTGTATATATGGTATGGATTATGTTGCATATTGTGCACTTTCTTCTACGCACTATATATACTTTCGATGTGCATGTATGGTATGGTATATGGTGTGCATTCTTGCACTGTACTATACATATTATATGCACTACATTATTACGCATCTTATGTTTGGTATAATATTACATGGTTATATGCCATATTAATATATCTTATCTTGTACTATACTGCTATATTGTACTTTATATATCTTGGTATTATATATTACGCTACACTATCTTTGGTTATTATTGGTATCTTGAGGTATATATGGTTACGATTGTATGTCTTATGTATAATATTATATGGTATGGTTGTGGTGTAATAATTTTACGCACATACTATCTACGTTATACATCACTATATAATGGTATATGGTATGGTGTAATGTTTATGTGTGGTATGGTGTAATATAGTATGTTAATTGTATTGTGGTATAGTGTGCATATACTTAGTTATATAGTATGGTCGTTATATATGCATATACTTAACCTTTTCTAATATATGTACTTTTCTTCTTACACTACACTATATTATACTATATTATATGGCACTTACAATATATGTGTCGTTTATATATATAATTGGTAATTATGTGGTATGGTAATCGTATATTAAGGGGCATGGCATAGCAATACGTATACGCACTATATATACTATTATTGTTAGTATAGTTATTATGGTGTATGATATTGTTATGCTATATACTTTTTACTGTACATATAATATATTTTTTGGTATGGTATAATGGTATATAACACACTTGCATACAATACCCATGCTATATGCTACATAATCTTGTAATGTAGTAATTGTGGTAGTTTGTAGTAATTCTAATTAGTAATGGTAATTTTATATGCTATCTGTAAATAATATTATATTATAACAATATGTATTATGGTGACACAATGATTATAATATATGTTGCTATGCTACTAATATGGTATATGGTATGGTATGGTATAGTATATTGGTATAGTTGTATGAATTATAAAGGTGTTATGATATATATTATATATGCTATTAATATGTATGGTATATATACATAAAACTATGCTTAACTATATTACTTAATCTATCTCTGATGTATATATATATAATGAGTATTGTATGGTATGGTCTTTGTATATATTTGTTGTCCAATTATCTTTTATGGTGTTTGTTATGTTGTAATTATTACATTCTTGTATATACTATACAATATATGAATGTATCACTCTTATGCTATATTGTGTATGGTATGTACATAGTGTAGAATAGTTTGTATGGTATATTACATATACTACACTATATAGTACTATACTATACACTATACTTATAAGGTTAGTCTGATTATCACATACTGGTGTTATGGTATAAGATATATTAAGACTTTCTTAACCTTCTATACACTATGCTTATACACACTATGCTATATGTTATATGGTATATTCCATAGTAAGCGGTATAGTGAACTATTACGTTCTTCACTACGATTATTGCTTTATAATATTCTTCTTTTGGTGTTGTGGTATACTATGTAATGTAGTGGTATATTATAATGATGTGATTGTCTAATAAGTGTTATTGTTTACGTACACTATGACGCTACTATATAATATATTCTTCACACGTATACTATATATGCTCTACTACATATATTATGGTTAGTATAAATATGGTAATAGTATTATGCAATATAAAATGCTGCATAAACTATGTTATGTATGCTATCTTGCGCTATATTATGTACTGGCTTCTGTACGCTTTCTATCTTTATGCTGACCCATGCATGCTATATGATCTTGTACCTTGCACTACACTATATGCACTACCATGGTGTATGTTATGCTGCTAACGCCATACTATGCCATGGTGTGGTCAGTGTTATGGTGCTATGCCACACGGTATGCATGATGAAATAGTGCGTATTAATGAGTTATTGTGGTATGGCTTGCTCGATAATATCAGGTTGTAGTATATGATGCTCAGTATAATTCAATTGTTATGCTATATACTTCTGGTTACATACACTACACCTATATGGTATGGCGTTATATGGTGTATTGTGTATATATACTATACCTTTATGTGGTATAGAAACGCTATCTTGTTCTATATTACTATATTATTACTATCAATCTTATATCTACCTATACTTTGCACTATGCTTATAATGTATATGGTATCTGCGTGGTGATATAATAGAAATATATAGTGTGTTATATAATTATGAACTATGGAGTGTCAATGGTGCATGTTGTTTAATTGTAATGTTGTATGGTGTGGTGTATTATAATATAGGTATTGTTTTATATCTTATATCTTGAATCTTATACACTATACTTTATACTATCTTATCCTATACTAAAATATATATGGTGTATGATAAGATGAGTATGTGTGGTATGGTATATAGTATATAGTGTGTGGTATAATATATATATATACCATATATAAATATATATATATACTTGCTATATCTATGATATATTATGGTGTATTGTATACACTATACACTATACTATACTACACTACATATTGTGTGTGTATAGTATTATATAGTGTTATGTAGTGTTGTGTATATTATACTATACTTTACTGCAATAGAATTACTATACACTATACCACTATAGTGTAGCATACTATAGTGTATAACTACACTATATATATAGTTTATAGTGCATAGTATGGTGTAGTATAGAATGTATATATATACTAAACTATACTACATTATATAACATACTATTATGATTGTTACATAGTATAGTATAGTACAACACTATACTATACTATATACTACACCATAGTATAGACTACATACTATATACTACTATACTATACCATATATAGTTTAGTAGAGTATATAGTATAGTATAGTATAGTATAGTGTTATATTGTATAGTATAGTATAGTATAGTGTTATATTATATATTATATAGTATAGTATAGTATAGTGTGTAATATAGTTATTACACAACCATATACTTACTATCACGTCTAAGTATGGTATGGTATGTCGCGGTATATAGTATTATAGTAATAGTATAGTAGTAATATATGTAATGTATATATATTGTATATGTAGTATAATTATATGAATGTATGTTATGTATAGGTGTAATGTATAATATGGTGTAGTTATGGTGTATATACTATATAATACTATATTATAGTGTAGTGTATAGTACATATTATAAGATACTATATATATAATGTAATATAATATTGTAATATGGTATAATTATGGTATGTATATGTATATAATATGGTATATGGTTTGGTATATGGTGTATTATATAGTATGGTGTATAGTATAGTGTTGATACTATACTACACTTTATATTATATATCTTACACTATATACTATCTTATCTTATCTTATGCTACTTTACACTAAACCATATTGCTACTATATTATGCTATAATATGCTATCTTCTTACAGATTATATACTATAACATCTATCTTTTTGCTTTATATATGTTATCTTGTATATATTATGTACTCTGCACTACATATATTGTGGCTGTGGCGGTGTGTATGTATTGTATATTATAATATTATATCTACCTTGTAAATTACTTATATTCTGTATTTATAATGCTAAACAATATGGTATGTTATAATCCAATTACCTTTACCAACTATGTTATGCATGTATGTGGTGGTATGGACTTACGGTATAATATGTTACTGGTTGTGTAGCAGTATATATGGTATATTTTTATGCTTTACAATTTATATTATCTTTGTTATGGTATATTATGGTGGTTATATTATATTTATAACACTTCTGGTATATGTAATATGGTATGGTGTAATTACACTTACTATCTATACTATACTATACAATACATTATATTGTATTATATATTATAGTATTATTGTGTAGTGTAGTATAGTATATTATATTATAGTGTATTCTATAGTTTAGTATAGTACATTATACAGTATTAGTGTAGATATAGTATAGTATAGTATAGTGTTTGTAGTGTATACTATATTATACTATATATAACATATAGTATAGTAGTATAGTATGGTAGTTTATAAGTATATAGCATAGCATAGTACAACATTATAATATATACACTATACACTATGTTACACTACTATAATATAATGTAGTAGAGTATATAGTATATATATACTATAGTATAGAGTCATTATAGTACTTATGTTATAGTGTTATATAGTAGTGTTATATTATAGTATATATAGTGTAGTATAATATGTGTATATAATATAGCATAGTGTTATATAGTATAGTGTAGTATATAATATATAGTATAGTGTAGTATAGTGTATAATATAGTATATTGTATATAGTATTGTATAGTATATACTATATATAATTATATGTACTATGTATAGTATAATAGTTTATACAATATACTATAATATAATATAGTATATAGTATTAATACATATAACAGTATACTATAATACAACACTACACTATACTATACTATTTGTGTACTACACTATAGTATAGTACTAGTGTTATATAATATATATAGTGTAGTATCTTATATATGTGGTATAATTATGTTATTATTATGTTATATATGTTATGTTATGTATATCTCTATGGTATGGTGTGTGTGGTATAATACATGCGTGCTCATACCACACTTTATATATATCTTATGCGCTTGTGGTATGTATGTTTGTATTCTACTATACTTTACACTATATTAACCATCTTGTATGGCCGTATTGGGTGTATGCCTTGTATTACATCTGATGGTATCTTATGTTATGTATGCTACACCTACTATATATATGCTGTATATTTGGGTATGGTTGGTATGATGTTGGTATGACGTACATCTTTATGCATGATGATACGTTATACATACATATATGCTCTATATACTACACTGTACGCTATCGCTGCACTATATGTATTATACTTTGCTACACATCTTGCATATCTTTATGGTGTAGTTATGTATGTATGTGAATACTAAGGTAATGATTATACTTGCATATTGTGTCTTATATTATATTATGGTGATTGTATAATGTGTGTATATTATGTCTACTTATCTTGCTACCCAACTATGTGCGCTATACTATATCTTATGCTATAGTAATATATATATCTTATGACGTAATATTGTATATTAATATATACATACATATACTGATATGGGTGTATTGTTGGCCAGGTATGGTATATCCCTTCACTATACTATATAGTATACTACATAGTATAGTGTATAATATCTACTACCAAATATAACATATAGTGTATAGTATATGTTATGCCATCTTGTAATAAATTATTGAGGGATGTTATGTATTGTGGCATGGTGTTATTATGGTGTATAGTATAATATAGTGTATAACAATAACACTATATAATATATAGTATGTGTATGTATGTTGTCGTATACAACATGCATTGCACATCTTATATATACAATATTAATTATTATCTGATATATATTTAATAGTATTACTGGTATGGGATAATGTATATTATTGGCATGGTGGTATACCTTTATACTTTACCCGTGGTGCATGGTATATACATCTACATACCTTTGCATTACACTAGTCGGTTATATGTAATGTGATATGTAACACTTTATGTATATCATGCACTATGCACCAGTATATTATGCTATCTTATGTTATATACGTATGCTTTATTGTTATTGTTGCTATCTATATATTCTTTGTACTATACTATACGTTATAGTTATTGTATACCCACCTTTATTATGGTGTTATATGTGGTATATTGTATTATGTTATAATATTTGGTATTGCTAATGTTGTGTATATGTATACTACACTATACTATATACTACACTATATACAATACAATAGTAAAGTGTAGTATAATGTAAAATATAGTGTATATGTATGCATACTACTTATATGCACACTACTATACATAGTATTTCATAACAAAATAATATATATAGTATATAGTATATCACAAGTATAGTATATAGTGTGGCTTAGTATAGTATAGTGTAGTTTAGTATTACATAGTATATATACTGTTATATAGCAGTGTTAGTACACTGTGTATAATAGTAGTAATATGTGTAGTATAGTATAGTACAGTTGTGAGTGTTGTGTAGTGTTAGTGTAGTGTAGTATATATACAAACACTATCAATATTTATAGTACACAACACTACACTATACTACACTATACTATTATCTATATTATATATTACATAACAAGTAGTATAGTATAGTGTAGTGTTACTATTATACTATACTGTACTATACTATACTATACATTGTAGTAGTATACTATAACTATATAGTGAGTTATATTATAGTGTAGTATATAGTAGTATAATGTATAGTATACTAGTGATAGTTAGTATGGTAGTGTATAGTCTATATACAACACTATAGTATAGTAATGTATAAATGTAGTATATATAATACATATAGTGTTATAGTACAACATAATACAAATGTAGTATATATACTATACTATACTAAATTATAACACTATATGTAGTGTAGCATACACAACATTATCCTAGTATGTATATATAGTATACTAACTAGTTTAAGTAGTACAATTATATGCTGCTTATATACACATACTAATATAATAAATATGGCATAATAGTGTAATATTGTATAGTATATTATATGTTGCATTGCATATGCTATATACTATATGCTATATATACTATATATAATATAATATAACACTACATTATACTACACTTATACCTTATCTATGTACTTTATTTAGTGTATAGGATATTACTATTACATATTGTATAGCATAACAACTATACTTGGTATGATTAGCTGCTACTTGCACTTTATTATTATAGTAGTGTTATATGTAGTACGGTTATGCTACTTACATATATGTATATTTATCACTATCTTTACTATATTATTATATATCATATGGTATGGTGCGCACTACTGATACTACGATAGATAGTCTATAATTATGTTATATATATAGTAGTAATATGTAACATGCAATAACACACTATACTATATACACTATGTAGTATAGTGTATATGTATATAACACTTGTATAGTATAGTATAGTATACTATATAGTATAGTTAGTATCGTATAGTATACATTATACACTACATTACACTATATTGTAGTATATCATATACATTACTATACTATGTACTACATAACTATACTATTACATTATACTACACTATGTTGTATGTATACAAATAATTATAGATAATATAGTATATATTATGGTATATAAATGTGGTGTATATTATTGTGTATTATATATTATATACTACATATGTAAGTGGTATGTGTGAAATGTATATACACCTTGCACTATCATATGGTATAAGTTAATGTATATGGTTTATGTATAATGGTGGGTAATGGTATATAATATATACTATACGATATATCTTTGCATACATATCATTCATAGTATGGTAGCATAATTGTATTGTAAAGTAGTACATTTAATATGGTGTGTGTTGTAATGTTGATAGCGTATGGTGTATGGTATATGTGTAAAATTATATGTGTATGTATTTATATTCTACAACTATACTTACATTCTTGTACTATGGTATAGTATGGTATAGTCATAAGTGTGGTTGTGGTAGCATATTATGGTGTGTAATGGTATAGTGTGCATATACATACACTTACTCATAACTATATATATGGTATGGTATAGTGTATATGTATATATATATGTATATATATATGGTATATATGGTATAGTATTGACGCATGTACATATTACTATGTATCTTATACCGATACTATGGTATGGTATAGTATTTATTGGCATTCTTGCCTACATCTTACAAATAATATATACACTATACCATATCTACATATAATATCGGTATAATATTACATATTATCATAACATATTATATATATTACATTTATCTATGCTATCTATACTATACCATACTTATCTTTATGCATTATATTTATCTTTATTATATCTTACCTACCATACTGGTTATTATTAATCTTGGTATATGGTATAGTGTATGAACTATGTATAGTATAGTATATTATAGTATAGTATAGTATAGTATTGTATGTAGTAGTGTATAATATAGTTAATATAGTTATATTGTAATTACTATTACATATTATACTATACTACACTCTATTATAACTATATTATACACTATACATATACACATATATGGTGTGGTAGCATAATAATGGTGTAATGTGCATAATAAAGCATATAGTATGGTATAGTATTGGCAAGTAGTGTATATGGTTAATATGGTTATCGTAATTACTATTACATACTTATATTATACTACACTTTTATAACTATATTGTACCTTTACATATACACATATATAGTGTAGTGTGGTATAATAGTGTAGTGTGTATAATAAAGTATATCTAGTATAGTATAGTGTAGTGTATAATACTATACAATATATACTACACTATACTATACGATACTATTGTATTTAGTATAATGTGTTATATAATGTATAGTATAGTATAGTGTTATAGTGTATAATGTAGTATAAGTATACTGTAGTGTAGTGTAAAGTAATAGTAATAGTAATAGTACATTAGGCTAGGTATATATAAATACACTACATTACTATATAAGATACTAAACTACACTATACTATATACTACACTACACAACACTATATATACTACATATACACTGAACTATATATTATACTATATACATATAGTGTATATTCTATCTTTACTTATATGTTACCACACAACTATTACCCATAATATAATATATGGTGTAGAATGTGGTACTATATATAGTATAATGGTGTATGGTTATATGTGATGTATATATATTATACCAAAACTATACATATTTTATATAGATATATATAGTAGTGGTATATCATCGTTATATAACACTTGTATGGTATGGTATGGTATAATATATGATATATAACATATAATGGTATATGTGTATGTATATATGTATAATACCATTATATAATCATATGCTATCTTTATACCATATTATATGTTGTGTATTCTTTAAATATACTACCATACCATGTATGCATTTATATATAATTTTATCCACTATATAATAAAGCATATGGTATGGTATCTACCCCTATAACACCAACATATGGCATGGTATGGTTAGGTAAATAATGAAAATGTATTAGGCTGTATAGCAGTTGGTTAATATGTATGGTATAATAATACTCACTATATGGTTGTGGTAATCTTAATTATATGGTGGTTATATTATACTCTATCATATCAACTGCACATACTACATAGTGAAATTAGCATATTATGTATTATTGTGCATATACATACATATATATCTATGCTTATAACTGCAGTAACATAACATGTATACTGCATCTACATTGCTTTGCATATCTTGTTGTGGATGATATGCACTCTACACACATACCTGTATACTACACATGCTATCTTACTATGTGTATGTGCATATATCTTATACTAATATATTAACACTTTATACTATACACTGCACATTGTAATAGTTGCAGTTATGTAGATATATCTTATCATATGCTACACACTGCACTTCACTATTATCTTTATGCTATGCATGTATTATATATAATGTAAATATATATGGTATACTATATATCACAACCCGAATCTTATGCTATGGTGTATATATCTATTATACATACTATACGAAATAATGTACATGTAGTGTTATAGTGTTATTATTATAGTATATATATGTCACCTGCTAAAATGTGTATACACTTATGATTATACCGCATATGCCTGGTATGGTATGGTATGGTCTAGTATAGGTATGGTGTAATGATATGTATATATTATAGCAGAACTGGTGTAATGTGGTGTATGGTATAAATATAAATGTTAAATGTGGTATAGTATAAATGTAATATATAATATATACTATCTTACCACTATTGTGTCACAATAGCGATTATACTACACATTACATATAAAGCAAATATCTACTATACACACAACACTATATCGATAATATACACTACACTATTAGTATAGTATAGTTGTAGTAGTAATAACATAATATAGTGTTGTGTATAATATAGTATAGTAACATGCATTACACTACACTATACCCATATGTACTGCATAATAGTCATACATATTAATATATTTATACACTATAGTGTAAGTGTATAATAATAATTATAGTGTATGGTATGTTATGTAATGTATGTCGAGTGTAGTGTATCTTATCTTATTATACTTGTATAGTATACGTATTGTATGGTCTAAATATAGTATGTTATGCATATATAATTATATCTTACATGCCCCTAATGAATGTTATACTATATATGGTATATACAATTATGGTATATATTATGGTGTGTAATAATGTAATTAACCACTACTTACTATAAAATGTAATGTATAATAGTATATTAAGATAACATACATAATGTATTACATAGTTGGTATGGTTTAATATTGTATACATAATAAATAATGGTGTATAGCTGTAGTAATAGTAACTATAAGGTTGGACAACTATACATACTTGCCATACATTATAAACTACCTACATGCTACATAGCTACTACTATTTATTATGGTGTGGTCATTATACATAGTGTAGTATGTGTATAATACACTATAAGTATAATATAGTGTAGTAAATAGTGTGGTAGTGTAGTATAGTAATAATAATATAATAAGATATACTATACAATATAAATATTATACAATATATACTACACTGTAACTTATACTACACTACTAGTATATTATATGTAGTAGCATAGTACATAGTGTATAATACTTATATTGTATGGTATTAACATATATATATATTATAATGTTAAAACATATATATAATTATCTTATATGTTATGTTATACAATTTATAATTATGTTATATATATATACTTATACAAATACACTCATACATCAGTGTAATTATACATTACTATACTATCTTATGGTGTTTATAGTGTTATGGTGTTGTATATGTGCATACTATATTATCTCTCACTTTATACCACTATAATATACATTACATATACATTATACATACTACATCTATGCAGTTAGTGTTATATAGTAATCAATTTGTATTGTTACATACTACATAATGTATATTACTATAACATGTTATCTATGTATACTTGGTTATAATTTGATTCATTATATCTTACAATATTACACTTACATGGTATATTATGACATATACTATGCATTATATATTGGCTTAATGTAATGTGTATGGTATATAGATTATATAAGCACTTCGTTGTATAATATATATGGTGTAGCATATACATGGTATACAGTATGGTATAGTGCGTAAATTATTGTA
This sequence comes from Cymbidium sinense, assembly GCA_021442155.1. Taxonomy (NCBI): domain Eukaryota; kingdom Viridiplantae; phylum Streptophyta; class Magnoliopsida; order Asparagales; family Orchidaceae; genus Cymbidium; species Cymbidium sinense. The sequence continues at coordinate 116,803,384 of CM038220.1, read as the reverse complement.
GTGTAAATATTATTGTATGGCATATAATATCTATCTTACCCACTAAACTATACTACATACAATACTGTACTATATACAGTATACTAGTTTATATATAGTACACTATAGTATAGTATGGTATAGTATACTACACTATATTATACTATAATATACTATACTAGTAAAAAATTTATGTGGCGTGTGTATAGTAAAATAAATAATGTATAGTGCTTGGTATATAGTGTTAATAGTAATAAGTATGGTAATGTATGGGTATATAATAAAGTAATAGTATGGCATTATATCATAATATAATATAACACTACTATAGTGTATGGTATAGTCTATACATTATCTTTGTAATACAAAACTATGATATCTTGTCTTATATTATAGTATGGTTTTGTGTATAGTTTGTATTACATCTACAATACTATACACATATAGTGTATAGTGTTGTTATAGCATAGTAATAGTGTAAGTACTACATAGTATAATATATAGTGTGGTGTATGGTAAATTATAATATATATATGTATATGGTATAGTGTATAAATGTGTATAGTATAAGTGTATGGTGTGTGTAGGTGTGGTGTGTGTAGATATATATTATAATAGATATGGTATATGGTTGGTGTATAGTATACATACTATACTATATTATAACACCTATCTTATCTTTTCCCTCTTATACAACTTTATATGTAGTATAGTATACATCATAAAAGTAATAGTATAGTAGTATAAGTATATAGTATGTTTATAGTCTACACTACACTATAGTATAAGTATATAGTATTGTGTGCAGCAGATTAAGTATATAGTAGTGTATTGTTATGGTATGGTATAGTAGTATGCCATTGTCTTTATATATTATTTAGTAGAGTAAGGTGTGTGGATAGTATGGTATGGTATAAGATATGTATAGTATATACAATGCATATACTATCTATATAATACCAACATGACATAAACACTATCTATGCAATGCTATCTATACTATGTATCATCATATATGTTGTATATTATGGTGTGATATATAGTGTAATATGGTATAATAATGTGTACGATCTATCGTATCTTTATAACTATATTATACTTATATCTATAGTACTATAAAATATGGTGCATTTATAAATATATGGTGTTGTGATACTTGCTTTGCTAACGCTATATTATGTGGTATGGTATGGTATGTGTGTGTTATGGTATATAATGTTTATGGTATGGTGTATGGGTATATATTATGGTGGTATATGGTATGGTGTATATTAGCAATTGCTATGTTACCATATATATTATCTGACAAACATACTACAACCAACTATAATACTACACCATATTTGCCACACTACCATATGGTATATATAGTCTATACTATGTAGTATACATGTATATCTTATGCTATGTTATGCTATACTATACTATCTTTACGCATACAATACACTACTGGACTTGACACCATATACATATACTATATACTGTATTATATCTATGTTATGCATACTTGTATACTATATCTTATCTTACTATATAGTGTATGTTATCTCAATCACATACTATGTACACTATAACACTACACTTACATACTATATACACAGTATTTGCTATACTTTACTATATACTATACTATATATTAACTATACTACACTAATTTAAAAAAATTAAATTAATCTTTTGACTATTTTTGAGCTGATTTAAGTCCCCCAATGGCATTCACTCAATAGTCAGCCCTAGGTCGGGTTTGATTTATTGCCTTGCCAATCGATCACCCCAGTGGTTCCTTATTTTGAAAGATGTGAGTCCCCATGCTTTCTTCCTAACTTGACCATTGCAAACTGAAAGGCACCCCTTTGGTTGGATAGTCCTATCTTGTGGTTGGTAGACTACTCCCTTTGGATTGGTAAATCTATGTTAGCTATAGTCCTCCATGGCCTCTACTCGGTGCATTCCATCGCAAAGCAATGGGATCCATCAAAATAATTAAAAAATAAAATTAATCTTGACTATATTTGAGTTGATCTAAGTCCCCTAGTGACATTCACTCAATAGTCAACCCTAACTCTAGTTTGATTTGTTGCCTTGCATATTGATCACCCCAATGGTTCCTTATTTTGGAAGATGTGAGTCCCCGCACTTTCTTTTTAACTTGATCATTGTAAACTGAAAGGCAACCCCTTAGGTTGGATAGTCTTACTATGTGGTTGGTAGACTACTCCCTTTGGATTGGTAAATCTGAGTTAGCCCTAGGCCTCCATGGCACCTACTTAGTGCAGTCCATCATAAATCGATAGGATTCATCAAAATAATAAAAACAACTAAAAATGAAATTGATCTTGACTATTTTTGAGTTGATTTAAGTCCCCTAGTGGCATTCACTCAATAATCAGCCCTAGGTCATGTTCGATTTGTTGCATTGTCAACTGATCACCCTAGTGGTTCCTTATTTTGAAAGATGTGAGTCCCCGTGCTTTCTTCCTAACTTGACCATTGCAAACTGAAAGGCACCCCTTTGGTTGGATAGTCCTACCTTATGGTTAGTAGACTATTCCCTTTGGATTGGTAAATCTGTGTTAGCTCTAACCTCCATGGCCTCTACTCAGTGCAGTCCATTACAAACTAATGGGATCCATCAAAATCAACTAAAAGAATGAAATCAATCCTTTGAGTATCTTTGAGTTGATTTGAGTCCCCTAGTGGCATTTAATCAATAGTCAGCCCTAGGTTGGGTTCAATCTATTGCCTTGCCAATGGATCACCCCAGCAACTGGTCTCTATTTTGGAGGATGTAAGTCTACTATGTTTTCTTCCTTGTAGAACTGTTGCACACCAAACAGCATCCCTTTGGTTGGGTAGTCCTACTATGTGTTTGGTAGACTACCCTATTGGATTGGTAAATCTGAGTTAGGCTTAAGCCACCATGGCTCCTACTCAGTGCGATCCATCACAAACCAATAGGGTTCATCTCAAAATCCAAAATCTAAAATTTAAAACAAATTCAACCCTCCTCCTTTAGTGGAATCAAACAAAAACAATAATCTGAAATAAATCAAATTAATTTTTCTCCCCCAGTGGAGTCAAAACTAATCAAAATAAACAATCCAAATCATTTGTCTGAACAGCATGTCATCAAAATTCTACTCAAGAATATTGTTCACCTCATTTTTAGAATGAGCTCTCAACCCCTCCATCTTAGACATAGGACATCTCTCAGACATTAAGAGCTCCTTAGTCTTAAGACACATCTAGTGATTAGGTGGATACTCAACCTAGTCCTAGAGACTTAGGAGAGTTAGCCATAGGAATAGGTCATGCCTTAGGGGTGTTAGAAAAATTTTCCTATCCTATAGCTTGAACCAATTCCTCACTTCCTCCTTTCAAGTCAAAACTCAAATAAATTCCAACTTGATTGATTTTCTCAAACCTTAAATCAATTCCAACTGATATTCTCAAATCACAAATTAATTCCAAATGATTGAAATCTAAATCCAAAATCTTTCCTAAGTCACTTTGATTCTATCTTATGGGCTTAGCCTAAATCAAATTCAAATCAACTCAAATTCAAAAGATTTTCTCATAACTCATTTATATTCCTTTTATATTCATAAATATAAATGAAATATAAATTCAAATATCCAAAACTAAATCCAAAAATTAAATCCAAATTCAATCAAAATTCAACCTAAGTCTTTCAAGTCAAAATCTTGAGCATAGCCAAATCAAATTCAAATCAAGCCAAACTCTTGATTTTTTTTCTTCATGATTCAATCAATCCTTCAATCATGAATCCAAATATAAACATAAACTTCAATCATTAAACCAAAACTAAAATTCAAAAATCAAACCCAAATTAAACTCATGATTGTCAAAATGAATCAAAACCCATTTGACTTCAAATCACTTGCAAATGGACTCATAAGTCCATATGTGAGTTCAATCAAACTTGATTCAAGCCTTGATCAAGTCAATTAACCCACTTAGGCTCACTTGATCCAAAATGACATAAAATACCCCTTTTGAGCCAAATTTCAATCCTACCTAAATTGGATTGAACTAAGTCAACTAAGCCTCACATTGTGAGCAACAATCATCATGAGATGATCAATCACTCAAATTGGGTCAAACCAAGTCAAACCTAAGGGTTGATAAAGTCAACACTAGCCAAAATCCACCATAGGCAAATTAATTGGCATCATTGATCAAAACTAATTCATGATCAATGTTTAAACTTGACCAAGTCATTATTTAAGCCTAACCTAGCCCAATTGGCCACTTGACCCAAGTTGACCCAAGTTGACCCAACTTGACCTAAAAAGTCAAAATATATCAAAACTTGATCTAAGCCAAATTGATTGAAACCAATGGGTCAAGTTCATTCCAAATCACTTGTTGAACTTGACCAAAACCTTAATTGGCCAACTATACCCAACCTAGCCCAATTGACCGTTAGATCTTCATCCCCTTGCATGATGATAGTGTGGGTTGAGTTTGAGCTCTATCCAAGCTCAATCGAGCTTGGATCTTACCCTAAGGGACGGACAATCTCCGTCTCCCACAAGCGAGCTTAGGGACAGATCATGGACCATCCATCCACGCATTTTGGATGGACGATCCTGATCAAGCTGCACAAGATCCTCTGATTAATCCCTTAAGAATCGCAGGCTTAATCTCAACCATTTGATCCTTGATCAGACAATCCAGAGAGAAACCATGTAGTACCACCGTTGACGCAGCTTTGGATGTGACAACTTAAATAACAAATTCCATCGCACCACGTGTAAAGCTCGTGTCGTGTCAACAGTCCACGTAGCACCGATGAGATTAGTTATATAATTAGGGGTTTTAATTAATTCCTTAATCATTGAATCTTCAAATATTCATAACTAAATGTATAAAAATCAAAAAATACAAAATAAAATACATTATGAAGCTAATTCAGTAAGAAAATTTCTAATGGATTTTAAACTGTGCATTTTTTTAATTAGGGTTTTAATGAAAATTTAATAATCCTAATTACTCCCTAATCACTTCATTAATTCATTTTAAATTTCTTAGATGCATTTAGTGGGATGACCTCTGTCTCCCCTAATTTTCTTAGAATTTATTGATGAGTTAATTAGAGAAATCAACTAATGATTCCTTAATCACTCTCTTAATGTAATTAAGGATAATTATGCATGTGAAGAGTGGTTTAATCCTTGTATTAAGTTAATTAAGCTTTGCTGAAGTGAACAGGAGGTTTATGGAATAATTTTGAGATATTTTCCTAAAGTTATTCCTTAAACCCCCTTCCTTCTTTAATATAAACTTAATTAAAGGCTAATCCACTAATCACCTACTTAATTAACTTGATAAAATTTTAAAAATATTCCAAAACTTAACCAATTCATCTTGGGTAGGTGTTTAGGTGTTCAATAACCTAAGTAGCTTAAGGAAATCAAAATCCAACCCACATGTGTGAGAAGGGTTATGAAAGTACTTGAATTAAACTTTTTAGCTTAATTAATTATTAATGTGAGCCAATTACATTATGCCCCTTTCTTTCATAGGTGCGTTATTGATTTAAATTCCTTGTTTGATTTTATGTCATACATTAGCTCATAATTATTTGATTAAATATGTTGAAATGGTGTAGGTAAGGGGTAATTATTGCACTTAATTCACATCTTAACCTAAACAAAATATAAAAATTATCTAATGGTTCTAAAATTAAACTAAAATAACATACACATGTGGGAAATGGGTTAGGACCAGCAAACCTCTTTGCATTTCTTAAATTCAAATCAAACTCAAACAAAACAAAATTTCTTTAAAACCAAATTTGATTTACTTTAAATAATCCTATCTCATAAGATTGTCTTTAGAAATTAATTAGGGTGAATGAATTTACATGCTTTCATCACTTTATTTCTTTCCTAACATGCTAAATGTGTATGTCATATAAAAATCATGCATTCATGCTTTTTGAAAATCAAATTAAAAATGAAATATTTCCTTTATGTCAAATTGCATGTTTTGGCTAAGGTTAGAATATGAATGGCTATTATCACTATTAAATTTAAAATTATTTTCAAAACTTATAAATCAAATATCATAACTAAAAGGTATGCTTCCTATAATTATTTATAAGTTTTCATGTGAATATAAAATGTGTTATGTGATTCTCCCTCCCTTTCTTAACACAGAATTGTATAGGATTTGCAAAGTGTATAGTCCATTTGAAACAGACATAACACTTGTTCAAATCCATTCCTATACAGTCCTATGTCATGACTTAAGAAAAAATTCCACATCACACATATAAACTAAATAATCAAACTAACATCAAACAAACATAAACTTTTTGCATGATTCTCTTTCCAAGCATTTCTTTTTGTACATGCACATGTATTTAAGAAAAGTGGTATATTAATCTGGAAAACCCCGGGGATGCGAGGTTTTAAGTAGCCCAAAGTAGGTATTGTACCTTACACCCCTAGTCCTAACAATGGCACTGTACTCACTTATGTCTTTTATACTTGTAAATGTGCATATGGAAAATGGATAAAAGAATCAGTCTTTTTCTACTTAACAAAAATCATGCATCATAAAGCATCTAAATTTTCTTAAGTAACATCCCTTAGCATTCATCATTAAGGTGTACTAAACATTTCCATTCATGTATAAATATGCTTAGGGTCCATCCATATGCATGTTATACATGTTGGGAAAGAAATGAAGTGATGTGTGTTGTGTGATAGTATTTCACTTTACTTAATCTTAAAATTCCTTTCTCTTTGAATAGGTATGGTTAGGGAAAATATAAACTTAGGATTAATCAAAACACAAAATAAAATATTCACTAAATAAAAATCAAATATGAATCTACCTTAAAAATTAATTTAGGTAGGGAGGAAAGAGAAGTTCTCTTCTCTTTTCCTCTCTTTACAACTTAGTAATAAATTGTAGGATTCATTCAAACCAAATCAAAATACAAAATAAAATCAACCAAATCAACTAAATCACTTAAATGAAACCACCCTCTAAGTTGAATATTTTCATACTTAGAAAACTTCAACTATAAAACCTAGCTAAGCATACCACACAAACCTTAAATAGCACACACATTAGGCTAAGTCACCATTTCTAACTTTAGATTAGGTTGGTGTATGATTTGATGTTTGCTTTTATTTTGTGATGTATTATTTTTAGTTTGGATGTTAGGGTGTATGTGCGTGGACTGAATGGTAGAGAAATCTTAGTCTAACTATTGTATTCTGTAGGGGATTATGCTTAAGGGGCGTTGTAATAAAAATATAACTGATTTTGCTATGCAGGTGCTAATACCCCTAAGCATAATCCAAAATAGGTCAGGTTGACTTGGTTACCCATGTGTGGGGTGCTAAGTCCAATTTATATATATACATGTTTGGGATTGTTTGATTTGTTTAGCTAATCTCTATTTACAAATTTTAGTTAGATTTCCTTTTTCCCATTTTCATGTAATTTTGCAATTAGGATTTTGGAATGATTGTTATGGGATATTAGGATGAACATTGGTTATAAGGCTATGCCTTATGTACCATGTGAAGCCTTTGGAGCAACCATATTTCAACCAACCAAAAGAAGAAAGAAGAAAGAAGAAAGAAGAAAGAAGAAAGAAGAATGAAGAATGAAGAATGAAGAATGAGGAAATGAAGAATGAACACCCCCATAACATGAATTCCTTCTTGATTGTATCTAATTCATTTGTAATCCGAGTTGCATAAGGGCGGTACCAATTTATTTTTTTGGGTTGTGGAGACCACCAATGACATCTTATTCTTTTGCACTAACTTTATAAATTGATTGATGTTTGTTTAGCTTGCGCTTTAATATGACATCTTTTCCTAGTTTCCTCCTTGCTTTGATGTATGGCCTAGATGATAATTAGGCTCTTAGGAAAATAAATTTTCTATCCAATCAAAATAACTCAAAACTAAAAATAAATAACTCATAACCTCACCTAAAGCTTAGGCTATAAATCAAGATAAAAGCATTAGCAACCCCTTAGCTGGATGTTGTACTTTTTTTTCTCACATCATGCATAAAAAGTATATTATTTCACTCTTAATTGGAGGGCTTCCACTTTTGCCAAAGAACTTGACTTGACCTTTGAGAGCCATGGTGGAAACACACCTCCTTATCTTGTTGATTTGGTCCATAATCTAATTTCTCATGCATTAGGCATATGAATCCTAAAGCCTATGTCAAATTGATTGTCCAAAATGAAAATAAATTGTAACAAAATTTGCATTAGATTTAAGTCATTAAACCATGCCCTACATGTTCTAGTCTCTTAGGGAGTGTGTTTAAAGAATTAGTCTCTTTCTAAATAAATAACAACTTAGCTATCTTGCAAAAGCATTTAACTTGCCTACATAATTTAAAATTGTAGGAGGAATGGCGCAAGTTGTAAGTAAAAGCGGTGGTTTATCCTCTCTTCTGGAGATAAACCAAATACTCATTTTTGCCTTAGATTTAGGTTGTGATTTTGGCCCTTGCCAAAGCTCCCTAGATTTTGGTTTTGAGGTTGCTTCTCCCCATTGCGGGCTACGAGCATAAATCCTCACCTCTTAGGAATTTTTATAACCTTGTATTATGGAATTATAATCCCTAGATTTCTAATAAAAATTCAACTCAAATAAATCAACTCAATTTCAAAAATGTAAAGCCCAATTATAGGATAGTTTGGGATGCTTACTAGGCTTCCTAGTATTCTAAGCATCTCCTACTTATCTTCATTTAGCTTCAATAATAACTCCCTTCTCTTGATCAATCCCACTTGACTTTCTAGAAATAAGCTAATCGATTGATAGTCCTACCTTTTGAAATCTTTAGAGACAACGATCATTTACCTTAATCGAGAGTATTTCTAAGGAATCCAGTTCCTTATGATGTAATTAATTTTGGGGGCTTGCCCCTTTATAGAACTTAATGAACCCAGTTTAAAAGAAACCCTGCTTTACTTTTCATGTAATGTAGGGGAAGAATCTTTGGTACACTCCGAAGACCCATAGTCCTAAGGAGTCCTTATTAAGGTGATTAGGTCCATTATAGGGTGATGACTTCTATCTTTTGAGATAGTACACCTCTCCTCAATGTCATACCCGATCACCCTAATGAGAATATCTATGGATCTACATGGTGTCCTAAAAAGGTATTTTATATTTTTATTTTCATTTATCCTCCTTTCCCAAAAAGGGGGATAGATGAAGGCGGGAATATAAAATTTTCACCATAAATATTCATGGCCTAGTGGCCTTCATGCTTAAAGGGTTCACCATTAAGACATTCAAAAAATTAATCAACAAGGCGGCTAGTCTATAAAGAGAGGTCAAATAGTTACCTTTCTAAGATCAGTCAGCCAAGTCCAAACTACAGAAGGCATTTGAGAAAAAGCCAGAGGTAGTCACAACAATTGACAACGGGAAGCAACCAGCCAGGGTTCAGCCAGACAGACCTCGAGCACAGTAGCCTCCTATACCACCTCCTTTGTCACCTCCTTGGCCGTCTTATTCACCCCTGCCACAATGGTCTCCACCTCCTCAGCAGATCCATACCCACAAGATCAAGAATGTGATCCCACCCACAAAGACGCCAGCTAAAGAGCATTCTATCCACCACTGTAATCCATTTACCTACTCTTGCCAATAAATTGAATAAGCATTATTTATTCAAGAGGGAGGTAGTCAGGAAGATCTTTAAGAACCTCTTAAAGAAGCCTAATTTTTAGTTACTAGAGCCTAGGAGGCTGAAGGATGTGAGCAAGAGTCATGATCAAAACTTTTGCCCCTACTACCACATGTTAGGTCATGTCTTAGAAGATTGCTTTACCTTTAAGGACTGGCTTGAGTATAGCTACAAGTTAGGTGTCATTATCATCCCCAATGAATATTTATTAGAACAACCCTCCAGTCTTGTTAGGATAATTCTTGGGGATACAAGCGAGCTTCTCAAGACAGAGGAAGGTTGAGATATCTCCTAATTTCGAACCTCCAAGAAAATCATCTCTAAGATCATAAAGTTATTCTTCCAGGTGCCTGAAGCAGCTCAAACCTCCAATTCTAAGGAAGGTTTGCAAGTTGGTAAGGATAACTTGAAGGAGGTAGAAGCCCCGCAGCAGCAGCAACAGCAATCCACCTTACTTGCCCGGGATAGCATAGTAGCACAACCACTGTCCGAGTCCAACACTCCATCCATTGTTGCCGCTACTACTTCTTTCTTCACTAGCTCCTCTTCTACCAGCAGGAGCATTATATCAGCGGACAAGAGCACTAAACCCCTTATCCTACTTACTTTATTAGATTTCTATCATGTACCTCCATCTAAGAAGAAATTAATGAAGAAAGCTTTTACTTATATCTTATCCACTTTTGATACTCTAGATTTTATTCCTCTTGAAAACTCTCCAAGTATACAAAATAATAATGATAACTCTAGTTTTGATCATTCCTCTTTTGATTTAGAAATGGATTTTCTATTCCTAAATTATTTGGGTTCACCCATTGAGATTAATTTGGAGTCATCTGACTCCGATGATCCCATAGGAGAAGTTGTAGATGAACCTGATGAGCAGGTAGAATTTTCCACTAAATCATCTCATGAAGTCATTGAAGTCAACCTCCATAGTAGCAAAGTTCTACCTCTTAAGGTAGCACCTCAGGATAAGGGTAAACAAGTCATTAATTCTAGTGATCAAGAAGCCCCTCCACAGGATGCTCCACCCATGGATATTCTTATAGAGGATCAGCCTAGAGTTGACTACAATGTCCTCGCTCACCTAAGAAAGTTGTCATCTAAACTAAGCATATATGATGCCCTTGTCTTATTCAAAGAGATGAGGGAGTCATTGATCAAAGTTCTTCTCGATCCAGAAATATGCTTAGCTCAGCTGACTGCTATTGGAGAGGCGGCAAGTTATTTAAGAGAAGCCCGTGGAGTTACATTCACAGATGAAGACCTTCTTTTGGGGACAATCGAGCACAATCGTCCCCTCTACATCATAGTGAACATGGGAATATTTAGACTCTCTAGGGTATTAGTTGATCCAGGTGCAACAGTGAACATTATGAGTCTAAAGATCCTTGTCTACTTAAGGATTGATACTTATGAACTTTGAGGAGATCGGATGATGTTAAGAGGATTCAACAAATAAGGCGAGAGGGCTTTAGACTCTATAGTGTTGCCATTGGAGATAGATGATTGGAAGACAGAAGCCAAATTCTACATAATCGATTCAGATACATCTTTCACCGCTTTACTCTGTAGGCCTTGGATACATGGAAACAACATAGTTCCATCCTCTTTACATCAGTGCATCAAATTTTGAAGAGGTGGAATCGAGTATTGTGTCAAAGGAGACTTGAAGCCATTCTCAGCTAAAGAGCTCAAGATATATGAGGACGTAGCCTACTATCTACCTCCAAATCAAAAATTCTATTCTTGCGAGCTTGGTGAATGTTCAAAAACAAAAAAAAAATAAAAGAAAAATAAGAAAAAAAATGAAAATGAAAAGAAAAAGTTAAGAGAAAATGAAAATGCAAGTAAGCGAGAATCAGACACCGAGAAAGAGGTAGAATCATATGTTAGATTTCACCCATAGTTTGTTCCTCCATATGAGCATATATGTAGGATGACTTGACCTCCACCGGGTAGACGCAGAGGTAGATCTAGAGGCAGTTCCAGAGGCGGAAGACCTTCTTGTTGGTGGCTAGCCAGTAGGAGCTATGTTCCAACTCACAAGAGTACCCCCGCTATCCATGTAGACTTAGATACTAGTTCGGAGGATAAGTCTCATGTGGTTAGCACGCCAACCAACCCCTCTCAGCAGGTCCCTTTGAAGGTGACATTCAAGCTAAACAGTGATCAAGACCAAGCCTCTAAGCAAAGCATGAATGTATCTGAACCACTATTATGTAGAATAGTCTGGTAATAATTGGAAACTTTAGCTCTAACCCGACTTTCTTCCCAGAAAGTTGAAGATTTAGTATTTAAGGAGGCCCACTTTCTTCCCAGAAAGTTGAAGGTTTAGTATTTAAGGAGACCCCAAGTCATCCACATATGTCAAGCCAAAGAGATTTTTGCTGGGAGCATCATCCTCAACTCAAGAAGCAGATGTAGAACTTGAGCATGGTTCATATAAAGATTTAATATAATTACCTTTTGATTGGTACTCGCCTTGTGTTCTTAATTTAGAAAAGAAAGGATTAATTCCACATGCTTGGTCTAAACATAGTTCAGACTACTTTGAAAGGTTATGAGACAACCAAAGCAGACATCCTCAATCAAGACCAGGACTAGGATTCGGTACAGTGGGTTCAGTCGACAATGACAACCATTGCTTAGTCATCATAAATCATTTAGAGTATGATAAGTTCTTCTCAAATCATACCAACTCTTATAAAAAGGTATATTTAGAAACTTCAGATGACCCAAATGAGCCTAAAGTTAGAGATGCACTGCCAAAGTTTGAAGAAGAGATCAGATCAACCACGATGAGCTCAAAGAAATCAACTTGAAAGCCAAAGACAATCCATGTCTGAAATACATCAATTTCTTATTAAGTTAGGCTATTAGCTGAGTTTAAAGACTGCTTCACATGGAGTTATGAAGAAATGCCTAGTTTATCTTCTGATGTAGTAGTCCACAAACTAGTAATAGAACCTAATGCTAACCCTATCAAGTAGGCTCCTCAACACATACGATTAGACATTAAACAACAGGTCACTTCTGAAATCAAGAAACTGATTGATGTTGGATTTATCAATGAAGAAAAATATCTACCTCGTTAGCCAGTGTCATCCCATTTAAGAAAAAGAATGGCCAAATTCGCATATGTGTCGATTTTAGGGATCTAAATAAGTCATGTCCTAAGGATGAATTTCTACTTCATATACCAGAATTAATGGTGGACATCGCCTCATCTCATGCAGTATTCTCCTTTATGGATGGGTCATCTGGCTACAACCAAATTAAGATGGCCCCGGAGGATGAAAGAAATACTACTTTTTGAACCCCGATCAGAATCTATTATTATAAGGTTATGTCTTTCATGTTTAAAAATGTTGGTGCTACATACCAGCAAGCCATGACTCAGATCTTCAATGAACTCATTCATCATCAAGTTGAATGTTATGTTGATGATCTAGTAGTCAAAAGCAAAGAAAGAAGATCGTCTCTTTGACTTGAGAGTAGTTTTTGAATGGTTAAGATAATACATCCTCAAAATGAACCCCCTGAAGTGTGCATTTGGAGTAGCTTCAGGAAAATTCCTTGGGTTTGTTATCTGACATCGGGGAATTGAAATTGATCTAGAAAAGATCAAAGCAATATTAGAAATGCCACCCCCTAAAAGTCTAACACAACTCAGATCATTCCAAGGGAGGTTGGCATATCTAAGATGCTTCATATCCAACCTATCAGGGAAATGCCATCCATTCTCAGCACTTGTCAAAAAGGATGCCAAGTTCAAGTGGGACGATAAGTGCCAGCATGCCTTTGAAGAAATCAAGCAATACCTAATGTCGTCGCTAGTTCTAGCAGCCCCTATCCTGGGCAAGCCACTCATATTATATACTAATGCATTAGATGACTCCCTTGGAGCTTTATTAGCTCAAACCAATGATTAAGGGAAGGAGAACGCTCTCTATTATCTCAGTCGTCATCTAATCTCTACTGAGGTAAACTATCCACCTATTGAAAAGCACTACCTAGCTTTAATCATTACATCCCAAAAGTTACGACACTACATGCTCTCTAATAAGGTGAACTTGATCTCTAGAGTCATTCCACTATAATACCTCATGACATGGCCGACCTTATCCAGACAGTTGGTATGTTGGTCCATGATTTTGTCTCAGTTTTACATAACATTCATACCCCCTCCGTACAGTGAAAGGACAGGCACTTATGGATTTCTTAGCAGCGAATCCACTCCCTGCTGATTCTCCGCTTAATGATGATCTCCCCAATGAACAAATCATGAACTTAGGGGATACTAGTGCTCATTGCTGGGAGATATACTTTGATGATGTAGCTTCCTCTCAAAGAGGAGAATAATCACAATTTACTATCCCAGGGAAGGCAGAGGTAGGAAAAGTTCTCCTAACTCTAGACCTCGATATGATAAGATTCTCATATCATATATCCAATCCATACACTAATAATGAAGCTGAATATGAGGCTCTGATTGCCGGTCTGGAGTTAGTTATCATAGTATGCATCCAAAATATCAATATCTATGGGAACTCTCAACAAGTCATAAACCAAGTCACTGGGTCCTACAAGGTTCTCAAGCCTATCACAAGTACACCACGGAGTTGTTGGCCTAAATCCCAGAGGTTACCATTTACAAGATTCCTCAAGGAGAAAATGTAGTAGCAGATGCATTAGCCAAGCTTACCAAAGAGTTTTCATGTCTGAAAGATGAGTCCATTCCAATAAGGGTCTAAAATATACAAGTTTTATCCCTTATTGATGTTGAACTCATCGAGAGATTCTCTCTTGAAAGGGGGGTTATCATTACTAAAAATGATGAGGAGTCAGATTGGGGCAATAATTCATAGATTTTTTAAATATTGGCAAACTACCTTAAGAGAAATCACTAGCACACTAGGTGAAGCAGAGAGCCCTTTCCTATGCTCTCGTGGATGGCACCTTGTACCAGCAGCCTTTGATCATATGTGGTTACATTATCTCGACAAACATGAAGCCCGCAGGATCATGAATGAGGTACACTCAGGTTTATGCATAGTACATCAATCCGGTTCGAAGATGAAAGCTAAGATTAAGAGACTATGATACTACTGGCCTTCGATGATCAGAGACTGCATGGACATAGCTAGGAGATGCCACCAATGTTAGGTACATGGTGTGGTCCTACATCAACCACCCAATATTCTACATCATACTTTGGCCTCATAGCCATTTGAGTGTTGAGGTACTGACATAGTGGGTCCGATCGATCCTCCTTCTTCCAAAGGTCATCGGTTCATCCTGGCTACCACCGATTACTTTTCCAAGTGGGCAGAGGCAATCCCACTGAGAGAGGTCACGGCTCAGCATGTGCTCCAATTTTTCAAGAACCATATCGTATATGGGTTCGGGGTGCCTCGATGAATTATAACTGATTTTGATTTTGCATTCAAGAGCATAAAAATTAAGAGCTTTACCCATAGACACAGCATAGATTAGAGATATTCTACCATCTACTACCCAAGGGCAAATGGCTTAGCAGCAGCCTTCAATAAAACTCTCATCCAAATATTAAAGAAGACACTTGACGACAACAAGGACAATGGCATGAGAAGTTAGTTGAAGCTTTGTGGGCTTACTGCACCATATACAAAACTCCAACTCAATCTATCCCATTCTCTTTAGTGTATGGGTCTAAAGCCATCCTACCATTAGAAGTCCAACTCCCATCACTAATGATAGTCGTGGGTAGTAAAATCACAACAGAGAAAAATGTCAAGTTATGGTTGGAAGAGCTCAAAAGTTTGGAGGAGAGACTCCTCCGAGCATGCCAGAACCTTGAGTTATACAAAGACAAAATGATTCAAGCTCACAACAAGTTGGTCTGGCCTAGAGCTTTTTAAGTAGGAGAGCTTGATTTAGTTCTAAGGAGACCAATTGTTGCCCCTCGAAAGATGGGAGGCAAGTTTGAACCAACTTAGGAAGGCCCTTTTGTAATAACGAAGGCCTACCAAAGAGGATCTTATCAACTCATAAATTGTAAGGGAGAGTGTCCAATGCTTCCAATCAATGGGCTCTACCTAAAGAAATACTATCCATATATCACGTTTCAAAATGATTATCAATAAAACTTCTTTTCATCTCAAATTTCATCTCTTCTATGTTAGAAATATATTTTGCTTGTGAATCTGCCACGACGTGTTTAGGGTAGGTATAAGAGAACCCAAGAGGCATCATATCCCTCCATAATACAAACACAAACAACAGACAATTCTCCAGTGCTATTAGGTTAGGTGTAAGAGAACCTGCGAGGCACCCTATTTTGACTATTACAACTACGTTATGTGTAAGAGAACCCAAGTGGCATCCTTTCTTGGTGGAGTTACAAATACCTCTGCAGCATAATTTCGTCCATTATTCTACGTGTTTAGGATAGGTGTAAGAGAACCCAAGAGGCATCCAATTCCCACTTCACAACATAAATAAACACATATCTTTTATCTCGGGCTATTTTGATGTGTGAGCAAGCCCCCCCACCCCCCCCCCCCCTCAAAGACTCATTCGCTCTAAGTAGAGCTGACATGCTACCTTCCTAGTGTGTCACCCTAGTGGTCACTTGTCTGGCGGATGTAAGTCCCCATGCTTTCTTTCTGACTTGACCATTGCAAACTAATGAGCACCTTGTAAGTTTGGTAGGCCTTACTATGCAGCCAATAAGCTACCCTATGTCAACTTTGTTTAAGAGGATGTAAGCCTACATGTTTTCTTCTTGGATTAGCCAATATACATTGACTAGGTCGAGTATATTTAAGGCTTAAGGTAAGTCCCCTAATGGCTCCTTTCCTCTTGACTATTTCAAACTTGTGTTTAGTCCCTACACAGGACTCCTCACTTGGTAGTCACCCTAGGTCAGATAGCCCCTGTCGAGTCGAAGACAAACTTTCCTGGCAATCGGTTCTGCTTAAAGGAGATGTAAGCCTACACCCTTCTTTCTAGACTGATTATCGCAAACCGATGAGCACTTTAGGTTGGTTGGTTATCTCCATGTTGACGATGACCCACTCAGTGGATATATCACTCTTGGCAGATGTGAGTCCCCACGCTTTCTCCTTGAGTTGGCCACCGAATACCTACAGGCTTTCTTTTATAGGGTTTTAAATAAAACCCCTAATGGCACCTCCCCTATGGGCACTCTATTTGGATCACGTCCTTAGCGACCCCATTTAGACACTACCTAGGATACTTTTGGATCGGACAATCCCCCTTTCCTAGTAGATTGATTGGAGAATTTGTTGCCAGATGAACATTCTCTTGTCCAAGTAAGTCTGAGATAGGACTAGGCTAATATGAGCTCCTTCTCAGTGTGGTTTCTCACAAACCAATAGAGTCAACACAAACTTAAAATAAACAAAATATATATTTGCTGGTGGATTAGGAATTCAAGCCCCCAGTGGCCCCTTTCCCAAGCAGGCATCCTATCTGTAGGGTAGTGTCAGCAAAACTCCCTATAAGAATTGTCTGACTACTTTGAGTTGAGATAAGTCCTCGGGTCGGCACTCTCTCAGTAGTTGCCCTTAGGTTGGGTTCAACTTGTTGTGCCACCAACGAGTTACCCTGGTGGTCGTCTTTGCTTTGAAAGACATAAGTCTATTACGTATTCTTTCTAGCACAGTCATTGTAAATCGATGGGCAGCCTAGGTTGGGCCTGCTTTGTTGAGCAAGAGACTGATCACTGCAGTGGTTCCTTGTTTAGGAAGATGTGAGTACCTACACTTTCTTCCTAACTTGATCATTGCAAACCGAAAAGCACCACTTAAATTGGTTTGTTCTACCTAACGGCTGGTAGACTATCCCTTTAGATTTGTAAACCTAAGATAGGTCTATGCTTATATTAGCTCCTTCTTAATAGATCCATCGTAGACCGATAGGGTCCATCTAAAATTAAATTAATTCTAACTATTCTTGAGTCGATATGAGTCCATAGCGGCATTCGCTTAAATAGTCACCCTAAGTTGGGTTTGATTTGTTATGCCATCACCCTAACGACTGATCTCTACTTTAGAAGATGTAAGTCTATTATGCTTTCTTCCTAGTACAGTAGTTGCACACTAAAAGGCAACCCTTATGCCAGATAGTCCTACCTTATGGCTGGTAAACTACCCCTTTGGATTTATAACTCTCAGCCCAAATGAATCAAAACTAGTCGAAACTCATCCTATGTCAAATTAATTGAAACTAATGATTAGAATCAACCCAAAATTAATATTTAAATATGACTTGACCACCAATTGAGCCAAACCAAGCCCAATTGGTCATTCGATCCAAGTTGACCCAAATTGGCCTAAAGGACCAAATTGGGTCAAATCATGATCTAACCCAAATTGATTGCAACCAATGGCTCAAGTTCATTCCAAATTAATTATTGAACTTGACCAAGGCCATAATTGAACCTAATTTGACTAATTGGTCAACTTAACCCAACCTAGCCCAAATTGACCTAAAGGGTCGAATTAACCAAAATTCAAATTAAATCCAAATTGATTCAAACCAAAGATCACATTCTTCTTCAATTAGCTAATTGAACATGAATCAACCCATAACCCAGATCATTTTGGCCAATTTTCATCAAATTGGTCAACTTGACCCATCTAACCCATTTGACCCATTTGATTCCAAATGAGCCAAAATCAATTCTAAGTCAAATTAAATCAAATTGATCATACTAAAACTCTTCAAATCATCATTTGAACCTAACCTAAGCCTTGGTTTGACCCAATTAGACCAATTGATAAACCTAACTCGATATGACACAATATGACCCATATGACCCAAATTGAGCCAAATCCCTTGAAACCAAGCTATATCCCATTGGCAGCTTATCAAACTCAGCCCAAACCCATTTGGGATCAGCCCAAAATTAACCCAACCCAATTAAATCTCTCATGGATCCTCCTTCGCATAGGATTCTATCCAACTTCATTTAATTCTCCCCATCACATCCATTCAACTCCCCCCATCCATGGCATTCAATGAAGCTAATCATATGGCAGCAAAAGAGGACTTTGGAGCAAAAATTGAAAGTCCTCAATCAATCCATCACCTATCCCAACCACCCCAAGCAAAATGAAGAACACTCATTTCTCTCTTGATTTAGCTCGTAATGAAGTTCTCATGCATTTAGGCATACAAAATCCTGTAGCCTATGTCAAAATAAAGAGTCTAAAAGAATAAAATAAATTTGATAAAATTTGCATTAGATTAAGTCATGAATTCATACCACTCATGCTCTAGTCTCTCAGAAAGTGAGTTTAATGACTTAGTCTCCTTTCTAAATAAATAACACCCTAGTCATCTTGCAAAAGTATATGACTTTCCTACATGGATTTTAAGCATAGGATGAGTCAACTGGCTGTCACTCCAAGCGGTAATAAGTCCAGCAGTCAGGTGATTTATTATCTCTTGTGGAGGTAAACTGTATACCCATTTTTGCCTTAAATTTAGGTCGTGATTTGGCCCTCACCAAAGCTCCCTAGCTTAGGATTTGAGGTAGTTGTCTCCTTCGAGCTACAAGCATAAATCATCGCCTCTTAGGCATTTTCATAATCTTATGTTGTGGTATTATAAGTTCTAGTATTCTAATAAAATATCAACTTAAATAATTAACTCTCTTCAATTTCAAAATTATAAAGCATAATCATAGGATAGATTAGAATGCTCACTAGGCTTTCTAGTATCATGAGCATTCCCTACCTATCTCCCATTGGCTTCTAATAATAAATCTTCTCATTAATCTATCCCATTTGATTTTCTAAAACAGTCAATCCTTTGATAGTCTTAACCTTGAAAACTTTGGTGACCATAATTATCTACTTTAATCAAAAGTATTCTTAAGTAATTTCCATTCCTTAGGATGTAATTAACTATAGGGGCTTGCCTCCATAGGAAACTTACAAACCTGACTGAAAATAAACCCTACTTTACTTTGGTATATTTGAAGACCCGTCATGTCTTAGGAGTCCTTATTAGGTGATTAGGTCTATTATATGATGGTGATTTCTATCTTTCGTGATAGTACATCATTCTTTAATGTCATACCCAATCACTTCAATAAGTACCACCTAAGATCTGTGTGGTGTCCCGCATCTTAAAATAAATGCCACATGGACCTAAATGAGTTAATTAGTTTGGTTTTAGCTTGATTCAAGTTTAGTTGAACTCATATATGAGCCTAGGATGAAGGCATAAATCCAATTGCAATTGGTTTGGCGTTAAATGGATTTTGGTTCATATGACAAATTCAAGTCAAAAGGGGTCAAAATGGGCTTGACTTGAGTTGACTTGGATTTAGTTTGATAATTATAGTTTATGTTTATATTTGAAACAATTATTGAAGGAATGATTTAATCATGAAGAAATCTATGGATTTTGAGTTGATTTGGATATCATTTAGTTAGATTCAATAAATTGGCTAAAAATGTTAAAATTGGAAATTTGATTTGATTTAAGTTTGGTTTTTTCCATTTGGATTTATATTTCATTTACATTTGTGAATATAAATGAAGATATAAATGTTTCATGAGAAAAACACTTGATTTTGAAGTAATTTGGAAGCAAGTTTAACCAAAATTAAGGATGTATGTCAAAAGGGCTTAAGTAGGGAATTAATTTAGTTTGGTTTATTTTTTTTATCATTGGAGGGTGGGTCTCATTTATATTTATGAATATAAATGAAGGAATAACTGATTTATAAATAAATCAATTGAGTTTGGGTTGATTTTGGTTGAGATTTGATTAAGCTTATGGAGGTAGGTCCATATGGCTTAAGAAAGGTTTGGTTTGATTTAATTTGATTTGATTTTAGCTATTTGAATTTAGATTTCATTTATATTTATGAATATAAGTTAAGGAATGATTGGTTTATAAAGAAATCAACCAAGTTTTATTTAGTTTAAAGGGAGTTTTGGCTAAGCATATGAAGGTGGTTCATATGGTTTAGGAAGGGATTTTGAAATTTGAATTTTAATTTGAGTTTCAATCATTTGATTTAGAATTTGGGTTGGAATTTGATTTGAGATTGAATAGATATTTGAGAAAATCAATTGAGTTGAGGTTAATTTGAATTTGGTTAAGGCTAAGTCCATAAGATAAAATTAAAGGGCTTCGGAAGAGTTTTTGGAATTTGAATTTAATCATAGGCTTCAATCATTTGATTTGGAATTGGATTTATGATTTGGGTTTGAATTTGAGGTTTGTTTTGAGGAAGGAAGCAAGGATTGGGTTTAAGGATATAGGGTATGCAAGTTTTTCTAAATCCCTAAGGCATAACCTATTCTTATGACTAACTCTTCCAAGTCTCTAGGCTTATGTTAAGTGTTCACATAATCACTAGGAGTACCTTAAGACTAAAGAGCTCTTAGTGCCTAAAAGAGTCCTAGATCTATGATGAGAAAGTTAAGAGCTCACTCTAAAAGTGATGTCAACATGTGTTATAATTAAATCTGAGCTTCTCAAGTTTCAAAACTCCTAATATTTCATTCAATTACATCGTCAATATATTCATTCAACCCAAAATAGGTACACTACATTATTTCATTGCATTTTTTGCATACATACCACACAATTCATAAGCATTTACATATCTTACACTAACTTTGATATTTATATTTCTAATACTTCATCTATGCATGAAGAGATGCATTCATTTTTAAAAAAAAGTAATAATAATGATCAGCAATGGATGGTTATCTACTAGAAGTAGAGATGGGACAAGCAGGAATGCAGGATGTTATTTGAGGTATGTTAGACTTATTTTGTCTCAGGGTGTTATGTTTAATGTAAAAATTTTTACTTCACTACATGTATTGGCATGATGGCATCAACAGTAAAATTTGAAATATTGATTCAAATGAGAACTTGTTTTACAAATTACATATCTTGTTCTTTTTCTGGATTGTTTGGTTGTTGATGCTTTTGCTGGTTATTTTTCTGCTCTAAGTATGGCTGTCAAAACATTCTATTATTATTCTATTTGGTGGTTGGTTTGTTTATTGCCTTTCCGCTTCTTTATCGGTCCATTGGTTTGTTTACCGCCTTTTGCTTCTTCGGTCTCTCTTGGTTTTGTTTTCTTGCCTTGGTCTATTGGTTTTGTTTTCCTGCTTTGGTTGCTGGTCTTTCGACTGGTCTCTTGGTTTTGTTTACCTGCCTTGGCTGCTGCTCTTTCAGCTAGTCTCTAAGTCTCTTAGTTTTGGTTACCTGCCTTGGCCACTACTCTTTTAGCTAGTCTCTTTGCTTCTACTTCTAGTGGTTGTTTAGCTTGTTTTACATGTAGGTGTTGTTGTTGTTCTAGTGTTGGTTCTTTTTCTGGACTGTTTGGCTGTTGATGCTTTTGCTGGTTGTTCTTCTACTCTAAGTAAGGCTGTCAAAACATTTTTTTTTGTTATTCTATTTGGTGGTTGGTTTTGTTTACCTACCTTTGCTGCTGCTCTTTCGGCTTGTCTCTTTACCTCTACTTTTAGTGGCTATTTAGCCTATCTCAAACATGTAGTTTCTATTCTAGTGTTAGTGTTTCTTCGAGATTGGTTAGCTGTTGTGGCTTATGAAGGCTATGATTGCTATGATGTTGAGATTTTGTTGGGTTTTTTTTATTACTAAGATTGGTTGGCTATGGCGAAGTTGTTGCTTTTTATGCTTATGGTGGCTAAGATGGCAATGAAAGCTATGATGTATTGATGTTCATATAAGTTTTTTTCTTTGGCTAGTAGCATCTTATGTGATTGTAACCCTTAGTTGGATCCTTACTTATTTGTTGTCCCTATTGTTGATTAATGATTATTAGAATGAATGTTTTTTTTTTTTTTTGCTCTAAGCTTGAGCCTTTTATGTCTTTTATTGTGGATATTAGTCTTATGTTTTTTTTCTCTTCATTACTTCTCTTCTCAAGTATTTATGTAGCTTATTTTCTCTTCTCCTTTCAGGGTGTTGGACCTTGAATTATGTCGGTCTTTTTCATATCCTCTTCAACGGCTGCTGTCTTTTTCACTTTTCACTTTTCACTTTTTCTTTAGTTATTTTTTATTTTTTTTCTTTTTTGTACTTACATTGGGATTTAGCTCTTTAGTCATATTGTAGCTCCAAGAGCATTAGATCTTCGAGAGTTATCCCCCATAATGACTTTGTATCTCTTTCTCTAGTTTAATAAAATTTTGGCTTGTTTTTATTTTTTTTTAAAAAAATATGTTTAATTGTATGTCAATTTATTTACATTTATAGCTAATATTTTGTTATTTAGTATGCGATCTTTTATTAGAAAATTTTGATGTGAAATGTATATTGTAAATTGGAACTTGGAAGAATCATTTAATGTTAATAAAATTTTTATATTAATGTGTTTTTTGGTTATTTGTATCTAAAATTTTAATTCAAGTTTAATAGTTCAAGATTTTAAAAAAAAAGTTAGTTTTAGTGCTTCATATGATAAATTTGAGTTTATTTTGAGCTTCTTCTCGAGTTGAAGTCGAGCTGATTAGAGCAAGCAAATAAACGAGCCTGATTCGAGCTGAACACAAACAAATTTGAGCTCAAACGAACAATAACAAGCCGAACACGAACATCCTCATCATGAGCTTAACTCGAACACGAGCCGAACACAAACACAAACAGATGTAAACGAGCCAAACACGAACATAGTTTGAGCTCGTTCATGTTCGGCTCGTTTACACCCCTGGATGCATCATAAGCTTGTCCATATTAATAATTTGAATATTATAGTTACATGCTTAATAGATGTATGACAAAGATTGACTTAAATATTTTCTTGAAAATTACATATCAACCTTCTGAAAATTTTATAAAGATATATGAGATTATTTCAAAACCTAAATCACTAATAATCATTGAAAATCTTATATATTTATTATGTTTTTTTTTCCTTGCTTTTTCACTATGAAGTGCTCCACCTTCATTTCAAGCTATCTCATGAGGTTAAACACTG
Source organism: Cymbidium sinense (assembly GCA_021442155.1). Classification (NCBI taxonomy): domain Eukaryota; kingdom Viridiplantae; phylum Streptophyta; class Magnoliopsida; order Asparagales; family Orchidaceae; genus Cymbidium; species Cymbidium sinense. The sequence continues at coordinate 116,779,701 of CM038220.1, read as the reverse complement.
AAGTGCAAGTGAGCACTTCAACAATAAAATATATGTCGTCGGAGGTTTTATAATTTATTACTATGAGCATTGTGGGTTGAAGAGTCACATGAAATTTTGATAAAGTTGTTAAAGTTTGAATCAGATTTTGGTTTGAGTCGAGCTAGATTAGTTAGATTATAATTGAAATTTTTGCTCAATCCAATCCTCTACTCAATTTTAGCTAGGGATGTATTAGATCGACTAGGCTTAAGTGAAATAAAAAGCAAAAGACTGCAAATGAATTGAGCATTTGACAAGCTACTCGTGGCTCAACTCGATAAGAACTCATTTATAATCATTTGATTAACTAAACAACCAACCTTAAATTTTTTTATAAATACTCGGTTGTTAAATAAATGAGCTTAAATAAATTATTGATTGATTCATTTATATTCATGAATAATATCATATAAAGCTCGTGTACAAGCTCTTTATTTGTTAGCATCCTCGAATAATGCTCAATTTCAAACTCAATTTAAAATTTGATTGAGGCTTAATTTATTACTTAATTAAGGTTCATATGAAGCTCGATAAAAGCTCTTTCATATTTAATGAACTAAATTATTGAGTAATAATTTTAAAAAATGTGTAAAAAATAATTTTTAAATAATATTGACTAATTTAATTTAGCTCAATTTTTAATTATTAATTAAATTTACTTCTTATTATAAATCCCCTAAAAAAACCCCAAATGTTGCTCACCTATAAAGATTTGATAAGTTAATGAGTTGCTTGATCGGTAGACTCGATAATTTGTTCGTTTATAAACTTTGTAAGACTTATTTAGTTAGCTAAAAAGCTCAATAATAAGGCTTGTTAATTGGCTCATTAAGTCTCAAATTATGTTACTTGTTTAAAACTTAATAACCTTAGCTTGATAAGGCTAAATGAGTTACTCGTTTGATAATTATTAAATGAATCAAGCTCAAACTTAGCTCAAACAGCTTAAGCGAGAAGAAATATAAATTAACTAAGCTTGAACACTATCATAAAAGCTTGAATAAAGCTTGAACATGTAGTTGGTGAATGAGCTCAAATTCAACCAACCTCCTACTTGACTTTCATCTTATAAGTGTAAATATTTATGTTGAACTTAAAATTTATCTTAGAAGCTCAAAAATTAATTAAGATCAAGTTGCTTTTGTCATGAATTGAACTCAAATTGTGTTAATGTGCACTATTTAGTTAAGAAGCTCAAACTCAAATAACCTTGGCTAAATTTTGAAACTAGGCTTAATTAAAATATTAATTACGTAATTAGGCACAAAAAAAATTTAAAATAGGCTCAGTCACCCATTCAACGGGCAACTAACTCCACCTAATAAATCATGGTTCCCCCCCCCCCCGATCGGGAGAACTGTTCTCTCGATCCTTCCTCCTGACCTAGTGCTCCCAAGATTTTTCACTGCTCTCGAGACGTTCGTCGATCGACGCTGTCTGTGCTGCTGTCCAATCTAGGTTTTAGAGTTCATCTCAGTTTTTTGAGGTATTTTTTGCAACCAAAATTTTTGAAGTTCATAGTAATTGTGATTGTTAAATGATTGTATGTGTTTAGTTAGTTTATATGTGTGATTAGTGAATTTATATGCTAGATCTATAAGGTTGTATGCTACATTTATATTTTTAAGTCTTTTTAGATCTATATGTGTGATTAGTGAATTTAGATGTATTTTTAAGCTCCTCACTGACCATATTGCTTGAGCTATGAATTATAAGATGTATTTGGTTGAAAATGGTTATCAAGGTTTGATTGTTTGCAAGAATGTGAGCAATTTGATTGTCCTTTTTATTCTTGGTTTTCCTGCACAACAATCATTAATTTAGATCAGCAATGAATTGGATTAAAAATATGGTCGATTATCTTTCTATAATAGGAATATATGTTTTTATGGATTGAATATTAAAAATTTCTCCAGAAAATAATTTGTTTTTATGCTATTTGGGATCTTTTATGCATGTTTACTTGCACTTACTTTAATCATTGAGTTATTTTATTAAACTGAAATTTGAATAGTTCTTTGGAGTGTCATTTTTCCTTGTATGTTCAATTGCTTATTTGTTGGTATGTGATTTATCAAGTCTTTTTTATTAGTTAAGTCTTTTAACCCTAAATTTTTAAATGATTGTTATCTGTGATTGTTGAATGTTTAAGTGTAAATTGTTAGCTTAAATGTGTGATTAGTAGGTTTAGATGCTAGATCTATAAGGTTAGATGTTACGTTTGAGATTTTTGGGTAAAAATATATCTTTTAAAGTAGATGTGTGTTTAGGATTGTCTGGGATATGTGTTTAAATATTTTTTTAAAGTTTAGAGTGGATCCATTTGTTTTTTGAGTTATTTTTTGTCACCTTAATTTCTTAAGTTAATGTTATTTGTAATTGATAAGTGATTATGTGTAAATAGTTAGTTTAAATTGTGGATTCATTTACTATTATTTTAAAATAAATTGAATTTTTTCTTTATCCAAGTGAGATAAGAGATTGTCTATGTTGTGGTGTTTTGAGTTAAAAATGAGTTCAGATATTATCTGCTTAGTTCTATATTATGGCGATGAACTGACTGTGAGTGATGATTTTATTCCTACTTACACAAGTGAAAAAAATCGTCCAATATAAATCCCTAAATCAGCGGTCATTATGGGATGCAGAGAGTGTTAGTGTAATAGGTTCTTATTGGTGATGGATTATTAAGCATTATGATGTGATGATGAGTCTATAATCAATGTAGTCTCACTATTGATTTATGTTGAAATTGAGCTGTCAAATGAAGAAAGGGGTAGGCGAGGAGTGTCAAAAGGTTGTTCTTGAATACATCACACCGACATCAACACTCAAGTGGAAGCATTTGGATCTGCACCAACAAAACATGCCTACTTTGCTAGGAAAAGTTATGATTTTATGGGTGACCCCATCAATTCACTATCTTCTAAAGATGAGGAGTATGAAATTATGCCTACTGCAATAAGCAGTGATACTGCTGATAATGATGATAGTGATGTAGAGTGATCTACTTTATTTTCCATATAACAATCTATGAGAGCTGGAGACCTAATTAAGAAATATTCAGTCAGAACAAATCATACTAAAGAGCACTTGTTATCGAACAATGAGTACATGTTTTGTGCTCAAACAGCCATAGAATGGGATGAGGAGCTGACATTTGATGGGCAGTAAAATGAGTCAGCATTTGAAGAAGAAAATAGCATTCCAGATGAACTGTTGGAAGGTATGTGCGTTCATGATAAGAAGTAGCTTTAGTTTACTCTTCAAGGGTGGTCCATCTTATATAATGTTGAATTTTTTATCTGTGCTTCAAACAAAATAAAGTTCACTGTGGTGTGCATGTACCATGCTCACCCAACTACACCTTGTAAGTGGCGATTACATGCAAGCTCAAGTAGGAGATTGGGTGGTGCATGAAGGATTCACCTCATACACCAATCATTCGGCTTAATGGGACATAGGCAATACACATATGAGTTTATCAGTTATTTCATTTAACTTGTTATTAGGCGTCAACTGTATTTGAATCCCAGAGAAATCATAGGTCATATCGAGTCCAAATTTAATATAAGAGTGTCTTACATGAAAGCCTGGGATGCATGCCGCAAGGTAGTGAAGGTAATTTTTGGCAGTTGAGAGGAATTCGATCGATCCTTAGAGAAATTTATGAGTGGTTTCTGTTTAGTTATGCCATGATCTGTATATCGAGTGCAGTCGACATAATCAAACAGGTTCCAATGACTTTTCTAGCATTGGAGCCTTCATTTTCAAGTTGGCAGTATTGTCATTCAATTTTATGTCTTGATGGGACATTCCTCCTAAGTATAGGGGACTACTTTGTTGATTGGGATTGATGATTTATTTCCATTAGCCTTTGTAGTTGTTGAATTAGAATGTATTGAGTTATGGGTTTGATTTTTAAAGACACTGCAGGACTTAATCCCACTGGTCTCTACAACAGATGACCTTTGTATCATATCAGATAAGCATGCAGGTCTTGTGCATGGCTATAAAGAAATATTCTCTTAGGTTGCACATCGCTTTTGCCTCCGCCATTGGAGAGAGAATTTCAAGAAAGCTGTTAGGTAACTTGGAATAAGGGATGTAAAATTCATATGCCAGAAAATATATGTAGCAGATAATACTGATGATATCCAAATTTTTAAAAGGTATATGTCTGATATTAAGAATATTAAGCAGAAGGCTTATGATTGATTGGTTTCAAGAGATGTGCAATTGTGATCTTTAACCCATGATGGTGGCTACAAGTATGACACAATGACCACAAATGTGGCTTAATATTTTAATGGTGTACTGAAGAGGGCTCGTGGCTTGCCAATTCAGGAACTAATTATTGTTATTTACTATAATATAGTCTCCCTTTTTTTGAAGCTCCTTGAACATGACTCTATCTTCTCATCACGTGTCAGGGCAACTCTACAGAGTAATGAACGTGAGGCAAGACTTCCTGAGCCTGTCAGGATAAATACTAATGAGTATCAAGTGTTTAATAGGTCCTGTAGAACTTATAAGGTTCAGCTGCTGCAAAATAATGATTGAGGGTGTAGATGCAGACAATCTCAAGCTTACCACATTCCTTGTCCTCATGTAATTTGTATGTTGGGGGTAGCGACATCTTAATCACGTGCAATATGTCTCTGCCTGCTACACTTTGCTATTATACAGTAGCACCTACCAAGGAGAATTCTATGTCATCCCTGGTCGTGATGAGTGGCCAGAGCACATTAGCACTAGCAGCTATACAGAGTACTTTCCACCAAATATCAAGAGAAAGTCTGGACGGTAATGGACAACTAGATTCAAAAATACAATGGAAGAGGCTAATACAAGGAGCACCATGATTTGTAGTGTATGTAAAACTGCTGGCCACAACAAAACGACATGTCCTCAGACTCGACACCACATAATTTAAGTTAGTTTAGGGTCATCTTGTTTAGTTAACTTGTGTTAAGCTGATGCATTGAAGTTACTCTATTGTTTAGTTTCTTACATACTTCTTAATTTTAGTTTACTTTTGTTGTTTGTGCTACTGTATCATGGGTTGTATCTAAGTTGTTGAAGATTTAGTGTCTTACTCTGTAGTCTACTTCTGTTGTATGTGCTGAGGTTGTTTGTGAATTTCTGAGCATTTTGTTGAAACTTGGAGTTATTTTACAGTTTGCGCCCACTACTTTCATTTTACAATCCCATTGGATCATAATTAACATATATATATATTGTTGTCTTAATCATCCAAATTTAAATTTAATAATATTTCTAAGAGTTAAATATTAAGTAATTAAATTTAAGTGTGAAACTAAATTTACAAATATTAATTAAGTTAATTTAGGTTATTATGACTTTATATTAGTTTCTATTAGTTATAATTATCATAGTTATGCACGTGTGTATATGTGATTGACTTCATATTTTTGTTTAGCATATTCAGATTTTCAACTAAGCGTTATATTTTATTACTTGATAGATAGCTTTTTATTTATTAAATAGTGAATGCATCATTCTTTATTAGAAGAGAAACCCTTGACGATTGGTGTAAGATCTCTTTTTTTTTTTCATATGTAACATATTGAGTAATAATGGCTATTCGTATTATGGTTTAATGTTTTTTTAATCCTTGTGATTGTAATGGAATTAAATATGTATGCAATCGATAATTCTTTATACCAAAAATATTATCATGATGCTAGTAGGTTTATTGCATTTTATATAATTAAATATTCAAGATAATTGTATCTTATTATTTAAGTTTCACAATTATTTCACTATTCAACATACATATTCAAGTAATTAGATACTTTTTCAATTATTCATAAATATTCATGCTTATTGCTCATGACTACATCATTTACCCATTTAAATTTCAAAGCATAATTTAATTTAATATTTATCACAATGAGATAAATATGAAAATGATTATTACTACAATATTAGCTCAAAAGATCAACATGAAAATGATTAAAAAAATTATATTTTAGCTTTGTTTTTTTTTTTGTGCTTGTAATTTTGTTCAAGTTTGGCTAGATTTTTGTTAAATATTGTAATGCATGTAATTTTCTTTTGTTATATTTTATTGCATAGTTGTAATGCATAAATTATTTATAGAAAGAATGCCTACTAAAGAAGTAGTATGCCCTACATGTAGGAGGTGAAGGCGCACAGAGGAGACTGTTGTAGACAACCCTCCACCAGCTGAAGTTCACCCTAATATTGTGACATTACGTGGTAGGCATAGAGCAACGCATCCTGACTTGGTAAACATTCTTCTTTATGAGCTTCACATTTAGATTATCCATTTAATATTGCATACTGACCAAACTAAGGCTGCTTCTTTAATGTTATGCAGGCTATAGTGCTTGAGGTTGCCTCTCATTTATTGATGTTCAGTAGATTGCCCCAAGTTTATGAGTGCTTTGCGAGCAACTGGACTATATTATGTCTCACAGATGCAGTATATTCGACTAGATCACCACTTGCTCACAACGTTAGTCACCTTAGCAAATACATTCCACTTTATGGTGAAATATTTCCACCTTCATCTATCTTTTTGAAGAGGATAAATGAAAATAGAAATATACGCCTTTAGTTGGGATGCTGCATAGATCCGCAGATGTTCTTATTAGGGTGATCGGGTATGACATTGAGGAGAGGTGTACTATCTCGAAAGGTAGAAGTTACCACCTTACAATAAACTTAATCACCTGAATAAGGACTTCTAAGGACTATGGGTCTTCATATGTACTAGAGATTCTTCCCCTATTTTACATGAAAAAGTAAAAATAGGATTTATTTTAAATTGGGTTCGTTAAGTTCTCTATGGAGGTAAGCCCCTATAGTTAATTATATCTTAAGAAATGAGATTTCTTAAGAATACTCTCGATTAAAGTAAATGATCATTGTATTCAAAGATTTTGAAGGTTAGGTTATCAACAAATTAGTTTATTTTAGAAGATCAAATGGGACTGATCAAAAGGAGAGAGTTATTATCAAAGCCAAAGAAAGATAAGTAGGAGATGTTCATAATGCTAGGAAACCTGACGAACATCTCAAACTATCCTATGGTTGGGCTTTACATTTTTGAAATTGAAGTGATTTATTTATTTTGAGTTGAATTTTTATTAGAAATCTAGGGTTTACAATTCCATGACATAAGATCATGAAAATGCCTAAGAGGTGAGGATTTATGCTCTTGCTAGAAGGGGAGAAGCAACCTGATCATGAGCTTTGGCGAGGGCCAAAGCATGACTTAAATCTAAGGCAAAAATGGGTATACGATTTACCTTCACAAGAAAGGATAAACCACTCGACTACTTAGACTTACAACCACCTGGGGGTGGTTGCCAACTAGCTCCTCCTACGATTTTAAATAAATGTAGGCAAGTCATATGCTTTTGTATGATAGTTAGGTTGTTATTTATTTAGAAAAGAGGTTAAGTCTTTAAACTCACTCCTTAAGAGACTTGATCATATAGGGCATGATTAATGACTTAAATATAATACAAAATTTTCATATATTTTATTTTTGTTTTGGATAATTCATTTGACACAGGCTTATAGAATTCATATGCCTAATGCATGAGAAATTGGGTTATGGGTCAAAATTAGCAAGAAAGGGGTGTGTTTCTACCATGGCTCTCAAAGGTCAAGCCAAATTCCCTGGTACATGTGGAATCCCGCCAAATCAAGACTGAAATAATATGCTTTTGATGCGTGATGTGAGAAAGAAAATATAACATCCAGCTAAGGTATTGCTAATTCTTTTATCTTAATTTATAACCTAAGCTTTAAATGAGGTTATGAGTTGTTAATTTTTAGTTTTGAGTTAATTAATTTGGTAGAAGATTTATTTTTTTCTAGGAGTCTAATCATCATCCAGGCCATACATCAAAGCAAAGAAGAAATTAGGAAACATGACATCTTAATGCACAAGCTAAACAAACATCAAACATTTTATAAAGCTAACGCAAAAGAATAAGAGATCATTTGTAGTTGGGCTCCACCAGCCGAGCTCTACCCTTATACAATCTGGATTACAAATGAATTACAAAAAGAAATTCATGTTATGGGGGGTCTTCATTCTTCTTTTCTTCATTCTTCTTTCTTCTTTTGGTTCCTTCTTTTGGATGGTTGTAATGTGGATGTTTTAAAGGCTTCATATGGTACATAAGATATAATCTTATAACCAATGTTCATCCTAATCCCCTATAACAATCATTTTAAAATCTTAATTGCAAAATTACATGAAAAGGGAAAAGTAAATTTAAATAAAATCTATAAAATAGAGATTAGCTAAACAAACCACACATTCCCAAGCATGTATATAAATAAATTGGACTTAGCACTCCACACATGGGTAACCAAGTCCACCTAGCTTATTTTGAATTATGCTTAGGGGTATAAGCAACATGCACAACAAAATCATTTATATTTTTATTACAGCGCCCCTTAAGCACAACCCCTGCAAAAGATAATGATTAGACTAAATCGTCCTACCATCCATTCTATGCACATACACCCTAACATCCAGACTAAAATATCACATCACAAAATAAAAGCAAACATCAAACTATGCACCGCCCTAACATATGACTAAAAGTGATTACTTACGCTAATGTGTGTGTTTTAAAAGATTTGTACGATGTGCTTATCTAGTCTTTAAGGTTTAGCTTTTCTAAGTATGAAAATGTTCAACTTAGAGGATGGTTTCAATTTAAGTTATTTAGTTGATTTTGGTTAATTTTATTTGATGATTTGATTTGGTTTGAATGAACCTACTTAATTACTAAGTGTTGTAAAGGGAGGAAAAGAGAAGAGAACTTCTCTTTCTTTCCTACCTTAAAGTGATTTCTAAGGTAGATTCATTAATGATTTTTTTGTTTAGTGAATGTATTCTTATAGTTTTAATTAATTCTAAGTTTAGATTTTCCTTAAACAAACCTATTCAAAAAGAAAGATATTTTAAGATTAAGTAAAGTGAATTACTATCACAAAACACACAATATTTTATTTCTTTCCCACATGTGTATCATGCACATGAATAAATGCTAAGCATATCTATACATGCGATGGAAGTATTTGGCACACCTTAATAATGAATGCTAAGAGAGGCTGCCTAAGAAAATTTGGAATGTTTCATGTATGCATGATTTTATTAAGTAGAAGAAGGTGATTCTTTTATCCATTTTTCATATGCACATTTACAAGTATAAAATACATAAGTGAGTACGATGTCATTGTTAGCACCACGGGTGTAAGGTACAAGACCTACTTAATGCTACTTAAAGCCTCGCAACCCCAGGGTTGTCCAGACTAATATACCACTTTTCTTAAATATATGTGCATGTACAAAAAGAAATGCATGGAAAGAGAATTATGCAAAAAGTTTATGTTTGTTTGTTTGATTTAGTTATTTATTTTATATATGTGATGTGAAATTCTTTCTTGAATCATGACATAGGAGTGTATAGGAATGAATTTCAAACAAGTGTTATGTCCTTTTAAAATGGACTATACACTTTGCAAATCATATGCAATCCTATGTTAAGAAAGAGAGGGAAAATCACATAACACATTTTATACTATTCACATGCAAGCTCATAAGTACTTATATATAGCATACTTTTCATTTGTAATGTTTGGTTTATAAGTTTTAAAAATAGTTTTAGATTTAGTAGTGATAATATCCATTTATATCTTACTTTAGCCAAAACATGCAATTTGACATAAAGGAAACATTTCATTTTTAATTTGATTTTTCAAAAGACATGAATGCATAATTTTCATATGGCATACACATTTAGCATGCTAGGAAAGAAATAAAGTGATGCAAGCATGTAATTTCATTCACTCTAATTAATTCCTAAAGGCAATCCTATGAAATAAGATTATTTAAAGTGAATCAAAGTTAGTTTAAGAAAATTTTGATTTGGTTTTGAGTTTGATTTTAATTTTAGGAAATGTGAGAAGGTTTTTTGGTCTTAATCCCATTCCCCATGTGTAAGTTAATTTTGGTTTAATGAGAAGGTAATTAAGTTGATTTTATAGTTTAGTTAGGTTAAGATATGAATTAAATGAATTAATTAAACCTTACTTATATCACCTTAAGTTAATTGATTAAACAATTATGAGCTAATATGATATGCAACCACATGAAAAGTAAATTTGTAATATTTCTAAGAAATGAAAGGGGCCTAATGCAATTAGCTCATAAATACTTAATTAATTAAGCTTTAGGAGCTCAACTAATTACTCTTATGATTTTCTCACACATGTGAGCTAACCATAATTTCATTATCTATTACTTTGGGTTATTGAACACCCAAAGAGCTACCCAAGATTAGATTGACTATGTTTCTGGATTAATTTTAGTTTTGAGAATTTTATCAAGGTAATTAAGTAGGTCATTAGTGGATTAGCCCTTAATTAAATTTAGATTAAGGAAGGAAAGGGGTTTAGGGAATGACTTGGGAAAAATATCCCAAACGCATTCCATAAATCTCCTCTTCACTTAAACAAAATTTAATTAACTTAATCAAGAAATTAAACCACTATTCACATGCTTAATTAAGTTTAATTACATTAAGAGAGTAATTAGGGGTTCATTAATTAATTTCTCTGAGGGTTCATTAATTAATTTCTCTGATTAACTCATTAATAAATTCCAAGAAAATTAGAGGTTGCAGAAGTCATCCCACTAAACATGCGTGAAAAGTTTGGAATTAATTAATAAAGTCATTAAGGAGTAATTAGGATTATTAAGTTTTCAAATAAACTCTAATTAAGAAAAAGCTATTGTTCAAATTCAATTAGAAATAATTTATTGGATTCTCCTCTGAATTATCTTTAAGATGAACCCGAGTTTGTATTTTTTTTATCTTTCTATAATTAGTTATGAATTTAGGAAGTTTCAGTTAATTTAAGTGATTTTTATGAAGTTTGCTAATTTATTTTATTAAAATAAATCATTTGACACTCAAAATATAATATCATTTAATCTAAAGGTCTTTTTGACTTGAAATTTTTATGGTCATTGTATTTTAACTTCAATTTTAATCTCTGAAAATTTTAACTTAATCTCCCATGTATTTTTGATTTAAATAATAAAATTTGATTTTTACTAAAACTCAAATTAAGCTCAACATATTTAGTGAAATTTGAGGATTTTAGATTTGTTGGATTCCTCTCAAAAAAGCAAATCCAACGAGCCATTATTTGCAATTTTTCATTAAATATTTTATTTTCTATGAATTTTGAAAGTTTCAGATAATTTAAATAATTTTTTAAATAAAAAAAAATCTGATTTTCCTACTTAGCACATTGAGCACCGCGCACAACGCTAACGTGGCAACGTGACACCACGTGGAGCTATACGTTTGGATGCATGGTGTCGGGTATCACGTGCGGGCCACGCGGTGTCATACGATTGGTGCGTGGTGTCGCGTTAGCACGGGTGAGTGAGAAAACATGCCAGCGCATCAATAGTGACGTGGGGTCCAGATCAGATTGCGCAATCTAGAGGCCAAGATCATGTGATTGTGGCGATCGAGCCATCGATCCGAACTACTGATTAGACGCGATCCGAGCGTAGATGATTTGAAGGCGAATCAGCGTGATCACGCGTGATCCGCCGTCGATCCATGACTGCGGATCGGACTACTCGGTGTGAGCGAGTAAAATCGAGGTTAGGGAAATAAAAATGGGAAATTCTAAGTGAAAATTTGTCCAAATGAACTCATTTTCACATCGATTCATACCAGAAAACTTCTATTTTCTAATTGGGATGTTATAAAGTAAAAATGCAGGATTATATAGGTTAAATTCTTAAAAATTATGCAAATAAATGTCACAAGTGAAGAATCCTAAGCCCGGCTACGGTTTTTGAAGTTTACCTCACCAGGGATGATTTTCGGCGGCGATGATGACCTGAGCACACTGTTGGGTGGGGGAAGAGGCCTTGGAATGAGCTTGGATCTTTGCCTTCACATTGTAACAACATTTCCACTGATAATCACCATTTTTCTCATCGAAATTTGCTTCATTGTAAATTTCACTCTAAAATGAAGTGGGGATGATAGTTAATGGGTTTGGGAGCATTAGGAGAAGGAGAATGAGAGGAATGAGTGAATGGTTCAGCCTCTAATGCCTTGGAATGAAAACTGAATAAAAATCTCCTTTATTTTGAAATTTTGGCTCCAAAGAAATGTCATTTGGCTAGTGGTGGTTGAGAATGGAAGAGAATCATCCTATGTGGCTCACTTTGGTTGGCTAAGGCATGGAAAGTGGCTACCATAAAAGATAAATGGGTGTCATAACCAAGGGGAGGTGAGAGTCCTTCATGCCAAGTATTCCAATGAGAGAAGTGAGGTGATTTTACCTCCCCATATTTCATGGCTACCCCAACCACTTCTTAGGTTAGAAAATCAGTGTCCTTGGTGCCTATGTGGACTAATGGATGAGTGTCAAGTGGCCAAGGAAGAGAAATGACCACTTGGGCAAGTGTCTTTTCTCATGTGATGCCCTTGACCCAAGGGAAAAGTGGTCATTTGGCATTGAATTTGATTTGAACAGATTTGAAATGAGTCAAAAGTAGGTTGGATCAAATTTCATGTCATTTGGAGTTCATTTGGTTCAATTTGGGTTAATTTGATCCATTTTGGTCAAATTGGGTCAAAACGGGTTAATTTGACCAATTGGTCAAATTGGGTCAAACTAAGAATTAGGTCAAGTTCAAATGATCATTTTGATTGCATTAGTTTAATTAGTTTCAATCAATTTGGTTCATTTTGAAATTAATTTGAATTTTGGCCAATTTGATCCTTTAGGTCATTTTGGGCTAAGTTGACCGATTTGACCCAATTGATCAAATTGGCTTAAATCATGGCTTGGTTTGCATTTTTTTTTATCATTTGAAATATATTGTAGGCTTTTCTTTCAATTAATTTTGGTTTGGTTTGATTTTAAGTTAATTTGACCTTTTAGATCAAGTTGGGTTCATGGTCAATTGGGCTAGGTTGGGTTTAGTTGGCCAATTGGTCAAATTGAGTTTAATTAAGGCTTTGGTCAAGTTCAATAATCAATTTGGAGTGAACTTGAGTCATTGGTTGTAATCAATTTAGTTTATGTTACAATTTGGCTAATTTGGGTTCATGTGGGTTAACGGGTTGACTTGTTCAATAGGCTAGGTTGACTTGGTTTGACTTAGTTTATGACAATTGATTAACCTATGATCAACAAACATGACATGAAATTTGGATTATCTTAATTCACTTTGATTTGAATTGAATTGGATTTTGGTTCATGTGGGTCAAATTGGCCGGGTCAAGTGAGCCAATTGGGTTTAGTTGGCTTGATTTAGGCTTGATTCAAGTTTGGTTGAACTCATATATGGACTTGTGATTGAAATAGAAATCCATTTGTAAGCAATTTGGAGTCAAATGGGTTTTAATTCATTTGACAATTTCAAGTCAAAAGGGTGAATATGGGTTTGACTTGTGTTAGCTTGATTTTGATTTGATGATTAAAGTTTATGTTTATATTTGGTTTGTGATTGTAGGATTAACTGTTTGAAGAGAGAATCCAAAGGTTCAGATTGATTTGAGTTTGATTTGGTTAAGTTCAAGACTTTGACTTGAAAAGGCACAAGTTAGATTTTGGTTTGATTTGAGTCTGAGTTTTGAATTTGGTTTTAGATATTTGAATTAAATTTTATTTATATTTGTGAATATAAATGAGTTATGAAAAAAAATTTTGAATTTGAATTAATTTGGATTTGATTTGAGCTAAGTCCATAAGATAGAATCAAAGGGCTTAGGAAAGATTTTTGGAATTTGGATTTAGTTATGGATTTCAATCATGGGTTTCAATTATTTGAAATTAATTCATAAATTGAGAAAATCTATTAAAATTGATTCAAGGTTTGATTTGGAGTTGAAGTTGATATGAGTTTGGAGTTAATCAATCAAGTTGGAATTGATTTGAGTTTGGAGTTTTAACTTGGAAGAAGGAAGTGAGGAGTTTGGCCCAAGCTATAGGATAGACAAGTTTTCCTAACACCCATAAGGCATGACCTTTTCCTACGACTAACTCTTCTAAGTCTCTAGAGTTAAGTTAAGTATCTGCCTAATCATTTGATGTGTCTTAAGACTAAGGAATTCTTAAAGTCTAAGAGAAGTCATATATCTAAGCTGGAGGGGTTGAAAGCTCATTCCAAAAATAAGGTCAATACACTTGCCAATTGGAAAAATGACGATTATATTATAGGATGCTGCTATGATTCTGGGTGTTCAGATAGATGGTCTAGCTTTTGTTGGCAGGATTGTTGCTGGAGGAGGGAAACGATGAACTTCATGGCCAGATTATTGTGATGAGTTGATAGGAGCACACCTAGAGACACATATTGTCTACCATGATTTGATCTAGTCATATATCACATCAGAGTTCCAAATGGAACAAGCTCACGCACAAACATGTTTGCCCCTACGATGGCTGCGTTGGACATACTACAGGGATTCCTACATAGATCTGCACGATGCTTAGTTTACTATGCATATTAGGGCATACATACTTTTATTCTATTGGTTCTTTCCTTATGCCAGACACATCAGGCTCTGAGGTACACTTGCAGTATTTATCATTGCTAGAGGATGTTGATACTTTTAGGGAGTTCTCATTGGGTTCGGCTGTACTTGCTCATTTATACAGGGATCTACATGAGGTGACAAAGCCAAAGCGTATAAATATGGCTAGATGCCTACACTTACTGCAGGTATGGGCATGAGAACACATTCATATTGGTAGGTCCACATTACATATACTATACTCTATAGACATAAATGGTCTGAGTGTGGGATGTCAGTGGAATGAATGGTTTGTCCGAGAGATGACACCATCCCACATCAGAATGTATAGAGACGAGTTAGATGGACTATTGCAGAGTTAGGTATGCTCTTGTGATGTAATATTTAATGAATTCATTGTTAGATATTTTACAACTAACTTAATATTTTTTTTTCTAAAACTATCAAGTGATATGGGAGCCATATGGATATCAGATTTGTGTACGTGTTGTGGATATATGTTTACAGGGTGATGAGATATGGTTGGCCAGAGTATCGATGATTTTTTAGAAACGAGTTGAGTAAAACTTGCTTGATCGCGTGCTCAGATAATTCAGCCTTCCACCTATGATTGATACATCACTAGTAGATTCCTCTTTTCAGTGAGTTGATGGCCGCAGAAAAGTAGATGTTGATTGGGTCGATTACCACCAGACTTACATTGCTCAGTGGGAGAGCCGACATGATTCAGTTGTGGTGGTAGATTCATCCCAGCAATATGGGGAGTTAGCGATCAACCGATACATGAGGTGGTATCTGTCTTGAGCTTCATTCTATATGTTGAAAGCACCAACAATTCCCCCATACACTTATTACCCTCGAGCACCTGGAGATCGATTAATGGTAAGCCTATTTCTTATATAAAAATTATTGTTTTATATAATGATCTGATCCTAACTAATTATGCTTTTAATGCAGCATGAGCACATCCTGAATACTGAGAATGTATTCCAACGTTATTTTGGGAATGATGAGGACACAGAATTTCAGCATTCTATTAATCAGTACGAGGAGTTGTGTAGGGAGCTACGTCGCAATAAGCATATCTCTGATAGTAGGTACAAAGACACCGACATTCTAGGTACTTCATCATCAGTTCAGCCGGATGGGCCGATTATGGATGTTGGTCTTTCCTCTACACCAGTTGTCGGGCCCTCATACATTTACACAGCCGCCGAAGTATTCATATTAGGAAGCTATGTGGACTCAGATGCATCAATGGCTGGCACCAGTCCCTCCCATATATGAGACCTCACCATTCCATATGACACCCCCGTATGGAATGTATCCTGATTACTAGCTCCTGATGCAGGCTTCAGGCGATGTACCTAGTGTTACACCCTCAGGTTACTCGCAACAACCTGCCAAGCAGGTTGAGGAAGAGGAGCAACATTAGAAGCATCATCTATAAGACTGATCATGATGACCACCAGCACATTACACTCCCAGTAGAGATGTGATTCCGCCACACAGGCATCGTCGACGATATTCGTCTGTGTTATTATCTTTTGTAGACAATAGATACTATTTAGCTGTAATTGTACTTCATTTATTTTGGTTATTCATTTTGTTTCAATATTGTATGCTCATTACTTATTTTGTTTTGGTTGGATTACATCAAAGATCAGCTTTAAGTTCATATCTTCTTGCTTTAGTTCTTGATGATCTTACTACACATTTACAATAAGTTGTACCTTGATGTATGCTTTTTATTGATGATATTTGGTTTGTTTATAAGATTAGAGAGGTAGTTCAAAAAAAATTCGAATTATGGAGGGCAACTGTAAGAAGCCTTCTGGATTTATAGACATGTTTCTCAGATGCAACTCTAGGGAGCCTTCTGGATTTATGATGATATTGCTGATGCTGATTATGTGACTTCTATAGGGTGAACTGCTCACAATTCATTATTCCTTACTGGAAGTTCACAAAGAGCTATAGTTATTCAATTCATGTTGGGAGCAGGTTTGAAATGAGTTTTATAGGTGAAGATGCACAAGAAAGAAGGTTTGAAAATATTTAGTAAGGGAATAAGGAATTTGTGGTCTGATTCAAGAGTGTTATTTTATTTTTGTTTTTTCATCTGATTTGATAGGTTTACATGATTGATAACTACTTTATTGATTCCTTTTAGAGTTATCCCTTACACTACCAGCCAACACTAGTCCCCTCGTGACACCTTTCTGTTCATCACTTACATGTGGGAAGTTTCTCTCAGCCAACACTCGCCCTTACATTTGCAAAAACTGCGGCGTATCGGGCTGCATTCACAATTTTTGGACATAAAAGTCGTGAGAAATTTTGTTACGATCCCAATGATACCAAGATCGCACGATTCTAACGCAGGATGAGTCCGATAAGGCCAAAATACCACGGCTGGTCCGATATTCCAACTAGGCACCGCAGTTTTTACGAGCATTTGCAAAAACTGCAGTGTACCGGGCCGCATTCGTAGTTTTTGGTCAACATAAAATTTGTGAGGAATTTAGGGCCAAAATACCGCGGCTGGTCTGATATTCCAACTTGGCACCGCAGTTTTTACGAGCATTTATAAAAATTGCGGCGTACCGGGCCGCAATTGTAGTTTTTGGTCAACATGAAAGTCGTGGGGAATTTCGTAACGATTTCAATGATACTAAGCTTGCTCAATTCCGACATCGTATAAGTCCGATACGGCCAAAATACCATGGCTGCCTAAACATTTTTTTAAAAAAAATTTTAAGTAGATGTCAGTTGCCTGTTCAACGGGAGACTGAGCCTATTTTTAAATTTTTTGGTGCCTAATTACGTAATTAATATTTTAATTAAGCATATTTTAAAAATTTAGCCAATAACCTCTTGCTCAACTTTTGTTAGCAACTCTAAATATACAAGTGAATGTTGGACTATAATTTATCATAAAACTTTAAAATTTTTATTAAGATCATATTGATTTTTTGTAATGAATTGAACTCTAATCAAACTTAATGCACACTATTCACATTGAATTGAAATCAGATCAAGTCAAAGATTAAGACTTAGTTCAACTAAATCTTAGATTAATTCACTCGGAGTGTATCTTGGGCTAATATCAAACCCACTCAATATCAACTCATTAATAACCCTAATAATGGAGTTAAGTTCATGCAAGAAAAAACCCTTATGCCTAATTACATCTTCAAGGGAGTGGACCCTAATAACTCTTTTGATTAAAATCATGGCTACTATACTATAACATAAAAAATATTTAAAAAAATTTTGGGGCAAAAAAAAAAATTTCAAGGTGTGAATTATGGACAACAAGAATTTTATGAGCTAGTCTCTTAAGGCAATTTAAAGATCTAAATATTTAAGCATATTATTAAATAATCTTATCAAAATATATCATATCAAATATAAATTTAATGGAACTAAAGTCCAAATAAAATTTAAAATAAATTAACAAAGTGGCTTTGAGTGGTCCACATTCTCCCGAAAAATAAAATCCATAAACTCCAAAATTGAAATAAAAGTAAGATCCTTTCTCATTGCAAAGGCTAATCAAATTAAACACTATAAATTATAAAATATAAATACAAAGGACTCAATTATTATTAGTAAAAGAGAGATTATTATATACAGAATTTGAATATAATTTTGCATTCAGACTCTAATAATATAGTATCATATAATATTTAGATAATATATTATTACTATATATTAATTATAAAATATTATATATTAACATAATATTAATATATGATAATATATACTATCTATATACATAAAAATATACTAATACATAGTATTTTATATAATAGTTATATATTACATGATCTTATATTATTAAAATTTTGAATATAGAAAATAATAAATAAATAAATAAATAAAAAAATATATATATATACACCAAATGTGGAAACACCGTGGGCCCAGTCTGTCCACGCCGTATGAATCCCGGTCCAGATTCTATGCAATCGTGAGCCAAATTTTATAATCCGGTCGGAATCCGCTTGCTTCCCTATAAATAACTCCTGATAAATTATAAGAGTTTTTACATATATATCAAATTATTTTCTTCATTTAGTAAAATTTTATTATTATCGTATCTCACGAAAATAAGTGAAAACTTGAATGATAAAATGAGTTCCGCTCTTGTTTTTGTGATATATAGATAATAATAAAATTTTGAGTGTTAAATGAGTAAAATAAATAATTTAAAGTGGTATGTATGTAAAAATCCTAAATTATATATTTAATTTTATTTTTCTCTTCCAGATCAGTCTACTCAGCAGAAAAACGCTGGGGAAAATTCTTCGGACGTAACATTTTCACTTTTTTTTTCTAATCTGCCAAAACCCTAATCTGTTACCAAACTCCATTTCCCAATGTTAAAAAATCTCCGCAGCTCGATTCATGAACTAAAAGCGAGCGTGGGTGTTTTTTCGAAGCCGAAGTTCTTTCTTATTTGAATGGTGTGAGGTTATTCTGGTGTCGGAAACGTTGGACATCTGCCATCGAAAATGGAGCCGACGGAGAAGGAGCTGGAGGATCGGCTGAGGGAATTGGGCATGCGGCTCGCCTCTCCTCCTTCGGATATCGACGAACTACTTCGACTTCTAGATGTAAGTTCTAGACCTAGGTTTCATCTTCAAAATATTTTCTCTCCTCCCTTCCCCCTTCATTCCTTTCTGTCTGTCTCTGTTTCATCAATGAAATGCAGATTTCTATAAAGCGGTGTTTTACTTTGGCATGCATTGTTGCTTTGCTATTGTATTTCGGTGCATTTTAAGTTGCATCAAAATGCCTGATTGCCTGATTTTCTTTGTTCTGCTAGTTGAAGGGGGTTTTTTGTTGGAAGTATATATCACATTAGGTTCACTTCTATTCCCTTTTAATCCATTAGTGTGGAAGTTATAGTTCGTTAAAAGTATTAATAATGACGTGGGGTTTTTCAGTACTTTGGAGTTGGGGTTATGCAAGCGGTGTTTTTCCATCTATCTAAGAGTATGGAACATGCCAAGCCTTTCTAATATATATATGTTTTTTAAGTAATGGTTGTTAGATTGTGCACTGTCATATTATAGAGCTGAATGTGCACTGCCTAATAAATAGAGTTTAGTGAGTCTTTTGATTATTAACTATTGCAATGCTGGTTTATGATTTTGAAATTCCAGCAAATTGAAATCTATTTGTCAAGGGTGGAACAATCTCCATCAACATCAATGTCTGATGCATTGCACCCTCTGAAGAATTCATTGATCACCAAAGAATTCTTAAACCATCCAGAGGCAGTTGTTAAGGTTTTTGTGGCAGCTTGCATTAATGAAATTATTAGAGTAACTGCTCCTGATGCTCCTTATAATGATGCTTTGATGAAGGTTTGTAAAAGATTCCTTATCCTCAAGCCATATTTTCTTATTCTTTTGATATTCATGACAACAACATATTTTATTATGTATCTACACTATTATAAGCATCGATGGTTTTGTTTGCATTCAGGAGATATTTTCAATGATTGTTGATTCCTTCAAAAAATTGGATGATATGTCTGGATGTTTATATTCTAAGAGGGTTTCTATTCTTGAAATTATGGCAAAAGTTCGCTCTTGCGTCGTAATGTTGGATCTTGAATGTGATGATCTTATTCTACACATGTTCAAGCATTTCTTGAAAAGCATAAGGTAAACATTACCATTTCTAGTTAATGAAAATCATTATTTGTGTAGTAGAAACACTAAGACTTTTGTTTGCCGTATTTTGCATATGCTTGCTTTATTGTTAATGCATTTGTTTTGTGAGCAGTTACTGTTAACCTCATGCTGCCTTGTTAGAGATTGATGATTGGAAACAAGCAAAGTTTATTTGCTGTTTTATTATAAAGGTTTGAGGTGTACTTCCCTAATTTTTTTTCTCAAACTAACTGCTTGATGGCAGAATTATGTGGTATATTTCCACACAGATTGTTCTTGGTGTTGCATTAAAATGTGCAACTTCCTTCAATGATCTTCTATTGATCCAATCGGGTAGAACTCTCGACATATCAATTGTTTGAGCATCTTACAAGTCATCTCTTGATGGCAATTCCTCCTTAGATGGAAATTCCACCATGTCAAGGCATGATTGTTTAACTTCAGTTGGATGAAGACGAACTTGTTATGCGTTCAATGCCTTGTCATGATGGTTTAACTCCAGCCAGATGAAGACAACCTTTTGGAGAATATGCCCACAATGGGACCAATGAGGCATCAAAATACACTATCAATTCTATAAGAAATGGCATAAGGCCCCCAAAGTAGAATGATTAGTTGTGGGAGAGGAATCGAGTTGTTCTCTCTCTTATTACTTGATTTATATAAATGAATTACCTCTTAAAGAAGGGGTACATAATAAAAAGATTAGCGATTCCGGAAGGCATATGGAGGTTAAGCTGCAGGATTGGGAAGCCGTTTTGAGAGGATTTTTATATTGTTGAGAGGAACTTAGAGAGGATTGGTGTGTTGCAAAGTTGAGGGGAGCTTAAAAATGGACTTGGGAAATTGCTCAAGTGCTGAATACCTCTGTAATTGAGATGCTTGCTGTTGAATTGTTATGATGCCAGCTTTCCACCAATAATCCTCAAAGGCAGAAATAATTTTGCATCGCAACCTCAAAGCTTGCAAATTTGGAGTCATGATTTCATGAAATTAATATTTTTTTTTGCGCTTCTTGAACATTATTTATCTATTCAAATGGTTGTTGTTAGAGAAAGGTAAGTTTGATTTTTAGGTAGAGAATATAGGCCTAAAGAAGAGTGTTCCTGTTCAGTTTGCTAATACCCCAGGGGTGTTGTAATTGTTTGAATCTGTCCATGATTTCTCAGCTTCACTAATTCTTCATTTGCACCCTTTGAAATAGTAACAATTTGCTCTTCAAATGTTGACTTAATTGTCTAGTTTATTTATTTTTATGTAATGCTCCAGCCATGCAATAACTTTCTTGTATATTTTGTATCTTATTAGTGACTTATGTAAAACCTGAATTGAACTATTGCAATATCGTAATTTGAATGCTTAGTGTACTGTTTGATGCTGCTTTAGTTGCTGCTCAATTGTTGCATTTAGCACCTCAACCAAATCAAGCTTGTTGACAGCCATGATAAGGCACATATTACTGGATCTTATTTTTTGGCCAAGGTGATTTTCATGCTTGGCTTTTTTTTGCTTGAAGATGTATTATCATCAATTACAATCAATAATGATAGTTGTGCTGGTGTGGGAAACCATGTAGTTGATACATCTCCTGTTTGGAATGTTAATCATATTAAATATATTCTTCTGCTATTATATGATAAGGAACTTCTAAAATCTTTCAGGCCAGACCACCCAATAAATGTCTTTTCTTCAATGGAGACGATCATGACTCTTATATTGGAGGAGAGTGAAGATATCTCACCAGAACTTCTTATTTGTTTGTTGTCTAATGTTCAGAAGTCAAAAATGGTGAGTGGTGTCATATAGCCTGGGCTTGTTTATTCTAGGCCTCTTGTTTCTATAAACTATGCCCTCACTTGAAGCATCCTTTTCTATAGGGTGTTATGCCTGTTGCAGGCAGGCTAGCTGAAAAGGTAATTAGCAATTGTTCCAGGAAGTTGAAACCTTACTTTTTGGTTGCTGTGCAATCAAAGGGTACCTACTTGAGGGATTATAGTGGCGTAATTACTTCTATTTGCCAAGACAGTTCTATTGCACTTGAACAAACTGAGGTAAATCTTTCCTATATTGCATGGTGTGTCATTCTTCTATGCTATTGCAGTCTCTTGCATTCGTTACTACATTTTTTTGAAATATTAAATTACAAAATCATTTTTTGTTTCTAAAGCTTATCAGTCCCATTTTCTATAGTTTCATTTGAAGTTTCAGTTGTTTTGTAGTATTTTTTTACATGCTAAACTCTAGTAATCTTTCCTATTAACTAATTAATTTACTAAGGTGACTATTTGTCACCAATGCTACTGGCTTGATGGAAGGTACTAATTATAAATGATATCTCTAAGATTTTTTTATTCCATTAAGTATGCTTATTGGCAAAAAACAGTTCCTTGTTTCTTCTGTTGTGCATTTTATTTCTATAATCATAGATATTAAAAAGTGTGCTTAAAATCATTAGATGCACTCAATGAGATATATTACCCAATGCTTGAAGCTAGTGCGGCTACTGTAGGCACTTTATTGAGCAAAGTCGGTTATGAATATTGTAGTTATAGTGAGCTTATAAATTTATTTAATGATTAAGAATATTTGTTGACATGCATAGAAGATAGCCATTCTATTAAATTATGTCGGACAAACTAATTAATTTTCAAGTTCCATTTGAAAAGCATATTAACTTTAAGAAAGTATACTTAAATTACTCAAGTTTGTAGCATTTATACTTAAGGATAATTTAATCTTTACACCTCTTATTCCATGTCATGATCTATGCTTGCCCTTGTCTCACTAAATTTATAGGTCTATATCTCTTTATATGTTTCCTTATATTTATTCTCTTCATCTTCAAGATTTATTACTCTTGAACCCTCCTTCCTTTTAAGTGTTTTGGTATATCTTTAGGTTCCAAATGTCTACATAAGGCTTTTTGGAATCTTCTCATTAACAAATATAATCAAAATTCATTTCCTTGGAATAAACTGCTCTCTAGAGAGGGTAGAATTGCGCTTATCAATTATTTGTTATCGTTTATCCCCTTTTGTGATTTCTCTAGTTTTTGGATTCTAGGTTGAGCATTAAGAAAATTGATGGTGTTTGGAGAATTTTTTTCGGAGGAAATGATGAAGGGGGTGGTCTTAATCTCTCGGGGAAAAAAATTGTACACCAAAGGTAGAGGTTACCTTGGCTTTAAAGACATGCACCTGATGAACTTGCCTTCTTTTGTAAACATATTTGGAAGCCTATTTTTTGTATTGACAAATCTATTATTGGATCTATTATTCATAAAAAGTACGTTAGCAACACAGTTCTTTTAGATTTCTAGTTAAATAAATTGAGTTCTTAGTCAAACTTTATTAAAGCTGCTTCACCATTTTTTTTAATGTTTCTTGAAAGTTGGATTAGTAATTCCTTTATTACTTGTTAATTTAACGGTCCCTTCCCCTTTAGCATTTGTAGTAATCTTAGTGTAGTTTTTCATTTCTCTTTATCAACATTGGACATGAATTTGGGAAACAGGTCATTCTTTTCATATTCGGGATAGAAGTTGTCTGTTGTCAATCCACTTAAATTAGACCCTAATCAAGACATCCCACATGTTTTCTCTCTTATGATGGTGTCTATCATTTTTTAATGGATGGTGGTGCTCATGCTCATGCTAGCTATTCTATTTAGAATCTTATTGTTCCTCTTGAAATTTGAACATTTATCTGGCTTTTCTTAATGAAGATAATATCTAGGAAGACTTCTAATTCTTCATCAACAATTCCACTTGTGCCATGTAGAAAGCTTTCCATATATTTTTTTTGGTGACGATACTATCTCAAAGATTTGGAGGAGGCTCTACTATTTTTTGCATTAGGAAACCTATTGAGAATTTGGACTACTTTTTTCTTCATGGAGATGTGCTTATTTGAAGGACTTCAATGAACTTTGAGATATATTATTTTTATCTTCCATCTTTGCCATTTGTAATAATAGAATGCAAGGTTATTTTCTGACAAAAATAGGGAAGTGAAATTCCTTTTTTTTATTATTATCAACCCACCTAAGTTCTTGATTTACAACACTATTGGGGTAAAATCATCTACTATTAAATGTATTGTGATAGACATGCACCTTTTTTGGGATCCTGTTGAACTCTGATTATCGTATTAATTAGTTTTTGTGGGATCCGAAAATTCGCCACCGACCTCTTTTGGAAAAGAAAATAGTTATTTTGGTGTCGGTGAAAATTTCAGAAGACAGATGAATAGTAGATAAGACACTACCCAGAGATTTCGTTCTCATTTGGTGAGAACTTTTTATATCTGGTTTCCGATTTCTTCAAGCACTATAGTTAATTACCTCCCAATCGAGAGCACTTTCGATTAAGGCTAGTCAAGGAATCGTTAAATAACGAGTATGTAATTGCAGTGAGTGGAGTTGAGATTTATGAAATTTATCATTTTAATTTAAAACTTTGCGGGGCGATGGCCGAGATGATCCTATGGTTAGATCATCTCCGGTATGGTGGTCTACGGTAAACAGTGGAGGAGGTAGTTGACATGAAGGATCCTCCGAACAACGTGTTCGTCGTCCATGTCCTTGTAAACACAGGGTGGAGTTTGTCTCAGGGGATAGATATAAGTCAACATTAATAACATGTGATTTTTTGCAATCAAATACATTCTTTCACATTTCAAAGAAAGCGTTGGGAATATACGGGATGCGGTAAAGTAATTTAGTGGTGTCATATCGCATTGGCGAACCACGGTCGAGAATCGGTGTAATCGTCGTTATGTGTGGTATCATTTCACGGAAAATCACGGACGAGGACAGCGTCGCTACGAGCTTTAGGAATATTTGAGTGTAAAGATAGTTATGCATTTGATTTGATATTGGCTCTTTATGAGCAAAAGTTTTCTTAATTTGTCACCCCAAGACAAACTGCTGCGGAGAGGTGGATTGATTTTTAAGTTTTAATTTAAATAATTAATTTCATTTTCATTTATATTTTATTTTATTTTATTTTCATTTTAATTTTTGATCATTTTATGATTGATTTAGATTTGAATATATGATCATTTATCATTGAAATTTTAATAATAATTGTCCTTCTCGATCATAGGACTAATATCGATTAATAGATATTGTCGCTATTTTCTGAAAGTTGGGTAAATTCATTGTCTCGAAGTATAATCCTTCAAACTTGTCACTTTAACTTTAACATAGATCGGGTTTGACTTTTCTTTTGAGGGCTTGAACTTTAATATATCATTGATTAAATCTTATAATTATATGACAATTAAACTACCGTATATTATTAGTTTGAAATTTTATAATATCAATATCGATTTTTTTAGGTTTTGTTAACGGCCCCAAGACCAAACCGGATATATAACATCTGTCTTTATTTTGACTTAATAATCACTTCAACACGTGAATATCACATTCTTTGAAAATTGCATGAATTAAGATATCTAAGTTAAAGTTTATATCTTGTAGGTTTTGATTTTTTGAGTTTTCTTAACGGACTGCAGTCAAACCGGCAAGCATAACTTGTCTGTTCTTTTCTTTATCTTGCATTTGGATTACATATCTTTTAGATATTCGTCTACACGATCTTCACATACATACTTTGCGAAATATTGCGTAGCATATGAATATACGTTGAAGTAGTTGAATTTAATGTCATGCACCAAAATGCAAGTATGAGTTTTGATATGAGATTTTTAGGTTTTGTTATTCCTCAAGATCAAAGGAAAAATAGACTCGTCATCTATCTTCTTGCGGAGGATCGGTCAGATTAATTATTTGAATCATTCCGGCAAACTCACAACTGGGATTGTATAGAGGATCGGGGTTTAAGATTTTCTTCGAGATCTTGAACTTGAAAAGATACATTATGATGACGATATGTTTATCTTTCATTCATGATAAAAAACAGATTTTCTGATAGCGTCATTAGATTTTTTAGGTTTTGTTAATCCGAACTCACCCGGAGAGAGTGTAATATCTATTCTTTCATTTCATTTGATTCTTTGCATATGCCTATTTGAGCATTTAAAATTTTGAATACTTCACGTCATCTGATTCGATTCTTTTTAAAATTTGTATGAACATTGCAATGTCGAAGTTAAAGCATTGATGTTTGACATGACATAAATGTCGAATTACAAGCATAGACGTTGATACCTAAAATTATAAATCAAATGTTGATTTGTTCACATATAATTTGGCCATTTCAAATGTTTATCATAAATCAGTAAATGTACATTACAGTATAAGGCCAGTTGATTTCTTTCAACTATTTATCATAAGTCAAGTATAGATTTATCTATAAGATATGTATTGACTCTTTCATGTACTTGCATGTATCAAGTGAGAGTCTGTTCTATAAGAATGTGGATACACATTACAAACAAAGTGATTGTCTGTTCTAAATGTGGATCTAAGAGAGTTTTTACTTCTGTCTCTTAAAATGTCTTATTTTTTTAGCTCATTCATATAAGTATATAAAGATATCTGCATAAAGTAAAGTTTAAATCATACTGATCGTTGAGTGTCACATTTTTATTTCACCCATTCATATAAAGATAATCACCACTTGAAATGAATTTGACTTTAAATAAATAATCATATCTATGAAAAAATTGTAATAACCTAAGCGTGTAAAATATTGTGTCGTATAGTATGATGAATAAAGCTAAGCGTAATAAATATATACCATCCTTTTCAAGCAAGAATTTTACATATTTTTGTTTACTAAAATTTTTATGGCGACCCTCGTCATCCCGCATAGGGGTGCCGGAGACTAGACTTTCCCACCAAAGACATGGTGAAATGGTACGGTAATTTATTTTGCCGAAAGCGTCATGAGTTACATAGCGTAAGATTGCGTTCGCTCGGAACAACGCGTGAAGTCACTTATCATATTTCGTGTCCGTTGGAACAACGCGTGAGCAGTCTATCGATATATTTCTCCCGTTGGAATAACGCGTGAGCATATCTTATCAAGTTCTGTGCGTTGGAACAATGTGAACAAGACTTATCAGATTTACACGTTGGAGAAATGTGCACAGGTACTTATCATAAGTTTCCTCGTCACATTGGAAAAATATGAACGTGTACTTATCACAACAAATTTCCCTGCCACGTTGGAGAAATGTGCACAGGTACTTATCATAAGTTTCCCCGCCACATTGGAGAAATGTGAACGGGTACTTATCACAGCAGATTTTCCTGCCACGTTGGAGAAACGTGCACAGGTACTTATCACAAGTTTCCCTGCTACATTGAAGAAATGTGAATGGGTACTTATAGCACAAAGTAATTTAACAAATTTGCATTCACATGTGCATAAAATTAAAAATATAACTGATACCCCTTTGCTATAGCAGGATTTTCATCACCATTTTAGTTGATTTCTGCTTTTGAAATATTTAAACAACAAGCTGATTTTCTAGCTTTGGCAATTTCCTCCATGGCATCGATGCTCATCACGTAAACAACATATAAATGGTATATTAATAAAGCTTGCCAAAATATATACTACCATAAGAAGCCACCATGGAGTAAATATAATCATTAAAACTGAAGCAACTACTCCCACAAACAGAAAACACCAAGTATACAGCTTCCTCTTGAAGAAGCTAGTTACCAGGAGTTCAAGAATAAAGACAACAAGAGCAGAAATTATCAGAAGATTTAAATTTGATTTTAAAGAACTACTATCAATAACTGAATGTTACTGAAAATTTGTGTCCACAGGATAACTGAAAATCTGGTTGGAAGGAGGAAGGAGAAAAGGGCCGAGCTTGGTTGGTTAACCAGAGAGAAAAAGGACATTAGTGAAAGGGGATGAGTCAATCAAAGCACAAATAATAGCTTCGCAAATACTACGAAACAACTCTCATGAACATTCACTAGCAACAACCAACAAAAAGGTCAAGACGGCAGCGACCAAAACCTTTAAATAGTAGCTAATTAGCCGACAACAGTTAACCAGCCAACAAAAACTCCAAATAGCAAACAACCAGCTAACAAAAGGGCAACCTTGAATGGTGCAACGAGAAATTGAGGGTTGAGGGATTTAAGGAGGAAGAAAAGAAAGGCTAGGATTAACATTGAATCAAAACAAACTAAGATAAAAATCTGCCACAATACTTCCAAGGAACCAAGTACAGCAGTGTCTTGCTGTTAAATCTTTCCAACAGCACTCCAACCACAAAGAGAGCCTCACGGTTGAACCACAATCACCCCAAAATCAGACAGCTGCCACTGCATAT
Organism: Cymbidium sinense; assembly: GCA_021442155.1. Taxonomy (NCBI): domain Eukaryota; kingdom Viridiplantae; phylum Streptophyta; class Magnoliopsida; order Asparagales; family Orchidaceae; genus Cymbidium; species Cymbidium sinense. Next base: position 116,751,129 of record CM038220.1, on the reverse strand, counting down.
AGCAGTTCACCTAAAACCAGCACCAACCACGGCCCAAAGTAAAATTAGAACAGGGATGTAAAAGGAACGAATCGGGAGATTGAGAACTTCAGTCGGCTCACACGAACGGAGTGCAAGAGATGAAAGTTGGAGGAAAGTAAAGGGGGGAAAACATAAAGATTTGCTAAAGAGAATGAGCAAGATAGCAGCTAAAAAGTGGGATGGCCATAGCCAAAGGCACGAGAAGGACCGGCTACTGCTATATTAAAAAGAAGTAACATATTTTATAGGTATTACCCGTAAGAGATGGGGTGAGCCCATATTAGATTGCGACGAAAATCTGATTGTTGTGAGTAACGTATCAAAGTAACTTCTCCCTCTTCCATTTGATCATCATTTTTATCATTGTTACTAATACTAGAACTATTATAAATACTAGAAATAGAATTGGTATTCTGATCATTATCGTTATCATTATAAATTATCACACGTTTGAATCTTCTTGAATGAATCTGATAACTTACTGTGTTTGGAGACTTAGATGAGGAAAGTCGGATGCTCATGTGGCTCATCCGGTTTGAAGGAAGAGTTCTCCATTCTGTTCGGCTAAGAGAGAGGGAAGGCTTTCGGTTTGCTACTTGGAACAGACGGGAGGAGGAAATCGAGCATCTTGTCCTTGCGAGATGGACGGACGAGATCGAGCTGCGTGCTCTTTCCTCGCTGATGGACGAACAGAGAATAGTCTCCTTCACTGCTCGCATGGACGAAAGGGAGAGGAATCAGCTTCGGTTGCTCGAGGAATGTCTCCACGAGAGAGCTCGAAGTCGCTGAGCGTAAGGAGGCTGTAAGGGAAAAACAAGAGCATAGCATGAAATTAGGTTTAGGGGCTTGCACGGATTTAGATGGCAGCTTCGTTTGATTGGGTACCTGGCGGCGATAAAGGAATAGTTGTTTTAATTGGTGGCTTGGGCGGTAGGGTTAAGAAAAGGATTAGGGAGAATTACTTAGACTAATTGCACATTAAAATAATTAAGATAATAAGCATGTTAAATTTTGACCATCTAATAATAAAACCTTAATATGGGTGTCGATTTTATGTATTCTTGTGCGACGCGCGATCGATCGATTTTCGCGATGTCGTTTAAGAACGTCGGCGGCTCGAAGTGAAATTAGGTTTAAATTGTGCGACGTCGCTCATGTCGGCGTTCGCACACTTTCGAATCGATCGCGGAAGGCGTCGTTTGATAGGTTTCGACGTTTCGATGATGATGACACGATCAATTTTGCGAATGGAGGTTGTTCGGATGTCGTCGGGGTTTCCCAACTTCGATATGCACTTAATTTCTTTAAAAAATGATTTCAATTATTTCATCGATTATTAATTGATTCGATATTTTTTCATTTAATTAATTTTTATATTTTAGGCGCATTACGAAGCCGAATTTTCAAATCGATGCGAGTTTGATCGAATCGGATCGCGATTAGGGGGGTTTTAAACCCGATTCATACGACGTCCCTCTTGTTAATATTTATTTTAACTTTTATGGTTCATTTGACTTGTGAACCATATGTAGAGGTCAATAGTTTTGTGCTCTTTTTATGCTGGTTTTTAAGTTGTTCTAATGACTTCTGTATTTGTAAACTTTTTTTTTATTTTAATGGGAAGCCCAATCATTTTTATTCAGAGAGAGCTTGCTAGATTTTTCAACAAATAATGCTCTTTTCACATCATTCTACTCCAAGTTATTGTTATAAAAAAATGAGCTCATTATCAAAATTTTAGCTTCTATCACCCCACATGAAGGACAAATTGTTCTCCTCATGGCCTGATGCCTTTAGTTAATGCTCTCACCTACGCTGATTGTAATGGCTTTGAAAATTCGCACCAATTTTGATGTTCCATATGTTTTGACATAGTTTGTTTTGTGAATGGGCGATGTTTGGGCAATTTCAATAGCAATTGAAGCATATAAACTCCGATTTACACGATGTCATATTTGATATTACTCGTCTTTCATCGAACCAATGAGGGCATCATCCTTTGATGGTTTTGACGCTTTGTATGCATCGATGAAGTACGTTTCATGAATGGTTGACATTTTGAATGATTTGGCTTAGATCGAGGTAATTCAGTTTTGATTTGCATGATATTACATTCCTCATTGTTACTCTTGACGTAACTAATCAACTTAGTCAACACGCTATTGCTTGTGAGGTGTTGTGATCTAATCTTGCACGAGTACCTAGGTGAGCACTTGTTTCGCTTTTAATAATACTAGCTTGAATAATAGCGTTTGTTCTTTTCATTATTTTGTTAGTTCATTGACCTAATCAACTATTCCACAATTTCAATGGTGAGAGCACATTGAATGTTTGTAGCCATGCTAATCTAGGGCTCTTTTTTATTCTTTTGTCCTTTATGTTTATTCATTGAATGTTTGTAGCCAAAGAAGGTGAAAGATGTATGTATAAGTTAGCCAATCAAAGACATAGTTCAAGTGAGGGGTATTAAGGATGAAAATAATAAAATGCTTTTCTTAGAAAAGATATTGAAAATAGGTGGATGAGGTATTTTAATAAACTTTTCAATGAAGGATCCGAAATGCGATTGATTTTAGCAACCTTAATCTAAACAAAAATAGAGAATTTCATTTTATCGTCAGATTAGTAAATCAAGTTAGTGAAGCTTTAAAGAAAATGAAATGTGGAAAAGCGACAGATAATATTCCAATAGAAGTGTGGAAATGTTTAGGAGATCAATGAATTTCTTGGCTTACAAATATTGTTAATGTTATTTTAAAGACTCAAAAGATGCCAGATGAGTGGAGAAAGAGTTTGTTGGTTCCTATATTTAAGAATAAAGGTGATGCACAAGAGTGTGCAAATTATAGAATTAAATTAATGTGCCATACATTAAAATTATGGGAGAGTAATTGAGCATAGGTTATGATGTGATACTGAAGTTTCTCACAATGTCAGTTTGGTTTCATGCGTAGATCTACTATGGATGCTATACATTTGTTAAGAGGTTTGATGGAGAAGCATAGAGAAAATAAGAAGGATCTACATATGATATTTATTGATTTAGAGAAAGCTTATGATGAAGTCTCAAGAGATGTTCTTTGGAGAGTTCTAGAACAGAAATAAGTTAATATTGGTTAATTAAGGATATGTATACTAGAGTTGTTACTTGTGTCCAAACACAAGGAGGATTGACAAAATATTTTCCTATTTCAGTTGGATTACATCAAGGATCAACATTAAGCCCTTATCATTTTACTTTAGTTATGGATGTTCTTACGAGGCATTTACAAGAAGATGTACTTTGGTGTATGCTTTTTGCTGATGACATTCTTCTTGTTGATAAGACTAGAGAGGGAGTCCAACAGAAACTTGAATTATGGAGGTCAACTTTAGAGTCTAAAGGTTTTCGCTAAGTAGATCTAAACCGAATATATGGAGTGTAATTTTAGTGGTAGAGGTTTTAGTGGTAGTGTTGTGACTTTAGGTGATCAAGTCATTAATAAGCGTGAGCGATTCAGATATTTAGGCTCTATTGTTCAAAATGATGGTGAAATAGATGGAGATGTTATTAGTAGAATTCAAGTTGGATGGTTGAAGTGGAGAATGCATCTATTATATGATAGAAAAGTTAAACTTAAACTTAGGAAAAATTTTATAAGATGGTGGTAAGACGCAATGACTTATGGTGCAGAATGTTGGCCAATAAAGAGAAACATAAGACTAAGTTAAGTGTTACAGAGATGAGGATGCTCAGGTGGATGAGTGGCTTTACCCTTAGAGATAAAATACAAAATGAGTATGTTCGGGAAAAAGTTGGAGTAGCTCCTGTGGTAGTAGATAGGATTAGGGAGAGTCGCCTTAGATGGTTTGGCCACATAAAGCGTCGGCCGTCCGATGACCCGATTAGGAGAGTAGATGCATTAGATTTGCCTTATGTTAAGAAAGGTAGAGGTAGACCTAAAAAGACTTGGTTAAGATGTATTAAAAATGATTTTAGTATACTTGAATTAAATGAGAATTTGACACATAATAGGACACAATGGAGACGAAGGATTCATGTAGCCGACCCCACCTAGTAGGATTAAGGCTTGCTGTTGTTGTAATGTTTGATCTTTAAAAATACTTCAGAAAAAATACCTTGTTGAGAGCACATCCTGTTGTTTGTTTGTTAAGTTCTGGATAACACTTGTAAGGTTCATCAGTTTGATAATTTACGAATGTGTTTGTCTTTATTGTTTGTAATGTTGGAATTGTAATTATGCTTATTTCTTACTGAATTTGTGTTACAAGTTTATCTTCAATGACTGTAATCATATACATTGCAGTTTTACTGTCAGTCTGATGTATGCTGGAATCAGCAGATTGAGTTATGAGTGATCACTGAATGGTTCTTATAGTTGATTGAATTGTCTTTTGTAGGCTGATGACAAAAAATTATTTGAGAAGACAGTTTCTGTTGAATTGGCTCAGGCATGTGGCAGTGGCTTACTTTTGTTTTTTTTACTTAGTTGATTTCTCACACATATTTGATTACTGAAACTAGAATAATTTATGCGTTCTTGCTTCTCTTTGCATAGGAATCTGAGAAGTTGGATAAACCTGTAAGTTGTCTCGAAGATGTGGGTGGTGATTTTACAGATAAAACTATAAAATTACTGAGCCACGGCGTCATGCCATTAGGAAATGGAAATGCTGTTATAGAACCAATTTCTCCAGAACTTAAGCCCGAAAATTCCTTTTCCAGTGAGCAATGTAGAAATGATGTAGCCCCTAGAGGTGAAAATAATAGTTTAGGTTCAATTACTGAGAAACCTGATAATGAGCTAAATTTTCAGTATATAGAAGCAAAATCATCATCCATTCAATTGACAGATATTACTGATAGTTCTCGGGTAGATGGTGATAAGGAAGCTTCTGCTCCAACCAGTAGGATAGCTTGGCGGAAGAGGCAAACTAAAGGTTTGAAATCTGACAGCCCATCTGATATGGCACCAGCAGCTGAAGCATTTTTGGAGTCTGAAAGGGACACTGAACGTCAGTCTCTTGAGGGCCTGGTTGGTGATAATACATGTGCTAATTCAGCTGCCCCTACTTACAATTCTCCTGGCAGTGGTCTTCCTATAAGGAGGCGAGTCACCAATTCACAGTTTTGCGAAAAGAAAAGCACATCGCATAAACCTGCCCTTTCTGAGGGAAAGAAAAAAGTGTCCGGAATTACCACAATGGAGAAGGAATGCCCACCAGCTAGAGTTTCAGAACATAAGGATCATGGTCTTGTCAGTATTTCTGATGGGATACCACCACAGGATTCTGCTAAGAAATCACTTGCAGACAATGCTACTATTGAAGTTGCTGCAGCTGGGATCAGTGATGGAAAGCCGTTGAGGAAAGAACAAAAGGAAGCTGCTAGTGTGGTTGCTGATGCAAATACTGTAAAAACCCAATGGAATTCCAATATCCTCCGGCCAAAGGCCAAATATGTCACTTACAAGGATGTATCTGCAGAACCATGTCTGAAGGTAACTGGCAAATTTACATTTCTGCATGGAGCTTAAGTTCTTGAAATGCCATTTATGTGCATCATAGTTTTGGTGATGCATTTGAGAAAAAAACTTAGCAATTTGCTAATTTCTAAAATTTTTGCTATAATTTTGGTCTGAAAGAAAATTTTATTGTACGTTTCTTGAATGATTAATTAACCAAAGTGTGCCAAATCCAATTATGAATTAATTTGTTTGAAGGAATGCTCATAACACTCTTGCTTACTTCAATGATTAGTCTTGAATAATTCACCGAAAAGAAATTCTAGTGATTTTTCGTGTTATGTTATATGTATTGGCATTGTTGTCAGAATCATGCTGAAATGCATGACATTTTAAATTATTTACTTTCATAACTTTTAGAATGGAGCTTAATCTTTTTTTCCTTTTTAAATTTTATTTCTATCAGCAACTCGTTTGTACTGATGTTAACATCTATTGATGTATGACTTGATGTTCTCCATCGATTCTAACTGCCACTGTGGGTTTGTTCTTTTGTTTGTTGGAAATTTGTATTGGCTTTCAGTACTTTGTTCTTGGCAGCCTCTAGGCCAACATTTTCTCGTGGTTATATTTATTTTTAATCAATAATTTATTTGGACAAATTTTTCTTGATTTGTGCACTGGAAGCTATCTCAGTGAAGTTGTAACTGCAAATCACTACATTGTTTTTTGTTTTTTGTCTTTTGCTTGTTGGAAAGTTTTTTATATTTTGTTGTTTGTATTGATTTCATCTTTCACTGCTTAATCAGGAAATGATGGTTTCGTCGAAGGCTTTAAGGGAAGCAAGTAACGATCAAAATAATTTGATGGTTAGTATGAAGGGTCGAAGAAAAGAAAGTTGTATTAAAAGTTTCTAATATCTCAAACATCTCGTTTAATTTTAAAGAGCAACGTTTATTTTCTTAATATTATTAGTTTTCTTATGCCGTGCTTATTGCTGGCATCCCATTTTTATTAGGCTGTCACCACATCAAAAGGCATTTTTAATCACTCGATCATTATGTATTTTCATCACAATCCGCTACATGATTTTGTGCTGCTTGTAGAATTCTTTCTTTATGTGATATGTTCGAGACCTTCCTGGTAGTATTGTGAGTGTGAGATTATGCAATCAAATGTTTTTTGAATCTTCTAGCATGTATTTTGAATATCTGTATAAAGTTTTGATGCTTCACTGCATCATATTTTCTTTACTATTTTGATGCTTTTAAAATTTTTCAATGAAGTTTGCTGGTGAATGAGATTTTTGTCAACCATCCAGTTGAGGGCCTCAGTTGTAACCATTTCTTTGTCGTGGTATCATTTAGTGGTAAAATTACACGGTCAAAGAACATGTGCCACATCCTTGTTGGTATGAAATTTTTAAGAGTAGCTATAGGCATACAACTGATATGATATTTGGTTATTTGTAAGCTATGATTGTCCTAAATTTGGTACTTTGACAATTGGTGTAGAGGATGGATGAATCATTGTTTTAAACTTTATGTGATAAAATTTCACTTGAATATTTCTTTAATTTCATAATTTTCTTGAATTTTTTATATTTTTATCGGAGTTTAAATATGAGATGACTTGCTTTAGGACTTAAAAGTAGTTTGATGGTAGTATCTCTTTTGATTGAGATTTGCTTTCAACAAGATTATCATCAAGGTGTTAAAATGAGTTTATTTTGTCACTTTAAATTTTGTTGACTCTTCTTATTTTCCAATCGAGGATCGAGTAAGTGATTTACTTAGGTTTGAATTTTTGTGGAAATTCGTTGCACTACATGACTTGTCAACTCTAGTTTTATATTTAGAGGATTAGGCCAATGGGATGAACATGCTAGTATGTTCATCCATTGTAATGAAATTGAGAATTTTTATTTTAAAATGGATTTGCTTTGTAAAAGTCCTTGAATGTTGTATGCAGATGAAAGATAATGTTGATATGATTAGGCTGTGAGTATGAGTTAAAATCATTTTTTATTTATAATTTGGTCAAAATTCATCATTTAAATATTGTCACATCATCAGTCTTATGAACTCCTATTGATGTAGGGAAGATGATCGATTGGTTAAGTGAAATAATTACAAGCCTTTTTAAATATTTGCTTATTTTTCAAATCAAAAGCTAACGTGGTGTAATTCTTAACCCAAACAACATTCTCAGACTTTATATGCAAGCATTTAATTCATTTGCCAGAGCACAATTGTGTATTTTTGATGTTCTTGTATGATTTGTGGTGCATTTGCATTATGCACTTGCATGAATTTTGGTGCACTTACATAATGTGTTTGCATGCTTTTCAAGACACCCATGTGAATTTTGTGGCGTTGCATGTGAGTTGTAAATCACCTTGTGAAATTAAGGAAGCGTTAAATCATGTGATTTTTAAGGAACATCTTTTGTTCGCTTGCGTGTATGTGCTGCTGATCTGGTGCATATTTGGCAAATTAGAATCTTTTAGTTTTCAAAACAATAGTATTTTCTTTTGTAATGCTTGGATGTTACCCCAATGGGCCCCATGATGAATCAAGTTTTTGGCTATAAATAGGTGATCCCTCTAGCTCATTTTTATTTCATTTGAGTTCTCATCTCTTATTTAGAGGGGTTCTGAGAGTCTCGAGCATTTACTTCAAGTAAGAAAATAATTTGTTCAATCACGAGTTACTATGTCCATTAAAAGTTAATTGTAAGTTCTCTGCTTAGTTCCCCTTTGTTTAATATAAGTATTTTTCAAGGAAATACATATATTTTAAGTGTTCACAATTGTTTTAATTAATATTTTGTTCATTCATTTAGTCTTGTCTATGTTTGAAATTCCTTAAGTTTTATTTCCTTTGCTTTCATTCAAAGTTAATTTTGGTAGCCTCGCAACATCTTTCCTGCATATAGTGCATCTATGGGAATGATAGACCTTTCCACCATACTTATAAAAAATGCTTATGGTCGGTGTCATGAGATACAATGGCTAAGAGGGAAAATGGCCTATGGATTTTTAATCACACACAAGAAAAGCAGTCGCACATCATTTCCTCAACATATTAGAATAACACACATGAGTATTTATTTTCCATGTTTTACCCACCATGATGGATTAATGTGCACAGGCCCTTGCAAATTTTTGCATTTTCAATATTTTTATCTTTTATGAGACGGTTGACAATACTTGTCGCTAGATGGGATCAGCAAGGCAAACACAATATTTTTCTTTTTACATTTTCTTTATATATATATATATATGTGTGTGTGTGTGTGTGTGTTTATATAGATAGAGAGAGAGAGAGAGAGAAAAAGAGACAGGGTAGAGAGAGGGATGAGAGTTTTTTACTTTTTATTTAGAGAGAGAAGAGGAGAGGGTGAAAGAGAAGAGATAATGAGAGGGAAAATGAAGTTGAGAGAGGTGGCTGTTAGAGTTGGTGAAATGGAGAGGATGGATGTGAGGGTTAATTTTCTGGAGTTGGGAAGTTGTCTTTAGGAGGGGTAGAGGAAGAAAAATGTGGGGAGCAATTACAGGCGTTGTCAATCAGATTTTGAATGCCAATGGCAGAGTTTGCTAGAGTTTTAGGACTGGCTTGGGAGGGATTTGGGGAGCTTGGATGTGGTAGTGGGTGTTGGTAGGTTGAAGTTTGAGATCTCTAGAGCATGGCAGGGGTGTCTAAAGAGACAAGCATGTTGGTGGTGTTGCATGGGATGTGTCGAACAGGCGAGGATGAGGATGACTGGAATCACAGGAGAGAGAGCAAAGGTGGGTGTGGTGCAGAAGATAGCAGGGAGGGAGAAGTTGGGGTTCGTGCAGTTTGTATGATGGAGCTTGATGTGGGTTGACAGTAATTGCTAGACCTAAGGTGAGTTGCAACAAATTGTGAGGTTTTCGGTTGGGAGGAGATTTAGTGGTTGGTGGTTGGCATGGATATTGAGAGATTCAGTAGCTTATCAAGGATACAACCTTTGAGATTATAAGGTGTGGAGTCATCGATGGATTGTTGATAGGAAGGAGTAGATTGAGGACTAGGGATGTGAGCTCGACAAGGGGGAGATAGGAGATCTAGTGCGGGTAGTTGGATTGTGTCATGAGGAACTTGGTGGAAACTGTGTAGTGAAGTTCGATGATATGCGAAGAAGGAGAGAGGAGAGAGCAGAAGGTAGAAAGCAAGAGAGTGATATGGGTTTGAGGGTAGGGAGGTTTGCAAGTACTTGTGAGATGAGAATTGGGAGGGATTTTGATGGGATAGAGATTTCATTTTTTTTAATCTTATGAGATGAGATGGCTTCAGGACGGACAAGATGAACCTAACATCAAATGACAAAAAAGACATAAAAATCAAAGAGGGGGCTTATAGAGGTTTTCAACGAGATTTTCATATAAATTTTTTTATTTAAATAATATGGATTAATAGTAAAATTTATATTTAATATATTAGCTTTATTTTAACTAAAAGTAGTAATTGATTTAATTTTTTTCAATATTTATTTAATATATAATTATGATTATTGCTGTAATATTAATCTCAATTTAAACTTTTTATCTGATTATTTTTATTAGCAGTGGTAGTTATAATTTTTATCTTTAATTTAATTTAATTCTAATGCTAGATTTTTTGAATAAGAATAATATATATATATATAAGCATATTGGTTTTTCACTAACACAAATCATCTCTTGCACTCATCGATTCGTGTGTAGGTGGATTTTTAACATTCAATGAATTTTTAATATTCATGCATGTTGATTTTAACATTTTTCTTATTAATTTTTGTCATTTGTGCTTGAGAATTTATGTTTGTCGCCTCATGTGCCCAGATAAACTAATGTCATTTTCTCGTGTGGAAAATTTGGTTATGTATGGTGTTCTTCTAGATAATTTTGACGTTTAGGCATATTATTGCAATCCATTTTGCAAAATGAATGTTGATTTGGTGATTTTGTTTCATGTGATTTGTTTTGAGTTTGCTTTGTATGATGTGTTGATTGACTGTCATCTTTATCATGTTTGATTGGATTGATCGCGGCCTCCCTTTTCTTAGTGGCTCTTTTTCAAATCACAGACATTGGGTGTTGTTTGCTTCGCGAAGTGGTTGTACATTCAATGTTTCAAATTATGATCAAGGCATTTCAAGCTTGGCTCGCGCGATACTACATCCCTTTTCACCACGTCCAATTTGGTTGAATTATGGAGCAGGTATGGAGGTCAATAGGGACCTTTAAGAAATTGAATACGTGAATGGCAAGGCCATTTCAATTCCTGTAATGCATTGAAACTAACATTTACATTTTGGAAATTTTAAGAAATGCTGATATAAATTTAATTTTAAATGTGTTTTACTTGAATATCTTAGCCTAATATTAATTTTTTGGAATTTTCTTTTTTCATCTATTCCATTTGATTCACATCCAATTCTTGCCTTACATTAGAGGCTATTCTGGTCATGAGATTATGCTCACTATTGATAGTATTGTTAACTAGCTAAATAGATCTACTTGTAGGAAGTGCAAAATTTATTTTTTGTTTGTTAAATAAATATTAAATGCTAAATTAATCAAAGTTGAATTTATCCAAATTGAGTAGATTTGATGAAAATCTCCATATTTATTTTTCATGGAAGCATCATATTAAGCAATGATTTAATCATAATTTATTTATTTTCATTATTTGGTTAAGTTTTATTTTATCTGTTAATTTTTAATTAAAGGCATGTTATTGAAATGGCCTTGAGGGGGATGCTTTTTATTTCTAACATTAGGTTAATCCATGTGGTTTAACATGGTTTCAGTTTAGGTTAATTTTTTAAGTGAACAGTGGTTGCATTTTAAAGATGGTTTGTTGTTGGTTATGGATTGTTATTAGGTATGTGGGCTTGTGTTTGGAGTTTTGGAGGCGGTTCAATAGCTAGGATGCTAGGATGCTTCTTTGATCTTTTGGGTTGTGGACTGGATTCTTTCCTTACATGGTAGCATTTTTGGATTTGCTTTACTAAAATGGTTTCATTATTCTTTTTATTGTTTGTATTTTTTTTGTTGCTGGCTATATTTTTGCCATTGTGTGTTTTGTTGCTGGTATTTGGGAGATTTGAGTTTATGACTTGAATTGTTTTTTATTTTTTAGTTTAGTTGAAACTTTAATTGTGTTTATTTTTTTCAAACCATATATATTTGTCTAAGGAATAAGGAATTTGTAAATAGATATTTTGAATCATGTAATTGAACAACTTTGATTGAACAAAAACTTCCCCTTATAGTTTACAATCATATGTGTGGAAGTTGTATGAATTATTTGAGTGGTACAATTTTGACAATTTAATTTTATGTGAGGTCATCTCCTTGTGCTAGCATGGGGTCTGATTTTCTTATTTGGTACTTTCATTTCTTGTTCTTGTTTTGTTGAGATAAGTTGATATTGACTGTTAATGTTCTTAATTTTGTTTAGTGCTGATTTACAATTTGTTTCTGAGCTTAAGCTGTTTGAAACTCTTTCTTATTTTTTTAGATTTTGTCAATTATTTTATTATCTTTTGGGTTTTAAGTTTTGTATTTGTTTTTTATATTTAAAGAAATTATGTTGAACTATTTAGCTATCTGTGAACTGTGAATCCTCAAGCTATCTTGTTTGATTTCATTCAACGCATCATAATAGTTGCATTAGGAAATTATAGCCTTGAACCTTTTAGCATCACTTGGATCATAGGTCTATTAAATATGTCATTTGCATAAGTTTGGCATGTAAAATGTTAAACTTTAAGTTACTTTGCTTGTACCAAGTGTGTGCTATACACATGACATCAACATTAATTTCTTATTAGGGTTGCCAACTTGATGATTTTGTTTGTCAATTATTTTTCTAAAATGACAACATGAACGTTTGTCTGGCTATAAGGTTGAAGATTTATTGCCGTTTTTAACTCTTTCGAATCTTCAAGGTTTCTTGTATATTTAGAAGTGTGTTTTTTTGTCCCTATCTGCAACTATAGTTTCAATTCTTCTACCCACTATAGCTATATTAGACATTGAACAACTTTTGTATAACGAGATTACATTATATCTCTTCAGTGAGCATTATTACTTGTTTTGTTTACTCACAACATATTCCAATGTCAGGTGATTAACGGGCAACACTCAATGGGTTTCAGTGCATTTTCTTAGTTTGCTTGATGAGGGCACATAACTTTGTAGAGTGTGCTTTGTATTGAAATAGAATTAATGGTGATTACTCCTATCAAGGCATAGTATTTATTGGTTTTATTAGTTAACATATTATGGCATGTTAATTATGCCATTTTATTTTGGGAAATTTACATACGTAGCACACAGTTTTTATGCTTTTACATATCTAACATCTAAAATTTGATATTTACAAATATAACACTTTTTCTATACAAGAAAAGATATATTTCACTTTAAAAAATTAATGATACTACTATTTTTGATGTGGTATTGAAGATTTAGGTGGTGTTTGTGCAAATATGGAAGTTTAGGAGTTAGATATGTAAATATATAAGAATTATGTGCTATGTATGTAAATTCCCCTTCTATTTTTTAATCAATTTATTTAAATTAATTTTCGTTCATTTGTTGGGGCATTTATGCAATTGTTCTTAATAAGTGGGACCTTAGGTCTTGTTATGGTTTATTGATGAATTATCTGTTTAAGTCTTGTTTCTTGTCATGAAAATAGTCTCTCTATAAATAAGCAATGTACAGCAACTTATACCCAGATATTGGCTGGAGCTCCATGCATTAAATATACCCGTCCTCATGGTATTGTTGATTTCTCTCTCTTCCACACTCTCCTTCCTCTCTTTCTCTCTCTCATACACCTTCCCTTATTTACCGTCACTCATTGTTCTCTCTCAGAATATCTGTTTGCATCTCTCTACACCACTAACTACCTTATTTTCCTAATATCTCTCACACACCAAACACACCCCTGACTTCTTGGATTTTTATGCTATTTCTCCTTGTTTTGCACACCTTCCTTTCTCTCCTCTTTTTGCCTCACTTCATCTGCTTTTCTCCACTATATCTCTCCCGCTTCTCTCAATTCCACAACTTTTTTTGGCTCTACAATCCCATTGCAAATCGAATTCTCTTGAGTTCCATCTTCACACTTCTGCATTAGGATGCCTTTTATCAGTATGAGACATGCACACACACATTGTGTACATATATTTGCACAAAATTTGGAATGATAAAGTAGCATACCCTGTGAGTGTGTCCGATGTACTATTTATTTGATGGATATATTTAAATCATTCGTTAAATTTTATATAAATGATATAGTACTACGGTTCTGAAAGTTTTTAGTTATATGAAATGTAGTGTAAGGCATGGTTTTTAAACTGTGTTTGACTCAAACTTCTTATGGGTATGTTACCTCTATTGAATTATCTGTACTACAACTTATGGTCATTAGTAATTTTGTTTGTACGAGCTCAAATTAGGATTTGCACTTTTTTATCTGTTGGAATTGATTGTTTGCGTTATCTGTTGGTAATTATTTTGTATGAGATTTGGTTAATGATTGTTACTTTCCCTGAAAATATGCTTTACTAAAATCTCTGTGGACCTCTTTCACCATTGCTTTTCTAATATGCTTATCTTTGTTTATTGTTTTCTTGAACTTAGTCAAAGTTTGATTCAGCATAAATTAAGTGTTTCCTTTATCATTCTCAGGCCCCTGAAGCAAATAAAATATATTTGGAGCTTATTGGACGTGAGATAGAGGTGTTGTGGCCTGATGATAAGAAGTAAGATGAAACTTATTTTGTTTTCTAATTTTTGTTAACATCCAGATAAATATTTTTGTTCCTTGCATATTGCGCTCTTTGGAAGTCTTTTACTGCTTTATATTGTGCCTTTCACTGCGAAGTATTAGTTATGGCTTTGGCATCAAAATCTATGTCACCAAAGCTAACATCCTGGCTCTTGATTTTTTTTTTGTTACTCTATATATTTTTTAATATTGTTTCATGACATCGTTTAATCCTATATTTTCATTGTTCCATAGTTCTTTTTCAATTTGCATTGTTAAAACTTTTATGTAGAAGTTTCTGAGTTTGATGATATTTAATTCAAAGTAGATTTTAAACTCCCAAATCCTGTGTAGTGAGTGAGAGAGTGAAGAGAGTGTAGATTTTAAACTCCCAAATCCTGGAAATGAAATGTTTTATACATCTTTCTTTACTCATGCCATCAATTTACACATGTATCCATGTGTAATATTTTGGTTTTTTTATTGAGTGGAGTTCTTCCCATCTATTGAAATCACCACTACTTAAACACTCATTCAACCTGTCATTGTGGAACCCCATGTTTTTAACATATATTGGTTGTGTATGCTTGTTTTATGTCTCCTGCAACATACAACATTGCTTTGATGAAGCAAGCTTTTTTATCATAGATTTCAGGCAGTGTTTTCTCGTATTGACTAGTATTAGCATTATAGTTTTGACATGTCTTTATATTGATCTATTGGTAGATAATTGCTAATGATAATTTATAATTGGCTTTCCTTAGTGGTGGTGACACTATTCAAATCTAGGTTACAATCATTCAGAATGGCAAATGGTATCTAGATAGTCCTACACATTGAATGAATGTATTTTTTTCATTGGACAACGTATTTGTTGAACAATATGTTTGAGTAGATTATTTTAGGATTCCTGTGGCATAATTTACTTGATGGATATAATGTTTGACATGGTTATGTTGTAGGTTCTACAAAGGTGTGATTGATGCATTTGATCCAGTAACAGAGAAGCACAGGGTATTGGAGAGTTTACCAATTCGTACTTTTAATTGTACCTGATGGTTTGTTCAGATATTATAGGTTTTTGAAGATTATATTAGTAGTTTTCTTTTTCACGGCACAGGTTATATATGATGATGGGGATGTGGAGATTTTACTTTTGAGGAATGAACGCTGGAATTATATTGATTCCAAGAATTTTGAAAGGGTAGATCAACTGTCACTATACTCGTTTTCTATGTTTCTAGTGCATGCAAAGTGTTGAACCTCCACTTCGCTGATATTCTAACAGGGACAGGATGATGATATCGCAAGCCCAAAATCTTCTTTACATATGTGAGTATTTATTTTAAGTGGTTCATTTACACTGCTAAGCTTGTGAATTGTGATTTTGGATATATGCTTTTTCTTTCTACTGTTATATACCATCAGTCTAGGTCCTACCTGCTTGGTGATGCATTTCAACTGAACACCAAATTTAATTGGCTTTCAAATACCAGGAGTGTGTAATTGTTAATAAGAAACTCACTGTACAGTGTAATTCTCTTTTAAGTTATATTTTTACCTTATTTTTTTCTATTGTTCTGTTATCTGTTATTGTTACTGATCTTGTATTTTAGTGTTAGCTTGCGTTCTTTCTCTTTCAGTTCTTTGTATTTCTGCTTGTTTCCATGGAGCATTTTTCCATGTTCTTACTCTGTCGCATCATTGTATTTAATGTTGTTAAAAGCATGCTTTAATAGTGCAGTAAAGCTATTTACTTACCCTAAGTATCACTTGCCATTGAAATGCATGTTTGCATGAGTGCTCATGCCGCACTTCTTGGCTATGTTTGTCATAACATTGTGCACTATATTATTGTTCAGGGCAAAATTTGGATTCATATATGGTTTGTTGTTCTTTTTATGCTCATTCTCCATTTATTTTTGTATAATTTTCATAGTTCTTGTTATTAGTGTTAGCGGCTTCTCACTCACAAGCTTCTCCTAAATATTTCTTGATGTCTCATCTTCGCAGACTCTCTCACTTTAGTTGTATTCATCTCTTGGTATCTAGTTATTCAATCTAATAAGCATTCTTGACTTTTTAGGATTTTTATATTGCTTCATTATTTATATTATTTATATCATGATTTTTTTTGTCTTTCAAATAGCTAGAAACATGTTTTGCATTTTGCCCGTTGATGTAAAAAGGAACTTGTGCATCACATTGTGCATAATGCTTTGAAAATATTATATTATCATTGTTTATTTGTTTCTATTGTTTTATTGTCTTATATTATTTAACATTGTATTATCATTAGAAACATTTTATTATCTATTTTCCAATGTGTTGAAATAATCATGAGTCTTTGACCATCACCTTTCCATCAATAAAAATCAAACAATGCGTGGACAACAAATTCCAGTAGTTCGTGGATAATAGCTTTTTATTTTCAACAACCCAACACGTTTTGAACATTAGTATTCCATTTCTTTTGTGAAGTTAAATCTAGAATCTAAAATTAAATGTTTTTTTTTTCATATTTGTTTCTTTTATTTATAGTTCTCGCCACCTATTTATGTGCAACTTTTCATTTATTTTGTGCGTGGAACAAGGGTAATAAAATTAGTCATAAATCTTCTATTTCATACTCTCATATCTTATCATCTTAATTTTTAAGATAGAATTAGAAACATTAATATTTTATTCATTGTCATGTATGAGTTATTCAACATGGAGTTTCTCCAAATTGATGTTTCATTAAAGCTAATATTTGTCTAATAAGAGTAGCGAAAATATGTAAAGGGTTCTCTTTGAATAAAAATGGTAACAATATTCACGAAGATGCCAATGGTCAAGGAACTAACATTACTGGAAATCAACCTTAACATGAAAACTTTAGATTCAAAAATTTGGAAAATCTTTGATAAAATTATTAGACTAAAAAATTCTGAAGGGAGTCCTCAACAAAGATAAATCATTGTAGTTCTCTTCCTCTTTGAATCATTTGGACAACAAATCGAAGATATTCAGCCATTCTCCTAGTTGAAGCTTATTCCATAACTTCACAATAATACATTCGATTGCACAAAAAGTTAATTCTTAGATGACAGTATTGCAAATAAGAGTAAAACTACTATTTCGATAATGGTTTTGGAAGCGTTTGTAAACTTCCGGGTTTTGAACATTTGGAAACTACTATCGGTCAAGTAAAACTGCTATTATTTGGAGATTTTTAACTGTTTTAAATATCTTAGAATGCAATTAACAACTTTCGTGTGATCTTCACATATTAGTTTGCAAATAAGAGTAAAACTACTATTTTGTTTGCAAACTATTTTTATTGTTATTTCCGGCACTCCGGGTAAAGTTAATATCATTTGTTTAAAAGCATGATTGAGCCTACTTCTGATATGCACGTCTGCTGTCAGATGAAAAGCTCTGATGCTTTTGGTCCGCAGGATGATACGTATAATACGAAGACATGAAGAGAGATCCACACAATCTGTTTAAGCATTTTTTAATTTTTTTTTTCCCATTTTCCATTTCCTTTCAGCTTGAATGTTTTTGATTTATATAACTTTTTTTTTCCCTTCAATCTATGCAAATTGTTACTGAAATTCACCCAAGAAAAGTTTACTCAAAACTCTTCTGTTATTCTCCAGGTCGAGGAAGAAGCAGAGAGCGAGTTCAAGAAAAAGGCAAGCAACCAGAGAAAGGTGAGTTGTAACTCCCCTTATATATTGCATCATTTTATGCCATAATCACCTAAGGAGTTTCCATATTTTGATTCAGTAGACGTAAATTGGGTAGGAAATCCAAGCATATACCAATTCAACAATCTGATGATGGATATTTTAGACAAACAACTTCAGAAATAGGTACTTCTCTCAATGAGAAGACAACAGAGAGTTTATTCAGGAGAAATGAAACCAAGATTGAGGAGCCCTGTCAAATCAACAATTCAGATGAACCTCCTATAGATACTTCCATAATCAAGGAGGAAAGTAACATTAGTTCTAGAAGGTTCAAGCGTAAGAACATTCTGACCTCAGGTGGTGGCAGATCTAGGGTTAGGGTTAGGCGCAAAGGCGTCTCATTTAGAAGAAAATCAAAGACTCGTCATAACGATGAAGGAGGAACTGACTTTGAATCCCATCAAACAAAAATATCTCTGGATGATGCTCCTGTAGATACTGTTACTTCCACTGGATCTAAATTAGATGAAAAATCCAAGAAGCATAGGAGGAAACCAAGAGGAGAACCTTTAAAAATCAGTAGAATTTTGAATGAGGAAACACTGAAATCACCCAGCGAGGATGATAAAGGAATCATTATTGAATCCTCTCAACCAGATAATGGTACTGCATTCAAATATGATTTGATAACTGATACTGATGTAAAATTAAAGGAGAAAGACACAGTCAAGTTAGATAACATAGTTAATGAAGGTGTTAAAGCCAGAGGGAAGAAGAGGAAGGGAACTGTAACTACAGTTAATACAAATGTTTCAGCCATTAAGAACTCGGATGGTCTTTCAGAGAGAATTGTGGAGAAAAGGAATAAAAGACGGAGGAACTAACAACTGGGTTTTGGTTTTTGTCAGAAGGTTTATGCAGTGCTTAGCATAGGAAGGCTTATTATCCGTCTCTTGTAAGGATTCAGTGTCTTCAGTTTCTTTTTTGGTAGGTATTTAGAATTTAGTCTATTAAAATGTGTCTTCAATCTTATTTTGATGGCCTCTCTGTAGGCGACTGTGTAAATGAAGTCATCTTGATTTCATCCACTGACTAAATGGATAAATCTTGCCAAGAAATATTCATAGTACTCTCTCTCTCTCTCTCTCTCTCTCTTTCTCTCTCTCTCTAAATTCAGATTTATAATCATAGGGTGGGTTTATATTGTGGATCTGAATTTAATTTAAAATTTTATTTTAAAATTTAAGATTAAAGAATTTTTAAGGAGATTTGCATACATGTCACACCATTCCTATGTATTTATATATCTGACATCTAAATTTTAAAATTTGCATATATATTATACTTAAAATTTTAATATAACATCAAAAATATCATTATTAATAATTTTTTTGAAGGGAAAAACACGATTTATGTATAGAAAAATGACGAGTAAATATTAAATTTTAGGTGTTCGGTGCATAAGAATAGTGTGATATGTATGTAATTTTTTTATAGTAAATTGGAGAATATTGTAAATCTAACTAAATGTGTCATATCAACAATAATTTAGTTGCATTAATATATTCACTTAAAAGTGCAATAGTAATCCACTAAACCTTCAGATAAATACACATGTTTATGATGTTAATATACCAATAAAAAATTCTTTAAAATTAATTTGGTAATTCGACTACTTGGATCAGAACTATCAATAATCTATTTAAATTTAGCTTCATGCTTAACTATTAAGCCTTAAAATAATTTTGAATTATTATTATTATTTAGGGAAATTTATATACATACCACACAATTTTTCTGCATTTATATATTTCACACTCAAATTTGAATATTTATAAAATCAAGACTTTTTTTACGCCAAAAAAGACATATCTAAAGTAAATAATGGTGATTTTGATGTAATAAAGATTTGTGTATTTAAGAAAAATTAAAATTTGGATAAATACATAAATTCATAATCATGGTATATGTAAATCCCCCTATTATTTAATGAGTTGAGCCTTTTTATAATATATTTAAATATGTTTGATGTTTAATATTAAAAAAATACTTCAAAACTTTGATAAAAAAAGTATATAATATCTCCATTAATATCGTAGTACTGTGAGCTATTAATTATGCTTCACTAGCAATCATTGATAGAGTGCGTCACGCCACCCATATATCAGCTTTCACGGCAGTAGCTTTCCTAATAATAGCCGCAAAAACCTTCTGGACGAGACTTACTAAAATTTTCATTGAACACAATATTTTATTTTTTGTGGTGCTATCCTAAATGAAACCAATATATATATTGTAGGAGTTAAAAGAGATCTCAAAGTAAATGTCCAAATTGTTCATATAATTATTTGAGTTGTATAGTGTGTTTAACTAACATTTATTTTATAAATATAATTAAATTTATTATTTTTTTAATATAATTTTGTATTAGGATTTGGATAAATGATATGGAGAATTAGGATGACTATTAGTTATATAAGATCATGATGGCAATTTAATGAAATGAAGATTTTAGAAGCATTATTTATCATTGTAATTATTCTCAGAATAAATATAAAGATAAAAACTACCCACATTTCTTTTCACAGATGACAATCATCGATCGGCCTTTTTATTCTTTTCATAACGTTATAAAATTATTTGATGTTTTATTTAGCTTGTGCATAAAAAAATATGTTTTTTTATAATTTGTTTATGATTCGTGATTATTATATGTTCTGGATGTGATTAGGCTCCTAAGATAAAAATTAATTTTTCTACTCAAACTAATAACTCATAACTAAACTTATAAAATAAATCATAACTTCATATAAAAGCCTAAGCTATATATATATATATATAATTAGGCTCACTTTGAGATCTTTTTAACTTCTACGATAATCTTATCATGAAAAGCAATCCATATATGTACAAGTATTTTTTGTAAGATATTAACTAGATTTCACAAATATGATCATCAAAGAGCAATAGATTCATACATTATGAATATAAAAGAACAAAACCTAGTGACAAATTGAGAAAGCGAGAATATAGACATAATAATCCAGTATTTTGTTTTTCATCTATAATTCTTTCTACTCACTACTTGAAGCTCAATGAGAAGTAAGTTTCTTCATTTTCAGGAATGAGTCCTCCAATTTTCTTCCAATAACATAACTCATCCTCTCTCTCGTGAAGCTCTCTCTGAGCTAACTCAAGTGCAGATTCAAGAGCTTCTATCCTCTCCTGCTGTCTTGTTTGGAGAAGCTCATGCAATCTTCTCTCTAAATCATATGCACAGATACCATGGTGTTGTTCTCTGTTTTCATCAGGCATGCGGTCATACCAAGCTGAAGCACTACTTCCAGAAGATAAATCAAGTTCCTTGCTGTTCATCTGTGTTATTTTCAAATGATGTTAAGGATGGCATTGTCAAAGTCATGATGCATATAAAAATCTAAAATATAAATAAAATTATGGTAAAAATAGATTAGGCAATAAAAAATAAAAAAAATTGTTGGCTGGTGAAATAATGAAATTCCACACAAATTGTTAGTATTCATCTTGGGTAGATGGATCAAACATTATGAAAGTTTGAATAGTGTTAGCAAGATTGCTAATCATAAATCAATTTGGTGCTCGTCAAACTAAAGCATAAATCTATGCAAAACATAAAAAAATGAGGATGAAATTTGAATAAATACCATTAAAAATGCGCTAAAAAAATGTAAGCATATACTATAAATAAATTTGCAGAAATATTATATCCAACTTAGCTCAAGAGAAAAAAAAAATACCTCAATCAAGTGCTTTCCAACATCTTCTCCTTCAAAATTTAGCTCCATTCGTTCGAGTTCCACTTGAAGCTCTACTTCCAATTGATCCATGTCTCTCAATTTGTTAGTTGACTGAAAATTTTTGCTATTAAATTGAGTGAAATGTTTAGTCTCTTCCATATCCAATGATGAACTATTCTGTTCTGTAGAAATAGTTGTGCTAATTGCATCCTCAGAAACATCTGATGAAGTTTGTAAGGAGCTATCATCTCTCCTTTGAGCTTCAGCTTTAATTTCTTTCAGTAGCATTTCCATTTGGTTCCTCAGCTCCACCATTTTGTTCATCTCATTGCTATTCCCAGCTAGAAGAAAAGCCATACCAATTCCCATGCCTAGATTGAAGGCAACCTCATTGGGTGGTTTAACTCCTGAAAAAGTGAATAATTTGGCAGAATTTGGGATTTGCTAAAAAGAAAAATAGAGGAGTTGAGGAGTAATCTTTAAAAAAAAAAAAAAAGGGAAATTTACATACATATTACGCAATTCTTCTGCATTTACATATTTCACACTCAAACTTGAATATTTACAAAATTAGCACTTTCCCTATGCTCAAAAAAGTGCATTTCACTTGAAAAAAGTAACAAGAGTGGTATTTTGATGTAATAATAAAAATTTAGGTGCTATTTAAGTAAAAATTAAAGCCATAGAATTCATAATCATGCAGATGCATGTAAATCCCCCAAAAAAAAAACAGATTATCTTGATTGCATGGAATTATTTTGAGTAGGGATGAGATTGTAGCTCGAATATTGAATCAATTTTTAACTTTAATTAGGCTCGAACTGAGCCAAATGAGAAGGAACCACAAGCTAAAGTTTGGCTTGAACTTTTTTTGTGTCTATTTTAATTGGAATTGAAATTATTCTAGTTTGAGTTAATCTTGACACAAAATATAAGTAATGTGTATACTTTTTTAATTTAATAATATGCATATATAAGTGCATAAGTATTATAGTTATACATAAATATATATTAAATAGTTTTAAAATATTAAAAAAAAGAAAATAAATGATTTCAATTCTACTCAATTCAAATTTAAGTTGGCTCGAAATTGAATTGATTAAATCTATGAGACAACACCGATTCGACCTTAAATTAGTCAGCTAAGCTAGTTTATGCTAATCTAATCAAGATTTAGTTTGACATTAATTAGAGTGGCTTAGCTTTTCTTTCCTTAACTTACTTGACTTTACTTTGGCATAGCTTAATCAGTTTGGATAGGCTTAGCTTGACATGAATTAGCTTGTATTAATTACAATTAATTTAGGTTTACTTGACTTGGGATGGCTTGGCGCCTGGCTTATTTTGACATGAATTGTTTTCCTTAGCTTAGTTAAGCTAGTTTATGCTAATCTGATCAATTTTTTAGATTAGCATTAATTAGTGTGGCTTAACTTGGTTTAGCTTAATTTGATTTGGATAGATTTAGCTTGGTATGACCTAACTTATAGTAATTAGAACTAGCTTAGCTTTATTCGTACTGGCATTCAGCCTCTCAACCCCTAATTTAGAGCTTGGAATGACTTCTCAACTCAAGAGATAATAATAACATCATGCTTCTAAATAATCTTATAACGCATAGAAAAAAGTCTTATAATTGCATAAAAGATCATATAATTTAAGTAATAAATCTTATGCCTAACAAAATTATATCGTAATCGAAAACTTTATATCTAACAAATCATCAGATCAAGCTCTTATGCCTCTCAACTGAAACAGTGGGAGAGAGACTCATTAACACCATTTTTATAGAAGACTACTGATCGTTGGTGTTGATGTGACAAATTGTAACTGCGTATAGTAACTTCAATCCTAAGATTAATCATAAATATGTGAATTTCATTTGTCTAGAGATAAGAGTAATCGATCAGTTATTATATTCATATAAATAAATTTATACCAGATTTTAATCAGTTTTACATCCACCACCTAATTGTTTTTTAAATTCAAAAACCTATTCAATTTCAATGCTATAATCATTGTTCATACAATACAAAAAAAGTTGTACTGTTCAAAGGAGGGTTCAGAGGGAGAAATAACATCAAGCAGGACTATAGCATTAAAAACCGCCGACGGTCGGCCTTAAAAAAAATATTAAAAAAAACAGAGTGAGAAAACAAATCAGGAATATAGGATCACCACTCCGAACTCCGGCGAATCTCCGTAGAAACCATATAAAAAAAACAGAATCGGTTGAAGTTAGCTTTATACAAACAAAAAAGTGACAGAATAAATCATGTTCTAGTCAATAGAACATCGGAAATCGAATAGGAGCCAGGCGGAAATCCACGGAAGAAAACAACAACGAAAAGGAAAATCGCAAATACCTGAAGACAAATCGATCTCCGGCAATCGACCACAAGAATCCACCCTTCCAATTAGAATCCCGTCGGCCGCCGACCGATGAACAACACGCTCTCCACCTGAAGCGGCCGGAGCACGTTTCCGACGATTGCGAAACCATTTGGATAGTAGAGACCGACAAGACGAGCTTCTGGCGGCGGTTGGCGAGGAACAGTGGCTCTTACTCGTGAAAGGTGAGAGTGGATTGTCGCCGTCGTCCTGCTCACGGAGGACATCAGCTATTCTCATCTCCTCTCTCTCTCTCTCTCAGCGTCTTCTTCGACAAGACTGCGGGTTCATATAATAGAGAGCCTTACAACTTCGAAGCTTGCCTTATTTTGAATTTTTGACATATTTTGAATCAATATATATAAATTAAGTTCTGATTAAGAATAATTTTATAGTCATTTTAATTATTTTAAAAATAGTTTAATATATAGTTAATTAATTAAATTTATATTTTATTAAAGTGAGATTTTCCTTAATGAATTCTTATATTTTTTTTATTTTTAAACCTTTATATTTATTTAAATGATATATTTAAATAATATTAAAATATATTTAAAAATAAAACTAATATTAATAATATGTTTTATATCATTTAAAAATTATGATATTATATAAGTACAAGTAATAATTTAAGTATCTACATATAAAAAAATTTATGAGAATTTATATACATATAATGCAATTCCTATACATTTATATATCTAATTCTTAAATTTTAATATTTATAAATATAATATTTTTTAAAAGTTATACTGCACTTTAAAAATTAAAATGTGTATGTAAATGTCTCAAAATTTAATCCGTGTAAATCGTTAATTATTATAAAATTAGTTTGATTAAATTTTATTTATAATGAATTTAACGACCTTTAGATTTAATTTAAGGTGAATAATGGATATAAGAAAATATTCTGACTAAAATATTATCGGGATTAGCGACTGGGCTGCTGCTCTTTCGGCCGTTAATGAAGGCTGCGGGCCAGAGGCTCCACGGAAATAAATTATTCTTTTTTGGTTATTTTTTATGTTCTGACAAAGGGCCCGTTGGGGCAAATAATATTGTTTAAGTAATATATTGGAGTTATATTTTAATTGTATTTTTAGAAATATTCAATATTGATATAATTTTATCATTTAGTAAAAATTATCTCTGTAAGACTAATTGATTAGATGAGTCATTTTAAAGAATAATATTTCAAGACTAAATTCAAAGAATTTGACAATCAGAGAAAAAATATGCTAGATTTTGCCTCTAAAAAAGTTATATTTTTTCAACTTGATCTATCTATCTATGATGACGATTAAAAAAATTATAATTTAATTTTTATATAAAAAAAATTATATATCGATCGTAACTTTTTCCACAACACTTCTATTAATATTTTTTAAAATTGTTGTCGCAAATAAATCCTAAGAGTTAACCCAATAGATTAATGATGCATGCGTGAGTATTTAGCACCACGCCTAAAATTTTTTCATAAAAAATTTAAAAAAATTTATGTACATAATACACAATTTTTATGCATTTATATATCTTACTTAAACATCTAATGTTTTATATTTACATATATAATATTCTTTTTTATGCATCAAAATATGTATTTTACTTTTTAAAAATTGATGATAAAGTTATTTTTATATAACATTAAAGATTTGGAAAAGGAGAGCGAATGATTTTAGGGCTTCTTCTTCAGTGTGGGAGTTCGACGCCGGCGCCTTCATCCTCCTCCTCCTTCTTCTCCCTTAAAATCCAACATTCCTCTCCTGCCTACCAATCATCTCTCCATCTGACCTCTGGCTCTTAGCCAGGGGTCAGGTCCCCCCTCTTTTCTTTCTTTTTTCTAGCAATGGGTACTCTTAATCACTCCTTCCCGCCTCTCTCTTCTTCATCTCCGTCAATGTCGATTGCAGGGCCTTCCACGGAGGGATCCCGTGGACATTGTAACTGAAAGAGTCAGCATCGCCAAAATGAAAAGGTGGATTTCCCACTTTCCTTCATTCCACCGCCTCAAGTGTCTTTTCTCGAGGAAGATTTGTTGGAAGGCCAGGAGTGGAATTTGTCTCTAGTTGGTCATGCTATTGGCAAACGCCCGCTTTAT
The DNA here is from genome assembly GCA_021442155.1 of Cymbidium sinense. Lineage (NCBI taxonomy): Eukaryota > Viridiplantae > Streptophyta > Magnoliopsida > Asparagales > Orchidaceae > Cymbidium > Cymbidium sinense. The sequence goes on along the minus strand of CM038220.1, from coordinate 116,724,909 downwards.
GGATCTCTTGGTCGCGAAGAAAAAATGGCGGTTTAAAGGAAATCTTGAGTTGTTATCACTTGAAGGGGATTTCTTTTATTCAAATTTACCGATCAAGATTACAATGCAAAGGTGGAGACGAGCCTTGTTTTCTTAACTAGGTCGCTTATATTCCGTGGAGTTGGGATTTCCTACCAAATGATCCAAAGGATCGAGATCCCATCAGGATCAAGCTACCTAACTTTCCCTTATGTCGTTGGAACGAGAATGGATTCTCAAGATCGAAGTGTGATTGGCATTCTAGCTACAACCTAACGGCTTCCAAAGCTAGGATCACATTCGCCCGCCTCGTGCGATTAACACTTCCTCCGCTCTGACCATTCTATCAATTTGAATGGAAAGAAGTTCAACCAATTATCTACGATTGGAAGCCGCTTGTACTCAATGTAATACTTTCACACACGGATACCTCTTGTCCTTCAATAATAAAGCCTTACCTCAAAACCGACAGCGATCCGTATCGTGGGTAGGAGCCGTAGTCGCCAACCAGATAATGTACTTTCTCTTGTTAACAATTTCTCTGCCTTATCAGAAGAAGGCGAAATTATGGAAGATGAAACTCTTCTTAATGCCGCAATGGAGGTCGCTGTGATCTCAAAAACTGTCCTGTTGTCTCCGACGATCTCAATCAACCTCCCACTCTTTCTCACTCACCTGCTGATAAATCTGAGGCTTCGGCAGATCATTCCACCCCCCAGGATACATATTTAGAGGGAAGCCATTCCACTGGTGATCCACTAAAGCTTGGTGTTGTTACCCGATCTTCCTCCTCCTCTCCCAAGCAATATGATCAGTTGACAGGTATGGATAAAGGAAAGAATCCTATCTCGACTTCAAAGTCACAACCGATGGAGGAGATACAAGCTCTAATGTTACTGTTTCCAATCAAAAAGGTAAAAAAAAGGGTAAAAAGCCCTCTTCTTTCCCTTCCCAATGATTTTTCCTAAACTAGGTATTTGGAATGTGAGAGGCCTACCGCCGGCCAAGGCCAAACAGATCGCTAAGACTTATCAAAGAATTCGTTGATCTATTTTGTCTTCGAAACTAAGATTAATTCTCAATCCTATAGTGACCCTTTTCTTTACTAAAATTTTGATGTTTCCTCAATCGTCGCTCCAATTTCGAAGTTGGGGTGGTCAACTGATTAAATGGTGTTCGAGCGATTTCCAACCGTAGTCGCTTTCTAATCAATTTATTCACTCCCATCTCTCTAATAGGAACTCCCCTTTTTTCCTTACTCGTATCTATGCACGATTCTCAATCTCAGAACCATCTCGAGCTCCCTGTGGAGATTGTCATATTTGATCCTTGGTTATTGATGGGTGATTTTAATTGTGGTCTTTCCCATAAAGATAAGATGGGTGGTAACCCTCTATCTCTTACCAATACCCTCTCCTTCTCTTCCTGTGTCCAAGACTGTGAACTTCTCGAGCTCCCGAGTACAGGTTTACTCTATACCTGGTCCAATCAACAAACCAACAATCCCATATTCTGTAAACTTGATAGGGCCTTTTGCAATGCTGCTTGGTTGGATAAATTCCCTTTATAAAGTCCTCCTCCTCTCTCATCGGATCACTCTCCTCTCATCATTTTCATGCACCATATAACCGCCGTAAATCGGTTTATGTTCAGAAATTATTGGACCCTTTCACCTGATTTCTTGGGAGTTATCAAAGATGCTTGGAAGAACTTTGTGGTTGGTGACCCTATCTTTGTACTTGCAAACAAATTATCCAAGGTCAAGAGTGCACTCAAAGAAGCCATGAGAGACTCATCACCATTACAACTCCAAATCAAAAAAGCAAAATGGAATCAAAAAGAAATTCTTGAAAAATTGGAAAGGCATCCAACCGATGATCTCCTTCTATAAGTTATTAAATTAAAGAATCTTACATTAATTTACTTCATATGGAGGATGCATGGGTTAAGCAACGTATAAGGCTCATTGGCTTACTTCCTCCGATGACCATCTTAAGTTTCTATACTTTTCCATTCAAGAAAGGAGAAGCTCTAATGTGATTAGAGAGCTTAGACAATGGTGTTTTATATGATCGATTCCATAGAGGAGTTTAGAAAATTCCTCTTTAACAAGAACTCCTTTGACTCTTTCATTCTACAGATATCCCAATTGGCAATTCACTCTACAATCTAGTTGAGTGAGGTCGATATTAGTGATCAAGAAATTAAAGATGCCTTATATAGTATAAGTGAGAATAAAGCTCCGTGATGGTTTTACTTCCAAATTCTTTCTCTTGGAAAGTTACTGGAAACAAATTTTTTTAAATGCACCACTTTTTTCAAACCCAAAAGCTCGCACAGTCTAAACATTCCTTGATAACTTTGATTCCTAAAGTTAAACATTCCAACTCAATTTCACTCGAGACCTATATCTCTTTGCAACACTTTTACAAAGCTATTGCCAAAGTTCTTGTTTTCAAGGATGAAGAAAGTCCTTCCTCTTTAATTAACTCATCAATCATTTATTAAAGGAAGGGACATTTTATAATATCACTATGGCCAGTGAAATTTGTACTGAGTTGTTTCATAGCAAATCACATGGGGTTTTTCTTGCTAAACTTGATCTTAGGAAGGCTTTGACTCTATTAACAGTGGATGCTCTTCTACATAGACGAAATCTATTGGGTTTCAGATTTATTAATTGGGTGAAAGCATGTATCATCGATATCCCTTTCTCAATCATTCTAAATGGAGAAATCAAAGGTTACTTTACTTCAAAATTTGGTCTCGTGCAAGGTTGTCCATTATCCCCATTCATATTATAGACACCTTTTCCCGCTTAATTGAAAGAGAGGTTAACTTATTTAGATACGCACCTCGATTGTCGGAACTTGTCAAATTTCTCATTTGCTTTTTCATGATGATCTCTTAGTGACTGAATCAGATATCCATTCAAGGCTCAAATCTCGCCTTGAGATATTAAAAAAATACAGACTTGTCGTTAACTGACAAATCCTCATTTGTTTTTCTAAAGGTTCAAGGGAGGTGGACAACTTTGTAGTATTCTTAATATTACTCAAAGTGTTTTCCCATCAAATATTTGGGTCTTCCCTAACCTTGGGATCTCCTAAACTCATGAACTTCTCAAGTTTATTTGACAAATTGCAAAGATGGCTTGCCTGTTGGAAGTGTAAGTTTCTCTTGGAGGAAGATTACAATTACTTAGATCATCCTGCTAACAACTTCATATCTTATTGGTTTAGATCTATGATCATTCCCAAAGGTGTTTTAAAGCAAATTTACTCACTCACTTCAAGATTCTTCTATCATAATGGAGTTTCAAACAAACTTACTACTATATCTTGGGATGAAACATCTCGACCTAAGGAGAAAGGTGGAATAGGCATTCTCTCGGCTTGTTCTCTTAATTCTTATGTAAAATCAAAACAATGTGGAAAACATTAAAGGTGAATCTCTTTGCTAAAATGGTGTAATCGTAAATACTTCTATTTGAATCCCTCTATACACAAAGTCTCCTCTATGTGGAAGGAAATGAAATTGTATGCAAATCGCTATTGTGATAAATTAAACTATCACATAGGAAATGGCCATTCATTTTCTTTGCTTTCTGATCCTTGGTGTGGGAATAAATCTATGATGAACATGAGGGATACTAATGATAGCCATCTCAGAACAAACTTATACAAATGCTAAGCTTTGCACTTTATGATGGGAATTGGAGAATTCCATCCTTCTTTGTGCTGAATATCCACCTATATGCTTCTATTGTTTCTATACCTATGGGTGGTGATGACCGGATTACTTGGGGTTTATGTAATCCCACTAATCGGATTTCAAATGTCTCTTTGAGCACTTACTTTCGTAAATTGGTTTAAGTCTATCCGGTTTTCAGTGTTTAATTATACTTTATATTGTTGGATGGCTTATCTTGGTGGGTTAAAAACTTCTGATTTGCTTGCTAAAAGAGGGCTCAGCATCCAAACTATATGCAGGTTTTGTTTTAATGATTCAAACACATTCACATCTCTTCTTTGAATGTCCATTGCATCCGATTAGAAGTATTCTACCCAATGGCAATTTCTTTTAATGCAATCTACCTTGCAACAAGTTCTAAATAGTTTAGAACCAAATGTGCATAAAATCAAAAAGAATACACTTTCTTTCCACCGCTTTTAGTTCATCAGATTTGGAGAGAAAGAAATAAAAGGCTTATAACTCACACGCTTTCCTCTCACTAACTTACTTGATCATATTAAAGATAGAATTGCCTTTAAAATAGCAAGATGGAAGGTTAATGAGTCCGCCAAAAGTTATGCAAATCATCTTAAGTTGGAGGAATAGGATCCCCTAATCCCGCCATTCCATTGATTATTTTCCTATGCCGCTTTTGTCGACCAACATTACTGACCCTTTGACATGGTTGCCGATCATGCAATCTGGACGATGATGACACTTATGTTTACCCAAGGGTATTCAAATATTAACACAGCCTGGATGCTCATTACAGTAACCTTGGATGGAGTTAAGCTTCACCAACTGGAGGGCTGTGATTGGTGCCGCTGTTCATCCGTGTATGCTTCGAGATGGTTTTTTCTTTTTTCTGGTTTTTATCAAAGTCTGAGTCCAGATTTTATTATTTATAAATACTGCCTTACATTATGATGGGAGATTGTGTGTGCGCTTGTTGTGTTATAAGGAGAGATACTTCCTTCCGGGTTATTGTTCCCTATATGGGTTGGAGTTTTGTTCAGGCCGCTGTGGAGGGATGCTTCCTTCACATACGGTTGGAGGTTTTTCGATTGCCGGTGTTGGTATTGGCTTGACATTGGATTGATTGGCTTTATCCTATGGTTTGATATTGTTGGTCGGTTGTATAAGAGGCGTGGTATGGGGAAAAATACTTTGTGTTTTTTTTTTTTGATGAGAGGACTCCCTGTTCTTATTTGGGTTTACACAGGAAATATGGTTTGAAATGGACTTGATGTGCTTCATGCTAATGGTGTTTATTCCTGTTGCAGTTGTCTGGAGTATTTGCAACCGGGTTTTGCTGTGGAAGTCTACCCATTCTAAATGGTTTTATTTGGGTTTACACAGGAAATATGGTTTTGAAATGGACTTGATGTGCTACATGCTTATGGTTTTATTACCACGCTTTTTGAGCATTTGAAACCGGTTTTGTGGGAAGTCTACCCATTCCAAATGGTTTTGTTCGTGATCCGGATGGCGATGTAAGCAGCAATGAACTATAATCCTAAGTCCATTGTTTTGGGTTTTCTCGCTACATAGTAAAACCATTTGTGTAGTCTTGTTCTTGTTAACAAAGGTAGACTTCTAAGTTTGTTGTGTAACTTTCTTTTCTTACTTTCTTATAGTCTTCTTCCGTTATTCTCCTAGACTTGATACATTACATTTTGGAATACATTGGGCTTATGCCCTCAAATTTTTTCCAAAAAAAAAACATTAAAGATTTGAATATTATTTATATAAATAATTAGAAAAATTAATAATTAATCAAAATAAATAGATTATCTTTAGTGATCAACAAAATAATTAATCATGATATTTAGTTTTAGTTGAGTATTCATAGAAATTTTAATTAATTTTTTATTATTTGAAGTTTTTCAAAACAATGCTAATAATTTTAAATTTTATTTTTTAACCAAAATTATTTCGAAAACTTAACTCAGTTAATTCGATGAATTAATTAAAATATAAAGACCATCACATATTTTTATCCTAGGAGAATTTTATTAAGCCTCTAATAAAGTAATTCTTAATTATTATTTTTTATTTTTTAATCAATTTCGGCCCGCTACGTCAAAGTCTTTATTTCAGTTTTTCTAAGGGAACAATTAGTCGTCATTAAAACTTAATTAGAAAGTAAACAATCTTCATAATAAAATAGTATTATTTAATTGATATTATAGAAGAGGAATAAGCTTTTATTAAAACTTTCTTTAATTTACAATCCTTGTAATAAAATACTAAAAGCTATAACATTTAACGATTAACTCACTAAATTAATTTCATATATATATATATATATATGCATAAACCTAAGATTCAGGATCAGTTTGGGATAACTGTAGTTGTTTGAAAAAATAATAGCAGAGCTGTTGTAGAATAATTTGTTGTTTAAAAGGTTATAATAAGGCTACAAAATTTTTTTCAAAAAATTAAATTATAGCTTTTTGGCTACTACCACAATAGCCAAGTAAGGTTATAAAATATAACTTTTTGTTTGCAGACTCTTCAAAATACGCACAAATCGTGGTATCTTAAATGATATTGCAGTGTTATGCAGCACCACGGCACATTGCTACCACCTCATCAAACACACTCTTAATTCAACATTGGAAACACCACATAAGTGAATTATGATGTTGAGGATTAGGAAAGTATGTGAGTATTTGTTTATTTAGCTTAACACAGATAGAATAATTACCTTTGATATATCCTTTTAAAATTTATAAATCAAGCATGGATTTCAAGTTAAAAATATATATTCAATCAAATTAAACAACTTAGTGAGATGAGTCTAACAACACTAGAATTAAGTAAAATCGAGTCCAAATAAGCTCAAATCAAGCTTAAAAGCTACATATGAAAACTTCGAAATACTAACTGGATGATCAAATGACTTCCAAATTTGACATGCTTATAATAATCGAAGGGACGATCAATCCAACGAGCCTAAAATAACTCAAATCAAGATCTTGAATGACCAAATCACCAAAGACTATCTGATCAAATGGATCGATGCAAACCGTTGGTGTTTTGAGATTTTGGCTATAGAAATACCCTCTCGTAATTCTATAAATAAGACCCCATTCTTGTCATGATTGAGGGGAATGAGTAAGTCTTCATCACCAGCCGATCATCCCTATTGTCGCCGCCGACACCACCAACTATGTGTATACTTGTAATGACATGAAATTCTCATTATTGGATTTCACATACAATCTTGTAATCCATCTGAAAGATTCAAACTTTGACTCCAAAGTTGATATATAATTATATTTTATGCACTCGAGATTTTTCCCTTTTCAAATTTTTTTTACGAAAATTTTAATCTTGTTCTCTTTCACATATCAAGGTATCAATTTCTCAACAAAGCTAACCGTAAAGTTTTATTCTACCGCTACAAGTTTTTTGGTATGCAATAGTTTGGCGCCATCTATGGGAAGGATATTCCCATTACTTTATCATGTGAGACAACCAAGTTTCTCAACAAGATCGAAACCACCAACCAGGTGAAGCACTTCATATTTTTGAGGAGCGCATGCGAAGAATGGAGGAACATCATGCTCAGATATTTCATCTCTTATTAGGAGTTGAACAATCGAGAATGCCACCATAAACTGAAGGAAATTAACCCTATCAACAACATGATAGAGTTAATTTTACTAAAGAAACTAATGAAGGACCCCCTCATAATCATGTGAAAATTCCCCCTGTACATCATCCTGATATGGATCATGACTATACTATTAGCTCAACTCATCATACTCATATTGTCCAACCAACTTTGAATCCCTCTACCTCTTTGATGGGATTGAATCACCCCTGTTTCATGGAGACAACTCGTGAAGTTATTTGAGATGAAATACAACGCCTTGTTTGAGATGAATTTTTATTTAGAGATAAACAGTTCATCCCTCATCAGAGTATTTAAGAATCTTCTCCTTTGCATGATATGGTTATGCAATAATTGATTTCGGTGGTTTAAACTATCTAACATTGAACCTTATGATGGAACCTCTGATCCTTATGAGCACATAGATCATTATAGAAATATTATGCATATCCAAGAAGCCTCTGATGCTTTGCTTTGTCATATTTTTCTTATCACTCTTAAAGGGAAACCTCGTACATGGTTTTATTCCCTTCCCCAATGGACTATTCTCAACTTTGCTCATTTGGCTAAAATCTTTGTCGAACAATTTATCTCAAATCGAAGAATCATCAAAGACTCTTCTCATCTTTCTGAAATTTGTCAAAATGAAGGAGAAACTCTTAAACAATACTTTAAAAGATTATCTTCAGAAGCTCATCAAATGGAGATCTAGCTACTCAGTATGTATTCGAGATCTTGAGGCCTTTCTATTCTTCAATGCAGATATGGCATCTCACGCTAATCTTATTCATGAGGCAATAAATTCACCGATGAAGCTAATTGTTGACCTCACTTTTGGAGTGAGCTCAACTTCTCCATCTTAGACATGGACTCTCTACACTAAGAGTTCCTTAGTCTTAAGACACTTCTAGTGATTAAGTGAACACTTAACCTAACCCTAGAGACTTAGAAGAGTTAACCATAGAAATAGGTTATGCCTTAGGAGTATTAGGAGGACTTGCCTACCCTATAGCCTCAATCCTAGCTTTCTTCTTTCAAACCAAATTTCAAATTCAAATCTCAAATCAATTCTAAGTCAATTGATTTTCTCAAATCATATATCAATTCCAAATCAAATGATTGAAACCCATGATTAAATTCAAATCTAAAAATCTTTCCTAAGCCTTTGATTTCATCTTATGGACTTAGCTCAAACCAAATCCAAATCACTTCCAAACTCAAAAGATTTTCTCATAACCCATTTATATTCTCATTTATATTCACAAATATAAATAAAATATAAATTCAATTCAAAACTCAAATCAAAATCCAACTTATACTCCTTTAAGCCAATCCTTGAACTTAGCCAAATCATTCTCAATCAATCCAAACCCTTAGATTCTCTCTTCAAACAATCACTTTTCAATCACATGCCTAAATATAAACATAAACTACAATCATCAAACCAAAATCAAACTAACCCAAGTCAAACCCATGTTCATCCTTTTGACTTGAAATTATCAAATGAACCAAAACTCATTTGACTCCAAATCACTTGTAATTGGATTTATATTCCAATCATAAGTCCATATGTGAGTTCAACCAAACTTGAATCAAGACTTGATCAAGCCAATTAACCCATTTAGGCTCACTTGACCCAAAGTGACCTAAATGACCTTTTGAGTCAAATTCTAATACAACCCAAATTGGATTGAACTAAGCCCATCTAAGCCTCATATTGTGATCAACAATCATCCTAGGATGATCAATCACTAAAATTAGGTCAAACCAAGTCAAACCTTACCAAGTCAACACTTAGCCCATATGAAACCTAAACAAGCCTAAATTCACTATAAGTCAAATTGATTGAAACCATTGATCTAAACCAATCCATAATCAATGATTGAACTTGACCAAGCCATCAATTGAGTCAAACTAAGCCTAATTGGCCACTTGACCTAAGTTGACCCAAATTGACCTAAAAAGTCAAAATGGGTTAAATCTTGATCTAAGCCAAATTGATTGCAACAAATGGGTTAAATTCATTTCAAATCACTTGTTGAACTTGACCAAAGCTTCAATTGACCAATTAGACCCAACCTAACTCAATTGACCATGAACCCAACTTGACCTAAAAGGTCAAATCAATTTGAAATCAAACCAAATCAAAATTGATTGAAACCAAAGCCAATACATTTCAAATGATCAACCAAGCTAAACCAACCATGACCTAACCCAATCAAATGGGTCAAATTGGTCAACTTGACCCATTTGACCTAAATGAACCTAAATGAACCAAAATCAAATCTAAAACCAAATTGAACCAAACCAATGATAATCATAGCTCAAATGATCATTTGAACTTGACCTAACCCATGGTTAGACCCAATTTTACCAATTGGTCAACCTAACCAAATTTGACCCAACTTGACTTAAATGGGTCAAATTGAACCAATTCAAATCAAATGAACTCTAAATCACTTGAAATTTGGCCTAACCCATTTTCAAATCATTTCAAATCTGCTCAAATCAAAATCATGGCCAAATGACCAATTTTCCCTTAGGTCAAAGGGTATCCTATGACCAAATTCACTTTGAATTTGGTCATTTCTTTCTCAAAGTCACTTGACATCCTTCTAATGGTCTACATGGACACCAAGGAGGGTGGTGAACATGCCCTAATGAGCTTGGGTCGGCCATGACTCAAGCCAAGGCCAAACAACCCCTATAGTGAAAATTGAACACTTGGATCACCAAATGCACTCACCTAGCACATGGCATCCATTATCCTTCCCCCCACTACCTAAAATAACTCACATGGGATGTTTGGCAACCCAAATAGTGAACCCAATCCCATATTGATCAAAATGGAAAAGTACCCATCCTCTGATCCAAGAGGGGAGATAAACTCCCTCTCATTCCCACTCAAACCACAAGCATTCATTTCCACAGAGCTAAGGAGATTCAATTGAAGCATCTCCAAGCTTTTCTAAGCCATTCCCAAGCTCCATTGATTTCCCATTCTCGGTTTCACTCAAAGTCGAAACAAGGGAGATCTATCCTGAGCTAAACTCATCCAATTCTCCATCAAAACCAAATTAACCTTGCAAGCACCATCAGTGGACTTGTCGAGCTCAATCAAGTCGATTCCCAAGTCTCCAAGCCACGAGAAGCACTACTTCGATCAAGCTCGATCACCATTGAAGGGGAGCTTGGTCAACCAAGCAATCTACTTTAAATCAAGATCCAATTCCTTCAACAGGGCTTCGTCTCTACTAGAAGCTACCTCCTCCCTGGAAGTGCGGTGATAGCCTCCTGAGGTAATTGCTAAACCTAGCTTAGAAAATTTTCTTTGGTCTTTGTTGAAGAAAGTGTCACCCCATTAGATATTGACCGTTAGATGTGCATCCCCCTCCTTCCGAAGGTGTCAGATTATTTTGATCCCAATTTGAGCTTGGGTGAGCTCGAATTGAATGGGGAGAGATGAACGGTGTTTGTCTCTCATCGCTCACTAAGGAGAAGGATCACATGTCGTTCATTTTACGTGATTGGAATGGATGGCTATTATTAGATCACGCTAGATCTCATTTGATTTAAGACTACGAGATTAATCTCGCCATCCGATCTTGACGACATAGAGAAAGTGCGTCACGCCACCAATTCAATGACGGATGATGACTTAAATAACCTATCCCACACCACGTGGAAAGCGCATGTCCGCCACGTGGCTCGACGGATTAGGGGATTATTAGTTAATTAATCCAATTTTAATGCTAAAACTTCAAAATTCATACTAATTGTAGAAAATTAAAAATATAATAAACACTCATCATTTTAAAGATAATTTAGAGAAGAATAATAGAAAATTAAAATTAATTACTTTTTAATAGTGATTTTTATTAGAAATATAATTAAGTAAATTACTCTCTAATTAATCCAATAATTAACCCCAAACTTTTTAGGATTAATTAATGGGATGACCTTTATCTCGCATAATTTTCTTAGAATTTATTGCTTAATTAATTATGGGAATTGCTTGTTTCATCTCTAATCACTTTTTTAATTAATTAAATGATTAATTAATTTAAATAGTGATAAAGTCAAATTAAGCTTACTAATCATCATGAATAACTAGGGAATGAGATTATGATTTTTTTTCAATCTTTTCCCTAAGTTTACTTTATTTGGATAAACACTTAATTAATTTGCAAATTAATTAATGACTTAAGCACTTCATTAATTAGTTTAATTAGTCAAACTCAAAACTAAATCACTCCAGAACTTAATCATTTAATTCTTGGATAGATTCTTAGGTGTTCAATGACCTAAGAGAACTCTAAAGGAAATTATAATCAAACTAAATATATAGGATGGTTATGAAAGTACTTAATTAAATTATTTAGCTTAATTAATCAATAATTGTGAGCCAATTGCATTAGACCCCTTCATTTCTTAGGTAGCAATTTAATTTCCATGTGTTGCATATCATATGTTGGTTCATAATTACTTGTTTAATTATGTTAAAGTGGTGTAAGGGGTAATTAATGGATTTAATTCACACCTTAACCTAAAATATAAAATCAACCTAATTGTTCTAAAATTAAACTAAACTAATTCACACATGGGGAAATGGGTTAAACCCTTTTCATTTTTCCTAAGTCAAATCAAATTCAAAAAATAAAAAATCTCCTTAAAGAATTTTGATTCATTTTAAATAATCCTATTTTATATGATTGTCCTTAGAAATAATTAGGGTGAATGAAGTCATGTGCTTACATCCCTTTATTTCTTTCCAAGCATGCTAAATATTATTTGCCATATGAAATCATGCATTCATTTCTTTTGAAAAATCAATTAAATAAAATATTTTCTTTTACATAAAATTGCATGTGTTGGCTAAAGTTAAGGATATGAGTGGCTATTATCACTATTAAATCAAAAATTATTTTTAAAACCTATAAATCAAAGACTATGAATGAAGTGATGCTACTTATGAATACTTATAAGCTTGCATGTGATTATAGCATAAGATGTGTATTATGAAGTTCTTTCTTCTTCTCTTAACATGGATTTACATATGACTTGCAAAGTGTATAGTTCATTTGAGAAGACATAACACTTGCTTAGATTTATTCCTATGAATTTCTATATTATGACTTAAGAAGGATCTTCACATTTACACATGTAAATTATGTAACCAAATCAAACATAATCTTTTGCATGATTCTTCATCTATTTATTTCTTTTTGTATATTTACATGTATTTAAGAAAAGTGGTATATTAGTCCGACATCCTGGGTCAAGGAGAACCCTAAGTAGGTCTTGTACATCCCCAGTGTAGAAAATAATGGTGCCATACTCACTTATGTCTTTATACATGTGGATGTGCATTTAGTTAATGGATGAGAAATCTTTTTCTACATAATATGCATTCATGGAATAGAAAATTTTAAAATATATCTCTTAGCATCCATCATCAAAGTGTGCTAAAACTTTGCATTGCATGTATAGGTGTTTTAGGATTATTCATGCATGAGGAAATAAATGGGTGTGTATGTGGTAGAATAATCTTAACTAATCCTTTTTCTTATTAAATATGACTATCTAAAGCAAAAAAAAACAAAATAAAATATCAAAAAAGAAAAATCATTAATGAAGCTACCTTAGAAATTATTTTAAGGGATGAAAGAGAAGTTCTCTCTTTTCTTCTCTTCACAACATTTAGTAACATGTAGGTTCATTCAAACCAAATCAAATCAAAAAAAAATAAATCAACTAAATCACTTGAAATGAAACCACCATCTAAATTGAACCTTTCACACTTAGAAAATTTCATCCTTAAAGCCTAGCTTAAGACATGCCACACAAGCCTTAAATGACACACATACTAAGTCACCATTTCTAGCTCTATGTTAGGCATGGTTTTGATTGATTTTATTTTAATATGAGATGTTGGGTGCATGTTGTGATTTTAGATTTAGCCTAATCATGCTTTCTCTAGGGGTTATGAAGGCCAGTAAAAAATATAAATATTTTTGCTATGTAGGTTGCTTACACCTCTAAGCATAACCCAAATTAGGACAAGTGGGATTCATTACCCATGTATCGGGTGCCAAGTCCAACTTATTCATATAACTACTTGTTGTGTGGTATGTTTAGCTAATCTTTGCTGTGTTTAGTTAGATTTATCTTTCCATTTTGATGTAAATTTTGTAATTAAGATTTGGAATGAATGTTATGAGAATGGTGAATATTGGTAAAGACCATGTCTTATATACCATGTGAAGCCTTGGAGCAAACTACATCCCAAGTCAAATCAAAAGAAAGAAAGAAAAAAAAAAAGAAAGAAATGAAGAAAGTCAAAAATGAAGAATGAAGAATGAAGACCCCCATAACATGAATTCCTTCTAATTGTAATTATTCATTTGTAATGTATAAGGGTAGATTCTGCCACACATTTCTTTCTGGGTAAACCCAACCACATCGGCCTCTTATTCTCTTACGCTAATTTTATAAATAGATTAATATTTTGTTTATGATTTCATAATTAGGATGACATGATTTTCCTAGTTTCTTAATTATTTGATAGTTGTTAAATGACCTGGATGTGATTAGGCTCTTAGAAAAATAATAAATTTTCTATCCAATTAATTAACTTAAAATTAAACTAAATAACTCATAACCTTACCTAAAGCCTAGGACATAAATCAAGATAATAAAAGATTTAGCAACCCCTTAGCTAGATGTTGTATGTCTCATATCATGCATAAATCATATTGCTTCACTCTTGCTAATGGATGGCTTCCATCCTTGCTAGAAAATGGCTTGAGAGAGCCATGGTGGAAACACATTTTTTGATTTTGGCCCATAATCAATTTTCTTTCATGCATTAGGCATATGAAATCCATAGCATGTCAAATAAAAAATGTCCAAAATCAAAATAAAACTTAACAAGATTTGCATTAGATTTAAGTCATTATTCATGCCCTTCATGATCTAGTCTCTTAGGGAGTGTGTTTAAGGACTTAGTCTCTTTCTAAATAAACAATAGCTTATCTTGCAAAAGCATAAGACTTGTCTACATGTATTTAAAATCATATAGGAGTTAGTTATACCACTTTAGTGTAATTCTAACAAGGTTTATCCTCTTGGAGGCAAACTATATACCCATTTTTTAGATTTAGTGCCCTCACCAAAGCTCCCTAAATTTAGGATTCAAGATTGTTTTCCTTTACAGGCTAGAAGTATAAATCCTCACCTCTTAGGCATTTTCACAATCTTGTGTTGATGGATTATAAGCCCTAGTGTTCTAATAAAATGTCAACTCAAATAATTAACTTTTCTTAAATTTCAAAAATATAAAGCCCAATCGTAGGATAGTTTGGGATGTTCACTAGATTTCCTAGTATCATGAGCATCCCCTACTCATCTCCCTTTGGTTTCGATAATAACTCCCTCCTTTTGATCAATCCCACTTGATTTTCTAAAATAACCAATTTATTGATATATTATCTTTGAAATCTTTGGAGACAATGATCATTTACCTTAGAGTATTCTAAGGAATCTCATTCTTTGGATGTAATTAACTATGGGGCTTGCCTCCATAGGGAACTTAATGAACATAAATAAAACTTTACTTTTCATATAAAGTTGGAGAAAGATCTCCATATTCAAGACCCATTGTCCTTAGGAGTCCTTAGGTGATTAGGTCCATTAGATGGTGACTGTCTCTCGAGATAGTACATCATTCCTCTATTTTGCACCCGATCACCCTAATGAGTACATCTATGGATCTACGTGGTGCCCCAACATAACATTTTCATTCAAACAAAAATAAATTATCACAAATTTTTCTTGCAACTCCACTGGGGATGGTTCTTCTCTCCATTTTTGTAAATGATCGTTGTCTCCAAGTATCAATAGTGAATTTGTATTTTATATGAATCTGAGACTATCCTTCTTTTCCATTGGCACTTTGCTCATTTCATTCTTAAGTTAAGCTAGCCAACATCTTTTAGGTCTTAGGACCTCACTCAATGTAAGTCTTAAATCCCCTATTGGGTCCCCCAATAGGTGAAAATAAAAATTTCACCAAAAGAGATGACTAAAAACCTTGTTGAACCTCCTTACCATTTTTATGGTAAGATAAGGTTCATTCTACAAGTAAGAAAAATAAATATTTCATAAAAATATCACTTTTTAAAAGTACTTTTCCAAAATTCACATAATAAAATATTTGCACAAAAAAATCACGAAATATATATAACTCAACCTCATCTAACAATCCTCATGATTATTATATGTTGGTTCTTTAAAAAATAAAATAAAAATCATCTTTTTAAAAAGCACATATGAACATCCTCATTCAATATACCCAAATTTATTGAATGAAGATTTCATTTCCAAATAAAATCAAAATCATCTTTCAAAAAGCACATATGAATATCTCAATATACCTAAATTTATTGGATGATTTTCATTTTTCAAATAAAATCAAAATCATTTTTCAAAAAGCACATATGAACATCCTCATTCAATATACCCAACTTTATTGGATGAAGATTTCCTTTCCAAATAAAATCAAAATCATCTTTCAAAAGCATATATTTGAAAATGAACATCCTCATTCAATATACCCAAATTTATTGAATGAAGATTTCATTTCCAAATAAAATCATATCATCAAATTGAAACTCCATTTCAATATATCTCATATATGTTGAAGTTGGAGTTTCCTTCTTTTCAAAAATTACAAATTTAAAGATAAGCTTCTTAATTCAATATATCCAAATTTGTTGAATGGAGGTTTCATTTTTTTTTTTTTAAAAAAACAAAATAGCACCATTTGAAATTCCACTCAACACATTCCACATGTGTTAAGTTGGAATTCCCTTCTTTTCAAAAAGCAATAACAAACAAAAATTTCATCTTTGAAAAATAAAATATGGTTGACTTCCATTTTACATACCCAAATTTGTTAAATGGAAATCTCATTTGCAAAAAAAATAATAATAAGCAAAATACATTGGAATTCCATTTGACATAGCCAAAATTTTCAAATGAAAGTTTCATTTTTCAAAAAGAAAATTGAAAATAAATTGGATTCCCCTTTTTTCAAAATAAATTTGGATTTTCCTTTAGCATACACAAATTTGCTAAGTAAAGATCCCATTTTGAAAATCTAAACATAAAAATCAAACACATTTTGGACTTTATTTAGCATACCAAAATTTACTAAATAAATATCCCATTTTTAAAATTAAAACACAAAAGTCAAACATATTTGGATTTTTATTTAGCATACATAAATTTGCTAAGTAAAGATCTCATTTTCAAAAAATCAAAACAAAAATCAAACACATTTGGTCTTTATTTAGCATACACAAATTGGCTAAGTAAATATCCCATTTTCAAAATTAAAATAAAATCAAAATCAAACACATTTTGGATTTTATTTAGCATACCCAAATTTACTAAGTAAAGATCCCATTTTCAAACACAAAAATCAAACACATTTGGTCTTTATTTAGCATACACAAATTTGCTAAGTAAATATCCCATTTTCAAAATTAAAACATAATCAAAATCAAACACATTTGGGCTTTATTTAGCATACACAAATTTGCTAAGTAAAGATTCCATTTCTAAATTCACACATGATACACATCATGGACAAACAAGCAAAAGAAGAAAATTATTTTCAAATAACTCATTTAGCATACCCAAATTTGCTAAGTGAGTAATCCTAAGCAAAATCAATTGACCCTCTATTTAACATACTCAAATTTATTAAATAAAGGGTCCCCAAATATAAAATCAAATTTAAATATGAACTAATGGAAGAATCAAACATCTCTTCAGAATATTTGAACCCATTTTCAACATACACAAATTTATTGAAAGTGGATTCTAAACTCAAAATCTCCTCTCCAATTCATTCAAAATCTCTCTAAATTCAATGAGCCCCACTTAACATATTCAAATTATTGAGTGTGGGTTCAAATTCTAAATCACAATTAAAAAGTCAATAGAATATCAAGGAGGAAAATTTGATTTGAGTTTGTTTCCAATAATTGCAGAGTTCAAATCTCACCAATTTTTTTTCTTAGTTCAGTACAGTAAATGGATTCTCAGAAGTATGTGTGCACCTTCCCCTTTGGGATGGATTTGGCCTTGGATCGGGACAGTCTCCCTCAGACTGATTTTGCTCCTCTGATACACTTTGGCCGAGGATTCAAAGGGGCTAGGATCACTTGTGAGGGGACTACCCTCACTATTATCAGAGAATGTGGGCAAGCGTGAATCCATATTAATGCCTGATTCTAAATTTCCCTCATTGAAGAGGAAGAAGATAGAGGTTCCCGTAGCAGCCATAGCTCCAGCGCATTCTCATCATCGCCTCAAGTATGGGCTAGTACCACTCACCGGCTTCTGGGAAGGCTACTCAGGATAGTCCCTACCTTTGAGGTTCCCCATCGCCCACCTAGTAGAACTTAATTCCGCAAGATCAAGTGGCACCATGTGTGCATTGCCAAGGAGATGGAGACATTGTCTCACATTATAGTAGAGGAGTCACCTAGGGTAGTTTCTCCTTTGCTCACTTAGAACAAGTTCCATCCTCTTTCTAATTCTGAAGGGGAGGAAGATGTCAGGAGGATTACAGTATCACCCCCACCTCCTATTCATTATGAGGTGCCTACCAGAGATAGGAGGAGGTCATATGCTGGCCTCAAGGCAATTCTATAAGTTAAGGGCTTACAATGGTCAAAGTCCGGCCCTTGATTTAAGATCGGTTATCCTCGTTTGGGTGAGCATATCCATCGTGAGAGGCCAGAGAGGCCCATGTATCGCTTCATGTTACTAGAGAGAGGTGAAGGTATGCAAAGACCTCCTCCTCATAGATTTTCATGTGCTACCCATATTGATCACACTGATAGTATTCTATTGACTGGTGCTACCCATCATGGGAAGAGAGCCCCCATAGATGGAGTAGGTGTTGTTTCCATCACACCACTCCACTCCACATATGCCACCGCAGTTTCTACCCATTAAAAAGAGCATGGGGAAAGAAACTGGTGATCCAGCTATGGCCAATGGATCCCATTTCATCTGCACCACTGACTGAGGTGAGGGTGAGCTCTCCTGCTTGACCTCCTACTTTAGTTTTGATGAAGAGAGAGTGGCAACCTCGTAGCATCATAGTTGTACCATCATCACCACCACCACTGCAGATCATGGATATAGCAGCAGCAGAGGGAGAAGGAGGTAGTTCTATTATCCCTATGGCGATCCCCTGGGTAGACTCCATCCATATCAGTTGACAGCCATGAGCACGTGCCCTCTAGTGAGCGTAGCCCTCACAGGGTTAGCTCTCTAGTAGTAGGGGAGGTCATGTGCATCTCTGTTCATGAACATGATCCCACCATCGGTCAGTCACGAGCATTTGTGCCTGCACAGTTGGACCACTCCTTGGATGATATCATAGCATAATATCTCACTGAGAAGAGAGAAATCCTAGGGTATGATTAGTCTGACCTCGAGGAAGAGAAGGTTAGCTTTGATAACAACAAAGATGATTTGTTGGAAGACTCAGAGGTGCATATGGTTGATACCAGAGGTTCCCTCCTTTGGGATCATCATTTGGAAGGTGTCGTACACAACAGATGATACGACCCAACACCTCCTTCAACAACTCAAATAGAAGGATGAGTAGATTGATAAGATGGGAAAGAGACTTGAAGATTTGCTAGCAGTAGTTCTAGAACTTTAGAATCAAGCTTCAATAGCACATCCTACTATTGTGGAGACCGACGCCGAGTTATTGCATGATCAACCCAAGAGTTCACCTCTGTAGAGGCAAGACTAGCTTGTGAAGGTAGTGGATAGTACCTCCATACAAGAAAAAGATATCAAACTCATGGTTGAACAATAAGTGGGAGAAGCACTGACTCAAGCTTGAGGTGGATCATCAGTTTCAAAGGGTAGACCCTACCCAGCGGAATTCGATGCTATCCAATATCCTAAGGATTTTGTGCCTCCTTCTTTCAAAAGCTTTGATGGCGGAATCACCAACATATAGCACACTGGGCCAACAGTAAATGGTGGCGTGCATTATTGTTCTCCTCTTTGTCGAAGGGTATAGCTTTTGATTGGTATGCTAAACTTCCCAAAGATTCAATGAAGACTTTTATTGATTTGGAGCAACTCTTTGTTAAGAGGTTTGTTGGAGCTCAAGAATCTCTTTGTGGCTCAATAACACCCCGGTGAGTCCCTCATTGATTATATTCTTAGATGATATAACTTAAGCATGAAATGCGAACCACAACTGTCTGAACATCACACTATTGAAATTCTATTAAAGAATATTCATGGCTCGGTTACCTTCATGCTTAAAGGTTTCACCATTAAGACATTTGAGAAGCTAATCAATGAGGAGGCTGGCCTACAAAGAGAGGCCAAATAGTTGCCTTTTAAAGATCAGTCATCAAAGCCAAAGGTGCAGAAAGTCAATAAAAAGAAGCCAGGGGCAGTAGTAGCATTGGACAAGGGGAAGCAACTGGCTAGGGATCAGCATGAGAGACCTCAAGCTCCACAACCTTCACTTTCATATCCTTTACCACCGCCTCGACCATCTTATTGGCTACCACATTAGCCTCCACAGCCTTCGCCGCCTCCTCATATACTCTCAGAAGATACATATACCCGGTTATTATCATCCACCTCTTTTGGATAAATTAAACAAAATTTATTCATTTAAGAGGGAGGTAGTCAGAAAAATCTTTAAGAACCTCTTAAAAAAAAACTAATTTTCATCTACCCAAGCTTAGAAAGCCGAAGGAAGTGGGCAGGAGTAATGATCCTAACTTTTGCCCCTATCACCGCATGCTAGTCCATGTTTTAGAGGATTGCTTTACATTTAAGGACTAGCTTGAGCATAGTTATAAGTCAGGCACTATAATTATCCCTAAGGAATATCTAGTATAACAACCATCCAATTCTATTAGGGTAATCCTTGGGGATACATGTGATCCTCTCAAAATAAAAGAAGGTTGGGATATCTCTTTATCCCGAATCTCTAAAAGATTATTTCTAAAATCAAGAAACTTTCCTTATAGGTGCCTGAGGAAGCTTGAACCTCCAACATCAAAGAACGTTCGCAAGTTGCTAAAGGCAACTTGGGGAAAGTGGGAGCTCAATAGCAGCAACAACAGCCCACACTTGCCTGAGATAGCCAAGTAACGCAACCACCGGCCGAGTATAGCCTCCATTCCACCGTTGTAGATTTCTATATGTACCTCTTTTAAATCTAAGAAATTGAAGAATAAAACTAGTTTGAATTACATCTGTGCCACTTCTAATGGGTTATCTGATTATACTCCTTTAGAAAACTCTTCAAGTCTTAATAATTATAACATCTTTGATCATCCTCTTTCTGATTCGGAGATGGACTTTCCTTCTAATAAGTTCACCTCATGAGATAGATTTAGAATCATTTGATTTTGAGGGTCCTATAGGAGAAGCTGTAGGTGAACCTGATGAGCCGATAGAACTTTTCATTAAACAATCTCATGAAGTCACCGAAGTCAACCTTCATAGTGGTAAAGTTCTACCTCCTAGGGTAGCACCTCAAGACAAGGGAAAATAAGTCATTGGTTCTAGCGATCAAGAAATCCCTCCACAGGATGCTCCACTCATGAATATGCTTGTGGAGGATCAGCCCAGAGTTGAATATAATGTTCTTGGTCTCCTAAGAAAGTTTTCAGCCAAACTAAGCATATATGATGCCCTTATCTTATCCAAAGAGATGAGAGAATCATTAATCAAGGCCCTTCTTGATATAGAAATATGCTTCAGCTGATCGCTGAAGAGGGGGCACATTATTCAAGAGAAGCCCATTGAGTCACCTTCACTAATGAGGACGTTCTGGGGGATATGGAGCATAATTGTCCCCTCTACACACAAAGGGATATGGGCACTTTTGTTGGTTGTGATCCAGTGCATCGGAACATTATGAGCATAAAAATCCTTTCCTATTTGAGGATTGACATCTTTAAGCTCAGGAGATGGATGATGTTGAGATGAACAGAGAGGGCTTTAGGCTCCATAGTGTTACCTTTAAAATAGTGATTGGAAGATCAAGCCAAATTTATATAATTGATTCAATATCATCACTTTGCTTGGTAGACCTTGGATATACAAGAATAAGCTCCATCCTTTCTTCATAAGTGTATCAAGTTTCAAAGAGATGGAATCAAATGCTATGTCAAAGGAGATGAAAAACTATTTTTAGTTAGAGAGGTCAAGATATATGAGGATGAAACCTAATATCTTCCTCAAAATCAAAACACATATTCTCACAAACTTGGCCAAAGTTTAAATACAAAAGAAAAAGAAGAAAAAGAAAGAGAAAAGGAAAAAAGAAAAGAAAAAAGAAAGTACACATGAGCGAGAAAGGGACACTGAGGAAGAGGTAGAGCCACATGTTACATTCCACCCACAGTTTATTCCACCATACGGACATATGGGTAGGATGACTCAACCTCTACCGTGCATGTGAGGTAGATATAGAGGCGCTCTAGAGGTGGAAGACCCCTAGTTGGCAGCCACCAATAGGGGCTATGTTCCATTCACAGAGTTCTCCTGCACATAGACTTGGAATCCAAGGATGAGTCTCATGTGAAGCATACCACCAACCCCTCTGGTTTCATTGGAGGTGACACTGAGCCATAGAATAAGACCAAGCCTCCAAATAAAGCATGAATGTATTCAAATAAAAATTATGTAAAATCATTAGACACTAGTTGGGAACCTTAGCTCTAACCCCACTTTCTTCTCAAAAAGTTGAGAGTTTGGTAGTTAAGGAAGCCCCTATATCTTCCATGGATGTCATGCCAAAGAGATTCATATTGGGATCATCATCCTCAAGTCAAGAAGCAGATGTAAACTTGAGGATGATTCATATAAAGATTTAATGGAATTACCTTTTGATTGGTACTCACCTTGTGTTCATAATCTTGCAAAGAAAGGTTTGATTCCTTACACATGGTCCAGGCACAGGTCAGAGTATTTCAGGAAGCTATGGGACAACAAAGGTAGGGATGCACAATCAAGACCAGGACTAGGATTCAATATAGTGGGTCCAGTAGATGATGATGATTACTGCTTAGTTGTCACCAATCATATGAAGTCTGATAGGTTCTTCTCAAACCACACTAACTCTTATGAGGATGTGTGTTTAGAAACTTCAGATGATCTTGATGATCTTCAAATCAAAGATGCACCTCTATAATTTAAAGAGGAAATCCATTTAACCATTAACAAACTCAAAGAAATCAACCTTGGGGCAGGACAGAAGAAGATCCATGCCCAACATACATCAGTTCTCTACTGAACGAAGAAAAAACCAATAACTTAGTTAGGCTATTGACTTAATTTAAAGACTGCTTTGTATGGAGCTATGAAGAGATGTCTGGATTACCTCCTAATATAGAAGTCCACAAACTAGCAATAGACCCTAACACTAACCTTATCAAGCAAGCTCTTAGATGCATGCGATTAGAAATCGACGAATAAGTCATTTATGAAGTCAAGAAACTGATCGATGTTGATTTCATCAGGGAAGAAAAATACTACTTGGTTAGCTAGTGTCATGCCAGTTAATAAAAATAATGGCCAAATTTGCATATGCGTCGATTTTAGGGACTTAAATAAGGCATGTCCTAAGGATGAATTTTCACTTCCTATACCAGAATTAATGATGGACATCGCCTCATCTCATGTAGTTTTCTCCTTTATGGATGGCTCATCTAGTTACAACCAAATCAAAATGGCCCATGAGGATGAAAGAAACACTGCTTTTCAAATCCTGATCAAAATCTACTGTTATAAGGTCATGCCTTTCACCTTAAAATGCTAGTGCTACGTATCATGACTCGTGATCTCAATGAACTCATTCATCATCAAGTTGAATGTTATGTTGATGATCTAGTAGTCAAAAATAAGAAAAAGGAAGACCATCTCTTTGACTTGAGAGTGATTTTCGAACAGTTAAGATAATACAACCTCAAAATGAACCCCTTGAAATGTGCATTCAGAGTAGCTTCAGGGAAGTTCCTTGGGTTTGTTGACCGGAATAGAGATAGACCCAAAAGATCAAAGTTATCTTAGAAATGCCACCCCTAAAAGTTTAACTCAACTTAGATCATTCGGGTGGTCATATATCTAAGATGCTTTATCTCCAATCTATCAAGGAGATGCCATTTTCAGCACTTTGTCAAAAGGATGCTAAGTTCAAGTGGGATGACGCCAAAGATACTTTTGAAGACATCAAACAAGATTTGGTGAAGGCCATAGCCTTTATCCCAAACAAGCCCCTTATCCTTCCACCTGCATTGATCCTCCACTTGGCCCAAACCAATGATGAAGGGAAAGAGAACGCTCTCTACTACCTCAACCATCTGACCCTCACAAACTACCCACCTATTGAGAAACATTGGCTAGCTCTCATCTTCACATCCCAAAAGCTACGACACTATATGCTTTCTCATAAGGTGAATTTGATTTCAAGAATCAATAATATCTCAAGACACGACCGATGCTATCCGGACAATTGGTGCATTGGTCCATGATTTTGTCATTTGACATCACATTCATACCCTTCCGTGCTATGAAAGGACAAGAACTAACAGATTTCTTAGCAGCACACCCATTTTCTATGACCGCTAGTGATGACCTCCATGAACAAATCATGAAGGGACACCAGCATCATTGGGAGATGTATTTTGATGGTGCTTCCTTTAAAAGGAGAAGAACCACGATCTACTCTTCTAGAAAAGGGGTAGATTCTCTTAACTCTGATCATGATGTGATGAGATTCTCATACTATCTCTCAATCCATGCACCAACAATGAAGTCAAGTATGAGGCTTTGATTGCCAGTCTAGAGTTAGTTATTATAGTGTGTGTCAAAAGCATCAACATCTATGGGGATTCACAACTGGTCATCAACCAGATTGTTGGGTCCTATAAAGTTCTAAAACCTAAGCTTCATCACTACCATGAGTACACCATGAAGCTATTGGCCCAAATCCTTGAGGTCACCATCTACAAGATTCCTCAAGGAGAGAATAAGTAGATGCTTTGGAAAACTCGCCAATAAAGAAAAGATGAGTCCATTCCAATAAAGGTCCAAAATAGAAAAGTCTTATCCCTTATTGATGTTGAACTCATCGAGAGATTCTCTCTTGAAGGGGAGGTTGTCATTGCCAATAAAGACGAGGAGCTGGATTGGAGGTAACCATTCATAGATTACTTGAACAGAGGCAAATTACCTCAAGAGAAATCATAAAGCCCATCAGATGAAGCAGAGCTCTCTCCTATGCTCTCATAGATGGCACTTTGTACCAACAATATTTTGATCAAATGTGGTTACGTTATTTAGACAAACTCGAAGCCCATAAGATCATGATCGAGGTACATTCAGGTCTATATGGAGCACATCCAAAGATGAAATCCAAGATAAAAAAACTAGGATACTACTGGCCTTCGATGATTACATACTACATGGATGTAGCTAAGATATGCCACCAATGTCAAGTACATGGTGTGGTCTTACATCAACTACCCAACATTCAACACCTTACATTGGCCATTTGAGTGTTGTACCGACATGTCGATTGATCCTCCTTCTTCCAAGGTCATTGGTTCATCTTAGCTGCCACCGACTACTTTCCAAGTGGGTGGAGGAAATTGCACTTAGAGAGGTCACAACTCAAAATGTGCTCCAGTTTTTCAGGAACCATATTGTAGATAGGTTCGGGGTGCCTCGATGAATTATATCCGATAATGGTATAACATTCAAGAGCACTAAGATCAACAGCTTCGCCAAGAGACATAGTATAGATTAGAGATACTTCACCATCTACTATCTTAGGGCAAATGGCGTAGCAGAAGAATTCAATAAAACTCTCATCCAGATACTAAAGAAGACACTTAACGATAACAAGCGATAGTGGCATGCACAACTAGTTGAAGCCTTGTGGGCATACCACACCACATACATAACTCCAACTCAATCTATCCCTTTCTCCTTAATGTATGGGTCCAAGTCTACCATTAGAATCTATCTCCCATCACTATGGATAGCAATGGGTAGTAAAATCACTATAGAGCAGAATGCTTGGTTGTGGTTAGAAGAGCTCGAAGGTTTAGAGGAGAGACGCCTACGGGCATGCTAGAACCTCGAGTTATACAAAGCCATGATGATTCAAGCTCATAACAGGCTGGTCTGCCCTAGAAGTTTTCAAGTAAGAGAGCATGTTTTAGTTCTAAGGAGACCAATTGTTGCCCGTTGAAAGATGGGAGGTAAGTTTGAACTCACTTGGGAAGGTCCTTTTATCATAGAGAAGGCTTACCAAGGAGGATCTTATCAACTTATTGATTGTAAATGAGAACACCCGATGCTTCCAATCAATGGGATCTATTTGAAGAAATATTACCCATAAAATCATGTTTGAAAATAATTATCTTTAAAAATTCTATTCCAATTCATCAAACTATTCTTTCATTTGAAGCATTATTTGCAAATCTGCTACGACATGTTTAGGGTAGGTGTAAGAGAACCCAAGAGGCATCATATCCTTCTTTCACAACACAAATACAAATTTAAAATGATTCCCTAGCGCTACTAGAATATGTAAGAGAACCTGAGAGGCATCCTATTTCAACTAGCACGGCTAAGTTAGGTGTAAGAGAACCCAAGTGGCATCCTTTCTTGGTGGGATCACAACTGTCATTCGTGGCACCATTTCATCAACTTTTAAGCGTATTTTAGGATAGGTGTGAGAAATAGAAGCGGTATCCTATCCTCCTTTAACACAAACACAAACACATATCTTTTATCTCAGGTTATTTTGATGTGGAAGTAAGCCTCCTGTGGCACTCACTTATTAGCTACTCTAGGTCGGGCTGACATGCTACCTCACTAGCACATCACCCCAATGGTCATTTATCTGGCGATGTGAGTCCCCGTGCTTTCCTCCTAACTTGACCATTGCAAACTGATGAGCGCCTTGTTAGTTTGGAAGGCCTCACAGCACAGCTAGTAAGCTACCTTATGTTGACTCTTTCTTCTTGAACTAGCCATCATGCACTGACTAGGTCGAGTATATTTGAGGCTTAGGATAAGTCCCCCAGTGGCCCCTTTCCTCTCGACAACTTTGAGTTGATATAAGTCCCCCAGGGGCATTTACTCAGTAGTTGCCCTAGGTCGGATAGAAGCCGAAAGATAGACTATCTCAGTCGCCAATAGGAAGATGTGAGTCCCCAATGCTTTCTTCCTAGGCTGATTGTCGCAAACCAATGGGCACCTTTGGTTGGTTGATGTTATTTGTCGACAATTCTCAGTGGATATACCACTCTTGGCGATGAGTCCCCACGCTTTCTTGAGTTGACCACCAATACACACATTATCTTCTTGGTTTTGGATAAAGCCCTTAGTGGCCCTCCCCTTGTGAGCACTCTACTTGGATCACCCCTTATGACCCCATTTAAACACTACCCGATTTTGGATTGGATAGTCCTCTTTCTAGTAACTATGGGTTAGAAAATTTGTTCTGGATGCACGATTCTCCCTTGGACCAGAATGGGTAGTCAAATATAAACTCCTTTCATTATGATTCCTCACAAACCAATAGGGTCCACGATAAATAAAAAAACAAATAGATTTATTCGCTTGTGGATTGGGAATTCAAGCCTCTAGTGGCCCCTTTTCCCAAGAAGGCATCCCATCTTTAGGGCAGTGTCAGCAAAACTCCCTATAAGAATTGCCTGAATACACTTGATTTGAGATAAGTCCCTGGGTTGGCACTCTCTCTGTAGCTGCCCTTAGGTCGGGTTCAATCTATTTTTCCACAAATAGGTTGCCCCAATGGTCATTTCTCTTTGGAAGATGTAAGTCTACTATGCATTCTTTCTGGCATGACTATTGCAAACCAACGGGCAACCCTAGGTCGGGTCGACATGTTACCTTGCTAATATGTCTCCCCAGTGGTCTTTTATTCAGGAAAGATATGCATTCTTTCTTCAATCCTTGTAAACCGAAAAGGCACCTCTTTGGTTGGATAGTTCTTCACGGAAGCTACTCTTTTGGATTGGTAACTCAAGTATATCGACATGGCCCTTACTACCCATTGTAAACCAATAGGATCCATCAAATATAATTAAAATGAAATTAATTTGGACTATCTTTGAGCTGATTTAAGTCCCCTAGTGGCATTTTATTCAGCCTAAGGTTGGGTTTGATCCATTGTCTCGCCAATTGATCACTCCAACGACTGATGCCTACTTTGAAGATATAAGTCTACTATGCTTTCTTCCTAGTGCAGCAGCTGCACACCAAAAGGCAACCCCTTTGGTTGGATAGTCCTACTATGTGGTTGGTAGACTACCCCTTTGGATTGGTAAATCTAAAGTAGGCAAGGCCAACATGACCCTACTTAGTGCGGTCCATCATAAACCGATAGGGTCCATCTTAAAAATTCAAAACATAAAATTTGAAACAAAATCTTTCCAACCTTCCCTAGTGGAGCCAAACTAAATAATCAAATCAATCAGCTTCTCTTCAGTGAGATGCAAACCATTTCCAATCTCCCTAGTGGATTCAATTCAATCCAACCCGAACTTGTTCCCCTAGTGAAAGGTTCACATCCTTTATCCCTAATGGATTCCAAATTCTAATCCCCAAGTAGATTTCACAACCTCTCATCCCCAGTGGATGACTTGAGCCTATTCCCCTAGTGTAAGACTCACATACTCAATCCCTAGTGGATTCCCCCTTCGCTCTCTTATGTTTTTGACATGAGTAGGGTCGCATTGCACAAAGATTTTGATTCCTTCTACACCTTGGGTTCAAGAGTAGATCATTTATGTTAGTGCTTATGATCATTTAAACATTATTGATCATCTCGGTCAACACCAATATGTGCGGTGTGCCTTGTTAGTCACACCACACCTATTGGCATCTTTTGTTGACCTCACTTTCGGAGTGAACTCTCAACTTCTCCATCTTAGACATAGGACTCCTCTAGACACTAAGAGTTCCTTAGTCTTAAGACACTTCTAGTGATTAGGTAAACACTTAACCTAACCCTAAAGACTTAGAAGAGCCATAGGAATAGGTTATGTCTTAGGGTATTGAGAGGACTTTACCACCCAATCCGCTTCCTTCTTTCAAACAAAATTTCAAATTCAAATATCAAATCAATTCCAACTCAATTGATTTTCTCAAATCATAAATTTATTCTAAATTCCAAATCATAACTCAATTCCAAATTAAATGATTGAAACCCATGATTGAATTCAAATCCTAAAATCTTTCCTAAGCCCTTTGATTTTATTTTATGGACTTAGCTCAAACTAAATCCAAATCACTTCAAAACTCAAAAGATTTTCTCATAACCCATTTATATTCTCATTTATATTCACAAATATAAATGAAATATAAATTCAAATAACCAAAATAAATTCAAAACTCAAATCAAAATCCAACTTATACTCCTTTAAGCCAATCCTTGAACTTAGCCAAACCATTCTCAAATCAATCCAAACCCTTGGATTCTCTCTTCAAACAATCACTTTTTCAATCACTTGTTTAAATACAAACAAAAACTATAATAATCAAACCAAAATCAAACTAACCCAAGTCAAACCCACGTTCATCCTTTTGACTTAAAATTATTTAACGAACCAAAACCCATTTGACTCCAAACCACTTGTAATTGGATTTATATTTCAATCATAAGTCCATATGTGAGTTCAACCAAACTTGAATCAAGCCTTGATCAAGCCAATCAACATATTTAGGCTCACTTGGCCCAAAGTGACCTAAAGTACCTTTTTGAGCCAAATTCTAATTCGACCCAAATTGGATTGAATTAAGCCCATCTAAGCCTCACATTGTGATCAACAATTAGCCTAGGATGATCAATCACTCAAATTGGGTCAAACCAAGTCAAACCTAGCCTTTGACAAAGTCAACACTTAGCCTAAATGAAACCTAAATAAGCCAAAATTCACTATAAGCCAACTTGATTAAAACCATTGATCTAAACCAATCCATAATCAATGATTGAACTTGACCAAGCCATCAATTGAGCCAAATCAAGCCTAATTGGCCACTTGACCTAAGTTGACCCAAATTGACCTAAAAAGTTAAAATGGGTCAAATCTTGATCACGCTAAATTGATTGCAACCAATGGGTCAAATTCATTTCAAATCACTTGTTGAACTTGACCAAAACTTCAATTGACCAATTAGACCCAACCTAGCCCAATTAACCATGAACCCAACTTGACCTAAAAGGTGAAATCAACTTGAAATCAAACAAAATCAAAATTGACTAAAACAAAGCTTGAAATACATTTCAAATGATCAACCAAGCCAAAACCAACCCATGACCTAACCCAATCAAATGGGTCAAATTGTCAATTTGACCTAAATGAACCAAAACCAATCTAAATCTAAATTGAACCAAACCAATGATACCCATAGGCTCCAAATGATCATTTGAACTTGACCTAACTCATGGTTTGACCTAGTTTGACCCAATTTGACCAATTGATTAACCTAACCCAATTTGACCAAACTTGACTTAAATGGGTCAAATTGAACCAATTCAATTCAAATGAACTCCAAATCACTTGAAATTTGGCCCAATCCATTTTTGAATCATTTCAAATTTTCCCAAATCAAAATCATGGCCAAATGACCATTTTTCCCTTAGGTAAAAGGGTATCATATGACCAAATTAACTTGGAATTTGGTCATTTCTTTCTCAAGGCCACTTGGCATCCTCCTAGTGGTCCACATGGACACCAAGGAGTGTGGTGAACATGACCCAATGAGGTTGGGTAGGCCATGACTCAAGCCAAGGCCAAACCGACCCCTACGATAGAAATTGAATACTTGGATAACCAAATACACTCACTTAGCACATAGGCATCCACGCTCCTTTCCCCCACTACCTAAAATGACTCAGATGGGATGTTTGGCAGCCCAAACCGTGAACCCAATCTTGTCATTGATAAAAAATGGTGAAGCAACCCATTACCATCTAATCCAAGGAGGGGGAGATATATTCCCCCTCATTCCTACTCAAACCACAAGCACTCATTTCCATAGAGCTAAGGAGATTCAATCGAAGCTTCCTGCTTTTCCAAGCCATTCCCAAGCTCCATTGATTTCCCATTCTTGGTTTCACTCAAAACTAAATCAGGGAGATCAATCCCAAGCTAAACTAATCCAATTCTCCATCAAAATCAAATTAACCTTGCAAGCACCATCAGTGGACTTCATCAAGCTCAACCAAGTCATTTCCCAAGTCTCTATTGACCTCATTTTTAATATGAGCTCTCAACCCCTCCATCTTAGACATAGGACTTCTCTTAGACACTAAGAGTTTCCTTAGGCTTAAGATACTTATAGTGATTAGGTGAACACTCAACCTAACCCTAGAGATTTAGAAGGGTTAGCCATGGGAATAGGTCATGCCTTAGGGGTGTTAGGAAAATTTGCCTACCCTATAGCTTGAACCAACTCCTCACTTCCTTCCTTCAAGTCAAATTCCAAATCAAGTCTAAACTAACTCCAAACTCCAAATCAAATCAACTTCAAACTCAAATCAGTTCAAACTTGATAGATTTTCTCAAATCATGAATCAATTCCAAATGATTGAAACCCATGATTGAATTTAAAATTCCAAGAATCTTTCCTAAGTCACTTTGATTCTATCATATGGACTTAGCCTAAATCAAATCTAAATCAATTCAAATTCAAAGATTTTCTAATAATCCATTTATATTCTCATTTATATACATAAATATAAATGAAATATAAATTCAAATATCCAAAAATCAATTTAAAACTCAAATCCAAGTTCAACCAAAATTCAACCTAAGCCTTTCAAGTCAAATTTTTGAACTTAGCCAAATCAAATTCAAATCAAGCCAAACTCTTAATTTTTCTTCATGATTCAATCAATCCTTCAATCATGAATCCAAATATAAACACAAACTTAATCATCAAACCAAAACTAAATT
Source organism: Cymbidium sinense (assembly GCA_021442155.1). NCBI lineage: Eukaryota > Viridiplantae > Streptophyta > Magnoliopsida > Asparagales > Orchidaceae > Cymbidium > Cymbidium sinense. The sequence continues at coordinate 116,693,460 of CM038220.1, read as the reverse complement.
CAAAAATCAAATCCAAAAAATCCAAAATTCAACCTAAGCCTTTCTGTCAAATTCTTGAACTTAGCCAAATCAAACTCAAATCCAAACTCTTAATTTTTTCTTCATGATTCAATCAATTTAAATCATGAATCCAAATATAACACAAACTTTAATCATCAAACCAAAATAAATTCAAAATCAAATCAAATTCAACCAAAATTCAACCTAAGCCTTTCAAGTCAAATTCTTGAACTTAAAATCAAATTCAAATCAAGTTAAACCCTTGATTTTTCTTCATGATTCAACCAATCCTTCAATAATGAAACCAAATATAAACACAAACTTCAACCATCAACCCAAAAGTAAATTCAAAAATCAAATCCAAATACCAAAATTCAACCTAAGCCTTTCAAGTCAAATTCTTGAGCTTAGCCAAATCAAATTCAAATCAAGCCAAACCCGTAATTTTTCTTCATGATTCAATCAATCCTTCAATCATGAAAATAAATATAAACACAAACTTTAATCATCAAAACAAAACTAAATTCAAAATTAAATCCAAATTCAACCAAAATTCATCCTAAGCATTTCAAGTCAAATTCTTGAACTTTGCCAGATCAAATTCAAATTAAGCCAAACTCTTGATTTCTCTTCATGATTCAATCAGTTCTTCAATCATGAATCCAAATATAAATATAAACTTCAATCATCAGACCAAAATGAAATTCAAAAAGCAAACCCAAGTCAAACTCATGTTCAGCCTTTTGAACTTGAAATTGTCAAATGAATTAAAACCCATTTGACTCCAAATCACTTGCAAATGGATTTATATTTCAATCATAAGTCTATATGTAAGTTCAATCAAACTTGATTCAAAGGCTTGATCAAGTCAATTGACTCACTTAGACTCACTTGACCCAAAGTGATCTAAAGTACCCCTTTTGAGCAAATTCTAATCCTACCCAAATTGGATTGAACTAAGCCCAACTAAGCCTTACATTGTGAGCAACAATCATCATGAGATGATCAATCACTCAAATTGGGTAAAATCGAGTCAAACCTAAGGGTTGACCAAGTCAACACTTGGCCAAAATGAAACATAAACTAGCCAAAATCCACCATAGATCAAATGGATTGAAACCATTGATCAGAACTCATTCATGATTAATGTTTGAACTTGACCATCATTTGAGCTAACTATCAATTAACGACTTGACCCAAATTGACCCAACTTGACCTAAAAAGTCAAAATGGGTCAAAACTTGATCTAAGCCAAATTAATTGAAACCAATGGGTCAAGTTCATTCCAAATCACTTATTGAAAGGTCATATTATATTGGTACCAACCTAGCCCAATTGACCATGAACCCAACTTGACCTAAAAGGTCATATTGAGCCAAAATAAAATTAAACTAAAATTAATTGGAAATAAAGGTACCAATACATTTCATATGACCAATGAAATCCCAACCCATGACCTAACCCAAATAGGTCAAATGGGATAAATTGGTCAACTTGACCCATTTAACCTAAATGAAATCAAATGAACCAAATCCAAATAGAAATCAAATTGAACCAAACCAATGATGCCAAAACATTTTAAATGGTCATATGAACTTGACCCAACCCTTGGTTTGACCCAGACCAATTGGTCAACTTTACCCAAGTTGACCCATTTTGACCAAAATGGGTCAACATGAGCAAAATCACATCAAATCAATTCCAAATTCATTGAAACTTAGCCCAACCCATTTTTCAATCATACCCAACATATTCAAATTAAAATCCAAGCCAAATAACCATTTTACCCCTAGGTCAAAGGGTAGTTCTTGGCCAAATTCACTTAGAATTTGGTCAACCGCTTTATAGCCATCACACCTCTTAGTGGACCAAGTGGACACTAGTGAGCATGGTGCACATGACCCAATGTGTTTGGGTCAGCCAAACCCAACCCAATGGCCAAAATGATCACTCACTTCAAAATAAGCACATGGGAATCCCTCCTCCACTCAATTAAGCACATGAAAACTTCTCCACTACCTCCTCTAGCCAAAACTGAATCACATGCCACCCTAAATGGCCTAACAAACTCATTTCATAGGATGAATTTGATCAAAATGGCAAGGAATTGCTCGGCCATCCGATCCACCTAGGGGAGATATAATCCCCCTAATTTCACTTGAATTCAACACATTCACACTATGGTGAAAATTTTTGATAAAGGAGTCACCTTTCAAAATCTGTTGGTAGAAAGAGAAAGAGGAGCTTATAAAAATTTATCTTTTTAGGATGCCATGCAGATTTATAGATATACTTATTCAGGTAATCGAGTACGTCATCAAGGAATAGTGTACTATCTCGAAAGACAGAAGTCACTACCCTTTAATGGACATAATTATCTTAATAAGTACTCCTAAGGATGTTGAGGTCTTTGAAGTGCATCAGAGATTCTTCCCCTACTTTACATGAAAAAATAAAGCAAGGTTTATTTTAAACTAGGTTTTTTAAGTTCCCTATAGGGGCAAGACCCCATAGTTAATTACATCCTAAGGACTGGGGAATCCTTAAGAAAACTCTCGATTAAGGTAAATGATCATTCTCACTAAAGATTTCAATAGGAAAGGACTATCAATCGATTGGTTTATTTTTGAAGATCAAATGGGGTTTATCAAAGAGAGATTTATTATCGAAGCCAAATGTGAATGAGTAGGAGATGCTCAAGATGCTAGGAAACCTAGCGAGCATCTCAAACTATACTATAGTTGGGCTTTACTTTTTTGAAATTAATTTCTTTTGTTTGATTGAAGTATGGATTTATATATGAGTTGATGATTGTAGGTTGATTGAATCATGAGAGAAAATCAAGAGTTTGGCTTGATTTAGAGTTGATTTGGCTAAGGTTTTGACTTGAAAGGCTTATATTGGATTTTAAGTTGATTTGAGTTTGATTTTTGGAATTAGTTTTGATTGTTTGAATTTATATTTTATTTATAAATGTGAATATAAATGAGAATATAAATTGATCATGAGAAAATTTTAAGGATTTGAAGTGGTTTAATCATGATTTGAGTTAAATCCATTAAAGGGAATTTGAAGGATTTAAGGTAGTTTTAAATTGGAATTTAATTTTTTGGGTTTCATTTGATTGAATTATATTTATATTTCATTTATATATGAGAATATAAATAAGTTTTTAGAAAATCCCATGAATTTGAATAGGTTTGATCAAGATTTAGGTTAAATCCATTAAGGGGAATTTAAAAGATATTTAAGGGAGTTTTAAAATGGAATTTAATTTTTGAGTTGGATTTAATTGATTTATATTTATATTTCATTTATATATGAGAATATAAATATGTTTTGAGAAAATCCCAAGGGTTTGAATAATTTTGATCAAGATTTAGGTTAAATCCATTAAAGGGAATTTAAAGGATTTAAGAAAATTTTAATCAATTGATTTTGAATTTTGGATTTAGATTTGATGGTTTGAATTTATATTCCATTTATATATGTGAATATAAATGAGAATATAAATGAATCATGAGTAAAATCTCAAAGATTTGGTTTGGTTTTGATTATGATTTTGGCTAAGTCTTAAGAGAGAATTAAGGACTTAGGAAAATTTAGACTTATGAATTTTGATGGATTTTGATCATGGGTTTCAATCATAGATTTCAATCATGGATTTCAATCATATGGAGTTGATTTGGGTTTGGAGAAAATCAAATAAAATTGATTTGGAGTTTGAATTGAAGGAAGGAAGGTGAGGAGTGGTTCAAGCTAAGGGTAAGCAGGTTTCCTAACACCCCTAAGGCTTGACCTATTCCTATGGCTAACCCTTCTAAGTCTCTAGGGCTAGGTTGAGTATCCACCTAATCACTAGATGTGTCTTAAGACTAAGGATCTCTTAAAATCTAAGAGGAGTCATATGTCTAAGATGGAGGTGTTGAGAGCTCATTCTAAAAATGAGTTCAACACACACTTGATTGACTGAGAGAGACCTAAGGCAAGCTCCCCAAGCTCCCTCAAGCAATTCCCAAGCCATTTGAATTCTCTTCTTCTCAATTTCTTCAAGCTAAAAGTAGGGGAGTTTAAGCATTTTTCCATCTCACTAAATACCCAATACTAAGCCAATTGCTCTTGCAAGCACCCTCAGGGGACTCAATTGAGTTGATCTAGAGCTTCACCCAAGTTCTCAAGGCACAGGAGAGGGGACTTTGATGAAAGTTGCAAGCCTAGGAAGAGCACTTCAAACCTTCAATAGGGCTTCATCTCTAGGGCTAGATTGAGTATCAAAGTGCTCTTCCTAGCAAAAATGAGGAAGAGTGGATCTACTCAACCTCAAGCTAAAAATGAGATTGAGTGAATCTACTCAACCTCAACCCCTCAAACCTTCAACAGGGCTTCGTCTCTACTATATGAAGCTACCTCGATTGTTGGGAGCACCGGTGGTAGCCTCCAATGAGGTATGCCTTCAAACCGAGCCTAGAATAGGAAGTGGTTGGTCTTTTGTGAAGAGAATTTTCTCACCATGCAAAATTGATCATCATATCTACTTATGCTTACTTCTAGATGGTGTGGGTAAAGTTTGAGTTCAATCTGAGATCAATTGAGTTTGAATCATGCCTAAAGAGTGGATGGATGTCCTCTCTCATAGGCAAACTCAGTGATGGATCATGGACCATCCATCAGCGCATTTTGGATGGATGGTCCTGATCAAGCCACATAGGTCTCTGATTTATCCCTTAAGAACCGTGGGATTAATCCCACCTTCAATTTGATCAATGATCGAGAGAAAGCGATAGCACCACCGGATGCTTACATGATAACTTTGACTAATCATGCCATGTGGAAAGTGCACGCATTAGTTTCAATGATTTCATATATGGGGATTAATTACCCACAAACGTGGAAACTTCAAAATAACATAACTAAATGTAAATAAATAAATAAATAAATATATATATATATATATATATATATATATATATATATATATATATATATATATATATATATATAATAATGCAGAAGATAATTCATGAATAATCTAAAATTGTTTCTAATTTATTTTTTAATAATGATTTTTCCTTAATTAGGGTTTTAGTGAAAACTTAATAACCCTAATTACTCCATAATTACTTCATTAATTCATTTAAAATTTCTCAGATGCATTTAGTGGGATTAGCTCTAACTCCCCTAATTTTCTTGGGATTTATTGATGAGTTAAATTGGATAATTAATTAATGAATCATTAATCACTCTCTTAATGTAATTAAGACTAATTAAGCATGTGAATGGTGGTTTAGTCTCTTGATTAAGTTAATTAAGCCTTGCTTAAGTTGAAAAGAGGTTTATGGAATGGGTTTGGGGAATTTTCCCTAAGCCATTCCCTAAATCCCTTTCCATCTTTAATCCAAGCTTAATTAAGGACTAATCCACTAATCACCTACTTAATTAACTTGATAAAATTTTCAAAATATTCCAAAACTTAACCAATTCATCTTGGGTAGGTGCTTAGGTGTTTAATAACCTAAGTAACTTAAGAAAATCAAAATCCAACCCACATGTGTGGGAAGGGTTATGAAAGTACTTAAATTAAACCTTTTAGCTTAATTAATCATTAATTATGAGCCAATTGAATTAGGCCCTTTCTTTCCTAGGTGCATTGCTGATTTAAATTCTTTGTGTGCTTTTATGTCATATATCAACTCAGAATTGTTTGATTAAATATGTTAAAGTGGTGTAGGTAAGGGATAATTAATGCACTTAATTTACACCTTAACCTAAACAAAATATAAAAATCATCTAATATTTATAAAAACAAAATAAATAAACTCACACATGGGGAAAATGGGTTAGGACCAACAAACTCTTTCACATTTACCAAATTCAAATCAAACTCAAACAAAACTAAAAATCTCTTTAAAACAAATTTGATTTAGTTTAAATAATCCTATTTCATAAGGTTATCATTAGGAATTGATTAGGGTGAATGAATTTACATGCTTTCATCACTTTATTTCTTTCTTACATATGAAAATCATTCATTCATGCCTTTTAAAATTTAAATAAAAAATGAAATATTTCCTTTATGTCAAATTATATGTTTTGGCGAAAGTAAGAATATGAATGGCTATTATCACTATTAAATCCAAAATTATTTTCAAAACTTATAAATCTAATATTATAACTAAAAAGTATGCTACTTATGATTATTTATGAGCTTGCATATGAATAGTTTAAAATGTGGTATGTGATTCTCCCTCTCTTTCTTAACATAGAATTGTATAAGATTTGCAAAGTGTATAGTCTATTTGAAAATGACATAAAACTTGCTTAAATCCACTCATATACACTCCTATGTATGACTTAAGAAGTAATTTCACATCACACATGTAAACTAAATAATCAAATCAAACAAAAAAATATAAACTTTTTGCAAGATTCTCTTTCCATGTATTTCTTTTTGTACATGCACATGTATTTAAGAAAAATGGTATATTAGTCTGGACAACCCTGGGTTGTGAGGCTTTAAGTTACCCTAAATAGGTCTTGTACCTTAAATTGACAATGGTGTCGTACTCACTTATATCTTTTATACTTGTAAATGTGCATATGAAGAATGGATAAAAGAATCACTCTTTTTCTACTTAACAAAATCATGCATCATGAAGCATCCAAATTTTCTTAAGTAACTCTCTTAGCATTCATCATTAAGGTGTGCTAAATATTTCCATTTGCATGTATAGATATGCTTAGGATTCATACATATGCATGTTACACATGTTGGGAAAGAAATGAAGTATTGTATGTTTTGTGATAGTATTTCACTTTACTTAATCTTGAAATTCCTTTCTTCTTGAATAGGTATGTTTAGGGAAAATCTAAACTTATTAATTAAACCACATAATAAAACATTCACTAAACAAAAATCAAATATGAATATACCTTAGAAATTATTTAAGGTAGGGAAGAAAGAGAAGTTCTCTTCAATTTTCCTCTCTTTATAATACTTAGTAATTTATTGAAGGTTCATTCAAACCTAACCAAATCACAACATAAAAATCAATCAAATCAACTAAATCACTTTAATGAAACCATCCTCTAAGTTGAACATTTTCATACTTAGAAAACTTTAACCTTAAAGCCTAGCTAAGCATACCACACAAACCTTAAAATGGCACACAAATTAGGCTAAGTCACCATTTCTAGCTTTAGGTTAGGGTGGTGCATGGTTTGATGTTTGCTTTTATTTTGTGATGTATTATTTTAGTCTGGATGTTAGGGTATTTGTGCATGAAATGGTAGGGTGATCTTAGTCAACATTATCTTCTATGGGATTGTGCTTAAGGGCATTGTAATAAAATATAAATGCTTTTGTTATGCATGTTTATACCCTAAGCATAATCCAAAATAGGCTAGTGGACTTGGTTTTCCATGTGTCTAATTTATACATATACATGCTTGGGATTGTATGGTTTGTTTAGATAATCACTGTTTTACAGGTTTTAGTTCAATTTTCTTTTTCCTACTTTCATGTAATTTTGTAATTAGAATTTTGGAATGATTATTATGGGGTATTAGGATGAACATTGGTCATAAGACTATGCCTTATGTACCATGTGAAACCTTAGTAAGCAACCACATTCCAACCAACCAAAAGAAAAATGAAGAAAGAAGAAAGAAGACCCCCCATAACAATGAATTCCTTCTTGATTATAATCTATTCATTTGTAATCCGGGTTGTATAAGGGTAGAGCTCAGCTACCCAATTTATTTTTGGGTTTGTGCGGTGGAGCCTGACAATAAATGGCCTCTTATTCTTTTATGCTAGTTTTATAAATTGATTGATGTTTGTTTAGCTTGTGCACTAAGATGACATCTTTTTCTAATTTATTCCTTGCTTCAATGTATGGCCTGGATGGTGATTAGGCTCTTAGAAAAAATAAATTTTCTATCCAACAAATCAATTCAAATTTAAAAAAAGAAACAACTCATAACCTCACCTAAAGCCTATGTTATAAATCAAGATAAAAGAATTAGTAACCCCTTAACTGGATGTTGTATTACTTTTCTCACATCATGCATAAATAGCATATTGTTTCACTCTTGACTTAGAGGGCTTCCACCTTTGCTGAGAACTTGTTTGACCTTGAGAGCCATGGTGAAAACACACCTCCTCCCTTCTGATTTTAGCCCATAATCTTCATTTCTCATGCATTTATGAATCCTATTAGTGAGTCAAAATGATTGTCCAAAAATAAAAATAAAAATAAAATTTGAATTGCATTAGATTTAGGACATCTGAAGCATACCTTTACATGATCTAGTCTATTTAAGGAGTGAGTTTAAGGACTTAATCTCTTTCTAAATAAACAATGGGCTAGCTATCTTGCATAAAGCATATGACTTGCCTACATGAATTTAAAATTGTAGGATGAGTTAGTTGGCGGCCACCCCCAGGCAGTTGTAAGTCCATGCAGTCGGGTAATTTATCCTCTCTTGTGGAGCCAAACCAAATACCTATTTTTTGCCTTAGATTTAGGTTGTGTTTTTGGCCCTTGCTAAAGCTTCCTAGATTTAGGTTATGAGGTTGCTTATCCCCTTTGTGAGTCATGAGCATAAATCCTCACCTCTTAGGCATTTCCATAACCTTGTATTATGGAATTATAAGCCCTAATATTCTAATGAAAAATTCAACTCAAACAAACTAAATCAATTTCAAAAAATATAGAGCCTAATGATAGGATAGCTTGAAATGCTCGCTAGATTTTCTAGCATCGTGAGCATATCCTACTTATCTCAATTTGTCTTCTATAATAAATCTCTCTTTGATCAATCTCATTTGATCTTCAAAAATCAACCAATCGATTGATAGTCCTTCCCTATTGAAATCTTTAGAGACAATGATCATTTTCCTTAATCCACAAGCAAATTTATTTATTTATTTTGTTTAGTTTATTTTAACATGGACCCTGTTAGTTTGCAAGGGATCAAACTGAGGAGGAGCTTATATCAGCTTAGTAATATCTCAGATTTACTGAACCAAGAGAGAATATGTATATCCATTGAACAAATTCTCCAACCACAGTGGTGGCTACTAGGAAAGGGGACTCTCCAATCCAAAAGTAACCTAGGTAGTGTCTAAATAGGGTCGCAAAAGACGTGATCCAAATAGAATGCTCGTAGGTGATGGGGCTGCTAAAGGGATTAATCCAACACCCTGGAGAAGATGACATGGCTAGTCATATAACTCAAGGAGAAAGCTCGGGGACTCACATCTACTAAGAGTGGTGTACTCACCGGGTGAGTCGATGTTAGCATAACGAACATCAACCAACCTAAGGTGCCTGTTGGTTTGCAACAATCATCCTAGGAAGAAAGATCAAAGACTCACATCCTTCTATAAGAACGATTGGGATAGTCTGCCTTCTGACAGCATCCGACCTAGGGCAATTCTGAGTGAATGCCATTGGAGGACTTATATTGACTCAAACATAGTCAAGAGGAAAGGAGCCTCTCGGAGACTTACTCTAAACCTCAAATATACTCAACCTAGTTAGTGCATGATGGCTAGTTCAAGAAGAAAGCATGAGGACTCACATCTTTTTAAGAAAAGTCAACATGATGTAGCTCACTGGCTGGGCAATGAAGCCTTTCATACTAACAAGATGCTCGTTGGTTTGAATGATCAAGTTAGGAAGAAAGTGTGGGGACTCACATCCTCTAAAAAATGATCACTGGGATGACATACTAGCAAGGTAGCATGTAGACCTGACCTAGAGCAGCTAATGAGTGAGTGCCACAAGGGCTTGCTCCCACATCAAAGTAGTCTGAGATAAAAGATTTGTGTTTATTTTATGTATGTGTTAACAGGAATAAGACTCCTCTTGGGTTCTCTCACACCTATCCTAAATACACTTGGGATTTTGATGAAATGGTGCCATAGATGATAACCAAGAATTCTCATTAAGAAAGGATGACACTCGGGTTCTCTTACACCTAACTTAGTTGTGATAATTGAAATAAGATGCCCCTTAGGTTCTCTCACACCTATTATAATAGTGTCGGGAGATTATGTTTGTGATGTGAAAGAGGGATAGGATGCCGCTGGGGGACTCTTACACCTACCCTAAACATGTCATGGTGGATTCGCAAGATAAATAAATAATGCTTCTAAAGAAGAGAAGATTTTGATGAAATATAATCAGATTTTATTCTTTTGATAGAATTATTTTCAAACATGATTTATTTCATGGGTAATATTTCTTTAGGTGGAGCCCATTAATTGGAAGCATCGGTGTTCCCCTTTACAATCAATAATGATATGATCCTCCAGCCTTCTATAGACTTCCCAAGTGGGTTCAAACTTGCCTCCCATTTTTAATGGGCAACAATTGGTCTCTTAGGACTAACACAAGTTCTCCTACTTGGAAAGACTGGACCAGTTGTGAGCTTGAATCATTTTGGCCTTGTACAACTCGAGGTTCTGGCACGCCCGTAAGCGACTCTCCTCCAAACCTTCGAGCTCTTCTAACCATAACTTTGCATTACTCTAAAGTGATCTTGCTACCCAATGTTATCCTTAGTGATGGGAGTTGAACTTCTAAAGGTAGAATGGCCTCAGACCCATACACTAAGGAAAATGGAGTAGATTGAATTGGAGTCTGGTATGTGGTATGGTAGGCCCACAAGGCTTCAACCAACTGCTCATGCCACTGTTATTTGTTATCATTAAGAGTGTTCTTCAATATCTGGATGAGAGTTTTATTGAATGCTTCTGCTAAGCCATTTGCTCTAGGGTAGCAGATAATATAGTATCTCCAATCTATATCGTGCCTTCTGGTGAAGATGTTGATCTTCATGCTTTTGAATACAGTACCATTATCGGATATAATTCATCGAGGCACCCTGAACCTATATATGATATGATTCTTGTAAAATGACACACATGCTAAGTGTGACTCTCGAGTGGGATTCTTCCCCACTTAAAAGTAGTGCCTAAGATGAACCGATGCCCTTGGAAGAAGGAGGATCGATGACAAATGTTGGTACCCCAACACTCAAATGGCCATGAAGCCAATGTAGGGTGTAGAATGTTGGGTGGTTGGTGGAGGACCACACCGTACGACACAAAAGCATCTCCTAGCTACATCCATGCTCATAATCATCAAGGCCGTAGTATCCAAGTCATTTGATCTTCATCTTCATCTTCAGACTGGACTGATGTGCTCCACATAGACCTAAATGTACATCGATTATAATTCCATGGGCTTCATGTTTTCCTAAATAGCGTAATCACATTTAGCCAAAGGACTGACAGTACATAGGTGCCATGAACGAGAGTGTAGGAGAGAGGTCTCTATTTTACCTGATGTGCTTGTGACTTTTCTTGAGGTAGTTTTCCAGTGTTAAAATAGTCTATGAATGGTTTCCTCCAATCTAGCTCCTTATCCTTTTGACAATAAAACCTCCTTCAAGAGAAAGTCTCGATGAGTTCAACAAATGGGATGGACTTGTCTATTTTGGACCCTTATTGAAATGGACATCTTCTGACATGTCACTCTTGGAAAGTTTGGCCAAAGCATCTACTGTTTTCCGCTGGAACCTTGTAGATGGTGACTTCAAAATCAACAACTTCATGGTATACTCATGGTAATGATGATGCTTGGGTTTGAGAACCTTGTAGGACCAGGCAATCTGATTGATGACCAACTGAGAATCTCCAAAGATGTTGATGCTTTTGACACTGAGTTTGATGACTAACTCTAGACCGACAAATAAAGCCTCATACTCTACTTTATTGTTAGTGCAGGGGTTGGATAGATAGTATGAGAATCTCATCACATCATGGTTTAGAGAAGAACTATTCCTACCCTATCTTTCGGAGAATAAATCATGGTGCTTCCTTTGTGAAAAGAAGTCGCACCATCAAAATACATCTCCCATGGGCCGTCAACCTCCCCTAAGTTCATGATTTGTTCATCGGGAGATCATCACTAAGAGAATCCAGGAAGTGGATGTGCCGCTAAGAAATCACTAGTGCTCTTTTACCGCACGGAGGGTACAATGTAATGTTAAACTGTGAAAGTATCATGAATGAGCATGCCAAATGTCGATAGTTTGTGTGTCATGAGATACTGTGATTTTCAGATCAAGTTTACCATATGAGAAAGCATGTAATGTCATGGATTTTGGGAAGCAAAGATCAAAGCTAGACAATGTTTCTCAATAGGTGGGTAGTTCATTTCAGCAAGGATCAGACGATGGCTGAGGTAGTAGAAAGAGCTCTCCTTCCCTTCTTCATTGGCTTGGGCCAACAACGCACCGAGAGAGTCATCCAATACAGCAGTGTAGAGGATGAGTGGCTTGCCCGAGATAGGGTTGCTAAATTTGACGACTTCACCAAATACTGCTTGATGTCTTCAAAGTCATGCTGGTACTTTTCATCCCACTTGAACTTGGCATCCTTTTTGACAAGTGCTGAAAATGGCTTGCATCTCTCCGATAGGTTGGAGATAAAGTGTCTCAGATATGCCAACCATCCTTGGAAAGATCAAGTTGTGTTAAACTTTTAGAGGCACATTTCTAAGATAGCTTTAATCTTTTAGATCTATCTCTATTCCGGTCAACAACAAACCAAAGGAATTTCCTTGAAGTCGCTGAATGCACTTGTGGGATTTATTTTGAGGTTGTATATCTTAACCATTCAAAACTACTTTCAAGTCAAAGAGGTGGTCTTCCTTTTCTCGCTTTGACTACTAGATCATCATAGCACTCAACCTGATGATGGATGAGTTCATTGAAGATCTGAGTCATGGCGCTGGTATGTAGCACTAGCATTTTTAAGGTTGAAAGGCATGACCTATAACTAAAAGATTCTGATCGGGGTTTGAAAAAGTGTGTTCTTTCATCTTCGAGACATCTTGATTTGGTTGTAGCTAGATGACCCATCCATGAAAGAAAACACATGAGATGAGGCAATGTCCACCATTAATTTAGTATAGGAAGGAAACTCATCTTAGGACATGCCTTATTTAAGTCCCTAAAATCATATGCAATTTGGCCATTCTTCTTCTTAACTAGTGACATACAACTGTAGGGTATTTTTCTTCCATGATGAAACCAACATCGATCAATTTTGACTTTAAAAATGACCTTGTTTAATTTCTTACATGCATCTAGGAGCTTGCTTGATAGGTAGTGTTAGGATGTATAGCTGCTGCTATGTCGAGATAATCGGCATTTCTTCATAACTCCATGCGAAGTAGTCTTTAAACTCAATCAATAGCCTAACTAATTCATTGGTTTCTTCTTCATTCAATAATGAATTGATGTACGTCGGGCGTGGATTTTCTTCTATCCCGAGGTTGATTTCTTTAAGCTTGTCTATTGTTGAATGAATCTCCTCTTCAAATTTTGAGGTGCATCCTTGATTTGAAGATCATTTGGATCATCTAAAGTTTCTAAACACACATTCTCATAAGAGTTGGTGTTGTGTGAAAAGAACCTATCAGACTCCAAATGATTGGTAACAACTCAATAATCATCATCACGGACCCAATGTATCAATCCTACCCTTGATTGCTTCCCTTTTTTTTCCATAGCTTCTCAAAATACTCTGACTTATACCTGGACCATGTATGAGGAACCAAACCTTTCTATATAAGATTATGAACACAAGATGAGTAAAAGTCAAATGGTAATTCCATTAATTCTTTAAATGTATCCTCCTCAAGTTCTACATCAACTTCAGGACTTGAGGATGATGATCCCAAAAGAATCTCTTCACTTCAGATCATGGAAGACTTACTTCTTAACTAATAAACCTTCAACTTTTGAGATGAAAGTGAGGTTAGAGCTAAGGTTCCCGCTGCTAATAGTCACATAAACTTGATTTGAATACTTTGCTTTGTTTTGAGGCTGGTCTTCATCCGATCAAAGTCACCTCCAATGGAACCCCGAGAGGGGTTGGTCGGTATACTAATCACATTAGACACATCCTCCGAGATTCCAAGTCTATGTGAATAGTAGGTACTCCTGAATTGAACTAACCTTTGTTGGTGATGGCCAACCATGGGGTCTTCCACCAAACTGCCTATTTTGCCTCGCCTCTAGTGGAGGTTGAGTCATTCTACCCACACGTCCATATGATGGAGTGGACTATGGGTGGAAAGTGATATGCGACTCTATTTCTTCTTCAATCCCCTTTCTTGTTCACTTGAATTTTCATTTTTCTTTTTGTCCTTCTTTTTTTGTGTTTGAATTTTTTTCAAGTTTACGAGAAAGGGTGTGTTGAGAAAGATAGTAGGTTGCATCCTCATAAATCTCAACCTCTAACTAAAATGCTTTTCATCCATTGACAGATTCAATCCCATCTTTTGAACTTGATGCAATCGATGATGGAGGATGAAATTATCTTATTCTGATGTATCCAAGGCCTATCAAGCAAAGCAATGAATGAAGTATTTGAATCAATGATGTAAAACTTGGCTTCAGTCTTCCAATCACCTATCTCCAAAGGTAACACTATGGAACCTAAAGCTCTCGCCTTGTTCATTGAATCCTCTCAACATCATTCGATCTCCTGAGTGTGGATATGTTGATCCTCAAAGCAAGAGTCTTTAGACTCATAATGTTCACGATGCACCTGAACGATGAGAACCCCCCACCCCATGTCAATTGTGATGTAAAGGGATGGTGCTCCAAGTCCCCAAAAAGAAGGTCTTCATCTGTGAAGGTGATCCCCGGGCTTCTTTTGCATAATGTGCCTCCTCACTAATAGCGGTCAGCTGAGCTAAGCATATTTCAGGATCAAGAAGAGCCTTAATTAATGACTCACTCATCTCTTCGGATAAGATAAGGGAATCATATATTCTTAATTTAGATGACAACTTTCTCAGATGAGAGAGGGTATTGTAGTCCACCTTGGGCTGATCCTCCCCAAACATATCCAAGGGTGGAGCATCCTATGGAGGGGCTTCACGATCCTTTGCACCAATGACTTGTTTCCATCTATCTTGAGGTGTTGCCCTAGGAGGTAGAACCTTGCCACTATGGAGGTTGACTTCGGTGATCACTTGTGGTAGGGTAATGGAAGATTCTACCTACACGCCAGCTCATAGCTTCCTATGGGACCCTCAATCGGATGATTCCAAGTCTATCTCAAGAGGTGAACCCATAGTATTGAGTAGGAAAGTCCAACTCTAAATTAAAGAGGAAGATTGTTATAATTATTTTGACTTGAAGAGTTATCATTAGGAATAGAAGTAGACAACCCATCAGAAGTGACACAGATGTAATTCAAACTAGCTTTATTCTTCAATTTCTTGGATTTGACAAGAGGTATAAAGTAGAAATCAAGTAAAGTAAGTGGGGTAAGAGATTTGGTGCCCTTATCCATGGATACAAGAGTTCTACTAGTAGAAGAAGAAAAAGAGCTAGTTAAAGTGGAGAAGTCTCTGATGTGGTAGCTAAGAGACCGGAGGTTGGACTCGATCGGTGGTTTTGCTACTAGGCTATCCCGTGGCTCAAGCCGATGCTAAGCTCCCCTTTCCTTGAGAGTTGGCACGACAACTTGCAAACCTTCCTTGATGGAGGTTTGAGGACTGTGCACCCGCAAGGAAAGTTTCTTGATCTTTAATGATTTTTTAGAGGTTTTGGATAAAGAAATATCCCAAACTTCTTTGGTTTTAGAGAGATCGCAAGTATCCCCAAGGATTACCCTGATGGAACTAAATGGTTGTTCCATAAGGTATTCCTTCAGGATGTCTATACACATCTTGAAGCTATGTTCGCTTGAAGGTGAAGCAATCTTCCAAAATATGACCTAGCATATGATGGTAAAAGTTAGATCTTGGCTTTTGCCTACTCCAATCTCCTAGGTTCAGGTAGCTGAAAATCAGGCTTCTTTAAGAGATTCTTAAAGAACTTCCTGATTACCTCCCTCTTAAATGAATAAGGATTATTTAGCTTGTCTAAAAGAGTATATGGACCAGCTACCGGAGATATGTATACTGGTGATGTGGGCTGAGGTGGCCATGGAGGTTGTGGTGGTGGTAAGGCTACATGGTGGTAGAGGATGTAGGTCATGAGGTCATGGTCTCTCGATGATCTCTAGCGGGTTTCATCTACCATGTCACCGCTATCTTCTTTTTTTTCATATATCTTCTATGGTTTGTGCAGGCAACCGATCTTGAAAAGGCAACCGCTTGGCCTCCTTGACTAGCCTCCTGTTGATTAGCTTCTCAAATTTTGATAGTGAAGCCCTTAAGCATGAAGGCAATCAGGCCATGGATATTCTTTAGAAGAATCTCAATGGCATGCTTTTAGACAACTGGTATTTCATACCGTTACACCATCCGAGAATATAAATAAGGGACTCAAGTGTTGTTGTGCTACAACGAGATCACCACAAGAACCCTTGGAGCTCCAAAGAAACCTCTTGATGAAGAGTTGCTCCAACTCAAGAAATATCTTTACAACTTGGGAAGTTCAAAGATATCAAAAGTTATCCGCTAGGCTATTGACAAAGAGGCAAAAAAAAGCATGCCATATCGGTGTTGTAGCAACTTGAAGTGTGCAATATGTCGTTTTTCACCATCAAAGCTCTTGAAGGAAAGTGGCATGAAACCCTTGGGATATTAGATTGCATCAAATTTCTTTGGGTAGGGTCTACCCTTTGAAACTGATGATCCTCCCTGGGCTTGAGCTAATGCTTCCTTCACTTGCTGCTCAACCATGGATTTTATGTCTTTTTTCTATATGGAGGTACTTTCCACTACCTTCCTATACATGCTAGTGCCACCTTGCTTGACGAGAGGTAAGGTTTTTGCTAGGTCCAAGACATGCACTAACTCAGTGACTATCTCAATCGTAAAGTGAAGGGGCTTATTTTTTAAGTAAACTCCGCTAACAAGTCCTCAAGCTGCTTTGTCATCCTATCTATCTTTCCATCTTTTTGTTTTAATTATCTAGAGGTTGATGCAATGGGTTGTGTCTTCCTCGCCTCATCACCTTCCATAGCCTCGAGGAGGGATCCTGTATCTACCATACAAACTCCCGAGTCTCCCAATAAATCATCTTCATTGGGATCAAAGCTAACCTTTCTCCTCATCTAACCAATCATTCCTAAAATTTCTTCTCATAAAATAATGAGCCACTATCTCATCTAAAGAATGATCAATCCGAGCAAAATACAAATATCTTTCATGCAGGATCACACCTCCGACCTTGAAGAGTCAATCCTATTAGGATTGTAGTCACTAGAAGAGACACACTCTTGATTTTCACTAGCTTTGAAAGGGGGGACACTCTTAGGAGGCTTTACAATCATCAGTGTAACAGGGAAATCATATGCTCCCTCTATAATAGCTGCTACTATCTCCATGTCCTGCTGAACTGGTGGTGTTGGTGAAGGGACGACCATTATACTTTGGGGTCGTCATTCCTTCCACACACCACCGGGATAGAGCGGAGAGCTTGGCCTCAAGGTGGTGTAGATGAGTAGATCCCTCATAGATGGATCACCAATGGGGTATGCTTTCCCCCGATGATGTGGCCTTCATGGCCTTGGCGAACCGAGATGCTACAACATGAATGACGATGAGGGAGAGGTGTGGAAACACCATCGAATTTCTATGAACAGAGCTCCTCGTGATGAGTGGTCCCAAGATGCTATCTCAGATGGTCATGGGTAGCATCGGGAAAATCAATTAGTGCAAGCTATCACCACATCAACCTCCTCTCTACTAGTGATATGAACAGATGTATGGGCTTCTCTGGCCCTATCCTACCGAAGTTGTTTCCCCATGCTACAGGGGATGATAGATCTCAAATAAAATTGAGCTCCAGACTCAGAATGTCCGTAAGCTCGCCACCGTAAGACCGGAGGCAAGTACACATCCTACCTGAAGTAGTGATGTTGAACCAGGAGGTGAAGCATGATCCTCCTAGCATCCTCTCACCGAGAGAGGATGAAATTGGTTGTAAAACTGGTGAAGTCAAATAGGCAACTCCTCAATAATGAATGGCAGCCTCATCTCTAGCAATCGGTATGATACCGCTTAATCATGTGGTTTTGTTCCTTGTTCTGTAGGATGAGTGGAGAGAGCTAGACCCTCAAAAGTGGGAGGCAATCGAGATGGGAGCCTTACCCTTAGAGGGTACTGATGAGTGGGTGCTAGCCCTCACTAGGGCAAAGACAAGAAGCCACTGAGGCGGCCACACCGCTAAAATTGGTGGACACGCACGCTTTCCTCTTTAATGAGGGGATGTTGAATCGAGGGTAAATCAATGATGATCTGCCGACCACACCACACCCTAGTTGAGGGAGTGCCCTCACAGTGATCTTCACTCAAATCCCACAAATGGATAAGGTGGGCATGATCTGGAGATTGGCTGATCCAAGGACAAGTCCATGCCATGGGAAAGTGAACACAAACTTCTGAATTTCCATTTCTAATCAACTAAAAATAAAAATGTAGCTAAATTGTAATTGATGTTGAGAATCTGTAATATTGGAAATGATCTTGGATCAGATTTTTATTTTTGTTGATTTTTGAATTTGAATTTAAAATTTGAACCCACATCCAACATCTTGGAAGTGTTAAGTGGGGTTCAAATGGATTTAGAGAAGATTTGAAAATTTGATTGGAAAGAGAAATTTTTTGAATATGAATCCAATTTCAACAAATTTGGGTATGTTGAAAAGTGGATTCAAATATTTTTAGAAAGATGCTTCCATAGGTTCATGTTTTGAATTTAGATTTTGATTTGAGGACCCTTTCCTTTAATAAATTTGAGTATGTTAAAGTAATGGTCAATTGGTTTTGATTTGATATTTTGGAATCCACTCACCAAATTTGGGTATGCTAAGTGAGGTGTTTAAAAATAATTGCTTTTTTTTCTTTTTGTTTGCTTTTGTATTGTGAATATTTGGTGATTTTAAAATTTAGAATTCCCACTTAGCAAATTTGGGTATGCTAAGTGAAGAATTCAAGTGTGTTTTATTTTTGTTTGGATATTTTTTTGAAAATAGGATTCTTAGCAAATTTGAGTATGCTAAGAAAATCCTAAAGTGTTTCATTTCTTTTGGATACTTTGATTTATGAAAAATAGGATACTTAGCATTGGTATGCTAAGAAATCCAAATGTGTTTCATTTGTTTTGATTTATTTTGATTGAAAGTGGAGACTTCACTTTAGCAAATATGGTATGCTAAAAATGAAGTTCCACTTGATTTTGTGAAATGGAAATTTCACTTAGCAAATTTGAGTATGCTAAATGAAGTTCCAAAAGATATGTTTAAAATTTTGTTTTGAATTTGGAGACTTCACTTAGCAAATTTAAGTATGCTAAATGAAGTTCCAAATGTGTTTGAAAATTTTTGGTTTTTTGAATTTGGAGACTTCACTTAGCAAATTTGAATATGCTAAATGAAATTCCAAATGTGTTCAAAAAATTTTTGGTTTTGAACTTGGAGACTTCATTTAGCAAATTTGAGTATGCTAAGTGAAGTTCCAAATGTGTTTGAAAATTTGTTTTGAAAAGTGGAAATCTCACCTTAGCAAATGTGGTATGCTAAAATGAAGTTCAAAATGTGTTTGAAATTTTTTTTTGGTTTTTTGAGTTTGGAGACTTCACTTAACAAATTTGAGTATGCTAAATGAAGTTCCAAATGTGTTTGAAATTTTTTGGTTTTGAATTTGGAAACTTCACTTAGCAAATTTTAATATGCTAAATGAAGTTCCAAATGTGTTTGAAAAATTTTGGGTTTGAATTTGGAAACTTCACTTAGCAAATTTGAGTATGCTAAATGAAGTTCCAAATGTGTTTTGAATTTTGAAAATATGATTGTTAAGTTTTGATTTTTGAAAAGAAGTCTTCCATTTCACAAATTTGGGTATGTAGGAATGGAAGTCAATCTTATTTTTGAAATGTGAAAATTTCATTTGTTTGTGTGATTATTGCTTTTTGAAAGAGGGAATTCCAACTTAATCATATATGGAATATGTTTAAGTGGGATTTTCAAATGATGTTATTTTTTTCTTTTTTTAATTGGGAATGAAATGTTCATTCAATAAATTTGGGTGTATTGAATGGAGATGCTCATATGTGCTTTTGGAAATTTTAATTTTGTTTGAAAATGAAACTTCCATTCAATAAGTGTGGTATATTGAATGGAAAGGTTCATATGTGCTTTTTGAAAGTTTTATTTTTGATTTTGATTTTTGGAAGGATGATTGTTCATTTTATTTTGAAAATGAAATCTTCATCAAAGTGAATTGAGGGAAGATGTTCATTTGTGATTTTGGAAAAGATTATTATTTTTGTTTTTGAAGATTCTTACATGTAACAATTATGAGAATTGTTAGATGAGGGTGATTTAAGAAATTTTTGTGGAAAATATTTTATTATGTGCATTTTTAAAAGAGTGCTTTTTGAAAAGTAAGACTTTTTTTATGAAAAATTTATTTTGTCTTTATTATTTTAGAATGAACCTTTCCTTATCATGATAAGAAGGAAGTCTTTAAATGTTTTCTTTTATTAGATTTTTATTTTTACCCATTGGAGAACCCAATGGGGGTTTTAAGACCAACACGGGTGAGGTCCTAAAACCTAAAGATGTTGGCTAATTTAACTTAAGGATGAAATAAGTTAAGTGCCAATGGAAAGAAAGATAGTCTTGGGTTCATACAAAAGTACAAACCCACTATCGATACTTAAAGACAATGATCATTTACCAAAGATGGAGAGAGGAACCATCCCTGGAGTCAGTCTATGGAAATTTATTTCAATGTCCTCATATATTCTCTTCCTTTCTATGGAAAGAAGATAAATAGAACATATATAAATTGCCTTTTGGATGCCATGAAGATGTACTTATTAGGGTGATCGGGTATGACAGTGAGGAAATGTGTATTATCTCAAAAGATATAAATCACCACCCTATAATGGACCTAATCACAAAAATAAGGACTACTAAGGATGTTAGGTCTTCAAGGTGTATTAGAGATTCTTCCCCTACTTTACATAGAAAAGTAAATTAGGGTTTATTTTAAATCGGTTCATTAAGTTCCCCACAGGGGCAAGCCCCCATAGTTAATTACATCCTAAGGAATGGAGATTCTTTAAGAAAATTCTTGATTAAGGTAAATGATCATTGTCTTTAAAGATTTCAATAGGGTAGGACTATCAATCGATTAGTTCATTTTTGAAGATCAAATGGGATTGATCAAAGAGAGATTTATTATCGAGGCCAAATGAAGATAAGTAGGAGATACTCATGATGCTAGGAAACCTAGCGAGTATCTCAAACTATCCTATGATTGGGCTTTACATTTTTGAAATTGATTTAATTTGTTTGAGTTAAATTTTTCATTAGAATTTTAGGGCTTATAATTTCATAATACAAGGTTATGAAAATGCCAAAGAGGTGAGAATTTATGCTTATAGCCCACAAAGGGGAGAAGCAACTTAGAACCTAAATCTGGGAAGCTTTGGCGAGGGCCAAAAGCACAACCTAAATCTAAGACGAGAATGGGTATTTGGTTTACCTCCATAAGAGAGGACAAACCACCCGATTGCTTGGACTTACAATCGTCTGGGGGTTCAAATTCATGTAGGCAATTCAAATGCTTTATGCAAGATAGCTTGACTGTTATTTATTTAGAAAGAGACTAAGTCCTTAAACTCACTCCCTGAGATACTAGATCATGTAAGGATATTTTTCAAATGACCTAATTCTAATGCAATTCATATTACATTTTATTTTAATTTTTGGATAATTATTTTGACTCAGCTAATAGGATTCATATGCCTAATGCATGAGAAGTAAGATTATTGGCCAAAATCAGCAAGAAGGGAGAAGGTGTGTTTTCACCATGGCTCTCACAGGTCAAGCCAAGATTCTCTGGCAAAGATGGAAGCCCTCCAATCAAGAGTGAAAATAATATGCATTTATGCATGATGTTATAAATGAAGTACTCATCCAACTAAGGGGTTGCTAATTCTTTTATCTTGATTTTAAGCCTAAGCTTTAGGTGAGGTTATGAGTTCTTTATTTTAGTTTTGAATTATTAAGTTTGGTAGAAGATTTATTTTTTCCTAAGAGCCTAATCGTCATCCAGATCATACATAAAGTAAGGAATAAACTAGGAAAAGGATGCCACATAATGCACAAGCTAAACAAATCATCAATCAATTTATAAAGCTAAGCACAAAAGAATAAGAAGCCAATTATGGTCAGGCACCACCGCACAAACCTAAAAATAAATTGGGTAGCCGAGCTCTATCCTTCTACAACCTAGATTACAAATGAATTAAATATAATTAACAAGGAATTTATTGTTATGGGGGTCTTCAAGCTTCATTTCTTCATTCTTCTTTTATTCTTTCTTCTCTTTTTTTTCTTCTTCTTGGTTCTTTCTTTTGGATGTTTGGAAGGTGGATGCTCCAAAAGGGTTCACATGGTACATAAGGTAAAGACTTATAACCAATGCTCATCCTAATCTCAATAACAATCATTCCAAAATCCTAATTGCAAAAATTACTTGAAAAAAGAAATCAAACTAACACTAAAAATAGAGATTAGCTAAATAAATCATATAAATCCCAAGCATGTATATTAGACTTAACACCCACACATGGGTGACTAAGTCCACTGGCCTATTGGATTATGCTTAGGGGTATAAGCACCGCATAAAAAGCATTTATATTTTATTTATTATAGCCTTAAGCATAATCCCTGAAGATAATGGTTACTAAGATCGCTCTACCACCATTCTCTATGCACATGCACCCTAACATCCAGTCTAAAATATTATATCACAAAATAAAAGCAAATATTAAATCATGCACTATCCTAATCTAAAGCTAGAAGTGGTGACTTAGCATAATGTGTGTGCTTTTAAGGTTTGTGTGGCATGCTTAGCTATGGTTTTAAGTTAGAGTTTTCTAAGTGTGAAGAATGTTCAACTTAGAGGAGGGTTTCATTTAAGTTGTTTAGAAATTTTGGGTTGATTTTATTTTGTATTTTGATTAGGTTCAAGTGAATCCTACAATTAATTACTAAGTTGTAAAGAGAGGAAAAGAGAAGAGAACTTCTCTTTCCTTCCCTAACTTAAGTGATTTCTAAAGTGGATTCATGTTTTAGATTTGTTTAGTGAATATTTTATTATGTGTTTTAACTAATCTTAAGTTTAGATGAACTCTAAATAAACCTATTCAAAAGAAATGCATTTTAAGATTAAGTAAAGTGAAATAAATTCACAAAACACACATCACTTCATTTCTTTCCCAACATGTATCGCATGCATATGAATGGATCCTAAGCATATGTATACATACCAAATAAGAATGTTTAGCATACTTTATGATGCATGCTAAGTAAGTTACTTAAGAAAATTTAAATGCTTATGATGCATGATTTTCATTAAGAAAAAGGGATTTCTTATCCAATTTTCACATGCACATATGAAAAAGGCATAAATGAGTACCTGCCATTGTTAACCAGGGTGTGTACAAGACCAAGAGATCTACTTAACCTCAAGGGGTTGTCAACTAATATACCACTTTCCTTAAATACAAACATGTGTAAAAAAGAAATGAATGGAAAAGAAAGAATGCAAAAGTTTGTGTTAGTTGATTTATTTTGTTTATGCAATATATGTGTACAAGTAGGTATCCTTCTTAAGTATAGCATAGGAATGAATAAATGGAATTAGAAAGTGTTAGGTTGAACTAAACACTTTACCAAATCCTATTCAAAACTATACTAAAAGGGAGGAGAAGGAAAACCTACTCTAAGCATATCCTTATATTTTACTCACATGCAAGCTTATAGGTAAAGTATAAGTAGCACACTTTCAATTTTGATTATTGATTCATGTATTTTGAAAATAATTTGAATTTAATAGTGATAATAGCCACTCATATTCTTGCTTTAGCCAATACATGCAATTTGACATAAAGAAGTATTTTTATTTTAAATTTAATTTTTGAAAGCATGGATGCATGAAATCATATGACACACATATTAGCATGTTGGGGAAGAACTAAAGCAATGAAAGCATATAAACACATTCACTTTAAGTAATTCCTAAAGACAATCTTAAGAAATAAGAAAGCTTAATGCAAATCAAAATTTATTTAATGTGATTTTTATTTGATCTTGAGTTTGATTTCATTTGGAAAATGTGAATTCAGTTTGCTGTTCCTAATCCATTCTCATATGTGTTGGATATTTTTGTTCAATTTTTAAATTATTATATTCATTTTATATTTTGATTAGGTTAAGGTATGAATTAAGCATGTTAATTACCCATTACCTACACCTCCTTAGCATAGTTAATCAAATTATTATGAGCGAGATGACATAAAACCTCACAAGGAATTTAAATTTTCAATGCACCTAGGAAAAAAAGGGGCCTAATGTAATTTGGCTCATGATTAATGATTAATTAAACTAAGGGGTTTAGCTTAAGTAATTTCAAAACACCCCTCACACATATGAGTTGAATTTTGATTTCATTAATTGAACTTAGGCTCTTGAACACCTAAGCATCTACCCCAACTAGATTAATTGAATTCAAGAGGGTTTTAAAATTTTAAGAAATTAATTAAAAGGGTAATTAGTGAATTAATCCTTAATTAAGAGAGGATTAAAGAAGAAAAAGGGGTTTAAGGAATAGCATAGGGGAAATATCCCAAAATTATTCTCTAAACCTCCCATTCACTGAAACAACTTCAACAAAGGATTAAACCACTAATTAAACCCTTAATCATCCTTAATTACATTAAGGGAATAATTAGGATATGAATTAGCAATTTTTCCAATTAAGCCACCAATAAATCCCAAAAAAATTAGGGGGGGAGGTGGGGTCAGAAGTCATCTCCCATAGTATACTCAAGAAGTTTGAGATTAATCAATGGATTAATTAGGGAGTAATTAGCAAATTAAGATTTCTAATATAACTTAAAATCAGAGAAAGACAATATTCAAAATCCATTAAAACCAATTTTAGAATATTCTAGATTGAATTATCTTTTAGTGGCAATTTACCTTATATTTTTTTTAATTTTTCTTCAGAGAGATGAATTTTAGAAGTTTATAGGATTAATTAAAAATTAAATAAATCCTAATTAAATCCTTAATCCCTATGGCATACAACGCATGCATTGATGCGACATCCTTTAACACGCGGCGTGCTCTGAGTGACCACTTAAATGTCCCATCATAGTGTCGTGTGGCGATGACATTACATAATTTTGCCTCAGCCGTCCGATCAAGGATCGAATGGTTAAGAATAAAGTCGCCATTCAGAGGGATTAAATTAATTCTAAAGCGTGTTTTAATCTCATCATGTCCATCCAAAATGCGTAGATGGACGATTCTCCTTATTCTTCCTTATAAAAAAATGGGGATCGTCCACTTTCAAAGAGAAGAACTGAGCTTAGATTGGATTGAAAATCAACCCACACCATCTAAACCTAATGGCAAGCACATCTAACGGTCAAAATTCCAAGGGATTAAAATTTCTTTCACAAAACTCCACACCACATTGAGTTTGATGGTCAAAAAATGGTAAACCTCACCGGTGCTCGATTCCCTTGGAGAAGCTTCATCTGGTTGAGACGAAGCTTTGGTGAAAGTTTTAGCTCTTCAGGTTGAGTGGATAGCTCTATGAACCAACTCCTCCTCCTAGTGAGCTCGGCTTTGATTGAATTGGATCCTCCCTTGCCTTTGGAGCTTGGGAAATAGCTTGGGCAAGCTCAACTTGATCCTCTGATGGAGTGTGCAAAGTGAATTTGGTTGATATTGAGTATTGGCTAAGTTCAAAATCCTATGGAACTCCCCTATTTTCACCTTGTAAAAAAAACTGAGAAGATGAAGTTGCCAAGTGCTTGAGGAGCTTGGGATCACTGGGAAAAGACTCTTCTAGCTCTCTCACATTCAATCAACAATGGGGAAGTGAAGATTCAAATGAATTAGGGGGAGTATATCTCCCCCAATGGAAATCAGACGACCGAGCCTAGGCTTATCATTTTGGATCAATTGCCAAGATTGAAAGAGTTGTTTGATCTATTAGAAGTGTCATTTGATTCATTTTAGGCTAGGGAGTGTGAATATGAACTTCCCATGTGCTCAAAATAAGTGGATGCATGATTCCCATGTGCTAATTTCAAGCCATGTGCTCATTTGGCACTTGGGTCAAGTTGGGCTGACCCAAACCCATTGGGTTGGGTGCACCACCCTCCTAGGGTTCACTTGATCTACGATGAGAGTATCAAGTAGGTATGAAGAGGAATTGACCAAATTCTCCATGGATTTGACCAAAATTTACCCTATGGCATAGGGGCAAAATGGTTATTTGGCTGAATTTTGAATTTGGATATGTTGGGTATGTTGAGAAAATAGGTTTGGCCAAGTTTCATTGGATTTAGAGTTCATTTGGTATAGTTTATCTCATGCTGACCCTTTTAGGCCAAAATGGGTCAACTTGGGTCAAGTTGACCAATTAGACAAATTGGGCCAAACCAAGGGTTGGGTCAAGTTCATATGACCATTTGAAATATTTTGGTGGCTTTGGTTTGATTCAATTTGGTTTAAGTTTGAATTTGGTTCATATGACTTCATTTAGGCCAAATGGGTCAAGTTGACCAATTTGACCCATTTGACCTATTTGAGCTAGATCATGGTAGGTTTAGGTTTGGTTAGTCATATGAAAGTGGATCTATCTTTTCAATCAATTTTGGTTAAGTTTGAATTGGCTCAAAATGATTTTTAGGTCAAGTTGGATTCATGGTCAATTGGGCTAGGGGTCTAGTTGGCCAATTGAGGCTTTGTTCAACAAGTGATTTGGAATTATCTTGACCCATTAGTTTCAATCAATTTGGCTTAGATCAAGTTTTGACATATTTTGACTTTTTAGGTCTAGTTGGGTCAACTTGGGTCAAGTGGCCAATTGGGCTAGGCTAGGCTCAAATGTTGACTTGGTCAAGTTCAAACATTGATCATAAATGAGTCTTGATCAATGGCTTCAATCAATTTGGCCTATGGTGGATTTTGGCTATGTTTTTCATTTTGGCTATGTTTTAGTCAACTTTTAGGTTTGACTTGGTTTGACCCAATTTGATTGATTGATCATCCCATGATGATTGTTGATCATGATGAGAGGCAATGATGGGCTTAGTTCAATCCAATTTGGTTAGGATTAGAATTTGGCTCATAAGGGTACTTTAGGTCACTTTGGGTCAAGGGAGCCTAAGTGGATAAAATGGCTTTGTCAAAGCTTGATTTGAGTTTGATTGAACTTGTATATGGACTTATGATTGAAATATAAATCCATTTGCAAGTGGTTTGAAGTCAAATGGGTTTTCATTCATTTGACAATTTCATATTCAAAGGAAGAACATGAATGAGTTTTGCTTGATTTTTGGAATTGAGTTTTGATTAAGTGATTGAAGTTTGTATTTATATTTGGATTCATGATTGAAGGATTGATTGAATCATGAAGAGAAATCAAGAGTTTGGCTTGATTTGAAATTGATTTGGCTAAGTTCAAGATTTTGACTTGAAAGGCTTAGGTTGAAATTTGATTGAATTTGAACTTGATTTTTGGATTTAGTTTGATTGATTTGAATTTATATTTCATTTATATATGCAAATATAAATGAGAATATAAATGGTTATGAAAAAATTTCATGAGTTGAATTGATTTAAACATGATCTAAGCTAAGTCCATAAGAGGGAAATTAAGGATTTTGGAAAGATTTTGGAATTTGGAATTTGAATTTTGCATTTGATTTGATTGGTTTGAATTTATATTTCATTTACATATGTGAATATAAATGAGAATATAAATGAGTTATGAGAAAATTTCTTGAATTTGAATTGAATTGAAGTTGATCTAAGCTAAGTCCTTAAGAGAAAAATTAAGGATTTAGGAAAGATTTTGGAATTTGGAATTTGAATTTTGGATTTGATTTGATTGATTTAAATTTATATTTCATTTATATATGTGAATATAAATGAGAATATAAATGAGTGGTGAGAAAATTTCATGAATTTGAATTGATTTGAATATGATTTAGGTTAAGTCCTTAAGAGGGAATTACAGACTTAGTAAATATTTTTGAACATCAATTTCAATCATGGGTTTTCAATCATGGATTTAAATCATTTGGCATTGATTTGAGTTTGGAGAAAATCAAATAAGATTGATTTGGAGTTTGAGAAAGATCAATTAGAATTGATTTGGAATTTGACTTAAAGGAAGGAAGGTGAAGAGTGGTTCAAGCTAAGGGTAGAAAAATTTTCTTAACGCTCCTAAGGCATGACCTATTCCTATGGCTAACCCTTCTAAGTCTCTAAGGCTAGGTTGAGTGTCCACCTAATCACTAGATGTGTCTTAAAACTAAGGAACTCTTGGTGTCTAAGAGAAACCCTATGTCTAAGATGGAGGGGTTGAAAGCTCATCCCTAAAAATAAGGTCAACATCGTCCTACCATTCATTCTACGCACATACACCTAACATCCAAACTAAAAATAATACATCATAAAATAAAAGCAAACATCAAGCCATGCACCGCCCTAGCCTAAAGCTAGAAGTGGTGACTTAGCTTAATGTGTGTGCTTTAGAAGGTTTTTGTCATATGCTTGGCTATGGCTAAAGTTTTAGATTTTCTAAGTATGAAAAGTGTTCAACTTAGATGGGTGGTTTCATTTAATTTGTTTAGTTGATTTGGATTGATTTTATTTGCTACTTTGTTTAGATTTGGATGAATCCTGTAATTAATTACTAAGTGTTGTAAAGAGAGGAAAAAGAGAAGAGAACTTCTCTTTCCTTCCCTACCTTAAGTAATTTCTGAAATAGATTCATGTTTAATTTTGTTTAGTGAATATTTTATTATATGTTTTAATTAATCCTAAGTTTATATCAACTCTAAACAAACCTATTCAAATAGAAGGGCATTTTAAGATTAAGTAAAGTGAACTAATATCACAAAATACACATCACTTCATTCTTTCCCAACATGTATAACATGCATATGAATGAATCCTAAGCATATCTATACATACAAATGAAAAATGTTTAGCACACTTTATGATGAATGCTAAGAGAGTTACTTCAAAATTTTTGAATGTTTTATAATGCATGATTTTCATTAAGTAGAAAAGAGGGGTTTATTTTATCCATTATTCACATGCACATGAGTATGTATGAAAGGCATAAGTATGGTGTCATTGTTAGCACCAGGGGTGTAAGATATAAGACCTACTTAGGGCTACTTAAATTCTCACAATCCCAAGGTTGTCCAGACTAATATACCACTTTACTTAAATACAAGCACATGTATAAAAGAAATGAATGGAAAAAAGAAAGATGCAAAAAGTTTATATTTGTTTGTTTATTTTGTTTATGCAATTTATATGTACAAATGTGGATGTCCTTCTTAGGTAATAGCATAGGAATGGATAGGAATAGGTTTAGACAAGTGTTATGTTCCTTTCAAATGAACTATACACTTTGCTAAATCCTATTCAAAATTATGCTAAAAGAAAAGAGAAGGAAAGCCACACTATGCACATCTTCATATTCATATCCACATGCAAGCTTATAAATAATTATAAGTAGCACACTTTCAGTTTTAGGTGTTTGATTTATATGTTTTGAAATAATTTTGAATTTAGTAGTGATAATAGCCATTCATATCTTTACTTTAGCCAAAGCATGCAATTTGACCTAAAGAAAACATTTCATTTTTAATTTAATTTTTGAAAAGCATGAATGCATAAAATTCATATGACATACACATTTAGCATGTTAGGAAAGAACTAAAGTGATGAAAGCATGTAAACATTCACCTAATTAATTCTAAAGACAATCTTATGAAATAAGAAAGCTTAAAGCAAATCAAGTTATTTTTAAGGAAGGTTTGATTTTATTTTGAGTTTGATTTAATTTGAGAAATGTGAGGTGAGTTTGCTGCTCCTAATTAATTCCCAAATATTTTTGTTGATTTAGTTTGTTCTTAGGATTATTAGATGATTTTTATATGTTGCTTAGGTTAAGGTATGAATTAAGTGTGTTTACCCTTACCTACACCACCTTAGCATAGTTAATCAAATAATTATGAGCCAATGATATGACATAAAACCATACAAGGAATTTAAATAAATAATGCACCTAAGAAGAAAAGGGGTCTAATGCATTTGGCTCATGATTAATAATTAATTAAGCTAAGGGTTTAAGTTAAGTAATTCCATAACCCCCTCTCACACATATGAATGGGATTTTGATTTCTTTAATTATACTTAGGCTCTTTAACACCTAAGCATCTAATCAAGATAGATCAATTGAGTTTTGAAAAGTTTTAGAATTGTATGAAATTAATTAAGGGGGTAATTAGTGAGTTAACCCTTAATTAATGTTAGATTAAGGAAGAAAGGGGTTTAATGAATATCTTAAGGAAAGTATCCCAAAATTATTCACTAAATCTCATATTCACTTAAAAACTTAATTGACTCAATCAAAGGTTAGACTAATATACCTTTAATTAGCTTGAATTCCATTAAAGGGGAGTGATTAAGTAATGAACTAGAAATTCTCTAAATTAAACCACCAATAAATGGAAAAATTAGGGTAGAAGTCATCCCATTAATTATGCACAAGAAGTTTAAGATTAATCAGTGAAGCAATTAGAGGGTAATTAATAAAGAATTTTCCTAATAAAACCCCAATCTAGAGAAAAGTGTGTTCCAAAATCTCATTGAAATCATTATTAAGTATTTCCAATGTTTCATCCTCCAATGTAATTTATTTCATATTTTACGATTCTTGGGCTTAGAATGAATTTAGGAAGTTTTCATGATTAATTAGGTGATTTAATAGCCTAATTAAATGCTTAATCCCATCGGCACCACATGGACAGCTAACACAACATGCGCTTCCCATATGGCATGATGGGATTCGATATTAAAGTTATCACATCATAGCGTTGTGTTAGCGGCGACGCTACGAGCTTTCTCCTCACCAAGCGTCCAGATCCAGGTTGGACGGGGAGATTAAAAGTGGTTCTAAAGGGGTAAATCATGGGATTTATGTGAATTTAACCATGGTAGTCCAACAAAAATGTGCGGATGGATGGCCCATGATCCTTCCCTGTTCTTCACTGTGAGGAGTGGACACCGTCCATTTCTAGTAGAAGATCTAAGCTCGATTGAGCTTGGATTGGATTGAGACTCAACCCACACCATCAAAAAGCAAAGGAGATCACATCTAACGCTAATCTCATGGGTGACACTTTTACTTCTGCACAAGGACCAAACCACACATCAAGATGCTGGGTTTAATGGCATAACTTTTGAGAGGGTGATCACCGATGCTCTATTCCCTTGGAGCTTCATCCCAGTGAAGACAAAGCTTGGTTGAGAGTTTGAGGTCTTGAGATTGGGTGGATCCTCCTATGGGCCAACTCCTCCTTCAAGTAGGCTCGGTCTTGGTTGAAGTAGAACCTCCCTTGCCTTTGGAGCTTGGGAAAAATCTTGGGTGAGTTCGATTGAGCTCACTAATGGAGCTTGCAAAGGGAATTTGATTGACATTGAGTGTAGGCTAAGTTAGATTTTTAGTGGAACTCCCCTATTTTCAATATATGAAAATCGAGAAAATGGAATTTCAAACTCTCTCTAGGAAGCTTGGGATCACTTGGCAATGGCTCCTCTGGCTTTATATTGCTTAATTGAATTAGGGACTATCAAAATTAAGTGAAATTAGGGGGAGTATATCTCCACTGAATGATGAGATGTCATTTTGATCCAATTGACCCAATGGGTTATTTGAGTTGTTTAGAGTAGCATGGCATTCAGTTTTGGCTAAAGGAGGGGTGAGGTGGTCATGATGCTCGAAACAAGGTGGAGGGAGGATTCCAATCCATTTTCAAGGAGGTGGTGGTTTGTCCTTAAACCGGGTTAGGCTGACCCAAACCCATTAGGCTAGGTGCACCACTCCACTAGTGTCCACTTGGTCCACTAAAGAGTGCAAGTGGTCATGAAGAAATTTGACCAAATTCCTAAGTGGATTTGGCCAAGAATTTATCTATGGCCTAGGATAAAATGGTCATTTATTTCCAATTTGAATATGTTTGTTATATTTGAAAATTTTGTTAGGCCAAGTTTCATTGAATTTGGAGTTGGTTTGATGTGATTTGCTCATGTTGACCCATTTATGTCAAAATGGGTCAACTTGGAATCAAGTTCGATATGATCAAATTGGTCAAACCAATGGTTGGGTCAAGTTCATATGATCATTTGAAATATTTTGGTGGCTTTGGTTTGATTCAATTTGGTTTATATTTGGTTTTGGTTCATTAGTTTATTTTCAAATGGGTCCAAGTTTACCAAATTGACCCATTTGGCCTATTTGGGTTAGGTCATGGGTTGGTTCATGTTTGGTTGGTCATATCAAATGGATTGGTATCTTTGTTTCCAATCAATTTAGTTTATATTTAATTTTGGCTCAATATGACCTTTTAGGTCAAGTTGGATTCATGGTCAATTGCGCTAGGCTGGGTCTAGTTGGCTAATTGGGGCTTGATCAAATTCAACAATCATTTTTGAACTTGACCCATTGGTTTCAATAAATTTGGCTTAGATCAAGTTTTGACACATTTTGACTTTTTTAGGTCAAGTTGGGTCAACTTAGAAGTGACCAATTGGGCTAGGTTAGGCTCAATTGTTGACTTGTCAAGATTCAATGGATCATGAATGAACTTAGATGGCCTATGGTGGAGTTTTGATCATTGGGTTTCATTTGGGTAAATGTTGACTTGGTCCAACCCTTAGGTTTGACTTGGTTTGACCCAATTTGGTGATTGATCATCCCGATGATTGTTGATCATGATGAGGAGAGGATTAGGTGGGCTTAGTTCAATCCAATTTGGTTAGGATTAAAATTTGGCTCATAAGGGTACTTTAGGTCACTTTGGGTCAAGTGAGCCTAAGTAGGTCAAATGGCTTGGCAAAGCTTGATTTGAATTTGGTTGAACTCACATATGGACTTATTATTAAAATATAAATCCATTTACAAGTGGTTTAAAGTCAAATGGGTTTTGATTCATTTGACACTTTCAAGTTCAAAGGGTGAACATGAGTTTGACTTGGGTTTGATTTTTGAATTGAATTTTGGTTAAGTGATTGAAGTTTATATTTATATTTGGATTCATGATTGGAGGATTGATTGAATCATGAAGAAAAATCAAGAGTTTGGCTTGATTTGAAATTGATTTGGCTAAGTTCAGATTTTGACTTGAAAAGCTTAGGTTGGATTTTGATTGAATTTGAGTTTGATTTTTGGAGTTGGTTTTGGTTGTTTGAATTTATATTTTATTTATATATGTGAATATAAATGAGAATATAAATGGGTTATGAGAAAATTTCATGAATTTGATGTGGTTGAACTTGATTTGAGCTAAGTCCATAAGAGGAATTTTTTTTTTAGAATTTGGATTTCATTTTTGGGTTTAGGTTGTTTAATTTGAATTTATATCTCATTTATATATGTGAATATAAATGAGAATATAAATGGAATGTGAAAGAATTTCATGAATTTGAAGTGGTTTGAACTTGATTTAGGCTAAGTCCTTAAGAGGGAATCAAAGGACTTATGAAGTATTTTGAACTTGGAATTTCAATCATGGGCTTCAATCATAAGTTTCAATCATGTGGAATTGATTTGAGTTTGGAGGAAATCAATCAAGTTGGAATTGATTTAACTTTGATGTTGATTTGATTTGGAGTTTGACTTGAAGGAAGGAAGTGAGGAATGTGATTCAAGCTATAGGATAGGGAAAGTTTCCTAACACACCTAAGGCATGACCTATTCCTATGGCTAACTCTTCTAAGTCTCATTTGCAGGTTGAATGTTCACTAATCCTTTAGATGTGTCTTAAGACTAAGGATCTCTTAAAGTCTAAGAGGAGTCATATGTCTAAGATGGAGGGGTTAAGAGCTCATCCTAAAAAGGATCAACAAAAGGTCACCAATAGGTGTGGTGTGTCCAGCAACGCATTTAACGATCAACAACAACAGAATGATCAGAGCCTTGTGAGAGGCGATCTTCTTCTAACTTCCCAAAGCTTCTGACAAAAGAGAGGGAAGGAGGAATCCACTTGGGATGAGTATGTGAACCTTCCCTTAGGGGAAGCGATCATCCATAAGGGGATGAGAGGTTTGATTTAAGTTAAGTCTCACTATGGAGAAATTTGATTTGTTTAATTAAGTTTCACTGGGGAAGAGGGTAGAATTTGTTGTTTGTTTAATTATGTTTGTTTTGACTCCACCGGGGATAGTAAAGTGAACTCTCCACTGGGGAGGCAAGTTCAGAATCATCCATGAGGGAGGGGCTGAAATCCAAGGATTAAATTACGAGTCATTTGGAAACTTAGAAGACTTGCATCTCATTAAGAAGAAGCAAAAGATTTTGATTTGGATTGATTGATTATTTTGTTTTGTTTGTTTCACTGGATTTATTTTGTTGAATTTATTTAAAATTTTTAATTTTGGATTTTGAAATGGACCCTATTGGTTTGAAGGGATCAAACTAAGAAGGAATCACGAGGGCTTAGACCTTAGCAGTGTCCATAGGGTAATCTACTAAACACATAATAGGACTAAGATGCCTTCCACAAATATGCATTTCTGTCTTGGGAAAGCATAGTAGACACATCCTCCAAAGTAGGGACCAATTCTTTGGGGTGATCTCTTGGCAAGGCAACGAACAGCAATCTAGACTAGGAGTTCAAGACTTAGATCAACTCAAGGTAGTGAATTAATTTCAATTTTAGATTTGTTTGATGGGTGTATAGGTTTGCGATAGATTGCGAATAGCCCAAAGCCCTAGCACCTTCTTTCTTACCAATCCAAAGGAGTAATTGCAATCACAATGTAGGACTATCCAACCAAGGGGATTCCTTTTGGTTAGCATTAGTCAAGTCAAGAAGAAAGCTTGAGGACTCACATCTTCCAAAATAAAGAACCACTGGGATAATCGGCTTGTCGGCAATAAATGGAGCCCCCAGGGTTGTGAGTGAATCTTTCTTTGAGAAGGACTTAAATCAGCTCAAAGATAGTCAAAGATTAATTTTATTTTTAGATTTATTTTAATGGATTCCATTAGTTTGCAATGGATCATACTGAGGAGGAGCTTATA
This sequence comes from Cymbidium sinense, assembly GCA_021442155.1. Taxonomy (NCBI): domain Eukaryota; kingdom Viridiplantae; phylum Streptophyta; class Magnoliopsida; order Asparagales; family Orchidaceae; genus Cymbidium; species Cymbidium sinense. The sequence goes on along the minus strand of CM038220.1, from coordinate 116,658,268 downwards.
TCAACCTAGACCTATATCAGATTTACTGAACTAAAGGGAGTAGCTTCCCGGGCGATAGGAGAACTATCCAATCAAAGGAGTGCCTTTTGGTTTGCAATGATCAATTTAAGGGAAGAAAGCTCAGGGAGACTCGCATCTTCCACTACAAAAAAACCACTGGGGTGATCGATTTCTTTGGGCAATAAATTGAACTTCGACTAGAGGCGTTGGTTTATGATCATGCTAGAAAGAATGTGTCATAGTCTTACATCTTCTAAAGTGGAATGGCTGGAGTAACTTTCTTGTGGCTAAGCGGGGAACCCGACTTAAGAGTGAAATGAGACTGAGGGATTTATCTCAGTCAAATAACAATTCTTAGGGAGGGAGTTCTATTGATAAAGATAGGATGCACTTGGAAAAGGGTCATTTGGGGGCTTGAATTCCTAATCCACATGCAAAAATTTGTTTGTTTTGTTTTGTTTGTTTATCATGGATCCTATTAATTTATGATGATCAGAAGGAAAGCTTTATATAGACCATCTCAAATTTATTGAACCAAGAATTTAGCATCCATAAATAAATTCTCCAATCATAGAGGTGGCTACCAGGAAAGGAGGACTGTCCAATCCAAGAGTAACCTAGGTAGTGTCTAAATGGGATCACCAAGAATGTGATCCAAATAGAATTCCCACAGGGAGAGAGGTCGCTAAGGATTAAACTAAAAACTCAAAGAAGATGACATGGCTAGTCATATATTAAATAGGTATTTGACTCAAGGGAGAAAGTGTGGGACTCCCATTTGCCCAAGAGTGGTGTATCCAAGGTTAGTCTCTGTCTGACAAACTGTCAACTGACTAGGTGCTCCTTGATTTTGTGACAGTCCCAGGAATAAGCCGGGGACTCACATATTCCTATGGAGTGTGTTGGGAATCTACATTTCAAGGGTCATCTGTTTACTATCGAGGACTTACATTGACTCAAATTGTTGGATCAGGCCTCTTATCCTCCAACAAAGCAGCCTTAGATCATGGTTATCTTCAGAGAAGAAAGTATGGACTAAGAGCAAAACAGTGAATTACATTTGCAGGAGCTTACTCCCATCAAAATTGCACAGATAAAGATTTTGTTGTTTGATTTTGCACATGTTGAGACTATTGGGTTATCTCACACCTCAAATAACCATTGGGGGATTTTGAGGCAGATGGTGCCAGGTTGTGGGATTTCCCCACTAAAATGTACCTGTATACACTGAACTTGATGAAATCAGATAAAAACATACCTCAGGTTTCTCTACACTAATAGCATCGGAAGATTTTTGTTTGATTGTATATATTGTGAGAAAGAGGATAGGATGCCTTTGGGACTCTTTTTAAAGTAAACACACTACAGTGGATTAAGTAAGATAAAGCAAACAATGCTTGAAAAAGAAGATTTTAATGAAATGGAATTGATTTTTTTGTTTGATTATTTTTTAAATGTGATTTTTATAACATTCTTAAAATAGATCCCATTAATTGGAAACATCGGGTGTTCCCTTTCCAATCGATAATCTACTTTGGTAGGCCTTCTCTATGAAATAGAGGCCTTCCAAGTAGGTTTCAAACTTGCCTCCCATCTTTGTGAGCATAATTGGTCTCCTTAGGACTAACACAAGTTCTCCACTAGAAAGATCTAGGCGGTTGAGCTTTTGAATCATTTTGGCCTTATGCAACTCGAGATTTTGGAATACACATGCAGGTGACTCTCCTCAAACTTTGAGCTATTCTAACCATAACTTTGCATTCTACTCTATCTTTGATCTTGCTACCAATGTTATCTTAGTGATGGGAGTTGAACTTCTAAGGTAGAATAGCGGACCCATACACTAAGGAAAGTGGGGTAGATTGAGTTGAGTTGGTATGTGACAGGACAGGCTGGATTACTCATTACCTTTAGTTTATTATCATCAAGAGTCTTTTTTAGTATTTGGTTGAGAGTTTTGTTAAAATGGATTACTAAGCCATTTTCTCTTTAGTAGATGGTGGAGTATCTCCAATCTATACCATGTCTTACAGGCATTGATCTTGCTACTTTTAAATGCAGTACCATTATTGGATATAATTCATCGAGGCACCCCGAACCTATATACGATATCATTCCTAAAAAAATGAAGCATATGCTGAGTTGTGATCTCTCTGAGTGAGATTGCCTCCGCCCACTTGAAAAAGTAGTTGGTGGCAGCTAAGATGAACTGATGGCCCTTGGAAGAAGGAGGATCGATCTTACACATAATGTTGATATCCTAACACTCGAATGACCATGAGGCCAATGTAGGGTGCAGAATGTTGGGTGGTTGGTGGAGGACCACATTTCCATGGCATCTCACTAGCTACATCTCCCCATGCGATATCATCTATGAAGGTCCGATAGTATCTAGTCTCTTGATGTTCATCTTCATCTTCAGACCGGATTGATGTGCTCTACATAGACTTTAGTGTACCTCAATTACAATTCTACGGGCTTCATATTTGCCTAAACAACGTAACCATATCTGGTCAAAGGACCGGCGGTATAATGTGTCATCAACAAGAGCATAGGTGAGATCTCTCTATTTCACTTGATGAGCTTGTGACTTTTCTTGAGGTAATTTGATTGTTCAAATATTCGGTTGCCTCCAAATCTCCTTGTCCTTTTCGGCAACGACAACCTCCCCTTCAAGGAAAGTCTCTCGATGAGTTCAACATCAATAAGGGATAGGACTTCTCTATTTTGGATCTTTATTGGAATGAACTCATCTTTCAGCATGCCAAGTTTAACAAAACATCGCTACTCGTTTCTACTTTCGAGAACCACAGATGGTGACTTGTTTTGACCACTTCATGGTATACTTGTGGTAATGATGAAACTGTGCTTTTGTTGTAGGACACAGCAGTCTAGTTGATGACCAAGAATCCCTAAATATATTGATGCTCTTGACACTGATTGTGATAGCTAACTCTACATTGGCAATCAAAGCCTCATACTTGGCTTCACTATTGGTGCAGGGATTAGAAAGATAGTATGAGAATCTCATCACATCGTGATCTAGAGTTAAGAAAACTATTCATACCCTGTCTTTCCTGGAAGAGTAGATCATGGTGCTTCCTCTTTATGAAAAGAAGCTGCACCATCAAAATACATATCCCATCGATGGTTGTCAACCTCTCCTAAGTTCATGATTTGTTCATCAAGGAGATCGTCACTAAGTGGTGAATCAGCAGGAAGTGAGTGTACTGCTTAGAAATCTGCTAGCGCTTATCCTTTTACCACACGGAGGGGTACAAATATGATATAAAACTATGAGATAATCATAGACCAATGTGCCAAACATCTGGATAGCATTAGCCGTGTCATGAGATACTACAGTGGATTGGTTCTGGAAATCAAGTTCGCCTTATAAGAAAGCATATAGTGCTTTTGGGAAGCAAAGATCAAATGCGATGTTTCTCAAATAGGTGGATAATTTGCTTGAATCAGGCGAGATAGTATAGAGAACTATTCTTCCCGTCGTCATTGGCTTGGGCCAACAGAGTGCCGAGAGAGTTATCCAATGCAGCAGTGTAGAGGATGAGTGGCCTAAGGATAGAGTCCTAGAACGGCGGCTTCACCAAATCTTGCTTAATATCTTCAAAGGCATGCTGACACGTATCAACCCACTTGAACTTGGCATCCTTTTTGACAAGTGTTGAGAATTTCTTACATCTCCCTGATAGGTTAGAAATAAAGCATCTCAAATACGCCAACCATCCTTAGAAAGATCTAAGTTGAGTTAAACTCTTAAGAGGTGGCATTTCAGATAAATCTTTAATCTTTTACGGATCTATTTCTATTCCCGGTGTCGGACAACAAACCCAAGTAATTTCCTAAAATTTCCGACTACTGCACACTTTGGGGATTCATTTTGAGGTTATATTGTCTTGGTTTGAAAACTCAAGTCAAAGAGATGGTCTTCATTTTCTCTACTCTTGACTCATTAACATAGCACTCAACTTGATGATGGATGAATTCATTGAAGATGCGAGTCATGGCGATGGTATATACTAGCATTTTTAAGATTTTTAACAAAAGATTGATTCGGGGTTCTTTCATCTTCATCTTGATTTGGTTGTTTCCAGGATGACCGAAAACATTGCATGAGATGAGGCGATTTCCATCACTAATTTTGGTATAGGAAGAGGAAACTTATCCTTAGGACATGTCTTATTTAAGTCCCTGAAATTGACGCATTGTGAATTTGGTCATTCTTCTTCTTAATTGGTATGAAACTGGCTAACCAGGTAGGATATTTTTCTTCCCTAATGAAACTAGCATCAATCAGTTTCTTGACTTGAAATGACAGTTGTTCAATTTCTAATCGCATCGTCAGGAGCTTGATAGGGTTAGCACTAGGACTATTGCTAGTTTATGGACTGCTATGTTAGGAGATAATCTGGGCATTTGTTCATTACTTCATGTAAAGCAATCCTTAAACTCAGTCAATAGCCTAACTAAGACATCGGTTTCTTCTTCATTCAGCGACGAACTAATGTATGTTGGGCATGGATTTTCTTCTGTCTCGAGGTTGATTTCTTTAAGCTTGTCAATTATTGAATGGATCTCCTCTTCAAATTTTGGAGGTGCATCCTTAGCTTGGAGATCATCTGGATCATCTGAGATTTCTAAACACACATTCTCATAAGAGTTGGTGTTGTGTGAAACAAACCTATTAGACTCAAAATGATTGGTAACAACTAAGTAGTAATCATCATCATCGACTGGAATTATTGTACTGAATCCTAATCCTGCCCTTGATTGTGCTTACTTGCCTATATTGTTTCATAGCTTCTCAAAATATTCTGACCAGTGCTTGGACCATGTATGAGGGACCAAATATTTCTGTATAATATTATGAACACAAGGAGAGTAAAAGCCAAATGGTAATTCCATTAATTCTTTAAATGAATCCTCTTCAAGTTCTACCTCAACTTTAGGACTTGAGGATGATGATCCCAAAGAATATCATATCATTTGAAAGACTTGGGCTTCCTTTAACTAAACGCTTTAACTTTTGAGATGAAAGTGAGGTCGTTCAGTTACGTATTGCTCATTTGGACTAATAATATAAACTTGATTTAGTACTTTCTGTCCAGGCGTTCTTCATATCACGGATCAAAGTCACCTCCAATGGAACCTTGAGAGGGGTTGGTATACTAATCACATTAGACTCATCTTCCAGATTCCAAGTCTATGTGAATAGTAGGGGTACTCTTGAAGACATAACCCTATTGGTGATGGCCAACAGGGGTCTTCCACCTCTAGAATTATCTCTATTTTTGCCTCTACCTCTGCCCGGTGGAGTTTGAGTCATCCTACCCACATGTCCATATGATGGAATGAACTGTGGGTGGAATGTGATATGCAAATCTATTTCTTCTTCAATTCCCCTTTCTTGTTCACTTGGATTTTTACTTTTCTTTTCTTTTTCTTTTTCTCTTTCTTTTTCTTCATTTTCTTTTTCTTTTTCTCTTTCTTTTTCTTTATTTTTTTTTCTTTGGATTTGAATTCTATCCAAGTTCTCGAGAAAAGGTGTTTTAAGGAAGATAGTAGGTCACTTCCTCATAAATCTCAACCTCTCTGACTAAAAATGATTTTTCATCACCATTGACATGGTATTCAATCCTATTCTTTCTAAACTTGATGCACTGATGGAGGGAGGATGGAATTATCTTATTCTGATATATCCAAGGCCTATAGAGAAAAGCAATGAATGAAGTATTTGAATCAATTATGTAAAACTTGACTTCAGTCTTCCAGTCACCTATCTCCAAAGGTAACACTATGGAACCTAAAGCCCATGCACCTTGTTCATTGAATCCACTCAACATCATCTGATAGCCTTGGAGTGTGGAGATGTTGATCCTCAAATAGGCAAGGGTCTTTAGACTCATAATGTTCACCGATGCACTTGGATTGATGAGAACTCTGGCAAGTCTGAATCTGCCCATGTCAACTATAATGTAGAGGGGACGTTTGTGTTCCAAGTCCCCAAGAAGAAGGTCTTCATCTGTGAAAGTGATCCCTTGAGCTTCTCTAGAATAATGTGCCTCCTCACCATAGCGATCAGCTGAGCTAAGCATATCTCAGGATCAAGGAGAGCCTTGATTAATGATTCCCTCATCTCTTTGGATAAGATAAGGGCATCATATATGATTAGCTTAGATGAGAGAGGACATTATAGTCCACCTTGGGCTGATCCTCCAAGCATATCCAAGGGTGGAGCATCATGTGGAGGGGCTTCTCAATCCTCTATACCAATGACATGTTTCCATCTATCTTGAGGTGCTGCCCTAGGAGGTAGAACCTTGCCACTATGGAGGTTGTGGGAGGTTCTACTTGCACGTCAGGCTCACCTACAACTTCTCCTATGGGACCCTCAGAATTGGATGATTCTAAGTCTATCTCAAGAGGTGAACTCATAGTATTCAGAGTAGAAAAATTTGACTTTGAATCAGAAAGAGGAAGATCAAAGTTGTTATAATTATTTTAACTTGAAGAGTCATCATTAGGAATAGAAGTAGACAAGCCATTAGAAGTGACACAGATGTAATTCAAGCTAACTTTATTCTTGAATTTCTTGGATTTGATAGGAGGTACAAAGTAGAAATTAGTAAAGTAAGTGGGGTAAGGGATTTGATGCCCTTAGCCATCGACACAAGAGTTCTACTAGAAGAAGAAGAAGAGCTATCTGAATTAGAAGAGATGCTTGCTGATGTGGTAGCTACAATGGTAGATTGGAGGCTGGACTCGGTTGGTGGTTGCACTACTGGGATATCCCAAGCAAGTACATGCTTCTACTACTGCTACTGTTGAGCTCTCGCCTTCCTTGAGTTGGCATTAGAAACTTGTAAACCTTCCTTGATGTTGGAGGTTTGAGCTGACTCAAGCACCTGCAAGGAAAGTTTCTTGATCTTTGAACAATCTTTCTAGAGATTTTAGATAAGGAGATATCCCAACCTTCTTTGATTTTGGAAGGATCGCTTGTATCCCCAAGGATTACTCTAATGGAACTGGATGGTTGTTCCACAAGGTATTCCTTCAGGATGACTATAGCACTGGTCTTGAAGCTATGTTTAAGCTAGTCTTTAAATGTGAAGTAATCCTCCAAAACATGACATAGCATACGGTGGTAGGGGCAAAAGTTAGGATCATGGCTTTTTTCCACTTCCTCCAATCTCCTAGGTTCGGGTAGCTAAAAATCAGGCTTCTTTAAGAGAATCTAAAAGATCTTCCTAATTACTTCCCTCTTAAATGAATAAGATTTGTTAAGTTTATCCAAAAGAGTAGGTGAACAATAACTACCTGACAGTGGGTATGTGTACCACTGCTGCTGGTGATGTGGCTGAAGAGGAGGTGGTGTAGGCTGTGGAGGCTACTGTAGCAGCTGGTAGGGCTTCCTCGGTGGTGGTAGAGGAGGTGGAAGCGAAGGCTACTGAGATCATGGTCTTTCGGATTGATTTCTATCTAGTTGCTTCCCATTGTCTACCACTGTTAGTGTTCTCAGTTTCTTCTCATACACCTTCTATAGCTTTGACTTGGGCAACTGGTCTTGAAAAGGCAACTGTTTGGCCTCTCCCTGTAGACTAGCAGCCTTGTTGTTTAACTTCTCAAAAGTTTTGATAGTGAATCCCTTAAGCATGAAGGCGACCAGGCCATGGATATTCTTTAGAAGAATCTCAATGGCATACTATTCAGACAGCTATGTCTCACATTTTATACTCAGGTTAGGCCATCTGAGAATACAATCAACAAGGGACTCACCTGGGTATTCTTGTGCTACAACAAGATCGCCAACAATGACCCTCTGTTGAGCTCCAGCAAACCTCTTGATAAAGAGTTGCTATAACTCAGCAAAAGTCTTTACTGAACTATTGGGAAGTTCAGCATACCAATCAAAAGCTATCCCTGTTAAGCTACTAATGAAGAGACAAAAGATTAAAGCATCACTTCCACTAACGTTGCAACAACTAACTCTAAAATGGGTGATGTGCCGCCTCAGGTTTCCACTAACATCAAAACTCTTGAATGAAGGTGGCACAAAACCCTTAGGATATTGGATTGCATCAAATTTCTCTTGGTAGGGTCTAGCCTTTGGAACTGATGATCCTCATTAGGATTAAGACAATGCTTCCTTCACCTGCTTTTCAACCATGCACTTGATATCTTTTTCCTGTATAGAGGTACTATCCACTACCTTCCTATACATGTTGGTGCTACCTTGCTCTAATGGAGGTAAAGTCTTAGCTGGGTCCAAGACATGCACCAAATCTGGCTGACTAGTCTCAGTTGTGGTAGGATGAACTGTTGGGGCTTGGTTTTGCAATGCTAAGATAGCTACTAATAGATCCTTGAGCCTCTTCTCCATCCTATCTATCTTTTCATCTTTCTACTTTATTTGTGCTAGGAGGTGTTGGACCGAGTGGGTGTCTTCTTGCTCGTCCTCAACACCTTTCATAGCTTGATGCTCTCTGAGGAGGGATCCCCTAGTATCTACCATGCAAAACCCTGAGTCTCCCAACAAATCATCTTTGTTGGGATCAAAGCTAATCTTCTCCTCATCAGACTAGTCATATCCTAGGATCTCCTTCTTCTCCATGAAATAATGAGCTACTATGTCATCAAGAGCTGACCTCATTTTTAGAATGAGCTCTCAACACCTCCATCATAGACATAGGATTCCTCTTAGACTTTAAGAGTTCCTTAGTCTTAAGACACATCTAGTGATTAGGTGGACACTCCCCTAGCCTTAGAAGACTTAGATGGTTTAGTCATATGAATAGGTCATGCCTTAGGGGTGTTAAGAAATTTGCCTACCCTTTAGCTTGCACCATTCCTCACCTTTCCTTCTTTCAAGTCAAAACTCCAAATCAATCCTATTTGATTTTCTCCAAATCTAAATCAAATCCATGATTGAAACTTTTGATTGAAGCCCATGATCAAAATTCCATCAAAAATTTCTAAGTCCAAATTTTGCCTAAGTCCATAACTTTCCCTTAAGGACTTAACCAAAATCATGATTTAAACTTATTCAAATCTTTGAGATCTTTCCATGATCCATTTATATTCTCATTTATATTCATATATATAAATGAAATATAAATTCAAAACCCATCAAATCAACTCAAAATTCAAAATAAATTCAAGAAATTTTCATAAGTCCCTTTAATTTTCCATTAAAGGGCTTAGCCAAATAATCCATTCAAACTCATCATTTTCTTTTATTTTTATTTTCATTATATTTCATTTATATTTTCATATTTATATCAATCTCTCAAATTGGTATCTATCGTTGTATATTTCTCCCTTTCAAAAATCCTTCTTTGATCCTTCTATAAACTTTTCTCCTCAAACCAATTAATCTTCTATCATCTTTCTTTGAAATCCCCTTTGGCTTCACTCGTCATTATTGTTTTGAAAAGACAAATTTCTTATTTTTGAGTCCTTTTTCTTCTTAAAATACCTTTCTACCTTAGTTTTGGTTTGGTTGGATTGGTAAATAGTTCTTCAGATGTAAATATCACATCCATCAGATCAATAAGACAAAAACTAAATCAACAATGAGAAAAGATCCTCACTCAATTTTCTTGGTTGATTTTCCCCAGCCATTCTCAATAAAGTGTGGTTTTGTTGCCCAAAAATCCTCATGGTTGTTTTCTTTTTCTTAAAACTTGACCACTACAAACCAAAAACTCCTTTGTTGGATCTTACCTTGTAGTTGGTCCTTAATTGAGCTAGGTCTAGGCCTCCATGGCCCCTATTCAGAGCAATCCATCACAAACCAATGGAATCCATAAAAAAAACAAACAAACGAAATAAATCAAAAATGAAATCTCCTCTTGATTATCTTTGAGTTGATTTAAGTCCCCAGCAGCCTTCACTCAATAGTTAGCCTTAGGTTGGGTTCAATCTGTTGCCTTGTCAATAGATCACCCTAGCTACTGGTCCTTACTTTGGAGGATATACTTCTACCATGCTTTCTTCCTAGTACAACTGTGCTATATATCGAAAGGCATCCCTTTGGTTGGCTAGTTCTACTATGTGTTTAGTAGGCTACCCCTTTGGATTGGTAAATTTGAGTTAGGTCTGGCTCTACTTATGATCCATCTCATCTAATTCATCATCTAAAATAAAAAAAAAAAATGAAACAAAAAAAAACAAGAATTAATCTAAATCACCCCTTTTGCTTTGTTCCTCATGAGCAAATCTTTCTAGTCAAGAGATCTCTTTTCTCTCCTCCCCTCCCGGATGACTTGCTTCCCTAGTGGAGAGTTCATTTCTATCCCTGAGTCTAATAATAAACAAAAATAAATTAAATAAAAAACAAATAAAACAAATCCAACCCTCTTCATCATGATTTGAATCAACCTCTCATTAGTGGTGGGTTCTCTTGTGAAGATTCAATCTCTCTTTGGAGGATTATTCTCCTCTTTCTTATTTTACTTTGTAAAGGATTTGATTTGTTTCTCATTTTTGATCATTTGATTGATAGATTTCACACCTTACCTGCTTGATCCTTAGGTTCATTCATTTTATTTCCTCCATCCATGATTTCACAAGTCTTGGAGATCAAATCTTTAGAGAGATAAGAATTCTTGTTTTAAAATTTCTCACACCCTTTAGATGATTTCTCTTAGATTTTTTTCTTCCTTAGTTCATCAATAATTAAATCCTTCTTTTTAAAACTAAATCAAATCCATTTTGATGTTTATCCAAATATCATCATCCTTTGATTTTCTTCCTTTTCAAAATACCACATTCTCCAAATCTTTTCATCATATTATAAATTTCCATCTTGATCATGTTTTATCATTTAATATATTTAAATCAAAATTACAACTCATTTTTAAATCAATCATCTTAAAATTTTTCTTATTTAATTTTCCATTTCTTAAAATCTAAATATAATCAACAAACTTATTTCATCTCATTCATTTAAATTTCTCTAATTATTCTCATTTTATTTTCATAAACTCAAAATCAATCAAATTCAAATCAAATCAAATCCATGATTGAAATTGATTCCATGATCAAAATCCATAAATTAAGTCCAATTTTCATTTAATTTTATGGACTTAACCAAAATATGATTTAAACTCTCAAACTTTATTTTCTCATATATTTATATTCATATAAATGAAATATAAATTCATCAATCAAAATTAAAATCATTCATGAAATTTTCTTAATCCTTTTTCCATTAAGGATTCAAATAATAAACTTTGATCAAAACAATTCAAACTCAATTTTCTCAAAATATTTATATTCTCATTTATATTTTCATATATAAATAAATAAAATCAACTCAAAATTAAAATTCAAATTTAAAATCTTAAATTTCCTTAAATCCTTAATTCATTAATGGATTTAATAAACTTTGATCAATCAAACTTGAATTTCTCAAAAATTTATATTCTTATATTCTCATATATAAATGAAATATAAATCAAATCAATCAAATCAAATCAAAAACTCAAATTTCAAATTAAAAAATTCAAAATCTTTTAAATTCCTTTAATGGATTTATCCCAAATCATGATTAAACTCTTTCAAATTCTTGATTTTCTTGATCAATTTCAATCATTATATTCATATATATAAATATAAATCAAACAATCAAAACCAAATCAAAATCAAATAAATCACTCAAACAAATCAATCAAAATCAATTCAAATTCATCAAAAACCCTTGACTCATATCAATCAATCTCAATTGATCATATATAAATCAAACTTCAATCAAATAATCAAAACCCAAATCTCAAACCCAAAATCATATTCTTCCTTTGAATATGAAATTTTCAAATGGATCAAAACCCATTTGACTTTAAATCACTTGTAAATGGATTTATATTTCAAGATATATAAGATCAATCAACTTCAAATCAAGCTTTGACCAAGCCATTTGACCCCAAACTCAGACCCAAAGTGACCTAAAGTACCAATGATCCTAACCAAATTGGATTGAACCACTCATATATCTTTCCCATCATGATCAACAATCATCATGGATGATCAATCAAATTGGTCAAACCAAGTCAAATAAGGGTTGACCAATCAACACTTAACTAAAATGAAACCTTACATAGCCAAATTCCACCATAGGCCAAATTGATTGAAACCATTGATCTAAGTTCACTCATGACCTATGTTTGAACTTGACTAAGCCAACATTTGAGCCTAACTTAGCCCAATTGGCCTACTTGACCTAAGTTGACCCATTTTGACCTAAAAAGCCAAAATGTGTCAAAACTTGATCTAAGCCAAATTGACTCAAACCATTAGGTCAAGTTCATTCCAAATCACTTGTTGTACTTGACCAAAGCCTCAATTGGCCAACTAAACCCAACCTAGTCTAATTGACCTTAGACCCAACATGACCTAAAGTGGTCATGTTGAGCCAAAATTGAACCTAACCCAAATTGATTGGAAACAAAGATATCAATCCACTCCATACGACTATCCAAACCTAAACCTACCATTGGCATACCCCAAATAGGTTAAATGGGTCAAATGGGTCAACTTGACCCATTTGACCAAAATGAGTCATAGGAGCCAAAACCAAATTTAATCCAAATTGAACCAAACCAAAGGCACAAAAATATTTCAAATGGTCATATGAACTTGACCCAACCCTTGGTTTGACCTAATTTGACCAATTGGTCAACTTGACCCAAGTTGACCCATTTTGACCTAAATGAGTCGACATGAGCTAAACCCTATCAAATGATTCCAAATCCATTGAAACTTGGCCAACCTATTTTCTCAACATACCAAATATACCCCAAATTCAAAAAAAAACAACAAAATGACCATTATAACCCTAGGCCATAGAACAAATTTTGGCCTTACCCATGGGTATTTTGGTCATACACTCATCACAATCACTTGCGGCTTTCCTAAAACTTCAAGGGGACCTAGTGATGAGTGGTGCACCCAACCCAATGAGTTTGGGTCAACTCATTTGGCCCATGGACCAAACTCGACCCCATAGCATGAAATTGAAATTCCAAACTCCCCCAAAAGCTCAATTGGATGCACATGGGAGTTAGCCTTCCACTCCTCTGGCCAAACCGACCATGTGCACACTTCAAACAACCCAAACAACCCATCCCATGGTGTCAATTAGATCAAAATGGCAAGCTCCTTGCCAGCCATCTGATTTCCATTGGGGGAGATATACTCCCCGTAATCCACTAAAATTTTAATTGCCACTTGATCGATTGGAGCCTAGAGAGTTAGCAAACATCAAAGAGCTTTCCCAAGGTCCATAGAGAAGATTTAGATTTCCCATTCTTGATTTTACACAGTGCAAAATAGGGGAGGTCCATTGAATTCTCAACTTCTTCTATACTTGATCCCACTTAAATTCCTCTTGCACACTTGGTCTAGGAGGTAAGTCAAGCCTGCCCAAGCATCCAATTGAGTTCTAGAGGCAAGGGGGAGATCAATTCAATCAAAGCTACAAAGGGAGTGAAGAGGAGTTGATTCATAGGGCTCTACACTCAACCTCAAGGCCTAAGAACTTCACAGGCTTATCTCCACTAGCGAAGCTACCTCGCGATCTCAGTCGGAGATCACCTCTGAGGTTAGTAATTTTTGACCACTTAGGCTAAGAGGTGTTGGTCCTTTATGAAAGAAATTTCTATTTCATGTGAAATCCACCATTGGATTGGCCGCTCTGGTCCTTTAGATGGTGTGGGTTGAGTCTTGAATGAATTTATGAAAAATCGGGCTCGGATTTCCCCTTGGATCATGAACAATTTACATTCATCCTCAGGGAAGAACTCAGCCCATCTCAGTCGTCCATCCACACATTTTAGATGGACAACTGAGATTATTAGGCACGTTTATATATCCTTTACTCCATTTAAAATCGTGTATATCTTTGATCAATCGATCTAAGGATAAAAGCGTGCGGTGTTGTTCCCTTGACTTGACAAGTTAAGTAAGGGGCTCACGGCATGACGCGTGTAAAACATGCTGACCTCACCACGTTGCAGGTAGTATTAGCCATGGATTAGTTAGGGATTATTTCTTAATTCTTAATTAATTTAGATAACTTCAAAATATCATAACTCCTTCAAGAAAAATTAGAAAATTATAAGGAAAAATGCCTTGGATAGATAATTTCATCTAGATTATTTTAAAACATATTTCAATGGATTTTGAATTCCTTTTTTCTTTGAATGTGGGTTTCTTTGGAAATGTTAATTAGTTAATTATTCCCTAATTAAGTCACTAATTGATCTCAAATTTTTAGGGTTCATTTTAGGGATGACCTTTGCCTCCCCTAATTTTCTTGAGATTTATTGAGACCTTGATTAGGGAAATTGCTAGCTCATTCCTTAATTATCCCCATCATGTAATTAAGGGTAATTAAGGTGTAATTAATGGGTTTTTCCTATGATTAAGTTAGATTAAGGTTAGATCATGTGAGTGGGGGTTTTATGGAATAATTTTGGGGTATTTCCCCTATGTAATTCCCTAAACCCTCTTTTCTTTCCTTAATCCCTTCTTAAATAAGGGTTAATTCATTATTTATCCCTTTAAACAATTTTCAAAATTTCTAGAAAGTTCCATAACATAATTAATCTACCTTGGGTAGGTGCTTAGGTGTTTAATAGCCTAAGTTTAATTAAGGAAATTAAAACCCCTTTCATAAGTGTGAAGGGGTGTTTTAAAAGTACTTAAGCTAAAACCCCTTAGCTTAATTAAATTTTAATTTTGAGCCAAATTGCATTAGACCTTTTCATTACTAGGTGCATTGCAAATTTAAATACTTTGTGGGTTTTATGTCATATAATTGGCTCATAATTACTTAGTAAATTATTTCTAAGGTGGTGTAGGTAAGGGTTAATTAAGCCACTTAATGCATACCCTAACCTAATCAATGCTTAAAAATAGATTTAATTATGTAAAAATTAAACAAAAATACAAAACACATGTGGGAATGGTTAAGAATAGCAAACTCATCTCACTTTTCAAAATTAAATCAAACTCAAACTTAAACAAAAATCATTTTGAAGTTCACTTTGATTTATTCTAAATCTTCTTATTCTTTAAGAATGTCTTTAGGATTTAACTAAAGTGAGTTTGTTTACATGCTTTCATTGCTTTAGATCTTTCCCAACATGTTAATTTGTATGCCATGTGATTCATGCATCCTTAAATTCATGTTTTCAAAGTTTTAAAATGAAATTGTTTACTTTATGTCAAATCTGCATGTGTTGGCTAAAATAAAATATGAGTGGCTATTATCACTACTAAATCTAAAGTATTTTCAAAAATCATAAATGAAATATCAAATTTGAAAGTGTGTTATTCATATCTTAATTATTATCTTGCATGTGATGAATTATAAAGTCATGTGTACCTTTCCTTCCTTTCTTATGTTAGCATGGCTTTGAATAAGGGTTGGTAAGATGTAGGGTTCATTTGAAAAGAACCCAACACTTACTTAATTCTAAACCCTATTCATTCTTATGCTCTCACTTAAGAAGGATTGCTTATACTTGCATTAATAAATTGCATAAAAAAAAATAAATCTATCAAACAACTTTTGCATATTCCTTTTCCACTTCATTTCTTTTATATGCATGTTTGTATTTAAGGAAAGTAGTATATTAGTCTGGACAACCCTGAGGTTGCAAGATTTTAAGTAGCCCTAAGTAGGTTTTATATCTTACACCTCTGGTTAACAATGGCGCTATACTCACTTATGCCTTTCTTACTTTCATGCATGTATGTGAAATGTAAGATAAGGAAAACCTTTTCTACTTAAGAAAATCATACATGTTTAACTTTTAAATTTTTCTTAAATGGATTACTTAGCATGTATCATAAAGTGTGTTAACTATTCTCATTTATATGTATAGATATGCTTAGGGTCCATCCATATGCATGTTATATATGTTAGGAAAGAATTGAAGTAATGTGTGTTATGTATTTTTTGATTCATTTTATTTAATCTTAAAATGCATTTCTTTTTGAATAGGTTTGATTTAGAGTTTATCTAAACTTAGGATTAATTAAAATTTTAATCAAAACATTCACTTAAATGAAACTAAAACATGAACCAACTTTAGAAAATTACTTAAGGATTAGGAAAGGAAAGAGAAGTTCTCTTCTCTTTCCCTCTCTTCATAACTTAGTAATTAATTGTAGGTTTCACTTAAACCAAATTAAAACATGAAATAAAATAAACTCAAAACACTTAAACAACTTAAATGAAAGCCTCCCTAAGTTGAACATGTCTTTTATACTTAGAAAACTTGAACCTAAAGTCCTAACCTAAGCATACCACACAAACCTTCAAAGCATACTCATTAGCCTAAGTCACCACTTCTAGCTTTAGGTTAGGTCAGTGCATGGCTTGATTTTAAGTTTTATTTTGTGATGAATATTTTAGACTAGATGTTAGGGTGTATGCTCATAGAATGAATGGTAGGACGTGGTTAGTCTAACTATTCTTTTTTGCAGGGGATTGTGCTTAAGGAGTGCTATCATAAATAAATATATAACTGCTTCTTGCTTTCAGGTACGTAGTCTAACTATTCTTTCAAGATAGTACACTATTTCCTTGATGATGTATTTGATCACTTGAATAAGTACATCTACAGATCTACATGGCATCTTACCAAGATGAATTTCTAAAAAGGCCTCCTCTTTCTTTTCTCCACAGATTTGAAAGGTGACTTCCTATTAGAGATTTATTCACCATAAGAATGATCTGTTGGAGCTGGCACAAATGATTTTTGCTGATCGGTGGTGGGATCAACATTGTGTATTATGAGGCACCGGACCTCCCCTACTGTTGGAGAATCAACCTTGTGAGGGTTGTACTCGCTGGAAGATATACACTCCTGACTGTCACTAAAGGGACGACACTCTTAGGAAGTTCTATGATCATAGGTGCAACCGGGTTGTCACCTTGTCCCTCTGCAACTATTATAACCATCTCCATGTCCTGTTGTGGTTGTGATGGTGAAGGGACAACCACTATGCTTCAGGGTCGCAATTCCTTTCGCACCACATCTGGGACAAAAGGTCAAGCAGGAGAGCTCGACCTCACCATAGTAGGTGGTGTAGATGGGATGGGATCTCTTGTCATTAACTGGATCACCAACAGGGTCCTCTTCTCCCTATATGTGGCCTTCATGGTCTTCAGTGGAATTGGAGATGCTGAAACCTAAACAGGTGATGATGGACAGGGAGTAGAGCGGTGTGGTGGAGACACCACCGACTCTCACAGAATAGGAGCTCTCCTCCTTTGATGTTTAGTCTTCATAAGTAGAATATTGTTTGTGTGATTGATGTGGAATATTGTTTGTGTGATTGATGTGGGTAGCATGCCAATCAAGAAAATCAATGAGTGTAGAGGTCGCTGACTGTCGACCAAACCTCCACCTCTCCCAACTAATGATATGAACTATAGTATGGGCCTCCCTAGCCCTCTCCTACCATAAATGCTTTCCCACGCTATATGGGATAATAGATCTCAAATCAAATTGAGCCCTGGACTCAGATTGTCTGTAGGCTCTACTAACCTGGCGTAGAACTGAATGGAGGCGAGCATATGACCTTCTACTCTGACAAACTAGGGCTAAAATCCAACTGCTAGTGTAGGTGAAGTAGGGATCCTCCTGGCATCCTCTCTATCATACCCAAAGAGAGGATGAAATGGGTTCACTGTAAGCAGCGGGGAAATCAGAGTGGGCAACTCCTCAATAACTAACTGTGTAGCTTCCTCCATCTCCATAGCGATACGTGTATGGTATCTCTTTATCATGAAGTTCCTATCGAGTCTTGGTGGAGGGCAGTAAAACTAGACACCACCAGCGGGAAACTATCCACAGGATGGGGAACCTTCCCCTTGGAAAGTGCTAATGAGTGGGTACTAGCCCTCACTGACATGAAACAACCGGGTTCCTATCCACGGATGCAGATCTTTGGCACTATAGGAACCACCTTCCTCTTGGTGAGGGAATATCGAGTCCAATGGCATATCAATCAATGATCACTTCACCGGTCACTATGCTCTACTAGCGGTGGTGAGTGCCCTCACAGGTAATCCTCACCCCCTCAAAACCTTGTCCAAAATGAATGAGGTGGGCGTAATCAGAAAGGGGAAGGCTGGCCTGATCTAGACCAAGTTCATCCCATAGGGAAAGATGAAAACATACTTGGGTGCTGCCATTTCTATCAATTGAAAATTGAAACTGAAATTGTGGCTGAACGAGAGTTTGCAACGTTGAAAATAATTTTAGATCAGATTTCTGTTGATTTTAAATTTGAATTTTTAGAATTTGAACCCCTACTCAACACCTTAGAAAAGTGTTAAGCCGGGTTCAAATGATTTAGAATATATTTCAAAATTTGATTGGAAAGAGGAATTGTTTAAATATAGAATCCACTTTCAACAAATTTGGATATGTTGAAAATGGGTTCAAACATTTTTGTTTGAAAGCATGCTTCCATAGGTTTATATTTAAGTTTTAATTTTGATTTTAAGGACCTTTTATTTAACAAATTTGGGTATGTTAAAGTAAAGGGTCAATTAGTTTTTGTTTTGGATTAGTGATTTTTGGAATTTGTCACTTAGCAAATTTGGGTATGCTAAGTGAGGTGTTTGAAAACAATTGTTTCTTTTTCTTTCTTTTTTTGCTTTATTTTATGAATCTTTTTGTGATTTAAAAAGAGAAATGGAGTTTCTCATTTAGCAAATTTGGGTATGCTAAATGAGAAAATCCAAGTGTATTTTATTTTTGGAAATTTTTGAAAATAGGACTCTTACCAAATTTGAGTATGCTAAGAAAATCCAAATGTGTTTCTTTTGATGTTAATTTGATTTTGAAAGTAGGATTCTTAGTAAATTTAAGTATGCTAAGGGAATCCTAATGTGTTTCTTTTAATTTTGATTTGATTTTGAAAGTAGGATTCTTAGCAAATTTAAGTATGCTAAGAAAATTCTAATGTGATTCTATTTATGAAGATTTTGATTTTGAAAAAGGAAGATTTCACTTTAGTGGTATGCCAAAATGAGGTTCCAAATGTGTTTATGAAAAGTTTTTGTGGAACAGAGATTTTACTTAGCAAATTTGAGTATGCCAAATGAAATTCCAAAAATGTGATTCAAATTTTTGTTCTTTGGTTTTGAAAAGGGGAGACTTCATTTTTAGCAAATGGGCTATGCTAGAATGATGTTCCAAATGTGTTTTGAAAATTTTTGTGAAATGGAGATTTCACTTAGCAAATTTGAGTATGCTAAATGAAAGTTCAAAGATGTGTTTTAAATTATTTTTTTTTTGGAAAAGGGATAGTTCATTATATCAAATGGGGAATGCTAGAATGAAGTTCCAAATATGTTTTGAAAATTTTTGTTTTTTTGTTGATTTTGAAAAGATATTTCCACTTAACACATGTGGGTATGTAAGATGGAAATCAATTATGTTTCATTTTCCAAAGATGTAAATTTTGTGTGTGATTATTGCATTTTTAAAGAGGAAATCCAAACCTAATCATATATGGAATATGTTAAGTGGCAAAAATAATGTTATTTCATTTGAAAATGAAATTTCTATTCAATAAATTTGCGCATATTGAATGGAGGTATTCATATGTGCTTTTTAAAAATTTATTTTTTATTTTGTTTGAAAATGAAACACCCATTCATTAAATATGGGTATATTGAATGGAGATGTTTCATACGTGCTTTGGAAAAAATTTTTTTATTTTGTTTGAAAAGGCAAAAATTCTAACTTAACACATGTGGAATGTGTTGAGTGGAATTTCAAAGTAGTGATTTTGCTTGAAGATGTAATATCCATTCAACACATTTGGATGTATTGAATGGAAAGACCCATCTTCAAATTTTATGGTTTTGAAAACATGACTGGTGAAATTTTTATTTCTAAAAATGAGGCCTTCACAAAAATGAATTGAGTGAAGAATCTCATTTGTGCTTTTAGAAAATGTGATTATTGAAATTTTTTTTTTAAAGATGGTCCTACATATAAAAATCATGAAGATTGTTAGATGAAGGTCATTTTGGAAAAATTTTGTTCAAAATATTTTATTATGTGCATTTTTGAAAGAGTGCTTTTTGAAAAGCAACATTTTTATGAAGGATTTATTTTGTATTTATTATTTTAGAATGAACCTTTCCATACCATAAAAATGGTAAAGAGGAAGTCTTTGATTATTTTCTTTTCATTCAATTTTTATTTTTTTTATTTTTTATTTTTATTTTTATTTTACCCATTGGGGAACCCAACGGGGGTTTTAAGACCAACACTAGGTGAGATCCCAAAACCTAAAGATGTTGGCAAGCTTAACTTAAGGATGAAATGAGCCAAGTGCCAATGAAAAGAAAGATTGTTTTGGATTTGTACAAAAGTACAAACCCACTTTCCATAAATACAAGCACATGTACAAAACAAATGAAGGGAAAAAATAAAGATACAAAAAGTTTGTATTTGTTGGCTTATTTTGTTTATGCAATTTATATGTACAAATGTGGATGTCCTTCTTAGATAATAGCATAGGAATGGATAGGAATAGGTTTAGACAAGTGTTATGTTCTTTTCAAATAAAATATACACTTTGCCAAATCCTATTCAAAACTATACTAAAAGAAAAGAGAAGGAAAGCCACACTATGCACATCTTCATATTCACATCTACATGCAAGATTATAAATAATTATAAGTAGCACACTTTCAGTTTTAGGCATTTGATTTATAGGTTTTGAAAATAGTTTTGGATTTAGTAGTGATAATAGCCATTCATATCTTTACTTTAGCCAAAGCATGCAATTTGACATAAAGAAAACATTTCATTTTCAATTTAATTTTGAAAAGCATGAATGCATGAAATTCATATGACATACACATTTAGCATGTTAGGAAAGAACTAAAGTGTTGAAAGCATGTAAACACATTCACCCTAATTAATTCCTAAGACAATCTTATAAAATAAGAAAGCTTAAAAACAAATCAAGTTATTTTTAAGGAAGGTTTGATTTTGTTTTGAGTTTGATTTAATTTGAAAATGTGAGGTGAGTTCTTTGCTCTAACCCATTCCCACATATGTTTGCTGATTTAATTTGTTCTTAGGATTATTAGATGATTTATGTATATTGCTTAGGTTAAGGTATGAATTAAGTGTGTTAATTACCACCACCTTAGCATAGTTAATTAAATAATTATGAGCCAATTATATGACATAAAAGCACACAAGAAATTTAAATCAGCAATGCACTTAGGAAGAAAAGGGGTCTAATGCATTTGGCTAAGGGGTTTAAGTTAATTAATTTCATAACCCCCTCTCACACATATGAATGGGATTTTGATTTCCTTAATAAAACTTAGACTCTATAACACCTAAGCATTTACCTAAGATAGACCAATTGAATTTTGGAAAGTTTTAGAATTTTTTGAAATTAATTAAGGGGGTAATTAGTGAGTTAACCCTTAATTAAGGTTGGATTAAGGAAGAAAAAAGTTTAAGGAATATCTTAAGGAAAGTACCCCAAAATTATTCCCTAAATCTCATATTCACTTAAGCAAAACTTAATTGACTCAATCATAGGGTTCGACTACTAATTATACCCTTAATTAAGCTTAATTATATTAAGGGAGTGATTAAGAAATGAATTAGCAATTCCTCCAATTAAACCACTAATAAATCCCAAGAAAATTAGGGGAGGTTAGAGTCATCCCACTAATTATGCACAAAAAGTTTGGGATTAATCAGTAGAGTAATTATAGGGTAATTAGCAAAATAACATTCTTAATAAAACCTAAATCCTGAGAAAAACACTGTTCAAAATCTATCGAGATCTTTTTTAGAATATTATATGTTCAATTATCTATCCAATGCAATTTATTTCATATATTTTTTATTTTTTTAGGCTTAGATATGAATTAAAGAAGTTTCTATGATTAATTAGGTTATTTAATAGCCTAATTAAATGTTTAATCTGATTGACACCACATGGGCCGCTGACGCCGCATGCACTTTTCACGTGGCGCAACGGAATTTGATATTAAAGTTGTCACATTGTAGCGCCACATCAGTGGCAGTGCTACGTGCTTTCTCCTCACCCGTACGATCGAGGATCAAACGATTGAGGTTAAAGCCATAGTTTTAAAGGGGTAAATCATGGGATTTACATGGATTTAATCATGGTCGTCCATCCAAAACATGCGGATAGATGGCCCATGATCCTAAATGTAGAACCATAGATGGGAGTTGAACTTCTAAAGGTAGAACGGCTTCAGACCCATACACTTAGAAAATAGGGTAGACTGAGTTGGGGTTTGGTATGTGGTGCGGTATGCCCACAAGCTTCAACCAACTCATTCCATTTCCACTTATTGTTAGCAAATGTCTTCTTTAGTATTTGGATGATAGTTTTGTTGAATGCTTCTACTAGGCCATTTATCATGGGGTAGTATATGGTGGAGTATCTCCAATCTATACCACGTCTTCTGGCAAAGCTGTTGCTCTTGGTGCTTTTGAATGCAGTACCATTATCGGATATAATTCATCGAGGCACCCCAAATTTATGTATGATATGGTTCCTGAAAAATTGAAGCACGTGTTGAGGTATGACCTTCTGAGTGGGATTGCCTTAGCTCACTTAGAAAAGTAGTCGGTGGTAGCTAAGATGAACCAATGACCCTTGGAAGAAGGAGGATTGATCGGACCCATAATGTCGGTACCCCAACACTTAAATGGCCATGAGGCCAATGTAGGGTGCAGAATGTTGGGTGGTTGATGTAAGTCCACACTGTGTACCTGACACTGATGGCATCTCCTAGCTACATCAATGCAGTTTGTAATCATCGAAGGCCAGTAGTATCCTAATATCTTGATCTTCATCTTCATCTTTAGATCGGATTGATGTGCTCTGCATAGACCTAAATGTACCTCAGTTACGATACCACGGGCTTCATGTTTATCTAAACAACATAACCATATTTGATCAAAGGACCATATGCAGGTGCCATCCAGCATAGGAGAGAGCTCTTATTTCACGATGGGCTTGTGACTTTTCTTGAGGTAGTTTACCAGTGTTCAAATAGTCTATGAACTGTTGCCTCCAATCCAGCTCATTGTTCTTATAGGCAACGGTAACCTCCCCTTCAAGAAAAAGTCTCTTGATGAGTTCAGCGTCAATAAGGGATAGGACTTGTCTGTTTTGGACCCTTATTGGAATGGACTTATCTTTCGGACATGTCAATTCTTTGGCAAGTTTGGCCAAAGCATCTGCTACTATGTTCTTTGCTCGAGGAACCTTATAGATGGTGAATTCAAAGATTTGGGCCAACAGCTTCATGGTATACACATAGTAATGATGAAGCTTGGGTTTGAGAACCTTAGGACCATGCGGTTGAGGACCAATTGAGAATCCCCAGATGTTGATGCTCTTGACACACCTGCTTGTGATGGATAACTCGGACTAATGAAAGCCTCATACTGGCTTCATTGTGTGTAGGGATTGGAGAGATAGTATGAGAATCTCATCACATTGTGATCTAGAGTTAAGAGAACTATTCCTACCCCACGCTTCCTTTAAAACATCTCCCATCGACGGTTGTCAATCTCTCTTAAGTTCATGATTTGTTCGTCAGGGAGATCATCACTAAGCGAGGAATCAGTAGGAAGTGGGTGTGCTGCTAAGAAATCTGCTAATGCTTGTCCTTTCACCGCACGGAAGGGTACGAATGTGATATCAAACTATGAGAGAATCATGGACCAACATGCAAACGTCCAGATAGCATTGGCCATTTCATGAGATACTATAGTGGATTAGTTCTGGAGATCAAGTTCACCTTATGAGAAAGCATATAGTGTCATAACTTTTGAGATGCAAAGATCAAAGCTAGGCAATGTTTCTCAGTAGGTGGGTAGTTCTCTTTAGCAGGAATCAGATGAAGGCTAAGATAGTAGAGAGCACTTTCCTTCCCTTTATCATTTCCTTTGGCCAACAGAGCACCGAGAGAGTCATCCAATGCAGCAGTGTAGAGGATGAGTGGCCTGCCCGGGATAGGGGCTGCTAGAACTAGCGGCTTCACCAAATATTGCTTGATATCTTCAAAGGCATGCTGGAACTTGTCATCCTACTTGAACTTGGCATCCTTTTTGATAAGTGCTAAAAATGGCTTGCATCTCCCTGATAGGTTAGAGATAAAGCATCTTAGATACGCCAACCATCCTTGAAAAGATCTAAATTGAGTTAAACTTTTAGGAAGTGGCATTTCTAAGATGGCTTTTATCTTTTCTAGATCTATTTCTATTCCCTAGTGTCGGAGAACAAACCCAAGGAATTTTCCGAAGCTACTCGAATGCACACTTGAGGATTCATTTTGAGATATATTATCTTAGCCGCTTGAAATCTACTCTCAAGTCAAAGAGATGGTCTTCTTTTTCTCTACTTTTGACTACTATATCATCAACATAGCACTCAACCTGATGATGGATGAGTTCGTTGAAGATCTGAGTCATGGCTCACTGGTATGTGGTACCAACATTTTTAAGGCTAAAAGCATGACCCTATAACAATAAATTTTGATCGGGGTTTGAAAGTAGTGTTTCTTTCATCCTAGGGTCATCTTGATTTGGTTGTAGACAGATGACCCATCCATGAAGGAGAATACTGTGTGAGATGAGGCAATGTCTACCATTAGTTATGGTATAGGAAGAGGAAACTTATCCTTAGGGCATGCCTTGTTTAAGTCTCTGAAATCGACATAAATACAAATTTGACCATTCTTCTTCTTAACTGATATGACACTGGCTAACCATGTTGGGTATTTTTCTTCCCTGATGAAACCAACATCGATCAATTTCTTAACTTCATAAATGACATGTTGTTATATTTCTAATCGCATGCGTCTAGGAGCTTACTTGATAGGGTTAGCGCTAAGATCTATTGCTAGTTTATGGACTGCTACGTTAGGAGATAATCTGGGCTTTTCTTTATAACTCCATACAAAGCAGTCCTTAAACTCAGTTTATAGCCTAACTAAGTCATTGGTTTCTTCTTCATTCAGCAACGAACTGATGTATGTCGGGCATGGATTTTTTTCAGACCCGAGGTTGATTTCTTTAAGCTTGTCAATTATTGAATGGATCACCTCTTCAAATTCTAGCGGTGCATCTTTGATTTGGAGATCATCTGAAGTTTCTAAACACACATCTTCATAAGAGTTAGGGTAGTGTGAAAAGAACCTATCAAACTCCAGATGGTTGGTGATAACTAAGCAGTAATTGTCATCATTGAGTGGACCCACTGTACCGAATCCTAATCCTGATCTTCATTGTGCATCTCTGCTTGTGTTGTTCCATAGCTTTTTGAAATACTCTGATATGTGCTTAAACCATGAATAAGGAATCAAACCCTTCTTTGCAAGATTAAGAATAAAAGGCGAGTACCAATCAAAATGCAATTACATTAATTCTTTATTTGAAATATTCTCAAGTCCTACATCAGGTTCTGGACTTGAGGAAGATGATCCCAAAAAGAATCTCTTCGGTTTGACATCCCTGGAAGATTGAGGGACTTCCTTAACTACTAAACCTTCAACTTTTTGAGATGAAAGTGAGGTTAGAGCTAAGGTTCCTAGCTGTTGCCTGATAGTTTAACATATATTTGATTTGAATACTTTCAATCTTTGTATGGAGGCCCGGTCTTCATCACTGTCCGGCTCGAGTGTCACCTTCAATGAAACCCATTGAGAGGGGTTGGCTGGTATGCTAATCACATTAGACTCATCCTCCGAGCTGGATTTCAAGTCTATGTGAATAGTATGGGTACTCACATGAACATAACATAACCTTGGTGCCAACCAGGGTCTTCCTCCTCAGAACGCCCTTTCTCTGCCTCTCTAGTGGAGGTGGAGTCATCCTACCCATATGTCTATATGATGGAATAAACTATTGATAAAATGTGATATGTTGCTCTACTTCTTGCTTAATTTCATTTTCTTATTCACTTGGTCTTTCATTTTTCTTTTTTTTTCTTTTTCTTTTTATTTTTCTTCATTTTTTTTTTTTTGCATTTGCATTTGAATTTTGACCAAGTTCATGAGAAAAGTTATTTTTAGGAAGATAGTAGGTCACATCCTCATATATCTCAACCTCTCTGACTGAAAATAGCTTTTCATCTCCTTTGACACAGTACTCAATCCCATCCTTTCTAAACTTGATGTACTAATGGAGGGAGGATGAAATCATCTTATTCTGATGTATCCAAGGCCTAGAGCAAAGTGATGAACAAAGTATTCAAATCAATGATATAAAACTTGGCTTGATCTTCCATTCATCTCCAAAGGTAACACTATGGAACCTAAAGTTCTCACTTGTTCATTGAATCCTCTCAACATCATCTAATCTCAGTGTGGAAATGTTGATCCTAAATAGGAAAGGGTCTTTAGACTCATATGTTCACCGATGCACGGATCAATGAAATGAAAATGCGAATTTGCCCATGTCCACTGTAATGTAGAGGGGACGGTTGTGCTCCATGTCCCCCAGAAGTAAGTCTTCATCAGTGAAAGTGATTCCCTGAGCTTCACTGGAATAATGTGCCTCCTCTCCAATAGCTGTCAGCTGAGCTAAACATATCTCTGGATTAATAAGATCCTTGATTAATGATTCCCTCATCTCTTTGGATAAGATAAGGGCATCGTATATGCTTAGCTTAGATGGCAACTTTCTTAGGTGAGATAGGACATTGTAATCCACCTTGGGCTAATCGTCCATAAGCATATCCAAGGGTGGAGCATCTTGTGGAGGGACTTCTCGATCCTCTGAACCAATGACTTATTTTTCTCTATCTTGAGGTCTTTGCCAGGTAGAACCTTGCCACTATAGAGGTTGACTTGGTGATCTTGTGGCAGTTAGTGGAAGGTTACATGCGGCTCACAACTTCTCCTATGGGACTCCTCAGTGGATGATTCCAAGTCTATCTCAGGTGAACCCATAGTATTGAGAAGGAAGATCAACTTTGAATCGAAGAGGAAGATCGAGTTGTTATAATTATTGTTTAGACTTGAAGAGTTATCATTAGGAATAGATTTAGACAACCCATCATAAGTGACACAGATATAATTCAAGCTAGTTTTATTCTTTGATTTCTTGGATTTTAAAGGAGGTACATAGTAGAAATCAAGTAAAGTAAGTGGCCTCATCTGTCGATACAAGATGTCTACTAGAAGAAGAAGCTAGTAGAAGTATGGGTAGTGTGTTACAACGCAAGTGGTGGTTTGTGGTTGCACTACTTGGCTATCGGTGGCATACTATGCTGTGTTGTTCTTCTTTGAGCTCCCATTTCCTTGGTTGGAAACTTGCAAACTTTCCTTGATGTTGGATGTTTGAGCTATCTTAGGCACCTATAAGGAAATTTTCTTGATTTTGGATATACTTTTTTTAAAGGCACGGGATAAAGAGATATCCCAACCTTCTTTGATTTTGGAAGGATCACAAGTATCTCTAAGGATTACCCTAATGGAACTATATTGTTATTCCATAAGGTATTCCTTCGGGATAACTATAGCACCGATCTTGAAGCTATGTTCAAGCCAGTCCTTGAATGTGAAGCAATCTTTCAAAACATGACCTAGCATACAGTGGTAGGGGAAAAAGTTAGGATCATTATTTTGCCCATTTCTGTCTCTCAGGTTCGGGTAGCTGAAAATCAAGCTTCTTTAAGAGATTCTTAAAGATCTTCCCGATTACCTCCCTCTTAAATGAATAAGGCTTGTTAAGTTTATCTAAAAGAGGAGGTGGACCATGGTACGGCGGGTATTGTCTGCTACTTGATGATGGGAGGAGGAGGAGGTGCATGCCATGGAGGCTACTATGGTGACCAGCAGGGATGCCTTGGTGGTGGTAAAGGAGGTCGAAGTGATGGGCTAGCACGAGATCTCTCTCGCTGTGGTTTCCCCTTATCTACTTATCATACCAGCTTCTTCTCAAAAGCTTTATGTGACTTCTGCTTTGTTGATTGGTCCAGAAAAGGTGATTGTTTGGCTTCTCCTTATAAGCTTACTGCCTTGTTGATTAGTTTCTCAAATATTTTGATGGTGAAACCTTTGAGCATGAAGGCGACCGGGCCATGGATATTCTTAAGTAGAATCTGATGACATGCTATTGAGACAGTTGTGGTTCATATTTCATACTCAAATTATGCCATCTGAGAATGTTATCAATGAGGGAATCATTGGGGTTTTGTTAAGTCACAACAAGATTGCCTACTGTCACTTTTTGCTGAGCTCCAACAAACCTCTTGATGAAGAGTTGCTCTAACTCGAAAAGTCTTCTGACATTGAAGTTGACATACCAATCAAAGGCTATGCTTGCTAAAAGATAAAAGATGGAAGAGTAAAGCATCACGACAGTTATAATAATACGAAGTGTATAATATCTCTTTCGGGTTCCCACTGCCATCAAAGCTCTTGAAAGAAGGAGGCACAAAACCTTTAGGATATTTGATGGCATCAAATTCCTCCAAGTAGGGTAAACACTTTAGAACTGCTTATCCTCATTGGGCTTAAGCCAATGCTTCTCTTACCTACTGCTCAACCATGGTTTTGGTATCATTTTCCTGTATGGAATTACTATCCACTACCTTCTTACAAGCTGGTGCTACTCTCTTGGAGGTAAAGTCTTGGTGGATCCAAGACATGCACCAACTCACTAGTCATATAGTAGGATGGATTGTTAGTGCTTATTTCTAAAGTACTAAGACTCCTGCTAATAAGTCCTCGAGTTGCTTCCCCATCCCATCTATTTGTTCATCTTTCTACTTTAACTACTGATGGAGGTGTTGGGTTGAGTAGGGTTTTTTTTCACCTCATCTTCAAAGTCTGTGCTCATGGAGGAGAACCACAGTATCTACTATGTACCCCTGAATCCTCTAACAGATCATCTTCATTCGGATCAAAGCTGACCTTTTCATCCTCTAAATCAAACTAGGCATATACTAAGATTTCCTTCATCTCCACTAAATACTGAGCTATTATGTCATTTAGGGATTGAATTCAATAAGCATGAAGATCAATTGGCGGTGTATCACTATCATGTGAATGATGACACACCTCTTGGAAAGTTGATCTTGTGAGGACTACGCTCACTAGAGGAAAGATACTCCTGACTATTGCTGGATCTGGGCGGAGTGGTACTCCTAGGAGGATCTATGGCCATAGGGGCAACTAAACTATCTCCTCCTCCCTCAAATGTTGTGACTATCTCCATAGCCTATTGTGGTGGTGGTAGTGACGGGATGAGTATGATCTTCGAGGTCACCATTCCTTCTTCACCACAACTGGGGCAGAAGGTCGAGCAGGACAGCTCGGCCTCACCATAATCAATGGTGTAGATAAAATGGGGTCTCTTGGTCATAGTTGGATCACCAATGGGGTTATCTACTCCCACGATGTGACCTTCATGGCCTTTGGAACAATGATCTTTGGACATATGCGAGATGGTGGGATGGGGGAAGAGCGGTGTGGTGAAGGCACCACCGACTCTCTCGGGATAGGAGCTCCTCTCCTATGATGTGTGGTCCTCGTGAGAAAGATACTGTAAGTATGGTTGGCATGGGTAGCATGCTAATCTAGAAAATCCATGTGGAGGCGTCTGCTCGGTTGTACCTCGGCTCTAGTAGTAACAGGCGGATGCGAGCTTCTCATCTCTACCTAACTCCCACACTATTTGATTGGGGATCTCAAATCAAACTAAACCCCAAACTCCAATCCTCAGGCTCACTTGGTGTAAAAAATTGAAGGCGGCGTATAACCTCCTCTCACGGTGAAACTAAAAGCTGGCGAGAGGTAAAGTAGAAATCTTCTAGCATCCTCTATCGATCCGGAGAGGGTGGAACTAGTTGTAACATGGAAACCATCTAGGACTCCTCTACATACTAGTGGCCTCCAACTCCCAGCAATCTGAATGTGGTAGATCATGTGGTTCTTTTTTTTACTGGGTTCGAGTAGGTCGAGTAGAGTAGGAGCTAGACCCAACCTCAAAAGCAGAGGAGACAATCCCTGGAATTAGGGGAACCTTCCCCTTGGAAGGTGCTAATGAGTGGGTGCTAGCCCTAATTGGGGTAGCATGGGGAATAATTGGGCGCACTGGTGCTATCATTAATACTGCTGTTGTGGGAATCTCCATAGCCTTCCTCTTCAGCGAGGGGATATCTGAATCAGATGGCATGTAAACCTGAATGACTGGCTTCTGCCCGATCACCATGCTCTTGCTAACTATTGTAAAGGGGTTCCCTCACATGTAATCCTGGCCCCCTCGAAACCTCAACCAAAGTGGATGAGGTGGGCATAGTCAGATCATGGAAGGCTGGCATGATCTAAGGCCAAATTCATTCCATGTGGAAACATGAACACAGACTTCTGCGATGCCATTACAATCAACTGAAACTAAAACTGAAACTGACGTTGACTAAAAGTCTACAATGTTGAAAACAAACTTGAATCGGATTTCTATTTTTGTTGAATTTTTGAATTTGAATTTTAGAATTTGAACCCACACTCAACAACTTAAAAGTCTTAAGAGGGGCTCAAATGGATTTAAAAGAGATTTTGAGATTGATTGAAAAGAAGATTTTTGAATGTAGAATCCACTTTCAACAAATTTGAGTATGTTGAAAATGACTTCAAATATTTTTGGAGAGATGTTTCCATAGGTTCATGTTTGAATTTTGATTTTTTTTTTTTGATTTTATGATTTTGAGGACCCTTTATTTAACAAATTTGAGTATGTTAAAGTAAATGGTCAATTGATTTTGTTTTAAATTTTTGGATTTTTAGAATTTACTCACTTAGCAAATTTGGGTATGCTAAGTGAGTTGTTTGAAAACAATTTCTTCTTTTCTTTGTTTGCTTCATATTGTGACTCAATTTTTATTTTGAAAATGGAATCCTCATTTAGCAAATTTGGGTGTGCTAAATGAAGAATCCAAGTGTTGTTTCTTTTATTTTTTTTATTTGATTTTGAAAAATATGATCCTTAGCAAATTTGGGTATGTTAAGGAAATCCTAATGTATTTTGTTTTTTTTTTTTTTTTGAAGATTTTTGAAAATAGGATTCTTATCAAATTTAAGTATGTTAAGGAAATCCTAATGTGTTTCTTTTTGTTTTGGATTCTATTTTGAAAATGGAGACTTCACTTTAGCAAATGTGGTATGCTAAAATGAAGATCCAATGTATTTTGAATTTTGTGAAATGGAGATTTCACTTAGAAAATTTGAGTATGCTAAATAAAAGTCCAAAATGTGTTGTAAATTTTGTTTTGAAAATGGAGACTTCACTTTAGCAAATGTGGTATGCTAAAATGAAGTTCCAATGTGTTTTGAATTTTGTGAAAAGTATATTTCACTTAGCAAATTTGAGTATGCTAAATGAAATTTCAAAAATGTGTTGTAAATTTTGTTTTAAAAATGGTGACTTCACTTTAGCAAATGTGGTATGCTAAAATGAAGTTCCAAATGTGTTTTGAAATTTGTTTTGAAAATGGAAAATTCACTTTAGCAGATGTGGTATGCTAAAATGAAGTTCCATTAAATTTTGTGAAATGGAGATTTCACTTAGCAAATTTGAGTATGTTAAATGAAATTCCTAAAATGTGTTTCAAATTTTATTTTGAAAATGGGGACTTCACTTTTAGCAAATGTGGTATGCTAAAATGAAGTTCCAAAAATGTGTTTCAAATTTTGTTTTGAAAATGAAGACTTCACTTTTAGAAAATGTTGTATGCTAAAATGAAGTTCCAAATGTGTTTTAAAAATTTTGTGTTTTGTTGATTTTGAAAAGAGAGATTTCCATTTAACAAATTTGGGTATGTAAGATGGAAATCAATTACTTTTCATTTTTTTAAAGATTTAGTTTCGTGTGTGATTATTGCTTTTTATTTTGAAAGAGGAAATTCTAACCTAATCATATATGGAATATGTTTAAGTGGGATTTCAAAATAGTGTCATTTTATTTGGAAATGAAATCTTCATTCAATAAATTTGGGTATATTGAATGGAGATGTTCATGTATGCTTTTTGAAAGTTTATTTTTGATTTTGATTGAAAATGAAACCTCCATTCAATAAATGTGGGTATATTGAATGGAGAGGTAACCTTCTTTAAGTGATATCATATGAATGAATAGGATATGGAATTAGGAAACTGTTAGGTTCTTTACAAATGAACCATACATCTTACCAAATCTTATTCAAAATTATAATAAAAGAAAAGAGGAGGAAGACCTACACTAAGCACATCCTTATATTCTCTCACATGCAACCTTATAATT
The DNA here is from genome assembly GCA_021442155.1 of Cymbidium sinense. Lineage (NCBI taxonomy): Eukaryota > Viridiplantae > Streptophyta > Magnoliopsida > Asparagales > Orchidaceae > Cymbidium > Cymbidium sinense. The sequence goes on along the minus strand of CM038220.1, from coordinate 116,625,914 downwards.
AAAACATAAGTAGCACACTTTCAGTTTTAGGCATTTGATTTATATGTTTTGAAAATAATTTGAATTTAGTAGTGATAATTGTCACTCATATTATTTCTTTAGCCAACACATGCAAATTTGACATAAAGTAAACATTTTTATTTTGAATTTGGATTTTGAAAAGTATGAATGCATGAAACCATATGACATACAAACTTAATATGTTGGGGAAAGAATTAAAGCAATGAAAGCATGTATACACATTCACTTTAATTAAATCCTAAAGACAATCTTATGAAATAAGAAAGCTTAAAATAAATCAAAGTTTGTTTAAGATGATTTTTTGTTTGGTTTTGAGTTTGATTTAATTTTGAAAATGTGGTTGAGTTTGTTGTTCCTAACCCATTCCTACATGTGTTTGATATTTTTGTTTAATTTTTAGATGATTAGATTCATTTTTATATTTTAATTAGGTTAAGGTATAAATTAAGCAAGTTAATTAACCCTTACCTACACCACCTTAGCACAGTTAACCAAATAATCATAAACTAATGAGATGACATAAAACTCATAAGAAATTTAAACTTACAATGCACCTAGGAAAAAAAGGGTCTAATGTAATTTGGCTCATGATTAATGATTAATTAAGCTAAGGGGTTTAACTTAAGTAATTTCAAAACACCCCTTCACATAGGTGAGTTGGGTTTTGATTTCCTTAATCAAACTTAGGCTCTTGAACACTTAAGCATCTACCCAAAGTAGATTAATTAAGTTCTAGAATTTTTTAGAATTTTTTAGAAATTAATTAAGAGGATAATTAATGAATTAACCCTTAATTAAGAGAGGATTAAGGAAAGAAAAGGGGGTTTAGGAAATAACTTAAGGAAAATGCCCCAAAATTATTCCCAAAACCTGCTATTCACCGAATATAACCTTAATAATGGATTAAAACACTAATCACATCCTTAATTACCCTTAATTACATTAAGGGAGTAATTAGAAATTCATTTGCAATTCCCCCAATTAAACCTTCAATAAATCCCAAGAAAAATTAGGGAGGCAGAAGTCATCCCCCAAAACTTACCCAAGAAATTTAGGATTAATCACAGGTTTAATTAAGAGGTAATTAGCAAAATAAGATTTCCATTAAAACTCAAAATCAAAGAAAAGTATAATTCAAAATCCATTGAAATTATTTTTAAAATATTCTAGGTTAAATTATCTTTTCATAGAAATTTATTTCATATTTTTTGAATTGTATTGAGGGGAATATGAATTTTTGAAGGTTAGGAGATTAATTAAAATTAATTAAATCCCTAACTAATCCCTTTAGCTCACAGTGCAACACGCGGCTGAGGCGGCAGTCAGCGCACTTTACACACGTTGCACCATGAGGGGATCACTTAAACGCGTCATCAAGGTGGCAGTGTGGCGGCGGGACACGGTTTGATCCCTATCGTTCGATCAAGGATCGAATGACCAGGGATCATCTGTGGTTTTAAAAGGGATAAATCAATTCTAAAACATGCGATTAATCTAGGCCGCCCATCTAAAATGTGCGGATGGACTACCAGGATTACCCCAATTCATCCCTAAGGATTAATGGAGATCATCCATGATCTAAGGGAAGATCTGAGCTCAATTGAGCTCGGATTGGAGTAAAACTTTACCCACACCATATTAAGCTAATGACAAGCCTATCCAATAGTGGATTTCTCATGCCATGACACTTTCTTTCACAAAGGACCAACACCTCTTATGCTAAGTGGTTGAAAAATTACATACCTCACCGTAGGTGATCACACTCAGAGGTAGCTGCCTGGAGATGAAGCCTGTGAATGTTCAAGTTTTTTGGGGTTGAGTAGATCTCCCTATGGACCAACACCACATACTCCCCTTTGTGGCTTTGATCAAATTCACCTCCTCCTTTCTTTGGAAACTTGAAAGAATGCATAGGTGCACTTGACTTAATCCCCTGAGGGAGTGTGCAAAGGAAATTGCACTGAATTGGAGTATGGAAGAACTTGGGAATTGAGATGAGCTCCCTTATTTTCTAAGGAAGAAAATTGAGAAAGGCAAGATTCAAATCCCTCTTAGAAAGCTTGGGAATGCTCTCTGATAGCTCCTAACACTCTCTAGGGTTCAATCTACAATGAGAGTGTTCAATTCAGATGGAATTTGGGGGAGTATATCTCCCCCCATGGTAATCGGATGGCCGACACATAGCTTGATCATTTTGATCCAATTGACCACATGGAGAGGGTTGTTTGATCTATTTGGAGTTGGCACATGGTCGATTTGAGCTCTTGATTGGATTGGTAACCTCCCATGTGCTTCAAATCAAGTGGAGGGAGGTTTTGAATTGGCCAATTTGAGCTAAGGGTTGATTTTGGCATTGGGTCCATTTGTACAGACCCAAACCCATTGGGTTGGGTGCACCACTCACCATTGGGTCAACTTGACCTATTAAGAAGGTATGAAGTTGATATGAAGAGGGGTTGACCAAATTCCCCATGGATTAGACAAAAATTTATTTTATGGCCTAGGGGTAGAATGTTCATTTGGCTAATTTTTGAATTTGAATATGTTGGGTATGTGAAAAAAAATAGGTTTGGCCAAGTTTCATTGGATTTGGAGTTCATTTGATATGATTTGGCTCATGTTGACCCATTTAGGTCAGTCAAAATGATCAACTTAGGTCAAGTTGACTAATTGGTCAAATTGGGTCAAGCTCATATGACCATTTAAAATGTTTTGGTGGCTTTGGTTTGATTCAATTTGATTTGGTTTTGAAATTGTGACTTCATTTAGGTCAAATGGGTCAAGTTGACCAATTTGATTCATTTAACCTATTTGAGCTAGGTCAAGGGTAGTTTTAGGTTTGGTTAGTCATATGGAGTGAATTGGAATCTTTGTTTTCAATCAATTTTGGTTAAGTTTGAATTTGGCTCTATATCACCCCTTTAGGTCAAGTTGGCAATTGAGGCTTTGATGAGTTCAACAAGTGAGTTTGGAATGAACTTGACCCATTGAGTCAGTTTGAAGATCAGATATTTTTTGATTTTTAGGTCAAGTTGGGTCAACTAGGGTCAAGTGGCCAATTGAGCTAGGTTAAGCTCAAATGTTGACTTGGTCAAGTTCAAACATAGTTTATGAATGAACTTAGATCATTTATTAATTTTGGCTATGTTATTTCATCATTGACTTGGTCAACCCTTAGGTTTGACTTGGTTTGACCCAATTTGATTGATCATCCCATGATGATTGTTGAGCATGAGGCATAGGTGAGTTTGGTTCAAACCATAGCTAGATTTTTTCATAAGGGTACTTTAGGTCACTTTGGGTCAAGGAGCAAGTGGGTCAAATAGCTTGGTCTTGATTTGAGTTTGATTGAACTTGTATATGGACTTATGATTGAAACATTTGCAAGTGGTTTGAAGTCAAAGGGTTTTGATTCATTTGACAATTTTCATATTCAAAGGAAGGGAATATGAAAGGATTTTAGCTTTGATTTTTTAGTTGGATTTTGATTTAGTGATTGAAGTTTGTATTTATATTTGGATTAATAATTGTAGGGTTGATTGAATTATGAAAGAAAATCAATAGTTCGACTTGATTTGAAGTTGATTTGGCTCGGTTCAAGATTTTGACTTGAAATGCTTAGGTTGGATTTTGAGTGGATTTGAGTTTGAATTTTGGAATTAATTTTGATTGTTTGAATTTATATTTATTTATATTGTGAATATAAATGAGAATATAAATGGATCGAGAATTTGAAGTGATTTGATCATGATTTAGGCTAAGTCCACTAAAAGGGAATTTAAAGGACTTAGGAAATTTTTGGAGTTTGAAGCTAGAATTTGAATTTGGTTTGATTGATTTATATTTATATTTCATATATATATGTTAATATTAATGAGAATATAAATGAATTATGAGAAAATCTCATGAGTTTGAATTGATTTGAGCATGATTTTGGCTAAGTCCTTAAGAGGGGAATTAAGGACTTAAGAAGGATTTGGAGTTTGAAATTGATTGTTGGATTTAGTTTGATTGATTTATTTTTATATTTCATTTATATATGTGAATATAAATGAGAATATAAATGTTTCATGAGAAAGTTTCATGAGTTAGAATTGGTGTGGTCATGATTTTGGATAAATCCTTAAGAGGAAATTAAGGACTTAAGATAGATTTGGATGATCCCCATTTCATTCATGGGTTTCAATCATGGATTTCAATCACATAGAGTTGATTTGAGTTTGGAGAAAATCAAATAAGACTGATTTGGGGTTTTACTTTAAAGAATGAAGGTGAGAAATGGTTCAAGCTAAGGGTAGGCAAATTTCCCTAACACCCCTAAGGCATGACCTATTCCTATGGCTAACTCTTCTAAGTCTCTAAGGCTAGGTTGAGTGTCCACCTAATCACTAGATGTGTCTTAAGACTAAGGAACTCTTAAAGTCTAAGAGAGGCCTATGTATAAGATAAAGATGTTGAGAGCTCATTCTAAAAATGAGGTCAACATGGATTAAGAATTCAAGCCCCCAAAGAGCCCCTTTTCCTAAGCAGACATCCATCTTTAGGTGCAGCGAACTCCCCATAGGAATACGACTACGAGTTGAGATAAATCCAGTCATACTCACTCCATAGTCACCCTTAGGTCAGTTCAATCAATTTTTCCACAAACAAGTTACCCCGATAGTTATCTCACTTTGGAAGATGTAAGACTATGATGTATTCTTTCTAGCATGACTATCGCAAACCGACGGGCACTCTTTGGTCGGGTTTGATTTGTTGCCCAAAGGAATCGATCACCCCAGTGGTCTTTTGTGCTGGAAGATGTGAGTCTCTGAGCTTTCTTCTCCTAAATTGATCATTGTAAACCGAAAGGCACTCCTTTGGTCGGATAGCTCTCCCATCGGCCAGGAAGCTACTCCCTTTGGTTAAGTAAATCTGAGATAAGTTTAGGCTGATATGAGCTCCTTCTCAGTTTGATTCAATGCAAACCAACAAAATTCATCAAAATAAACTAAAAAATGATATTGATCTTTGGTTATTTTTGAGTTGATAAATCCCCCATCCCCAAAGTGACACTATCGAAGTTTGATCTATTGCCCATCATCACCCCCATTGGTTCCTTATTTTGAAGATGTGAGTCCCCGTGCTTTCCTTCTAATTTGACCATTGCAAACTGAAAGGCACCCCTTTGGTTGGATAGTCCTACCTTGTGGTTGGTAGACTACTTCTTTTGGATTGGTAAATCTGAGTTAGTCTAAGCCTCCTGGCCCCTACTCAGTGTAGTTCATCATAAATCAATAGGACCCATCATAATCAAAATATTCTAAAAATGAAAACTAATCTTTAACTATCTCTGAGTTGATTTAAGTCCTCCAACGGCATTCACTCAATAGTCAACCTTAGGTTGGGGCAAATCTGTTGCCTTGCCAATAAATCACCCCAGCAACCGGACCCTACTTTGAAGGATGTAAGTCTACTATGTTTTCTTCATAGTACAGTTGCTGCATACCAAAAGGCATCCCTCTTATTAGCTAGTCCTGTTATGTGTTTAGTAGACTATCCCTTTGGATTGGTAAATATGAGTTAGGACTAGGCCTCCGTGGCTCCTACTCAGTGTGATCTATCTCAAACCAACAGGGTCCATCTCAAAATCCAAAATCTAAAAATTTGAAACAAAAAAAATCTAATGAAGCAAAGAAACAACCAATCAATCAATCTAAATCAAATCTTTTCTTCTCCTCAATGAGATGCAAATCTTTCTAGTCCCCCAGTGGATCTAGAATTCCAATCCCTCAGATTTCACAACCCCTCCCTTGTGGAAGACTTGGACTTGCCTCCCTAGTAGAAGTTTCACTTTTCTATCCCCAATAGAGTCAAAATAAACACAAATTGAACAAACAACAAATTGAAACAAATTCAACCCTCTTCTCAATAGAATTTAAATAAATCTCTCTCTCTCCAGTGAGACTCATATCAAATCAAACCTCTCATCCCCTTATGGATGACTTGAACCTGCTTCCCTAGTGGAAGGTTTACCTACCTTATCCCCTTAATGGATTCCTCCCTCTCTCTTGTGCCTTGGACATAAGCAGAGCCACATTGCACTAAGCTCTGGATTCCTTCTACACCTTAGGTTAGGGGTAGATTATTTCTATTAGTTCTTGTGATCTTTCGGTGTTTTTGATCATTTTTGTCAACACCAATAAGTGAGGTGTTCCTTGTTAGTCACACCACATCTATTGAGTTCCCCTTATTGACCTCATTTTTAGAATGAGCTCTCAACCCCTCCATCTTAGACATAGGGTTTCTCTTAGACACTGAGAGTTCCTTATTTTTAAGACATATCTAGCGATTAAGTGGATGCTTAACCTAGCCTTAGAGACTTAGAAGGGTTACCATAGAAATAGGTCATGCCTTAGTGGGTGTTAGGAAAATTTGTCTACCCTTAGCTTGAACCACTCCTCACCTTCCTTCCTTCAAGTCAAATTCCAAATCAATTCTAGTTGATCTTTCTCAAACTCCAAATCAATCTTATTTGATTTTCTCCAAACTCAAATCAATGCCACATGATTGAAAACCCATGATTGAAATTGAAGTTCAAAAATATTTACTAAGTCTTTAATTCCCTCTTAAGGACTTGGCCTAAATCATATTTAAATCAATTCGAATTCATGAAATTTTCTCACCACTCATTTACATTCTCATTTATATTCACATATATAAATGAAATAAAAATTCAAATCAATCAAATCAAATCCAAAATTTAAATTTCAAATTCTAAAATCTTTTCTAAATCCTTCATTTGCCTCTTAAGGACTTAGCTTAGATCAACTTCAAATCAATTCAAATTCATGAAATTTTCTCATAACTCATTTATATTCTCATTTATATTCACATATATAAATGAAATATAAATTCAAACAATCAAATCAAATCTAAAATTCCAAATTCCAAAATCTTTCCTAAATCCTTAATTTCCCTCTTAAGGACTTAGCTTAGATCATGTTTAAATCAATTCAAACTCATAAAATTTTCGCATAATCCATTTATATTCTCATTTATATTTGCATATATAAATGAAATATAAATTCAAATCAATCAAACTAAATCCAAAAATCAAGTTCAAATTCAATCAAATTTTAACCTAAGCCTTTCAAGTTGAAATCTTGAACTTAATCAAATCAATTTCAAATCAAGCCAAACTCTTGATTTTTCTTCATGATTCAATCAATCCTTCAATCATAAATCCAAATATAAATACAAACTTCAATCACTTAATCAAAACTCAATTCCAAAAATCAAGCCAAAACCCATTCATTTTCTTTCTTTGAATATGAAATTGTCAAATGAATCAAAACCCATTTGACTTCAAACCACTTACAAATGGATTCATATTTCAATCATAAGTCCATATACAAGTTCAATCAAACTCTCAAATCAAGCTTTGACCAAGTCATTTGACTCACTTGACCCAAAGTGACCAAAAGTACCAATTTAACCAAATTAGAAATTGAACTTTTTTTCTCTCTTTTCATCATCATCATGATCAACAATCATCATGTGATGATCAATGTCAAATTAAGTTGACCAAGTCAACACTTAGCTAAAATGAAACCCAACATAGCCAAAATCCACCATAAGCCAAATTGATTGAAACCATTGATCAAGACTCATTCATGATCAATGTTTGAACTTGACCAAGTCAATATTTGAGCATAACCTAGCCCAATTGGCCACTTGACCCAAGTTGACCCAACTTGATCTAAAAAGTCAAAATATGTTAAAACTTGATCTAAGACAAATTGAGTGAAACCAATGAGTCAAGTTCATTCCAAATCACTTGTTGAACTTGACCAAAGCCTCAATTGGCCAACTAGACTTAACCTAGCCCAATTGACCATGAACCCAACTTGACCTAAAGGGTCATTTTGAGCCAAATTTAAACTTAACCAAAATTGATTGGAAACAAAGATACCTAACCAACGACCTGAATAGGTCAAGTGGGTCAAATTGGTCAACTTGACCCATTTGACCTAAATGAAGTCATATGAACCAAATTAAAACCTAAACCAAATTGAAATAAACCAAAGCCACCAAAATATTTCAAATGGTCATATAAACTTGACCCAAGTTGACCCATTTTGACCTACATGGGTCAACATAAGCCAAACCATACCAAATGAACTCCAAATCCAATGAAACTTGGCCAAACCTATTTTCTCAACATACCCAACATATCCAAATTCAAAATTCAGCCAAATGACCATTTTACCCCTAGGCCATAGGGTAAATTTTGGTCAAATCCATGAGGAATTTAGTTAATTCCTCTTCATACCTACTTGATACTCTCCTAGTAGATCAAGTGAACCCTAGGGAGGGTGGTGCACCCAACCCAATGGGTTTAGGTTAGCCCAACTTGACCCAAGGGCCAAACTGAGCACATGGCTTGAAATTGGCACATGGGAATCATCCATTCACTTATTTTAAGCACATGGAAAGTTCATATTCCCACTCCCTAGCCTAAAACGAATCACATGACACTTCTAATAGCTCAAACAACCCTTTCAATCTTAGAAATTGATCCAAAATGGCAAGCCTGGGCTTGGCCGTCCATTCTCCTAATTCATTTGAATCTTCACTTCATTAAAGAGAGCTGAGGAGTCTTTTCCCAGTGATCCCAAGCTCCCTCAAGCACTTCTCAACTTCATCTTCTCGATTTTTTTCACAAGGTGGAAATAGGGGAGCTCCATAGGATTTTGAACTTAGCCAATACTCAATATCAACCAAATTCACACACTCCATCGGATCATCGAGCTTGCCCAAGCTCTTTCCCAAGATCCAAAGGGGGGAGGATCCAATTCAATCGAGCTCACTAGGAGGAGGAGTCCAGAGCTATCCACTCAACCTCAAGAGCTAAAACTTTCACCAAAGCTTCAAGTCAACCAGACGAAGCTTCTCCAAGGGAATCGAGTGCTGGTGATCACCTCCAACGATGTATGCCACTTTTTGACCATTAAACTCAATGTAGTGTGGAGTTTTGTGAAAGAAATTTTAATCCCTTGGAATTTTGGATGTTAGATGTGCCATTAGAGAGTTAATTTCAATCCAATTGAGCTCGATCAAGCTGGATCTTCACTTTGAAAGTCCCCATTTTTTCATGGAAGAACAGGACCTCCATCCAAGTTTTGGATGGATGGTAGATTAAAACATGCTTTAGAATTAATTTAATCCTCTCTAAATGGAGGCTTTAATCTCAATTGTTAGATCCTTCATCGGACGGCTGAGGCAAAAGTGCATAGCGCCACTACCACGCGGTGCTATGATGGGACATTTAAGTGGCCACTCAACGTGCATCGCGTGTAAAGGGATGTCACATCAGCACATGTGTGGCACGCCGTAGGGATTAAGGATTTAATTAGGATTTATTTACTTTCTAATTAATCCTCTAAACTTTTAAAATTCATATCTCTTTGAAAACAAAAAATAAAAATATGAGGTAAATTGCCACTGAAAGATAATTCAATCTAAAATATTCTAAAATTGGTTTTAATGGATTTTGAATATTGTCTTCCTTTGAGTTTGAGTTTTATTGGAAATCTTAATTTACTAATTACTCCCTAATTAATTCACTAATTAATCTTAAACTTATAGAGTATATTTTAGGGGATGGCTTACCTCCCTAATTTTCTTGGGATTTATTGGTGGCTTAATTGGGAAAATTGCTAATTCATATCCTAATTATTCCTTTAATGTAATTAAGAATGATTAAGGGTTTGATTAGTAGTTTAATCCTTTGTTGAAGTTGATTAAGGTTTTTTTCAGTGAATGGGAGGTTTAGGGAATAATTTTGGGGTGTTTCCCCTAAGTTATTCCTTAAACCCCTTTTTCTTCCTTAATCCTCTCTTAATTAAGGGTTAATTCACTAATTACCGACTTAATTAATTTCTTAAAATTATAAAACCTTCTAGAATTCAATTAATCTAGTTTGGGTAGATGCTTAGGTGTTCAAGAGCCTAAGTTCAATTAAGGAAATCAAAATTCAACTCATATGTGTGAGGGGTGTTTTGAAATTAAGCTAAACCCCTTATAAATTAAATCATTAATTGCAAGCCAAATTGCATTAGGCCCTTTCTTCCTAGGTGCATTATAAATTTAAATTCCTTAAGAGATTTTATGTCATCTCATTGGCTCATAATTATTTGATTAACTATGCTAAAGAGATGTAGGTAAGGAGTAATTAACATGTTTAATTCATACCTTAACCTAATCAAAATATAAAATGAATCTAATCATCTAAAAATTGAACAAAAATATCCAACACATGTGGGAATGGGTTAGTAATGGCAAACTCAATTCACATTTTCTAAATTAAATCAAACTCAAGATCAAAAAAAAATCACATTAAAAAAATTTTGATTTGCTTTAAGCTTTCTTATTTCCTAAGATTATCTTTAGGAATAAATTAAAGTGAATGTGTTTACATGCTTTCATTGCTTTAGCTCTTCCCCAACATGTTAAATATGTGTGTCATATGATTTCATGCATCCATGCTTTTCAAAAATCAAATTTAAAATAAAAATATTTCTTTATGTCAAATTGCATGGGTTAGATAAAGTAAGAATATGAGTGGCTATTATCACTATTAAATTCAAATTATTTTTAAAATACATGAATCAATTATCAAAACTAAAAGTGTGCTACTTATATTTACATATAAGCTTGCATGTGGGTAAACTATATGGATATGCTTATTGTAGGTTTTCCTTCTCCTCCCTTTTAGTATAGTTTTGAAAAGGATTTGGTAAAGTGTTTAGTTCATTTGAAAAGAACCTAACACCTGCCTGATTCCATTTCCTATTCATTTTATGCTATTACTTAACAAGGATACCTACACTTGCACACATAAATTGCATAAACAAAAATAAATCAACTAACACAATCTTTTGTATTTTTTTTGCTTTTTCATTCATTTCTTTTGTACACATGTTTGTATTTAAGGAAAGTTGTATATTAGTCTGGACAACCCCGAGGTTGTGAGGCTTTAAGTAGCCCCAAGTAGGTCTTATAACTTACACCTCTGGTACTAACAATAATGTCATACTCACTTATGTCTTTCATACACTCATACGTGCAAGTGAAAATTGGATAAGAAATCCCTTTTTTTACTTAATGAAAATCATGCATCATAAGCATGTTATACATATGCTAAACATTCTCATTTGGTATGTATAGAAATGCTTAGGATCCATTCATATGCATGTTATACATGTTAGGAAAGAAATGAAGTGATGTGTATTTTGTGAATTTACTTCACTTTACTTAATCTTAAAATGCTTTTTTTTAATAGGTTTGTTTAGATTTCATCTAAACTTAGGATTAGTTAAAACACATAATAAAGCATTCACTAAAAAAAACTAAAACATGAATCCACTTTAGAAATCACTCAAGTTATGGAAGGAAAGAGAAATTATCTTCTCTTTCCCTCTATTTAACTTAGTAATTAATTATAGGATTCACTTGAACCTAATCAAAACACAAAATAAAATCAACCCAAAATTTCTAAACTACTTAAATGAAACCCTCCTTTAAGTTGAACATTCTTCATACTTAGAAAACTCTAACTTAAAACCATAGCTAAGCATGCCACAAAAATCTTAAAAGCACACACATTAGGCTAAGTCACCACTTCTAGCTTTAGGTTAGGAAGGTGCATGGATTTGATGTTTGCTTTATTTTTTGATGTAATATTTTAGTGGATGTTAGGGTGCATGTGTGTAGAATGGTAGGCTATCTTAGTCCATTATCTTACTAATTCTGGGATGCTATAATAACTAAAAGTATAAATGCATTCATTGTGTAGGTGCTTATACCCCTAAGCATAATCCAATAGGTTAGGTGGACTTAGTCACCCATGTGTGGGTTGTTAAGTCCAATATATATGCTTGGGATTTGTATGGTTTGTTTTAGCTAATCTCTATTTTGCAGGTGCTAGCTAGATTTAATTTTTTTTTCATGTAATTTTTACAATTAGGATTTTAGAATGATTGTTATGGGGCTTAGGATGAGCATTGGTTATAAGGCTTTGTCTTATGTACCACGTGAAGCCTTTTGGAGCATCCACCTTCCAACCATCCAAAAGAAAGAACCAAAGAAGAGAAGAAGAAAAAAAGAATGAAGAAATGAATCTTGAAGACCCTCATAACAATGAATTCCTTGTTTACTTGTATTTAATTCATTTGTAATCCGGGTTGTATAAGGGTAGAGCTTGACTACCCAATTTATTTTTGGGTTTGTGCGATGGTGCCTGACCACAATTAGCCTCTTATTCTTTTGCGCTTAGCTTTATAAATTGATTGATGATTTATTTAGTTTGTGCATTAAGTGACATCCTTTTCCTAGTTTATTCCTTGCTTTATGTATGGTGCGGATGTGATTAGGCTCTTAAAAAAATAAATCTTCTACCACAATTCAAAACTAAAATAAAGAACTCATAACCTCACCTAAAGCTTAGGCTTAAAATCAAGATAAAAGAATTAGCAACCCCTTAGCTGGATGAGTACTACTTTTACAACATCATTCATAAATGCATATTATTCTCACTCTTGATTGGAGGGCTCCCACCTTTGCCAGAGAAACTTGGCTTGACCTGTGAGAGTCATGGTGAAAACACATCTCCTCCCTTCTCGCTAATTTTGGCCAATAATCTTACTTCTCATGCATTAGGCATATGAATCCTATTAGTCTGAGTCAAAATAATGGTCCAAAATAAATATAATATGAATTGTATTAGATTTAGGTCATTTGAAGCATACCCTTACATGATCTAGTCTCTTAGGGAGTGAGTTTAAGAACTTAGTCTCTTTCTAAATAAGTAACAGCTGAGCTATCTTGCATAAAGCATATAACTTGCCTACATAAATTTGAAATAGTAAAAGGAGTTAGTTGGCAGCCACCCCCAGGTAGTTGTAAGTGTCAGTGATTTGTCCTCTCTTGTGGAGGCAAACCAAATACCCATTCTAGCCCTAGATTTAGGTTGTGCTTTTGGCCCTTGCCAAAGCTCCCTAGATTTAGGTTCTGAGATTGCTTCTCCCCTTTGTGGGCCATAAACATAAATCCTCACCTCTTAGGCATTTTCATAACCTTGTATTATGGAATTATAAGCCCTAAATTTATAATGAAAAATTTAACTCAAATAAATTCAATCAATTTATAGTTTGAGATGCTTGCTAGGTTTCCTAGCATCATGAGCATCTCTTACTTATCTTCATTTGGCCTCGATAATAAATTTATCTTTGATCAATCCCATTTGATCTTCAAAAATGAATTGATTGATTGATAGTCCAATCCTATTGAAATCTTTAGAGACAACGATCATTTACCTTAATCGAGAGTTTTCCTAAGGAATCTCCATTTCCTTAGGATGTAATTAACTGGGGCTTGCCTCTATAGAAACAAACCCAATTTAAAATAAACCCTGCTTTACTTTTCTATGTAAAGTAGGAGAAGAATCTCTAGTACACCTCGAAGACCCAACGTCCTTAAGAGTCCTTATTTTGGTGATTAGGTCCATTATAGGGTGGTGATTTCTATCTTTCGAGATAATATACATATCCTCAATGTCGCACCCGATCACCCTAATAAGTATATCTGCAGATCTGTGTGGCATCCAACCAAGGAAATTTATATTCTTGTGTTCTTATTTATCTTCTTTCCACCCATAGAAAGAAAGAGGAATAGATGAGGATATTAAGAATATTAAATTTCTCCCGTAGATGATTTAGTCTAATCATTATTTTTACAAGGGATTATGCTTAAGGGGTGCTGTAATAAAAATATATATGCTTTTCTTTGTGCGGTGGTTATACCCCAGCATAATCCAATAATCAAATGGACTTTGGTTACCCATGTGTGGGTCCAATATACTTGGGATTTGTATGGTTTGTTTAGCTAATCTCTATTTTGTAGGTGTTAGTTAGATTTACTTTTCCTTTCCATGTACTTTTGCAATTAGGATTTTGGAATGAATGTTATGGGAGATTATGATGAGCATTGGTCATAAGATTACATCTTATGTACCATGTGAAGCCTTTGGAGCAACCACCTTCCAACCATCTAAGAAGAAAGAAGAAAGAAAAAAGAAGAAAGAAAAAAAAGAAGAAATGAAGACCCCCATAACATGAATTTTCTTACTTGATTGTAAATTAATTCATTTATAATAGTTGTATAAAGGCACTGCTACCCAATTGTTTTCGGTTTGATGTGGGCTAGACCATAAATGGCATTTTATTCTTTTGCCTTAGCTTTATAAAAGGTTTGATGTTTTGTTTAGCTTGTGCATTAAGATGACATATTATTTATAGTTTCTTCTTTGCTTGATGTATGGCCTGGATGATGATTAGGCTCTTAGAGAAAAATAAATCTTCTACCAAATTAAATAACTCAAAATTAAAATAAATAACTCATAACCTCATTTAAAGCCTAAGTTAAAAATCAAGATAAAAGAATTAGCAACCCCTTAGTTGGATGAGTATTTCTTTTATAACATCATACATAAAAGCATATTATTTCACTCTTGATTGGAGGGCTTCCACCTTTGCCAGAGAACTTGGCTTGACCTTTGAGAGCCATGGTGGAAATACACCTCCCCCTTCTTGCTAATTTTGGCCCATAATCTTACTTCTCATGCATTAGGTATATGAATCCTATAAGGCTGAGTCAAATGATTGTCCAAAAATGAAAGTAAAATGTAATATATTTTGCATTAGATCTAGGTCATTTTTCATGCCCTTACATGATCTAGTCTCTTAGGAAGTGAGTTTAAGGACTTAGCCTCTTTCTAAAATAAATAAATAGTTATCTTGCATAAAGCATGTAAGCATATGCACAAGTTAGTTGGTACCCAGGTTGTAAGTCAAGCAATTGGGTGATTTGTCCTCTCTTGTGGAGGTAAACCAAATATTCATTTTCACCTTAGAGTATAGGTCATTCTTTTGGCCCTCGCCAAAGTTCCCTAGATTTAGATTATGAGGTTGCTTCTCCCTTCTATGGGCTATAAGCATAAATCCTCATCTCTTAGGCATTTTCATAACCTTGTATTGTGGAATTATAAGCCCTAAATTTCTAATAAAAATTCAACTCAAACAAAATTAAATCAATGTCAAAAATGTAAAGCCATAACCATGAGATGCTCACTAGGTTTTCTATGAGTGAGCATCTCCTACTTATCTTCCTTTGTCTTCGATAATAACTCTCTCTCTCCCTTTGATCAATCATATTTGATCTTCCAAAATAAACTAATCGATTGATAGTCCTACCTATTGAAATCTTTGGAGACAATGATCATTTACCTTAATCGAGAGTATTCCTAAGAATCTCATTTCTTAAGATGTGATTAACTATGGCTTGCCTTAGAACTAAGAACTAGGTTTAAAATACCTTGCACTTTTTTCATGTAAAGTATGGGAAGAATCTTTGGTACATATACAAGCCCATTGTCCTTAAGAGTCTTTATTGAGGTGATTAGGTCCATTGTATGGTGGTGACTTCTATCTTCCAAGATAGTATCTCTCCTCAATGTCATACCTGATCACCCTCAATAAGAACATCTGCGGATCTACGTGGTGTCCAAAAATGCATAAAAAGAAGTATATTTTTATCTTCATTTTATTTCCACATAGAGTGAAGATGGATGATATACATTCTTTAGAAAAATATATATATAAATTTTATCACAAATTTTACTACCGACTCCGCTGGGGATGGTTCCTCTCTCTATCTTTAGTAAATGATTGTTGTCTCCAAGTATTGATAGTGGGTTTGTGCTTCTATATGAATCCAAGACTATCATTCTTTCCATTGTCACTTAGCTCATTTCATCCTTAAGTTAAGCTAGCCAACATCTTTAGGTTTTAGGACCTCACCCTGTGTTGGTCTTAAAACCCCAGTTGGGTTCCCCAATGGGGAAAAAATTGAAAAATAATAAAAATTGAATGAAAAGAAAATAATCCTCCTTACCATTTTTATGGTAAGAAAAGGTTCATTCTAAAATAATAAAGACAAAATAAATCCTTCATAAAAATCTTACTTTTCAAAAAGAACTCTTTCAAAAATGCACATAATAAAATATTTTGCATAAAAATTTTCCTAAATCACCTTCATCTAACAATCTTCATGATTTTTATATGTAGGATCATCTTTACAAAAATAAAATTCTAACAATCACATTTTCTAAAAGCACAAATGAACTTCTTCGCTCAATTCATTTTGATGAAGACCTCATTTTCAAAAATAAAAATTTCAACAATCATGTTTTCAAAAGCATAAAATTTGAAGATGGGTATTTCCATTCAATACATCCAAATGTGTTGAATGGATATTACATCTTCAAACAAAATCACTACTTTGAAATTCCACTCAACACATTCCACATGTGTTAAGTTGGAATTTTCACCTTTTCAAACAAAATAAAAAAATAAAATTTCCAAAAGCACATATGAAACTCTCCATTCAATATACCCACATTTATTGAATGGGTGTTTCATTTTCAAAATAAAATAAAAAAAAATTTTTAAAGAGCACATATGAATATCTCCATGCAATATGCCCAAATTTATTGAATGGAAATTTCATTTTCAAATGAAATAACATTATTTTTGTCACTTAACATATTACATATATGATTAGGTTGGGATTTCCTCTTTAAAAAAGCAATAATCACATCACAAAATTTACATCTTTGTTAAATGAAACATAATTGATTTCCATCTTACATACCCACTTGTGTTAAATGGAAATCTGTTTTCAAAAATCAACAAAAATAAAAATTTTCAAAACATATTTGGAACTTCATTCTAGCATACCCCATTTGCTAGAATGAAGCATCCCTTTTCAAAAAAAAAATTAAAACACATCTTTGGAATTTCATTTAGCATACTCAAATTTGTTAAGTGAAAATCTCCATTTGATAAAAAATTTTAAAACACATTTGAAACTTCATTCTAGCATAGCCCATTTGCTAAAAGTGAAGTCTCCCCTGATCAAAATCCAAAGAACAAAAATTTGAAACATATTTTTTGAATTTCATTTAGCATACTCAAATTTGCTAAGTGAAATCTCCATTCCACAAAAACTTTTCAAAAACACATTTGGAACTTCATTTTGGCATACCATATTTGCTAAAGTGAAATCTTTCTTTTTCAAAATCAAAATCTTCAAAAAAAGAAACACATTAGGATTTTCTTAGCATACTTAAATTTGCTAAGAATCTTATTTTTAAAATCAAATAAAAATTAAAAGAAAAATATTAGGATTCCCTTAGAATACTTAAATTTGCTAAGAATCCTACTTTTCAAAATCAAATTAACATCAAAAGAAACACATTTGAATTTTCTTAGCATACTCAAATTTGCTAAGAGTCATATTTTCAAAAAATTTCAAAAATAAAACACACTTAGATTTCCTCATTTAGCATACCCAAATTTGTTAAATGAGAAACTTCATTTCTCTTTTCAAATCACAAAAAGATTCACAAAATAAAGAAAACAAAGAAAGAAAAAGAAACAATTATTTTCAAACACCTCACTTAGCATACCCAAATTTGCTAAGTGAACAAATTCCAAAAATCACAAATCCAAAAAAAAAAAATTGACCCTTTACTTTAACATACCCAAATTTGTTAAATAAAGGGTCCTCAAAATCAAAATTAAAACTCAAATATGAACTTATGGAAGCATCCCTTCAAACAAAAATATTTGAACCCATTTTTAACATGCCCAAATTTGTTGAAAGTGGATTCTATATCCAAACAATTCCTTTTCCATTCAAATTTTGAAATCTATTCTAAATAATTTAAACCCGGCTTAACACTTTTCTAAGACATTGAGTATGGGTTCAAATTGTAAAAATTTGAATTCAAAATCAACAGAAATCTGATACAAATTTATTTTCAACATTGCAGGCTCTCGTTCAGCGATAGTTTCAATGTAGTTTCAATTTTCAGTTGATAGAAATGGCAGCGCCCAAGTATGTTTTCACCTTTCCCCATGGGATGGACTTGGTCCTGGATCAGGCCAGCCTTCCCCGTTCTAATTATGTCCACCTCATTCATTTTGGATGAGGTTTTGAGGGGTCAAGGATTACATATGAGGGCACTCCCCTCACCACTATTAGTAGAAGCAAAGTGACTGGGCAGAAGTCGGTCATTCAGATTGATATGCCATCAGACTCTGATATTCCCTCACTGAATAGAAAGCCAGTGGTGGTTTCTACAGTGCTAGTATCAGTACCAGTGTCTATGACAGCGTTAGTGCACCCGATTGTTTCCCGTGCTGCCCTAGTGAGGTCAAGTACCCATTCATTAGCATCTTCAAGGGCTTCCACCTTTACCGAGAACTTGGCTTTACCATTGAGAGCCATGGTGGAAACACACCTCCTTATCTTGATGATTTTGGCCCATAATCTAATTTCCCATGCATTATGCATATGAATCCTAAATCATGTGTTAAATTGATTGTCCAAAAATGAAAATAAAAATGTGACAAAATTTATATTAGATTTAATTCATTAAATAATGTCCTACATGATCTAGTCTCTTAGGGGATGTGTTTAAGGACTTAGCCTCTTTCTAAATAAATAACAGCCTAGCTATCTTACAAAAGCATATGACTTGCCTACATGTTTTAAAATCATAGGAGGAGTTAGTTGGCACCACCCCAGCTATTGTAAGATGAGGTGGTTTATCCTCTCTTGTGGAGGTAAACCAAATACCCATTTTCACCTTAAATTTAGGTCATACTTTTTGCCCTCCAAAGCTCCCTAGATTTAGGTTTAGAGGTAACTACTTTTCTTTGTGGGCTACAAGCATAAATACTCACCTCTTAGGCATTTCCATGACCTTGTATCATGAAATTGTAAGCCCTAAATTTCTAATAAAAATTCAACTCAAATAAATCAAATCAATTTCAAAAATATAAAGCCCAACCATGGGATAGTTTGGGGTGCTTACTAGGCTTCCTAGTATCTTAAGCATCCCCTACTTATCTTCATTTGGCTTTGATAAGAACTCCTCCTCTTGATCGATCCCACTTGACTTTTCTAAAAATAAACCAATCGATTGATGGTCCTACCTTTCAAAATCTTTGGAGATAATGATCATTTACCTTAACTAAGAGTATTCTTAAGAAATCTTATTCCTTAGGATGTAATTAACTATGGAGGCTTGCCTCTGTAGAGAACTGAATGAACCCAATTTAAAATAAACCATGTTTTGCTTTTCCATGTAAAGTAAGGGAAAAATCTCTGGTATATTTTAAAGACCCATTATCCTTAGGAGTTCTTATTAAGGTGATTAAGTCCATTATAGGGTGGTGACTTCTATCTCTCGAGATAATACACATTTCCTCAATATCATACCTGATCACCCTAATAAGAACATTTATGGATCTATGTGGTGTCTAAAAAAGCTATATTTCTATTTTCATTTATTTACTTTTTCCAAAAAAAAAGGGGATCGATGAAGGCAGGAATATTTTTCACCACAATCTCCAAGCCACGGGAAGCACTGCTTCGATCAAGCCCAATCACCATTGAACGGGAGCTTGGTCAACTGAGCCCATTTCACCACATTCGAAGGTGTGGGATCATTTTGATCCCAATTCGAGCTTGGGTGAGCTCGAATTAAACGGGGAGAGATGAATGGTGTTCATCTCTCATCCCTCGCAAAGGAGAAGGATCATACACCGTCTATTTTGCATGATTGGAATGGACAGCTGTGATTAGATCATGCTAGATCCCCTTTGATTTAAGCCTAAATCACGTGATTTAACCGTCCGATCTTGGATCGATCGAGAGAAAGCGCATCCATCCGGTCGACTCGAGAGACGGATGTGACAACTTAAATAACCTATCCCGTCACACCACATGAAAAGCGCGCCGCGTCAGCCACCATGTGGCCCGATGGGATTAGGGGGTTAATTAGGCTTAATTAATCCTATTTTAATGTTGAAACTTCCAAAATTCATAACTAATTATAAAAAAAATCCAAATAATGCAAATAAACATTCATTTGAAAGATAATTCAGAGAAGAATAATAATAAAATTAAAATTAATTAATTTTGAATAGTGATTTTAACTCAATTGAAAATATAATTAAGTTAATTACTCTCTAATTAATCCCAGTTAATCCAGCAATTAACCATAAACTTTTTGGGATTAATTAATGGGATGGCCTATGCCTCCTATGATTTTCTTGGAATTTATTGCTTGATTAATTAGGAAAATTGCTTAATTTATCCCTAATCACTTTCTTAATTAATTAAATAATTAATTAACTTATTAAATAGTGATAAATTCTCTAATTAAGCTTGTTAATCATCATGAAACATAGTGAATGGACTTAGGAAATGAGATTAGGATTTCTTTTTCAATCATTTGTCTAAGTTTACTTCATTTAGATAAACTCTTAATTAATTTGTAATTAATGACTTAATCACTTCATTAATTAGTTCAATTAATCAAACTCAAAACTAAATCACTCTAGAACTTAATCATTTAATTCTTGGATATATTCTTAGGTGTTCAATGACCTAAGAGAACTCCAAAGGAAATTATAATCAAACTACATATGTATGATGGTTATGAAAATACTTAATTAAACCATTTAGCTTAATTAATCAATAATTGTGAGTCAATTACATTAGGCCCCTTCATTTCTTAGGTGCATTACTGATTTAATTTCCATGTGGTTGCATATCATATGTTGGCTCATAATTATTTGTTTAATTATGTTAAAGTGGTGTAGGTAAGGGGTAATTAATAGATTTAATTCACACCTTAACTTAAACAAAACATAAAATCAATCTAATTATTCAAAAAATTAAACTAAACCAATTCACGCATGGGAGAAATGGGTTAAGACCAGTAAATCCTTTTCATTTTTCCTAAGTCAAATCAAATTCAAAAATAAAAATATCCTTAAAGAGTTTTGATTCATTTTAAATAATCTTATTTTATATGATTGTCCTTAGGAAGTAATTAGGGTGAATGAAGTCATGTGCTTACATCCCCTTATTTCTTTCCAAGCATACTAAACATTATTTTCCATATGAAATCATGCATTCATTTCTTTTGAAAAAATTAATTAAATAAAATATTTCCTTTTATATCAAATTCCATGTGTTGACTAAAGTTAAGGATATGAGTGGCTATTATCACTATTAAACCAAAAGTTATTTTCAGATCCTATAAATCAAAGACTATGAATGAACTGATGCTACTTATGAATACTTATAAGCTTGCATGTGATTATAGCATAAGATGTGTATTATGAAGTTCTTTCTTCTTCTCTTAATATGGATTTACATAGGACTTGCAAAGTGTATAGTTCATTTGAAAAGAATACAACACTTGTTTAAATCTATTCCTATGCATTTCTATGTTATGACTTAAGAAGGATCTTTACATTTACACATGTAAATTATGCAACCAAATCAAACATAATCTTTTGCATGATTCTTCATCTATTTATTTTTTTTATACATTTACATGTATTTAAGAAAAGTGGTATATTAGTCTGGATATCCCGGGGCTGCAAGGCTTTAAGTAGCCCTAAGTAGGTCTTGTACCTTACTCCCCTGGTGTAAAAAATAATGGCATCGTACTCACTTATATGTTTTAGACATGTGAATGTGCATTTAGTTAATGGATGAGAAATCTCTCTTTTCTACATAATAAAGACATGCATTCATGGAATAACCAAATTTTTAAATCATATCTCTTAGCATTTATCATCAAAGTGTGCTAAAACTTTGCATTGCATGTATAGGTATGCTTAAGATTGTTCATATGCATGGTATACATGATTGAAAGAAATAAATGGGTGTGTATTATGTGACAGTAATACACCTTAACTAATCCTAAGATGCCTTTCTTATTAAATAGGGATATTTAACATAAATCTAAACTTAGGGTTAATAAAAATACATAATAAAATATTCGCTAAAGAAAAAAAATCATTAATGAAGCTACCTTAGAAATTACTTAAGGTAGGGATGAAAGAGAAGTTGTCTTCTCTTTTCTTCTCTTCATAACATTTAGTAACTAATAGTAGGTTCATTCAAACCAAATCAAATCACCAACTAAAATTAAAAAAGCAACTAAATCACTTGAAATGAAACCACCCTCTAAATTGAATCTTTCACACTTAGAAAATTTCAACCTTAAGGCCTAGTTAAGACATGCCACACAAGCCTTAAATGGCACACACATTAGGCTAAGTCATCATTTCTAGCTCTATGTTAGGATAGTGCATGGTTTGATGCCTAATTTTATTTTGTGATATGATATTTTTAGACTAGATGTTATGGTGTATATGTGTGTAGTCGGATGTTAGGTTTATTTAATCATGTTTCTACAAAGCTTAAGTGAGCTATATAAAAATATAAATTTTTTCATTGTGCAGGTTGATTATACCCCTAAGCATAACCCAAATTAGGACAGGTGGGCTTGGTTACCCATGTGTGGGGTGTCAGGTCCAACTTATTCATATAACTGCTTGGGTTGTGTGGTATGTTTAGTTAATCTTTATTTTGCAGATTTAGTTAGATTTATTTTTCCCATTTTGACATAAATTTTATGATTAAGATTTGAAATGAATGTTATGGAAAATTAAGGTGAATATTGGTAATAAGACCATGTCTTATATACCATGTGAAGCCTTGGAGCAAACTACATCCCAAGTTAATTCAAAATAAAGAAAGAAATGAAGGAAGAAATAAACGAATAAAATCAAAAATGAAGAATGATGAATGAAGACCCCCATAAGCTGAATTCCTTCTAATTATAATTATTTATTTGTAATCCAGGTTGTATAAAGGTAGAGCTCAGCTACCCACATTTCTTTGAGTTGTGTGGTGGAACCCGAACACGTCAGCCTTTTATTCTCTTATGCTAATTGTATAAATTGATTAATGTTTTTTTTATGATTGTGCAATTAGGATGTCATGATTTTTTTAGTTTTTTAATTATTTGATGGTTGTTGAATGGCCGGATGTGATTAGGCTCTTAGAAAAATAAATAAATTTTATATCTAATTAATCAACTCAAAATTAAACTAAATAACTCATAACCTTACCTAAATCTTAGGACGTAAATCAAGATAATAAAAGATTTAGCAACCCCTTAGCTGGATGTTGTATGTCTCATATCATGCATAAATCATATTGCTTCACTCTTGCTAATGGAGAGCTTCCACCTTTGCTAAAGAAAATTGCTTGACTTTTGAGAGCCATGATGGAAACGCACCTCCTTCTTTTAATTTTGGTCGATAATCAATTTTCTCATGCATTAGGCATATGAAATCCCATAGCTTGTGTCAAATAAAAATGTTCAAAAATTAAAATAAAACTTAACAAAATTTGTATTAGATTTAAGTCATTATTCATGCCCTTTATGATCTAGTCTCTTAGGGAGTGTGTTTAAGGACTTAGTCTCCTTTCTAAATAAATAATAGTCTAACCATCTTGCAAAGCATAAGACTTCTATGTATATATTTAAAATCAAAGAGAAGTTAGTTAGTCACTAAAGTAAGTCCAGTCGGGTGGTTTACCGTGTCTTATAGAGTTAAACCATATACCCATTTTCGCCTTAGATTTAGGTCATGTCATGGCCCTCGCCAAAGCTCCCTAGATTTAAGATTTGAGATTATTGTTTTCCTTTGCGGTCTACAAGCATACATCTTCACCTCTTAGGCATTTTCACAATCTTGTGTCGATGGATTATAAGCCCTAGTGTTCTAATAAAATGTCAACTCAAATAATTAATTTTTCTCAAATTTTAAATATATAAAGCCCAACCATAAGATGGTTTGGGATGCTCACTAGGTTTCCAAGTATCATGAGCATCTCCAACTCATCTCCCTTTGGTTTCGATAATAACTCCCTCTTTTGATCAATCCCACTTAATTTTCCAAAAGTAATCAATTTGTTGATAGTCCTATCTTCAAAATCTTTGGAGATAATGATCATTTACCTTAATCGAGAGTATTCTTGAGGAATCTCATTCTTTATGATGTAATTAACTATGGGGCTTACCTCCATATGGAACTTAACAAACTCGATTTAAATAAACCCTACTTTACTTTTCCTTATAAAGTAGGGAAAAGATATCTGGTATATTCAAAGACTCATTATCCTTAGGAGTTCTTATTAGGTGATTAGGTCCATTGTAGGATGGTGACATCTGTCTCTCGAGATAGTACATCATTCTTCAATGTCACACCCAATCACCCTAATGAGTACATATGAGAATCTATGTGGTGTCCCAACATAATATTTTCATTCAAACGAAAATAAAACACCACACTATTACTGGTCATATAAGATAATTTGAGAATAACTCTAAGTGTAAGTACGCATCAGAAGATCTTACAATAGTATCTCAAAACAAAAAAGGAAAATATTCAAAAGATCGATGGCATTACGACACTTCTAGATATACTCCACTAAATATGTCTAGGACTGATATCATAATGGAGATTCAGAATTCTAAATATTTCAAATGGCCAAACCCATTTAGAAATCCAAATTGAGGAAATCAATCACAATATTGTTTTTACCGCTCGAAAGGATTCAACTAGAAATTGAATGTTTAATAAGATAAGGACATCCGTGACACTACTTGTTGGAGCAATGTACAGATCATCAAAAAAGAGATTAGGAATCATGATAAAGAAATTGTTAGAGTTATTGAGTAAGAACTATCACTACTACTTATCTAAGGAAAGATCTCACTAAAGCAAGTGGCTAAAGAAAGTTAAGTTTCTTCTTTACTATATTGAAAAGTTTTGAATATTTTATTTTCTAAAATAAGTTTTTATTATCAACAAAATATTCATTTATTACATTCAATAAAACCCCATAAAAGGTATACTCATAAGGAAGCCTATATGGGAAGCTGGTACTAGATAAGATACTCACTAGAAAGACCTCATAAAGGCAAGTGGTAGACAAAATCTCCACTGATAACCCCTAGAAGGCACGCCCCTCGATGGGAAGCTAGTAGTGGATAAGGTCCTCACTAGAAAGACTCCAAGAGAGCAAGTAGTTGACAAGGTCTCCACTCATCAAAAATCTCAGAAAGCAAAAGCTCAAGGCAAGACATCAAAATCTAAAAAAGCCTAGAGGGTATATTAAAAACCTTAGAAGTAAAAGCCTTAGAAGTCATAAGTACATCAAAAATCTCAGAATGCAAAAAGCCTCAGAAAATATAGATATATCAAAAATCTTAAAAGGCAAAAATCTTATAAGGTAGGTAC
This sequence comes from Cymbidium sinense, assembly GCA_021442155.1. Lineage (NCBI taxonomy): Eukaryota > Viridiplantae > Streptophyta > Magnoliopsida > Asparagales > Orchidaceae > Cymbidium > Cymbidium sinense. Next base: position 116,600,604 of record CM038220.1, on the reverse strand, counting down.
ATCAAAAATCTCAGTAGGCAAAAGTCTCAAAAGATATAGGTACATTAAAAATCTCAGAAGGCAAAAGCCTCAAAAGGTACAAGTACATCAAAAATCTCAAAAGGCAAAATCCTAGGAATGTACAAGTACATCAAAAATCTCAGTAGGCAAAAATCTCAGAAGATACAAGTACATCCAAAAATCTCAAAAAGCAAAGTCTCATAAGGTATAAGTACCACAAGGAGAATAAGATCATTGCAATCTTTCATGAGGAATAGCCACCAAATCATTTGAAAATCAAACTTCTTCTAGAAGAATATCAAAGTATCACTGTTGATAATTGATGTTACATCATTAGATCTCATCATCCCGTGATGCTTCTACAATCCACCATTTTATGCAAGATTTACTCGAGAATATTTAGACATTGGGATATCTGTGAAATGATGCTCACCCATGAAGATACTCTATTTTTTAATTTTGGAATCACATTGGAGACCGAATTTGGGATGCGCCACCTAACCAAGTCAATTGAAAACCCCAAGATCTTGGAGAACTGGAGCCTGTGAGGGGGGGTCGACACCGTTATACAGGTTAGTGAAGGCTACTGAAGAGAATAAAGTAGAAGCACACTAAAGCCCAAATTCGAGATGCACGCCGCCTAACCAGCTCAGTTGGAAACCCTGAGATCGGGGAGAATTGGAGCTTGCGAGGGGGATCGGCACCATTATAAAAGTTAGTGGAGGCTACCAAAGATAAGAAAGTGGAAGCATACTGGAGCCTGAATTCGGGATGCACACCGCCTAACCAAGTTAGTTGGAAACCCCGAAATCGAAGAAAACTGGAGCCTGTGAGGGGGGTCGACACCGTTATACAAGTTAGTGTAGGCTACCAAAGAGAAGAAAGCAGAAGCACATTGGAGCTGACCGGGATGCACGCCTAGTTAGTTGGAAACCCTGATTGGGGAGAATTAGAATGAGATGGGGGGAGGGGGGACCATTATACAAGTTAGTGGAGGCTACCAAAAAAAAAAAAAAAAAAGTGAAGAACACTAGAGCTGGGATAAGAGCCGCCAACTGTGTCTTGAAAACCCCAGATCGGGAGAATTGGAGCTCAAGAAGGGTCAACATCGACTGTGTTAGTGGAGGCTACCAAAGAGAAAAAAATAGAAGCACACTAGAGCCTGAATTCGGGATGTGCGCTGCCTAACTAGATCAGTTGAAAATCCTGAGATCACAGATAACTGGAGCAGAGTCGTCAACATCATATAGTCGGAGGCTACCACATAAAAGAAAGTAAAGAAAGTAATGTGCGAATTTTTCATTATCCCTTGAGGAGTATTTATACTAGAAAAAAAAGACTCTTCAAATTTTTTTAAAAAATAAAAAAAATAAAAAAATGAAGAAAACTATTCATATACCTCATTAAAAAAGAATTTAGTCTCTTCCTCTCCCTCCCTCCCTCTCTCTCTCTCTCTCTCTCTCTCTCTCTCTCTCTCTCTCTCTCTCTCATATTCACGCCAAAAAAAAATTTAATAATAATAAAATAATAAAATCTAATGGAGAGGAAGAGGGGGGACCGTTATATTAGTGGAGGCTACCAAAGAGAAAAAAGTGGAAGAACACTAGAGCCTGAATTCGGGATAAGAGCTACCTAACCAGGTCAGTTGAAAACCCCGAGATCGAGGAGAATTGGAGCCTGTGAGAAGGGTCGACACTGTTATACAGGTTAGTGGAGGCTACCAAAGAGAAAAAAATAGAAGCACAGTAGAGCCTGAATTCGGGATGCGCGCTGCCTAACTAGATCAATTGAAAACCCTGAGATCAGGGATAACTGAAGCCTGTGAGAGGGGTCAACATCGTTATATAGGTCAGTGGAGGCTACCACGGAAAAGAAAGTAAAGAAAGTAATGTGCGAATTTTTCATTATCCCTTGAGGAGTATTTATACTAGAAAAAAAAGACTCTTCAAATTTTTTTAAAAAATAAAAAAAATAAAAAAATGAAGAAACTCTTCATATACCTCATTAAAAAAAGAATTTAGTCTCTTCCTCTCCCTCCCTCTCTCTCTCTCTCTCTCCGCCTTCCCCCCTCTTTCTCTCTCTCTCTCTCTCTCTCTCTCTCTCTAAATAATAAAATATCTCTCTCTCTCTCTCTCTCCCTCTCTCTCATTCAAGCCAAAATAAATAAATAATAAAATAAAATTTATGCTTTCCCAGTTTCCCTCTCTCTCTCTCATGCCAAAATGAATAAATAATAAATAAAAATTAATATCGAGGGTCCCGCGGCCCCTCTCTTTGCCACCCAAAAAATATATATAATAATATAAAATGATAAAATAATTTATGTATTTATAAAAATTATCACTTTATAGATATAAAATAAAATAAAATAAATAAATATTAATAACTAATTAGTAAATAAATTTGATACATATAATATTATATATATATATATATATATATATATATATATTACAAACCCTAATAATCTTTACTTAAAGTGATTTTATATATTTTTGAATGAAATGAATTTTTTCATCCAAAAATAGGGGATAAATGATATATTTCTCTAAAATTTATAAATCAAGCATGAATTTCAAGTTAAAGTATATATTCAATCAAATTAAATGACTCAGTGAGATGAGTCTAATAATGCTATAATCGGATAAAATCGGGTCCAAATGAGCTCAAATCTAGCTTAAAAGCTACATATGAAAACTTCAAAATACTAATTAGCTGATCAAATGACTTCCAAATTTGATGTGCTTATAGTCGAATCGAGCGACTCAACGAAATGAATCAAACAAGCCTAAGATCACTCAAATCGAAGATCGTTTGAATGGCTAAATCACCAAAAGACTATCTATGATCAAATGGATCGAAGAAACGATGAGAAATTTTAAAAGTTTGAAGTTCCATCACCATAATGGTCGCCGATGGTCGTATGTCAAGGCCATAACAACCAATGTCAACTAACGCCAAACACTGTTGTAACTGACCAAATTTTCATTGTGATTTCTCATATACAATCTTGTAATCCCGTCATCGGGAAGATTCAAACTTTGTACTCGAAAGTTGATATATAGTGGAGCATTTTTGTTGAGCTAGGCCCCGTGATTTTTCCCCATCTTCTCGAGTTTTTCCACTTAAAAATTATGGAGTTTATTTTTCTCTTTTCAAATATCTGTGTGTGTGCTAGATTTCTTAATAAAACTAAGGCGTAAAATTTTATTTTACCGCTACAATTTTCTAACACACAACAAACCTTATGAGCTATCACGATGTGATAAGAATATTTGATATTTGTGATTAGATTTGCAATCATACTTCTTGAATGAAGAACCTTTACAATTTTATGCACTTATTATAGGTGTTGATAAGCTTTTACAAGAAGGTTGTAAGAGTCATTCAAAGTTGTGGATAGTTATATAGTTGATGAACTATAAAATTGAATTTCATTTGTTTAATGCTTGTTATGATCATTGCCTCTTTTTTATTAAGTTTATGATATTAAATGATAAAGAACTAGTGATATCACTTGTAGAAAATATATAGGTTTTGTAAAATCTTTCAACCTTTTCATTTAAAGTTTGATTCAACTAACAAAGAATAGAAATGTGAGGATGTGTATTCGATCAGATCGGATTGGGCAAATAAGTTCTCTAATTTGCTAATCCGATCGGATTGAAATCTTGATTGAAAAACTAAATCATTTAATATTTATCAGAAATCGAATCAATCAAATCCGAATTTTTTTATTTTCAGTTAGATTTATGAGAAATCAAATTATGAATTAATGATCTCATGAAAATTTTTTTAAATAAATAAGAATAATGATGCCCAATAACAACAACAACAATATCAACAATAAGCCTTTATCCCACTATGTGGGGTCAGCTACATGAATCATTTGTCTCCATTGTGTTCTATTATGTGTCAAATTCTCATTTAATTCAAGTATACTAAAGTCATTTTTTATAAATCTTAATCAAGTCTTTTTAGGTCAACCTCTACCTTTCTTAACATAAGGCAAATATAATGCATCTACTCTCCTCCAAAGTCATCTGGACGATCGACGCTTTATGTGGCCAAATCATCTAAGCATTCTCTAATCTTATCTGCCATGGAGCTACTCCAACTTTTTCTCAACATACTCATTTTGCATTTTATCTCTAAGAGTAAAGCCACTCATCCACCAACATCCTCATCTTTGTAATTTAACTTATTTTACGCTTTTTTTTATACATTCGCATCATAAATCATCGGGTCTTATCATCATCTTATAAAATTTTCACTTAAGTTTAAGTGAAACTTTTCTATCACATAATAGGTCAGATATATTTCTCCACTTCAACCATCCAACTTGAATTCTACTAATAACATCTCCACCTATTTCACCATCATTTTGGATAATATAATCTAAATATCTAAATCTCTCGCTCTTATTAATGATGCCCATTCAAAATAATTAATTACACATCTTAAAAGTTTAAAAATTGACACAAAATTTTATATAAAATCGAGTCAAATTAAAAAAAATTAAATTCGATTTTAATCAAGAAATAAGCGTGACCTTTCTAACTGCTCCCAAATACAGAACTATCTGTACTATAAAAAATAACTAAAATCAAGACTTTTCTCGCAGCCTCTCATCGCCTTCCAACGGCCCTCATTCAGAAGATACAGACAAATCCCTAGAAAGAAACTATGCCGGAGTTCTGCGTCACCGGAGGAACCGGTTTCATCGCCTCCTACCTGGTGAAAGAGCTTCTACTCAGAGGCCACCAAATTCGAGCCACAGTTAGGGACCCAGGTCTCTCTCTCTCCCTCCGCCTCTATCTCTTCCTCTTTCTATCTCTCGTCCGTATTTTTTGCCTTGTAAGATTAATAGCTTGTTCCCATGGAGAGATAAGCAGGAGATGAGGAAAAGGTTGGATTTTTATGGAGTATGGATGGAGCGAAGGAGAGGTTAAGGTTGATGAAAGCTGATCTGTTAGTGGAGGGGAGCTTTGATGAAGCTTTCGACGGCGTTGATGGAGTCTTCCACACTGCTTCTCCAATTTTCGCTACTGGAAATATTCAGGTAATTATAAACTGCAACTATATATATACAAATAAACCAGTATACAATGGTTGAGAAAGAGCCAGGTTGTCATATATGATTTTTAGTTATATATATATTTGTACGCTTATTTTGTTTTACTGTAAGCCTAATAATTACTGCAGGAGTCTCTCATAGATCCAGCTATCAAAGGGACGAGGAATGTGCTCAAATCCTGTGCTAAATTCAGCTCAGTCAGGCGCGTTGTGCTCACCTCTTCCTGCTCTGCTATAAGATATCGTGATGATTCCACTCTGATCTCTCCACTGAATGAATCTCATTGGAGTGATACTGAATACTGCAAGAGATATAATGTATGTCTGCTTCCTTCTTATTCCAACCAGTTCTTTCATTTTATTCAGAGAAATAACTTTGATTGGCTCACTTTTTTAACTGTTTTGGTGGCAGGCAAAAAGTTATGATGGTTTGGATGGAAAAAATATTTCACTAATTTTTCTAAAATTTTCTTTTTGAAGAAAAGGTATTTTGAGGGGAAAAAAATAATAGAAGCTGTGATTTAGGATTTGTTTGTGAATGTAGATGTCATACTCTGTTGGGAAATTTAGATTTTTTTTGAAAGTTTTTGAGGGTATTAAAGATTTTTTTTTCTTTTTTAGAAAAATTGTACTAAAAACTTTCTCACAGTGATTGCATTATAGTATATCTGTGTAAGACATCTTAACCTAATGGTTGAGAGCCTAGTCTTTCAATTATAAACTTTCGGGTTCAAGCTCTCACACATATTTTGTGTAAGCGAGTTTACAATTAAATTTTCTCAAATATCCAAAAAACCACATATATATTTTAGCATATTTTATTCTAAAACATGCTTCTCATTGTATAATTTTTAAAAAAATTAGAAAAAATTGTAGCAAAATAGAAGTATGACATTGATTTAAAAAGTTAAGCAGCCAAAAAGCTACTCCAACCCTTAGAAAGTAGCTTCTAAGACTCTTGATATCATAAGCAGATTGGAACAATCTAAAGCATATTTTTTTTTTTCATTTTTTTCTAATATTTACTTTGTAAAAGTTGCTTTCTCAAAATAAAGTAGAAACTATAGTTGAGTAAGCAATCTTTAAAATTTCCAAACAACAAAAATATAAAAAATATAAGCCGTCCCAAATAAAGACTATTACAATACTTTTACCTTATATAGTCTCATTCAATGGCAGCTATGGTATGCATATGCTAAGACACTAGCTGAGAAGGAAGCTTGGAGACTTGCAGAAGAGTATAGCACAGATCTTGTAGCAGTAAACCCATCATTTGTAGTTGGTCCTTTATTATCACCCCATCCCACAAGCACTCTCCAAATCATACTATCTATAATGAAAGGTCAGCCCTTTCTCTCATGAACATAAATGTTGATCACCTCTGTGTTATTAAGTTCTGAAAACTATATTTCAAATGATACTGTCTGTAATACAGGAGATTATGCTTTATATCCAAACACAACAATAGGATTTGTTCATATTGATGATGTTGTTTCTGCTCACATACTTGCAATGGAGGATGGCAGAGCTTCAGGAAGGCTGATTTGTTCCAACAGTGTCGCACATTGGTCTGAGATTATAGAGATGTTGAGGGCCAGATATCCATCTTATCCAGTTCCTAACAAGTAAGAATCCATGCAAGCTTTATTATCTTGTTTTGATGATGTAAAACTCTTAGGGTGAGTTTGCTGCGACGACAGAGAAGTTTTAGAGCGATTTTGGCTCTTCTAGCCATCTTTGAGGTTTTTCTCATTCTCACATTGCTCGGAGGCCCATTCCCACCTCATTCTCACATTGCTCGGGTATCCATACTTAATTTTATATCTCACTGCTAAATTTACAAATAACTGTAGTCACCCCAAAAAGACTCATAGTTGTGAACTATTGTGAGAACAATATAGTTTTTGAAAAAAATTTTGAGTATTATAATTTTTTTATCCCTATAAATTGTTAGACAACAGTTTTCTTTATTTTATTCTCACCTCAAGTTCATAAGGTGGGAGCTTATTATGATATAGGTGGCATTCAAATCTATGATCCTGACAACAACTTCTAAAGCACTTATCTACAAACAACTTTCTTGTAGTTAGCATTCTAACATATTTCATAGTGAAAAATTACTCTATATCATGAAAACTTCTAAAATACAAACAAAAAATTTATAGCTAAATAAAAATATGGGAGCAATCCATAACATAAAGTTATGAAAATGTTGTCTAAAATACATCATCATTTATTAACTTGATATTTGAAAATATGGATGTAGGTGTGATGAGAAGCAAGGAGATAGCAATCCACATAGTATGAACACCAGCAAGGTGGAGGAGTTGGGACTCAAATCTTTTAAGTCTATAACTCAAATGTTTGATGATTGCATCCAGAGTTTCCAAAAGAAAGGGCTTCTATGAAGAATAAAACCAGCATACTCTCATCTCCTGTGTGTTGAGAATCTTTAGTGCTCTTAAATCTATTTAATAACATTATGGGCTTGAAATATAATGTCATCTTTAATTCTAAGCTTTGGCACTGTTACACAATTAGTTTGGAAATTGGAATTTAGCCTCACAGTCCTATTTAGAAAATAAACAATTTGAATATTGCAAAGTATGGTGGATTAGTAATTTAGTCATGAGCAAAATTTGCATGGTTGGTGTTTTGAGTTGCTGCAAGGAAATTTGTAAACATAAATTTGTTTCTTGAATGTTTTTAATGAGTTATTTGGTACAAGATATTTGAAGACAATAAGCACAGTAACTCATTGAAGTGGTAAGATTTTCTTACTTGAAATTAAAATATTTTTATCATTTTAGTGAAATATATATTGTAAAAGAGAACTCATTTTGTATTTTACTTCATACAATGTGTGTATGTTCTTCTCCTTAGAGAAGAATATTTACTCTCCTTTTTATTTATACCTACCATATTATATAATCTTCAAAATTAATATCGTATTATTGGTTGTGATCTGTAATATGAGAATTTAATAATGATCAAGCTTCAATATTTTTTTATGATTTAACCATCATTAGCTTGGTTGCAAAAATTATATTGATGATTGGTTGATACATAAAAGCTTGTTTTAAAATTAAAAAAAAAAAAAAAAAATCTATTTATACTTCTGAGTTTCATTGATCAAATTTTCTAATATATGTAATATATTATCAACAAACTATGTATTTAAACTCATATCATTAGAAACTTTACATTTTGAAATCAAAATCATATTTGCATGTAATTTGAGCAATGTATAATTGAATTTTATATACATATGATGATGAAGAAACATCACATTATTGCAACTTAAAATGTTGAGCCAATGTCTTGTCTTTGTTGGTTCAATAAGCTCTTTGTGATAAATCATTATGATCAATCCGTCACAACTCAATAGAAGTCGGTCCTTGTGGAGTTATGAACTTATAATATTTATCTATATAACTCATTTTACATGGTCTTCTTTTAGTTTTTCTATTCTTTGGATGGAAATTTGGCTTGGACCTTTCTTTTTTCCTAAAAGGGTACTAGTCACAAAATCTTATCCTTAAATGCTAGAAGTTAGGTTATGATCTCATTAGTTTTAGTTTCGCTAGCACTCTCTTATACTACTAACATAAGCTTACTTGTAATCCCAATAAAATCTTAAACTTTGTAAAGCATGATGATTCTATAATAATCATCCTTGATAATTACAAAAATATATTATAATTAGGGATTGACAATCCATTGACCAAATTAATTAAAAAAGGTCCTTTTTACTCAATAATGCTCTCTATATTGGATATTTCTTCTTTGATTTTACAAATATGGGCCCTCTCTTGATGCTCATAACATGCAAACTCAACTAAAAATAATGATTTTTGTTGTTTGATCTCTTATGGGAGCAATAGAAAGGTGTGAGCTCTAAAAATTTGTCATCGACCTCTCAATTAAGAGAGTGGATTAAAGTGTCGATGAAATTTTCAGAAGGTAAATGGAATAACAAATGAGACACTACGTAGAGATTTCACCCTCATTTTGTGAGAATTTTAGATTTGGTTCCAGGTTTCCTATAAGCGTAAGTACTTATAGTTAATTATCTCTCCTAATATTGAGAGAGAAGATGGCTATTAGATCACTAAAGTATAGCGTAGCGTGGAGTTTTGAAATTTAGGTTTATGAAATTCACCATTATCTAACTAAAAGCAGATGGTTGGGGGAACGATGATGTGTCTGATCAAGATCCAATGGTTCTCATATCCGTCATGATCTTTATACTTAAATAAATTAGAATAAACCCAACTGACAAAATGATCCTCACAAGATCCATGAGTCGGCCGCCTAAGGAGACCTTGTAAACATGTGATGGTGTTTGTCTAAGAAGATAAGCTTAAGTTCACCTTAACTCACAGAGGGTTTTTTGCCCCATCAAGTGTACCATATAGTTCACAACTCAAGATACAGAGCCATTGGGGAGCATACGGGCTACAACTGTGACCGTAATATACTAGTGTCATTTAGCAGCAATCACCCAATCAGAGGACTCTAGTCGTAATTACATAATATGTCAAGCATAGTGGTCAAACCATGCCATCAAAGGACTAGATCAATGCTTTACTACAAGAGAGATTGAGAGAAACATAAGTTTTGATTTGACAATGGCTCCTTTGTGAGCTAGAGTTTTCTTAAGTTGTCACATTTAACAAACAATTGTGGAATGTGAGTTAAATTTTGACTTTTAAATTTTTAGAGATTGAATTTCATTTAGACATATATAGTTTAATGACATATTAGATTTTGCATTTGACTTGACATTTGATTTAAGTTAATTTGATTTGCGCTTGTGAATACATTTTGATAAAAGTATCCCCTCCGATTGAAATCTCCATTCAACACAGCCATTATCGGGGTGATTTATTATTTCAAATCCTATTGGCTCTATTAATTTAATAATAGATGATCAGATTTACTGTCATATGATAAAATTAACTTCCCAGATGTCTTATTGAGTTAGAATTCTTATAATAATATTATTATATTTTTAGATTTTGTTAACTCGGATCTTGTCTTAAGATCCAACCAGAGTCAACCTGCACAACATCCCCAAACACAAAGTTTATGCATTAAGTGTAGTGTCGGGGCCCATGCAGGTTATTTAATTTAAAATTGACTTAACTTTAAGGGATTTGAATAATGTTGCTTATTTTGATTGAGTTTCATTGCAAGTTTAGAATTTTATATGAAATTTTGATAAGATTTCGCAGCTCCGATGTCGCCCCACCTGGTTACAACGTCTGCCCATCATGCCAAGAAAGACGTGTATGAGTGGTGGAAACACCACGGTCGAATGCGTCCTCCCACTATGCCAAGAAAGGCATGTATGGGTCTCTGAAGCATCTGCATATACCAAGAAAGGTGTGTGCAAATATTTATATACTTGCAATATCAATTTAAACATCAATTTTAAGTTTATAGTTGATTTTATATTAAGCTGCTTAGGCCTCCTATCGGTGTAGAAGTTTGACAACATTTCTGAAGATAGATCGTCGGCGTGACTACCTCTACAATGCATCACTCCAAGAAAGGCGTGTATGAGTGGTATAAATCATGACCTAAATGCGTCATCCCACCATGCCAAGAAAGACATGTATGTGGCTCTAAGGTACCTGTGTGAGATATATATTTTTCCGCCACGCCAAGAAAGACGTGTACAGGTACTTATACTCTCGAGCTAGATTCCAAATATCATTTTCTTTATTATTTTTTGGCATTCTGGATTTTGACAAATTACAAAAGATCTCTCCTATATGAGATTTCTCACCACGCACCGTCTAAAAAGACGCATATGGGTGGTGTTTTGCAACACCACAGCCGCGAGTCTCCCAACCTACCCGTCCAAAAAGATGCACATAGGCTCTCTGGGTACCTGACAGAAAATTTAGAGTTTTTTGCCACGCCAAGAAAGGCATGTACAGGTACTTATACACCGACAAGTAAGCTGTTTTATACATGTGGGAAAGAAATAGATGCGAGCTGAGCCTGAGCACGGGTGTGGGCATGTGTAATGTCCGCCGCTATCAGTAAGAGGAAGAACTTCGAGAGAGGAGGAAGGTATGCTGGTATGGTGTTAGGTAAATGGGGTATTTATAAGATTTTTATTTAACTATTTAATTAGTTCTAATTTGAATTTTTTTCGCTGATATTATTATATAGGCAATATATATGTCGATCTTGGTTATGATGCGACACAACGATGCGATGCTGGATTGAAGGTTTGGTTCAGCCGGCCGAATCGTTAATTTCAACTGATTTGAAAGATCGCTTAACCGTTCGACATTCGCGCATATTTGTTCAAATTGAACGCGGACAATCTTATTTGATAAGTTTTGGCGTTTTGACACTAACAACATGATCAATTTTGCAAACGAAGGTCGTTTGGGCATCGTCGCGGCTTCCCGATCTTGATATGCGCGTAGGAGCGTCGATGGATTTTATTCTTGATTGGTCAGCAATTGAGCGTATATTCGATCACGACGCTCGAATGTAATGACGTTTCATCGATCGAAGATCATTTCAACTGATAGTGCATTTCAACTCGATTTATGTGTTGTTGTATACGATCCCTCGATATTTGCATAGACTCATCTGAATTGAGTGCAAACAGTCTTATTTGATAGATTTTGATGTTTTAAAGCTAACAACATGACCAATTTTACGAACGAAAGTTGTTTGGGTGTTGTCGTGGCTTCCCGACCTCAATATGTGTGTAGGCACGTCGACGGATTTTATTCTTGATTGATCCATCATCGAATTGTGCAATATGTATATTCTAATCAATTTTGACATTCGAACGATGGAAGCTTCATCGATCGAGTCGCTGATCGATTTTGGTGATGTTCGACATTTCATTTGATTGAGTTTGAGATCCAAGTCGATCGATTTTGTCTTGTAAGCTCGACTCGACTTATGGCATGGATGGAGGTCAACAAAAGGTTACTCTAATATGGAGTACTATGCAATAGACTAACAAGCTCGCATTGAACTATATAAGAAAAAAGGGTATATACTAAGTCTTGGTCCATCCCTTATAATAATTGCAATAATTTTGCTTGTATTAAGGAGCAAATGTATGTATCACTTATAATAAGTACATAAGATTGAATACATGAGATAAAAATTAATGTTCTAACTTATAAAAGTTAAAGTTAACAACCTAAAATAAGCATGACTAGGATCGGTTAAGCGGGCATGTCATTTTAGAATAGTTTGAGTCTTGTTGGTGGCTAAAATGAAAAAGAAAGCCTATGATGATCTTAAGGAGGATAATTGCTTGAACTATAGAAGCTTGTAACAAAGAAGTAATCATCATTTTTAGCGCATATAGATCCACAATAAGAGTGATAAATTTGACTCTCACATCTCCAAATAAAACATACTTAGCCATTGCAAACCATCTAAGCTACTAGTGCCTTAAATCCTTATAAACAACTAAAAGGCATGTGTGGGAAGAACTGTGTTTCATCAACTCTTTTCTTCTAGGGTCCTCATAAAGTTGTTGAGTGACACTTTATTGAAAAGGAGCTAACGCACAACTTAAAGCACATGTTACCACATTACTAAGGTCACAAGAGGACCAACTAGTGGTGGTGATGAGCTATTGTAACAATAATCTAGTACATATGCGATCAACCTCTTTATGACAGTCAACTAAGGGAGACCAAGCTCCCTTGCCACTTTATTGGCATTGTATCTCTCTAAGATTATAATTTAATTGCAGTGGAAGGCTAACCATTATTACTTTATAACTATAAAGTACTCAACTAGTTGTGAAGGAGCTTGCCCTGGTAGAAACAACTACTTGCACCACCCATCTTCAATCTATAAAATTTGTACATATAGTACCAACAACTGGTTCTATGAATGCAAAAAATCTATTTATTGATTGTTGATGGCTAAAGAAAAAGTGGTTTAACATAATGTAAAGAAGATGTGTCTCTCCTTCTTGACTATTATTGACCAAGAGAAAATGCATCAATTAAGAAAATCATTACTTCGATGCCTTAATTATAGTATGTAGTGTTTCTCGATGACGTTAAACTTAAGATGATATAAAATCATAAATAAAATTTATGATGTATTAGAAATTTTCTAAGGTGAAGTGCATTGAATTCTTGTCAGAGTATATACTTAAATAAAATAACAAATAAAATAAAATTTAAACTAATTAATATTAAATAATAAATTATTGAAAACTTTACATACACATCACGCAAATTTTCTCTATCTATACATATATCTAACAGCTATATTTGATATTTATATATTTAACTTTTTTTTCTATGTATTTATATTCACTTTAAAAGTCAGTAATAATAATATTTTTGTTACTTTAAGGATTAATGTGTTATTTATGTAAATAAAAATTAAGTGCTAAATATTTAAGTATATAAGAATTATAAGGTATGTATATAAATGGTACTATTTTTTATTTTTCAATTAAAATTAACTTGTATTAATTGTTTTAAAATTAAAAAAATTAGGAAAAATTGCCTTCTAAGACTCGATTGAGCAAATTCCCCAAACTCTCAATGACGAAGAAGACTGGTTTTCAAATTACACATAAATTAAAACTATAATAAATAATATTTAATGTATATACTCGAATGAAAGTTACAAAAGTATAATTAAAAAATAGTAAATAGTAGTGATTAATATATCTTCCTCAAATACTCTTTAAATAATCACGAAAATACATGGAGAATATAATTGAGGATATTTAATAAGTGAATTAAATAATAATTTCTATGTAATTTTTTATATACAAATAATTTAATTAATTAAAATAGAATTATCATAATATAATATCATTTTAAAGTAGTAAGTCTATCTTAATTACATCTAATATTATTAAAATATAATTAATAGAAGATGATATATTAATTAATCATTTTTTAAATAATTTAAAATTAAATTAAAAGCAAATCAAAATAAAAACAAACAGCCGGAAGGGAAGGGATTGACGGGATATCGGCCTACGAAACCCTTGTCTTCTTCCCCATTCCGCTCCGCTACTGCCCGAAAAAGGGAAGGGAGACGTCGCAAAGGTAATCCTCCTCTGCCCTCCCACCCTCCTTCGCGAGCTTCTGCTTCTCTAAATTCCGTAAATCCGCTACCAACAGGATTTTGTAAATCCGGAAAATTTGCGAAAGTGGCTAATACCGTTTTACTGGATTTAAGTTAAATCCGGCTTAAATCCTGCTCAAATCCTGCAACCAAACAGCCCCTAAAAGCTTGCTTAAATCCTCCTACCAAATATCCCCTTCGTATCCACTGCCCAGGCTTCGGTCGCTCACTCAGCTTGGGAAACCTCCACCGCCATAGACCCTCGTCAACTTGTTTTCATCGGTTCTGCCACCCCGTGCCACGAACTTAGGTCACAATGAAACTCGACGTGGACGCTTTGAGGTATCTCTCGAAAGAAGATTTTAGAGTTTTAACCGCAGTCGAGATGGGGATGAGAAACGTAAGTTTGATTTCGCCATTACAGTCGTCAGCTATATCCTTCATCGTTTTCTTATTCCAAAATTTCTCCTGATTTTTAATTTGGTTTCAGCATGAAATCGTTCCGGCAGAGCTTGTTGAGCGGATCGCTGGCCTCAAGTAAATCATTTCCTTTTAATTCAATTGATTTGATGCCTCGGAGAATTTGATTAAGATTATTTAATCAAAATCTGGTACTACAGGCATGGGGGAACCTACAAAGTGTTGAGGAATCTTTTGAAGCACAAGCTTGTACATCATGACTCCTCTAAATGTGGGGCGTTCAAAATTCCTTGCAAAGCATTTGTTTGAATATTGCATTTTATTTCACACTGCTAAAGAATGTAATTGCTGGCACTAGTTTTTTGTCTAGATGATGGGTTTCGGCTGACCTATCTTGGATATGACTTCCTTGCAATCAAAGCCCTTGTCAACCGCGGTGTATTTTCTTCAGTTGGCAGGCAGATAGGTGTTGGCAAGGAGTCTGGTATTATTTTGCTTCTGTGATCCATTAATTTTATTTATTTATTGCTTTTTAATGGAATTAGGTTTTTTTTTTGTTTGACAATGTTGTAACTGTAATGCTCTGCTTTTATCTATTATGAAAGATATATTCGAGGTTGCCACTGAAGATGGGACTATTCTGGCTATGAAGCTGCATAGGTTGGGTAGGGTTTCTTTTAGGGCTGTGAAATCTAAGCGTGACTATTTGCTGCACAGAAGGAGCTATAACTGGCTATACCTGTCAAGGCTTGCTGCTCTCAAAGAATTTGCCTTTATGAAGGTTCTTTTAGCTGTTTTACTTTTCTTCTTCTTTTTTAACAATAGGAAATAGGTTTACTTCTCTCCTTCAAGCTGATTTTTTTTTATAATTTGCTGTCACAGGCATTGGGAGAGCATGGGTTTCCTGTTCCTCATGCCGTGGATTGCAATCGGCATTGTGTTGTAATGTCTCTTGTCCAAGGTTATCCACTGTAGGTTATGAATTTTTGTTTAGAATTTGAAATGCTTAATATTTTTGTGTGAGTGAAAATACTACGCATTTTTCAACATTGTCTGCTGTTTTGTATCTTAAATTTTTTCTCTTAAATTCTTGGTGCAGAGTACAAGTGAAGCAACTGCAAAACCCAGACGAGGTTTTTGAGACAATTATTGGTCTTGTTATTCGTTTGGCAGAGCACGGGCTTATTCATTGTGATTTTAATGAATTTAATATCATGGTACACATTCTGAGATTTATTTTTATATTATGCTTTGACAAGCTATTGTGTTATTATTTTATGTGTCCTCCCATTCTTCTTTATCTTTATAAAATCTTGATTTTTGTTTCCACGATTTTGTTTACTGCTGCCAGATTATCCACAATGCGCTTTTTCCTCAGTTCCTGACTTGTCTTTCTTTCTTTCTTGTTCAACATGGCCTCAACTGTCTCAGTGGTTTTAGATTGATGTATGATTTGGGAATGGGTGGACTGTATTGAAATTGCAATTCATTAGTGATGCCAAATCAATGGGTGATTCTTGATTGCAGATGAATAGCTTTGGAGATGAGATGTATCCTATAGATTTATACGAGAAAGGCTTTAACGAGTAAGGGGTTTCCAACTGGGAGTTGTTGCATTAGATTTCAAAGTGGGAGAAGGGAATAAAGGATGGCGGGTGGGTGGTTGTGGTGGGGGAGGCGAATTTAGAGTGTAGGATATTGCGTTAACCCTTAAGGGCAAGCCATTTGATTTGGTAATGTAGAATGGGTTCATATTTATATTATACTTTATTGTAAATTGTGTAAAAATAGAACAAGTAGCATGATAACTACAGGTGTAAACGCACCAGGTTTGAGTGAGTTGATTGTTTGCTCGTGTTCAACTCATTCGAAAATTTGTTTGTTTGAATTCAGTTCATTTTCGAAATTGTTCCATATTTATTAATCGTATTTTGTTTGTTTCGATCATGATGAGCTTATTTAGTTTGTTTAGGCTTAAAACTTAATAAATATTAACTTATATTTAGCTAGGATTTTTACAACAACAACAAGCCTTTATCCCACTATGGGGTTGGCTACATGAATCCTTCTTCTCCATTGTGTCCTATTAAGTGTAAAATTTTCATTTAATTCTAATAAATTAAGATAATTTTTATACATCATAACTAAGTATTTTTTGGTTTACCTCTACCTTTCTTATTGAGAGGTTTGATGGAGAAGTATAGAGAAAGTAAGGATGATCTACATATGATATTTGTTGATTTTGAGAAAGCATATGATAAGGATTCAAGAGAAGTGCTTTGGAAAGTTCTAGAAAAGAAAGGGGTTAATATTGGTTATATCCAAGTCATTAAGGATATGCATGCTAGAGCTGTTAGTGTCTAAACACAAGGAGGATTGACAAAATATTTTCTTATTTTAGTTGGATTACATCAAGGATCGACTTTAAGCCCACATCTTTTTGCTTTAGTTATGGATGCCCTTGCTAGACATTTACAGGAGGATGTACCTTGGTGTATGCTTTTTGCTGATGACATTCTTCTTATTGATAAGACTAGAGAGGGAGTCCAAGAGAAACTTGAAATATGGATGTCAACCCAAGAGTCTAAAGAGGGTTTTTGTTTAAGTAGATCTAAAATTGAATATATGGAGTATAATTTTAGTTGTAATAGTTATAGTGGTGGAGTTGCTATTTTGGGTGATCAAGTTATTGAAAAGAGAACGTTTTAGGTATCTCGGGTCTATTGTTCAAAATGATGGTGAAATATATGGGGATGCTATTAGTAGAAATCAAATTGGATGGTTGAAGTGGAGGAATACATCTGGCCTATTGTGTGATAGAAAAATATTGCTTATACTTAAGAGAAAATTTTATAAGATTGTGGCAAGACCTTCAATGATTTATGGCGCAAAATGTTTGCCAGTAAAAAAGAAGCATAAAATTAAGCTAAGTGTTGCAGAGATGAGGATGCTCAGGTGGATGAGTAGCTTTACTCTTAGAGATAAAATACAAAATGAATATATTCGTGAGAAGGTTGGGGTAGCTCCAGTGCCAGATAAGATTAGATAGAGTCGTCTTAGATGACTTTGTCATATAAAACATCGGCCGTCCGATGACCCAGTTAGGAGAGTAGTTGTATTAGATTTGCCTTATGTTAAGAAAGGTAGAAGTAGACCTAAAATGACTTGGTTAGGATGTATAAAAAATGTTCTCAGTTTATTAGAATAAAATGAGAATTTTACCTTAATGGGACACAATGGAGAAGTGGATTCATGTAGCCAGCCCCACATAATGGGATAAAGGCTTGTTTTTTTTTTTTTTTGGTTTTATACTGCTACAATAAACAGCATGCTGTTTTTGACCTGCAGACTGCAGCAGCAGTTGGTTTGCTGTTTTTCTTCTCCGTTTTCACGTTGGGATGGTAAACAGCTTACTGTTTCTGAGATGTAGGCAGCAAACTGCAGAACAGCAACAAGCAGCAGCCAATAGCAGCACACAGTACTAGCAGAAGAAGCAGGGTTGCAGCTAGCAACCATTCAGCGGTAGGTGCTGCAGTACCAGGACCGTAGCTACATTCCTTTCTAATGTTGTGATGAGCTTAGGGAATTTGGAGAGGAGAGGTTGAGAAGATTTTTGGGAGGGATTTTATATCTCATCGGTTCATGGAACTTCAATTCTTTAACTAAGCAATTAGACCAGAAGATAGATTTTATCCATTTCTAAACCAATTTCACAAAAGGAGAAAACCTCATCTATAATAAAAAAAATGTAGGAATGATGCTAATATGAATGTAAATTCAAATTCAACCTATCCAAATTTAAAAAAAAATTAATTCACCCTTATCCTTTTGTATCTTGAGATTTGATCCAATCGTCTAACTTTTCGGGCATTAATCTCCCTCATTTGATTTTTGATTGATGATTCAATCACATCTATGGACATTTAACATCTTTGATCTTAATGGTGTGGTTCAAGAATCACCACTGTCAATGATTTTTTATGGAGAAGTTGAATAGTTAAAACTTTAATGAATGCAATCTCTTAAATTTTTTGGCGACCGAATGTCTAAATTGTTATAGCAGTTTTGTCTTATTGATTTCTTTGAAGTGGATGGATTGACCATTCATGTGATTCTTAGATCAGTTTGGTGTATGAAAACCATGCGATTGACACTATTGATGATCTTTTTATTGTATGGTTCTGCTTGTGGATCCTATCTGGGTGGATATCTCAACTTGTAATCTTATTATTGCTTCTCCACTAGTTCTATCATGTAATAGCTATTCTCCTTGTAGAACTCATCCCAGTTATTTGATAACCTTGAAATAAGAGGTGGCAGAATTGGTTCATGAATAGCAGGGAAGGCTAAAAAAACTCCACCTGCATGCATTGTATAAAGTTTAATAGAGTTTTGAATATGTGTTGACCGGCTATTAGATCCTCCACATCTTTAGGATAATTAATAAATAAGAAATCACTACCAAACAGACAGTTTATCTTAGCTTTTCAATAATGAAGTTTAGATGTCCTGACTCTTAGGAGTCATATAGATGCATTGTAGAAAGCAAACGATAAAGATATGGACTAATCAACTAAGTTATAAGCTTCTTCATTTAAACACAATATACTATAAATAATTCAGCTGATAATCATCTGTAGTTAACATTCTAAAGTCAGCAAACAGTAGATGCATATGAGCAGCCAATTATGCAATAAAATCATTATATATGCATGCTGGGATAATAAAATAAATCCCACAAGCTTTTTAGCAGATATACTATGGATAATTCTAAGAGTAAGTCTAGTTGAGGGAAATTTAGAAGATGTATTTATGATATTTTATAAAACCTTCATATAATAATACAAACGAAGTAAATGCAAAACCATTATCTTTTTATCTTCAAAATAACTTTTGTTTGTGAGCTTTGGCTGTAGTGAGGGAACCCTAGAAATGAATCCAGATACTTGCGATAGTTTAAAAAGCATTAAGAGGATTGACTACAAAGAAATAAATCCAAAATTCTAGGGCTAATAATGAAATTTATCTCATAGTAATTATGAGGCAATTTATATAGTAATCTAACAGTTCTAATCACGCATGAGCTACTTAAATTCATTGTCAGACAAATACTTAGGTCCACTTTGGCTTAGATTCATAGTTATATTTTGATTAAAATTTAAATAAAGTATAAACATAGACCTTTGCTTAATTTCTATGCTCATATTTAATTATAGGCTTAAGTTCAATATAAGAGTTGGTTGATCATTCTATTCATGATTTCAATATATCCCAAAGATGTCTATTCTATTTGCAAGAGTCATCATATACTTTGCCTAGTTCTACAAGAAATTATTCAAAATGGAATTGTCCCTTTTTTTCCTCTAGAATTAGAACTAAGTGATCCTAGATATTGATCTAATTCCTCAACTTTTTTTGGTCATTCTGTTAAGTTGACTGTATTAGGAAGCTTAAGTAATTTGCATAGCACTTCATTTTTACTAGAGCATCTTCACTAGAAATCTTCTCATCTGATTTATTTTCTTTTTTAACATTTTTCTTAGAACTCTTTACAGTTATATGTTGTCTCCTGATTCTTTTGTGCCCAGTATGATGATTGATCGATCTAATTGAGCCTAATGTGTACATTCTTATATATATTTGTACCATTTTCTTTTTTATGTTTTAAGCAATGAATTGACTTCTTACATTTTTTGTCAGTAATTCCATATCCTTCTAATTGTTTCCTACAGTTCATTTTTTTTCTTAAGCATCAGATATAGGCATACATAAGAACATAAAGAGCTATTTTTATTGTGAACACCATTGTATATCAATTATGATTTTTATCTTCTTTTTATAGATTGATGATGAAGGGAAGGTCACCGTGATTGATTTTCCTCAGATGGTATCGATTTCCCATCGCAATGCACAAATGTAACTTACATTTTCCTCGTTGCTTTACTAAAATGCTTTAGGAATATTGTATCTGTTATTAACCATATAGCCATTTCAGTGTGAGAAGCTTTTTTTTTAATTTTTTGCCTTTATAACCAAAGGCTGAAGGAATCTATTTTTTCAGGTACTTTGACCGAGATATTGACTGCATTTTCAAGTTTTTCAGTAAAAGGTTTGTGGTACTGTTGATCTTATTTAGTTTATGATGTTTGTGGTTTCTTCTTGACCATGTATGCATTGTTGCAACACTTTATTTTTCATGTTCACCGTTATTTTTTTGGGGCAACATGAAGCATAGTTTCTGATTAGGAATGACAATGCATAGTGTCCTTTTCACACTCTTCTTTATATTTTATTTCCTTCACATGTTATCTCAAGAAGACCTCTAGCATAAATCCATCATTTCTTATCATATTTCATTTATATTTTTAAGTTTTTGGTTTGTTTTTTGAATAAAGAGCAGATAATATTTCACTAATTAACTTCTTATAATAAATATTGATAGATCTACAAAGGTCTTTCTTAACTATGGTGGCGATATTTTTATTTTTTTGTAATATTAGATTGAACTTTACACTTGGCAGTTATTATACATTATAGTTTATTCTTCAACTATGACAATCTATATATTTGAGTTATAAATAAATTAGGTTTTCATTATCAGTTCATTCTTTCTTTTTATTAGAGAACATGTGAATTTCTGCCAATGAATTTACTCACAGTACCAATTTTTCTTTTCAAGGTTTCAAATTTCTTTTCATGATGGTAAAGATGGTTGTGATGATTCGGGTTCTGATGTGGAGGAGAATGGTAGGCCATCTTTTTTGTCCATAGAGAAGTCTGCAGGTTTCCTAGATAAGGAGCTCGCAGCTAGTGGGTTCACAAGAAAGGATCAAGATGAAATTGAGAAGGTACACATGGAACTATGATATGTTAATGGATTGTTTGGATTATTTTCAGTTTTTTTTTCATTATACAACCTCAGCCTTGTTATTTGATTTTTGCTGGTCGATTTTACCATCTTTTGAAGTTAGATGGGGCTGCTAATTTCTGTTTTTTTTTTTTTTTTAATTTGTAATCTCAGTCTTATATTTACTGGGCACTATGGGTTTAACCCAGCTACTAAATTCATTTACTAAAATAAATGTGTTAGCCTCTTCTTTTATTTCATCTGTTTACTGGATGGACTATATATATGATACCAGTTTGATTTTCAAAGTCTTAGTAAATCTAACCATGCTGTACTCTGGTGTGCATATAGAACCTGATTTTGATGAGAGTGTTTTGAATTTGTTTCTAAACCATTATTACTTTGAATTGTAATGCACAGCTTATTTGGGTTTGTAGGATGTCATTTGCTTGCTTGGGGATTGAAAATATGTTTTAAAAAATTGATGCTATCTTTTTTACTCATTTTGTGGTAAAAATGAAATTATCACTTATGAGGAATTTTGAATGTCTTTTTTCATTTTAAAATCTATAACGATTCATATTACATTGAACCAAATTCGATGTTTTTAAATCATGTGTTCTAATCTCAAGCAACCAAATGAGCCTTAAATATTAATTTATGTTGGACATTGTCCTAACACTCTTAGTATATATTTGTGTATGGGGGGTGTGCATTAATTGGTTTAAGCTAACAAAATGAACTAAATGGAGTATATTTAGCGATTTGGTTCGGTTATTAAAGCTAATAATTTAATTTGTGTTGTATGAAGTGTTATCTCTATTTTTTGCATATATCTACTTGACACTTCTGTTGTCAAAGAAACAAATCTGATGTTCTCCTTTAAGTTTAATAGTGTTTGTTCCAGTTTATTGGAGGAGATGAGGGGTGCACAGTGAGCTCTGATGATGAAGATTTTGCCAATGAAAAGCAACCGGGGAATGATGGCGCTAATGCTGTTGCTAGTACATTATCTTCCTTGCATTTCGTAGATAAGGTATTCCCAAGTCTCTAATGATTTTATTTCGGCCAGGTCTCGTTTATAAGCTTTATTTAGAATCTCAAACGTCGTATTCTATTCATGAGTGTCACAAAAGTTTAAATTTGATGAGTAATTTACATCACTCACCAAGCTTCCATTGAGAGGTTTAGTTTAGTCTAGATTAGCTACGATCTTCTTGGCTTTAATTTTTTGGAACGTTATTACATTTAAGGTGGCCTTTAGCAAGTTTCAGCCTATTTACTTCTAGACTTGACTTTTTTATTCTTTAATTCATATATTCGGAATGTGCAACAGGAGGCTTCATTAGATCATGGCAATGAGGATGATACAGATGAGCATCCTATTACTTCAGTTATCAACGACCCTAAAATTGCAAAAAATACTCATGGTGGTGATGTAAGTTGCATTCATTTTCTATATTCATGTATTTCTACCTCTCTTCTTCAAGTCAAGCCGTTATTTATGTTTTCCCTTTGCGCAGCTCGGTGCTAATTTGACTGATAGAGTAGAGGGTTCTGTTTTCAACAAAAAAGGGGCTTTGCTGGAACAGGTGACCTGAATCTCTATTTTTTTTTTCATCTTGTCCATTTTTTTTTTTTTTCAGCTGCCAAGTTCGTATAACTACTTGTTTGTCTCTCATTTTGTATTAATCTGGAATACTTGCCTTCTAGTTCAACTAATCCCACTCGTCCCTTTGTTTACCTTTTCTTATTACGTTTGGTCAGATTTGGAATGCATAAAATAACGAGAGTGAATTAAAAAGGATACTTTATATTTTTGAGTTTTATAAATTCACGACTTTCAGATTTTTTATTTTTTGACAAAATGTAATGAAAGAATCAGCTGCCGTGACGTCGCGGCGCGGCGGCGGCGCGGCGGGCGGCGCAGGCGACACGGCGTCGGCACAGCGCCGCCACATCACTTTATTGTGTATTTGGAATTCGCCATTTGGGCGATAAATACACGAAACCTTCCAATTTGAAATGCACTAAAATTTTACTTTAACCAAACGCCAAATGTTTAAAAGCGTGCGCTACCAAACAACCCCTAAATCTAGTACTCGCTTTGGAGAAATTATTGCACGCAACATCTGGACCGTCTAGATTCCAGATTATTATATACATGGGTGAGTACACAGTAATCTGTGTGCACAATTGCTGTATACTTGCTCGGGTACATAGCAATAGACATCCTGTTTATAACAATCCAAATGGTAAAAATGCTGCACACAATAATTTCTCTTTACCTTGTACTTATTGTAATTTCTGATTGCTTATGAACGAAGTTAAATTTCCTTAACTTATTACACTATCCCACTAAAATACATGAAGGTTTATTTGGTTGCCCACCTATTTCTTTCCGGGCTAGATCCGACTACACCAATACAATAGGGGATTATCTCGCGGTCATGAATATCTGAGTACGATGAATTCACGTCGAGGGCTGAATCTAGAAACTTTATTGAAGTGCACCATAACTAAATCAACTTTTATTTTCTTAAGCTTCATTGTAGATTATACTAGTTATAAATTGGCGCAATGTTGGCAGTAAGCCAACAATCTCTTTTGATCTCTTTAAGACTGTGGCTTATACATATCCACAATATCTCCCTCTCCCTGCATTCTTTCTCATGTTTGAGAACCAGGTCGAGTCAGAACCAATCGAACAACATGCCAAGCAGTGCCTAAGCCAATGGGGCTTACTAAAATCCAAGACATGCCCTCCTCCCCCAGTCTAACTCTTGAATTCTTAGAACTCTCAGTAGCTCTCTTGATCTTTAAACTAAAAAAAAAATGGTCTTTTTTTGTTACAGGAAATGGATGGTTCTGATGAAGATGGTGTTCCTGTCCTGGCAAAGCGTTTGAACAGGCAGAGGCAGCGAGCTGTGACGGCTGCTCGTGGTGGTCGGAAGGCTGTTGTTTCGAGGAATTCTTACAAGGACAAGGGTGGCAGTAAGTCATCCCACAACTCCAAAATTCAACGTCAGTCCTGCAAATTATACAGTTAACTTAAAAACAGCATATTTATGTTTATTTTTTGCTGTTTATTGTTAGGCAAAATAACAGGCAAACAAAAATTTTGATTCTGATTGAAAACTGTAGCAGTTTTTATTCTATTTTTTCTCCCAAATTTGTTTTAAAAGAACTGTTTTGGGAGAATCAGAATAGAAACTGTAATTGAGAAAAATGAGTTTTGAAAAATTCAAATGTGTTTGAAGGGTTGCTGCAAAGCGTGCATTTTTGAAATTGTGTAAACTGAACATAATTTTGTTTTATATATTGATTATTGAATGGAGAGCATGGGTTATTGTAATCAATTTTGATTATAAATGTTATGATTTTGAGTATTTAGCACTAGGGTTTAGGGAAGGAAGGATTGAATAAAGCAGCCGTTTGTTTGAACTTTGAGCTCATTTTTACTAAAACATTATTTGAGCTCAGTCTGAGCTTATATTTATATTTTAGATAGAATAGAGTTTGTTTGTGATAGCTCAAAGTCGCGGTATAAAAATATAGTGATAGAATTATTGTAGAAGAAGTTATACAAATATAGTGATATAATTGTCACTAAATATTGTTATGCATGTGTCTAATAAGTACTACTTAATTATTAAATTAAATTAACCATTGTCAAGTAAATATATTTCTAAAAAATAATATAAAAATAAAATACAAAACAAATTTGTTCTCAAAGAGATCCTTACAAGTTGTTTGGAATCAATTTTGTTTTGTATTTTTTATTTTAATTTTTATGTTATTTTAAAAAAAATATATGTTTGTAGAGTGTAAACGAGTCGAAATTGAAATGAAATTGTCATTGTTTAGATTCTATTATTATTATTTTTGTCAATGTTTGAAATAGTTTATATGTTGACTAAAAAAATATATTGCTCGTTAGGCTCAGATTCTATTGAAATTGGCTCGATTTTATATTTTAATAATTTTTATTTTTTTTATTTTTAATTTAAAAATAATTATTAAAATTTTATACAGTGAAAAATTGAAATATTATTGATATTAATTAAAACTAAAAAATATACCATTATATAAAGTAATTATATACAATTAAAATTATTATTTTTGCACTTAAAAAAAAGTTTTGTTATACAGATTCATTCAGAGATTCAAAATTAAAATTATATACAATCAAAATTTATTTTATTAAATTAAATGATTTTTAATCAGAGATTCAAAAATCATTTTTTTTTACACAAAATTAAACACAACTTTAAATACTAATTTATAAGCTAACAAAATTTACAATATCATATATGCATATACAAATTTACAAATTCACAACTTACATAATTTACAAATTTACAAATTTACAGCTTTCTAAAATAAATTCAACCTAAAATTTTACATTATCATATACAACTTACAATTTCAAAAAAAAAAGAAAATAATGAAATTATAATTTCCAAATATCAATTTCTAATCAAATCAATTTTTAATGTCAGTTTATAATCTTTTTTCATATTCTCAAAGTTCAACCAATTCAATCTTCAAAATGCGATGCACTTCATGTAAACAAAACCAAAGAAAAATTATAAAATAAATAGGAGAAAAATAAATAATCATCGACGCCACAATACTACTTGTATGAATTACATTCAAAAAAAATGATAACAATGAAAGATTAATAAGCTGGATGTAAAAAAAAATGAAAATACGCAGAAAGATCCGCTCCAAATTGACAAAATGAAATCACAAAAAAAATGATAATGAAATCACAAAAAATAAAAATAAGCGAAGATCTGCTCGAAAGAATCCAAACTATTAAGTAAATATCATTGAATAAATGATGACATTCGTAAAAAATTGACAAAATAATCACAAAAATTAAATTAAATATTTGGAAAATACATATACCAAATATCAGCCAAGCATCTAATACATCTATTTATTATACCATTAATGTAACACAAGTGATCTTAATAATATTATGCCAGAAGATTCTGCTCCAAATTGACCAAGAAGATCAAAAGATCTTATCATACCAATAAGGATGCAAAGAACAAAAAAATCGATAAGGATCTGAAAAGAACAAAACAAGTGTGTAATCGAAAAGAATAAAGTAAACAAATAAGAACTAAAGCCAGACAATGACTTCGGCCCGACTGTTGTTTCCATTCCATATCTGTCAAGTAACAAAACGTCTGGCACGAATATGATCGGTCGAATCTGATTTAATCGATGCGGTGATTGTTTGGTTATCAAAATTCAATAATGGAGCAATTTAAGTTCATTCCTTTTAACAAGTGCTCTTGGTTCTCCCCATTGCATTCAAGTAGAAATGGTAAAGCGGATTCTTAGCTAAATTGGACTACTATATCGCATTATATTTTGGCGTTGAAATAATGAAGTATTGTTTAAGAAAACTTGATGCATGTAATCACAACTCCCAAAATACTACATAGAAAGAAATATAATGGCAGTATCTTGCAAATGCAGTTGTTTTTCAAATTTTTCATGGATAAAGTAGGGTATACCAAATACATGATTGTTTAGACTACTAAATACATACAATCTGAAAAGGCCTCAATCAATATCTAATTATTAGGTAATATTTAGATTTTATCTAATTCCTCTAGCCAAAACACAGCCAAATAGTAGGTAGTTCCAAAGAGAGAATAACATGTAAAAGGAACAAGAATAAGAAGGTTCGGATGATAACAAGCCAAACAGTCAAGAAATGAATATTATATCTATCCAAGTTGATCTCCTCCTTTCAGATAGGACCTTTTGATTCAACTAAAATTAATGAGCACTTGCTTGAGGGGTCTAATCACTAAATTAATTGTTTTAATATTATCAAGCATCAATCACCCCATCAATTACTCCCAACTTCAATAAAAGCTCTAACAAGTACCATAATGTATAAAGTGGAAAGTGAGACTTCAAGAAAATGTACGTTATTGTCAATCCTAAGACGAGAAGTTCAACAAGAAAAGGTTCAAGAGAAACAAGATAAACATAAGTTTTTTGAGTTTCAATGCAATCAAAGAATAATGAATTACTATACTTCACCTACCTACAAAGCAAAAAAATAGCATCTAAAATTTATATATGAGACAAACGGCAGAAAATCCAAGCGAGTCATCGTTATCCCACAAAATTATTTTATTTCACATTCAAACATTAGTAGTGGTTCATAGGTCATGATAAAATTTCAAGAAACAAAAAAAATTAAACTAAAACTCTTATTTTCTCTTCAGATCCAAAACTCTATGCTGTCAAGACAAAACTGTAATATAAGAAAAATAAAAAACAAAGCTTATGTAGCTATTTAGTAATTTGAGAGTGTCTATATTTATTCCATAAAATGATGAAACCCAAATAAAAATAAACTAAATGCATGGCGGCAGTCATATTCTGATTTTAACACTAACAAAGTAACTATTTAGAACTACATCCAACTTTATCCTTTCTGTTTATGGACTTGAAGAAGTCAAAACATTGTTGAAAGATGGTGCCATATTAAATAGGGCAAGGCTTCAGAGTGAGAAAATAAATTCAGTGAGGAAGGAAAAACTTCAGAAAATCAATTTTTAGCAGGAACAAGGTAGTTAGAATTGAACAAAACACTCTCATCCTTCATGTTGATAAGAAAACCCTCAAAAAGCAACAGTGATAAACACTTTTCAGCCATAAAAACATCGAGAACAAAGTAGATGTATAATATCAAATAGAATTACATTCCATTAAAGGTAATAAATATTTCTTTTCATCACTATAGATCAGATATCAAGTGATATTAGCTCAAGTTCAAAGAGAGACTAACTCCACCAGTGAGTACAAGCCTTGTCACATAAGTGTTGGTTCATGCATTAAAATGCATTCTACCTTACCTGTAAAACCAACAAGATTCCTAAATATTTATGTTCCAATAGACTATCAATTGGAAAGACAATTTGCTATGCAAGGGCAAGAAAATTACTGCAAAATTGAAAATTGAACCCTAAATAAAGAGCAGATTGCTGTAAAATTGCTGCAAAAAAATTGTATGATGGTATCATTCTCCAAAGCTAAATATTTTTTGGTAGTTTAACATAAAGGTTCTCCTTCTCCATTAACTCTTGCTGAAATAAAAATAGATAATGACATTATAGAATGAAATTTATCAAATTTATTAAATAGACTAAATTTAGTTGGAAAAGTACCAAAGGATCTTTAATGTTGGGTTGGCCTAATCCAACTAGTTGTACATACAAGTGCATTGATTTTGGTGATAAAGAGCTCTATAATCATCAAGAACTCTACCACCAAATCTGATTGGATCGCGGTGGTGATGAATTGTTAAAACATCCCAGCCATCTTGGACAAAATAAGATACTTGAGAGTATTCATCTTCCACCATATCAAAAGAATCATTATTGCTCAAAAATAATCTTTCCTCCAGAATATGTTTCCGATTTTGATGGTGAATAGAACCGAAGCAACAAAATCAAAAATCTAACATATAGTCAAAGTTTGATGAAAAGGGCATCAACTATTGCTTGTGAGGATCCACTTCAAGAGCTTGAAGCACTATTATCTACTTGAATATTGATTATATATCTCCCAAATAATATCCTCAACGCTTCTTTATCTTGGACTACCTCAAAACTAGAGTATATTTTAGGAAATGTAAAAGTAATGAATTTCATTTTGAGGCGTGGATCAAGACCCCAGAGTAGATTGCATTCTCCCTAATATTCGTCAAATTTAATTTTCATAGTAGTGGCCATTTGCTTGACAAATTGATTCAAGGAATTGCACTCTTCATTAAGCAATTTCTTAACATGCATGACGAGGAAGAAACAAATTGGTAGTTGGATAAGAAGAACGAAATCATTTTGTCACATTGAAAAAGAAAAAACCTTCTAATTTGCTCATATATGTCATTCAATCTCGGAAGGTAACCACTTGTAGAATCTCGATCAGCATAATGAATGAACACATTGCGGTAAATAAAAGCAGACTCAAGCATTAAGTAAGTGGAGTTCCACCTTTAGGAACATCAATACATAATCTCTTTGAAGTAGGGACCCCTAACTGTTTCGCCACTTCAACAAACTTATGTAAACGAGAATGAGACTTTTTGAGGTATTTTACTGTCTCCCTTATTTTAACGGTTATTTGTTGCACCTCTTTCAAACCATCTTGAACCAAGATATATTGAATGAGCATCTAACATGAAAGAAATGACCCACGAAAATGTAACTTTCCTCTTAACTAAAAATTAATTTTTAAAATATTTAGACATCATTATTACTAGCATTATCCAAGGTGTGGTGATAAGAAGTCTTGTAAATTCAATCAGCAAACAATCACATATAGCATCACAAATAAAGTATGTGTGGAGGATCAAGCTCAATAAAGGCGATAATTCTCTTATGTAACGCCAAGAATCATCAATAAAGTGAATTGTTAAGCACATGTAGCTTGATTTGATTTGATATCAAAGAAACTCTATGAATGTTCTTAAGAAAAGTTTTCAATCACTTTTTTTCTTTTCATAAACTTTCATGCAATCACTTCTAATTGTGTTTCTAGATACCCTCGTGGTGAGATTCAATACCTCCAAAAAATATTAAACCACATATGCTCAACCATCATGATACTCATGCACAATAATCATCTTTGCAATTATCTCTCTCTGTCAAGATGATCATAATTTTGGGGTCATGGAATAATGGAATCTCAATTTGAATTGACATCAAAAGACATAAAATTTAATTTTTTGTCTTTTTTGCATCAACAACTATTCTTGGCCTTGATTTTTCACATTCCTTCACATGCCTCAAAAGTTGTGAAGTTGTGCCAGTTTTTAATTTATGAAATTTCATGCAACAATATATGCATTATAAAGAGGGTGTACTCTCCCTTAAATCTGAAGTGGTTTATAAAATACCTCGAAGATACTCTCTTCCTACCTCTCTTAGGGTTAACATCAAGACTAGTAGTCTCAAGTGTATGCTTCAACTTGTTTGTGAAGTGCCGGTATATCATTACTACAACTAAATTATCACCACATGATGCGGAGAATGATCCACATTAGACATAGCGACTAAATAACAAAAGAAAATATGAGTTAGGAATTAGGATCCACATTAAAGGGATTGACAAGAGCACGAACTAGAATATGAGGAAAAGGGGTCTTACACATAACACATTCCATGTTTCCATTATTTCATTCTGACCATACAACATTACATTACATACATAGTTGTAAAAAATAGAACATCCATACAGAATTACAGATACTGAGATAAAAGATACAGCATTACAGCATACAACATACATCATTACAACCATAGTAGTAAAAAATTAAGAACATCCTACAGGAAACATCCAAAGCTGTAGAAATCATACAACATTACAACCATAGTTGTAATAAATTCTAAGTTTGTAATTACTTCATTCTCATAGTATGCATAATAGAATGATTTCTCCTTTGAAACACAAATTCTCAAATAATATACAGCATTCTACAGGAAACACATCCATAGTTGCAGAAAGATTACAACATTACAGCCAGTCCAAATATATGATCAAGTAACATCCAAACCACTGAAAATGCATGATGAACATAACCTCCATAGTAAGAATAAAAGAAGCATTCTCCATAGATATAGTAAGAATAAAAGAAGCAACGCGTGTGTTAACAATGAAATAAAGGTATGCATATTCTCGAATTCTCCATCTCCATAGTAAGAATAAAAAAGCGCTTAAAATAAGAATAAAACCAGATCACCAAAGAAAAAGAAAATTGTGTTCGGTTACAAACCCTAGAAAACCAGATATCACGACTACAATGTATAGGGCTTTTTAACATGAAACCGATGATGGAAAAAAGAAAAGAAAATAATATCCGGTATCAAACCACAGAAGATCAGAGATCGCGACCAAATTTACACCCATACTTACATATATTACCATTTCAACTCGCAAGACTCACAACTCGCAAGACTCTTGCTAGGAAGAGTAGAAATCCGCCAAAAAACAGACAAGAGAGAGGGAGTCGGCGACTTACGGGGATTAGGGAGGGAGAGTCGAGACTCGAGAGGGCTGCGGTCGAAATGCGGAATGAGTTGAGAGACGAGGGCTAATAGTAATATCAGATATCGTTGACTCGTTTTATTTTAAATCTCAGCAGTTAATATAAATTCCTACGGCTGTGATTAACTAATATGAGCTACGGACGGCTTGGACCGGTCGGTCCACTCCTACAGCACTAAAGCTAAACAAGAAAAGCATAATTACAAAAAAACTTATAATAATAATTACTAATATATTTTAGCTTATTTTATTTAAAAATTTATTAACTAATTTTATAATTAAATTAAATATCAATTTTAAAAATATTTAATGACATAAATTATATTTTAAATAAAATTTAATATAAATTATTTATTTATTTCGAAGCTAAATTCAACACGATCGAACAAAGGATTGTTAGTGTTATCGTTATCATCGGCGCGAAATATTTATTCTGTTCGATTTACTTATTTAACATTAAATATCGATACACGAGCTTTTTTGACAGCCCTATTTGTAGCATATATTTATATTTTATAAAGTATTTTTATTTTTATTTTTTAAAAATAAACAATATTATTATTAAAAAATATTCAAAATAATTTTAAAATATTTTGAGTATTTTTAATAATAATTATTATCATTAAATATATTTTATTTGAAATAAAATATAAACATAATAAATTAAAAATATTAAATAAAAAATAGAAGTGATACTAAATAGCCCTTTAATATATTTTCTTAAGTATTTTTTTAAAAAATAATTTTTTAGATATTCTGAATGTTTTTAAAAATAATTCTTAAATATATAAATAAATAAAATTAAAATAAAAAAAGAAAAACATAAAATTCAAATACCCAAACGACGGCTTTCAAGATCGCCGATTATTCCATGGTCGTTCGCTGCTCTATGCCTGACCGCATCTCAATGAAGTACAGCGTGCCGGCGAAGCCATAACTGTCTCCATTTTTTTAAAGCACAAAAATGAAAAACCTCAGCACAACTGCAGTTGAGAAGGTCAAGTCCTACACATCGAACGAGAGAGAGAGAGAGAGAGAGAGAGAGGAGAGGGAGAGCGTTCCTTCCTCTGCTGTGGCGATGACGGACTCGACGGTGCGCTTCGGCCTGCTATGCAGCATGTTCGAGGCGATGGGGCGGGACCGGTCGGCGGTGAAGAAGCGTCAGCGATTCCGGACGTTTTTGGACAGGGTCTACGCCGGCCGCGACTACTTCAGCGCCATCCGCCTCATCCTCCCTTCACTGGACCGCGAGCGCGGTACTTACGGCCTCAAGGAGTCCGCCCTGGCTGCCGCCCTCGTGGATGCCCTCGCCATCTCCAAGGACTCTGAAGATGCCCTCCGTCTTATCAACTGGCGTAAGGGCGGGGCACGCACTGGCGCCAACGCTGGAAACTTCGCACTCGTGGCCGCCGATGTAACCTTCTCTTATCTTCTTCCCGCATTTTTAAAATTTTTTTAAACCTTAACTTGCTCTCCTTTTTCAGATTTTGCAACGGAGGCAGGGATCGGCTTCTGGCGGGCTCACGATCAGAGAGGTGAACGACGCACTTGATCAACTTTCCTTGAGGGAGGGCAGGTACTGGGTTTGTAGTGGATGCATTTTGCTATTGTGAGAATGGGTTTTGTTGTCGTTTATGCTTTTGGCGATTTGGTCGGCTACAGTTTGTATAATTTTGTCATCTTTGGAGGGATTTTGATGCGGAATTTAAGTTTATAGTTATGGTTGGAAATGCTAACTTGTTGTGCTGACTATTCTTTTTATTTTGTTTTTTTTTCATTGACTTTTCTTGCGTGTTTAAACTAACTGTAGCTGAGTTTGTTCTCGAGCTTGAAAAATTGACCAACTAGCTCATCTTCCTCTAGTTTGGCCGGAGGCCTTATTCCTCCGGGAGATGAGGTAGCCAATGAACTTACTGGAACGTCCATGAAAGACACATTTACTTGGGTTTAGCTGCTTGTTGTGGCTTAGATATTAGGAAAGTCTATTTTAGAAAATTGCATTTTGCTCAACTGGTGGTTTCATCCAGAATGTGGAACAGCTCATTCATCATCAAGTAAGTGGTCTGCTTGGTAGCTTATCTATCACAAACTAGCGAAGGCTCCTAGCTGAGGATGATCTTAAGTGTTACTTCTCATAAAAAAAAAAAGATTTCTGCCTTACTATTCTTTTGAAATGCTATTCTTATAGTTTTGTTAGTACTTGCCCTTGACGTTGAAAAAAAATTATAGGGCAATTAACACTATTTGGCTAATGAAATTTCAAAGTGTTTTTTTTTTTTTTTTGCTTATTTGGTTGAACAATATGAGATCTTTGGTTTGAGTAATGCTAAAAGGCCTTAAAACTTGACTCCAACTATTTTGTGGTCAAGCATAGTCTTTGCGCCTCATAAAATCAAAATCTATTTAGCCTTTTAACCACTAAGTGTAGCCTATGGGATTCAAAATTTTAGTTTGGTTAAAAGCCTTTGCTCCACCTTTGGGTGGGAGAGGACATCATCTGGGAATTAAAAGCACAATGCAACCCTTTACCGTCCTAGCATGTAGTTTTAATGCCTCACAATCTTAGCTTGGGCCACACTAAGTGTTTTAGCATAGCCTTTAGGCTTTAAAACTTGGCTTAGCCTCTTATCAACTAAGTGTAGCCTCAAATGCTCAGGCTAGTTCAAATGCGTGACCACTCTGGCCATAATAACTCATCTAAGTTCAATGCTTTTGGTTTGCCCATCAATATCTGAGCATATCCTTGTTTCATAAAAGATTGTTGCATCCTTTTTAAGGCCAAGCATAGCCTTTGGGCCTCAAAATGATGGTTCAAAGTCTCCGAGTCTCCAAAGCTTAGAGATTTTAGTTATTTATTCAAAAAAAAAAAAAAGAAGAAGAGAAGTTTACCTAAGTGCATGTTTCATTCTAAGTAAATTGCATAGTTCATAGCCTTACCCCCAACTATTCTGATAATAGGTTTATTTTAAGAAGATAACAAATGCCCATGGAAAGATGTAAAAGGATGAGATAAATTGAGTATTAAAGGAAATTAATTTTGATGTTATGGTGTAACATTTATTTCTGATATAAATTGTTACTAGGAATCAAGAGAAATATAAATTGGGTTAGATGTCCTTCTTTATCTACAAAAGAAATTAATTCTAAACTCTAGATGGCAAGAGCCTTTAGCATTTCAACATCCATTTGGAGATCATTTTGTTGATGAGTATTTTGTTTTGGGAAGCAAGTGGAAGGATCTATCTACTTGCAAGGATCATCATTTTCCTTATCTTGAAATTACAAAAAAAATTCAAAATCTAACCATGCAGTATAGATCAATTAGACCCTTACTTTAGGGAGATGTGAAGGAAGAGATGTTGAACGACAAAAACATAGAAGGTAGCTGGGAAGGAAAATGATAGGAGAAAGGAAAATGGAAGAGACAACACAAACAAGAATATGAGATAGTATACCCAACCCAACATCATTTCCCAAAGCATAATACTTAATTCGATTAGCTTAAGAAAAATAAAAAGGAATCAAAAGGAAGGACAAAGCAATGCATGAAGAAAGAGGACAAGGTAAGTGAACTAAGATGGAGATAAAATGAATAAATTGATGATTTGCTTTCTACCAAAAGGGCAAACAAATTCGACACAATTGAAGGTTTTATTTCGGGTAGTCTTCTTCAAAGCCCAATTAGTTGGAGCATTCCCAAGTCAGCTATAACACGGGAACTAGGAATTGAAAGGGTTTCCCCTTCAACTTTGAATCACCTATTAGACCTGCAAGCTTTCTTCTAATAACATAAGAAGGTTGCTTTTTTAAATGTAATAATAATATCGACAATAATAAATTTTGCGAAACTCAATTGTATGATACTTGCATTGAATCATATGTCAGATGAGTGAAAATTTCAATAGACACTACAAGTGCAACACTTTGAGAAGAATCTTGCTTGTGGAAGCCAAGGTTACTTGATATTGGTTTACCCAATGAAGGGGGATGGTGCGACCAACCAAAATAAAGATAAATGACTAGAGTCACAATGATAACGTTGTCTTCCATAGTCTCTCATAATTAAAGGATGCTCAAGTAGCCCAAGCTATTGAAAAAACAAGGGGAAGAAAAAGGCCCTGTTTAATTTGCATGCGTTGGCACAATCACATTTTTAAAGGGCACAGAGTGGCCGTCAATCAATACGTTAAAAGTTGTCTTGAGGAGGCAACTATTGGACAAAACACAGTTGTTTTGAGAATGCTTTTTTGTGCCATCTCACCAAGAATTCAAATTGCACTTGCTTAATTTCTGCCTTTTTTTATATTGTGATGACTCGGAACTTAATAAAATCCTCTTCTTTTGAATGAATGATTTGAGCTTTATTTGTAGCAATATCTTGTTGGTGGCTGAACCGTAGGAATAGATTGGGATAAATGAGATGTTGGAATAGATGGAATTGTGGCTAGTTGGATAAGGAGCGCTAAATGAGTTTGCTTGATTCAGAGTACCTAGAGAATCCTTCTATAGTTTGACAAGACGCAACTAACTTGGCACTTAGAAAAGATATTATAGCAACGACTATCAGTTTTGTAATCCGAATATACTATTTGCTTAGCATAGCTAAAGTTCAGCTTGATTCAAATGACAAACCTAAAATTATATCATCATTAGCTAAACAACAAGGATTAGGAGAGGCCACATTAGACACTCTCAACACAGCTAAAAATCACTCCAAACACTCATCGGACATAGATAGTCGGCATGCATAGAAAGATATTATCGACAAAGGTAGAACATCCCTTATAATTGGTCACATAAGATATTGAGATGGAGTAAGAGAATGATCAAAATTGCAATACATATAGAAATTCATGATAATCATTTGCTCAAATTTTTCTTAAGAGGGGGAATCTATCTTTTACTCTTGACACATGTAATAGTCAACATGTGCAGGATTACTATAAAACTATCAAAAAAGTCTCCTATTCTGTAAAGGAGACATTCTGAAGAATGTGTATATATTGAATCAATGATACAAGGACCTCTTTCTATCTTGAACTCAATCATAGCTATAGAAAGAAGATTTACTTCTAAACTCATGCATTTATATTTTGCTCATACTCGTGCATCCTCCACTTATCTCTCTTTGAATTATTCAAGATTACTAGTCGCTCCCTTCTAATTTTTGTCGAAGTTTGAATGTAAGTAGTTTTGGTGTTAGCTTACAATAGTAATTGCCATATATTTTGATGAAGTTTATAGGATGAAGTTCTAGGTCTAGCATGGATTGCAAACTACTATTAGGTCCATTATAGATTGTGATCGAAATCTTGGTACCTTGTGATCAGGAATACAAATATTTATCTTTATGTTGTAAGGTATGATCCCATGATTTATAATTTAGTTGAATATTATAGAAATTTAATTTAAGATAAATTTTTTCATTCTTAGTATCTTCTTACTTTTACTTTGAAAATATGAATTGCTAATAGTTTTCTAAAATGTAAAAGTAGGAACTTTATGTGATTTAACTTGGAGAGTTCACCTAGTTCATACTTGACCCAAGAGAGATAATAAATGGAGATTAGAAGAGTTGCATCTTTTAATATTTTTATAATATGCATGTTAATAGATATTCTCCCTCAAATTTGAAAACTTTATGTCCTGCAACTCTTATGGCTTATGATATTTTTCTTCTAATATATTATAATTTTTTTCTATGAAGATTCACTCCAAACATAATTTTTGTGCTAAGATATCTGATGAAATTTATGGAGAGGAAGTAAAGGATTGACAAATGAGTTTTATTTATTTTGGAAAGACATGATTGAATATCCTAAGAATTAATTTGATAAAAGAAGTGTCGGTAATTGCCAGGGAAGTAGAGAGTAGTGGAAGGATGATATTAATCCATAAGGAAGTAGAGCCAACACAATTGTTGTAAGGGCCAAGCAATGGTAGGGGATGAGAATGAAATTACTAGTTGAATTGATAAGCTAAACGACTATGCTTGTGCGCCCCCCTCCCCCCAACTTTCCTTTCAATCTACTTCAACCTTTAGCGAAGAAAGCTGGGGTTAAAATTGGCTCACTTAGGGGCTATTTGATTGCCTGAAAAAAGAATATAGTGTAAAAGGAATCCAGTGAAAAAGGAATGCAGTGTATTTGGATTACTTTAGGGTTGTTTGATTGAAAATTCTATAAATATATATTTTTTTATGGTAAAATAAATGTAATGTAAAGTGTTCTTTTGGTTGTGGCGGTGGCGATGGCCGGGATTAACGGCGCGGTGGGTGGCGGGTGGCGAGGCGACGGCAACGGCATGTCGATGGCGGTATGGCGGCGATGGGCGTACCATAACACTTCGATTATTTGGAATTACCAAATCGGTAATTCCAAATACTTATTGTAATGTATTCTAAATACATTACATTACCATGTAAACATTACTTTGCACCATGCCAAACATAAAAAAAAGTTAAAACCCATGCATTTATTATACTTTACACCCAAAATTCAGGCAATCAAATAGCCCCTTAAATATGCCAAACTACATAGTTTGGTTAGGCTTAGGGGGTTCAACCAAATAGCCCCTTGAACTTACTCGAGAAAACAATCACTTAGGTTATATAGATTGTTTAATTTTGGTTTATATTGAGGCTAATAATTGCCTCTTTTTCTAATTCTACTGTTGATTCAATTGTAAGTGTGCATTATAATTGGAAGGGTTTGCTAATTCCACTAGCTCTTATGGGAATATCTTCAAATGGGTGATTCCAAACTTTAACTAAGAGGCACAATAACTCTTGAGTTTTTTTCTTTGAAGTTTTTTACTTATAGACCAAAGTCCGAACATTGAAACTTATTAAAAATTGAGTTTGTGTCTAAACCTTTTAATTGATAGTTTACTATCACATTATGTGGGACTAACTCGTTCTTCATGGGTGAGAATAGTTCTACTAGGAGTCTATTTTTATGGCTATTTCAATGTCCAAAACTTTTGCTCGGTTGGGCTTCTTGTTTTCATAAAGTAGGTCGTGAAGATGTCAGAAAGCTGCTTTATTAAATAGTTTCAAAATTTCATTCTAAAAGGAACTTTTTGAAGGCCGTTTTTTTTTTTTGAAAAGCACCTTGACAATATTCATCCAATCATTAGGCGCTTACTCTGTGATGGTCTCTGTAGCATAAGGGGAAATAA
The DNA here is from genome assembly GCA_021442155.1 of Cymbidium sinense. Lineage (NCBI taxonomy): Eukaryota > Viridiplantae > Streptophyta > Magnoliopsida > Asparagales > Orchidaceae > Cymbidium > Cymbidium sinense. The sequence goes on along the minus strand of CM038220.1, from coordinate 116,561,900 downwards.
TGGAAACTAATGGGGCCTTAAAATGATGTTCAACTTCTAGTGGTGTTTAGAAGATCTCTGGACATAAAATCTACGATTGTGTAGCTTGAGATGCTCTCTAATTTGGTATCATCTATTTCTATGCCGTGACCTTTAAGGTAAGAAGCGATTTGTCAGCTTTGAGAGGTCTTCAGTTAGCGCTGATGTCTGATGATTTTTGTTTGATTTGGCTGCTCTGGATGTGTGTGTTACGAACACTTAGCCCATGGTTTGTGTTTATTATCCAAGTCAATTGTATTCAACTTAATTAACTTTTGGTGGTTTGATTGTACTGCACTTTCTTCTTTTTTAGGTTGTGTTTTTCTGTTAGATCTTTGCATTCTGGAACATCTTTGCTTTTTAAATAAAAGATTTGAATTTCTTGCATTTTGTTTCTCAAATGTGTGAATATTCTACTTTAAAAATGCAGTGATTCCTGATTTAATCTTTTTTGGTGTTCCCTCAGGGAGGAGAAAGCTGTGGTTCTGTCAGGTCTCATTAAGAAAACAAATGCAGTGGAGATGAAATGGATTCTAATGATCATACTCAAAGGTATCTTGTCCTAATGACCTGTAACTTTTCTTATTATTATTTTTTTTTGTAATAATACTGTTTTTAAGTCTCTTTTTTACTTGTATAGATTTGAAGCTGGGAATTAGTGAGAAGAGTATTTTTCATGAGTTTCATCCAGACGCTGAAGACCTTTTCAATGTTACTTGTGACCTTAAACTGGTTTGTGAAAAGCTGAAAGATAGGGGTGAACGACATAAACGGCAGGTTCTTTCTTGCTCAGTGTAATAATGATAACTTTGCAATCTCTAAGATCCTCACAGATGATTGTAGTTCATGTTACTTGTTTACTTACTTCTATCAGTATTTGTTTTTTATTTCTATCTATTTACTCAAGGTAATATTATTTTCTCTGCATTTGCTATTGTTAGGTTTCACAGTTCTGTTCATCAAAACTTTTAAACCATTATCCCGTTGTTTAATGAATGTATTGTAGCTAGGCTTCTGTAATGGTTTGTAAATTTTTTTGACCATGTTGATTCCACAATAGCTTAGTTTATTATAGATTGCTATTTTTATAAACCATTATGTATATAGAGCCTTAAACTATGGAGGCTTTAATTCCTTATATGCTAAAGCATTTGACTTTCTTCTTGGTTACTGTTTCTAATAGAGTCCTCAGCTTGAGTAGTGCTTGATTCATTAATTCATATTCAGCATTTTAGTGAACTTTACGGAAATCTTTGTGGTTTATGACCCATCTGTCCTGCCAAGTCCTTTTCCCATGGTAGAAAACTGTTCTGATTTATTGCATTTTAGTAATATTAGTTTCATTACAAGTTTGAATGCAAGCTTCTCTTTTTTTGCTACAGTCTTGATTTGTCACTTCCAGTTCTGTTTTTCAACTATAGGATATAGAAGTGGGGAAAGCTGTTAGGCCTCAGCTGGCTATGCGGATCAGTGATGCTGCTACTGCATGGAGGAAGGTAGTTTTGTTTTTAATGCAGTATTGGTTTGAATGGTTTTTGTGCTGTCGGCATGTTCTTGACTAAAATATCTCTTCACGCTTACATTTAAGTTTTCTTGATGTAGATGATTAGATCTGGTGTGGAGCTCTTAGAATTGTGTTCCTTATAACAAAATAAAAATGAATTTCATTGTGGATATAATTTTTTTGGATAGAGGTTATCATTATCCTATTTGCAAGATGGTTTATGGTTTTCTATTGTGTATTAGCCATTTTTCTGTATTTTTTGTTCGGATATAACAGTATTGGATGATGAAGAGTATTCCATATACCTGAACTACCTGTAGCGAGTATCTACTTTTATTATTGAAGCTTAAGGCTAATTCATAATGCTTTTCAACTGCTTTGTGTTTGATAGCCAGACTTATTACAATTTAATTTGTGGGGAAACATCTGATGAAAAGTGTTATACTGCTTGTCGCCTCCATGATGATTGGAAAGATGCTTCTAGAGGTCTTGTTAATCTATGTAAAAATAACATAGGATACCTGTGTTGAAAAGTTTTATATTGCATGCGCACCTTCTCCATGAAAATAGGAAAACACTTTCAAAGAATTTCCCCAAACACTTTGGAGACCTCTTATTTCCTCCATAAAAAAATTGCCATAGCAATAATTTATGATTATCTGCTGGGCATACAATTTATTAAGTAGCATGATATGAGAAATGTTTGTATCTCGGTTTAAATTTAGCTAGCATCATAAAGACACGATATACATTTTTTTTTGGTTTAAAGTTGATAGCTAGGCATTCACCATTATCTTCATCATATGCTGCAGTAGAAAGAACATTAACCTTAACAAGAAAACTGGCTTCATCAACACCATTACTGAAGATTACAACAAATTGTTCTTGGCCATATCTTTTGTATCTTTTGCTACAACAATAGATACAGCACCAATAACATAAATGCTGTATAATTGTTTCGTATTGTACTGTTTTCATTGACTGATAATAAAATTTTGCCTAAAATGTATTTATTCCTTATTTTTGCAATGAAGATGTACCTTGGTGTATGTTTTTTGTTGATGACATTCTCTTGTAGATAAGACTAGAGTGGGACTCTAAGAGAAATTTGAATTATGGAGGTCAACCTTAGAGTCTAAAGATTTTCGTTTGAGTAGATCTGAAACTGAATATATGGAGTGTAATTTTAGTTGTAGAAGTTCTAGTGGTGGTGTTGTGACATTGGGTGACCAAGTCATTAAAAAGAGCGAGCGATTCAGATATCTAGGCTCTATTGTTCAAAATGATGGTGACATAGATGGAGATGTTATTAGTAGAATTCAAGTTTGATGGTTGAAGTGGAGGAATGCGTCTGGCCTGTTGTGTGATAGAAAAGTATCGTTTGGACTTAAGGGACAATCTTATAAGATGGTGGTAAGACCTGTAATGATTTATGTTGCATAATGTTGGCCAATAAAAGAGAAGCATAAGACTAAGTTAAGTGTTTAGAGATGAGGATGTTTTGGTGGATGAGTGGTTTTACTCTTAGAGATAAAATGCAAAATGAGTATGTTCGGGAAAAAGTTGGAGTAGCTCTAGTGGCAGATAAGATTAGAGAGAGTCGCCTTAGATGGTTTGGCCACTTAAAACGTTCTCCGTCCGATGACCCGGTTAGAAGAGTAGATGTATTAGATTTGCCTTATGTTGAGAAAGTTAGAGGTAAATCTAAAAAAACTTGGTTAAGATGTTTAAAAAATGACCTTAATTTATTACAATTAAATGAGAATTTGACACAAAATAGGACACAATGGATAAGAAAGATTCATGTAGCCGACCCAACAAAGTGTGATAAAGGCTTGTTGCTGTCGTCGTCGTTGTTGTTGTTGTTTAAAAAAAACAAGATTGGGAATTTAATAGTGAGGTTGAAGTCTCTGTCTAGTTTTATCTGTTATAGTTATATTCACACTATACTACAAAAACCTTTGTCATTTCCACTTGTGCTTCTATGTTTTTCTATATCTTGCTAGTGACTTTTTATCTTTGACATTTTTGGATGTTATTTAATTCATTTTTTTGGCGAGCACTTGGGATTGATGGTTTCTCTTTCTTAATATTTATTTCTGCATTTTTGTTCATTTTGGTGGTTCAGAATGACGGATGACAAGGTCATGCTTTGCAAATAACTACTTAAATGATTATGCTTTACAAATAGGTATTTACATATTTTGCTTTTGTTGTTCTAGTTCCATGGTAAACAGATTGTGGCTGAATGCAAATTTGATGGTGATCGCATTCAAATTCATAGAAATGGAAAAGAAATACACTTCTTTTCACGGTATTCTATATAAAAAAAGAAATGTCAAATAGTTTTTAATGACTTTTTATTGTTTTTTTTATTCTAATCTCAGCCTTTCTACTTTTGTTTCCGATTTCTCTCTTGGTATTTTCAATGATCTATTGCACGATATGGTGGAATAAGAATGAACTTTGTTTGCAATTGGCATGTTACTTTGCATTGTGACATTATTTTTACATGTTATTGTATATAAAATGAATGCTTTCTTGTGGCCTTGCAAAACGTAGCATATGACTGTGACATTAGATCTTCTAGGATGAGTAATTTTTTAGTTGGCCTTAATTTAATAATATTGATAAGAAAAAGCATAAGAAATTAGAAGATATAGACCTGACTATGCTTACAAGTATCTGATTATAATCTTTACAAGGAACACTATTCTGACCATTAGGTCCTTTTGCTTAAGTTATTCACTTCACTGAATGTTCATCTTCGGGAAAGAAAGTGCTAAAAAACAAAATAAAAAGAATTATGTTATTTTCATCATTATTTTTGATTATTTGGAGTTGGCACTTAAATTCTTCTAAGCTAGTCATTCCAGTTATATTTGTTTCACTCTCTTGAAAAGCACAAACAATAGGGTGTTTTATGCTCGATGTGAAGTAGAGCAGTAAAGGTGCACATCGTTTTCCAAAAAAGAGGGTTTACACCATAAAGCAATGTCAAAGCGGTGAATTGTATTGGTGCTTTTTGGTGAGTTGAGTAAACAAATGAATGGTTTGTGCCATTTTTAAAATTCAGGCTTTTTAAGGCTTATTTTTTTCATCTTTTTCTTCTTTAAAAATTTGTTTAAAAGCTATTTTTTAGATAGCAATGTTTAAAATTTAGATTAAATAGCGGTCTAAAATAACAGAAAGATGAAGTTATATAGAAAGTGATTTTAAATATGTATTATAAACAAACGAATCATGAAGTGGATTTATTCCATTTTTAAAATTGGAAAACAATTAAAATAGTGCCTCAAACGAGGCCGTAGTCTACTCATCTATTGGAAGCTTAAAGCAACCGCTTTTGATCTTTTACTAATTATCTAAGACTATTTGACCTTGTGAAAATTGTTTTTTTTTTTTATTAATCTCTCGTTATTTTCCTCCAATATTGATGTCTCTTTATAGTGCTTATTATATAGCTTTTACTCATGCAGGAATTTTCTAGATCACACAGAATATTTACATGGAATGTCTGATGTTATTTTGCAAAACATTTTGGTTGACAGGTAATGATTTCTTCTTTAGTTATTATACATTAATGGACATTGATATTTTATTATTTATTATTATTTTTTTTTTTTATTGATGATAGGACAATTCACACTTCACACAAGGTACATAATGGAATTGTGAAAATTAATAGAAAATTGGAGAAATAAGATAAAATGTTAACAAACAACGAGTGGAGAGGTTATTAATGCTAATTGTTCAATGATATGGATTCCCTTAGTGTTTTCAAAGCGCAAAGCCATGCGCCAATTTTGTTAATTTGAGTGCTCATAACTCATATATCATGTGTATAAATTACATCAAGCAATAATTTTCATGCATTCAGCAATAATTCTAAAACATGAAGTATTAGATAAGCGACCTAAAACTTGATATAAATTTGTAAAGAGGATGTAATGTACATATGTAATTTAAAGATAAGCCTAAAACATAAACATACAATAACAACAACAACAACAAGCCTTTATCCCGTTATGTAGGGCTGACAACATGAATCCTTCTTCTCCATTATAATCCTATTAAGTGTCAAATTCTCATTTAAATCTAATAAACTAAGATCATTTTTTATACATTCTAAGTAAGCCTTTTTAGGTCTATCTCTATCTTTCTTAACATAAGGCATATTTAATACATCTATACTTCTAACTAGGTCATCAGACGGCCTAAAATATAAACATGAAAAATCAAATTTCTAATAATTTTTGTTATGTATAGAAATTAACAGATGATTAAAAGTTTTAGAACTAATATAGTTGTCTGATGTAAAAAATTAAAATTTAAAAATTGCATTAAAATTTGATTTATATTTTTTCTTCTTGCAAGATTCTTTTCAGGTTCTTTATATAGGAAAGGATTTATAGGAATTTTGATTTTAGACACATTGACACTTCTCAATCCAAAATTTGATTAAAATGATCTCTTACCATAATGCATGGAGATTTGAATATCTTATCCTTTAGTACTATCCGCCACCTCTCATTATGTTAAATACATAAGCTTTATTTAAAATTTTTTTTTTTTGATAGGCAAGTAACTCCTCTCTTACATCCGAAGCCACCTATTTGCACTTAGTAATAATATATCTTTTAGATTCTTCATACAGATGATAAGATGCTCCCAGGTACATACAAAGTACTTGATTAGACTTCAATGTTAGTTCTTTCTTCCTCCCATTTGGATTAATCATACCTTAATTTCTTTGTATGCAAAGGAATAAATTTCCAAAATTAATTCAATTTTTAAGTTTTAACATTTGATTGTTATAAAAGCCTAACAATTCATCCAAAGTACTAAATCAATAACCTTTTTATTTATAATTATTAATATAATTAATAATTATTTATCATATAGAAATAATTTTAAATTTTTTATTTGAAATCTAAACCTATTATATCCTCTTAAAATTAAATTTTTAGCAATATTAATTTTTTAAAAAATTCAATTTAGAATTATTCACAAACTATTTAAAAATATGAGAGACTCATTTTTTTTCAAGTTTTAAGTCTTAGTAATTTAATTTAAACTTAAGTTTCAAATAAAGATTTTTCAAAATGGGTTTAGTGTGATTACTGCATCTATGGAGGTCTAGGTTGTGGGCTATGTCGATGGAGGTTGATCTCATGGTTGCTACTAAGTCAAAGCTGACAAGCTTGATTGAGGATGAGGTTGCATCTTGAAGATCCCTTTGAGTTTATATATAGACTGGTTAATTTAAAAAGAATTGAAGTAAAAAGATCCTAGGCCAAAATCAACCCATCTCGACCAATCCTGGTCTTGCTGCACTTTGCAAATTTTCCGTGCTCTACACAATTGCCCGAGTGCTTGATGGCACGAAGCACTTTGTGCGTAGGTTTCACGTAAAGATGATGCAAAGTGGGCCTTCATCGTGTCTCTTCGCTTTGCATGAAAAACATGCTTTAGGCCACATTTTTAATAGGCTTTGATTCACTATGAATTTATTAGGTAAGCAAGAGACAATGTGGGTGTTTCCTTTGGTAGTATTTTTAAGTTGGTTCATTTGAAATCTTAGATTTTTAGTTGTATCAGACATTTCATTTAGCTTATCTATCACATTCAAATTTATCTTCTAAGTTTTCATATTTATTTTTCACCATAATCTTGATTTTAATGTTTTCCACTTTGTTCTCAATTTGTTCCACATGCTTAGATAATCTTACGTATTTATATCTTAATATGCCAAAATTCATGGTGATAAGATAATATGAAATCAAGTTAAAATTATCCATGTAGTGTAACAAATAATATTATCTTATGTGCAATTTAGGATTAATTATTATTTTAAAATTTCAATTACATTCTAGATTCCAATATAAGGAAATCAAGTTAGCTCAAGTTGGAGTTAGAAAAATCTTCAGTAGGACATATACTAATTTATAAATCAATTACATATGATCTATAACTTTGAAAAATAAGTATCATATGTAACTTGTACACTTAAATTTATTTTAGGTTAATTATTAGGCAGTGTTTCTTAAAAAAGCAACTATGTAGATAGGGTTGTCAAAAAAGTTCGTTGTCCGCGAATAGCTCGTGTTCGGCTCGTTCGTTAAGCAAGCGAGGCGAACACGAACAAATATTTTAAGTTCAATTTATAAACGAGCCGAACATGAACAATATTTCGTTCAATCATGTTCGGCTCGTTTTAGCTTGAAATAAAAATTATACACACTCATACAAAAATTCATAGTTGTAAGCATGGCTTAGTAGTTGGAACTGTTTCCATGAAAAAAATTGACCCAAGTTCAAATCCTCCATCCTTCGTATTTTTCGGATTATGACTTTTTCAAGCAATTTCAAGCTTATACGTGTCATTTCGAATAATTCAAGCCAAACACGAACACTGAAATTTTGAGCCATTTTGAACACATGTCGAACACAAATAGAGTAATTTTCAAACGAGCTAAACTCGAACAAAGGCTCCGTTTATTTACACCCCTATATATAGGCAACTAGACTTGCCACTTAACAAAAGAAAGCACTCAACTTATAAGTAGCAACAATATCTTATCACAGAGCATGTTCAAACAATACCTTATTTTGTTGATAGCTCTTGATTTCTTTTTTCATTTGTGTAAAGTGTCACATAGAACTATTTACCACGCAACTAATGAAGAAAGCCACCACTTTTTTCCTAGGTTATTAATGGGACAAGGACGAAAAATCCTGACTACATTCAAACATTATTTGAGTGACTTCTAATGTGTACATTTAGAGTCTAGATTCTTAATATTCGTTGGAGCATTTTTTTCTCTTTTTTTTTTATTGGGGTGGGAGTGGGGTGATGTAACACAAGGTTCAATCACAAGAGTTCAAGCTAGAAGGATAGAAGCCAAAGTTAGAGGCCCAATTACAAGTAGAAAAGTGTTGGGAAGAATGAAACTCGAAAACATTGGAGACTTTGGTCTTTTTAATTGGTGACAACTTATGAAGAGAGGAGCTAGGGTATGACTCTCCGACTCTCCCTTTCTGCCACCCCCGGTGATGCTCCAACCTCTCCCTCTCTTTCATCTCCCCCCCTTTGACCTTTCCCTCTCTTTTTCAAGTTTAAATTATGAGTTATTGTACAAAAATTTTTGTTTTGCCGTTGAATGAATATTTTGGTGATTTTTTATGTAAAATTTAGAGAGAATTTCCAAAGATTTAAGGCTTATTGGTTGATTAACAAGGGATTTGGTGATCTGGCTGCCTAGGTTACTTTAGTGAGTAACCTAATTTTTATGCGATGATTTTTGTTTGTTATTCCTTTTGTGGTATTTTGTTTTTGTTCTGCTAAGTATACAAAAATTATTTTCCACACAATTCTCCCATTTGAATGTATCTAATGGACAACCAAAAACTAGGTCAAATCTGATATGGTCTTGTTCCATTAGTTGGTTGGTGTGTTTAAACTTCACAAAAATTTGTGGAAAACGCTAGAGTTGTAATAGAAATCCGGAACTTCTATCTACAAGTGTTAATTTAGGTTTATCTCCACCGTAATGCTAAGCTTTAAGAAACCTAAGTGATTAATTAGTTAATCATTCAGAATGAGTTTCACTTGACCTATCCTAGGGGAAAATTTAAAATAAATACCTATGCTTAATGAAATTTTATGAAAATTTTCAAATCATTACTAGACTCCAACCTCTACATTTTACCTTTTATTTCATATTTTTTGGAGTTTTATGGATGGAGTTCTAAACTTGGGAGTTATTGCTCCAGAACATTGGTTATTTGGTCGACCCTACTATCTTCCCACTTCAATTTAAACTCAACCACAACCTTCATCACTTTCTTAAATATCTTAGGAAAGCCTCGTCCACCAAATTGACTCCTCGACTATTTGTATATGATCAATTTAATCCCAAAGTAGCACTTTTCCTTAATTTAATCTCTCAACTATACAAAATTGATCCGAAACGATCCCTCAAGAATTGAATTGGGATCAATTTTGTATCAATAATTCTACATGAGACATCATTTTGGATCAATTTTGCATTATCAAGAGACTAAATTAGAGAAATGTGATACTGTGGGACTAAATTGACCACATACAAATATTTAGGAGACTATTTTGGGATTTATTGCATTTTTTCTTTTGTTGTTTTCTTGGGAAATGATATCTTTGTTGTGCAATTTATTGCTGTTAGTATCTTTATGACTTATTAAACTTGAGGTCCCTTCACAAGATTTCTGAATTTCAGTGAGGCTTAATCTTTTTTTATCCTCTAGCAGTTAGAAAATTGAATTTATTTAATTAGTTTTAGCACATAAGGTTTGCAATTGGCTATCAACCAAATAACAACCTTTAGCCTTTCTCATTCAATCTTTTGACCAACAAATGATTTTTTTAATCTTTCTTCTTGAGACATTTTTTATTTATTAGCTTTGTTTATTATTTTATTTCTTTAGAGTATAACTCGTTTTTTTGTACTTTCTTGACCCCTTGTCTCACAACGTAATTGCCTTCCTCCGTTTGGATAGTTGAAGCGATGTGGTGAAAATGTATTGTTAAAAGAGTGTTACAGGAGATGTGTTTGAGATTTTTGCCATTTATCATTTCCCCAACAAAAAGAGATGACAAGGTGAAGGCTACATATACCTTTGGTGTATAAAAAATGATCTTGATGCTTCATATTGTAAACAAATCAAGTCTAGTCAAGTATTATCTTCTTTAAGCTTGTTCATTCTATGCCTTGATGAGTTTGTGTTGAGCTTCAAAATGATCTATATTTTTAAATCTTGTTCAAACTTGTTATTTACTTTCTTGTTGAGTATTATGGAGTTTTAATCTATTTTAGTAAACATATTCATTTATAATTTTTCAATAAAATTGATATAATTTACACATTGTTTTGAATGTTTTGTGAGGCTCAAATGTTAATTATAAAAAAAAGATTTTATTCTATTCAAATTTCTATTTGGTTAATATTTTTGCCAACCAGTACCTCTAGGAATATATATTTTTTAAGTTCATAGAATTAAAAAAAACTAATATAAAAACGTGCAAAAAGTCATCTATTAGGCAGATTATCCATCATTACTTGTTGAACTACAAATAAGCATTTTTATGAACATAAATGAAAAAGTTGATTAATATTAAAGTTTTGCTCAACTATTTATAGAAACAAGTGCAAATGAGCTTTATGTGTACGAGTCCTGAGTTTTTTGTTCAGTGCATGGGTTCTATTAATGACCAAATGGCGGGTATCTTTTTAATCCCTATGGTGACAATTAACTGCCAACACAGCACAAAATGAGCTGTCCTTGGATTTGTACATCGCTATAAAACTCTCTTTTCTTATTATTTTTATTACTACTAGAATTTGCGGGCATGTTTATTTTACCCTTTTGATTATTTTAAAACTCCATTAGTTGCTTTTATGAATTTTTCTTACGCAGGTGTATACTAGATGGTGAGATGCTGGTTTGGGATACTTCCACTAATCGTTTTGCTGAGTTTGGGTCAAACCAGGAAATAGGTTGACATGGATATTCTAATGGTTTTGTAATATTATTTTCGTTTCTTAATTATTGACTAGGAAAATGTTTCTCTGCAGCGAAGGCGGCAATGCAAGGATTACAGGGTGATAGGCAGGTACCGTTTTTCTCTGTGATGTTACAACTGCAATTAGTTTTACTGTTTATAATAATCTAATATTGTAGATCTAATTTCTTTTATATTATTTTTACTTGCAGTTATGCTGTATCCTTTGAATCCCGATTCTGTTTTTATTGCTTTAATTCTGCATGTCAGAACTTTGAAAATCTCTGGTATGACTTAATTAATGAAACAAATTTACTAATGTGGTGATTATGTCACTTCATTACGTAAGTCCCGCCTAAAAATGCTTTTACTTTAACATTGTTCCCATCATGATCTGCAAATAGCCAATTTTGTTATTGTATATTGATTTCTAAATTCATTTATGATGTTGATAATCATATAATGCTTTTATAATTTTATGTAAATTTTGATGTAAAATTTAAGGACATGAGCATGAACAAGAAATGTTGATTCTGGGGCAAGTTTGTAGGTCTTGTTCAAAAGCACATTGTGTAAAGAACTAATTAGAATGCTAGGATTGATGTATCAGTGTGAGGATACACTATTTTATTGATGAATTAGGGGTTGTTTGGTTGTCTGAAAAAGGAATACAGTATAAAAAAGATGCAGTGTAAAAGAAATGCAGTGTATTTGGATTACTTTTGGGTTTGGTTGAAAAATCTACAAATATATGAGTTTATTTTTTTTTGTTTAGTAAAATAAATATAATGTAAAGTATTTTTTAGGTTGTGGGCAGCGGCGGGCGGCGGTCATAATACTTTATACTGGCCGGTGTATTTGAAATTCGCCCAAATTGAGCAAATTTCAAATACACCAAAAATGATCTTTGTAATGTATTCTAAATACGTTACATTATCTTGAAAATTTTACTTTACACCATGCCAAACACAAAAAGTTAGAACCCTTACATTTACTTTAATTTACACCCAAAATTCTTTCTTCCAAATAGCCCCTTAATATATTGTATAATGTGATGAATTGAGCATGGGTAATAGAGTGGGTGAGGAAATATTGATGTGCAACTATTATTAAATAAGTAATGCAGAAGAGACAAGTTTAGGCCAAGGATAATGTGTTTGTGTAGCTTGTTTAATGGTTGACTATAACCCATTTTGACCCCCTCTCAGTTAAGCATGAGACGCAATGTAGACTAGTGTTGTAAATGAGTTGAGTCACAACGAACTAGAGCTCGACTCATTAGCGAAGACATCCACAGGATTTGGCATTCAAAACCCTCGTCTTTCTCTCCACTAGGCTCCACTCTTACTCGAAACCAAAGAGAACAGACAAAATAAAGGAGAGGCGAGATTAGTAGATTTGTGACTTGAGGCAAAATAGGGTTTATTGTTGTCATTTTTGCTGTTTGGCAGGATTTAGGTTAAGCCTTACTCTAATCCTTATTGGGTTGGGGGGGGGGGAGAGAGAGAGAGAGATGAGAGATGGGGACGAAGGCAAAGATGTAGCATAGTGAAGGGGATTTAAGTTTTCTGGGGACGACGAATTGCAAGGACCGAATAGCTTGATGAGTATTCAAGCCAAGTCGGGCGAAGCTCAATTCTCTAACAAGCTATACTCTGAGCTCAAGCTCGTGGCTCGATAAGTCAAGCTCATGAGCTCATTAACGAGTCGAGCTTGAGCCAGCTCGTGAGCCTGCTCAGCTCACAGCTCTAACTTAGATCGACAATCCAATAAAGCATATTTCTTATGAACATCCATTTTAATCAAGATTGATTAAGGGGGGGTGGGGCGGGAGGGGGAGAGAGAGACAAAGAGGGTGATATGAGAGATGGGGATGGAGATGAACTATAGAGGCGAAGATGTAGCAGAGTGAAGGGGATTTAAGTTTTCTTGGGACAACAGATTGCAAGAACTGAGTAGCTTGACGAGTGTGCAAGCCAAGTCGGGCGAAACTCAAGCTCGATTATCTAACAAGCTATACTCTGAGCTTGAGCTCGTGGCTCGACAAGTTTAGCTCACGAGCTCATTAATGAGTCGACCATGAGCCAACTCAACTCACTTATACCCTTAACGTAGACGGATAATCTAGTCAGGCATATTTCTTATGAACATCCATTTTAATTTAACTAAATCAAGATTGATTGAGAAAAAAAAATTGTTTGCTTGATGGTCACAAAATTTACATTACACTTCATAAATTTTTAGCATATTCATCATAATTATTAATATGAAAGCATGCATACTTTAAATCATCATAATAACCTATAAAGCTTATAATAAACTACATAAAAATTTATACATATCAGAAGTAGTTTTTAATTTGTATGATGCACATTTTTCTTTTGTGTTTTACCCAAAAGTATATGCTCAGAATTTTAGAATGAGGTTTAATATGGGTCACTTGACTATGGCCACACCTAGGCTTTTTTCTTATCAATATAACATCTAATGCTCTAAAAGCTCAGTAAGATAAATGATTTTAATATAATATTCAAAATATAAAATAAAAGTAATAATATGAATGCTGATCTTTTAAATTAATATAATAATTATTATTTATAGATATAATTGCATTAGTATAAATAATTTAAATTAACCCTAGCATTTATAATTATATTAGTAAAAGGCAGTCATAAGTATTAAGTGTATCTACTAGGAAGGAAATAAAATGCATCATTTAAATGTCAACATATTTTATATGCTATGATAATCAATTATTGGTATGAAATTCCTTGCTTTTCTTCTCATTTCATTCTCATTTTTATTGTTTGCTGTCTTAGATTAGTCATATGATGTATGTATAGCCTTTTGGCAGATTCATATTATTTGGTCATCACCTAGCCCATCGGCTATAATAACTACTAATAAGATTTAGACTTAAGAGTCTATTTGTGGGAGTAGCGGTATGAAAAAGTAGTATTGGAGTTGTTGTAGAAGAAACTGTTCTAAAAAGTTGCGATGGGCATTATAATTTTTTTATTATTTTAAAAAGGTTATATTGTATCTTTTTTGCCGCCATTGCACTCTGTCAGGTCAAGTTAGAAAACATAGCTTTCCCATTGTAGATTCTTCAAAATACAGCTAGAATGCAATTCTCAAATGTCATTACAGTACATTTTTCCATGCTTTGCCACCATTGCCACAAATGCTCCTTTAATCTAACATAACAATTATCATGACCCCTCAATTTAAAATCGGTTCATGTTGTTCTAAATTTGGGGCAATAGTAAAGAATCCCTTTTAGCCCTTGTCAAGGCACATCTCAACAAAACTTTTGCCTCTCCATCTTTGGGTCATCATTATTTGTCAGCCTATGTTATATAAAATGACCTTTCATAGACTTCTTTTCTTATTAACATTATTTTTATAAGCATTTACAATTTCTTAGCATTGATAAACACTTGTTATCAATTAACTTGTGGTTAGGGCACCAATATGAAATTAAAACAGCACATGAATATTTGAATATGCATGATGCATCATAAGATTTTCACAATACAAAATTAAGATAGGACCTTTTTTGATAGGTGAATAGACTCAGTACATTAGATTTTCTGATAACATCAAATTTTATTGAAGTGCTCAATATGAAGAAATTTCTATTTATATACATAATAATTTAATGCAATAGTAGAAATTGAAATCATTAGGTCTATGAGTTATTTGTTCTTATATTAGTTTTTTAGTATCTAATGAATCTCGTGACTTAATTTTTTGGATTCTTCACCTCATAATCTGGATCTTTTGTATGCAATCTACTTAAAACATAAAATTCTTCATAAAGTAAATTCCTAATTTAATAATGCAAATATAACTTTAAAATAATCTTCAAGATTTTTTTTCCTCAATTTATTTTCTTTTTATTCAAGATTTTGAGCTTATCTACCTCAAACCAAACTTAATTCATCCTTAAAAAAAAAAGAAAAAAGAAAAGCAGATTTTTTTCTAACAATACTAAGCCTCCCTTTTTTTTTTTATATATATATATTTTTTTTCTTCTCCTTCTTACTCTTAATTTCTTTCACCGCGTGCACCTCCCATCGTACTGGTTTGCCTTTATTTGGAGTTAGGGGATGAGGGAAAATAGAGAGTGAAATTTTTGGGTTTACGTGGGTATTTATTTATTCTAATATATATTAATTGCTTTATTTCCTCAACCCATCTCAGCTGTAAAAAGGAAGATCCACCGTTGCATGTTTTACTAAGTGGAAAACGTGAAAAACTTGAGCTTGCTACAGTACAATTGTTACTTCTATAATAAAATTAATATATAAACAGTAAGGGTAATAAAATTTAAAAATAATTAATTAATTTAGTATATTAATTTTATGTAAACAAATATACTAATATTTATATATGCTATATATATATATATATATATATATATATATATATATATCAAAATGATCGAAGTAAATATAGAATTTTATTAAACTATTTTTTATTGTTTTCAGGATGTACAACAAAATGGCATAAATTTTATGAAGAATTTTAATTTTATCTTTTTTGAATTTTTTGAGTATTCTAGAATGAATAAATTGCAATGAAAGATTTGCATTGCATACCCAAAATTATTTGGGCAAGGTTGGTGATTGTGATGGTGACATTAAATATGATATCATCGTCACCATCTTTAACTTCATTTTTGCCAATATTTTTATGAATTCTTATTCTCCACTTGTTCCTATTGAGTATTTCATGAGTTGTTAAACATATTTAAATATTCATTCTCTACTTTTTATTAATTGCTTATGCTTAGACATTTTTAATTAGGTTATCATCAGTTAGCATCAATCTAATCATATAAATGATAGTTATGTTCTTATCTTCTACTACCCTATTTCATCAAGGGGCTTAGATACTCAGAATTATTCTTTGTTACACAAAATATTTCTTTTATTTATTTTTAAATTTCTTTCCATAATCTAGATTTCCAACAATCTTTCTCTCTTTGAACCCACCGAACAAACTTAAGTCGTTATAACCCTTGTATTGTTAGAGAAATAATTCATAATAACATAATTTTGTGTCTTAGTGCCTAAGCTAATGTTGTTAATGAGTTTAAAGAAATGAGAATTTGGGTGGCCTAAATATAGTAACTATATTTTTGTTTTAAAAGATGTTTTAGTCTTTTTTACTTGGCAAGCATCCATAATATAATCAACTTTTGGAAAGCATGGAAGAAATTATTTTTTAGAAAATTTTTTAAGTGTGCACATACTTTCCTGGCAGCATTCCATGTAACCAAGGTTTATCAATTAAAAATGTTAAGCACTTTTCTTAACACTATATACATCTAAGAGAAAATATTATTATTCATGTATTCAACAAACGCAACATTACTATTAAGTTAATAAGTTTAATTAAGCAATATGAAGTATATAATTTAACATTATGTCCTGTATTACATAATCAACAGATACCATTAAAGTTGTGGTGTATTCATCAAATAATTTTTTATTTTATTTTTACGATGGAAGATTTTTTTTTTACCATAAGTGTCAATATACTTAATCTTACTATTGGTGTTGTCACCTAGTGAGACATACCTCCATCACAATCTGGTTTTAGTGTTGTGCTTCTATCATGTGCCTCAAGATATCAGTGTCTGCCTTTAATCTTGTTGTGCAGGCATTCCTACAAAAACTAATTTAACTTTTAACTTTTTGTATCAAAACAAAATTAGGTTCACTACCTTAAGGAGCATTATAAAAAGTAGATGCAACTTGAGAATATGACCTTCTAATGCTCATGTTTAACTTGATTAAGCATTGAAGTGTCATCTACATTTGTATAAAATATGTTTAAATAAGCCACAATAAATATCTCACATTAATATTAAAATTTATAATATATATGTTTTATCATAAAAAATAAGCTCCTTGATTATGCTGGCTCATGAGATCAACATTTGCATGAGTTTATCCAAAAGAGAAGATCACTTAGCAAGCAATGTTAAGTGTTATTTTATAGTAGTTAAGGGGTGATTCTCAGGTTAACATTTGAAGGAGAAAAAAAGTCATGGGATGAGGGGCATAAACATGCCATAGTTTGGTTAGTTGGATGGCCCTTTGTCTTCGTGATAAGAATTGGTTGCATATTTCATGTAAACTTTTGTGTAATATTTATATAATTCTAGGATATGAAGCCCTGACACTTCCAAACGATTGTCATGTTCGTGTTGGAGACAAACATGACTTTGACAATCCCCAATATGTGTCCAACACTTTAGAAAATCTGCCTAAGACTTTTAATTGCATAATTGGACTTCGATACATTTGGGCCACCTTGATACAATGGAACATGGTTTTGACACAGAGTGGGAAATGGGAAAAACATATCTTAAATATATGTCCAATATCCAACACTCTTGTCTCAAACTTGCTCTGCATGAATTGCATGTTGTCTTGTCGTTGAGTCATATCTCAAATAAGACAAAGCCGGGCCATCTTCTTCAAAGTTGGAGTTTTTGATTCACCATTGCATTGTCTCTTATTCAAGGTTGAAGTCAAAACTGTACTATGCAATCACTGTCTCACCATTGAAGTCGAAGCGTTGTGTCGTATCATAAAGCAATGCCCCCTTCTTCAAGCAATCTCCTGTTGAAGCCGAAACTGAACCTTTCAATTTGTGTCCAAACTTGTTAAGGTGTGATCTCGTGTAGGTCGGTTAACGTCCTTCTCTTAACCATTTGCTATGACTTTAGGGTTTAGGATGGACATTTAGTTTTTTTCAAATATTTTTTATAGTATTCCTAAACTATTTGTGTTTTAATAGCAAATTTTTTAGATAAGATTATCATGATTTTGATTAAAAATATTTTCTTACAAATTTTGGTAGTCCTGCCTAACCCTTAGTTAATCATTAGTGATCAAGCATCTTTTGAGTATAAAACCCCTAAGTCAAGGCTATAAATGTTAGCATAAAACAAATGAAAATTCTAAAATAAATCATAATATATAATTAATTATTATGTCACTTTGGATTCAATGATGTTTTTATTGATTGTGACTCCATGCATAGCTTCTAAAGACATTATGAATGGACTGACTTGGTGGATGATTTATGGAGCTAGTTCTCCATGACATCGAAGTTTGGCTTTTAAATTATTGGCTCAATTGCTTTCTTCTTGCTATGAAAGAATTTGACATACATTTTCTTTCATCAATTCACTTAAAAGGAAAAAGGTCATTCCTCGGTAGAGGGAACATTTGATATTATGTACACTAATCATTCTTTTCTATCTTGTAGGAGTGCAAAATATACTAAGGAGAAACAAAATTGCGGTATATTGGTGGAGATATAATAACTATAGATGATATTGGAAAAATTAAAGTTGTTAGTCTCTCTATTAAAGAGGCATGCTTAGAAACTATGTTTTTCTTAGAAGAAGGAAATGAAGTTAATGCTAGCACTAATGATGGCGTGCCATTGAATGTTTTAACTCAATTCATGATGATCATATTATCTTAGTTTGTTTTATTATTTTGAGGATGACATTGATATTGATATTTTTAGATATTTTAAAAGTAATATTAATATTAACAAAATATCTATTATCGTTATGAAGTTTCTTTTATGATATTGTACTTTATTTTGTGATGCTTTAGTAGGAAATAATGAAAATTATACATTTTATATTAATAAGTTATTACATATAAAAACGTATTCATAGAAATCATATCATGTTCTGCTTTTTTACAATTATGTTGTGTCATTGTGCTCATGTCATGTAGTTGACCCATATCCATGTCTATGCTTCTTAAAGAGCTTACAATAAAAAACCAATATGTATCCTATTGATTAATTTGGTGGCAATTGAAGTGGAAGAAAAGTGGATGGAAGTCTTGGTAAGTGTGGGTCGCTTTAGACAAATTGTGCAGTCGGTTACCTTGGAATCAATGGCATCCTTCCTAGCTTGCTTATTATTTTGAAAAAAAATACTCAATGTTTCTTTAATGAGAATGTTAGCAAGTTGTTCTCCTGAGATTGCAAATATAGCACATTGAGTCACTGTCGAGCTTTTTCTTTATAAAGTGTATCTACTTCAATTAGCTTTGTACAATCATGCTAGGATTATATTTAGGGCTGAATTATTATCACAATAGAGCTTCATAGGACCTTTTCATTCAACCTTTAAAACTCCTAGGATAGCCACAATTTATAGATTTTTGGTACCATATACTTGAATTCATCTTCTACGTTAAATTTTTCTTTTACATTTTATTTTTACTTCTCCAAAGTCATGGGATTGCCTCTTAATAATATGTAGTATCTTGAAGATGGCCTCTAGTCAATCATTGAACTTTTTTATAATATGCTTTAGTGTATTCTTCAAGAGTTAATCTTCCTCATTTTTGAATTAAATATCTTTGTTCTTGGTTATCTTCAAATATTATAGATTTTTTTATACTGTCCAAAGTTGTGAATCTTTAGGATTATGCATGAATTGACTTACCACACAAATGTAAACATCAATAGGTTTCGTATGCGATAAAAAGATAAGTCTCCCCATCATTCTCTAATGGGAAATTTTATAGGTCTGTCAACATGAATATTGAACATATGTTTTGTTCTCTACTACTAGATTTAGATTTATTTCCTTATATCAGAACTTGATATCAATGGTATATGAGTATTATTATTGTTATCTATGGAGAGAGAAATTTTGGTTCTATTCACAAGAAAATTAGAAAAGGAAAGAAATGCGATAATGCATTAATGAATGTTATAGCAATGAAAATAATTTGCATCTCATCGTTGAAGGTTGCAATAATGGGAAATGTTTACAACAATACAGTGATGAAGGTTATGGTTATAGAAAAATAGGAGAAAAGTGCTGCGATGAAAGCCACAAGATTATAGTAATATAATGATGAAGGCTATAATAATGAAAAATATACTAAAGAGAAAAAAGTCTAGGGATTTGATGCCACGTTAAGAATTGGAGAGGATTTGTTAATTATTTTAATCCACTATTTGTGTGGTATTTGTACTATCATAGGAGAGATTTTAATAGAAAACTTGCAAAATCAGGGAATTATAATTACAATAGTTTGCAGATCAAGTAATAGATAATAGGGGTCCCATAGATTAATGAGGTGGCGGTGAAAGTTGAAAGGTGTTAAGTCTTGCTGAGTGTGGGATCCTACCAGGTGAAATGCTGCATGTGTTTCACACTTTCATGTCGATACATTTCTTAGTCATCACAATAAGGATCACACCCTCTAAGGAGATCTACGATTCAAGAGGATCTCAGGAGTCTTCAAATCACATCCCAAATATTTTATTAATTGAAAATTGAGCAAAAGGTAAATTATAGATAAGTGAAGGCAAGTTACATATATGAAGGGCTCTGCACATGGCCACTTATTTATTGATTACATAGGGGAATTTAGTGTATGCTTTCTTAAGGAAAAAAGATGAATATTATTTCCAAAGAAAAATGGTATGATATAAAGCAATTGCAACACATTGTAAGCTAAAAATAAAATAAAATAAAATACAACAGTAGGGCCAATGGGTTGCACATGAACTAGAAATCATAAGAGGATAGCCCCAAGGATCCTCACTAACACCTAACTTAAAGCCTTATATATTTTTAAGAGTGGTGGTAAGCTTTTATTTTTTTTCTTTTATTTATTTATTTTCGAGTATAGAGTTTGAATTTTTTTTTATCCACGAGCTCTTATGTGCTAGATATGTTAATATTTAAACCAATAGGAAAGTTTGAATCAACCAAATCCCTAGCAACTAGGATAATAGTTGGAGTAAAATTCTCAAGTGGATTTGGCTTAATAATCATGTGAATATGTGTGAATTTTGAAAGGCACAAATTCTCGGGCTTTTTTAAAGTTGATTCCAAATTTTGAGTATTAGCTTGATTTTGTCACCTTTGTATTATAAATTAAGTTTTTATTTTGATGTAAATCTCTATTGCCACAATGCCTAGAATTGCATAGGTTAGGTGTGCCATGAAGATTATCAGAAATTGTACTTAAATATTTTGCAAGAAGGACGATAAGGATTAATACCATTGAACTCAATCATCTATTGATAACCAAAATAAGTGATGCTAATAATTTTTTTTCTTTCAACCAGAGGGAAAGTAACGTCCAATTTAACTAGTACCCCAATCATTGATAAAGTGGATGGCCTGGCTGTAACACCCTTCACCTAAAACAGTTTGACAAAAAAGTGATCTAAAAAGTTCAAAATAGATTACTTGTTTTAGTGAAAATATAGTTGTGAAAAACAAAAATAAATTGGAATAATCGAAGATATCATGAAATTATCAAAGCGATGTAATAATTTAAGCATGCTCATTTATAACCCATCCACTTAGATGTTCTCTGAGAGAAAAGTCTCAAATAGTTAAATTCTAGATGCAATTAATAAGAATATAATGAGAATCTTAAGTTTAACAATTTTAGTCCCAACCAAGTGCAAATCAACCTTGAACTTGTGTGCAACCTCAATATTAGGGATCACCCAACGAAACTAACCAACAAGGGGTACGAAGATAGGCAAATCCAAGTTAGACATCTCTTATTTGATAGTATGCAAGATGGTTTATTTTTGAAGGAGGATGGTAGCTTGTGGTGAGAAATAATATTCCCTCATTGAAAATGTTTGGGAAAGTGAGAGGAGCTAGTCAAAGGACCATGACCTTTTTCTCTTTATTCAATCGCAATAAAAGGTTGGAGAGTGTATGATGAGGGAGATCCCATAGAGAGTATCCCTAGGAATGAGACTAGCCATAAATGGAGCATCATAATAGGATTATACTCGAGGATTCATGTCTAAAATCAATTGAGTGAAT
Organism: Cymbidium sinense; assembly: GCA_021442155.1. Classification (NCBI taxonomy): domain Eukaryota; kingdom Viridiplantae; phylum Streptophyta; class Magnoliopsida; order Asparagales; family Orchidaceae; genus Cymbidium; species Cymbidium sinense. Next base: position 116,539,976 of record CM038220.1, on the reverse strand, counting down.
GCTAAGGAATGATTCGGAGGGAGGGGATGTGAGGTGGCTCGACGCTAGAAGCAAGAAATAAAGCATAAATTGATAAAGGTGAATTAGATAGAAATAATAAGAGATTGCATAAGCGCCAACATAGCCCTGCAATCCACTAGCACATCAACCCCCAGACACGTGTGATAGTGAGAGGTAATGTCAAGTAGTTAGTGTGATCATAACAAATGAACACGTAAGTACAAAGAGCATTGAATTTGGAGGGATTGAGATTGCCATAAATGCTTTCTAGTGCGACAAGCACATGTGGGCGCTACCACTGTGCAAAGCACGCTTGATGGCAATGATCACACTAAGCATTTGTTAAACACAAGGAGAGTGATGAAGGTGACAAGGAAAGTAGTGTGTGTTAAATTTAATAGTTTTTAAGCTGGGGTGTGCATGATTCAATTTGGTTTGGTTTTATTATTTTTTGGATCAAACATTTAATGTTAGTTCTCAAAAAATAAATTAAACTTTCTTACAAGAATAAAACATTATTTTGATTTATGTCAATTTTACTCATACATATCAAGGCATAAATGGTGTGCGCCATAATGCAAAATGACGCACATCATGGAGCATGGCGTGGTGCGGCGCACTCTCAACACCAATTGCATGACACAACGTGGCACATCAAAATGACGCACACTATTTGTGTCATGCATAAGTAATGTCACATGACACATTGCCCTCAACATGCACCAAGTTGATTTTTAAAGTTTGATATGAAAAAATAATTTATACATATTAATACATACATACTTATATCCGTATATGAGTGTGTGTATATGTGTTAAAATGGCGCACACCGCGCCATGTGCCATGTGTCATAGCTCCACAAGGAACTTTGTGCTATAATGTGTCATTCGCTATTAACAAGTATAGTTCAATCAATTTTAATTAGTTGTGACATTTCTAACCTATAAATAATTAACATAGCATTAGAAGAAATTTAACATAAAATTCATGAGGATTGGATGCATGAGAATTTGTTAAAAAAATAAATAATAATAATAAATAAAAAATCATAAAAACATATGAAATAATATTATAAAATTATTCTAGAATAAAAGAAGTCACTTGTACTTTAGCATTTGACTAATTTCCTAATGTAGAGATTAGAATTTGAGAAATTTGCTATAAACTTCTTCGGCTCGATCATTAGAACTTTGATTCTTCAAATATGCAGAAAGTAGTTCACAGATCATAAAAACAATGCTGTTGAGTATACATCATCCATTCAAAATATTAGTCATCTTTAGATTTGAACAAGAAATAACCTCTCTAAGGGCACTAATGCAACATGCCACTATCTTCTTCAAAGCTGATCCTTGTCACTCTTCTTAGACGAAGCATGGATTTTAGTGTTGTCAGAGGACTTACCAGTTTGGAGGAGAGATTCCCATGTTAAAGAACCGATCAACCTTATGAGGAGTAGAACCTTAATTATCTTGAAAATTAGAATAAGAAGAGAGAAGTGGAAAATGTGAGATTTGATGACTTAATTTTATTCCCTTGTTCTGTGTTAAAAAAATTATATAAAAAGTTATGCATAAATAGATGGAGAAATAAATATTTAGGAAAGAAATAAATTTGAAAATAAGCCCTTAATTTGGAAATCCCGAATTATCTACACGGAGAAATGGAATGACATTGTTCATGGCTTGTTGGATTGTTGTATATGAAAAACTGTTGTTTGTGGATTGTTGCTATAGATGGAATACTGTTGTCCAAATATTACTGGGTTATTGTGAATGGAAAGGTTCTAGCCACAGATGTAAGATTATTTCAACATGCAATAATAGGATGATTTATGTTCTTTGGACATGTACAATGAAGGATAAGAAGTGCACCCACAAGATGAGGTGATAATAATAAGATTGAAGTCTTGGAAGGAATAGGAATAGACCAAACCTAAGAATGATAGACGTTGTGCAAAAAGGATTTACACAGAATAGTTTTAACTTCTTATATGGCACTCAACAGAAATAAATGTAGAATCAGAATTCATCAACCCGGCCACAAATATTTGGGTTTTGGTTAGTAGTGATGATGATGATGATACCTTCCATTACCTTTGTGTATCTGCATTTTTTATTCTTGGTTATATACAGCAATTTGGCGAGTTGAGTTTTATCATATATCTTTGATCACTGTGTTTTTGCTTAACTTTAGGTATGGTTAGATGTTGCTTTTGATATATTGTATGCTGGAGACACTAGTGTTATTCACCAGAGTTTGACTGAACGGCATGGACTGCTTCATAAAGTTGTAAGACCATTAAAGGGTCGCTTGGAAATTTTGGTTCCCAATGATGGTCTTAATGTACGCCACCCAGTTGGTAAGCCTATTGATGATTTCTATATTTTCATGATCTTGCAGCTAGAGTAACCTAAATGCGAGACATATGTTGTTTTAAATCAACTGGTTTCTAGTGCTTTCTTTTTTTTCTAAATAAAAAGCTACCGGAAAATGCAATTCCCATTTGTAGGGCCATGTTCCTTTATTATATAGTCTACTCATGAAATAGAACATATGACCTCTATTTGTGCACTGATGGTTTGCCATTATTCTTAGCAGGTTTGATTTACATATTTTTTACCACTTCCTTGTTCTCCCATTTTTTAAGGCTGATCTCTTGCAGTCATGTTGATTTTGCAGGTCAACCATGTTGGTCTATTATTGCAAGTTGTGTGGAAGACGTTGAGAAGTTTTTCAGAGAAACAGTTGAAAACAGGTTTTTTCAATTCTTCTACTAATCATTTGTATCTTATATTAATATGTAATTAGGTGACTACGTTACTTGTCAGTGCAAATTGCTTTCCTGTTGTCCACTGATATTTTAACTAATTTTTTTGTACTACAAGTCCATTTGTATTTATATTAATTTTGTGTGCCAAACATTAGCTTGCTCCATGTAGTGGGATAAAGGCTTGTTGTTGTTGTTGTGTGTGCCAGACATTAAAAGATAACTTGATTTATAGTTTCAGTTTGTATCAGCTGCGTAATGCAATGAACATGTTGATGGACAAGTTGCAAGCACTGAAATTACCCAAGAGAAAAAAAATTTAATATTTTGAAATGCCCTACGTTAGATAGCGTTCTCTTTTGGCACATATTTCCCAAACAGTCACGATCAAAGTGCTCAACCTCACTGTCTTGACTTGCCTGGTGCTTGATAGCTTGATCCCCCGCACCTATCAGTTTCACAACACTTTACTCTGATAAGTAATAACATCGTAATTTTTGTTTGTTTAATAGTGCATAATAGTGTACTTGGAAGTAAATAGGATTGAGATGTTGCCAGTTTTGTTATTCTTAAATTTTCCTCTTTTCATTAAATTTGTGTAATAATTGTATAAATAAAAAAGAAAAATCGTAGTCGAATGATAAAGCCTGTAACTAGAGATGTGAGTCAAGCCAATTTGTGAGTTGGCTTGAACTCATCTTGATAAATGGAAAATAATCTGAGCTCAATAAGCTAATAGGCTAGAAGTTCAAGTCAGCCCCTACTCAACTCATTAGGCACGAGCAAACTTATTTAATAAATATTAATATAAAATATACTTAAAATATATTAGAATTTAATAATTTATTTATAAAATTATTAAAATATATAAAAATTATATCTCATTTGTGATATTTAGAGTAATTCTTATTATTTTTCTTTTAAATTCTTTTTTTTTTATCAGTTTCATAATAGCAATTGCTTAAATTAGAGTTATTTTATCTCTTCCATAAATGAGCCGGCTCGTGAGCGAACTCGAACTAATAGAATAATGCTCGAGTTCTTCAATATTAAATCACAGCTGATCGATTTGTTTGACTACTTATAGTGATATAAAGGCGGCTAGAGATGCAGTTTTTTCTGGAAAACATACTCATAGATTATCACTTGATGGCATCTGCCATAATGCTTTGTTCTGATATAAGATTATTATACTTGCTATTATTTTACAATTTTTGGTTCTCAACCTGTGCATATTGGTTGTACTTCTATTTCCATCTATTTTATAAACATTTTAATAATTCTGCTCAGAGATGAGGGGATTGTTCTCAAAGACCTTAGTTCAAAATGGGATCCTGGTGACCGAAGTGGGAAATGGTTAAAGTTAAAGCCTGATTACATACATGCTGGAACTGACCTTGATGTTCTTATTATAGGTCTGTGTTTTCATTTTTTTCTAAAATTATATATCCAGTTATTAAGAATTGTATGTTTTTGATATGCTGTTTTATTGTAGGTGGATATTTTGGGTCTGGGCGTCATGGGGGGGAGGTTAGGTTAAATTTATGATGAGTAAATACTTGTCTTTTGATAGCCATATACTAGAAAGATTTGATCATTGAATATATGCTTTTTCTTATAGCTATTTTACTTAGAGTCGTTTGGTACATTTGGAATCTAAATTACCAATGACGCTTTAAACATTTCAAGTGTTTGGTCAAAATTCCAAACAGATTTCAAATAAAAGTGTATAGATTTGGAATTCGCCAAATCCTAAGAATTCCAAATATAATGATGTGATGTAAGTGGGCCGCTCTCTCACCGGCTTACCCCCACCGACGCCCAAACCTTCAATTTATTTTACATTATTTTTTCAACAAAAAAAACAACCTCAAACAACTATAAAGTAATCCTTTATATCAATTCTTTACACCGTGATTCTTTTATCCGATTTCAAATGAAAAGAATCAAACAGCCCCTTAAGATATGTGCACCTAATCCATTTTATTTATAAAATTTTGTCTATTTTGTAGTGTGTTTTTTTTTTTCAAACTAAACTGTTTCTTATTAATTACAGGTGGCTCAGTTTTTGGTTGGCCTTGCAGAGCGATCTGATTCTGCAAGTTTCCCCAAAAGGTGGTTTAATTAATTTGATTTTTTTTTAGCTATATGAAGAACTCACAGAACTAGATAGAAGATTATTTTATTAGTTATATTTAACTTATAATGTAGTATTGATGCTTATACATATTTGCAAATTGATTGAACTCTTTTCTATGTTGTTTAAGTGGTTGCTAATCAAGAATATTCGTAAAATAATTTTAACTCCTAAAATAATCAATTAAATAAATTATCTTATAATAAAGAAAGATATATCAATTCTTTAAATTTATTTATGAAAAGAACGTAGTAATGAACTAATTTCTAGGTTTCTTTATTGAAGAAATATATCATTTAGATTATCATTTTTCAAATAAAAAGTTTGATCTTCTGATCTTAAAAGAGAAGGCAGAAGTTGGTTTTTGAGACAACTTTAACATCATCATTTCATAAATATATGCATTCCAGTAGTACATCAAAAAGTTTATGTTCTATTAATTATTTAAATGATGCATGCACGCGCTCACACACAGCTATCAAATCTATCACCTGTTGGTCATCAACAGATTTATTTAAAATATATGTTCTTAGAAATTTGTTTTGGGGAATCATTTGATTTGATTTAGTTAGAGTTGTGTTTCACCAAAGTAAAATGCTGAGAATATCAACATTTTAAAATTCTTTGATTGAATTTTTCAGTTTGAAATTAGTGAAGGCCACAATTGCTTCTGGAAAAATCAGAAAAATTAGCATTGTTCTTTAGCATAATCTTCAACAATTTTATTGCGGAAAACCTTATCTAAAATTATGCTCTGTAAAAGTCTTTGGCTTTAAAAAATTCTCTGCCACTCTAACACGCATTGTGGTTGAGAATTCTTTAGTTATTTTTTGCTTTTTGACTTGAAGAGCTTATTCAAAGTTTTTCAGCTTCTTGGGGCTGTTTTTATGTTGCCGGTAGATGAAAATTTCTCCATCTTGGCTTCTTGGCCTGAACACATGTGATGTTATCTCAAGGTACTCTGTAAGGGATTAATAGAAAATTTCATTGGATCCTCTGTAAAACGCTTGTTTTAATCACTAAACTTTAGGCATGGTTAGATCTATGTGAAAATGTATTGTTTGATCACTTATCCCAACTTTGCCTTAAGTTTACTAATGAGGCCAAATACAAAGTTTGATCAATGCTTAAGAAAGAGCCAATGTCATATTTGTGTATCCATATAATCACACTCAAAATCATACACAATCAAAGAGAAATGAAAATTATTTATAAGAAGATAATTGAATAAAGAAAGAAACAAGAATTGAATTGGAGAGGCATGATTCCATTGGTTTCCCTTTAAGCTTTATACTTAACACAAGATAAAGACTTCAAATCCAAGAATAAATTTCATTTATTAATCATCAATAATTCTTTACTCACATACAACAAAAGTCCCTTTATTTACAATAAATAAAGAGCAATCATTATTTATTTTTGGATAGTTTTGTATTTGCATTGTTTTTGTATTTTTAATGTTTTTCTTGGGGGCTCAAGTTTGCAAAAATTCAAAGTTAGATATGAAGAATCACTTGTTTCTTTTGGGGTGCCTCCATTATCAAGAAGCGAGCAATTTTCCAGTAGGGATCTCAGACTAAATCACTTGATGCTTATTATTCAGTTGATTTTTATGGTGCATCAGCAATGACACTTTCCTCTATGATTGCAGTTTTGATGATCCCAATCATCACAAAAAATCCATAAGCCTTCGAGAATTTGTTTTTTATTTTTTTATTTTTGAATAGATGACAATGTTGTTAACTTCTCCAATATGATCGTCATATCATTGAGCCTATTATTATTGGGGGATGAATGCCTTAAATTTGTATTTTGAAATGTGACAATGGGGTTTATGGTGTTGTTCCATCCAATCAGGATAGACTATGATTGCATATCATTGGGAGGTGGAGCCCTTTAGGTCTCTTATATTTTATATTTTTTTTCATTTTTTTTTCATTGTGATATATAGATGATGACAACAATCCTTTCAATTAGGATAGATTTTGATTATACACGTTATCAAGAAAGTTTAACATTTATGCATTTTGATTTTGGAGTATTTCTTTTATGTTTGGTGGAGATGGTGATGATAGGGAGCCACTCAGGTTATATTTTTTGTTCTCAACATGCGTATTAATAAGGTGATTAAGGCATTCTAGTATTTATTTAATTTAGGCAGAGGCAAATTATATTGTGGGTAGAAGTAGTAACCACTATGGTTATAATTTTCAATAACCACACACCAATTATTACAATGGATAGGCTCCATTGGAGATTTCATATTAGGGCATCTCATTTCTCTCATTTGTTATTGCATTTTGAATCAAAGGAAGATTGATGTTGTACTGAGATTTAAGGTCGAGAGATGATCTTGCTGCCTCAAGTGGGAGGTGGATGTTTGAGACTTATAATTTTTTTATCTTGAAATCCTAAGAAAGTTGGTACGTTGAAATGCAAATTAATGTCTAAGAAAAATGTATTGCCTTGACATTAATTATGACTTTATCTTGAAGGTGTTTTTTCATAGCATCAATGTTCTTTAGTGTATGTTACACAACCTTAGATGATCTAGAGATCCAACTTTCATTGCCAGATTAACTATGGTCAATGACAACAGTTTGAGTTGTGGAATAGTTGGCTTGATTAGATCTGCGGGGTTCCATTTTATTACTTAGGATAACTCCTGAGGTATGAATTGTGTGAAATATACCTTTAGTAGATAAAGGATCAGCTATGGGCTTATTTGACATTTCTCCTAGTATTTATATTTTATATATACATACATGCATACATACATATTGGGATTTTTTGGCATTTATGTATTTTTTTTTTTCTAGGTGTATCAAGCTTATCCTACGTACTCTAAAAAAGCAAGCATAGTGACATATTATGCTTCGAGGCTATTTCTTTCCCTCTTATTGCTTAGAAAGGTTACATGGTGGTGTGCATTAGCAACTAAGCAAGAAGAATCTTAACCATCCTACAAGTACGCAAGCATAAGGCCTTTAAGAGATTATCATTATCATTTTAAAGTAAATATAACTAGCCTTCACACCAGACCAAGATGGCTGGTATTACCAGCCTTATCTTTCTAGAGGAGAAAATGCATACTCCCATGTGTCATTAATTATAGCAACATCGATGAAGTTAATTGAAAATTTCATTCAGGCCCATTCACTTTGCTTACCCATGAGATGGGTATTTCTCTTTCAAAATATTCTCCCCTTACCCCTCTCCCCCTCGATTCGAACGTTTTTTAATTATTATTATTTTTATTTATTTATTTATTTATTTATTTTGCCTCTAAAGATGATGGGGGTAGTGTTGTGATTGGGTATCTTAACAAATTCCGGCTATTGCTTTGCATTATAATTTTTTTGGTGGGCCTAAAGATGTTTCACCATGTTGCAATCCTATATGACCACTTTTGTTAACTTACACCCATAAGGTGATGGTGTTAGCATTAATGGATGCTTTTTGAGGTTTTTTGAGATAAACTTCTTATGACACAAAGGGGTTATGTCTACAACTTGTCCGCCCATAGCCACTGCTAGGAGCATCAACGTGGGCCTCCTTTCTCAAAGGAACTCTAATCAAGATTTTTTTCTAGTGTCTTATTGTGGAAATAAGATATAGAACAAGAAGATCGCAATAAGGTACAACAACAACAAGCTTAATCCCACTAAGTGGGGTCGGCTACATGAATCTTTCGTCTCCATTGTGTCCTATTATGTAGGTCATTTTTAATACATCTTAATCAAGTCTTTTTAGGTCTACCTCTACCTTTCTTAACATAAGGTAAATCTAATGCATCTACTCTCCTAACCGTCATCGAACGTCGACGCTTTAGCCAAACCATCTAAGCATTCTAATCTTATCTCGCCATGGAGCTACTCCAACTTTTTCCCGAACATACTCATTTTGCATTTTATCTCTAAGAGTAAAGCCACTCATCCACCTAAGCATCCTCATCTCAGAACACTTAACTTAGTCTTACGCTTTTTTATTGGCCAACATTTTGCACCATAAGTCATCTGGTCTTACCACCATCTTATAAAATTTTTCCTTAAGTTTAACTTTTCTATCACACAATAGGCGGATACATTCCTCCACTTCAACCATCCAACTTGAATTCTACTAATAACATCTCCATCTATTTCACCATCATTTTGAACAAGAGCCTAAATATTCAATCGCTCACTCTTATTAATGACTGTTTCACCTAACGCCACAACACTACCACTAACTTCTACAACTAAAATTACACTCCATGTAATCTAGACTAATCTACTTAAACCAAACCTCTAGACTCTAAAGTTGACCTCCATAATTCAAGTTTCAATTCTCTCTAGTCTTATCAACAAGAAGAATGTCATCAAGAAAAGCATACACCAAGGCACATCTTCCTGTGAATCGCTAGTAAGAACATCCATAACTAAAGTAAAAAAGATAAGGGCTTAAAGCTGATCCTTGATGTAATCCAATCAAATAGGAAAATATTTTGTCAATCCTCATTGTATTTGGACATATAAGTCTAGTATACATATCCTTAATATAATATTAACTTCTCGTTTCTAGAACTCTCCAAAGAATATCTCTTGAAACTTTATCATAAGCTTTCTCTAAATCAATAAATATCAAATGTAGATCCTCCTTACTTTCTCTATGCTTCTCCATCAAACCTCTTAACAAATGTATAATATCCTTAGTAGATCTACCTGGCATGAAACCAAACTGATTGTGAGAAACTTTTGTATCACATCGTAACCTATGCTCAATTACTCTCTCCCATAATTTTAATGTATGACACATTAACTTAATTCCTCTATAATTGTAGGCCACCTTTATTCTTAAATATAGGAACCAACAAACTCTTTCTCCACTCATCTGGCATCTTTTTAGTCTTTAAAATAACATATATATGCCTTAACATGTAAAATAGAAAAATATATGTTCTTTAGCAAATTATCAGCATTTGCCTTAACATGTAAAATGCCTTCGAACCTAGCGTCAAGTATGCTTCGGTCATCTTACAATATATTACAAGAAACATGACCTACAATCTTGGTGGTTCCTTGATTTTGGAAAAGCATCTTTGAATACCTTCAACGAATGTAGGTTTTTTAGTTCTTTGGCTGGTTTAATTGTAATGTAAATTGGCTTTTCTCTGTAGTCGAATAAGGAATTTTTGATGACTAATGAACAAATTGTTGTCTTGGATGTAATCACATAGGCATAATTACTTAATTTTTGGTTAAAGTTGTGAGTACATAATAACATGAACTTGCTTCATTTGTTTCTTTAAAAGCATGATTCTAAAGACATGCCTTGTCTCATAAAGTAAGATTCATGTCCTAAGTTTAGGAGAATATCGTGGAAGTGTGGTATTCATCTATCATTTGTTTATTAGAATGATAATATCTTTAATATGGCTGCATTCTCACCATTTTTTAATAATATTACTTGTTGATCTTTTTATTGAAATATTGCTTTATCTCATTGTCTAGTTATCACTAAGAGTCATAGATTACAAGCGCATTAGCATACAAAGTTCATTGTATTTATGCACAATGCCAAAAATGTATTATCTTTGATATTTTAAACTTTTTCTTATATTTTAGGTTCCTTTCCTTCTGTCGGGTGGGTTCTGGTCTTTCAGATGATGATCTTGATATTATTGTTACCAAATTGAAGCCCTACTTAAGGTACTTGCATATAGTCTACATGTGTAAGAGCTATTTCTTATGATCCGATGTGTCTGATTGCTAGATTTTTTTGTTCGCCCAATTTATGCATTTCTTATTTGTTTAAGACATTTTTAAAATCTATTGAGAGAAAATTATTAATCTACTAATTATTAGATCATGTAGGAGATATGTTTTTCTTCATAAATTCCATCCCTTTCATCAACTTGCTTTGTAGTTGGGAGTTTTCATTCTTGGTTTATATTGCTATGTGATTCCTGGTTTTCTCTTGAGAATTGATCATATAGCACGGAATGAATTTTCTATTTTTCAATTTAAATTTTGCAATTTTATTGTTAAAATAGTTCACTTGAATAGTTTAATTTTAGCAGGTATATGTTTCATCTTTATGATTTTTTATTTATTTATTTAAGCCCATGGATTTATGGATAGTGTAAAAGAAAATTTCTAAATCTGACCTATATAGAAGAAACTATATAAGAGTGCCACTTAGCTTCAATCTTTTCATTTAATGTAAATGCAAGCAATAAATTGAACATGTACATATAACATCTAGATATATATCATAATTCTATAAATTTAGTTGACCATATAACATTCTAGATTCATCTAGATGCATATCACAATTCTATAAATTTTGTTAACCATATATTAACACATTTGAACCAAAAGCATCTAAAACTACACTAATTCTCTAACATATTTACACATACCCAATCAAAGGTACTCCATGTCAGTTGTGTATAAAATTCCCTTTTATAACTCATCTACTCCATCAGAGACTTTCCTAAAAAATGATCAACAACTGTGTGAGTTTTATGAAAACATATAACTTATTGGGTGCATTATTGCTCTAAATAATGGTAAGCACAATAATAAACATGCATGCTAATATCATTAAACATTACAAAGATCTATATATAAATATGATATTGATATAACAATCATTATAATGCAATAAATTGTAGAGTGATTGCAGTAATTGCCATAACAATTGATATAATAGGCATGATATTGGCTTTTAAATGTTATCTCATCATTTTGAATCATAATATAAAGTGATATAGCTTTAAAATTATGCGTAAATTACTATACATTCCACTCTTAGGAGCCTTATTAGTAACCGATCGTAAACGCAACTTGCCATTGATGAATACATCCCCTTGTTTGCATGGTGGGGAGGAATGCTTATGCTTCCAATTGTCTATGGTGGAAAGACACATTACTTATCATTCATCAATCGTTCCTTGTTGGCACAATGAGATATAACTCTTACGTCTACCTTTTTAATGGCAAAATACCATCCAATAACCTAGGGGCTCCAGCTCACATGCATGTGCTTGCATTCATATAGGCTTATTGGCATACATTCCTTCATGCAATTGTTTTGTTATAGGTGTATTTTGACCTAGAATTGCATTTCATAAACAAAGCAATATCATAATATTTGGAATCATAGATATAATAATAAATGTCGTCTAGAATTAAAAAATTATAGCGATAGCATGACTTTTGGAAACAATCATAAACTATACAATGAATTCGGGACATTTAAAATCAAAGATATAGAATGAATTGTATTTCTTGACATAAAAATATCATATCATTGTAGAATTAATTGGGAAATACGTTCATAGTAGATTAATTGGGAGATACGTTCATAGTAGTTGCATGATGCTTCAAGGGCCCCTGTGTGTACTGCTCGTAGCAATATGATGAATTTCATTGAAGAATCAAGGTAAATTCATACTATAATTTTTGCATAATGACTATTTTTTAGAAAGAAGCTTCAACGAACAAGTGTAATCTAATGCACACTCTCCTACTTGGAAATAAGTTTACCCACCATTATAGCTTTATATAGCTATTATATATTCACCATACCTTAATGACAGCTATAAGATTTACTATCAGCTTTACAATAATAACACACATATTTAAATATTTATTTAATTAACTAAAAAAATATGCTTTTTTTTATCAATTAAAATTTTTTTCTCTAGATTTTCACTCCAGTCATACTTATAAGCACAATTGGCTATTATTTTGAATTGCTTTGCTTGAATAAAAAGAAGAAAGAGAAATCTTTGCAAAACCTGGATGATTCTTTCTCTTAGATCTTCCCCAACCTTCCTCCTTGTTTGAGCTTGCTTTAGACCCTAAACCTTCTTTTACCCAAAGCCAACTCCCCTTCTCCAGAATTAGGTTTTTTGTGAGGAAAAGGGTTAAGAGAATGAGAAATGCTGAATATGAATTGAGTCATTTTTTATTTATATGAAGATATGAAAGTTACAAGCACCAAAATCCCTATTTCTAAAAGTAGAGTTAAAAGATAAAATCAAATTTATTTAAATTTTAAATTAAGATAACTTCTAAAAATAGATAAATCCAATCATCTAATTTATGGAGATTATAGTTCTATAGAATATTTAATTCCTACTAATTAAATATTTAAAGAATAATTTTTATAATGGAATTATAGTTAAATAAAATTTCCGATTTGAATGTAATATGAATTAGAATCTTGTCTTAAATCTGTGCTTTGGTCTTGGATATGTTTTATGCCATATCAGTTGTTCTACGCTTGCTGCTTTTTTTTTTTTAAGGAATTGTAATTATGAAATTTTGTACTGCTATCTTTGAAGATGTATTGCTAATCGGTTTGAAGCACCGCTTTCACTATAGGAGCTCTATGTTATTTTCTTGTTTGAGTTTCTACTGGGCGAGATTTCTTGCCTCAGCTTAGTTTTGAATTTTTAAAATGTGGTGGTTGTTCTTTATTTTTTGTTCCATTTTGTTTTCAAGAAGCTCATTTTGGAGCTAAAGGTTTTAGATATTAGCATGAATACTAAGGTCTTATTGTGCATACAGGAAGAATGAGTACCCTAAAAGATCACCACATTTTTATGAAGTAACAAATAATTCAAAAGAGAGACCAGACGTTTGGGTTGAGAGCCCTGATAAGTTAGTGTCCTGCTCTCTATTTGTTCTATTGAATTCCTGCGTTATGCACTTTATACATGATATCTCTGTATGTCAGGTCGATCATACTCTCAATTACTAGTGATATCAGAACAATAAAATCTGAGGTATTTACAAAAGAGGAATTTGTTGTCAATTTTCAAATCCCTTCTTTATACAACTTATTAGTTTTTCCTAATTTTTTTACTTCCAACAAATATCTTAGAAATCTTGTTGTGATTGAAATTCCATTTGCCAAGGTTTTTGCTGCACCCTACAGTTTGAGGTTTCCACGCATACAACGTGTGAGATATGACAAGCAATGGCATGAGTGCCTCGATGTGGAATGTAAGAATTCTTAAAACTGCAAAAAATAAAAAAGATCTGGTCCTTTATACAGATGGAATAAACCTAATTGCGTAGAAATATCAGTGCAGGGTTTCCAGTTTGAAAGCAATGTTTGCACTGCCATATAATATCTAATACCACTGAAATATACTAATTCATTGTTGTCATGTTCATGTTGATTTTTAACGATATGTACTTGCTTGATTATGAATTCCTGGATTATCCTGTTCTTGCCCATCAATGTTATTTTATCAGCGCCACTGCTGTTGTTTTCTTAATCAATTTTTAAAAGATGAGCTAGTTAAGTGCTAGATACAAGAGAAATGGCCACACACAAGACTTCTGCCACCGATGCAAATTGACTATCTTCTGATAATCATGAAACTAGAGAAAAGTTATGGATAAAAATGTTGACTTAGGGTACATTTGGGATAGCTTTTTGGCTGTTTTGTTTTTCAAAAAACAGCCAGAAAGAAATCACAATTGTTTGGCTATCAGCTTTTTGATTACTTTTCATAAAATTTTGTAGTGAAAATTTATTTTTGAGAACCAAAACTATTAGAGTGTGGTGGCTGTCAGAAAGCTATTATTTGAATTTTTCAAAATAAAAAATATTTGTAACACACATAACAGCTTTTTAAAAAATTATTTTCTTCACATCAGCTTTACAATCAATTTTTCTAAAAGTTACAACTATCTCATACAAACTCTTAGTCTAGGTAAAAAAAGATTATGTACTTACTGCTTTTATAGAGATTATTAAGATTATTTTAGTGGAGAATTTAATGATTACCAAGTATTTGATGAGCCCATGAAATCTAGAAAATATTTAGCATTTTCTAGTAGGGCGTAGCCTGTTGTGCAGTTTAAATTTAAAGTTGCTTTAGTTTCTTTTTATCAAGTAATTTCAATTTATAGGCCATTGTTGTGTGGATGTTACCAGCATATTGTCTTCTTATTGATCAACTCATGCAATATGAAGTGAGGAAACAAAATTGAGTTGGCATGGTTTCAAGCAAAAAGATCATATATGAGCCATTATTCCCTTGTTTTGTTTAGTGACGTTACTGTTGACTAAAATGACCAAACATGGCGAATTTGACGAACTATGAACTCAATATCATGTAAACCTAAGTCGAAATACCCGAACGTCACTGAAACTAGTTGAAACGACCTATGATCGACAAACAAACTTCGCCAACATGTTCAGAACGTCAAAACTGATCAAAATATATACCTTGCACAATTTGACAGTCAACCAATCAAGAAAGAGCAGTCGACACGTACTACGCGCATATCGGAATCGTGAGGCTACGATGATGCCCAAATAGCCTATGTTCGCAAAATTGATCGCGTCGTTAGCGTCGAAACATTGAAACCTATCAAATGAGACTATTCGCACTCGATTCGGATGAGTCTGCACGAATATCGAGTGGTCAGATGCGATAATGCGCACTTTTTAGCTGAAATTGACCCAATTCGCCGCCGAATTGAATCAAACAAACTTCGATCGTGAAACGGATTGCGTTATTGAGTCTAGAATATCAAAATAACTTATAATTGACATCCATATTGCCTATATGATGATACTATCACAAAAGTTCGTACGGTTCATTTAATCACTTAAATAAAAAGAGGCTTTTATAAATACCCCTTAATACCTTATAACAAACCTACAACCGAACTCCTATTCACACTCGGCCCTAAACTCCACTCCTCGGTGGGTATCCCACACAAGCTCCTGCTCAATCGTCTCTCTGTCACTGTTCGCACGCCAAGGAAATCGAATGTTCAGCCCATCCTCCTCAACTGCTTGGGTAAGTTGCTCCCTCTCAAGCCCTCGCGTCTTCCTCCTTGATTCTTATCAACCAAACAACTCATTCCCGTCCTCCCCTCCTACTTGAGCCGGCTTCTTCTCACATGAATCATTGGCCCATCCCATCTTCTACCTCTCCAATCTCTCGGCCTCCCAGTCCATCGCACGACTCTCCCACTACTCTACACTACTCACTCCACTATCCGAAGCCCACTTCGCCATCCCACCTGCCCCTCCCTCATTTGCGTTCGACAACCCGACCTTCCTGTAGATCACAGGAGCCAACAAACCCCTCGCCACCTCTGCTCTGTTCAATCTCCTATAGGCCCGATCCCAGCTTTCTTCATTCCTCTCTATTTGGCCCAAAGCTGCATACAACAGCCTTAAATTGTGCCACTCCACCTACACTATTGTACCTCCTCTCTATTCAAGGCCAATACACTAAGCTGAATCCCTCAAGAGCCTCTAATCTAATTTCAACTTCGACAATCACCTAAGTTGGTCGCAGCCAAGTCTCCTTGATTTGGTATCCAATTGCCTCACTAACCCTCTCACTTCGCTTCCAAACTCTACCGATTACAGCCCTCTCTTCAATCATTGAAGTTAAGTACTTGTTGCTTCAATATAATTGAAAATAATTGGTAGATGTTAAGTACTCGTTCGTATTATTTCAACACGGAGGGAAAACTAGAATATTTTTCATACAGGTATCGAAGTCCTATGTTGCTTCCCATACGTGCGGTAGGTACAAGTCTTTTTTGCAGCGGTGTCTCAAAACATCTATCATACACGCTTCCCATAAGCGTGGTGAGAAGACCTTAGCACTCCCGATACAACCCCTATATGTGGGGATGATGCTGAGAGGTTTTCGGATTTCATTTTAAATAACTGTGTACTTGCGAGCATAATGTATTAAATTTATGTACTTGTTTTAATATAATTGTAAATAACTGTTAGATGTTAAGTACTCGTTCGTGTTGTTTCAACACGGAGAGTAAATTAAGATGTCTTTCATACATGTATTGAAGACCGATGCAACTCTTTCCATATGCTCAGTAGGCAGGGGTGTAAACGAGCCGAGCTTGAGCGAGCCAAACCACCCTTGTTCGTGTTCGGCTCGAATTGTTCGAAATGGCTCGAAATGCAATAATCTAAAAAATCTATAAGAGGGAGGATTCGAATCTGGGACAATCTTTTGCATAACAAAAGATTTAACCACTAAGCCATACTTACAGCTATGATATATGTGTGTGTGTGTGTGTGTGTGTGCGTGTGTGTATAAAATATAATATAATATTTTATTTTATTTCGAGCTAAATCGAGCTTGAAATGTTTATTCTGTTAATCGCTTTACGAATTGAACCTGTCTAACAAGGAGCTTTTTTGACAACCCTATCAGTAGGTATGAAAACTTTTTTGGTTGTGATGTCGAAAGACATCTACCATTTGCGCTTTCCATAAGAGTGGTGGGAAGGCCTTGCACTCCCAAAGCAACTTACGATGTGGGGATAATGCCGGAAGATTGCTAAAATTTTATCAAACTATAGATTGACAGCAAAGGCAAATGAAGTAAATTAGAAAAATATTTGAAGCTTAAATGGGCAATTAAATCAATAATTGAACTAAGCACAAAATACTAAACTCTTGAAAAGAGATCAACTTTACAATCATCCAACTGAAAATAGCCTACAACAAGTTAAATATTTATTCAACATAAGCAAAACACTTGAATGAATATTAGACTGCAATACATTGTACCTAGAAACATTCAAAATTGTTGAAGGCAAATATTAATAAAGCTTATAACATATATTAGATTGGTTAAGAATGTGCTAGATCGAAAGATCACTTTCATGTTGAGATTGAGATTCAAATTAGAGTTGAAGTAAAGTTACATTAGGTTGGATGGGTCACTTATTAGTGAGATCAGAACAAAGTCACTTTCTAATGAATATGAAAGTGTTGCCTTATTGATTGAATGATTGGATTATGTGATGGCTCATATATATATATATATATATATTTATTTATTTATTTATTTTATTTATATGTATGTATGTATGTATAGCATCATATATTCACAATGTCTATTTATTTTTACAAATGGCATTGTACCTTGTAATTAGATATGGATTATTTTTTTTATTTCAGCATTTAGGGATTTGGTGCAGTCAAGCAATGGTACTACCCAAAGGGGAGTAAATCAAGGAGCTTTGCAAAACCTTAACGCCAAGCCGAAAAGGTTAACAAGGAAGGGAGAGAAAAGAAGCATTTCTGTCATCACACCGCACTCTATTCAGGCTGACATCTCTGCTGTAAAGAAGACGTTCATATTTGCAAATATGATGTTCTGTATCCTTGTGTTCAATTTACCATTCTGCACCAAAGCATGATTCGTTCAGCTAGTATGTCGTTTCCCATATTATGTTTCAAGCCTTATTTTCATGTTGTTATAATGAGTTTATTTTATTTAAACTAGAAGATGTTTTACTATTATCTTTTAATATTTTCCCTTGACTATTTAGATTTTGTTAATGTTCCCTCATCCTCTTCATTAGATTATTTCCACAAACTAGTGGTTGAGAATGGAGGAAACTTTTCCATGAATCTTAATGATTCAGTAACTCATTGCATCGCTGCTGAGAAAAGAGGTACTTAATTCTAGTCTTTAAAATGTCCTCATTATTAATGGTATGTTCAATTAGCCCCCAGACTATTATTCCCTCAACTTATCAAAATTTGACTATTTGTCCCTCTGCTCTTTTTATTTAAGTTGAGAAACCAAATTAGAGAATAACAAAATTTTGGGTCAAAATGAACATATTCTGGGACTAATTTGATTGTTTTTAAAATTTCTATTTATATCCTGCTAATTGCAAAACCAACACAATCTCACAGGCATCAAGTATCAAGCAGCCATGCGTCATGGGAATATCATCCATTTTTCTTGGGTTTTGGACTGTTGCAATCAGAAGAAACTAGTGCATATACAACCCAAGTTAGTTTTAAATGGAACGCATTGGTATCTTGTCTTTTTTAGCTCACTGAGTCCTTAAAATAATCTTCGATTCTTTTGTCATGGAGGTACTTCTTGTTCTTCGCTGATTCTTCCAAGAAGAAGTGCCAAGAGGAGATTGATGCATTCTCTGATTATTATTACTGGGACGTTGACATTGAAGACATAAAACAGGTAAATTTCTGTAGCATTTTACCAGAATTTATTCATAGTTTACCTTTTATGATTGGGAGTTGGAACTGGAAACAATTTTACTCATTTGGCAGTTTACCTCTTTAAGTCATATTTTGCGTCAGACTAATGTAATTCTCAATGTTAGTGATCATAATTCTATAAGAACGCAGTTGAAATTCGCCATATAGCTTAGAGAGATTTAAGATCAATTCGAATTTTCTTTTTTGATAATTAAAATGAAATGAGTGATTCATCTCTAATATCCAAACTTACTGGTTATATTTCTGGATAATTAAAGAAAAAGAAACTTTTTTTTCAATTTCTGAACTTTTTATTTTGTATATGGTAGTTGGGTCTGGAAACTTCAAAATGATTGAGCATTACAAGAAGAAATATCTTCCAGTCAGAAGAATGGGTTTGTTTCATGGTTGTTTCATTTACTTACATGAAATGCCTGTTAGGTAACTTCCCGGATCATTTTGGTTTTCGTTGTATAAAATGAATTCTTAGACATGTGTCAATTAGCAAGCTAAATGTAAGATCTTATCTATTACAGGAATAATGACTTCAAAGTAATATCAGAGCTGGCCATAAGAAGAATGAAACTTGAAATTGCCATGCACGGGGGTAATGTTTGCGACGATCTTGAAGCTGCAACACATTTGTTAGTCTATGCAGTGCTTGGATCACATGACTTCGATGAGACACATGAAAGGTATTGCTATAAATTTTAAGTATGAGTAATGGTAATATAATAAAGAACTATAACTACCATGAATTGATTGATGTGGAATTACTGGGCAGCGGCTGTTTGCTTTATTCTCTTGGACTTATGTTTGGCCATTAATGTTGTCTTTCTCTAAGGTGCATCTTAGCTTTATCAGTTTAAAAGCTTAAAAAGAATGGCCAACAATGTATTGGTCTAAAAAATAATGTAATTGCAAAAAAAAAAATTGACTAGTCAACCTAAACTTAAATGGATGGCATAAAAGAGAAGGTGATTTTGGAGAGAGAGCAGATTGGAATGCAAGAATTTTTAAGAGACATTTAGTCTTTGTTATATCGAGGTCATTTCCTTGAACAATTTAATTTATTATTGCAATTATTATTGGGATTCAAGATCATAAAATCAAAATCCATAAGTTGTGATCTGATTTGAACATAAAATTAAGAGAAAGATGATACTTTATCATATTTTATAACTTGATTATGGATTTTAAGTTGTATTCAACTTTAAACATTTAACATTTCTTATCTCTAAGAGTTTTACTACATATTCAAAGAGTGCATCATTTCATCAAAATAATCAAATTTTATCGTTGTACTTATTGTATTAAAGGATAATAACATAATGTCAATAAAAATACTAAGACAAAAATCAATTGTATATACATTTCAGTCTATGATTTTCCTCAAGATATAGTTGGAAGTGTCATCAAGCTAATTATTATTTCAATGATGATCATGGTATCAAACACATACAACAACAACAACAACAAGCCTTAAATCCCACTAGGTGGGGTCGGCTACATGAATCCTTCATCTCCATTGTATCATATTATGTGTCAAATTCTCATTTAAATTAAGTATACTAAGGTCATTTTTTATACATATTAACCAAGTCTTTTTAGGTCTACCTCTACCTTTTTAAACATAAGGCAAATCTAATGCATATACTCTCTTAATCAGTCATGGACGTAGGCTTTATGTGGCCAAATCATCTGCGACTCTCCCTAATCTTATCTACTGAGCTCCAACTTTTCTCGAATATACTCATTTTGCATTCTATCTCTAAGAGTAAAGCCACTCATCCACATAAGAATCCTCATCTTTGTAACACTTAACTAAGTCTTATGCTTCTCTTTTATTGGCCAACATTCTGCACTATAAGTCATTGTAGGTCTTACCACCATCTTATAAAATTTTCTCTTAAGTTTAAGTGAAATTTTTCTATCACATAATAAGCCAGATGCATTCCTCCACTTCAACCATCCAACTTGAATTCTACTAATAACATCTCCATCTATTTCACCATCATTTTGAAGCTTAAATATTTGAAACGTTCACTCTTATTAATGACTTGTTCACCTAATATCACAATACTACCATTAAAACTTCTACAACTAAAATTACACTCCATATATTCAATATTAGATCTACTTAAACGAAAACATTTAGACTCTATAGTTGACCTCCATAATTCAAGTTTCTGTTGGACTCCCTCTCTAGTCTTATCAACAAGAAGAATGTCATCAGCAAAAAGCATACACCAAGGTACATCTTCTTGTAAATGCTTAGTAAGAACATCCATAACTAAAGTAAAAAAAAGAGGGCTTAAAGTGATCCTTGATGTAATACAAGCGAAATAGGAAAATATTTTGTCAATTCTCCTTGTGTTTGGACACAAGTAACTTCAGTATACATATCCTTAATGACTTGAATATAACCAATATTAACTCCTTTCTGTTCTAGAATTCTCCAAAGAACATCTCTTGAAACTTTATCATAAGCTTTCTCTAAATCAATAAATATCATATGTAGATCCTCCTTATTTTCTCTAATGCTTCTCCATCAAACCCCTTAACAAATGTATAGCATATAGTAGATCTACGGCATGAAACCAAATTGATTGTGAGAAACTTCGTATCACATCGTAACTATTCTCATTACTCTCGCATAATTTTAATGTATGGCACATTAACTTAATTCTCTATAATTTGCACACTCTTGTGCATCACCTTTATTCTTAAATATAGGAAAACTCTTTCTCCACTCAGCATCTTTTAGTCTTTAAAATGACATTAAAAGATTTGTAAAGAGAAATTCCGATCTCTAAACATTTTCACACTTCTATTGGAATATTATCCGGTTATTGATTTTTCACATTTCATTTTCTTTAAAGCTTCACTAACTTCGATTACTAATCTGACGATAAAATGAAATTCTATTTTTTGTTTAGGATATTAAGGTTCTTAAAATCAATCGTCTTTCAGATCCGTTGAAAAGTTTATCAAAATACATCATCCACCTATTTTCAATATCCTTTTAAAAAAAGTATTTTATTATTTTCATCCTTAATCTCTCAACTATGTCTTTACTTCTCCTATCTCTTTGGTTGGCTAACTTATACATATATCTTTCTTCTGGTATATAATCTGTATAAATCACTAAAAGTTAAATTTTTTCGTCATATATTATTTTCTTGAATCTCTGGTACTTTATATCTTTCCCTTCTCCAAG
The DNA here is from genome assembly GCA_021442155.1 of Cymbidium sinense. NCBI lineage: Eukaryota > Viridiplantae > Streptophyta > Magnoliopsida > Asparagales > Orchidaceae > Cymbidium > Cymbidium sinense. Next base: position 116,517,827 of record CM038220.1, on the reverse strand, counting down.
TTTTACATCTAAACTAAGTTTTATAATACTTCTTATTTTTATCTTTTTTTTGCTCTCCATCACCAACTATTCTTATTAGAAGTTTTTCCTTTTGATTCTTCATCTTTGTAGCTTAATTTCTTTCTTATTTTTTTCACATAATGTTAGGTTCATGAACATCCTAAATTCTAATCTCTTGTAACTTGTTTTAAAATATTTTTATTTGTGTTTTTTAAGTGTCCATCTAATTCTGGACAATAATTTAGTTTACTTTTTCTCTTACAACCTCATCTTAAAATCTAAAACTAACAATCGATGTTTTAGATTTTTATTTAATCTTACATCTTTACAATCTAAATGATTTATTTTTTTATCGGAAAATAGTTAATCGTGTTATACTAGATCCATTTTATAAGTAATAATATGTTCATCTCTTTTCTTAAATAAAGTGTTAATTACAAAATCATTGAAATCTAATATAGTCTACCTTCATTACCTCTAAATACATAACCACCGTGAATCTTTTAAAATCTTCTACCACTCTATCAACGTGTTCATTTAAATCTCTTCCAATAAATACTTTTTCTTAGAGGTATCTTTTGTATTCTCTAATTCATTCCAAAAAATTTCTTACCTCCAAACCTACTTGAGGGAGCGTAGACACTTATAACATTGATAATCTTGGTATCAACAATAATCTTTAAAGTATAATTCTATCTCCACATCTATTAATATTTATAACATTATCCTTCAAACTTTTTTATCATACACCTTTCTGGTTTCTAGTTCGACTTTTACGAATACTAAGTTTAAAACCTAAAATATCAATCTCCTTTCTCTCCAACCCATTTAGTTTCTTGAACACATAAAATATTTATCTTTCTATGAATCATAATATCTATTAATTCCATTAATTTACTGTAAGAATCCTATATTTAAGATCTGTCCCAATTCTAGTTTCATGGACTAACTTCTTTGCCCGCATCCGTCCATAATGTGGTATCAAACACATAGATGTGAAAAAAATTTAATTAACCATTCTAATGATGTTCATGAATTTAATGAAACAATAAGTGATTATGAGATTATATTAGTTGATAATTCTTTGATTGTCATGTGTTCCATCATAGTCACTCCTAAGATTGAATTTGATTAGAAGAGATGCAAATTTTAAAATGTATTTCAAATATGGAAAGAAACTTTGGAAGCTTATATTGAAGAGTCATATAAATGTTGTATTTAAGTCTATTTTAGACTATATATGTCTAAAAGATACTTGATTTTAGTTTGTTTGGCTACATATATTAACAAAATAGTCTTGCTTAAAATTGCATAATGTCATAATCTACCTCAATGTCTTTTAAGACTTAAGCCATTTATTTGAGGTGTATGCCTCACTGTTTGTGAGGCTCTGTTTGTGAGGCTGCCTGACCTTATAACTCGAGTTGTGTGCTTCATATTTAGGATTTGGATTAACAATTTTAAATAAGATATATTAACTAAAATTTCACTTTATTATTATTTTTTCTATCTTGCCCGATTCCTCTCCATCACGTCCCATTTTTTTCTGCTCAATCTCATGTCTCAACCCATACGACTCAACTATTTTCTTGTGTGATAGAATCATCATTGCCATCGTCATCATTGCCATTATCTCCTTGTTACTTAAGCCTTCTTCCTCCATAAGAATCACAATATCTTCTCTTCTTGTTGATAACAATATGCATTTTTTTTGCTTTAGACGTAAAACATTTGTATTGATTATTTGTGTTTCTTATTTTGTGAACATTTGTATGTTATGTTTTTTACTTTGATTTGTGAGGGGAGAGAAACTTATTGTATTGAACTTCTTTTAGATTGTTTTGATCACCGTTTAATGTTAGTATGTTAATATTTCACTTCTGGCTTTATAGTTTGATGTTAATATAATACTTCTTATTTTTCACAATTTGTTGACTTTGAGCATATGTGATGTATTGCATATTGACATTGATGATGTTATTTTGGGTAGTCTTTCAATGCATGATTTAAATGTTGCTCACTTTGAGAAAACTCAAAAACATACTTTCAAAACTAATGTGAGATGGGTTGTTTGAAGCTTATAAATCTCAGGTAAATCTAAACCTGCACAATAATTTATTACTTCCAATTTAGTGAAAATTTTATTTTATATTTTGAGGAACATGCATTTGAGAAAGAAAGTGGACAAGGTGTGATCTATGGCTTAGTGGTAACGTTGAATAATATTGTTTTTTTATGATATTAATCAATTGTTGGTTAATTTTAAATATATTTGTTAAGATAATCTTTCTAATAGCTATCACTATTTGGAGCACAACAAAATATTAGTTTAGTTCTTGAATCATCATTACTTAATTTGCTTCATTACAAGATAAATCTAACATAATATATTGAATTAAAACGATAAGTTGATAAGTTAGGAAGACATTTGCTAGGGAAAGTGCGAGTCATTACATGTCTTGTCTATGTCATAGAAGGATGGTAGTTAGAGAATGCATTAAAAATAGTGACTTCATTAAAAAATTTATTAAATATAGATCTTTTATATCATATTTGGATGATATGTTGGATATGATGAATGGTATTTTGATATTTTTATGATTGATTTGAGAAGTAATTTTCAAAGTAAAATGAGAGATGAAAAATTACTTTTTAAAACCAAAGTGAATTATATGAATGGTCGGTGGTGCCTTAAACAATAATCAATGCACTAGCACTTTTATGAGAATGTTGGATCATTTCTTGCTTATATTTTGATGATGTTTTAATTTATATCATGAATTCTAATTTTAGAATTAAATGGTAGGATATAATGGACATTCTTGTTGAGATAAGACTATTGTAATGGGATTTTTTACCAAGTTCAAAAAGAGATTGACATATATTAGTTCACAATGTAGGACTTTTTAATTAGCTAAGGGTGATTAAATAGAACACCACGTTATATACACATTCATCAATTCTATATAAACCATGAGATGATATTACTATGGACTCTTGTATTAAGCTAGGAAGCCTACAAATTTTGCTCATCTTTTTATAGGATCAAAACTTTTAACTTGTTCTGCATTATCATTCACGCAACATATGCATACTTTGCATGAGCATATTCACAAAAGCTTGCTATTGCTTAAGACAATAGCAAGCTTCTTGTTTATGTGAACAGGAAGATCATAATGTGCTTAAATCTAGAAAGGCTTTTATCTATAACATTTAAGAAATTGGATGCAACAAGATCATTTAAAAATTTGTAATGGGTTGGAAGTAATGTTTACAAATTTTTTATGAACATAGTTTCATTGTGTTTAGGTAGTCCGGATGCCGGTCTCAAGTCCGGATGCAAAAAGTGGAGGGTTAGCGTAAAAAAACAAAATTATGAAATAATCATGACATGAATCCTTTAAATCATCAGAAACGCGTCCCCTGGAAGCCACGCTACCGTATGAATACGCTGAAAAATGTGCTAGAAACGATCGGCCCGAAGTGTTAAATAAGGGTTCCCACATTTTGACTGATGCAAAAGAAGTTAGTCCATGAAACTAGAATTAGGTTAGGATCTTGGAATATAGGTACTCGTGATAATTAATGGAATTAATAGATATGGTTCATAGAAAGATAAATATTTTATGTGTTCAAGAAACTAAATGGGTGGTGGAAGAAAGGAGAGATAGTTTAGGTTTTAAACTTTAGTATTCAAAAGTAGAACTGTGAAATGAGAAAGTGTGATTGATAAAAGTTTGAAGATAATGTTATAAGTATTAATAGATGTGGTGAGATAATAAACTTTTAAAGATTATTGTTGATACTTAAGATTATCAATGTTATAAGTGTCTATGCTCCTCAAGTAGCTTGGGTAAGCGTAAAAAATTTTGGAATGAAGGGATTAATATAACGATACCTCAAAGAAAAGTATTTATTGGAGGAGATTTAAATGGACATGTTGGTAGAGTAGTAGAAGATTTTAAAAGTATTCACTACATGGATTTGAGCTAAGAAGAAGTAGACTATATTAGATTTTGCTTTAACTTATGATTTTGTAGTTGCTAATACTTTTTTTTAAGAAAAGAGATGAACATATTATTACTTTAAAATGGATCTAGTAAAACAATTGATTGATTATTTTCGATAAGAAAAATAGATCGCTTAAATCAGAAAGATTGAAGGCCATACCGTGAAATTTTAAGTCAACATCGAATTATTAGTTTTAGATTTTAAGATGAAGGTAAGAGAAAAAAATAAACTAAATTATTGTCCTAGATTAGATGGGGACACTTAAAGAACAAAATAAAAATATTTTAAGAGCAAGCTACAAGATATTAGAATTTGGGGTGTTCATAAAGACGCTTAACGTTATGTGGGAAAAATATCAAGTGAAATTAAGCAAGTTCTAAAGATGTGCTTGGAGAATCAAAAGGAAAAGCTTCTTTAAAGTAAGAATAGTTGGTGGTGGATGTCAGAAAAGATAAAAATAAGAAGATTGTTATAAAACTTGGTTTAGATGTAAAATTCTGAGAATTGGGAAAGATATAAAGTACTGTAGAGATTCTAAGAAAGCAATATATGAAAAAAATTTAGCTTTTATGATTTATACAATGATAGATACCAGATGAGAAAGATGATGTATAAGTTCAAAGAAAGAGATAGAGAAGAAAGACATACCAAGTATGATAATGAAAATAATAAAATGCTTAGAAAAGATATTGAAAATAGGTGGATGAGATATTTTGATAAACTTTTCAATGAAGGATCTCAAAGTACGATTGATTTTAGCAACCTTAATACTAAACTAAAGAATTTCATTTTATCGTCAGATTAGTAAATTTAGTGAAGCTTTAAAGAAAATGAAATGTGGAAAAGTCGTAGACCGGATAATATTCCAATAGATGTGTGGAAATGTTTAGAGATCAAGGGAATTTCTTTACAAATCTTTTAATGTTATTTTAAAGACTAAAAAGATGTGATGATGAGTGGAGAAAGAGTCTATTGGTTCCTATATTTAAGAATAAAGGTGATGCACAAGAGTGCAAATTATAGGGAATTAAGTTAATGTGTCATACATTAAAATTATGGGAGAGAGTAATTGAGCATAGTTACGATGTGATACGTAAGTTTCGACAATCAATTTGGTTTCATGCCGTAGATCTACTATGGATGCTATACATTTGTTAAGAGGGTTGATAGAGAAGCAGAGAAAGTAAGAAGGATCTACATATGATATTTATTGATTTAGAGAAAGCTTATGATAAAGTCTCAAGAGATGTTCTTTGGAGAGTTCTAGAAGAAAAGAGTTAATATTGGTTATATCAAGTTATTAAGGATATGTATACTAGAGCGTACTTGTGTCCAAACACAAGGAGGATTGACAAAATATTTTCCTATTTCAGCTTGGATTACATCAAGGATCAACATTAAGCCCTTATCTTTTACTTTAGTTATGGATGTGCTTACGAGGCATTTACAAGAAGATGTACCTTGGTGTATGCTTTTGTCTGACATTCTTCTTGTTGATAAGACTAGGGAGTCCAACGAAACTTGATTTATGGAGGTCAACTTTAGAGTCTAAAGGTTTTCGTTTAAGTAGATTAAAGCGAATATATGGAGTGTAATTTTTGTAGAAGTTTTAGTGATAGTGTTGTGACTTTAGGTGATCAAGTCATTAATAAGAGTGATATTGAGATATTTAGGCTCTATTGTCTAAAATGATGGTGAAATAGATGGAGATGTTATTAGTAGAATTCAAGTTGGATGGTTGAAGTGGAGGAATGCATCTGGCCTATTATGTGATAGAAAGTTCCACTTAAACTTAAGGGAAAATTTTATAAGATGGTGGTAAGACCCGCAATGACTTATGGTGCGAGAATGTTGGCCAATAAAAAGAGAAGCATAAGACTAAGTTAAGTTACAGATGAGGATGCTTAGGTGGATGAGTGGCTTTACTCTTAGAGATAGAATGCAAAATGAGTATGTTGGGAAAAAGTTGGAGTAGCTCAGGTAGATAAGATTAGGAGAGTCCTTAGATGGTTTGGCCACATAAAGCGTACCGTCAATGAATGGAGAGTAGATGCATTAGCTTTATGTTAAGAAAGGTAGAGGTAGACTTAAAGACTTGGTTAAGATGTATAAATAATGATCTTAGTATACTTGAATTAGAGAATGACACATAATACACAATGGAGACGAAGGATTCATGTAGCCGACCCCACCTAGTGGGATTAAGGCTTGTTGTTGTTGTTGTTGTTGTTGTATAGTTTCATTGTGTTTGATTTGCTCTTTTATTTCGTGAGTTTACATTTAATTCTTTGAATTTTACTTCATTTTCACCCTTCCCTTGTAAGTATCCAAGCCAAGTGCCCAACCCTCTAGCGGATTGTTGTCTTATTTCTCTTGATCAATATCATACGCTTAAGTTTTGAGATGTTTTGTTGAAATCAGACAAATTTGATGAAAATATTCATGTTCATTCTCATTTGAGGCGTTGCATCAAGCAATAATGATATGTTCACAATTCATTTATTTTCTTTTATTAGTTGGTTTGTTTTATGTAGCTCTAATGGCAGTAAGATTAGAAAGAGTTATCTTAGATGGTTTGGTCACATAAGTATCAACCATGTAATGATGCAATTAAGAGAGTAGATGTATTAGATTCACCTTATGTTAAGAAAGGTAGAGGTAAACCTAAAAAGATTTGGTTAGGATGTATAAAAAAATGATTTTAGTTCATTAGAATTAAATGAGAATTTGATACTTAATAGGACATAATGGAGAAGAAAGATTCATGTAACCGATTCCGCATAGTGGGATAAAAACTTATTGTTGGTTTGTTTTACGTCATTTATATAATTAAAAATATAAAATGTTGATGGCCTAGAGAGGGATTTTTTTTTTAACTTTGGGTTTGTTTAATTGGTTTAGCATTATTTCAATTTTGATTCAATTCATTGTAGTTGAAATTTTTCAAGTTGAGTAGATTGATGTAGAATTGTTTGATGGTTGTTTGGCTTACCTTCTTCAACTTATGGTTTGGGCAATGGTTGTTGGCTTTATCCATGGTGTGTTTTGACTTAACATACTTAAAACAAAAAAAAAAAAAGATGGGTCAAAGTTTCTTGCTATACAGTTGTAAACGGCTGTTTTGTTCTTTTGTTGAATGGCAATGGAATTGAATCTGGTAGAGTTGCAGTAGTGGGAGTTGCAGGTCAATTATCTTGTAGCTTTGAAAGTAAGAGGTAACGTGAAAAGCTTATGGGGTTTTCTATCAGACATTTGACTATGAATAGTAAAATTTGAGAACTTTCAATTTGCAGGTGGAGTTTATTTTGGATTTTAATTTAATTATGGATTGAGCTGATCATATGCCAATCACATCTACCCCAGATCTATTTTCACAAATTTATACTCTTTCAATTAGCATGATATGTAAGAATTATCATTTATAAATTATCCATTAATATATTTTAATGAAGATAAAGGAATAATATGGTTTTACCACCATTGCACATACAGTAGTGCAATAAAAAAAATAGACAAGAAGTCTTTTTTATGACAGTTGATCATAAAATATTGGCAATAAGGAGAGAAGAGTGACAAGAAATGGGATCATAATACCTTTGTGAAGGAGAAAAAAAAAATCAAAGTAAGATTAATAAAAATCATTTGAATATGATAGATTAAAATTTAAATGTATTAAAAAATGCTATGGTAAAAAATGTAATTCTTTATTTGCCCCTTGCAATTTTGATATTTTAGCCAGTGAATAATTAAATGTATAATTTGCTTTATTCTTCTTGATGATTGTATACAGTATTCCATCAACCAGCGCCACCTTTTACACCAGAAAAAGTTGTATGTTTTGACACATAACTGGTTAGAAGATTCCTTGGATAAGAGTGAGAAGTTACCGGAAAATGATTATAATCTGAAGCCAGATTCTTTGGAAGAATCTATGGTTGAGGAAAAGTAAGTGGTGCCAAACTTTTTTGTGGATAGAGGGGAAGGATGGTAGGTTTATGTGGCATTCTTTTTTTCAAAATACGCATATTTAATTTTATTTGATTTTTGGCAGAGGCACTCTCACATTTCCAGCAATCAAATGTGAAGCTTTAGATCAGAACTCTGCTACATCTGGAAAGCGAAAACGAGGAAGACGAGCTACAGGAAGAGCTGGTGTCGGAAGGCCAGCTCTCAGACCTGCCCGAAGAACGAGAGAAGATCGGGAAACGTTCGGTAAAGCTGGGTTCAGATGGGTCCGAAAGCAGTGACTCCATGGAAGCAGCTCCATCAATAGGCATAGCAGAGGAAAATGAGACTGGTCAAGTCCAAGAAACTGCAACTCAAATGCAAGAAAAATGGAGAAGCAAAGAAGGATCAGTTGAACCTGAAATGAAACAGGAAATTCCATATTTGCCTGTAGAACATTGCGATTCTGTGAAGTTAATGGAAACTGGAAACAAGTCAGCAGATAAATTGGAGGTGATGACTGATCCAATTCATGCAATGCTGTTAGATATGATACCAAGTCTTAGCCAAACCCATAAAAAGCATGGAGACAGTGATCCCATTAGTATGCCTGAGGACAAAAAATCACAACAGGAGACAGGAGAGGACCCAAACCGAGTGAAGAAGAAAGTAAGCTACAAAGATGTTGCAGGTGAACTTCTTAAAGATTGGTGATTCAGCATGATGTGATTGCTGGAGTCATACTATCAATACCTGAAATTTCAATTCTCAAGATATTTTCTACTTTTAACTTAAAAGATTTTGTGATTTTCAAAATTGTTGTAAAAAGGGCCTTTCTGAAGTAACAGTTACAAATTTTATTAAAAATTATTCTGTAACTTTTTGATTAAAGCGGATGATATTTCTATACTTGAGAGTTTAGGCTTCTACATGTATTATCTTTGTACGAATGCCAAACCTGATAGATAGATATCTTTATGATTGTTATAATATGGAATTAAGGTTTTGTCCACTTATTGTGACAACTTTTTAGTGCCTTTTGTGAGATCGAAACAGGTGAAAGGTTAGAGACTTACTACAAACTCAGCTGGCATTCTGAACTAATCTGAACTCTTTTGCGTTCTAAAAGAGTTAGTCTCTCTATAATGACTTATGTTCACAATTTCTATAGTTTTGCGACCGTTATTATGCTTTGAAATTTCATGCTAGAATATCGAGTCATTCAAATTTAATGATTCGATCTCGTAAGTTAAAGATGACACCAACAACTGCACGTTTTAGAGTTTGTTTTGTATGTTTTTTATTGCACAGAACTGTTAGTCTAAAAAAGGCAGCATAAGCTACACTATAATTAATTAGAAGTAGCGGAATCACGATTCTTCTTCAGCTACAGGAGAGTATGTTTTCTCATTATTCTACTCTTATAATACTCCCTAATAAATGCATCATCTGAATTTACATTCATAAAATCACCACCCCATAATATCACACGCATATATAATAAGCACAAAATCCAAACCCATACAACTAACTATTCTGAAGGTTAAAAGGCACTATCACTTCAGCAGAGCAAAAGCATTTATAGTCAGTCACAATGCATTTAAGAATTAAGTACAGCTTCTTCAAGCTATCTGATTGTTGCCAAAATCTTAGACTGAAATCAAAATTGAGCCAAAAAAAATCTAACCCAAATTTGGTCAATATAGTTTTTGTATCTGTTAGATTTAGGATCGAAACTGCATTTCAATCATCTCAAAATAAACCTAACGCAATATTATATATATATATATATATATATATATATATATATATATATATATATATATATATATATATAGCTGCAATTTAAAATTGCAAAGTTTAAAACCATAAAAAGAAACAAATATAGAAAAGCAGAGTCCACCGAGCCAAAACAATGGCTGGTAAATGGCCAATTAAATAACAAGAGCCATCTTGCAACAGATCAGTGGATATTAGGACGAAGCAAAACAAACCATGTGCAGTAGTGCTTTCTTTGGCGATAGGTGGGTGATGGAAATACCTGATAAAACCCTACTGAAAACTCAGATTTTGAAGCTTCGAGTCCACCTCAGCTTCACCAGCTTCATCGTCATCTTCCTCCTCATCCTCGTCCTCTCCTCCATCGGGATCATTCTCATCCAGCGGCCCCAGCACGCTCACAGATTTCTTACCAGATTTCAACATCTCCTTCACCTCATCAATCCCTTCCTCGGATATGGCGTTGCCGTCGATGTTCAGAAGCGCAAAATCAGGCTTGTTTGCTACGACGGCTCGAGCCAAGCACCTCGCCCCAACTCTCCTCACACAATTAGAGCTAAAATCCAGTTCTATCAGCTGTGAATTACTCTCCTCCAGAGCTTTACCAATCTGGATTGCGCCCTTATCCTTCAGTTCATTTTCCGACAAGCTCAGCTTCTTGAGGGTCTGTTTAGCGGCTAAATAAGCAGTGATGTGGGGAGCGGCTTTCGCCGTGATCTCATTTCCGGCAATCTCTAAGATCTCGAGATGATTATCAGATTTTCTCAATGCGTCGAAGATTGATATCGCACCCTTATCTTCAAGATTCAGATAACTTAGGTAGAGTTCAGTGAGAGATTCATGTTTCTCGAGAGTTCTGCTAAGGGATATCCCAGCTTCCACACCAAATATATTGTCCCTCAGGTCCAGCTTCTTCAGATGAGTACAGGTCCCCAATGCCTCAGCCAATGCAACTCCACCCTCAGAGTCAACCCTAGTCGACGAGCAACGAAAGTCCTCTATGAGAGGAGACCGCTTCAAGACCTCGGAAATGGCGATGCCACCTTCATCTCCCGTCATATTGTTATGAAAGTGAAGGATCCTAAGCTTCTCGGTGGAAGGAATCAGCTCACATAAGGCTTTCGCAGCCTCCTCGGAGATCCCATCATTCAACAAATATAGCTCCTCCAAGTTATTCTGAGATTTGAAAAGTTCTTCAAACGCCCTCACTCCCTTCTCCCCCATGGCATTATTGGAGAGATTCAAATATTTCAGATCACAATCTTTCAAAGCTGAAGAAAATATCCTCATGACTTCAAGAGCATCATCCTCTGGCCTTCCTGCAATGAAATCAGAGAGGTCTACTTCTACCAACTGTTCATATAGGGTTTTCAAAATGGGCTCCGCGACACGAGCCGCATCAATGCTGAAGCTTCGGTTGCTGAAGCAAATTTTTGTATATGAATTACCAACCTCTGTCAATGGATGCAGTAGTTCACGAGCCTCGTCAGCTTCTAGGAAATCTCTGCGACCGGTTGAAATATCAAAGACAGTCTCGCGCGACGTCGCACCATTGGCGATCGCCTCTGCATCATCATCCTTCCGTTGTGGGCCTCTCTTGAGGACTTCTAGAATGAGCTTGCTGGTTTCCTTGGCGTAAAGCTGAACGGCAGAACTTCCATCGCCATCAGGCTCCCTTTCGAAATGGTCGCTAGCGATGACAAAGCAAGTTTCCTCGATGCGTTGAGCATTTTCGAATGCTTCCTCTTTGCTCAGAAGCCCATACTTGCGCGAAAAGATAGATTCAGTAGAGAGGTTCTTTGCCATCCTCTCGAGAAGCATCTGTCTGGTACTCGCACTGGGTGGCCACAGTTTGACTGAGAGGGCACGGTGTTGAAAGGCTTGGGGTGTCGGCTCCATAACAAAAACTCCAGCTTCACATAAAACCCAGCAAAGCAAGAGATACAATAAGTAGCATAATATAATCATAGAATACAATTGATTGTTAGGGATAAGAGATAGTATGCATAAAAGGAAAAAGTAAATGTGCAAATGTAATTTATAATGGAAGATGATTAAGCTACAATAAACAAACTGGAACCAATGCAGAATTAGTAAATCAATTCCAAGAGAGTTTTTTTATTTTAGATCGCAGTTGGAAGAACTGAAAGACAAATTCTTTAGGGTTTCTTTGTTTGGTAGCGGATAGATAAGTGAAGTTGCAGGTTACTGCAAGTAGAACGTGCTCTCACAAGATAGATAAAGCTAGTCGAGCAACATTGGCTGCATAAAGGTATATTATTTTATCAAAGGTAAATTCTTTGCACCCAAATAACAACAGTAAATTTGATGAGTCAGTCAAAATGTTGTCACAAATAAACCTTCTGGTGAGCCATCGCATATTATACTCTGTAGTACAGTTTTTGAACCACTGCCATTTGAGAACTTCAACATCAAAAAATAATGAATTGAATAAATGACAACATCCACAAACTATTTTTCTGCAAAGTTAAGGGCTGTTTGGGATCAATTTTATTTTGTGTTTTTAATTTTTATTTTTATGTTATTTTTAAAAATATATTTGTTTATTATATTTTTAAATGTTTTAATTTTTTTTTAAAATAAATAATATTTTTTTAAAATACACAAAATTAATTTTAGATATTTCAAGTATATATTTTACTTTGAATCAAAACATAAATAAAATAAAATAAAAACATTAAACAAAAATAAAAGACAAGTGATCGCAGACAGCTGAGAAATCACTCCAAAATTAGTGTAGATAAATGAGGCGGATTGAAATAGATAAAGCACATCCTAGATATTTCACCCTCTTGAAGGCTTAGTATTCATGATTTAAAGCACCCAAATCACAAGCCACCATTGTCATTTGAACTTATTGATCATGGCAGCTTTCACCAAAAGAAATCACGAGGATTTGATCAATATATGGATGGTTTGGAACTATTTTGATGCTTGATTGGAGGTTTAAAAAAAGGAAAGGAGGGCTATGAGTGACAGAATTTTGATGCTTCTTAAGAGTTTTTAGGGAGAATAAGAGAAAGGGAGAACATTTAGCTTGTGTTAAGTCCCAAAATAATCCATCGACTAGCTGTATATAGCTAATATGGTCTTAAGAGTATCATGATTCTATGAATTAATCCTTGACTATACAAAATTAATCCCAAATGGTCCCTCCAGACAAAAGTGAAATCAATTTTGTATCCAAATTTACATCAATTTCTACCTAAGGGACCATGGGATCAATTTTGTATAGTCTAAAGAGTAAATTAAAGAAATGTAGTAGTTTATGATCAAATTAGCCACATGCAAATAGTCAAGGACTTTTTAGGGGTTTATCTGCAAGTAGCTAAGAACCCATATTATGTGTTACACATTAAAAGTTTAATTAGGTATTGTAGGTTCCAATATTAAGTCAAATTGAACCAAGGGGGTCATTTCACCACAAACATTGGCGTTATATGTATGCCATTTCCATAACAAATGTATTGAGCAATTACTTAGAGGAACTACATTAGATGAAAGCGTCTTAAGGGCATGGAGCATGGTACAATGGGATTGACCGTGCAACATTAAGTTATAGGTATGGCATGTTCGCAATGGCACATTGCATGGTTTGTAAGAGATTAACAATGAAGCACGTACACGCCTAAACATATGCCATGTCCATGTCAAGCAAAGATATGATGCAAACACACCTCAACATATTTCCACTACTAAGACACAGTGAGACAAGGTGATATAAAAAAAATTACACTGCATTGCCCTAGTTGAGAGGAGTACCCTAAAAACACACAAATCAAGCATGCCTTTAAATATGTATTAAGTAAAATGACGTTCGACGATGAGATGAGAACATTCCCCCAATTCCTTCTCACGATCAATGATTTTTGAGAGTTAATTCCGCAAGAGCAGTTGCGATCCCTCCCCGCCTATGTGTAAGACTGACCACCTCAATTGTTTAATTATGATGTGGATGCTATATATTCTTTTGGATATAATTTAACTTTTATAAATAATAGTGATATTATCATTTATGAAAAGTATTTATTATATCATTCATATATTTTTTTTTTAGTAAATAAAATAATAAATTTTATATCGTGTCATGTCCTGGTTTTGATAGATTAGTTGTATCGCCATGTCTATGTTGTGTCATATCATGTCCCCATATCAATGTATGTGCTTCATAAGGGATTAAAGACTTACAAGTATGACTAACTTTGTGATATTTATATCACATGGGTTTTTGGATAACTCTTAAGTCATTTTGAAACTAGTTTCCATGGCACATTTATACAGGTAAAGGGATAGGTGGAAGCTAGAAGAACAGAATAACCATTTCTTTTTCAAGTATCTCTTCATGCAATGGTGACTGCACATGCTTACTGGAGCCAAAAAAGTGCCTTAAGGTTTTGAATCATATGATTAGCGATGTTTAACACCATTCAATAGCCCTACTCCCACAGCTAAAATAACTTTAATAGCTTAGAAAAAAAAATTTAAGCTGATGGTTAGACGTGGTTGTATTGACAAAAGTCATAGTTTGATTATACAGTAAACTCCAATTATTCAAGATTTATTGTTGGAATTTTGTTAGCATGTTGGCATGTAAATTGAGACAAAGCCTATGCATCAAACAAGGTCTATAACATATTACATGGGAGATGAGCAACGTAGCCAGAAACATAGAATAAAATAGGGCCGAATCTAGGAGTTTGATACGCATTGTCTAATCAATCATGATCAACCAAAGGCAAAATTTTTAAAATAGGCTTAATTCTAATCTTAATTAGCAATTTAGGCACAAAAAAAAAAATTTTAACAAAATAGGCACAGTCGTCGGTTGAACGGATGACTGGCGTTGCCATCGGCCGTTTGACGTATTTTTTTTTTTTTTATAAAAAAAACAGAAGCGATATTATCAGTCATACTGTGAATCTTACAAACTTTGTATCGTTGGAATCGAATAAAATTTTCTACAACTTTTACGTTGGTAAATTTAAGATTACACCGACACGCAATACTGAATACGCAAAACCGCGAAATGAAATTTCTGTAGATTTTTATGCGAGTCATAATTTGCGAAATCTAGAAATTGGTAGATCGGAAATCCAGAATCTAAATTTTCTACAACTTTCATATGGCTGAATTTACTATCGAGACCACGAATAACAATTCTCTTATTACAAGTATTTTTTTTAATATATATTTTTTGTTAATTATAGCACAATTATTCTAATTTTTGTTATATTAACTGTTAATATAATTATCTGAGCTTTCTTTCTTCAGTGTAAATGCTAATTATGGCATGATTAGTTAAAGAATATATTTCAATCTATTTAAGGATGTTGTTATAATAATGTAAATAATTAATCTTTAAGGATTAATAAGATAAAGATGTTATGTATAAAGGTTCATTGAAGTAAGAGAGACTAAAACATTTTTTATTTCTTATTATAGCATATATATATATATATATATATATATATATATATATATATATAAGATGAGAATGTTATGAATGATGAAATGAAACAGCTTTTACACGATTTCCAAAATTCAGACGCACAATCAGAATTTCAACCAAAGTTGTAAAAAATTTCAATTTCCAACGATACATTTGGATTCCAATATCATGATCGACACGCTGCAAAATAATGACAAATGCTCAAATTTTAGCTGATCTTAGTTTTGCACGCATTTACAAAAATTGATGATTATCGGGCCACAATCTTAAATTTCGACCAACATAAAGGTTGTAGAAAATTTCGTTACGATTCCAACGATACCAAGTTCGTAAGATTCCGACACCGTATGACTCCGATACGCACAAAATATGAAAGTTGTCCCAGTTTTTTTTATTAAAAAAAAAATCGTCCGCTCAGACGACTACCGACGCGACACCACGGGCCAATGATCCGTTCAACCAACGACTGTGCCTATTTTGTTAAAAAAAAAATTTGTGTCTAAACTGCTAATTAAGATTAAGCTTATTTTAAAAATTTTGCCTCAACCAAATCATTCATGTCATAAATAAAATAATCAATTCAATCAAATCAAAGACGAAACATTTTTAGTACCAACAAGCTGTTGATTGGATCACCTTGCAAAAAAGTAAAATAATGTCATATTATATTTCTGAAATTTTTCTTAACATTTTTAACCATTTTGATGGCTTTCTTTGTTTTTCAAGACTTGAGAGTATCTTGATACAATTTTATTGGGCAAACTAAATTCTGCACTTAAACCCTAATTGTGAAGCTTTGAGATCATTTCAAGGTACTTTTGATTATTTTCTAACTTTTGAGATAAAATGCAATTTTCCAAATTTAAAAACCTTATAAATTTTCTAATATCAAGATTGTGCATATTTTGACAAGCAAATTAAGCCAAGAGCAGACGTGCCATATTGGACCTATATTCATCATACAAGGACAAGCGGCCAATTAGAATAATTAGACCAAATATAACAAAGAAATTCAAGCACAATCAATTATGATTGATTAATTTGACCTAACTCTTAATTGAAATCATCAGCTCAATTACATTAAATAGGTAATACTTTTGGTTTCAAGCCATCAATTAAGTTAATCGCATTGTTAAGAGTACAAAAAAACTTGTTTTAAAATTTTAAAAATTATTAACCAATTTTTACCCGCAACCCTATAAGGTTATGGGTTTTTTTTTTCCTTTAATTTACTTGGGACTTTAAGTGTCTTTTAAAATAATTTTGTAAAGGCGATGAGAATTTTGCATTTAAAACACTATTGCCAAGTAATGGAATAAAGTGCAAATGCAATTTTATGAAACTTATACAATGCAAACTTACAAAGTTTACAAAGAAAATGTTTGGTCTGAGGTAGATTTATAACTATATCAAATGCCTTAGGCTTTAGAAGTAATGTGAAGTTTGTAACTAGTAACTTCTAGCATCGAAAGGGGGAGATTTGGGTATTTTCATTGACAAAAAAGAAATTTGATAATGCTATAACATCCAAAGCTAGTCATCTCTAACAATCATTTTCAACCCATTTCATGAGATATTTATTAAGGTAAGTCTCTTCCTCCACTAAAAGAAACGTAAAGAAAGAGAAGAGGCAAAAGAGAAGCTCAAGAAACCAGCAAAATCAAGCAAAACAAGTGCAGTTTGGCAATTTCCATCCTCAAGGACCTAAATCATATTGTGCCACTACATCTACAACAACATCGTCATCATAAACCTAATCCCAATTACTTAGGGTCCACTTATAAATCCTCATTCTCCGATAACTCTTGCCAACCGTTGCATGAGCTGTTTAAACTTATCTTACTCAAATATTTTTTGCAAAACTTCAATCATATTATATATAATTTGCACCCTTCCTTCCAAATCCCTCAACATTACTTTTACCTAGCCATCATAATGTTATATTATCTATCATTTTTTGTGCATGTTCAAACCACCAAAACATATTCTCCACTATAATATCTACAATAAATGCAACCATAACAGCAATCCTATAAACTATGATAATGTGTTATTCATCAGATTGAACCTATGAGGCTCATTTAAACAATGACTACAATTTTCAATCCACAATTACATGCATCTATGTTTGATGACACCTCCACTTTGGTTTAGCTTGTTGTAGGTAGACCAACCTATAATATATGATCCCAAGGGGCATATGGTACAATTAAGTAGTGATAGAGATTAAAGCAAGAGATTCCTAAGTATCTGCACATTCTATGACCAAATTGCAAGTCAATAGCATTATAAAACTCACCATCAACTTTGACCGATGAATGATTATAGCTAGATCAACATTTCAGGCTTATTTTTCATATTCATTTATCTTCCCTAATTTGATGTCATTCTCAATATTCAGATGTAATGGTATTTTTTAGGGTTATTTGGTTGGATATTTTCAAAAATTATGCATTTAAAAAATACAGATTAATTTGAATAAATGTATTTTACAAATATAAGACTTGTATGGTCAAATACAAATCAAATGCATTGTAATAACTTTGTATTATTCATGATACGTGTCAAAACATGGATGAAGTTAGATAGGGGTTGCCATGGGTGATCAGTAACAACAGGGAAATGATAACGGTGAGACATAAAGTAGCGAACAAGAAGCAAACGCATGAGGGCACCAGTGGCAGTGGCATCAAGCATCAACAATAGCGAGTAGCAGTGGTGATGGTGACAAAAGGCGACAATGAGCAGGCGACAATGAGCAAGCGACAATAATGGCAGGCAGTGTTGGCGATCAACAACAAGAGGTAGTGATAGCAAGTGGATAATGAATGCAAGTAAGAGGGATGCATTATAGAGTAGGACGGCGAGGTTGGTGGCGGCAAGAACTACTAATGGCAACAGAAGAGAGGGACGAATTTGTAAGAGAGCACAACACAAGATTTAAAATTTGCTTGGTTTGGATGATTTCCAAATACACAATTAAAACATAGGTTCTATGGTATTTCAAATCTCTATTTTTTAAATTGTATATCTTCTGAGTTAAACAAAATGACAAAAAACCTAAAATGCGGAACATAAATGCAATTCCCTGGTGATGCAATTAATCAAAAATCCCTTTAGTTTCTATTGAGTTATCAGTAATTAGGCATGCTAGATACCATTATAAGCAACAATACAAAGGGTGAATTTTTCAAAGTTTCAACAGATTAATTTCAGTATCCCATCTCTGAAAGTTTCAGCTAGCTCTCCAAGGGGTCTCTGCAGCCCTGCATCTCCATTTGCTCCATTCAGAAGATTAATTTCACCTCGCTATTAGTCAAACCCTCTTTCACCCCCCTTCTGAAAACTCTTTACTTCTCTATCCTTCAGTGGCAATCTACAACCTTCCGAGTGCAATCAAGGTTTTCCAGGTAAATTTCTGCTCTTTAATAAAGCCATAAATAATTGCTCCACAAAAATTACCTCACTACATACATACCAAAAGGACTGGCCCTCTTGTGAATAGTGGTAATCCCAACCCACATCTAGAATCTCAAGCTCGCCAAAATTAAGTTAGAAATAAATCAACCGCCATAAATTCGAAGACCATACAAAACTTAAGTGAAAATAACGATCAGACCATTACCCCTAAACCTTTTTTTTGTTCAAAGTTAGTTGATACTAAATGATATTTCGGAGGACAACCCACGACCCCCAACTCATTTTATTAGGTTAACAACACATTTCAATATAACAAATTAGGGGTTTCATAAAGGCAGTTACAAAATCACGCATACATCGAACTAGAAACAGACAGGCGTACTTAAGCGCAGAGACACCCACAAAATCAAGAAGTTGATACCTGAAACCGCTGCAAGAGAAAACGATCGGAGGCGAGAGAGAGATCGACTCGTGCGATCGAATGACTACCACGAAAGAGCGAAAAAATAAATCGAATCCAAAAGGAAAGAAATGCAGACGGAGAAGATCGTAGGCGTCAAATAGTGACCGTAATCCAGAGCAGACGAACGGCGGCTAGCTGCCGTCGAGAAGTGGCAGAGAGCACATGGAGGAGCAGTGGATCGCGAGTGGAATGGTGTGCTTTTGAAACCCTAAAAATAGGATCTGAGGCCCCGGATCCCGGTCTTATGCTATACTAGGCTGGACTGGACCGGTTCCCGCCGGCCGGGACAAAACAGTACTAACACGTGCGCGCCAACATACCCATATTATACATCACGTGATAAAATATTATTAAAGTGACTCTACAAATAATAATTTTTTGCGTCAAGATAATGCATTAAACATATGCAATGAATGATAAAAAAATACACTCATCACACAAATTTATAAATTTAGCATCAACAAATCAGAAAGTAAAAGCAGTTAATCTTAAAAAAAACAAATAAAAAAATATAAATTAATATGCTAATCTAAAATAATTAAGACAAATGAAGATAATGAATTTATTTGTTCCTATTACTGTAACTAGTTGTATAGTATCAATTAAGTGACTATTTGGTTAGCTTAAAAGAATGCAATATAAAAAGAATTTAATATAAAAAAATATAATTTAATTGAAATATTTTATATTTATTTAGATTAATTAAATCAAATTTAAGATTTTACTTTTTAGTATTTTGTTTCAGTAAAAATAAAATTAATGTAAATCTCAAAAGTGATCGTTGACAATGATATCTAGCGGTCGTTGGTGATGGATGATGGCGATGGTTAGTGATTGCGTTGGTGAGGGGCCACTGGCGATTGATGATGGTGGTCGCAAGTTGTGGTGGTGGCTACGATGCGAATGAAAGCAACCACAGAGGATAATGACAATGAGATGGTGGATCGATGTCAATCGGCGCGGTGACTAGTAAATGCTAATGGTAGCGCACTTTATGTTGAATGATGTAAAGTAAAATCTTCAAAATAGGTGAAATTTCTTTTTATTTAGATATATTGGTTCTTAATCAGATTCCAAATGCACGCTAACATTTCAGCGTTTGGTTCCAAAAGTAAAAATTCGGCATTTCAAATACACCAGAAAGGCCAGTTTGCGTGTATTTGAATTCGCCCAAATCTGGGTGAATTCCAAATACACATGTCAATGTAAAGTGATGTGGCGGGGCACGTGCCGCCGCATGCACCGCACCCCCACCGACCTAAACCTTCAATTTACTTTACATTACATTTTGTCAATCGAACAAAAATATGCAAAGCCATGAATTTGTAAAGCTCTCAACCAAATAACTATAAAGTAATCCTTTTACACTACATTCTTTTTACACTGCATTCCAAATGCAGGCAACCAAACAGCCCCTTAATAATGTACTTATTCTCAATAAATATTTTAATTTTGCAACATTTTCTATCCAAAAACAAAGATTAACTACTTAATCACAGAAATATTTAATTATTAACTTTATAAACATTAAATATATATCATATACTGATTATTAATTATTATTATTAATATATCTCTCTAAAATTTAAAAATGAAGCACGGATCTGAAGTTAAAGCATGTATACAATCAAATTGAATGACTTAGTGAGAAGAGTCCAAAAATGCTAGAACCGGATCAAATACAGCCAAAATGAGCTCAAATGAAGCCCAAAAGCTACATATGAAAACTTTGAAATATTGACTAGAAGATCAAATGACTTTCCAATTGAACGTGCTTATAGTCGAATCGAGCGGCTCAATAAGATGAATCCAACGAGTCTAAGATCACTAAAATCGAAAATCATTTGAACAGTTAAATCACCAAAAACTATCTATGATCGGATGAATGCACCGTCTGATGGAGTGTTTTGGGATTTTGGCTATAATGATCAAAATGTCTTTTTCATAATCTTATAAATAGGACCACATTATTGTCATGAAGGGGGAGGAGGAGAAGCTAGAGGAGAACTTGTGAGAAAGCTGTGACAGAGCTGGAAGTTCAAAGTTCATCATCAACACCATTATCGTCGACGTCATCATTATCGCCACCACCAATATGCTACCTACCATAACATGGTTAATTCTATTCTCCTGTCAAGCTTATATACAACCATGTAATCCTGTTATCGGGAAAACTTAAACTTTATACTCCAAAATAGATATATATATATGGAGCATTTTTATTGGGCTAAACCCCTTAATTTTTTCTCCTCTTTCTATGATTTTTTCACATAAAAATTCTGAAATTTCTTGTGCTCTTTTCAACTATCTGTGTGCGTGCTAAATTTTACAACAAAGTTAAGACATGAAGTTTTATTCTACCGCTACTGATTTTCTGATACACAACAATTTGGCGCGTGTGTGGGAAATATTTGCTTTACATCTTGTTGACCTCACTTTTAGAGTGAGCCCTCAACTCCCTCATCATAGATCTATGACTCTTAGAAATACTAAGAGTTTCTTAGTCTTAAGATACTTATAGTGATTAAGTGAACACTTAATCTAACCCTAAAGACTTAGAAGAGTTAGCCATAGGAATAGGTTGTGTCTTAGAGATTTATGAGGACTTGCCTACCCTATACCCCAAACACAATCCTTGCTTAATTCTTTCAAACCAAACCTCAAATTCAATCTCAAATCAAATTTTAAATCATAAATCAAGTCTAACTATCCGATGATTGAAATCCATCACCAAACTCAAACCTAAATCCCTTCCTAAGCCCTTTAATTTTATCTTATAGATTTAGCCTTAACCAAATCTAAATCAACCCCAATCCAATTGATTTTCTCAATTATCAAATTCAATCTCAAATCAAACTCCAAATCATCAATCAAGTCCAACTATCCAAGTGATTGAAATGCATGATTAACTTCAAATTCCAAAACTTCTTTCTAAGTTATATGAACCACCTTCATATGCTTAGTCAAAACTCTTTCAAACCAACTCAAACTTGGTTGATTTCTTTATAAATCAATCATTTATTTATTTATATTCACAAATATAAAAGAAACCCACCCTCCAATGATCAAAAATAAATCAAACAAATTCAAAATCCAAGTTAGCCTTTTTGACCTACATCCCTTAATTTTGTGCAGTTTGCTTCAAAATCATTCCAAACTCAAGTGATTTTCATAACTCATTTATATCTTCATTTATATTCACAAATTAAATGAAATATAAATTCAAATGACTAAAACCAAACTCAAATCAAACCAAACTTACAATTTTAGCCATTTTAGCCAAAATTTTGAACTTGACCAAATAAAACCAAAATCAACTCAAAACTCATGTATTTCTTAATGATTCAATCATCGCTACAATCATTGATCCAAATATAAACATAACCTACCATCATCAAACCAAATCAGAGTCAACCCAAATCAAACCCAACTTCACCCTTCTAAGTTGAAATTATCATATGAACCAAAACCCATTTGGCTCTAAATCAATTACAATTGGAATTATATTTCAATCTTAAGCTCATATGTGAGTTCAACTAAACTTGAATCAAACATTGATCAAGTCAATTAACTCATTTAAGCTCACTTGATCCAAAGTGATCTAAAGGATTTTTTTGAGCCAAGTTCTAATCCAACCAAAATCGGATTGAACTAAGCCGATATACACCTCAATCATGATCAACAATCATCATGGGGTGATCAACCACCTTGAATTGGGTCAAATCAAAGTCAAACCCAACCTTTGACCAAGTCAAAATTTAGCCTAAGTGAAACCTAAACTAGCCAAAATATAATATATATCAAATTGATTTAAATCATTGATTCAAACTAACCCATAATCAATGATTGAATATGGCCAAGCCATCAATCAAGTCAAATCAAGCCTAATTGACCACTTGACCTAAATGGACCCAAAATGGCCTAAAAAGCTAAAATAGGTCAAATTATGATTTAATCCAAATTGATTGCAACCAATGGCTCAAGTTCATTTCGAATCACTTGTTGAACTTGACCAAAGCCATGATTGAGCTCAAGTTGACCAATTGGTCAACTTGACCTAACCTAGTCCAAATTGACTTAAAAGATCAACTTAACCAAAATTCAAATTAATTCTAAATTAAACCAAACTAAAACTTATTATCTTTTTTAATCAACAAATTAAACTTGACTCAACACCTAACCAAACATATTTTGGTCAAATTGATCAAATTAGTTAACTTGAGCAATTTGACCTTTTTGAATCCAAATGAGTTAAATTCAAATCTAGGTCAAACCAATCCAAATTAATTGAACAAAAATATCAAAAATCATCATATGAACCTAACCCAAGCCTTGGTTTGACCTAATTTGACCAATTGGTCCCAAGCCTTGGTTTGACCTAATTTGACCAATTGGCCAACCCAACCCAACCTAACCCAAACGACACTCATTTGACCAAATGAGGTTAAATCCCTCCAAACCAACTTGTGAGATCTTAAGACCTAGTTAAACCTGGTCCAAACATATCCCAGCTCATTTACAAATTAGCCCAAAAGCTAAGTGGACCACACTAAGGGGATTAGCCATCAAACCATAGGATTCAAACCTTAAAACCATTAGATCCAAGCCAAAGTCAAATACCCATCCCTCATGCCAGCTCATTATCACTCTATGGAACCTTCTCCTAACCCACCTAGCTAGCCTAACTCACCCTAGGTCGGCCAAGAACCTTTGGAAGGTGAGTTGACTCACCTCCAACCCAAATTGAGCATCCATTGCATCAAGACCATGGTATCCTTGCATATTGGGTCCATGGCAGCTCCCCATCACTCCTCCCATCCCTGGCGTGCAGCGTGACCCTAATAAAGACAACGTCGGCGGCCGGACAGCGGCGAGCTAGTGCAAAATGTATACACGAGCCGTCCGTCAATGATGGAAATTTGAGGGGTATACCCCCTCAATTCGAAAAGGAATTCATACACACTTGCATCGTGAGTCCTCCTTAACCATTTACAAAATCCCATAGAGCATTTCCAAGCCTTCCTAAGCCCTATCCATTATTTTCATTCCGTGAGAAGTCAAACAGACATCCCAATCTAGCGGTACTCAATCAAAACCAAACCCTTCTCTTAGCCACACCATCCACCCAAAATTAATTCCAAAGCTTCCAAGCCACGAGAGGATCAAATTCGATCGAAGCTGAAGCCATCATGTACATGGATTGGTCGTCTGAGCATCCCACACCAAATCAAGCTCAAAGCTCCTCAACAGGGCCTCGCCTCAACTAGGCGAAGCTACCTTCGGCGTTGCACCGCCGGACATTAACTCCGGTGAGGTAATTTCTCAAAACCATAGCTTTAGTCCTCTGTGTGTTAGTCTTTTGTGAAAGGAATCTCCATGTCAAGGAATTTTAGTCATCGGATGTGATTGTATGCTCCTTTAGATGGTGAGGGATCAGTTTGATCCCAATCCGAGCTCGGGTGAGCTCGGATTGAACGAGGGAAGACAGACGGTGCTCATTTTCCATCACTCATGAATTGGATAGATCACGAACCGTCCATCTCACGTGATCGAGATGAACGACTTTGTTCAAATCCCACGGTAAAGCCTCTAATTTCTTCCTTAACCTGCGAATTAAATTATGGACGTCCAATCTCAGATCGAATGGCCCATGAGAAAGCGCGTCCGCCGCCAGCTGAGTCTGCGTGCGGATGTGACAACTTAATCAATCCCGTAACACCACATGAAAAAGCGCGCCACGTCAGTAGCCACGTGGCCATACGGGATTAAGGGTTTAATTATGATTAATTAATTATTTTTTAATCCTGAAACTTCATAAAATTATAACTAATTATAGAAAAATCAAAAAAATGCAAACTTAGGCTCATTTTGAAGATATTTCAGAGAGGAATCTAGGAAAATTATTAATTAATTGGTTTTAATCAATAAGTTTGGTTTAATTAGTATTTTATTAAAAATCTAATTAGCTTAATTACACCTTAATTAAGTGCTCAATTAATTTCAAATTTTTTATGGATGTTTAAGAGGATGACCTCTGCGTCCCCTATTTTTTGAGATTTTATTGATTGCTTAATTAGGGAAATCACTTGATTGAGCCCTAATCACCCTCTTAATTTAATTAATTATAATTAATAAATGAATAGAAACTTAATTAATTATTTAAGCATAGCCACCTATGTTGAATAGTAAGATCACTTAGGGAATATGGTTTGGGATACTTTCCGTAATTCATTTCTTAAATCTTCTTTATTTTAAAAATCAAATTAATTAATAGCTAATGAAATGCTTAATTGATTAATTAAGTGACTAATCTTCAAAATGAGAAATCAAAATTAATTGGATGATTAAATGATTTAGGGATTAGGATTAGGGCCTTGCCCTTGATCCTCTCCCCTAAGTTAATTTTATCATTCAAATTAAAATATAAATAAAATATTTAATCAATTAATTAAAGGCTTAATGAAACTAAAATTAAAAATCAACTCATCCACACTAAAACAACCCTTAATTGATTTAAGGTGGCTCCTTGGGTGTTCAATAACCCAAGGTGAGAAATAATGAAATTATGGTTGGCTCACATGTGTGAGAAAATCATAAAAGTAATTAAGTGAGATCTCTTAAATTTAATTAACTATTAATCATAAACCAATTGCATTAGGCCCCTTTCATTTTTTAGGAGCATGCAAATTTACTTTTCATGTAGTTACATATGATATTGGCTGCGGGCTCCAAAAATTTGCCACTGAACTCTCGATGAAGAGGGAATGGTTTAAAATATCGGTGTAATTTTCAGAAGGCAGATGAAATAGTAGATAAGACACTACCCAAAGATTTTTCCCTCATTTTTTGAGAACTTTAGATATTGTTTCAGGTTTTCTATAGCCGCAAGCACCTATAAGTTAATTTCTCGTCCCAATACTGAGATAGAACTTTCGATTAAGGCTAGTCGTTAGGTCGCTTAACGTGTAGTATATATAGCAACATGTGAAGTTAGAATTTATATTTATGAAATTCATTATTTTAACTCAAAGCGGATGGTTGGGGGAACGATGACGCGTCGATCTAGATCTCATGGTTCCGTCATCTCGGGATGTCGCGGTCCCTGATTTGTTTAGTCAGAGGAGGTAGTTAACCCAACCTAACTGAAGGATCATTGTCAACAACACATAAGTTACGTCGTCCAAGGTATTCTTGTAGACCTGAGGTGAAATTTATCTAATGAGACAAATATAAATCAACCTTAGCTAACATAGGATTTTTTGTCCAATCAAAATATATTATATAGTTTATAGCTCAAAGAGCAAAATCGTTGGGGAACATACGGGCTACGACCGTGACCGTAATTTAGTGGTGTCATATCACAACGAACCACCTGGTCAGAAGGCTTTGGTCATAACCGTTATTTATGTGGTATCATTTTATGGCAAAACCATGCGGACAGAGGACACAGGCCACATCATTATGGGCTTAAGATTATTTGAGCGTGAAAATAATTATGTATTTAATTTGACATTGGTTTTTTGTGAGCAAAAGTTTTCTTAATTTATCACCCTCAATAAATGGTTGCAGATGGGTGGATGGATTTTACTTTAAATTTAAATAATTAATTTCGTTTAATTTATATATTTTTGTTTGAATAATTGATCATTTCATAATGATTTGACATTAGAATTTGAATAGATTATTATTATTATTATTATTATGAAAATCCCTCCGGTTGAAATATTTAGTCAACATGACCATCATCGGGATGTTGATCACTTAGTTTTTTATTTCGGATCATGTTGACTCTATTAATTTAATAATAGAGGATCAGATCTACTGTCATATGACATAATTACCTCCTTAGAGATTTTATTAGATTAAAAATATTATAATATAATTATTGAATTTTTAGATTTTGTTAGCCGGGACCCGGTCCTAAGACCAAACCGGGAATCAACCCGCGCGACATCTTCAGACACTAAGTTTAAGCATTCTGCGTAGTATCGGGGCCCATGCGAGTGATCATTTAGAATACTTGTACTAATTTGGAAAGATCAAATTGAATTAAAGTTTATTTTATATTTTGTACAAGAATTCTTCTCTTTCAAATGATTGCACAAATTCTGAAGCACTTGAATTAAGTGATAACTGCTTCATAATTTATGCAAAATTAATATATTTGAAGTATATTTAGAATTTAAGTCAACGCCTTCTGTCTACTTCTAATTTTATGTTGCAGATTCGGTGGTGTGGGGTGTTTTAGCTCTTGTTCAATCCATTAAAATAATATTTGTTTGCTTTTGCATTTAGTTTCAAATTCATTAGGTTCTCAAACTTAAATAGGACTCCACTTGTGTTTGTTGACGAGCTTATAAAGTCATCTTGAATCCTGTTTAAATTAATTGGCCCATTTTGATTCATCCAATCAATCACGTAGTACAACTAGTGACTATTGAAAGGCTTTATACATATTTGTTGACAATCTAATTTATATTACTTTTGCTTGTATATGAGGCATCAAGTTGATGGGACTTCAGGTTTATTGTAACTCCAATTTATTCAATTCCTCTAAACGTTCTGAGAATTCTAAGAATGAGGAAATTTTGTTCGTGGTTTGAGAGGAGATTCTTTTAAGTTCTTTAGACCTTTTGGTGAGTGCTTCTAATTTTGAATTTAGTAAATTTTTTTTATTTTTAAATTTAAAGCACTTAGATTCTAACTTTGAATTTTCATTTAATGTTTAGTTCAAATTCAATTTATGCTCAATTTAGATCTAATTAATCATCTTTAAGTCTCATATCAATTTGAATTTCGGTAACCTCCCGGCATCATCCCCGTATAGGGGGCTACATCGGGGGCTATTCAAAATTTTTGTCAGCTCTACTGAGCATAACTGTCAATGTCTTACGTCACTACGGTTGTGATCATCTACCCATTAGCTCTACTGAGTATAACGGGGTCTTCAAACACCTGCATAAAAGAGCATATATATAGGTTTATTCTTTAATTTATCATTCTCAAATAAATTCAATTTAAGCTCATCGATACTTTTATTTGATCTTGTTTAAGTCTCCAGTTAGTCCAAATTTTGGCAGCCTCCCGGCGTCGTCCGTATAGAGGGTTGCATCTAGGGCTATTCAACCATCCCGTCAGCTCTACTAAACATAATGGTTAGTGCCTTGCGACACTACAGTTGTGATCTTCTATCCATTAACTCTACTGAGCATAATGGGGATCTTCAAGCACCTTGATAGTGGGATCTGCAGGAGGTCTAAAAAGATGCAGTCCACCGACTAAAGATAATACTTTCTGAACCACAATCACGAAGTTTCTCCAGTTCTTGAAGAAGGGTAGAAACTTTTGATGAATCTACCCAGTTCTTCTCAATGTCAATTTGAAAGCGACAGCCAATGGAAGCAGTTATAAGGTCTTGTTTGTTAACAAAAGTCCCACAAACTGGGCAAAGGCCAGTTCTAGTACTCCACCAGCTGGCCTGGAGACATTCCCGACATAAACAATGAACACATGGAATCGACGACATCTTCAAATGCGATTGGACTCCCCTTTTTCACCTTTTCGCAACTCTTCCACAACCTCCGTAACATATGCCTTTGATGGGGCAACACTAGAATCTCCTCCAATAACACCCTTATTGCCTTCAAGGAAATGCTTTGCAAGCTTGATAAGATCTACGAACTCTTTTGTATCACCATGACTCATCACGAGGAAAGGACGATATAACAACACTGACAAAGACGTAATATCAACTCTAAAATTGAAGCATAATTAAGAAGTACTCATCCTTGCTCAACAAATTGATCAAATTTCACCTTGGATCTTTTGAACAAAGCCTCATAGAAGTCCTTTTCAGCTTTAGTTAACTCACAATAAATTATTCCAACATTTGCTGGCGAAAGAACAATTATTGGCCTGCCATCCCTCATAAGGCTTTTGATGAGATTATTCCACAAAGCCCAATTTCCCCGAGGCTCTACCCATAAGAATCGAAGAAGGTTGTACAGGTCTTCCAAATTATTTTGGGTGGGAGTCCCTGTAAGACACCATCTTCCGTTAGCAGACAGAGTTTGATATGATCCCAAATCCTCTAAGTACCAAATTATCACATACAACAATAAGATTATAGAGAACTATTTTACAAACAACAAAGTAGTATAATAAACAATAGATACAGAAGAAGAAGGTAGCATTAGAAGCAATCCTAATATCAACAGAGATCAGAAAGGAATTGTTCCACAATACGACAGTACTCAGTAAACATCACAAGAGAATCGGTAAGCACAACAGAGGTAAGGCAACATATATATATGAATGACGAAGAGTTAAGCACTCTAATATTTTCGCAAACATAGAGTTAACGAAGGTATTCGCAGATAGAACACAACAAAAATCGAGCGACATATCAAGAAGAAGAAGCTGGTTAATAATAGAAGTAATTACCCAAAACTCAAGGAAGTAAGAAAACACAAAGAACAAGCAAGTAACCTCACATATGAGAAAGCAGCAACAAACTCTAACAGAAATCAGTTAGATATAACATATTAAGAGGAGAGAAGGGTATAAATAGAGGAAGACAAACAACCAAACGGATAATCAAGAATTTCAGAAAGAAAACTTATCTTTCTCCAGCCTCCTCCTTCGTCTTTTTCTCCTGCATATCTTCCTCTTAGTTTTCCTCACCAAAACCATGGTGTCATCAGAAACCTCGGTTTCTCCTCAGAAGCTCCTTCCTCTGGGAGTTCTTGACGGCCGACAAAATAAAAGCAAATTAAAGGTTAGGTTATCTCAAAGTTTCATCCAACGACCAAGAAGCGGTATAATTCTCAATCAAAGGCTGATTCAATCCAGGAGATCAAAGCCATGCAGAAGGCAACAGAATCCACAAAGCCATTAGAGAAATCAAGAACGTATGATCAAAACACCAATCCAAAGCGGATCATCCGGTTCAAGGAGCAATTCAAGAAGCACTCAATCCAAGTGACTAGATCCAACGGTTGAGTAAAAGGCTAAATCCAAGCAGAAAGTACCAAAACCCTCCCAACTCTCTCACTCCGTTGATTCACTCAGTGAGTCAACTCAATTAAACCACTCAAGCCAAGCCGGATCAGACCAATCCAGGGAAAACGAACCCAAGCAGGACCCGAATTGATACAAAATAGAATTATTCTCACCAGCCAACTCAAATACAGAAAATAACACATATCATTTTACTCCCCTCCTCAAACTGACCTTGTCCTCAAGGTCAAAATGAACATCTGCCTTCTCTGTTTCTTCATTTCTCAAGCTTTTGTTGATACTTTCCTCCCACTATGAAAGTAGCTTATTGATTTTCATTGGAAGTAGTATTCTTTTGTCAAATGATTCGGTTTTATTAATAATACGGAAAATATGTCCCTTGTTGTAGACTTGTTTCTGCCTCTGTATGCTCATGATCCTGTAGCTGGATTACCACTAGGTGGATATTGTAGTTGCAGCTCTGGGAATTCACCTGAACTGGACTCATCTATTGGATAGGGTTGTATGTAATGAATTGCTGAAAATACTAAGCTATATAGGATATAGGTGGCTAATAATTATGTATACTTGATAGATAGGCTTTCTTAGCTTGGGTT
Organism: Cymbidium sinense; assembly: GCA_021442155.1. Classification (NCBI taxonomy): domain Eukaryota; kingdom Viridiplantae; phylum Streptophyta; class Magnoliopsida; order Asparagales; family Orchidaceae; genus Cymbidium; species Cymbidium sinense. The sequence goes on along the minus strand of CM038220.1, from coordinate 116,487,124 downwards.
AAATGGTTGATACATGAAGTTTGTTACTACTATTTCTTCTTGTAACCATTGTTTGTCGGGCTGATTATCATGTTGCAGTTGATGTTGCTGGTCATCATTGACTGCTATTAATGCAAATAACTTGGACTTACATATATGCCCTCTATGGTACTTCTCATCACGATTGAAGCATAAGCCTCTTCTTTTTTTGTCTTCTATTTGAGTTGCTTTTAAATTCTGAATGGATATTTGCTGTTTATGTTGACTGTGTTGAGTGGCATTTGTGGGAGGCTGTAGTAAGGTAGTTGGAGCACTCTGATCTTGCTGTTTAATTACTGACGTGTGCTGATTTTTGCTTTTTCTATGCATATCTGTTTCATCAAAATTAGTCCATTAGTAAATTGGAAATGTCTTGAGGAAAAAGGCTCTTACTTCCTTTTAATTTTCTAAGCCCGATTCAAAGCGACTTTGTAGCAATTCATGTGGAATGTCCAAATTTTTAGGTTTTCAAATTCATTATAAAAATGTTGCAGGTTTCTTTGTTGAAGTTTAGTTAGTTCTCCTCTTAAATCTCTAGAGGAAGGGCCAAATCTTTGCATTTGTTCTTTTGAGCGTGGCCAAGAATACAATTATTTATTTGCATCCATTGATACCAAAGCAAGCATCCATCCATATATTGAGGATATTAAAACTTCGATCCTCGAGGAGTTATAGATCTTGAAAAAGCACTCGCTTTAAAGAGCCATCATCTAGGGTCTTCTCCATTAAATCTGGGCATATCTATTTTAAGAGGTCTTGACATGGGTGTGTGTGTATGTGGCTTGGAGAATAGGATTACGAAGGGGATGCATCACATACCGGATTTGAGGTTATTTTCCAATCTTTCTATGGCGTCAATCTTTTATTTCGTACCATAGTGTAAGTCATTTGCTCTTCTATTTTGTTTAATCGTAACACATTCTTCAAGTGTTTTTGATGTGTTTCGGTTCCTTCGCCATTTTAGTGTTGTAGGTGTCTCACCAATGATATGGGTTATTTTTTGTATTTGAGTTGGCTGGTGAGAATAGTTCTGTTCTGTATCAATTCGGGTCCTGCTTGGGTTCATTTTCCCTGGATTGGTCTGATCCGGCTTGGCTTGAGTGGTTTAATTGAGTTGACTCACTGAGTGAATCTGAACCCGGCTGAGTTGAGAGAGTTGGGAGGGTTTTTGCTTTTCGATCTGGATTTAGCCTTTTTGGATCTAGTCACTTGGATTGAGTGCTTCTTGAATTGCTCCTTGAACCGTCGGATGATTTGATTTCTCCTCTGCCTTTGGATTGGTGTTTTGATCATACGGTTCTTGATTTCTCTAATGGCCTTGTGGATTCCGATGTTGCCTTGGTGCGGTTTGATCTCGGATTGAATCGAGCCTTTGATTGAATTTGCGCTTGCCGTTGGATGAAACTTTGAGATAACCTAACCTTTACTTTGCTTCTATTTATTTTGTTTCGACTGTTCGAGCCGTCGAAGAACTCCCGAGAGGAAGGAGGGTTGTAGCTGGGGTCGGAAGAGAAACTGAGGTTTCTCCGATGAAGCATGGCGGTTTCCTGTGAGGAAAACCAAGAGGAAGATATGCAGGAGAAAAAAGAAGGAGGTCAAGAAAGATAAGTTTTCTTTTATGAAATTATCCATTTGGTTCTGTCTGTCTTCCTCTATTTATACCCTTCTCTCCTCTTAATCTGTTACATCTAACTGATTTTTGTTAGAGTTTGTTGCTGCTTTGGTAATTCTGTTACAAGAGGTTACTACTTGCTTGTTCTTTGTGTTTTCTTACTTCCTTGAGTCTTGGGTAATTACTTATGTTATTATTAACTGTCAGGCTTCTTTGTCTTCTTGATGTGTCATTCTAGATTTGCTTTTGGCCGTTGTGTTCTTGTTATCGCTCCTTTGGGATACCTTTAACTCTATGTTTGTAGGAAAAGGCATTAGAGTGCTTAACTCCATTCTTGTCATTCGGTTATATATGTTGCCTTACCTCCCCATTCTTTATTGATTCTCTTGTGATGTTTACTTGGAGTACTTGTGCTGTATTGTGGAACAATTCCTTTCTGATCTCTGCTGATATTAGGATTGCTTCTAATGCTACCTTCATCTTCTGTATCTATTGTTTATTGTACTACTTTGCTGTTTGTAAAATAGTTCTCTGTAATCTTATTGTTGTATGTGATAATTTGGTACTTAGAGGATTTGGGATCATATCATTACTCCCCTCCTCAAACTGACCTTGTCCTCAAGGTCAAAATGAACATCTGCCTTCTCTGTTTCTTCAATTCATTTCTCAGAAGCTCCTGTTGATACTTTCCCTCCCACTGACTATGAAAGTAGCTTATTGATTTTCTGTTGGAAGTAGTATTCTTTTGTCAAATGATTGCTGGTTTCTATTAATAAGAACGAAAAATCTGTCCCTTGTTGTAGACTTGTTTACTCAGATGCTCATGATCCTCGATTACCACTAGGTGGATATTATAGTTGCGACTCACGAATTCACTGGCTGACTCATCTATTGGATAGGGTTGTATGTAATGAATTGCTGAAAACACTAAGCTATATAGGATATAGGTGGCTAATAATTATGTATACTTGATAGATCGGCTTTCTTAGCCCGGGTTAAATGGTTGATACATGAAGTTTGTTGCTACTATTTCTTCTTGTACCCATTGTTTGTCTTATCATGTTGCTTGATGTTCATTTGGACATCGATTTGCATTAACTTGGAATTACAGATATGCCTATGGTACTTCTCATCACAATTGAAGCATAAACCTCTTCTTTTTTCGTCTTCTATTTGAGTTCTTTGTTCTCGAATGGATATTTCTATTTATATGTTGTGTTGAGTGGCATTTGTGGGAGGAGTAGTAAGGTAGTTGGAGCACTCGATCCGCCGCTTAATTCGACATGTGTTGATTTTGCTTTTTCTATGCATATCTGTTTCATCAAACAATCAGTCTTCCATTAGCTTGGCTAATTGAAATGCCTGTTCAAAGGAAGAAGGTAGGCTCTTACTTCCCTTTTAATTTCTCTAAGCCACGATTCAAAGCGACTTTTGTAACATTCATGTGGAATGTCCAAATTTGGTTAGCTAGGTTTTCAAATTCATTATAAAAATGTTGCATTGTGGTTTGCTGTTGAAGTTTAGCTAGTTCTCCTCTTAAATCTCTAGAGGGAAGGGCCAAATCTTTGCATAATTTGTTCTTTGAACTGTGGCCAAGAATACAATTATTTATTTACTTGCATCCATTGATACCAGCTCAAAGCAGGTCCATCCATGTATATTGAGGATATTAAAATTTCGGTCCTCCGAGGAGTTATAGTCGAAAAAACTTACGCTTTAAAGAGCCATCCTCTAGGGTCTTCTCCATTAAATCTGGGCATATCTATTTTAAGAGGTCTTGACATGGGTGTGTGTGTATGTGGTCTGTTTGGTAACACATTCTTCAAGTGTTTTTGATGTGTTTCTGGTTCCTTCTGCCATTTTCTGAGTGCGTTGTAGGTGTCTCTCAACGAGAGCACCAATGATATGTGTTATTTTCTGTATTTGAGTTGGCTGGTGAGAATAGTTCTGTTCTGTATCAATTCGGGTCCTACTTGGGTTCGTTTTCCCTGGATTGGTCTGATCCGGCTTGGCTTGAGTGGTTTAATTGAGTTGACTCACTGAGTGAATCTGAACCCGGCTGAGTTGAGAGAGTTGGGAGGGTTTTTGCGGGTGCTTTCTGATCCGTTGGATTTAGCGCCTTTTTACTCAACCGTTGGATCTAGTCACTTAGATTGAGTGCTTCTTGAATTGCTCCTTGAACCGCCGGATGATCTGATTTCTCCTCTGCCTTTGGATTGGTGTTTTGATCATACGGTTCTTGATTTCTCTAATGGCCTTAGTGGATTCCAGATGTTGCCTTCGGCGCGGTTTGATCTCTGGATTGAATCTGAGCCTTTGATTGAGAATTGCATGGCTGCTTCTTGGTCGTTGGATGAAACTTTGAGATAACCTAACCTTTACTTTGCTTCTGTTTGTTTTGTTTCATTTGTTGAGCCATCAAGAACTCCCAGGAAGGAGGGCGTGGGGTCGAGGAGAAACTGAGGTTTCTCCGATGAAGCACGGCGGTTTTCGGTGAGGAAAACCAAGAGGAAGATATGCAGGAGAAAAAGATGAAGGAGGAGGCTGAAGAAAGATAAGTTTTCTTTCTGAAATTCTTGATTATCCGTTTGGTTGTCTGTCTTCCTCTATTATATTCTCTCCTCTTAACTGTTACATCTGATTTACGTTGTTTGTCTTTGCTTTGGTAATTCATTCAGGAGGTTACTACTTGCTTGTTCTTTGTGTTTTCTTACTTCCTTGAGTCTTGGGTAATTACTTATTATTATTGCCGCTTCTTTGTCTTCTTGATGTGTCGCTCGATTTGCTTTTGGCCATTGTGTTCTTGTTATCGCTCACCGGGATACCTTCCTTTAACTCTATGTTTGCGTGAAAAGGCATTAGAGTGCTTAACTCATTCTTTGTCATTGTTATATATGTTGCCTTACCTCCTATTGCTGTGGCGTCGACAACAGGATAAGTTCCTAACTCCTTAAATTGGGCTGATCCGGCTTGGCTTGAGTTCGTTTCCTGAGTTGACCCGCTGAGTGGTCTGAACCCGGTTGAGTTGAGTGAGTTAGAGGCTGTTTGCGGGTGCTTCCTGATCCGTTGGATAGGCGGCTTTTTGCTAAACCATTAGATTTGATCACCCGGATTGAGTTACTCTGGAGCATTTTCTTGAACCGTTGGATTGGTTTGATTTACTATCGTCCCTTGGATGTGTGTCTTGATCAAACGGCTTGTATTCTTTCTTATCTTAGTGGATTACAGGTGTTGGCCAAGGAGGAAGCGGATGCAGCGGGAGTCTCTGGATCGTCTGATCGTCCTAACCGCGGCTGATTGAGGAGATCTTGATCGTTGGATAGCGTCGATCGTCGAGCCGCTTCGTTTGAAGGGGATAGTTCTCTATTCTGGATTCATTCGTCGGTAGAAACTAGGGTTCATGAGAGAGTTCGAGAGACGAGCAATTAGGGAGATGACGCACTTCTCATTCTAAGGAGGTTTCGCACTTCCACCATGGGAAATGTTCGAGAGGAAGGAGGAAGCTCGAGACAGAGAGAAGAAGAAAACTAAACAGAGGAGGAAGCTTGATAAGTTTTTCTACCCTTGTCCCTCTTCTCATCTCTATTTATATCTTTCCTTTGGTCTTGGATCTTGAGATTCTAACCGATTTGTTAGGGTTTGTTGCAAGTTTGTGCTTTTGTCTTTTTACTTCTTGATTTCCGCTACTTATCTTCTTCTATATGATGTCGGTTATTCCTGTTATACTTGATTTTAGTATGTCTTTGTAATCAGCTCTGTTGAGATGGATTTAGGTTTATGAAGGCCTTGTTATCTTTATCCGTTTATTGGCTTGTGTATCGAGCATGTGATGATTTCCTCCTTGTAAAAGCTGATGTCTTTGTTGTATTTTTTTTGTTATTTATTTATTTATTTATTCTCTGTTTATTGTAAATCTTCTTCTGGATATTTGTTATAATGGCTTGGGAATGTGTGAAGTCTTTAGCCGGTTGGCCTTCTTCTCTCCTGCTTCTAATATTTCTCGGATATTGATATTCATATCATTACTCCCCTCCCTTGACCTTGTCCTCGTCAAATTCTGAAAGGATTCACGTAATTCTTTCTCTATCCATGAGTTATCATTGCTAACAATCCTTCCCATTGTATTAGTAATTCTTTGATCTTGATCCCCTTTAGTATAGTTCTGTGGTCTAGAACTTTGATCGGTTTGATAAGCATTTGTCTTTCCCCAATTGTGTTGATAATTGTCTTTGGGTGTATGTTAGAATCGTGTTTGTATGGTTTTAATCTGAGATATGGAATACATTATGTATTCTTCGATATAGGTAGTTCAATTTTATAGGCTACATTTCCTATTTTCGTAGTACTTTAAAAGCCCATAATATCTCCTTTGTAATTTGGTGTATTGATTCTCATCACAAATCTGTTTATAAGGTTGTATCTTGACCAATACCAAGTCATTGACTTGTAATTGAAGCTCTCTTCTATGTTTATCAGCCATTTGTTTCATTCTGTTTTGTACTTGTTGTAGATTGATTTTCATTTGTTGAAACATCTGGTCTCTCTGTTGTAACATGCTTTCCACTTCTGTGTTGGATGTTGGAATTTCATTGTGAGGTATTACATTGGAGTCCATATATAATTTGAAAAGTCATCTTTGTTGATGTGTTGATTGAAGTATTATATGAGAATTCTGCCCAGGGTAGGAATTGTAACCATACTTTAGGTGTTTCCAACACAAAACTTCTCAAGGCTTTTGATGAGATTATTCCACAAAGCCCAATTTCCCCGAGGCTCTACCCATAAGAATCGAAGAAGGTTGTACAGGTCTTCCAAATTGTTTTGGGTGGGAGTCCCTGTAAGACACCATCTTCCGTTAGCAGACAGAGTTTGCAACATTAATAAAAACTTGGCTCTTTGATGATTTTATTCTGTGCAATTCATCTAGCACAATTCTGAACCATTGAACTCAGTAAAGAAAGCCATTGTCTTCAGCATTCTCAGCTGAGAATTCTAATGCTAGAACAGCATAGGTAGTCAAAACAACATCACTCTGCACATGAATATTTGCATCTTTTAGTCTACGGGGTCCATGATGAACATAAGGAGAAAGGGAACCTTGTTGCGCATGTCTCAATCTCAGTCTTCCACTAGCCTAATAGTGTCATAGGACAGACAATTAGATTACCACCTCCAACCAATATGGATTTTGATTTCCACAAGTTGTTAAAGCTATAGATGCTTGCATGCGGATTTTTTTGAAGCAATGGACAACTTATCAATAATGTCAAGAGTGTTATTATCTTCATTGGAGGCCTGAATTGAAGGACAAGTAGGTGAATTGAAGGATAAGTAGGTGATCTCCCTTTCTCAGAGTGAGCAAGCACAAAAGCTAACGTCATTACTGTCTTGCTTAATCCCATTTCATCTGCTAGGATTCCTCCTCTTGCAATTTGTTGGGCACTAATTTGGAAGAGGACAGCAGCTGCAGGAAATCAGAGGAGAAATAAGAGGAGTTTGCTGGACTTCTACTTGCACGAAAATGGGACTTGTTCCATGTGAAAAAAGAGGAAGCAAGGTTGGCTTTTAAGCCGGAGGTGTTGCCGACTTTCAAAGCAAGAAAATGAGAGGCCTGATTTTACGTGAAAGGAGAGAAGGCAGCTTTATCGCATGACCAGTTTCGACTTGGAGAAGAGCTCTCTTTGGACGTGGCTAGAAATGAGCTTTTGCAATAGTTGGTCGTGAGAGGATAGAGGTCTGCGAGCTTGCCTTCAATGGAAGTAGCTAGCATGAGAGAGAATACTGTGAAGGCTTCGGCTGGCTTCTTACTGAGGCGACGGGTTGAGTCGGGAATTGAAAATATTATATTTTTTTCTTATTACTGATATGGATTGATATGGCAGGTGGCGTTGACGGCAGATCATTTGTAGCTTGGGCGGTGCTGGTATGGGCACTGGAGGCTATCACGTGAAGAAGTATAGGGCTCCTCTAATGGTTTAGGTGGTTTTACACAGCTCAAAAGAGAATTTTAATAATAATAATAATATTATTATCATTATATATATATTAGCCCTCATGCTATATGATCAAGATAATAAATGGAGAGATGGACATTGGAACTCTTCTTTTATTTATAACATTAATATTAAAAATATATATAATATTAATATTAATATAAATACTAATATTATATTAATTATATGCTTTGAATTGAATAATTTGTAAATATTTATTTTATTCTTACAAATTAGAATCATTCATTATATTTATTTTTTTAGGGCTTCACGCACAAATGAATTTTTTTATTTTTTTTTCAGGTGACATAACTCAAGTAATATGAGTGTTCACTTTTATAATTTTGACACTCCAGATACAACAGTAGTATGTTTTTGCGATCGAAGTATTTGGTTCAATTCGGCGATGAATTTGATTAGTTTCAGTTCAAAAAATGCATCCGCTTTCGGCGCGCTAGACTCGTCCATCGGCGGAAAGTCTCTTTTGATAAATTTCGACGTTTCGACGCTAACGATGTGATCAATTTCACGAACAAAGGTTGTTCGAACATTGTCACAGCTTCTCGACTCTGATATGCGCGTAGGCGCGTTGACGAATTTCCTTCTTGATCGGTTGGCCGTCAAATTGTAAATATATATTCTGATCAATTTCAATGTTCTGAACGCGATGGCGAAATCCGTTCATCGATTGGAGGTCGTTTTGACCAATTTCGGCGATATCCAATGTATTTCAGCTCTGATTTATGCGTCGTTGCATCCGAAGTTGATCAACTTCGTCTTGTGAACTCAACTTGATTGATGTGATATACATGGAGGTCAACATTGGCTTATTATTAATTATTTAATTAACTTAAGGTGATATAGATAAGAGATAATTAATTCACTTTATTCATACCTTAACCTAACTAAAATATAAAATCAACTTAAATATTCTTCATTAAACCAAATTAATTCACACACGGGGAATTGAGTTAGGGTTAACATACCTTTTACTTTTCTTAAATCAAATCAAACTCAAATCTAAAAACATCTTTAAAAATTTTTGGTTCATTTTAAATAGCCTTATTTAATTTGATTATCCTTAGGAATTAATTAAGATGAATGAAATTTCATGCTTATATTCCTTTATTTCTTTCCAATCATGCTAAATATTGCTTGTCATATGAAATCGTGCATTTATTTCTTTTAAAATTAATTAAATAAAATATTTTTTTTATGTCAAATTGCATGTGTTGACTTAAATCAAATATGAGTGGCTATTATCACTATTAAATTAATAAACTATTTTCAAAACTTATAAATCAATTATTGAAAATGAAGTAATGCTAATTATAAATATTTATAAACTTGCATGTGATAATAGTATAAGATGTGTAATATGAGGTTCTCTTTTCCTATTTTACTATGGATTCACATAGGATTTGCAAGTGTATAGTTCATTTGAAGAAAACATAATACTTGTTTAAATCTATTCCTATGCATTTCATGTTAAGATTTAGGAAGAATTTCATACTACACGTGTAAATCATACAACCAAATCAAGCATAATTTCTTGCATGATTCTCTATTCATATGGTTCTTTTTGTACATTCATATGTATTTGAGAAAAGTGGTATATTAGTCTGGACATCTCGGGACTGCGAGGCTTTAAGTAACCCTAAGTAAGTCTTGTACCTTACGCCCCTTGTGTAGAAAATAATGGCGTCGTACTCACTAAAACTCTTATACATATGCATGTGTTATGTGGCTAATGAATAAAAAAAATCATAAATCAAATAAATCAACTATCACCTTTTGCATGAATTTTCTATTCTTATAATCATTCATACATCTATATGTATCTAAGAAAAGTGATATATTAGTCTGGACATCCCGAGGCTATGAGACTTTAAGTCTAAGTAGTCTTGTACCCACCGGTAGAAAATAATGTCACCGTACTCACTTAAAACTTTTATATATGTAAATGTATGTTTAGCTAATGGATGAAAAATCTCTCTTTTCTATATAATGAAAATATGCATTCATAATTCAATAAAAAATGTAATATTTAAATTCAAAATATATTTCTTTGCATTCATCATCAAAGTGTGTTAAGATTTACATTGCATGTGTATGTATGCTTAAGATTTATTCATATGCATGATATTCATGATGAAAATAAATAAATGAATGTGTGTTATGTGATGGTAATCCATTTCAATTAATTTTAAGACGTCTTTCTTATTAAATAGGGCTATTCAGAGTGAATATAAACTTAGGGTTAATTAAAACACATAACAAATCATTCATTAAAGGAAATTCATTAATTAATGTATCTTAAAAATGACTTAAGGTAGGGATGAAAGAGAGATCCCCTCCATTTATTCTCTTTATAACACTTAGTTGCTAAGTGTAGCTCATATGAAATAAAAAAAAAATACTAAATAAAATCTTCAAATCAATTAAACCACTTAAAGAGAAATCAACCTTTTATAAATTAAATTGCTCGCATTTAGCAAATCATAACTCTAAAGCATAGTTGGGCATACCACACAAACCTTAACACATGCACATCAGATTAAGTTATCATTTCTAGCTTTATGTTAGGGCGGTGCATGATGTAATGAATGCTTAGTTTTGTGATGTATTATTTTAGACTCAATGTTATGGTGTATATGCGTGGTCTCAATGTTAGGCCGATATTATCCTAATCATGCTTTTTGTAGGAAGTTGTGCTTAAGGAGCGTTGTAATAAAAATATAAATGCTTTTTACTATGCATGCTACTTATAACCCTAAGCATAACCTGAGTTAGGACATATGGGCTTGATTACCCACGTGTGGGGTGCTAAGTCTAAATTATTCATATAACTGCTTGGGTTATATAATGTGTTTAACTAACATTTTATTTTGCAGGTGTAGCTAGATTTACTTTTTTTCTCATAATATAACTTTGCATTAGAATCAGGATAAGTGTTATAGGGATTAAGGGTGAACATTGGTTATAAGACCATATCTTATATACTATGTGATACCCTTGGAGCAAGCTACATCCTAATCAAGCCAAAAGAAAGAAAGAAATATGGTGAATCAAGATAAAGGAATGAATGACAAAGAGTGAAGAATGGAGGATGAAGAATGAAGACCCCAATAATACTTATCATTTTATAATTGTAATTTATTCTTTCATTATACCAGGATATATAAGGGTAGAGCTCGGCTACTCATATTTCTTTTCCGGTTGTACGGTGGTACCCGACCGCATCGACCTCTTATTCTTTTACGATAACTTTATAAAATTGTGTGATATAAGATAAAAATAAATTTTCTATCCCACCAACAACTCATTACTAAATTTTTAAAATAACTCTCAACCTCATACAAAAGCCTAGAAATTGATTCAAGATAATAAAATGTTTAACAACCTCTTAGCTGGATGATTGTATGTATAACATCATGCATGTCATATTCTTCCACTCTTACTAAGAGAGGGCTTCCATCTGTGCTAGAGAATAAAGGCATGACCTGTAAGAGACTTTGATGGAAAGACACATCTTTCTCTTTTAATTTATCCCACAACCAATTTCTCATGTATTTAGGCATACAAAAACTTATAGCCTGTGTCAAAATAAAAAGTCCAAAAAATCAAATAAAAATTATTAAAATTTGCATCGATTAAGTCATTACTCATGCCCTTATGATCTAGTCTCTTAAGGAGTGAGTTTAAGGACTTAGTTTTATCTTTTAAAAAAATAATAATCTAACCATCTTGCAAAGCATATGACTTGCCTACATAGATTTAAAGCGTAGGAGGGGTTAGTTGGCTGCCACTCCAAGCAGTAATAAGTTCAGCAATCGGGTGGTTCACTTACTCTTGTGGAGGTGAACCATATACCCACTTTTGTCTTAGATTTAGGTTGTGTTTTGGCCCTCGCCAAAGCTCAATAGATTTAGGATCTAAGATTGTTGTTTCTCTTTACGGACTACAAGTATACATTCTCATATTTTAGGCATTTTTCATAATCTTGTGTTGTAAAATTGTAAGCCCTAGATTTTTAATAAAAATTTAACTCAAATAAATAAATCTCCTCAATTTAAAATACATAAATCCCAACGATAGGATAGATTGGGGTGCTCATTAGGCTTCCTAGTATCATGAGCACTCTCTACTCATCTCATTTGGTTTCGATAAGAACTCCCCCCCTTTTGAGCACTCCCACTTGATTTTCAAAAATACAACCAATCCTTTGATAGTCATATCTTTGAAATCTTTGGAGACAACAATCGCCTACTTTAATCGAAAGTATTCTTAAGGGATTCACATTCCTTAGGATGTAATTAACTATGAAGGCTTGCCTCCATAAGGAACTTAACGAACTTGGTTTAAATAAATCATACTTTACTTTTCATATAAAGTAGGGGAAATTGTTTTAGTATATTCGAAGACCCATCATATCTTACGAGTCTTTATTAGGTAATTAGGTCCATTATAGAGTAGTGACTTCTATCTCTCAAGATGGTACACTATTCTCTAATGTCATACCCGATCAACCCAATAAGTATATCTATCTATGTGGTGTCCCCTCACAAAACACATAAACACAAAACATAAAAATAAACACCACGCATCTTCACAATAGTTGACAATCTAATTTCAAGTTAAGAGCAGCATCATCTATATGATAGAGTAAATTTTACTTCGAAATAATACATATGAAGAATGAAGAAACATCAAATGATGATCCTTAGTTCTTATCAACTGGGGGTAATCATTAATCTCAAAGGATCATCCGAATCAATATTCAAGATATCTAATTGATTATTAGCTTGAGAAACAAATCAATGGTGGGGAGTAATTTCAACATTGGAAAAAAAGAAAAAATAGTTTTACAAATTATAATTCTTCAATCATACCCATGAAAAAAAGCAAAGATTAATGAGCAACTTTGGCTACAACCTCGAGCAGATATTTTGATTTGACATCTTCCACACAGGTTAGCGTCATCAAGTAATATTCTAACAAATAATCTCAAAGATTTAAAATGTTTAACCTCTTGCACACAGATTAACATCATCAAGTAACACTTTGACAAAACAACCTCAAATGAGAGTTAAAAATATTGACTTCTTCCACACAGGTTAAATGTCACCGAGTAATACTATGATAAACAACATCAGATTGGTCAAAAATCCTTTATGGATTCCTCCCATAGAAGGCAAGCCCCTGATGAAGCCTCGATGGGAAGCTAGTAGTGGATAATGTCTCACTAGAAAGACTCCCAGAGAGCAAGTGGTTGGCACGGTCTCCATTCATCAAAAATCCTAGAAGGCAAAAGCCTCATAATGTATATGTACATCAAAAATCTCAGAAGATACATATACATCAAAAATCTCAAAAGGCAAAATCTCTCAAAATATACATGTATATCAAAAACCTTAAAAGGTAAAAGCCTTAGAAGGTACAGATGCATCAAAAATCTCAAAAGGCACATGCATATTAAAAATCTCAGAAAGCAAAAGCCTCAGAAGGTACATGTAATTAAAAATCTCAGAAGGTATAAGTATATTGAAAATCTCAGAAAAAAGAAGTCTTAAAAAATATAGGTATACCAAAAATCTCAGGAGATATACATAAATCATAATCCTTTTGAAGTTAAAGTCTAAAAAATGATATATGAGTACTGTCGTCATTAGGGGACAAAATTTTTATAGAAAAATATATATCTTTTATACTAGGTGGCAAAGGTCTTAACATACATAAAAGATAAAACTAAAGTACGAATTTGGTACACCACTGTCGGTTAAACCCCGACTGTGAGAACTAGAGATGGGGGATTGCTCACCATCATAAAGATTAGTGGAGGATTCCAAGATTTAGAGATACTTGGAATCACATCGATCAATTTATGATACCACTAAGATGGGCCAATCCGGGATTGAAGAGAATTAGAGTCATGGGGATGCATCGTCATGGGATGAAGGATTCTAGGATTTAGAAAAAGTTGAAAGAATTTGGAATCACACTAGAGCCTGAATTTGAGATACGCGCCGCCTAACCAGGTTAGTTTCAAACCCCAGGACATGGGAGAACTGGTGCTTGCGAGGAGGGTCACACATCGTCATAAAGGTTATTGGAGGATTGAATTTAGAATTTGGACACCCAGTTTGAATTGAGATGCCGCTAACCAGTCAAAACCCCAAATCGCTGGAGAATTGAGTTTGTGAGGGACGCCGCGACCGCTACGTCGAAGATTCCGTGATTTAGAGAAACTGGCACACCGAGCAATTGACGATGCACCCAACCAAGTCAAATAAAGACGGAGAACTAAAGTTTCATGAGAGTTATATATAGATGGAGGCTACCAAATAAAATAAAGTAATATGAGTTTTCTCTTACCCTTTAGGGCATTTACACTTGAAAATTAACTCTTCAAATTCTTTAAAAAATAAAAAAAAAAATCTTCATGTTCTTTTAAATATAATAATAATAAAAGAAGAAGAAGAAAATTCTTCATATTCTTAAATATATATATATATATATAAAAGATTTTTATATTCCTAAAAAAAGATAGAAAAAAAAATTATTCATATTTCAAATAAAAAAAAACTCTTAATATTTCTCATTAAAAAAATATCTCTCTCTTGCTCCCTCACGTCTTTGTGTCTCTGTCTCTGTCTTTGTCTCTGTCTCTGTCTCTCTGTCTCTCACACACACACTCAAAAATGAGTCAAAAAAGAAAAATGAGAGGCCCGTGGCACCCTCTCTTTCAAACCAAGCATAAAAAAAATTATTAAAATAAGTTTTATGTATTTATAAAAACTTTATATATATATATATATATATAAGAAATAAATAAATAAATATTAATAATTAATAAAATAAAATAAAAATTGATACACATGACCAAATATATATAATTACAAATCCTAATAACAAATCTTAATAATTTTTAACTAAAGTGATTTTATTTTTAAAATTTAATATATTTTTGGATGAATTAAATTTTATCATCCAAAAATAAAGGGGCAAATGATATATCCCTCTAAAATTTATAAATCAAGTACGGATATGAAGTTAAAGCATGTATACAATCAAATTAAACGACTATGTGACATGAGTCCAAAAATGCTAATCGATTAAATCAGACAAATGAAACCAAATCACTAAAGTACATAAAAACTCAAATACTGACTGAATGATCAAATGATTTTCAAATTTAACGTGCTTATAGTCGAATCGAACGGTTCGACGAGACGAATCCAACGAACTTAAGATCACTCAAATCGAAGATCATTTGAATGTTTAAATCACTAAAAAATTATCTATGATCAAATGAATCGATATGCACCGTCCCATTGAGTGTTTTGGAATTTTGGCTATAATGGCCAAAAAGTCTCTTTAGAATTGATATGACCCTGAAAATTTCTCTAGTCGAAGCACGAATCTTGATGCCGAAAGAAACCGATCGAATCAAACCTCGAGATCAAGACTTAAAATATTATTGAAAATTTGGGACATCGCTAAATTCCAAAAAAGCTTTCAAATATGGAGTGTTTATAGTCAATCGAAAGGCCTCGACGAGTGCCCAACAAGCCAAAGATCTTACAATTGACTTCATTTGAGAGCATTCAAATGCACAAAATACATCATATGATCAAGGGGATCATTTCCATTAAGTGAAGACGGTTTTGCATGTATTACAGAACGCCGCCTCCTCCAATCTATAAATACTCTCATTCCTCATGAGGAGAGGCAGTAAGGAGGAGGCCAGGCTGGAGAAGGAGGCGCAAGAGAGAGAGAGACTAAAGATCCTCCAAGACAATCGTGTCACCACTGACGGCAACCACCGCGTCACCGCCACCCCATCCGCCGTCGACCATCGCGCCGTATCATCACCACTATCGCGACATCATCACAACATCGTAGTTATCATGGCAACATCATCGTCAACATCGCCGTCACATCGCCGTCAACATTCGTTACTAGAATCGCTGTCATTTCATATACTCATGTAATCCCAGATCGAAGATCTTGTACTCAAAGATACATAGAAAGCAGCCTGTTTTTTTCCTCTTTTGAGGTTTTCACGAAAAAATTGAGTTTTATCGTTCCTCTTTAAATACCTGTGTGTGTGCTGGACTCCCCAAAGAAACTAAGGCGTAAACTTTTACTCTACCGCAACTGGTTCTCTAGCACGCAACAAGAATTATATAAATATGACCCCATTCTTGTCATAAAGGGGGAGGAGAAGGAGCTAGAGGTGAATTTGGGAGAAAGGTGAGAGAGAGCTAGAAGTTCAAAATTCGTCATCACAACCATCATTTGCCGATCATTACCTATCGTTGCCGCCGACCGCCACAAACCGTTAAATAACTACATGTGATGTTGTTATATAATTTTGAATTCTCATTGTCAAGCTTTCTCATATACAATAATGTAATCCCGTTATCGAGAAAACTTAAATTTTATACTTCAAAGCAGATATATAATAGAATATTTTTACTAGGCTAGATCCCGTAATTTTTTCCTCTATTTTCGGGGGTTTTTCCACATGAAATTTCTTAAGTTTTTTGTTCTCTTTTCAATTATCTATATATATGCTAAATTTTCATACAAATTAAAACTTGATGTTTTATTCTAACATCTATAAATTTTTTGGCACGCAACCAACTTATATATGACAACTTATTCAAAGCTTGTTTTAACTCATCTCCATCATCTCCTCCATACCATGGAAACCGCCATCCAGAAATTCCATCGGAACCTCCACTGCTATTGGCATCTCCGCCTCCGCTGCCACCAAACCCATAGCCCGCTGCTAAATACAAACTGCTTCCAGAACCATATTTGAATCCGAAATCATGGCCATTTCCATTTGGAGACTACGACGAGCATAAGCCGTTACCCCACTCACTCCCAGGAGCTGATCCCCATCCCCAGTTATAATCCTAACCTCCATTAGGACCAAAGCCATGGCCTGGCTCACGACTGGCGATGAACTGGGACTGTCACCTTTGGCATTTGGTGGCACCTCAGCTCGCGAACTTGCATTTGGGTTTCATGGATAGGATTTTATCTCAGCTGTACATAAAACACGGCGTGTCAGTAGTGTGCAACAAAGGAGATGAAAAAGAAAGCCTCCATTTATTCTTTTCTTATAGAAGTGCGAGTGAATACACAGATGCATAAAACGGCTGACTTGGATGAAGTTGATGATGCCTTCTTATGAATGCAAAGTAGAAGATCGAGAAATAATAATAAATAAATAAACTATTCTTTTGATGGGTTGGTGGAGACTGCCATTCGTAGTTGATTCTTAAAAGTATAACTTCGCCTTGATTTGATCAAGTAGATGCATGGAAGAGAAGTTGCTTGTTTTAAGAACCTTCATGAGCAATGATGGTGATTACAAGTTCAGAAATTGACTAAACCGACTGCTATATTACTTTCTAAACTGAGTGGATGTGGAGAGACAAATCTACTGCTGTTTGGATAACAGTCTCACTTAATTCCTTCTACCTCATATGTGAGATTTCATAAAACTTCTAGTGACGGTGATGAGTAGTGTGTTGATATTATATAAATCCAATATTTTGCATGTGATTACAAAATTGAACTATTTATTTTTCAACCTTTGAATGCATGTAATATATCATTCTGGACAAATCATTGGAAAAAAATGTTGATGAATTCTCTATTTTTATGCAAGAATAATCTAGATTTTTGAGAATTCATCATTTAGAGAAAACTAAGAATCTGTTTCGGGAGGTTGTAGTTTTTTTAAAAATTGATTGGAAAGCTACTGTAGAGAAAACAGTTTTTTTTGAAAAAACTGTCATAAATATTTTTCTTTTTGAAAAATTCAAAAAATAACTTTTTGACAGCTACTACACTCTAATAGTTTTGATTTTCAAAACAGTTTTTTCACCATAAAATTTTATGAAAAACAGCCAAAAAGTTAATAGCCAAATGAAACTGCTTTGCTTTCTGACTGTTTTCTAAAAAACAAACAACAAAAAAACTATCCCAAATGCATCCTAAATATTTTATATATCATCGTGATGTAAAAGTATAGTTTATAATCTATATATTATAGTTGAATCTTAGACTGAGCGAGCATTGTGACTTCAAAATATGATATATCCTTATGTCTAACGGTGATAAAATTTGAATTTTGGAATATAACTTTGCTCTTCAATTTTTTATTCAAAAGGATAAGTACAATATTCTTGGTTCAAAAGAAAATTGACTATGATAAGTTGGTAGAATGTAAAATTTTGATGTATCATTGATTATAATATCTTCTCCTTTAGTAGCTATTTGAGATCACTAATGCAATAATATATATATATATATATATATATATATATATATATATATATA
This sequence comes from Cymbidium sinense, assembly GCA_021442155.1. Lineage (NCBI taxonomy): Eukaryota > Viridiplantae > Streptophyta > Magnoliopsida > Asparagales > Orchidaceae > Cymbidium > Cymbidium sinense. Next base: position 116,469,139 of record CM038220.1, on the reverse strand, counting down.
TATATATATATATATATATATATATATATATATGAAAATTATAATGACTATGTATACGAAGAAGTTGTCACTCTGCTTTTATTAATATCATCATAATATTACATGACTTGTGATTAATACTAAGTAAAAAAAGATTAAAGGGTTATTTGGTTGCTTGAAAAAAGAATATATTTAGATTATTTTAAGATTATTCTAATAAAAAATATAAATATATCGCTTTTTTTGATAAAATAAATAAAATGTAAAAATATTTTTGAGATCAAGGAAATGATGTGCATAATGCTTTATATTGGCTGATGTATTTGAAATTCATACAAATCAGACGAATTTCAAATACATAAAAAAATGATTTTTTAATATATATTTTTTAATGTATTCTAAATACTTAATAAAATAAATCAAATTGATATTTTATGAAAAAAACAAAACAATAAAAAAAAATATTATCCTAACATCTATAAACCAAAGAACGGTCCTGTTACCACTAAATGCCTGCAGACTGTAGTACGGCACCTTACATTCAAAGATGACGTGGATCGTATAATCCAGATACAGGATGACAAAGAGATACGGCAAAATTATTTATTAAGCCATAATTATCACTGATAGCCACTAAATTACGACCTGTGTCGTCATTAAAGTTGAAGCCAGCTCACTACCTCCACACGTGTCGGCACGAGTCATGTAATTGCCACCTGGCATAAAAATAGCTTTTATATTTTTCAAATATAATCTGATTTATGCTTTAAAATAAATTAATTATTTTATTAGGATTGTTAGACTAATTTTAGTTTTTAATTATTTCAGAAGAAAAAAGAAAAAAACATGGCTGGCTGTTAGTGTTGTTTTTGTACTTCGTTTTCAATATTTGATGAAGAATTCAATAATAATATCGTGAATTTTTTATTTTTTGATTAATTGATAATTTATTTGATTATACCTATTTTTAAGAAAGAGAAATATTTAGAACATTAGAATAAATATTCACCACATAACAATAACATTAATAATAATTTTATAACTTTTATTCCTATTTTATTTATAAAATATATAAATTTATAAAAATTAATCAACAAAACATCAACGACGAGCTTTTCTTTATTTATTATTTATTTTTTTTGAGTGCCTTAAATAAAGCCGCTTAATTCCACGTGGAGCCCTACGCTTAGCTCGAGTACGGAGTACCCCTAATTATTATTTTAGGCGGGTTTTTTAGCTTTTAACTAATTAACAAATTTGCTTTTAATTACGAATACTGCAACTGCATTTGATTTGACGCGTGTACCGAATGAACGGCTGATATATATATATATATATATAAGAACTGTTTGGAGGAAGGAGCAGTGGTAGTGCGGAATTTTAGATTTCGGTTTCAAAAGGAAGTTGCCAGGAAACTTCGTAATCTTTTGTCTCTCTCGGCCTCTCATCTGCTGTGAGGGCTGAGAAACTTCCGCCGGATCTTCAGCAGCGGGGACAGCGCGGTGGAGATCGAGGTTGCTGCGTCGCAGCTAAGACGTTGAGGAGGACGAAGAAGTGTGGGTGGCAGCGGCTTGCAATAGATTCGTTGAGCTCGGGAAAGGAGCCGAGGACGAGGTGTCGAGCTGGCAGTTGGGTTGAACAGAGCGAGAGCTGTGAGGGGAAGATAAGGAGGTGAGAGCTGCGATTCTGGGGGGTTTCGATCTCCGAAATTTTGATGCTGGGAAAAGCCTGGACGATGCCCGGCGTTCGAATTCTTTATCACTTTCTCTCTGTTTTCTTCGTTCGAAGTTACTTTTATCCCAATCTCTGAAGGTATGCATGTACATGTAGTTGTACAGCTTGCTTTCGTAGGTGCTTTTTTTTTTGCTCGCTCTGTGCGGGTGGTTTTGTTCTTTTGGTTCTGAGATTAGTTTTCTTGAAGATTGGGAAGCCCGGTGTCATCTCTCCTGCGGATTGGATCGGCATGGAACAGCCGTCGCCGAACAGATACCAGAGACACTGCGACGAGGAGATTGGGAACGGGGGTGGGAGTGGTGGTGGTGATGGTGAGATCTGCGTCTCTTACGACGCCTTTGATATTCCGCCCAAGAATGCACCTATTGAGCGGCTTCGGAGATGGAGGGTACGATGTTTTCTCAATGCTGATGCTAAATCTCATTATTCTGCATCGACATTGTGCTTGCGTACTGTTGTGGAAGTAGTTATTGGTTTAGTTGCTCATTTTTCTTTGTTTGGGTTTCTTATATGCTATTTTGGAGTCGGGATGGGTATGTTGAAATTCTTTGAATGTCTTGGGTATTGATTTCGTCATTTATGGCTGAATTTGAAAGATCTGTCGTTCTGGCCTCCTCAGCTAAGAATAACTTGTGATTGCAAATCGGAGAATAATATGGAGATAGAGGTTGAGGCGAGGATGTGAGCTTGCCGTGCGATTCTGCTGAGTGCTGATGCTCTTCTTCAAATTGTCAGCATTATAAATTTATTTTTGAAAAAAACGCACAATGTTAACTGTTAAGCTGGGTAAGATGAAAGGGCCTGATAGCTTACCAAGAGCTAGTTTCTTAGGTGCTATTTTCTCAGCAAATGCTCCCAAGTTTTTATCCTATTACGCTGTTCGTGTTTCGATATAGTTTTTTTTTTTTTTTTTTTTAATAGTCTTAAAACTTTTATATTTGTAGTGCTTCTTTGTTTCTTTAGAAGAGCCTGAATGGTGTTTATAACTTTTGCACTTGATTAATTGTGGTAGAGGTCTTTCTCCTGTATTAGTGGAATGTTCTATATTGCCAATATTAACTATTCTATGCTGATACCCATTTTATAATATGAATTTAAACTCGGCATTTCTTATTTCATAAGTGATGAAATATATCATCCAGTGTGTCATAATATTACTCTTGTCCTTTATATTCATTATTTTCTATAAAAGTTTTGCTTATTCTTCCACGTTGTATCCACACATTAACGTCCGTATAACGTTGACAATTTTCAAATATAAACATTTGATGAACGCATTTAATCATGTGTATGCTTGCAAAGAAATGGTATTTTAAATAAATCTAATAATGATCATGATTATGCAATTCATTCAGTCATTTAGTTTGTTCGTTTATGTAGAGAGGTGAGAAACAGTGTTTAGGTCGTCCATGGAGACCTGGAGGTCACGTGTTTGATTTATGAAATAAGCCCCTCTAGAATCTAGGAGTACGATTGTGTAAATCAACCCCTTAGCCAAACCTTGCTTTGTTGGGAACTTCGTACATTATGCATGCCCTGTTTTTAGTGGAATATGTGTGTAGGCCAAAATGTTCTCGCTAACATGAGCGAGTACATTAAAATGAGTACTGTCTAATTCTTATACTTATTTAGGTCTTACGTTAATGTTGATTTGCGCTTTCTTAAATCCAGATTTCGATTTTCTAACAAGGATTCTACATGACAGCAAGCTGCTCTTGTGCTTAATGCATCCCGTCGGTTTAGATATACATTGGATTTGAAAAAAGAGGAAGAGAAAGAGCAGCTAAGGAGGAAAATAAGAGCACATGCCCAAGTCATACGGGTATATTTTTCAATCAATATTTGTAGTTGAATTGATTTTGCATTTTTCCATGCTCATTGTTATTATCTTTGCTTGAATTGCTCAGGCTGCTTTTCTTTTTAAAGAGGCTGGTGAAAGAGAGGAATCAGGTAGTTCAGTCTTTACCAACTATCTTCATCTTCTTTATGATTCTTGTTCCTCAGTGTTTTAAATTTCAAAACTGTTCTGTTGTAGTTGAATCAGGCAAAATATATTATTATTTTCTATTTGAATTATAGTTTTCTTACTTTTTTTATTCAAAGAGCATGACAATGGATTAAGCAGGTTCATCTTCTTTTCTTTGTTTAAACCTATGGTTTAAAGATTCAGAACCAGATTGATTGATGGAATAAAATCATTTCTTCATCTTTGTTTTCTTGCTTCAAATCTATATTTCAAAGATGAATTTCTTTTTATGGTTCTCTGAATGCATTTGCACTGCTATGTTAATGTGGCTTCTCCTGCCCTCCTCCATATCTCTGTTCCGAGTATATATTGTTAAGCTTCTTGGTAATTTTTTGTATTTTGGACAAATTTTGATAGATTTAATGTTCGATTTTCTTGTTGTTGCTAGTATATTTGGTTTCTTTGCTTTTTTCTTTGGGGCTTGTTTTTGTATGTTTACATGTGGGTATTTACAGCGAAACCTGGCATAGCACCAGCACTGCCTAGTGGTAGTTATGGGATTGGGTCCGATGAGCTCACTACAATGACCAGAGATCATGATATTTCATCTCTCCAAGATTATGGCGGGGCAAGTATTCCTTGAGATTTGTTCTCTTATGGTTCTCTAACTCGGTAAATACTAATTCTTTGTATTTTTTTTATAGGTGAAAGGCTTGTCAAATCTGTTGAAGACTAATTTGGATAAAGGAATTGTTGGAAGCGATACAGAATTATTGCACAGGAGAAATGTATTTGGGGCAAATACATATCCTCAAAAGAAAGGAAGGAACTTTTTGGTATGCTTTTTTCACATATTCGAATCATGACTTATCTGGATATTCTAGTTTAAATTAACACCGTCTTTGCGGCATTATTTAGGGGGATTTTTTAAAAGCATGCTTTTCCCATGTACAGGTATTTCTCTGGGAAGCTTGCCAAGATCTAACTCTTGTAATTCTTATAATAGCTGCAATTATATCCTTAGTTTTGGGCATGAAAACTGAGGTGCGTTCATCTTCAATAATTATTCTCTTAAGTTATCTTCCAATTGCTCTAAACTTTTTTCTAGTAGGTCTTAAAACAAACTTCTTTGCTTTTAGCCATTTTAACTGTTCAGGTCTGGACAGCTAACTTTTGAACACACTTCACATATGCTTGTATATTGATAAGCCTCTAAGGATCTTAATTACAAAACATTAAGCAAGTTTAGGCAATAAAGAAAGAAAAGGTGTCAAGTTATTGCTGTGTTTTGTTTTCTTTTTATTATCTGTTTTTTTTTTTTTTAACTTGAAACAGAAATATATTTTGATGTGATTTATTCCCTGTTTTCAGAAAAATTAAACAAACAACATTTATAAAACACAAATATGCTTTGACTAAAGTAATTCAATGATATTTGATAAGCCATACAACCAAATGTTAGGATTGATTTTTACATGGCATCATCTATTAAATACAAATGCATCAGTGCATCACAACAAAAGGAATTTTTTAATAATAGAAAACATCTCAAAAAAAAAAAAAAAAATCCACATAGTGGGATAAAGGCTTGTTGTTGTTGTATCTCAAAAAAGTGACTCTTAAACTGCATCATTGCAAAATACATAATTCTTGGTTGAACGAAAAGGGGCTGGACACCAGTAGTGATTGGAAATGAGAAAACATGGAAATATTATTTTGGAAATAAGCTAAAATAGGGGAAGAGGAATTTTAAAATTTTTTGGAAATATGAGGGTTTGTTTCCAATTTCAAAAACAGAACATCAAGCCAAAGATGTGTTTTTAACATAAATAGATGTTCCAAAAAACAAAAAAAAAAGAATAAAAAAGTAGAACCCAACATGCACCTAGTAAATTGGATTTTGGGCCGATTTTAGAGATACTAAATCCAGGATATAGCTAACCCCTACAAAGAGCTTTGCAGGATTTTGGTTAAATCACGCTAAAATCACAAAACTAAACAGTCACACAAGTGCTTAGCATTTAAAAGGCAGAGTTGTTCAATATGTTAATTAAAAACTCGGACTGGATTTTGTAAATCCAACCAAGTTCTGGATTTTCAGGGATCGGTATTTAGCAATGCCCCTAAAATGCATTTGGTGAGATTTGGACTAAATCCTGTCAAAAGCCTGCATAAGTCACATAACCAAACAACTTCACGACCTGATTAGCACTTAAGTGCAGCATAGTTATTCAGAATTGAAATAGTAGCTAAAGCAAGAGAAAATCATGTACACAGATGTCCATCAAAGGCATGATTTCTGTACCTGGCATGAAGTTTCTACCTTCTGGTATGCAAAAGAGCCTACTAAATGATTCTTTTGACTCATAGACTTGTCTAGAAGCCAGTTTATCCAGCTCTCCATCTAATTAAGTGTAGTTGAGTCGCAGTGGATTTATTTTTTAAGGACACTTTGAATAATTAGCTTTTCATTTTTAATATTTTTTATGATCTTAAATTTTGTTTTAAAATTTCTTGTGCATTAAATCTCACTCTTCTGGCTTAATAGCAGCTTTACATACTAGTTTACAATTTCTGTGTTTTTTTATGTTCTGTCTGGTTTATTTGATGCAGGGTGTCAAAGAAGGATGGTATGATGGTGGAAGCATTGCCTTTGCTGTTATTCTCGTTATAATTGTTACAGGTATGCTACTTTTCCATCTACATCCTATCCATATGTTCATCGATATCATGATTGTATGAACACTTTCACTTTTTAGCTGATATGAAAACTCCAAACCTGATAACAATGCAAACTGTGAGGTTACCCAAAGATGGTAAATGCAATAAAAAAAACAACAACAATCTTTTATCCCACTATGTGAGGTTGGCTACATGAATATTTTTTTCGCCATTGTGTCCTATTAAATGTTATATTTTTAATTAATTCTAATAAAAATAAGATATTTTTTATACTTTCTAACCAAGTCTCTTAAGGTCCACCTCTGTCTTTCTTAACATAAATAACTCTATACATAATAATATGACCTGAAGATAGTAAATACAGTGCTGAAAACAATTTTTAATTGGAAATTCAAAGTAGGAAATTGATTCTTTCATCATAATAAATTGTTTACAAAAAAAAAAATGCAACACTTTAACAAAGAAATAAGATTGCTTTGCCCGCCTCTATAGTGATAGTAAGTCAGGAGGATTGAATTACTTAAGAGTGTCTTTTCTTCTCCTTATTTTCTTTTTGTTGCTTTCTTCACTAACTATATTGTGTCTTTTCTGCTCCTTATTTTCTTTTTGTTACTTTCTTCACTAACTATATTTCTTTTGATCCTCTAAACTCGACAGACTTTGAGACATTAAAATCTAGTTGTTCATATTTTAGTAGATGCATCTCAAGTTGAAATAAGAAGTCATAGGATGTAACTAATGTGACAATTTCAAAATCACATAGAACTAGAATGGAATGGTAATCCTTTTTGACAATTTGAGGAAACTTCTACCTCAATTCATTCATATACAACATGCATAGCCAAATACTTTTCAAGTCAAAGTCAAGCATTTTTAAATGATCTAGGTCAAAGTCAACATTTGAAAAGTGGTCAACCAAGCCAATTGGACATTTGTCCGTCTAGCATTCAGTCATTTAGAATCCTTCAAGCCCCGAATTATGAAAATGACTCAAACTGATGAATAGATAGTGTCTAACCCAAGACATGAAGAATTTATTTTATTATTTTATCATTATAAAATGGCAAAGATATAAATATGTAAAGAATATTATATTGGCCCAAATTTATAAATAGCGGGTCGGTTGTTGTAAAAGGTTTTATGCACCTTTAACTCAATCAGTTTGCTCAAATCCCTTATAATAAAATTCTTGGAGCCTTTCTCTCTCATTCTTCTCTCTTTTGCATTTTCACTATATTCCAAGCTCTAGTGGGACTGTTCATGGGTTCTTTGGTTCTAACAATGGGCTTAATCATAGAGTTAAATAACAAGTTTGATCTGGTGGATCAATTAGGAATTGCTCTTAAAAAACAATGCCATCCCTCTACGATTGGATTAGACACTATCCATTCATCATTGAGATTATTATATCTTTTTACATTTTCCCCTATTTAAGAAATCTCAGCGCTGTTTAATTTTGCGCTCTTTTTGATCTTGTATTTCAAATTCATCATTAATACATACTTTTTTAGGATAGGCTATTTAACTTGATTGGTAGGCTGCTGGTTATGTTTTCTTTATAAAAGGTTGTTTGAATTATTGAAAACCTGGTGTAGAATGCATGCAAGTAGCTTTTTTGAGTTTAATTCAAAGTTAAAGTTACTTCATAGTTTATCTTCACAAATCTAGCACTTCGCAGTGGTTCATTTTATATTGGCATTCTTTTTGCAGTTAATCAAATGAATTTTCTATATAACCAGTTAATGAGTTTTATTTTGTTTTTTTCTTGTAGCTACCAGTGATTATAAGCAATCTCTTCAGTTCCAAAATCTTAACGAGGAGAAGCGGAACATACATTTGGAGGTTTGTTGTTATCAATGAAAAGTAATTCATGATTTTGCTATGTTTTGCAATGGAAATTTAGAGATATTTTATGTGGCTTTCATGATGCTCAGGTTATTCGAGGTGGTAGAAGAGTTGAAATTTCAATATTTGATATTGTTGTTGGTGATTTAGTTCCGCTGAAAATTGGCGACCAGGTAGGTTTGCATGGTGAAGCTAATCTTTCTTTCTTCTTGTACTCTGTCTGTGCCTACATTATCTTGTTCTAATGACTCAAGTTAAAATTTGTTGTTAAGGTTCCTGCTGATGGAATTTTAATTTCTGGACATTCTCTTGCGGTTGATGAATCAAGCCTAACAGGAGAAAGCAAAATTGTGAGTTTCTTTTTCTCAGTCTGGTTTTTAACAAATATGTTTCTAATTAGTGGAGTCAACAACATTCTTGTAATTATTTGTTGCAGGTGCACAAGGATCTGAGAACACCTTTCTTGATGTCTGGATGCAAAGTTGCTGATGGTTATGGGACTATGCTGGTGAGTTGTTTTCTCATTATATTTCATAATAGCAGTGTAGAGACAACTGTGTATCCTTATGCTGATGTCACATGTTGGACGCACCAAGCTGAATAGAGGCCATTGTAAAGAATTGGCCAGTTCAATTTAGTTTTGGAGAGTTGAGAGCTTGGTGATTGGCAGGGAAAAAAATTCCAGCAAAAAGAGAAGAAATAATGCACTTACTAGTCAGTTTATTTCCTAGTAAGTTGGGGATTTTTGTCATGAGTTTAAGGAGCCTTATTTGGAAATTCTCAGTTATATATCTGATCCATAGAAGCTATTTTAACTGAGTAGTAGTTCTAGGAGAGCTCGCACTTAGCGCTGAGTTCTATTTAACTGGATATCACTTTGGGATAGGTTAGGTTAATTTGATGAGGATATTTTTTTAGAATGAAATGTTCCTTTGGCTTTAATTATCATAGGAAAGGTTTGATGCGCAATGCTGATGTAATTTGGGCGGGACATGTCTTCTTTCTGTTGCGATCCCTTTTATAGAATTTCATTTGAACTTTTTTGTTGAAGTTAAATTATCTATGCTTAGGAAATGGATGATGAATCCTTCCGTTAGTTTTGTTGCTTGCTATATCTCTTCTTAATTATTCTATATGCAGGCCACAGCTGTGGGGATCAATACTGAATGGGGATTATTGATGGCCAGTATATCAGAAGACAGTGGTGAAGAAACTCCTTTGCAGGTTTTATTTTTTTATCCTTCAAAATAGTAGTTTGTATTGAGTTTTTGTACTGTTTTCTATGGGATTCATTTGTGATTTCCTCTCAAAAAGGTTCGCTTGAATGGTGTTGCTACTTTAATTGGCATAGTAGGTCTGTCTGTTGCTGCTTTTGTCCTGGTAGTCCTTATGGCCAGGTCAGTGGAGCTCACACATGCATCCATCCAAAAGTGTACACAAGTTTTCAGAATATAGTATTTTCACACTGAAGGCTTAAACATAATTTCAGATACTTCACTGGTCATACAAAGAAGCCTGATGGAAGTGCTCAATTCATTAAGGGGCAGACGAGTGTTAAAGATGCAATAGATGGAGCCGTAAAGATTTTGACTATTGCTGTACGAATCCATATGACAAACACTACTTGGGTCTTCCATATTATTTTTGTTACTAAGCTGCTGTTTGAATGATAACCAGGTGACTATTGTGGTGGTTGCTGTACCTGAAGGTCTTCCACTTGCTGTTACATTGACGTAAGTCTTAATTTTATGTATTTATTGATAGGAAATAACAATAAAAATTCTCCTTGATTAATTTGATATTTTTCACTTTCAGACTAGCATATTCAATGCGAAAGATGATGGCAGACAAGGCATTGGTATGCTTATTTTTTAAAAATTGGAAATTAGATTTTTTTTATTTGAGTTAATATTAATCTTAAACGGTTATGTTAATAGGTGAGGAGACTTTCAGCTTGTGAAACTATGGGATCGGCTACAACAATCTGTAGTGACAAAACTGGAACTTTAACACTAAATCAAGTAATCATTGTCTATGTTTCCATTTATATTTTTGTCAATAGATTTTAGCTTTCCTTGGGGAGTTAGAAAATTTAGAAAATTTGCTAGTTTGGATTCGTTGGTTTCTTGGATGAATACTGCTGATCGGATGCAAAGGCTTGGGACTACACGTATTGTGATGTTATGTACAACGTACCATTATCTTTTCTAATTGATTTTATGGTAATGATTAAGATGACTGTCGTGGAAGCAAATGTTGGTGGAATGAAGCTTCCTGCTCCAGATGATGTAAAACAGTTATCTTCTTCTATATGTTCTCTATTGATTGAAGGAATCTCTCAGAATACAACTGGCAGTGTGTATGAGCCCGAGGTAAGTTCTTTTTTTCGAACTTTTCATTGTTATTAAGATAAATTGATTTGTATGAGCAGATGCTAACCTATTTTTTGTTGGAATCCTTCATATTTGAAGTAAACTGAATGTTTCTCTATTCCTAATAAATAACTAAAACCAGTCCTTTGTTTTCAAGTCATTGTGTTGTCAAGCTTCACTGTGACAAACTAATATCCATAAAAGATTTGGTTTGATTTCTTGAAATCATTCTTGCAACTAATAATATCTAGTATTTCTAAATATTTTATGTCATATTGTGTTTTGTTTTTCTTCATTGTTTTATTACCTAATGAAGGGGATCATTACTAAACATTTTTTGTGCGTCCATAGAATGGCACCCCTTTTGAAGTTACTGGCTCCCCTACAGAGAAGGCAATACTTTCTTGGGGGATTAAGGTACTGCGCTTGTCGTTATGACATTTATCTAATCTTTTATTTTATGCATGTATGCTGATCATTACTACCATTATTTTTCATTTCTGCAGCTTGGTATGAAATTTGATGATACTAGAACAAAAACATCAATTCTTCATGTTTTCCCCTTCAACTCAGAGAAGAAGCGAGGAGGTGTTGCAGTTCATGAGGTAATTATTTCACTTAACTAGTTTTTACGTGCCATAGCTTGTATTTAAACCCATCTGTTCCTTTGCTCATAAGACTCTGTGCTCTACTTGCCTTCTACCTTGCATAATTCATGTCGCTTTTGGTGTATTCTCACCTTTTCCATACGTTCATGAATTATCTCAATTAGCATATAGATATGAATTTGCAATGCATTTTAGATTTAAGCTTTTTGAGGCTGCTTCTCATTATTGTGACCCGATTTTTAACCACCTTTTTGTTAACACCTATATAGCTGCTCTCAGCTTTTGACTGTAATTGTTTTACACAAATAGTCATAATGATGTTCCCTCGCTGTTAATCATGCCATCAAAAGTATATCTCAAGTTGTTTAAAATTGCACATGCATCCTGACTAATATAAGTTGTTTAAAATTGCACATGCATTGTCTTGTCAAGGGGGTATGCAGATGTTTAAGTTGATTCACTTTTGATATGGCATGAAGCCCATGAAGAATTGTCTTCACCCTTTTCACTTGAACGATTTCCTATCCTCCTTGCCCGCATACAAAATTTCCTTGTGTATTCATTCTTTCATCATTGTTATTATTCTTATATTAACTATTATGGCATGCTTTATGAATTCTCATGCTCCACTTATTTTGTTGAATGTTGCATAAAGTGCTAAAGCTATTCTGCTTCTCCCTCATTTTATTCTTGAACAACTTTTATTCACATTATTTTTGATTTACCCCTCTAACTTCATAATCCTTTAACACTAATTTTCTTATTGGTGCTACTCTTTACTAGTCATGTTTAATCACCTCAGTCTATGTCTTCTACTATTCCATCTTCAAAATATGTTACTTTTATTATTTCTTAATCTATTCTCACTAGTTTTGGCACACATCTATATTAACAATTACATTATTATTATGCTAAACATAATTTTTCATTAGCTTTTTTACTACCTAACGCTGGAGCATGATGGCAAGCAGAGCAATAGAAGCAAAATATATGATTGACTTTTGATAGTTAATTTGTTTGAAATATAAGATTCATGTATAGGGAAATAATCCAAGAGATGAATAGAAGTACATTAAGAAGATTATACCAATAAAAAACCTAAAATGAAGGGAGGTAAGAGTTCAGAAAAAAGGAAATCAGAGAAGGGAGAAGCATCTCTAGGGGGCGGGGGGAGCCAAAGAAAAATCTTTCCTTATTTCATTTTCATTCATTGAATTTGAATCACAAGATATTGGGCTCTATTTATAGAAAATGGTCTTATTTCCTTAAACAATGACCAATTTGAATATCATGGATTAGGTTGGTCATGGACAAGCTTGAAAAAATTGTCTAATCAACATATTTGGAGTGCAAAGTTTTGCTTCTAAGCTTTTATACTGACTTTGAGGAGAGTTGCTATGAAGCTAGATCAAATTAATTTTTGATTAAATATGATTTTCTTGATTCAATTTAGTTAAGGCAGTTCTTACTTGGGCTTTAGGTTGATAAATTTGGGTTGGTTTGACCCAATTGGTTATAGCATGAGTCTTATAGAGGTCTAGGTTAGGTCAGTTAGGCTAAGAACATCTAATTAACAAATGACATTTAAGTAGCCAATAATTAGCTTGAATACAAATAGGGATGACCACAAGATATGCTAAATGATGCTGAAAACATAAACTTATGACTATGAACTAAGACAGACTTGCGCTACATCAATTCTCCTTGGTTGCAAAAAATTTTATTTCAAGGAGTTGAAATGTTACTGGCTGAAGAAGTGGGAATTTTCAATTATGTTGAAGTGTCTATGAAATCTAAGCCAAAGAAGTGAGGCAAATGTGGAATTCAACACAAAAAAGTGGTGAAAAATAATAAATTCATCCCCATGAAGAGATGAAGGGGAAGAACATCACCATCATCAACAATATGAATAAAAGACTCTTTGTTACAATTAAACTCTAAAAATTTATCTTTAAAAGCTAGAAAGTTTTGTAAACACAAAGTGGTGAATATTGTGAATGCAATAATACAAAGATGTGGCGTTGTGTTGAGATACATGCGATAATATATGGTTTGCAGCATGTGCGGAAGATGTGCATGAGATACAACATATATATGAAAGTTGTGCAACAAAATGTTGGGGGCATGGTTGTCACATGCATGGATAAATGAATTCTCAATTTGTTCGCATGAAGAGTAAAGCAAAAAGTGGGCAAAGCTTGAATAGTTTAGGGCTGAACCATGCGGATAACTAAAGGTGAATGTGGAGGATTCTTGGAAGAGGAGGTAGTGTTTGTGATCATTGAAAGAGAATGAGAAAGTTTCGGTTATTGATAGCTCAGAAAAAAAGCTACTAGTTTTTGCCATAAATGAATAAGGATAGAGAGAGATGAAGAGGGGATAGGAGAGGCTCAAGGCTATGAATAGGTTTTTCATACAAAAACTCTTTTTTAAACTCTTTTGCTTCAAAAATTTCTGCTCTAATTCCAAATTGATAGCAAGAGGGACATAAATAGTGAATTTGATGGTGAATTTTTTAATATTTAATTTGCTAGGAAATTAAGAATTAGATACAAGGGAAGACCTGGAAATAGAGTGAAGAGGATTAAGATGATTAAATGAAGGCAAGAGATTGAGAGAAAGAAAGCATGATAAACCTTACAAGAGAATTAATTTGTAAAGAGGAAGATGAAATAAAGCCTTTGTGTTCCATTTACCAATAATAAAATTGTAGGATTCTGTGCATCTCCTATAGACATAGACTTATTTAAAAATAACAAATTTTCTAAAACATATATTTCTTTCAACCATTAATTATTAACTTAAATATAAATAAGAATGACTACAAGATATATTGAATGATATCAAAATTATAGATTCATGAATAAGGACTAAGATAGTACTTACTCTGCATCAGGATCTATAAAATATAATTCGTTTAATTGTAGTTTTATAACATTTAACTTTAAGTTTCCATGACATTTCTTATCATATAATACTCTTGAGGTATTTTATTCTATTTTAATCACCTAGTAGTTACTTTACAAGTTATATTCTCATATATATATATATATATATATATATATATATATATATATATATATTCCTAATCTTCTATATAATAGATTCAAGATAGTCTTATCATTTATCTTCTAGAATCATAATTTCTCATCTTATAGCAAATAATTCTATTTTTCCCATACAATTATGTTTACAAGTTTCTTTGGTGCTCTTATTTCTGCCTCCCTCTCTATTATTACAGGCAGGCTCCGAAGTCCTCCATGTACATTGGAAGGGAGCAGCTGAGATAGTCCTGGCTTCATGCACAAATTGGATGGATTCTCATGGTCACGTACAGGAATTGAACGCAAATCAGGTGATGCTTCAATTTTCTCGGTGTTTTGTAACCCCCGTACATTTACCTTTTTTTATTGTGGTTGATTAGCTTCTTAATGCCACCTTTGTTCTTTTTGGTCTTTCTATGTCATGATTTCAGATTGACTCATTTAAAAACGCTATTGAAGATATGGCGGCGCTTAGCCTTCGCTGCGTTGCGTTGGCATACAGGTTATATGAAATGGAATATGTACCTAAGGAACAAGAAAGAGACAGTTGGGCATTGCCTGAGAATGATTTGATTCTGCTTGGTATTGTAGGGATAAAGGTATGTTGTCTATTATCTGTTGTCCTTGTTTGATATTTAGAAGTTTCTTATAATGTACGGTTGCACAATTGATGAGTGAACGTTTTTTCCCTATGATTTCATGAAAGATGTAGATGCATGTTTAAGGGAACTTGACAGTACGTGATATACTAACGGCAATCCCATATTGTTTTATCCTCTTGTCTATGCCGTTTGGAACTTTTATTAGTTGGTTAATAAGGGACTTCTAGCTACTTTTGATAGTATGATTCATCCTTGTGGCCTCATTTTAAATGGATATTGGCTAAGTAGTGTTCTTGTGATACTGACCATTGTGAGAGTACAACGGATAAATAAAGTTAAATTTTTTATAAAACTACAATTGATCTAGCTATGCTTCAAGTAACCAATTGTTAGGCAAGAAACAAGTCATTGATAATCAAATTAATATTGGTAAAATGAAAAATACTAGAATGATATAATTGATACAAGTAAGAAGAATAGATTGATAAATGATTAGTGAACATAAGGTGGAGGATAATCGACTCCACTGCTTCAAAGTAGCTTCTGATGTATTTATCGTTAAGTGGAGTTAATCATGCAACACATGTTCTCAACATTACATAATCATATTTTGGTTAAAGCAGATTTTGAATTAAAATTGTTCTAGGTTTTTCATCATGTCCTTCGTATCCGATTATTTGTTTTACATTTACTTGTTAGAAGTCTCATATTTTTTTAAGAATGAATATCTTGTGGATTATTTATCTACTACAGACACATTGCTCTTTGTTGATCCCTCCTAACCAAAAATTTTCTCAGGAATTCCTGACTGAAATAATGATTTAGAGCAAAGATAACACAAAATTGAGTTAGTATGACATGCAACATTTCGAGATGAATGAAGAAGATTTATAAAGTTGATCCCAAAAGTTGTAACAAAGTCAATGATGATGTTCTGCAATTTATTTATTTTTTTACTTTGTTCTTCTATTTTTATAATTAGCCAGTTTCATTTGCTGAGCACTTGTGGAGAAATGTGCTACTGTTTTTAACTTAAGAATGTTTTGTTTATTATAGCTTTTATAGATACTTTTCTTCCATTCACCTTCCTTAATTTTACTAATAATTATCATTAAATTTATAGGATCCTTGCAGAACTGGAGTTAGAGATGCCGTGGAACTATGCACTAATGCTGGTGTCAAGGTAATAAATCAAGTTTTATTGTATCCTAATATATTCTGCATTTTTCAGAATTGGTTCAATCATTAGCATTTTGGTATCTCTATAGCTGCAGAAGAAGTGTTCTTCTGATATGTTGCTTGCCCACTGCAACAATTGGCTTTGTTTAACTTAAAGAATATTGCTATGGAGTAAGTTGGATGTTGTTTAAAAACTGCCCTGAGAACAGGAGGAAAAAGAAAATTAAATATGAAGAAAGCTAGAAATAAAATTTTCTTCACCGAATTTCTTAATCCTTTTTTTTAAACTCAAGCGAAATTGTGGCGATGGAAAGCAACTCAGATATTTAAAAACACTGTATATTAACGGGAAAAGTAGTAAGAAGCTGAATACTCTCTTTAACTTTGTTTAAGTTATGCTATCGTGATCTTCTTATAGTTGGGAATATGTTATGCATGTGCTAAGTACTGAATATTTTGTATCTTATGAACTGCATAAGCCAATATTTTGGTGCTAAGTGTACAACAGGTTGTTCCACATTGTAGTGATTTAGTTTTTTGGATTAATTGCTAAATATTTCATATGTTACTTCTATCTTAATATTTTTTTCTCTTACATATGTACGGTTGTGTAAACTAGGTTCGCATGGTTACTGGGGATAATCTCCAGACTGCCAAAGCTATTGCTTTGGACTGTGGAATTCTTAATTCAGAAGAGGAAGCCATAGAACCAACATTAATAGAGGGAAAAGTTTTCCGCGCTTACTCTGAGAAAGCTAGAGAAGAAATTGCTGAAAAGATATCAGTAAGGCTGCTTGACAGAATCCTTACAACTATATCTTGGTTTTCATACATACATACATATATATATATATATATATAATATATGAAAATTACAGTTGCATTTTCAGCAGATAATTTTTACTTTTAAAACCTTGCAAGTTTAGAAATTACCCCTTGTATGTTAATCACATTCAGTACAAAGTCTTATTTTGTCCACTCCATCAGGTAATGGGAAGATCTTCCCCGAATGACAAGCTTTTGCTCGTCCAAGCACTAAAAAAAAAGGGTCATGTCGTTGCTGTCACTGGAGACGGTACTAATGATGCTCCAGCATTGCATGATGTATGCTAAATCTAACAACTCTTTTAACCATTGCACATTTATCTGATTTCATGTCCTCCACTACAAGGCTGGATGACTTACTCAGGCATGTTTTGGATTTTAGGCAGATATTGGTCTTGCAATGGGAATACAGGGTACTGAGGTTGCGAAAGAAAGCTCAGACATTATCATCCTTGATGATAATTTCGCTTCAGTAGTGAAGGTTAGATTTAGTTTCTTGTTTTAACTATACTATGCACTTTCTCTTATTCTGTTTTTAGGTTGGACACTGACTAACCTTAATGGTAATTATAGGTTGTTCGGTGGGGTCGATCAGTATATGCAAATATCCAGAAGTTTATCCAGTTCCAGCTCACTGTTAATGTTGCCGCGCTAGTGATTAATGTGGTTGCAGCAGTTTCGTCTGGTGACGTTCCTCTGAATGCTGTTGAGGTAGGAACATCAGTAAAGAAACCTTTGAATTTCTTATTTCTTATGAAATGATATACCTACATTTTCAATTTGCACCATTAAGTTCTCATGATGTTTAATCAATTGGGTAAACTTCTATATCGAAGGTTTTTTTTTTTTTTTTTGTATGTCATATTACCCTTAATTTGGATGATTGAAATGGCAAATCAATGCCATCCATACTAATTTTGGACCATGCAAAGTAGTAGATTATCATATTTTCTTAAACAAATAAAAGTATAGCATGATAATACAGGTGGTTAACCCATAAAATTACCATGTAGAAATGAAATGGCAACCAATGTCATATATCCTAGCTTTGTACCATGCAAAGCAGTATATAATCAAATTTCCAAAATACAAAATCACAGCATTACAATACATATTACCTTCACATGACAATATTACAAAACTTTCTTAATTTGTCTTCGGGATGTTGTGCATGATCCAGCGGGATTCAATAGTCAGTTATGCATGATATTGGTACACAATTAAAGACTGATTTTTGCCTAATCTTAAATAAAACTTACTTGCCAATCTCATTTGAGAACCATTTAACTTTTTTTTTTTTTCTATTCGTTTCCAGCTTTTGTGGGTTAACCTTATTATGGACACCCTTGGTGCACTTGCATTAGCTACTGAGCCACCAACGGACCATCTTATGAAGAGACCCCCAGTTGGCCGTAGGTGAGTTTCTATTTGACTCAGGTGAAATTAATTGAATGTTTGGAAACGTTGATTTTCTTAGTCGTGCTCCTATTAACTCCAATATGATAAATAAATTTTAGTTATTCCTGTTTTAGACTAGAATTGCATTTTTATTTTTTTAACTGTGCCTGTTAGATTTTCATGGCATGCTTCGCACATATGGTACCCAAATCTTGGGCGGCTATTATTTCTTTAAATATTTAATAGATGCTGCATTATTCACTCTAGATTCACGACCAATGTATTTTACCTGGTGCCTTTTTTCTCTTAAATGTGATGAGCATGGATATTATTTACATCACTCATAAACATTTGTATACAAAGCTTGATCCCTTTTCTTGTGTAATCAATAATGACGTGTGTGCGCGTGCGCGCGTGTGTGTATCAATCATTGTATAATTTTAAGCTTGCATTCTTATTTTTGCCTGTACTGTGGATGCCGAAAGCAACATATTTCATTGGCTGAACTGCTCGATGTTTATAAGTTATAGATCAATTGATTTTTTTTTTTACTAATTTGATTGGAAACTCATGTATCCATCTTTAGTTTCATAAATATGATCTCATTGAACTGTTAAAGGTGTTTCTTTTTGTTGTGAATAATAGTTGATACGACTGAATTGTTTTCTTAGTTCTTTCTTGTTTTTCTTTCAAGGGAACCCCTTATTACTAACATCATGTGGAGAAACCTCATAGTACAGGTATTGTTTTTTAACCTTTTGTTTTTCTTTGTTAGTATTTGCAATATTTCATTTATACTCTAAGTACATTTATTTTTAGTGATGCTACTATTTAACTCTCAACTGTCATCAAATCTAGGCGCTTTACCAAATAACAATCCTCCTCATCCTTAATTTTGGTGGAAGAAGTCTCCTTGGTTTGTCGGACGAGACGCGAGAACACGCAGACAAAGTGAAAAATACTTTTATTTTCAACACTTTCGTCTTTTGTCAGGTAAAGGCCTTATTACCCAAACGACATCTTGAGCTGTTTTGTTTCTATGTTTGTCAAACCAATTTAATCAGTTGTGTACCCTTTTTATCACTTAGTTTTTTTGACTGATATGTTTTACAGATATTCAATGAATTCAATGCCCGGAAACAAGATGAGATGAATGTCTTCACAGGGGTCACAAAGAACCACCTTTTCATGGGAATAATTGGGATAACGCTAGTGCTTCAGGTAATGACTATATACTTCCAGTAAATCAATTCGGAATGAGGAATCTATTATTCAATATGAATTTCTCTCAAGGATAAAAAATTTTATGTTCTTTCGCAGATTCTGATCATCGAATTCCTCGGGAAGTTCACTTCAACTGTCAGGCTCAATTGGAAGTTATGGCTGGTTTCTATTGGAATTGCATTCTTGAGGTATGGATCTTGAAATATGCTTAAGGTTTCCTTCAAATCAAATAAACTCATCTCTCCAACTAAACTATCAGTTGGCCACTTGCTATTGCTGGGAAGCTCATTCCTGTACCAGCAATTCCTCTTGGAGAGTATTTTCAGAGGTGCCTCAAGATACAAAGCAAGGAAAGCCAAGGTTTGTTTTCCCAAACTTAGCATAATATTGTTGTCAAACAAATACACTTTAAATATTACTAGAACACTCTTCTAACACCTAAAGTTTGATACTTACAAATATAACACTTCTCCTATGCATGAAAAGGTGGATTTCACTTTAAAAAATAATGATGGTGTTATTTTAATGTAATATTAAAGATTTGATGATATTTATATAAATATGAAAGTTTAGGTATTGAATATATAAACTATATAAGAATTGTGTGCTATGCACTTAAATGTCCCAAACTAATAATCATATCACTTGAATCTTTCTTATCCAAAAAAATAAAGGCGGATTTACATACATACCAATAAAATTTTTATGTATTTACATATCTAACATTTAAAACTTCAATTTATATATATATATAACACCCTGATCTTCAATATCACATCAAAAATATCATCTCACTCACTTTTTAAAAGTGAAATATACCTTTTTAAGAATATCAAAGTGTTAGATTAATAAATATCTAACTTTTAGGTGTTAGATATATAAATGCATGAGAATTATATGGTATGTATGTAAATCCTCCAAAAATTAAAAGAGCAAATACAATATTTACACGTGCCGCCATCAACATTAAAACTTTCATAAAAAAGAAATATATAAGATTTAGATGATACTTAAATGAATACTAACAGACAGACCTCCTCTGCTTTGCAGCTGATGGATCGCATCAATCAGACGACTCATAGTTGTAGCAAATCAGCTACGCCGTTTTATATGATCAAAAAAGTACTTCTATGCGGGTACCTGTAGTTATTACCCTAAACTACTACTACTATTGCTAATCACTAATTTATTCAAAAACTTGGTTGGATGCATGTGTGAGATGAATTCACTGGTTTTTTATTTTTATTTTATTTATTATTATTATTATTATTATTTTGGAGAGCACCGAAGGATATGTGAGATTGGTAGTGTGCAGCTAAGTTTAAAGCAGTTTTCTAACACCCCTAATGTTCATCCATGCTTGCTATTTATTTTGTATGATAGCAAAAATGAGTTTTTGAATACTCATATGATCTATTTTTATGTGTCTGTATTTAAACGTGTTCTCCTTATTTTTTAATCGTTGTTGGAAGCACTGGTAAGAGAAGTGAATGTATTGTGGTGATTTCTAGATATGTTTTGTGTCAATTGGGAGACATAATTACACAAATGTTTACATCAATTTTAAGTGTGTTATATGATTAATGCAATTTTTAATTATGCTCTTACTGTTAAATTCTCTTCCAATCATTCCCATTAGGGAAAATCTGAAAGTTGTTGCATGGCCTTAATACTGTGAAGTTCTTTTTATTTTTATTTTTTCATGGAAGATATACATACATACCACCCTAATATATATAAATTTAGCGCATGAGAAACATTTACTCTTTTTTTTTTTTTTTTCAATTTATCATTTCCTCTTTATTCAATTTTATTAAATTCAATTAGAAATTAACTAAATTTTGATTTTAATAAATTTATAATTGAATTGAGTCTCAATAAGATGAGATCATTAGTGCTAAGATTGAATTCAAATCTAGTTTAATAAGTGTACTTCAAAATTTCTAGACATTAATTAAATGATCAAATAATTATTAAATTTAACCTATTTACAACTGAATCAAATTGTTCAATGATGAGAATCTAATGATTCTAAGATTATTTAAATCAGAAGTTAATAAAGTATTTAAATCATTAAGAAATTATTTATAATAAAGAGAATTAATTAGAATGGACTTTCTCATGATTTGCTTTAAAATTTTTGTTATAATTATCAAAATGCTCTTCCCAAAATTTTATAAATAAAATTTTATTTTCACCATGAGAAGGGAGACAAAAAAAGGTGGGCTTAATTATTGAGTTTTCATATTCTTGGGAAGATTAAAATTTTATAATTCAAAATATATATAGTGAAATATTTGAGTTAGATCAGACCCATAATTTTTTTTATTTTGGCCTCTTTTTGGAGTTTTTTTATATAAAAAAAATCTAGTATTTCTTATTCTTTTTTTTTCTACTATCTATGTATGCTTGATTTTTTATGCAAAAAATACAAATTTTATCCTATCATTGTGAATTTTTTAGCACAAATATGTATGTATATATATATATATATATATACATAAGATTTCTGCCATAAGAACCAGAGTATCATAGAATAAGGTTGGCTGTGTACTATATTATACATAATGCAATTAGAGTAAGTACCAACTTAATTGCTATTGAATTCAATTTAATGAATCTGGTCAATTAAGATTATTTCAAGAGTATGGAAGTACCTAAAACTCTTCACACTAAGGGTCTATTTAAGATCAGATCAATTTTATTTTATTTTTTTATATTATTTTTAAAAATATATTTATTTAATGTAATTCTTATATATATATTTATTTTTTTTTATTTTGAAAAAAATCATATTATCTTTAAAAACAGTAACGATAATTTTTGAATATTTTGAATATTATAAAAAAAAATTTATCACCATCAAACATATTTTACTTCAAATTAAAATATAAACAAAATAAAATAAAAAATAAGATCCCAAATGGCTCCTATGGATTTCGCCATAAATCTTCCTCCCATCCTATTATCTTATATTTAAATAAGCTACATGGACCAAAACCAAATATAGCGAGACAATGAAATGTCTCTTGAATTCATGCATGCTTGTCATTCTCTAATGATTTCATATAATC
Source organism: Cymbidium sinense (assembly GCA_021442155.1). Taxonomy (NCBI): domain Eukaryota; kingdom Viridiplantae; phylum Streptophyta; class Magnoliopsida; order Asparagales; family Orchidaceae; genus Cymbidium; species Cymbidium sinense. The sequence continues at coordinate 116,446,607 of CM038220.1, read as the reverse complement.
ACTAGCATATATGGGTTAGCACTGTTAAATCTTGGGCTTGAATTCTCTTATTCACCTCTAATTAAAATAATGAAATAAAAATAGTGAAATAGTTCTCATTAATTATAATTTTTTTGCCATTCAAAAGTCCTCAAGATGAGCCAAGATTATAGCAATGGCTCCTAAATAAGAGTAGCTAGTACCCACTAAAAATAAATAATTTATAACATGTTATAAGCCCAACAAGAGATCCTAAGGTTAAAGATAGTCTTAGAGTGTTGATAGTATCCTACATTAAAAAGATCTATGAGGCTATAAAAATATAAAGGTTATGCCATAAATGTTCTAATTGATCTTTCATTCTATCATGACGTTGCATATTGGAGGAGAAAAAGAGAGAGGATCTCATTTCATTCATTTAGTACAATGATCATTGCTCTAGTCGACGATTGTTGACCTAGCATCACTATAACTAAGATTAGCTTTGATGAAATTCACTTGATTTCAAGTTGACTCACCCAACAATGTACAAAATACATTGTCCTCGTGCCGAGCATTTTACCATCATAAGTTGAATATTTTGAGTATGATTGTAAATGAATTGAATGTTCAACAAGTACTCATAGTTCTGCTCGATTAAAACTCGTTCACGATCATTTGATTAATTAATCGAAAGAATTTTAATATTTTTATAAATACTTAATAACTAAATGAACAAACTTGAACAGCTTGTTGTTTCATTCATTTATGTTCATAAACAATATTATTTAGAGCTCATAAACAAGCTCATTAAGAAACTCAATTAAAGCTCGATTAAGGCTCTTTTGTGAACAATATTATTTAAAATTTTATTTTTTAAGCTCAATAAATTTTATTTGATATAGCTCATTTATATTTTCTAACAAGTTGCTTGTGAATAAGTTCAATTAAGGATTGATTAAAGCTAGTATATTTTATTAAATGAGCTACTCGTTAACATACTTGATAATCTCAATATGAACCGAGCTCGAATCGAACTCAAGCTAAGCTCGAATAGGACTTTTATGAATGAACTTAAATTTATAGTGATATAATCAAATATTTCAAATGAGAGTTGGTGTTTTTTTCTCATATTACATGTAACTATATAAGATTTTTTTTCTCAAATCTAGATGGATTAAAGCCACCCCAATTTCTACCAAATTTCATCGCTCAAAAAGGCACCATCAACTTCTACATTATTTCATTGAAAAATATAAAAAGAAAAAGTAGAAACCGCCACACATCCCCACCCATTTCATAAGCTTTGATTAGAGAGAGAGAGAGAGAGAGAGAGAGAGAGAGAGAGAGAGAGATTCCCACTAACTTGTTTAGTTGCACTTTATTTGCAGAGCTTGAGCTTCCTGAAGTAGGAGGCAATAAATGACTTTGGATATGGCCTCGTAGCAATGCAGGTGGGGATGTTCTCTGGTTGTTCAATCCATAGCTTGTGCTCTATTCCCTCTGCCCTCAGCTTCTCCGATAGGTTCCTTATCTGAGTCTCCCCCTTAACCTCCAGCGTCACCTATAAAACAAAATAATAAATTTAATCTAGCCCACTCTGTGATTATTTATTATCAACATATTCTTCTACTTTTTTAAACTGTATTTATTTTAATTCTAGACTTTTAAGTTCAATTTAATCTCTTAACTATTCAAATTTGAAATAATTTGATCCAACCATCAAATTTTCAGTTCCTTTGGCAGAAATTGATTCAGAGAAGCTTTATACTTTGAATTTAATAGGTAAATCTGATAGACTATGTATAACCTGTGTAATACTCCTTAAAACTAATCAACCACTGGGTCCGATAAGGTTCAGTGCGGCATTTCATCGAACGTACCTTGTTCATCGAATCGATTTTGGAATCGGATAGGTACAAGGCGGTATCGACGCGGTCGCGGTAGTTCCAGATGGCAGCGATGGCGGCGTGGCAGCCCTGCGTGACGGTGCTCCCCAGCGGCCATTCGTCGATTAGGTCACGCCGGAGAACAACGTACTGAACAAGAAGATCGCCGGGCTCTTTCGCACCATCGGAGCCGAGAGAAGATGACGGCATTGGCGCTACGGCTGAGGTGTTCATGCTTCTAGGAGGAGCAAGGACTGAAACCCTAGATCTTAGGGAGGAGAAGGCGGAGGGGAGAGAGAGCGGGCCGAGGACTGTGAAGAATTTTGAGGGAGGGGAATTAATTAGATTCATTAGGACAGTTCTCATACAGGGGGGAAGTAACCAACCGTTGGATACTTTTATTAGTTATAATGTTGATGTTGAGATTTAGAATGAATAAAATATTGCATAAAAAAATAAAAATAATAAAGACTGAATAATGAAAGGTGAGTTTGATCTTCAAATATAATATTCAAATAATTAATTTTTTATAACATAATAACTAAAGGGAAGCATATTTTATTCTCAAAAGAGTATTATAAAAAAAAAATATTTATATTCATATCATACAATTTTTATCTATTTACATAAGTAATACATAAACTTTTAAGATTTGTATAATAACATTTAAATTTTTGATCTCATATTAAAAATATTATTATCATAATCTTTTTTAAAATCAAATTCAAATAAAAAAGTGATATATATATAATATGTAAAAAATTATTTCATCTTCAATAATTTTACAATTATTTTTTTAAATGATGTACCACGAGTAGATGATGGATTAGTTTAAGCACTTAGACATACTAAAAGTTGACTAAAAGTCGATTATATAAATATAACTTATATCATCATTGTCTATAACAAGAAACCTAAAGCTTATCCACTTTATGATCCAATTTTAAAAAATATATATCACAAGTCAAATTTATTTATTTACTTATTTTTACCTCATCAAATTAAAAATATTGAATTTTATTATGATATAGATAAAATTTGAATTCAAAATTTTAACAATAATTTCTAAAATTCTTAAATGATATAAATATTTCTTTAAACTAGAAAAGTGAATCTAAATCTTCAAAATATTTATTATATTTAGAGAAATTATTATATACGGAATCTAGACATAGCTCTACATTCAGATATAAATAATATAACACTATATGACGCTCCGTCAATACATAATTGCTCTATATCAATTGTGAACTATTATATATTGATGTAATATTAATTATAGGATAATACATAATATCTATATACATATCAATATATAATAATTTATAATAAAAATTTGATGAACACCAATGACATTATATTATTTATGTGCACACTCATAAAATGAGAGAATTAATTAAGCAAAAAAAAAAAATCTAAAATAACATTATAATTATTTTCTTTAAAAAAAACACAAAACAATAAAAACTTTATTGAGATCATTATTACATAGAAAATGAACTAATCAATCACCCACGCACTTTTACAATTAAATCCACACAACAAATATTATTAACTAATTAAACGCATCAAATTTATAAATAAATAAAAACTAATTAATGGCCCCGCAAATCTTTCTAATCTCCCCTTTAGTGCCCGTAAGCGGGCTTATATCTCCCATCTTCACCATCGCCGCCGCAAAATCCGAGTAGAACAATGCCCGATCACGAGCGTAATCCGAAACTATACTCTCCGTTCCCGACGAGCTGCCATTAAACAGAGCTTGGTCAGAGTGAAGGAGACCTTCGTTCCTCAACAGATTCTTGAAGTAGTTGTTGTCGAAAGAGCTGGGCGTGACGAGATCGAGCGGCGCCAAGTTGCCGTCGCCATTGCCGGCGACAGCAGGACAGGAGCGTCTTCTTGTGCTGGCAAAGCTCGCATCGATATTGGTGTCGTTGTAAACCCTACCCCTGAATGTGACGCACTGGGCCATTCCGATGGTGTGAGCTCCCGACAGAGCCACCATGTCGCGAGCGCTGAGACCCTGCCTCGCGAAGGAGGAGATCAGAGCTCCCACGTCATCGAAAGCGATGGGTAAGTTCGCCTCTGCTAAAGCCTTGCTCGCCATCTTCGAATCCCTCCTTCCGAGCTTCACCGTCCAGCTCGGCCCTCCCACCTAATCAATCAATCAGCATTCAGCATAAAATATCGATCAATCAATTGATCGCGCGCAGATGATTGTAGTACTCACGTATTTGGACGCATCGCAGGAGGCAACGACGAGAATATCGGCGCAGGAGACGACGTCGGGACAGACCTGCTCGACGACCGATTTGATGTCGTCCACCACATTGAAGCCTCTCACGGATCTGAAGTTCTGAAGAGCGGTCTGCTCGGCGGTAAAGGTGGCGGAGTCCTTGAGCAAGACGGAGCCATCACAGCCCTGAACGAAGCAGCAGTCGTGGAAGTGGCGGATGATGAGAGGCGGCCATGCGTCGCTCCTTGGCGATGGCTTTGCTGACGGCGTCTTTAATGGTGGAGAGAGCATTGGAGGCACGAGCAGCTGTAGAAATTTGGGGTGAGCTGAGCGAGAAAATATTACGTTCGGAGTCCGTATGTAGCTTTACGTGCGGACTCCAATCCTGATCCGATATGTGTCCAATAGTTTTTTTTTTCCATTTTAGTGCTTAACGGCGCTGTAACTGGATGGACGACGATGACGCCGTTTATCCTGGCCTGACTGGCCCGACAGACTTCGCTCAAACAACGGAGAAGAAGCGCCATGGAATGGAGAAATTTAAAGAAATATATATCTAGATTTAGGGTTTAGGGTATATTTTTTCTTGTAAACCGAGCTTAGAGAGAAGAAAATCTCATTTCCTTTTACCAAAACCATGAAGATGGAGAACAAATTTGGAAGTTATTGGAAATAAATAGATATATTAAATAAAAATTCATCGGTAATTTTTCTCAACCATTGTATACATTTTTTTTTACTTGTTAGTGTTATTCCTTGAAATTATTTAGTGTATATTTCCTTTGTTTGGAGTTCTTTTGCAAGAGGACTTTACTTATTTTGAGGATTTTGATCTCTGTACTCGTGAGAGTATAGATGATTTTCTCAATATTTTGTAGTTTATTTTTTCGGATGGAGAGATATCATTATACATTCCATTAGAAATAATTTTCTTTGGTATGTTTGGAGGAAATATGTTCATTACAATCCATCACGAACAATTTGGAGGCTGTTTGGTTATTTTTGTAGTGTTATTTTGCATCTGTAATCTTTTGAGAGTATAGATGATTTTTAGACATTTTCTCCAGTTTCTTCGGAATGGTTGTTGAGATTATTTTCATTACATCTGTACTCTCTGTACTCTCCTGAGAGTACAAAGCATTTTGGTTATTTTTTTTCCTATTTTTTTGGCCTGTTTGGTGGAAATATGTTCATTAGGCACAATTTGGAGGCTGTTTGGTTGATTTGTTAGTCGATTCAGATTCTCAGACTCTCAGAGTACATATAATTTTGACCATTTTTCTAGTTTCTTTTGGTTGTTGAGCTTCGCACATTCCAGTTGGAAGCAATTTGGCTTTGGATGATTTCTAATTTTTTTATATGTACTCTCGACTCTCAGAGAATGAGATTTTGTCAAATATTTTTGAAGTTTATTTGGCCTATTTGTAGGAAATATGCTCATTACAATCCGTTAGTAGCAATTTTGTAGGGTGACTTGGTTTTTATGATTGATTTACATTTGTACTGTCATTTATTGACTTTTCATTTTGAAGTCTACCATGTCTGGAAAAAGGATAACTTCGAGATGCAATCCTACCACCATTCTAACGGTGTTTGATAATACTATAGCACTCTTTAGTAATGAAGTCATTTAAATTTTACAGAGGCTTCATCTGCAACAATTCATTAGACTCCACTGAATTCAGCAAGACTCAATTGCTATTACCTGAATCTTGTCTTGCTGGGACATAGAGAAGCAGACTTTCTTTCTAGGTGGGCAGTGCATCCCTTTCACCCCCGATGAAGTTGCAGTGATAATAGGGTTGCCAAATAGTGGGGAGAAGGTCTAATGGCATAGATGGAATGTATCTGAGTCAAGACTTCCAAGGAAGTCCTTAAAGAGCATCTTGAAGGTAAAGAACACAAAAGAAGCCTTAGAAAGCAAAAGAAGCCTTAAAGAGCATCACCCACGATGAAGTTCGGATAATATGGATGCCAAACAGAGGGAGGTCTTATGATGAGGAATGTCTATGTGAGGTCAAGACTTTGAGGAAGTCCTTAAAGAGCATCTTGAAGGTAAAAAATATAAAGCAAAAGAAGCCTTACTAAGCAAGAAGACTGCCCCCTCTGTAGTCTCTGTACTATCTGTACTCTTTATACTCTCTGTACTCTCTGTACTTTTAGTAGTCTATACTATATATACTTTCTGTACTCTTCTCAAGTCATGGGTAACTTGATATAATACTTTTATATTTCTATGATGATTTCTTTACTTGTTTGGAGAAAATATGCTTAATTTTGATATTCAAATTATATCATATTTTAAATTCGGATCAACTGAAAAAAAATGAAGTTAAAATTTACATTATCTAAAATTTATTAATTACAGTAATTTGTATTGTGAAATATCTAATAATTACGATTGACTGATACTTGGTATGCCAAATCGGACGCTAGTAATAAACCATTATACTCAGGCACATTCATAATGCCACAATATGAAAATATCATCTGAAATAAATTAATATTATTGATAAATTTATAAGTACTTATTAAACTAATATCATCAATACTAATATAATCTTCATTACAGAATTTTTTTTTGACTTCTATTAATCTTATTGATAGGAACATACGGGCTTATCAAATTTTGTAATGCATGCAATAAAAAGTATTTCATAAAATGTAGAGTAATTTATAGAGTATATATCAAATTATTTAATGCCTGCAATGAAAATTAGCTCATTCTCGTAAGCAAGGTAAAGCCATCAATCTGATGCGCTTACCCTAGCCCGACCTGACCCGTCTCATTCAAACAACGGGAAAAGAAGCATCGTTGGAATGAGAGGAATTTAGAAGAAATATATATCTAGATTTAGGGTTTAGGATGTATTTTTTTTTCTTACAAACTGAGCTCAGAGAGAGAAATAGAAAATCTTATTTCCTTTTTGAGAAAGAACCATGAAGATGGAGAATGAATTTGGAAGTTATGGCCTTGAGGAAATAGCTGAGGATGTATTAAATAAAAATTCATCGGTAATTTTTCTCAACCGTTGTATACATACAATTTTTTTATGATTTGTTAGTGTAATTCCTTAAAATTCTTTTATTTAGTGTATATTTCCTACACTGTTTGGAGTTCTTTGGGAAGACTTGCTTGTTTGAGGATCCGCTTGCATGGGTATACTCTATAATCTCATGAGAGTACTAATTTCATATTATTTTTCATGAGTTCCTGGCCTGTCTGGAGAGAATATGTTCATTACATTTCATTAGAAGTAACTTGGAGGTCGTTGGGTTTTTTAAGAGAGTTTTGCATGTGTTTTCAGTACTCTCGAGAGTACAATACAAAGTATTTTGGGCATTTTTTCTAGTTTCTATGAGAATGTTTGAAGGAAATATCTTCATTATAAATCCATTAGGAATAATTTGGAGGCTGTTTGGTTGCTTCTTTAGTGTTATTTTGTATATGTACTCTCTATACTATCTGTACTTTTTGTACTCTCTATACTCTTTGTACTCTCTATACTCTCTGTACTCTCATAAGAGTACAGAGCATTTTGGTCATTTTTTCCTATTGCTTTGACTTGTTTGGAGGAAATATGTTCATTATAATCCATCAGGAATAATTTAGAGGTTGTTTGGTTGGGTTTTTAGTGTTATTTTATATCTGTACTCTCTTGAGAGTATAGATAATTTTGTGGACATTTTTTTCCAATTTCTTTGGCCTGGTTGTTGAGATTATGTTCATTACATTCCAAAAAAGCAATTTGGTGGTTTGATTTTTTGGGAGATTTTTGCATCTGTATTCTCTGCACTCTCATGAGAGTACAGAGCATTTTGGTCATTATTTTTCAGTTTCTTTGGCCTCTTCGGATGAAATATGTTCATTACAATCCATTAAGAATAATTTGGAGGCTATTTGGTTAGTTTTCTAGTGTTATTTTGCATCTGTACTCTCTTGAGAGTACAGACAATTTTGGTCTTTTTTCTAGTTTCTTTGGCCTGTTTGGAGGAAATATGTTCATTACATTTCATTGGAAGCAATTTGGAGGGATGTTTGGATGGTTTCTAGGAGATTTTTATATCTGTAATCTCTGTACTCTCATGAGAGTACAGAGCATTTTAGTCATTTTTTTTCTGTTTATTTGGCCTGTTTAGAGGAAATATGATCATTACAATCTGTTAGGAATAATTTGGAGACTATTTGGTTAGTTTTTTATTGCATTATTTCCAGAGTAATATATTTTATGGATATTTTTTCCGCTTTTATGGCGTTGTGATTATGTTCATTACATTCTGAAAGTAATTTGGTTCTTTGTTTGGATGATTTTCAGATTGCATTCTCAGTACTCTCATGATAGGCATTTTGGTCATTTTTTTTCCTATTTTTATGTTCATTACAATCCATCGAATAATTTGAGGTCGCTTTGGTTGATTTTTTTAATGTTATTTTGCATATGTACTCTCTATACTCTCTTGAGAGTACAGATGATTTTGTGAACATTTTTTTTCAATTTCTTTAGCCTGGTTATTTAGATTATGTTCATTACATTCTAGTGGAAGCAATTTGGTGGCTACTTGGATGGTTTTTGAGGGATTTTTGCATCTGTACTCTCTGTACTCTCAGTATTTAGCTCATTTTTTTCACTTTATTTGGCCTGTTTGGAGGGAATATATTTATTTGTGGAGCTATTTTACATGTCACATTTATGTGGAGTCGTCAGTGTGAATGCGATCAATGGCGATGATGACGAAGTCGTGATGTCTAATGACCCAAATTTGGGGAAACTCCTACACCATGTTAGAGAACGAGCGATGTGCCGTACTTTGACTACACATCAAACTAGCTTCGTTTGAAGGACTATACTAGTATTATTGGCCAAACTCAAGAAATTGACATCAAAAGATTTTTTATGTGCAAGTGTCGGAAGAAATATCTCCTAAAGCTTAGAAATTCTAGAAAAGCTGACCGCTTGTCCGCCATGATTAGATTCTCTATGACTTGGAAGGAACCGGATGGTTAAAAATATATAGAAAGTCATAATCATTCATTGAAAGCTCACGACATACATACATCTTCTCGATCACAGATATAAATGGCTTCCATGTTGAAGACAATGATAAAGGCTGAAATTAGAGCAACTGATGCATTCAGCTATCTAAGTAAGGAAGTTGGTGGCGTAAAGAATATTGGATTCACAAAAAGAGATGTTTTCAATTTTATTCAGAAAGAGAAAAGATCGAGGATTGTGAATGGTGACAGTAATGCATTAATACAACTGTTCAAGGAAAGGAAAGCAGCAGACGAGATGTTTGCATGAGATGTACAAGTTGATGAGTCAGATTGCTTAGTAAGTTTTTTTTGGAGCAATGTCATGTCTGGGATAGAATATGACTATTTTGATGATGTGATAATTATTGATACAAGCTATCGACTCATTAAATATAATCTTGTTTGTGCCCTTCTTGTTAGAGTGAATCATCACTGGCAAAATGTGTTATTTGGAGTAGCCTTTTTTTATCAAAAGAGACGATTGAGTCATTCTCATGGCTATTCCAGATATTTCTTCGGTTGATGAGTGACATACATCATACAACAATATTCACTGATCAAGATAAGGCTATGACAAGAGCTATCAAAATTATATTACCGCATACTCATCATAGGTTATTTCAATGGCATATTTCGAAGAAAACACCTTCCAAGGTTCACTACTTTAATAATAATAAGAGGGTACAAGGGCTATTTTATGCATGCATGAGCAAATGTGACTCGAGAAAGAGTTTGAAGAAGTTTGCCGCCATGCTAGAAGAAGGCAATTGCATGATCATGCTTGGTCTGAGCTTTATAAAATTAGATCCAAGTGGTCCACTGATTCAAGAAAGCCTTATTCTCAGGCATCTTGTCAATAGTGAGTCAATGAACAACGATGTCGAAATCTCTAAACCAACAAGCTCAGATTGTTTCTTTAGGTTGGAGAAGGTTATGAGAGACTGAATGAACATGATGAAGACTTCTCATCGATTGTTCTGATTAAGACCAATCCAATTCTAAAATAAGCTGCTATATTTTATATAAGAAAGATTTATACTATGTTTGAGGAAGAATTTTTGCATGGAGTTGGAGGCTATCGAATCTGTCGGACCCATGGAGTATTTGGTGAGAAACTTAGAGAATAAAAATTCATCCAAAACATGGACTGTCCATTTCAATGAGACTACCCTAGATGTAACTTGTACTTATAAGAAATTTGAAATGATGGGATTACTTTGTGCCCATTATATTAGAATTCTTAGTCAGGAAGATGTGGTGCGCATTCCGGATAAGTATCTTCTCATGCGATGGTCTACTAGAGCAAAGTGGGATATTTACATCGATAGTGCATATAGAAAATTAAGAGATGTGGAAGAAACAGATGGAAATGCTATTGGCATTATTTTTCGGAACCACATTAGTCGATATACATATCAAATAAGCATGAGGGCATAAGGTAATAATAGAGCTGAGGACTATATGCTTCAATCCTTAAAAAAATTATACGATGATGTCGACTCTATAATAAGTGAGAATTCTCTTCCAGCTGATAGAGCAGCAAAGAAGAAGAAGTCAATCACAACAGACAAAGGAAAAGACATCTTAAAGGATCCAGTTAAGCAACGTCGAAAGGTTGTTTCCAACGCAAGGCTTAAGGGATATTGGGAGAGATCCCAGAAAGCCAAGAGTAATTCTCTATTTGCCTCTTAATTTTTAGTATTTAAAATATTGCTGTTAATCTTCAAACCGTCCTATTTTTGTTGTTACAAAAAATAAAGTACAAACTGATAGTGTCACAGAACGTGTTTCTTCACCCATTGCAACACCTTTCTCTATGCGAGTGTTTTCAACGCGAAAAAATAGCACACATCGATGTAAAAAATCATTAACCGATACGATGTTCTACCTCGTGAATTCAACTCGAGCAACAATCCGATCAAAGGGTACACTAAGTTGATGATGGATATTATTACAAGAAAATATTTCAATGCATGATATCATTTAGTTATGTGTTCTTCGACTGTGCAATCATTTCTCGCAATGCTTTAGTCTCCAAGATGACTTTCTTTACTTAACAGCACACCACCTCACCTGATTGATAGGAAGAGAGTGAGAGGAGAGTGCGAGAGTACAGAGTACAGAGAGTAGAGATAATACATAACTTGCTTGAAACCAGGAAGGTCCAAATGGACTTTAATATGGGTCAATTATTTTCAACTTATTTTTTTCCTCACTACGCTGTTGTTGTTCTTAAAGCAGTAGTGCATAGAGTTTACCCCCTATTAAAGATTTTGTAATCCTTAGACTGTGGCAATAAAATTTCTCATATTTTACCAAATTGCAGTTTCTGATTGATGAGTCTACCTTGCTTGGAGGATATGATTTTCATTGTAGGCATTACATAGTTTGATATATACTCTATAAAGCACTCTACATTTTTTGAAATAATTTTTATTGCATGCATTACAATTTTTGATAAGCCCGTATGTTCCTATCAACAAGTTTAGTAGAAGCCGAAGGAAAAAAAAATTCTATGATGAAGATGATATTAGTACTGATGATATTAGTTTAGTAATTTTTTGTTAATTTAATTCAGATGATAGTTTCAGTTATTACATTATTTGAAAAAATTCCTCATCTTGAAATATAGAATTTGCTCCACACTGCCTTCAAAATTTATATTTCTGAATAAGACGTTGGTAAGCCGCATCATCGACAGTTTATTTGTTTATTTTATGCATATGTTTCAGTAGAAAGTAGGTTTTAAGAAGCATGATTTCGACTGGTAGAAAGTAATTTTATGCATTCACAAAATTCTACCATATTTTTAAAGATCATAATTTCCTTTATTAAAGAGTTAACTTTAATAATCCACTTATATTACGTTCACATGCTAAGTAGTTCATATTGTTTCTCCGCATACTTTCGACAGGTATTCAATGTGGTCGAGTATAACGTAAATTTTAGATAATGTAAATTTTAACTTCACTTTTTGAGTTGATCCGAATTTAAAATATGATATAATTTGAATATCAAAATTAAGTTTATTTTCTCCAAACAAATAAAGAAATCATCATAGAATCGTAAACAATATTATATCAACTACCCATGAGTAAAGAAGAGTACATAGAGTCCAGAGAGTCTAGAGAGTCCAGAGAGTCCAGAGAGTCTAGAGAGTATAGAGAGTACAGAGAGTACAAAGAGTACAGAGAGTACAGAGAGTACAAAGAATGTAGAGGGTACAGAGAGTATAGAGGTGGTTCACATGCAAAACTGCTCAGAAAACTCTTAAAAAAGCAACCCAGAAGCATCCAACTTGCTTTAAGGTTATAGTGAACAATTCCTCTCCGTCCTGCAAAGCAAAAGTCAAAATGAGAAAAAATAAGCAAATAATCTGTACTATGAGGAGAATATAAGAGTTAAGCTATAACACCTCAAATATTCTTATAGTCACCAAACTACCTGCAATGGAATAGAGAGTATAAAGAGTACAGGAAGTACAGAGGGTACATAAAGACTAAAAAAACCAAATAACAGTCTCCAAATTATTCCTGATGGATTGTAATGAACATATTTTCTCCAAACAGGATAAAGAAACTGGAAAAAAATGACCAAAATGCTCTATACTCTTATGAGAGTAGAAAGAGTACAAATATAGAAATCTCCCAGAAACCATCCAAACAGAGAGCACAAATGCAAAATAACACTAAAAAACTAACCAAACAGCCTCCAAATTATTCCTATTTGATTGTAATGAACATATTTTCTCTGAATAGGCCAAAGAAATTAGAAAAAAATAATCAAAATGCTTTATACTCTCATGAGTACAGAGTATACGTAAAATCTCCTAAAACCATCCAAACAAATTACTTCCACTGTAATATAATGAATATAATCCGAACAACCAGGCCAAAGAAACTGGAAAAAATTGGTCATAATCATTTGTACTCTCAAGAGAGTACATAGAGTACAAATGCAAAATAATACTAAAAAACTAACCAATCAACCTCCAAATTGTTCCTAATGGATTGTAATGAACATATTTTCTATAAATAAGCCAAAAAAATAGGAAAAAATGACCAAAATGCTTTGTACTCTCATGAGAGTACAGAGAGTGCAGATGCAAAAATCTCCCAGAAATCATCTAAACAGTCACCAAATTGCTTTCACTTGAATGTAATGAATAAAATCTAAACATCCAAGTCAAAGAAACTGGAAACAAATGTCCACAAAATCATCTGTACTCTCAAGAGAGTATAGAGAGTACAGATGTAAAATAATACAAAAAAACCAACCATATAGCCTCCAAATTATTCCCGATGGATTGTAATGAACATATTTTCTCTAAACAGGTCAAAGAAATAGGAAAAAATGACCAAAATACTTTGTACTCTCAAGAGAGTACAGAGAGTACAGAGAGTACAGATGCAAAAATCTGAAATCATCCAACCTCCAAATTACTTTCAATATAATATAATGAATATATTTCCTCTAAACAGGCCAAAGAAATTAAAAAAAAATGGCCAAAATTGTCTGTACTTTCAAGAGAATACAGAGAGTACAGATGCAAAATAGTACTAATAAATCAACCAAACAGCCTCTAAATTGTTCCTCATGGATTATAATGATTATATTTCCTCCAAACAGGCCAAAGAAACTGGAAAAAAAGACCAAAATACTATGTACTCTTATGAGGTACAGAGAGTACAGATGCAAAAATCCCCGAGAAATCATCCAAACATCTCTCCAAATTGCTTCCAATGGAATGTAATGAACATATTTCCTCCAAACAGGCCAAAGAAACTAAAAAAAATTAGCCAAAATCCTCTGTACTCTCAAGAGAGTATAGAGAGTATAGATGCAAAATAACACTAAAAAACTAACCAGACAGCCTCCAAATTATTCCTAATGGATTGTAATGAACATATTTCCTCCGAACAGGCCAAAGAAATTAGAAAATAATGACCAAAATATTTTGTACTCTCATGAGAGTATATAGAATACAGATGCAGAAATCCTCTAGAAACCATCCAAACATCCCTCCAAATTGCTTCTAATAGAATGTAATAAACATAATCTCAACAACTAGGCCAAAAAACTGGAAAAAAATAGCAACAAAATTACTTCTAATGGAATGTAATGATCATATTCTCTCCATCCAGGCAAAATAAACTGTAAAAATATTGAGAAAATCATCTGTACTCTCATGAGAGTACAGAGAGTACAGATGTAAAAATCTCCCAGAAACTATCCTAATAGCCACCAAATTGCTTCCACTAGAATGTAATTAACATAATCAAACAACTGTGCCAAAGAAACTGAAAATTAAAAATCGTCAGACTCTCAAGAGAGTATGAGAGTACATATGTAAAATAATACTAAAAAACCAACCAATCAGTCTCCAAATTGTTCCTAATGGATTGTAATGAACATATTTCTTCCAAACAGGCCAAATAAACTGGAAAAAAATGACCAAAATGCTCTGTACTCTCCTGAGAGTACAAAGAGTACAGATGTGAAAAACTCTTAAAAATAAAGCAATGAGCCTTCAATCTGCTTCATAAGCCATGTACTATGCATTTTGTATCCAAACAGGGACATAAGTATTTTAAAAAAAAATGCCAAAATGGGCTGTACTCTTCTAAGAGTACAAAGAGTACACATGCAAAACTGAAGCAAACAACCAAAAATCAACCTACAAATAAATTTTAATGCCATCGAAACATACTATCATCCCCACTAATTCAATTCATCTTGAAACATGACCAAACATCTTACCATGTGATATACTAAAAATTTCACAAGGCTAATCAGTTCAAAAATTTGAAAGTAATGACGTGTACCATCTTGATAGTACAGAGAGTACACATACAAAACATCTCTAAAAATTACTAAAATACATCTCGTTCATTTAAAGAACTCAAATGTTCTAAAATGTTCACATACTGGACGGTGAGAAGAACAGAGAAAACCCTAAATTCATTAAAGTTCGGGAACACAGGTGTAAATACCTCATGTAGTCACCTACAATACCTCAATGAAAGTTATTCGCAAGATTTGCTAAATCACTGAGCGACGGCCGGACGTTCGCCGATCGAGAGCGGGAGCTGAGCTAGCGGAGAAAGCCCTAAACTGTCATGCGCGGGAGGAATGTCGAACGACCCTCTTTTCTTCCGTTTGAACGAGGGCGGGCCGGTCGCCAGATAATAAAGGCGTTGTCACCGTCCATTCTGCGTTAAGAGCTAAAATGGGAAAAAACTACCTGACACGGGTCGGGATTGAGTTCACATAAAATTACGTGCAGATTTCGGACGTAATTTTTTCTCAAGGTGAGCCGAGCATTATTGCATGTTACAGTAAGCCATTAACAGCAAAAGCGCTGCAATATTAATGGCGGCTGCCAGGCTGGCTTCGAATTCCTGCAGCAACTTACCATCACCATATCTCTCTCTATATATAAGGAGATCAAAGTTCGATGGCTATACTCGATCGAGGAGGAAGATTTTTAGTTGCAGAAAGATAGAGATTTGAAGAAGAAGGAGCTGCTCTCGGTGCAATTTATAGAAGACGGATAGGTACGTACCAAAATTTTTAATTATCATTTGGTCATCAGAATAGGGTTGATAAACTTCACGCGTAAATATATATGAATTTAAAAATAAGTTTAAAGGGGAAGAAGTCCATTTACGTAATCTTTAATTATGCGATATAAGAAGAGCTGAAGCATGCTGCTGACTATGACTTGACTGTTTTGAGATTTTTAGATTCTTAAAAGTGCTCAAAAAAAGTTGTGGTTCAATATTATTTTTTATATGTTGGCTGAAAAGTTAAGATTACCTGTTTGAATGAAAATAGCTTTTTAAAATCTGAGAGATTCATATGCTAGGAAATGACAAAATACCTCCATCATTATGAGACATATAAATGCTAATTAGAATTTGAGATGTTTAGGCCATTCAAAAATATATGCATCATGGAGAATGTATTGACGAGAAAAATTTTTAATCAATCTCAAATTAATTTTTTTTCTACAAAATTTTTTTTATTTAATATAGGAAACCCAATGTCTTCGAGCAGGTTTATTTTTTCTTTTAATATATATATATATATATATATATTACAAACAGTACTATTATCTTCAAATAGCAAATTTCTTATCATCAATTTACGAAATATGATCTAGGGTACTATATATTTTCCATTAACAAATTTTTAAAAATTTTATGCCAATCAAATTATAATTTTATTTATGTAAGTACTTCCATATAAATATCATAATATTTAATTAATCTGTAGAATGTATATTGAATATTATTTCTATATTACAACGTAAACTAAGTTTTCATAATTATAAACTATTTAAACAGACTTTAAATAATAGCAATCATTGTAACGCAAAATTTTTTATTATGAAATTGGTAAATTGTAATTTTATAAGCATATTAAACCTCTTAAAATCTCTTATAAATTCAGCCTCATTTAGAAGCTTGAATAAATAATTCATATATGTACCAAATTATGCAAATATTAATTTTCAAAAAAGCCTCAGAAAATAATAATGAAAACCCCAAAAAATTTACTCTTAAGCGAATGGACCAAAATTTTTTTTTTACTAACTACTTAATTAAGCAAAAAAAGAACCGAACGCATATTAATTGTGATGATTTTTGTAATATTAATGAGAATCAACTATATTTCAAACTCTACTACTATGAACGAATATTACATAGTCTACATAGAGAATACTTCTCTTACACTATTTATCAAATTGATACTTTTGCTTGGTTAAAAAAAACCCCCAACTAATAAAAATAAAATAAGAAAAACTAAGGAAAAAAAAATATTCCCAACGTCAGCTCTCGATCCACCTACATGACTCCAAGTCCTGCAAATAATACCTACAAAATTAAAAAATATTTATATGCACAAGTTAATTCACATATGAATGAACACAACACTGAATAAGTATTGCATTAACAACAACAATTTACATCACCGAACGAATACATCACCAATATCCAGTTTAGATCACTGAATAAGTAGTACAATTCCACCATTAATTGTCATCGAATGAAATTTATCAAACAACATTCAATTACAAGTATTCTTTGGTTATTACTCAATTTAAAAGGCCTAAGCTCATCATGTAACAAATAGATATTATCAAATCAATGAATATCACGCCTACCGATTTGCTTGGCAATTGAAGTACAATATTATCTGTTCAAATTATCTTCACACTGACCATCATTACTTCAACATCACTATTACTTGTTGAACATTCACTAAAATGTACCCCTGCTCTATACTCATCTGCTTCTGGATGAATAAAAAATTCATCAACATCACATTTCTCGAACTCACGGATCAATTAATGATATCTTCAATGAAATTATGTAGTATTGCCACAACTATAAGCCGTTTTTTTGAAAGGATAATTTGGCATATCTCTAAGAATTCCCATTTCATTTTCATACACCAAATGTATGCCTATAACACTTCGTGATGAATGTGCTCTATTGAATATCTCACGATGCCCTCAATTGGATGTACCAGAATAAAATGTAAGTGATATCTTATTTCGGATATGGTTTTAAGAAACCCCTTTGTAAAGGGTAACTAGCATCTACTAAATAATATTTGCCTAGTTAACAGAGAAACATATTAGTTCTGGATGGTGTAAAATAAAAAGACAAAAGTCATTAATATGCAAACAAGAAGAAACCTGCAGGTGGGTTTGGGAAATTGCAGGATCTTTGATCCATGATGAAATATCATGCGCAGCCCTCCATCCCGATGCCATAAAAGTGAAACACATATTGAAATCACATACAACCATAATATTCTGTGTCGGTGAATGATGTCTTCTTATAAATGCAACTTATTTTTCAACAGGAATGCGGGCATCAACATGAGTGCCATCAATTGCCCCAATACAATTCTTAAAATATGGCATATACCATACATCATTTTGAATATGTGATGAGATTTCAGCAAATAATTTATCTGTTGGATAATTATATCCATTCCTAACATAACTAACAGATGAAGGCCATGAGAAAAATATCTACTTATTGTCTCACGTGGAAAGTGTTGCGTTCACATGTTTCTCTAATAGACTCTATAAAATATATAAACTTATAGCAAGAATTTCTAGTTGTTGTTCTACGTGAACCCTCCAACCCATAAGATGTTTCAAGTAACCTTAACAAGTCCTTAAAAATTTCTTGTGACATTCTAAACATATTGTAGAATCGGATTGGGTGACCATGTAATAATTCTAATACTCACTTATCACCTATATGCCCTGATGTCATGCATGGTTTCGCGGTATAGTCTATATAATCATGGATCAAACAACTTGATGATGTCAAAATATTACAAAATTGTGATATAGCTGTCTGTTCAATCCACTGTTCACCATAATTATCATAGTCATCTTCAAGCATATTTTTTCCTTCATCGGACATTACTACTAACTGCAATAAGAATTATGAGAAGCATAACCCATGTGGCTTTACAGTATGACTTGAAAGTACAAGATCTCATCATGGAATACTAATTCATGTAATGATAGCCATACCAATTTAAGCACCTTGATATTTTTGTAGCTATGCCTGCATGCCCCCAATCTAACAAAATGTTATATAATGAATTACATATGTTAATGAAATTTCTTTACCACTACAATAGATGTAGTGTCGAGTTTATAGTCATGATGCAACTTATGAAATGGAAACGGGCTTCATATTCTAAAAAATGATTCAAATTAGCATATAGTTAGTAAATGTAACTTCAAGGCCAAACATTCAAGTGAATGAAACACATAATAGTTAAAACAGAATATCAAAACATAAATTCAACAAAAAAATTGAAATAAGTAAAATCTTGCAATGCATTCATGGCATCACTTAGAAATTGCATCATTCACGTAAATATGGGATTTTAGGGGGATTTGAGGAAGTATACAATAAAAATTATATAACAACAATATAAAAAAAATTCTAACCAAAGAGCTATGGTATCAACCACTAAGCACCAAAGAGAAGAAACTGTTAAAAAATGCCTATACAAATTTTTTTTTACACATCACCTTTAAACCATATCTAATAAATACAACTAAACTGGCTAACCCAAAATATACACAAAAAGCGAAGAGTTCAACAAATCCATCCCATTATCCAATTGAAACATATACATTTTGTCTAGTGGGAAATGACCTAAACAAGAACCATTAACCATTAACTGAATTTGGTGCTGAATTTAAATATTACAATAAAATAAATGCATAATATAAGAGCTTTTGTTCATATGACAAAAAAAATTAATTTGTTGTTGAATTTCATGGATGAATTTGTAACCCATCCTAGCAAGAAAGAAAAAATTAAAATCTTACAGAGACTAAATTGAAAACTATTAAATATAATAAATAGAATCCTTCTAAATTAGTTCCCAAATAGCTTAAGCCAACCTTCATCCATTTCGACATTCTGCACCTAGCCATGTGGGAGAAAAAGATGAAATTCCCATCCAACCAGTATTGCAATAGGAGGAAGATCTACTGGTTAGCTATCAATAAGCCATCTTAGAGGCTTGAAACCACTTCCCCAACTTGCTTTTCATGTACAAGTTTCTACTTGAAAAAATGCAAAGCAAGGCAGAAGGTCAATAACTTGATTCTTTTCCTTTTTGTCAACTTATTTTTTCAAATAAAGATGGGTCTTGCCAATTCTTTGGCAAGGATGTTAGCAGTCTAATATGAGATTGGAATATATAAAACATACAAGTATTCAACTCAAATTTTTTTTTTTCGATGAGGTTCTGTCATCCAACATAAATATTAGTTCAATCATGAAAAAAAAGGTGTGTGTGAGAATATTGATAAACACTTTATTATCACAATATCAAATCATTGCGGTCTTAAAAACATGAAGTTCTTCTAGATGTAAATGGAACTATATTAATTCAAGAATCATGCTAAAAATATCTAAGTTCAACTACTACATTAGTCCTTGCAAGATTGTCTAATAAAAAAACAAATGCTTGTACAAGAAACGACATTAAGTTCCTGGACATGAAAAAAAATTAATTTTCTAAGACATTACATTAACAAAAGATTAGTAACCTATATCACATGGACTTAAAGAGGACTTAAAGAGAAGTCCTGAGTTTAACATTGCACTGAATTATAGAGAACTCCTGAAGAAACTTCTCCTTAACCACCAAACTTTTCGATCAGCAGGTATACTCATAAAAGTCTCCCTACGGTTTTTATCTTGTAGAAAATCTATAGCAAAATCATAGAACTCCTCATCGTCAAATATATTTGGAATTTGTGCAACTTCATGTAATGCCTCAGGAATTGTAAAAGTTTTACGATATGCATTTGTGATAGCAATAGAAGCGCTAATAGATTTCGCTACAATTACTACCTCATTAATATGGTTTAATAGAAGTTGCCTTCCACCAGACTTACAACTTTTAGTTTTTCGCTTTTTACTCGTGATTTGAATGGATGTTTGAGATTTTTGAGATGGAGGCCAAGTTGTACCTTCACCACCTGTACAATTTACTAAATTTGGTTCATCTTCTTGATTCTCATCATCATTAGATGTATCCAAATCTGCATTTGTTAATTCTGTAGGTAATACTCCTGAATTTGGAACCCAAATATTATCACCAATTGCTACTATATGACCAAACATCCTATCCAGCTTTTCTTCCAGATCAGGGGCTAGGCCATTTTGTCTAAACTTCTTGGCAGCGGGTATTACCTATATTATATCCATTCACAAATGTTAAGTAATTGTATGTATTTCAAATTTAATGCTAAAGTTGTGCACTAAGTTAACTGACCTGTATTTTTTCATTCCACCATTCAGTTGAAGCATCTACTATTTTTTTGATAGGATCCCATCTAATTCCAGTTTCACCACGTAGTAGCTCTTTCCATAACTTCCACTCCTTTTTTAAATGATCCCATTTATTTTTAAGTTGTGTACGATCATATGTTCTCCCTATTCACTCATTAAAATTGTTCATAATATTTTTCCAGCCATCTTTGTTGAAATGCGAAGTTGGCCTGTTGCCCAACTCTATTTCTTTGATGCAGAAGTCACAGAAGAGTAAAGTAGTACCTAACTCCCAAATTGCTGGTGCACCACCTTCTTTCTGCTTTCCCATCTAATTAATAACAATAACAAGACATAAATTAAAAGAAAACCTCCCTGTAGGTGATGAGACTATAAATCGCATTGCCATCATATCATATTATGTTATTTCCGTGATAGTGATTGTAGGTCCAATTACTATTTGAATTGAGTTCAATACTTTTAATTCAAAATCAATCTAAAATTAACAAAGTACTACTCAAGTTCGAGTTAAAATTAACAAACTACTATTCAAAATCAACCCAAAAAAGTAAAGAGAGGTTCCAAATTACATGAAATCTAGAATTCCTTCCATGTAATGGTCAGGCAAACAAATATGCAAGTGGTGTGGTATTGATTTCTAATAAATACTCCTTGCAAAAAAATCAAGGGGATGACCGAGCATCAAGGAACATGAAGCAATCATGAATTTCGAGCACAAGTTGGAAATATTATGCGAGAAGCACGTGTGTTATGTTAATTTAAATTTTATGAATATTGATTATATCGATGCTCCACAATCCTATAGAGACGCTCTTGTGATATGGACATAGTGGAGACAACACTAAATTAATTCCACTATACAACAAAAAAGCTCAACTCCATAGGATTTAAATCAATGAAAACATTAATATCATTAAGTGTAAGCATCTTCGGGTCTTTGTCCATCCATAGGATTAAAATCTTGTGTGGAGTCCTGCAAATATTAGAATTTCAACTAAAATAAGTCAATTAATTATCATGAAATGATGATGAAGCCAACCCGATTATCTTGATCTCCCCTGGTAGGATAACTTGCAATTCGACGCTTTAAAATTCCTCAAAAAATGTGTATATGAACAATCAATATCTTAGAAAACATCAGTCTACATCCCTTCCCTAAACTACTTATGAGAACCTCCAATAATTGAAGAAATCATCATTCCACATGCAAATCATCACTTGAAGCAAATCTTCATTCCACATACAATAGGAATGCATGTGGAAATCAAATAAACAAAAATGAAAACACTGTCGTTCCCGAAAGGAAGAAATCCATGTAAAAAAATAAAACCCATAATAAAAGAATCGCTTGAAAACCTACTCTTTCATTGCAAAACACGAATTACAATGTAGACAAACCCAATAACAAATTCGCATTAAGAAATTTATCAAGAGTGCATACTACTTGGATAGGGTGCGGCAAAAAAAATAGTGAATAATTAGAGGAACGAACTGGAAAGCAACCCTAAAAGTCGCTCGAGATTTGCTCTGAGATGCTCGGTGATGCTCGAGTGTCGCACCGTCTTGAGGCAATGTCAATTGACGAGGAGAAGAGCGGATGAGGACACGAAGTTGCTGATAAGGGATCGGGGGAGTGAGAGAAGGGCAATACGAATTTACTTTTCCAAAACCCAGACACGGAAAAGCGCTCATTCTCGTTCAAATTGGGGTAATGGAGTTTTCTATAAAACGCCGTTTAGAAAAGTGCACTATTCAAATGGGTATCAAAATCAAAAGTACACGCTCTCAAAAGCAAAACGCATCAAAAAAGTTTAGCCAAACGAAGCCTATAAGTGGATAAAAGAGAGAAAAATTATTGTGTGCACAATTATTATATATTAATTATAAAATATTAAATATTATCATGTAATTGTTAAACACAATATTTTATAAGTAATACATAATTTTGTATCGACCATTATATATTATTGAAGTCTGAATATAAAGTTACATCAAGACTCCTCACGTAAGAGGAGACAAGAAATAAAGAATAATTATTATTTTGTCTTTCTTTTTAAGAGTTAATTTTACATAAATCTACATATTTTGAAAAAAAACACCTATAATTATTCTTGATTTTCTATTTTTTTAAAAAAGAGAGAATTTATAATGCATGACTAGACTTGTTCTTATTACTATCATATACGTACACCCCAAAAAACATTATTTAAGAAATAGTTATTAGAATATTTAAATTAATTAGAAATGGATATTAGAATATCTTATACGTACACTCGTAGAAAAGAATGCCTTACAGATACGAGTCTATGATTGTGAATGGCCACCTTACACCTTGTATATATCGATTCTATGACATTCAAAGCTTATCAAATTTTTTTACTTTGAACTTTGAAGTTTATATATACATATATATATATATATATATATATATATATATATATATATATATATATATATATATATATATATATATAATCTGAATTCTCAAGTAGGCATATTTATATGAATATTAGCAAGTCAAAATAAAAAAATATTTCAAATTTTCTAAAGTAGTATAAAAAATCAATTTTTAGATGTGAGATTCATAGCTTGGGTAAATCGATCGATCGTAGATGAATGTCATTTCAGAACGTTAGATCAATTGAAGTAAATAACAATTCTCACATCTAACTTAGGGTCTATTTGAAATAGCTGTAATAATATAAAAAAATAGTATTAGAGGTCATGAAGAAGAAGCTGTTATTTGAAAAAGTTGTAATGATATATAAATTTTTTTATTTTACAAAAGTTAAATTATAACTTTTTTACCGTCTCCATGAGTAGCCAAATCAGGTTGAAAAACCCAGCTTTCCCAATAGATTTCTCAAAATACAGCAACTCAAACGATACTATAATACAATGCAAATTGCATCGCATCTCACGGACACGCCAAACGAAGCATTAGTACTTTTTTATTCAAATTTATATGGTAGAACTTTATTAAGTCAACTCAAACTCAAGTCATTGATAATAACTTCTAAAACTCTTATCAATCAGAATAACTAATACCCATCATATGTAAAATAATATGCATCTTTTAATTCCTCAAAAGTAAGGATATTGATTACATTCGTAACTTGGAACGGTTAAAAATTATTAAGAAGAAAATATTACGTGTGGAGTCTCGATGTAGCTTTACCGACGCCTAATCGCTAATGCTAACATGTGTCCAATATAAAATATGGTTTTTTTTACTTGAGTTGTCAGAACTTGACATTGCTTTAACAACGCGAGTTAACACCCAAACTCCGTTAAAGAAGGAGAAACGACGTTTGAATGCGCGGGAGAAATTTAAAAGTAATGTATAAATAGATTTAGGGCATAATATTTTTTTTTTCAGACAAACCAAGCTCAGAGAGAGAAACAGAAAATCTCATTTCATTTTTGGGAAGAACCGTGAAGAAGGAGAACGAATTTGGAAGTTATGGCTTTAATGATATTGTGACCAATTTAGCGGATGATGTATTAAATAAAAAAGCATCGGTAAATTTTTTGAACCGTTTTATATGCACAATTTTTTTAGGGTTTATTAGTGATATTCTTTGAAATTATTTTATTTAATGTATATTTCTTACACTATTAGGAGTTCTTTGTAAGAGGACTTTGCCTGTTTTAGAATTATTTTGCATGTACCTCATGAGAGTACATCCCATTTTCTCATTTTTGTTTTCAGCTATTTCTCTTTGTTTGGATATAATATGTTTAGTAGATGGCATTGTTTGGATTGGTTAGTTTTATTATTTTGCATGTCTTTGTACTCTCATGAGAGTACACCCAATTTTTCATTTTTTTTCAGCTATTTAACTCTGTTTGGAGTTAATATGTTTATTAGATAACTTTAGAAGTAGTTTGGAGGCTGATTGGTTGATTTTTAGGGCTATTTTGTATCTGTACTCTCTATACTCTCATGAAAGTATACCCCATTTCCTCATTTTTTTCCAGCTATTTAACCCTATTTGGAGTTAATATATTTACTAGATGCTCCTGAAAGCGGTTTGAGATTAGTTTTTTGTGCCAGTACTATATTCTCATGAGAGCACACTTAATTTTCTCATTATTTTTCAAGTTTTTTACCATGTTTGGAGATAATATGTTTAGTAAATAGCATTACAAGCTGTTTGAAAGCTGATTGATTAATTTTTAGGATTATTTTGCATGTGTACTCTCTGTACTCTTGTACACCTTATTTTTTTTTAATTTTTTCAGCTGTGGGGCTTGTCATATATTTACCATAAGCAAATGTAAGATGTTTTGAGATATTTCATCCAGAATTTGCTGGTTTTTGAAGTTCTTTTGCATGAGTACTCTCTGTACTCTCGTGAGAGTACACCTCATTTTTTTAAAATATTTAAGTGTGTGGCTTGCAATTTATTTACAATAATCTATTGCAAGATGTGTGGAGAGATTTCATAAAGAATTTGTTAGCTTTAGGAGTTATTTCGTATGTGTACTCTCTGTACTCTCATGAGAGTACACCCCATTTTTTTCAATTTTTTTAACTATATGACTTTTTCATATGTTTAGTATATCTCATTGTAAGATGTTTTGAGATGTTTCATAAAGAATTTTTTAGTTTTTGGGATTATTTTGCATGTGTGCTCTGTGTACTCTCATGAGGGTACACACCATTTTTTTAATTTTTATATTGGGGTTTATCATATGTTTGGTATATCCTATTTTAATATGTTTGGAGATGTTTCACGAATAATTTGCTGGTTTTTGGAGTTGTTTTGCATGTGTACTCTCATGAGGGTATATCCCATTTTTTTAAAATTTTTAATTATGGGGCATGTCATATTTTTACTATATCCCATTGTAATTTATTTAGAGATATTTTATTAAGAATTTGCTCATTTTTGGATCTATTTTGCATGCGTACTCTATGTACTCTCATGAGGGTACATCCTATTTTTCTAAAATTTTTAATTGCGAGATATGCCATATGTTTACTATATCCCATTATAATATGTTTGGAGATGTTTCATGAAGAATTTACTAGGTTTTGGAGCTATTTTGTATGTATACTCTGTGTACTTTTATGAGGGTACACCCCATTTTTCTAAAATTTTCAATTACGAGGCGTGTCATATATTTACTATATCCCATTGTAATATGTTTGGAGATCTTTCATGAATAATTTACTAATTTTTAGAGCTATTTTGCATGTGTACTCTGTGTACTCTCATGAGGGTACACCCCATTTTTCTAAAATTTTTAATTGTGGGGCGTGTCATATATTTATTTTTTCTCATTGTAATATGTTTGGAGATGTTTCATGAAGAATTTGTTAGTTTATGGAGCTGTTTTTCATATGTACTCTCATGAGGGTACACCCCATTTTTCTAAAATTTTTAATTATGGGGCGTGCCATATGTTTACTATATCCTATTGTAATCTATTTGGAGATGTTTCATGAAGAATTTGCTAATTTCTGGAGCTATTTTCTATGTTTTATTTGATGTACTCTCATGAGGGTACACCTTATTTTTCTAAAATTTTCAATTGCGATGCGTGTCATATGTTTACTATATCTCATTGTAATATGTTTGGAGATGTTTCATGAAAAATTTGCTAATTTTTGGAGCTATTTTGCATGTGTACTCTATGTACTCTCAAGAGAGTACATTCTATTTTTCTAAATTTTTTAATTGTGGGGCATGTCATATGTTTACTATATCCCATTGTAATATATCTAGAGATGTTTCATGAAGAATTTGTTAATTTTAAGAGTATTTTTGCATGTGTGTACTCTATGTACTCTCATGAAGGTACACTCTATTTTTCTAAAATTTTAGTTGTGGGGCATGTCATATATTTACTATATCTCATTGTAATCTATTTGGAGATGATTCATGAAGAATTTGCTAATTTTTGGAGCTATTTTTCATGTGTACTCTATGTACTCTCATGAGAGTACATCCCATTTTTCTAATTTTTGTAATTATGGGGCTTATCATATGTTTAGTATATCCCAT
Organism: Cymbidium sinense; assembly: GCA_021442155.1. NCBI lineage: Eukaryota > Viridiplantae > Streptophyta > Magnoliopsida > Asparagales > Orchidaceae > Cymbidium > Cymbidium sinense. The sequence continues at coordinate 116,419,620 of CM038220.1, read as the reverse complement.
TGTAAGATGTTTGAAGGTGTTTCATGAAGAATTTCCTAATTTTTGGGGCTATTTTGTAAGTGACATATTTGTGTTTGAGCAGGTAAATGACGTAAATGATTGGTGTGATGATGAAGTCATTATGTCCAATGATCCAAATGTGAGGAAACTCCTTCACACCATTGTTCACAAGGAAAAGGAGGCGTATGCATTGTATTGTGATTATGTACATCAAACTTGGTTCAGTGTTAGGAAGGATCATACTAATTATTGGACAAACTCCAAGAAATTGAAATCAAGGGATTTTTTTATGTGCAAAAGCAGGTCAGAGAAAGCTGCCAATCTAAACCGCTCAGTTAAATTCTAGAAAACAGATACAAGGAGTTGTTGAGCCATGATTAGATTTTCTATTGATTTAGATGGGAATTAGAAGGTTAAAAAATATATAGAAAGTCATAATCATTCATTAGCAAAGCCGGGGGACCTACATCTTCTCAGATCATACAGAGGCATCAACGATGAGAAGGCGACTGTGTTGAAGACAACGACAGAGGTCGAAATTAGAGCAACTGATGCATTTAGCTATCTAAGTGAAGAAGTTGGAGGCATGGAGAATATTGGTTTCAAAAAAAGAGATGCTTTCAATTTCATCCAAAAAATATAGAAGATCGAGGATTGCAAATGGTAATAGTAATGAATTAATACAACTGTTCAAGGAAAGGCAAGCGGAGGATGGGATGTTTGCATGGGATTCCAAGTTGATGAGTTAGATAGCTTGGTTATTTTTTTTGGAGCAATGAGATGTCAAGGATAGAATTTGATTATTTTGGGGATGTCATAATTTTTTGATAGAAGCTATCAAATCAATAAATATAATCTTGTCCGTGCCCCTTTTGTTGGAGTGAATCATCACTGACAAAATATCTTATTTGGAGTAGCCTTTCTATCAGAAGAGATAATTGAGTCATTCACATGGCTATTCAAAATATTTCTCTGATTAATGAGTGACAAGCATCCTATAACAATATTCATTGATCAAGATCAGACAATAGCGAGAGCTAACAAAATTGCATAGATACCGTTGGTGCCAATGGCATATTTCGAAGAAAGCTCCTTCAAAGGTATATTATTTTAATAGTAATAAGACAGTACAAAGTCTATTCTATACATGCATGAGCAAGTGTGACTCACAGGAAGAGTTTGAGCAAGCTTGGTCTACCATGCTAGATGAAGGCAATTTGCATGATCATGCTTGGCTATCTGAGCTTTATAAAATTAGATACAAATGGTCATCGCATTTTAGAAAGACTCATTCTGCATGTGGTCCACCACTTTTAAACTTTAAACAATAATATTTTTGTTGTTATAGAGACCAAAGAACAACCTCAGAGGGGTGGAGAACATGTAGGGTCACCCATATAACACCTTTTTGTTATGACAGAGTGTGCTTTTCAGAGGTATGCATGAAAAACCTGTCAGTCATGCTCTTACATATCATTAACTAATATGATGTTCTATTTTAGGAATTTAACTCAAGCTTAACAACGATCAAGGGTACAAGCGATGATGGATATCATTACAGGGAAACATTTTAATGCATGATATCATTTAGTTGTGTGTTCTTCAACTGTACATATTTTAATGTCGATTTGACTGAAAATGTGTCAGTTAATAGATAATATGTTATACTTGGTGACTAATCTTTGTACTTCGACATCGACTGGTTTTGTTTTTAATGTGGTGGTGATATTTTGTAGTATAAACCATTGAAAATTCTCATCAATAAATTCTATGTTCTATAATCAAAATTTATTGAACATTTTTTCTCCAAATAGGTGAAACAACCTCCAAACAACTTGTATTTGCATCTTCAATATTTTTTATCTGCAAATAGGGTAGATCATTTGACATAAAAGGAAAAAAAATGGAGTGTATTCTCAGGAGAGTATAAAGACTACACATGCTAAACAGCCTCTAAAACGAGCAAAACAACCTCCAAACAGCTTGCATTTGCATATACTAACTATTTTATCTACAAATAGGGAAAAATAACTGACAGAAAAGGGGAAAATGGGGTGTACTCTTTGGAGAGTACAGAGAGTACACGTGCTAAACAACCCACAGCCCCTAAAATTGGCAAAATAACCTTCAAATAGCTTGTATTTGCATATACTAAATATTTTATCTACAAACAGGGCATAACATCTAACAAAAAATGGGAAAATGGGGTGTACTCTCTGGAGAGTTGTTGACCTACAACTGTGTCATTTAAAATTAAATAAATGACATAGAGGTTAAATGCCATAATCATGATCGAAATTAATTAAATTCGATTTGATACGAAAATTCGACTTCATAATGCGTCGAAAGAATAAAAAATAATTAAATAGAAAATATCAAATCAATTAATGATCGATCCAAAAAAAAAATTAAAATTAATTTTTAATGAAATTATGTGCAAATCAAAGTCGACGATGTCTAAACGATTATAAATTGATCACGCCGTTGTCGCCGAAACGTCGAAACCTATCAAACGACACCTTCCGAGACCCATTCGGCAAAGTGTGCGTGAATGTCAATCAATTTGAATGCGACGTCGCATAATTTAAACCTAATTTTCACGTGCCGACGTTGTCCGACCTCCATCACGAAATTGATCCCGCTATGCTCGCACAACCAAACAACTAAAATTGACACCTATTGTTGGGTTTATTGCATAAGGTAAATCCATAAAATTTAATGTGAAATGATATTAATTTGCAATTGGATTAATACTTAACCTTAATTATTAATCCCTATTAATCCCTCACTGCTTATTATCTGGTTTAGAATGAAGTCGGCCCTAAAGGCCGAAAGGAAGGCGTTGACTCCACTTCACGCATTTCCCCCTTTCGACACTCCCCTCTCGTTTTTCCTGCTCTCGGTCTCTCCCTTCTCGGTTTTGCTTCGCCTCGGTTCTGATCAAGCTCTAGGGCGACACGATGCTCCTTCCTCTCATGACATTTCCTCTCTCTTCTTTGCTTGTTCTCACAGACGGCTTCCTCTGTTTCTGATTTCTTTTCTGCTCCCGCCGAAGACTCCTCGGCGATTTTCTCCTCTCGTCTTCTGAGCCCTAGCCGAGTGGAGATCGACCAGCTCAAACCTAACCGAGCTCGATCCTTCCACCCTTCCAACCAAACCCTTGTTTGTTTTCAATCTTAAGTTATATTTTATGTTTTTTCTCGAAGGAAATGATTTCGGTTTATCCTCATATGTGCTATGGTTGGTTAAGTCTAAGTTTCCTATCGTTATTTCATCCCTTTGTTTGGATAAGCTGAGTCCGATGAAACACTGTTCTTTCATATGCTATGTATGCTATGGTTGGTTTACCCTCATCTATATCCGGTGAAATGTTGTTCTTTCATATGCTATGTATGCTTTGATTGGATGAACCCTCTCCTCTTTATGTGAACCTCCCCTCCTCAACATTTCCATTTGTGTTGTTGTGAGATACAAACAAAAAAGAAGGGCTTGAGAGTTGATTACTTAAGATTGTCAAGGGATAAATAAGTAATGTGAAAGAAGTAAATTCTCCATGATTTTATTCTCTGCTGAAGAAATTTAATATTTGTTTATATCTCGCTATTACAAGTGCTGGATTTTGAGAAAAATGAAAAAAAAAAAAAAAGTATTGGCCCTCTTTTTTTATGCAATCAGGTTTTCATAATATTTTTATTGAATGTTGATATGAAATATGGAAAAGCCCGAACTTGTCAGGGTAACGAGCTTTCTATTTCTACAAGATCTAGTGCTACTCTTTTGGTTCAAAGAAAGAAAAAAAAATGCTGAAATTGGTTTTCGGTTTGCTATAAAGTTGTCATTTCATTGCACCTTCTATTAGATTCAAGGAAAAAGTTTATGCATGTAAGCTTAGCATGGCTACTTGCATACTTGCCTATTTCTATCACTTAATATTTTATTAGCGGGCAAATGAAATATGAATCTGAAATATGAAATTTCAGATTTAGAAAGGTGCTTACATGTAATTAAAAGCTTATGTTACAGCTTGCTATTTGAATGTTTCAAATGCAAAATTCAGGTGAAATAGTGATGAAAATGACGCTATAGCAGATGCTATGTCTTGTTTAAATATGTATGCAAATATATACATATGCAAACGCAAGTTTCTAAATATGTTTATAAATTGCTCACATTGTTCCAATGCGGAAAACTATAAGTACCTCGCTCACATTGTTCCAATGCTGGAAACTTGTCATAGTACTGCTCACGTTGTTCCAACGCAGAAATATGCTGCTATAGTACCGCTCACATTGTTCCAATGCGGAAACTTTGATAAGTACGCTCGCTTGTTCCAATGCGGGAAATATGCTATAAGTATCACATTGTTCCAATGCGGCGGGAAACTTTGATAGCACGTTCAGTTGTTCCAACGTGGCGTGGAAATATGCTTGCAGTACCCGCTCAAATTATTCCAATGCGGGAAACTTTTGATAAGTACCGCTCACGTTGTTCCAATGTGGAAATATGCTTTATAAGTACGCTCACATTGTTCCAATGCGCGGAAACTTTGATAAATGTCACGTTGTTCCAACGCGTGGGAAATATGCTTGTTATTACGCTCACATTGTTCCAATGGGGAAACTTTTGATAAGACTGCTCACGCGTTCCAGCGTGGCGGAAATATGCCGTCACATTGTTCCAATGCACGGGAAACTTTGATTACTTCACGTTGTTCCAAGTATGCTATGTTAATTGCTTCACATTGTTCCAATGCAATGGGAAACAGGATAAGTACTGCTCACGTTGTTCCAACGCGGCGTGGAAACCGATATGAAAGTACCACGTTGTTCCAACGTGGCAAGGAAATGCAATGCTGTGTTATGAACCCATGCACTTTCTCTTGGCGTGGGCAACAAACTTTCGAGGTGTCTCACGACACCTACCATGCAAGCCTTTCGTGGTGGGAAGGCCTAGTCTCCCCCTGCGGGATGACGCTAGAGGTCACCAAATTTTCTTTAAAAAAAAAGGGGAGTTAGAAAAGAAATGATGAAATGTTTAGGTTAACATATTGGCTTAAAATGCTTCTTTAGGTCATATATGAATACTTATACTTCAATCTCTATACAATGAAAGTTATCCTATTTTGTGGCAAGTATGACATAAAGTGGACTCTATCTAGCTTGACATGTTAGGAATACACATTAGACATGTGCTCAAACATAAATACCTCCCCTACTTTACTTGTCATTCCCACCATGATTTACATACACGAGACATAGTGAAGACTTGAAGTAAACACATATGGAATAAATTAAATCTACCATATGACATGATATATATCAAGAGGGTATCAAAAAAAAATGGTTAAGTTAAAAAAGAAACTCACAAGTATATGTGACACAATTTAACCCTTGATGCAAGATTGAAAGAGCTTAAACTTGTGGTATAAGGGAGAAGAGGAGAGTAGAAAATGTAAGTACTTTGTGAAAAGGAAATCCTCTCTTATTTATAGGCTTCCTTAGCCCTTTCCTTTTGCCATCTATCCTTATGGCATCGACGCATGGTCATAAATTGCATGCAAGGAAACCATCTAAGGTAATGCCATTTGTCATATTGCATGCACATGCATGGATGTGGCATGCCCTCATGCATCCTTATCTTTTTTTTTTTGAAGAGAAAAGTTTTGCCACATCTTCTTAATAAATTTAATGAATATTTGTCCCCACTTGCCATGAGCTTACATGTGAGGGAGGTGGATTTTAATTAATCCACTTGCCTCTTTAAATGAAATATGACAACTACTCATTTTTTATATTCCCTCTCCTTATCAAGAGAAATAAATGGGTTATGGGTGATTGATCATATGGGCCTTCAAAATAATTATTTCACCTTTATGTTGTGATAATATAAAGAAAGGGCTTTTAGCCCAAATCAAACTCATTCTAGGCCCATCACTTGGTGATTGATCATATGGGCCTTCAAAAATAATTATTTTTGCCCCTTTATGTTGGCTGATTTGCAACATGAAGAAAGGGCTTTTAGCCCAAATCAAATGCATAAACTCATTCTAGGCCCATCACTTGGTGATTGATCATATGGGCCTTCAAAAATAATTATTTTAGCCCCTTTATGTTGGCTGATTTGCAACATGAAGAAAGGGTTTTTAGCCCAAATCAAATGCCTAAACTCATTCTAGGCCCATCACTTTATATTTGATCAAATAGGCTTCTAAAAATAATTTATTCCACCCCCATACCCTATTGATTTGTGACTTAAAAGGGGGGGTTTTTGGCCAAAATAATATGCAAGTCATATATAAAGAACAAATGCTACATCTTCCCGGTTTGGTCTTCGGACGGGGTCCGGGTTAACAAAACCTAAAAATTTAATGATGCTATTGTAAATCTTAGAAGTTAATTCTGTCACGAAATGACTAAAGATAAAAAGATCATTGTTAATGTATTCTTTGCAAGTTCAAGATCTCAAGAAGAAAATCTCAAACCCGATCCTTTATGTACAATCTAGAGTTGACAAGGTTTGGAGAATGATTGATCTTGAAATAATTAATCTAGATTCGATCCTCTGCAAGAAAATAGTCAGAGTTGACAGGGTCTATCTTCCCGGTTTGGTCCTAGGACCGGGTCCGGGTTAACAAAACCCAAAAATGCCATATTGAAACCTAAACTTGCAAATTGAACCTACGTTTCAACTAGACATTTAATGTCCATGCAATATTTTAAAAGAACAGATACTTGTATGTATGTTGAAGTGTTCAAACAATAGGGACACGTGCAAGCTAGGTATAAAACAAAAGAACAGATGTTACATCTTCCCGGTTTGGTCTTCGGACCGGGTCCGGGTTAACAAAACCTAAAAATCCCGTATCAAAACTCATACTTGCATTACAATCAAGTCAAATACAAAAGAACAGATGTTATACACATCCCGGTTTGGTCTTCGGACCGGGTCCGGGTTAACAAAACCCAAAAATGTCATATTGAAATCTAAACTTGCAAATTGCACCTACATTTCAACTAGGCATTCAATGTCCATACAACATTCTAAAAGAACAGATACTCGTATGTATATTGAAATGTTCAAACAATAGGGACATGTGCAAGTTAGGTATGAAACAAAAGAACAGACGCTATACTTCCCGGTTTGGTCTTAGGACCGGGTCCGGGTTAACAAACTCAAAAATCAAAATTTGACATCGAAACTTCAACATTAGACATCTTAATGTCCATGCAATTTTCAAAGAACAGATATCCGTATGCATGTTGGAGTAATTACTAAGTCAAATATAAAGAATAGATGCTACATAATCCCGGTTTGGTCTTCGGACCGGGTCCGGGTTAACAAAACTTAAAAATTTGATATTATAAGAATTTCAAATTAATAATATCTGAGAAGCTAATTCTGTCATATAATACAAGATATGAATCAACTGACATAGCTTCTAAAATTCAAATCCTTAGGAAGAAAAGTCCCAAACCCGATCTTCTATGTTCAAACTAGAGTGGACAAGGTTTTGAAGGATTATACTTCTTGAGATAATGAATTCAGATCCAATCCTCTGTAGAAAACCGGACAGAGTAGACAAGGTCTATCAATTGATATTAACCCTAGAATCAAGAAGGGTAATTATAATCAAAATTTCAATGATAAATGATCATATATTCAAATCTAAAATCAATCATAAAATGATCAAAATCCAAAGAAAATACAAAAAATATAAAAAAAATGAAATTAATTATTTAACTTTAAAATTAAAACTAAAAAAAAAAAAAAAATTAATCCACCCCTCCGCAATTGTTTGTCTTCGGGTGACAAATTAAGAAAACTTTTGCTCACAAAGAGCCAATGTCAAATTAAATACATAACTACCTTCACACTCAAATATTCCTAAAGCGTAGGACGCGGGTCTGTCCTCTCAAGGTTTTGCCGATATGGCACCACATAAATGGTTCACGACTGAGCCCTCTGACCGGGTGGTTCGCCGCGATATAGCACCACTAAATTACGGCCGCAGCCCGTATGTTCCCCAACGGCTTTGCTCTTTGAGCTGTGAAATGTAGAATGTATTTGTTTGGGCAGAAAGCCCTATGTTAGCTAAGGTTGACTTATATTTGTACCCTTAGACAAACTCCACCCCAAGTCTACAAGGACACCTGACGACGTAACCCATGTGTTCGACAAGGATCCTTTGTCGTCATCGACTACCTCCTCTGACTAAGCGGACCAGGGATCGCGACAGCCCGGGATGACGGAACCATGGGATCTTGATCGGGCGCGTCATCGTTCCCCATAAAAAAGTTTTAAGTTAAAATAATAAATTTCATAAGTTCTAAGCTCCACTCACTGCAATTATATACTCGTTATTCAACGATTCATTGACTAGCCTTAATCGAAAGTGCTCTCTCAGTATTGGGAGGGGTAATTAACTATAGGGGCTTGCGCCTATAGGAAACCCAAACCAGATATAAAAGTTCTCACCAAATGAGAACGAAATCTCAAGTGTCTTATCTACTATTCATCTGCCTTCTGAAATTATCACCGACACTTAAACAACTCTTTCCTTTTTCCGAAAGATGTCGGTGGCGAATTTTTGGATCCCACAAGAGTATAGAGAGTACACATGCAAAGCTGCTCCAAAACTCCCCAATTTGAATGAAAGAATTGGTGAAAATGCTGAAAAAAGATGCAGAAAAGTACACAGAGTGCAAAACAACCCTGAAAATCTATCAGGAAGCCAATCAAGTTCGAAAGAAATTTTTAAATTTTTGTAGAACTTTCAATTAAATTTTAACTCTTAGAGCAAAATAATAAATAATATTTAATAAATTATTAGAATATATTGGATTGTGACATTGAGTTTTGATAAATGGTAGTGCTCTTAAACTATTTTCCTTAAAAAAACTGAAAATAAAATAAAACAAAATATGATTTTCAGCTCTGATCTAAATTAGTAGGAGTAAATGGAATTGACCTTGACATGCACGATCTTTATAAGGCATGATTGGAATGATTGTAAGTTTGGATCCGAACTATTTTGACTAAACGATACTGCTCTTATCATGCACGTATTTTATAAAACCAAAAAAGGTATCCACAATTGCATTTAAATATTTTAATCTTAAATTTTTTATTTTTTATTTAAAAATTCAATTAATTAGTTTATCTGTACTATATCATTTATTGTTATTTTTACAAGCAAAGTATAGTTTCAGAAATATTCAAAATATTTTTAATATAAATATTTTTAAAAATAACTATTTTACCTTCGATGAGTACTAGATATCATTATTTTATACAAAAAATTTATGTAACATTTATTGAAACTTCAATTACATTTTTAGTATGTCAAATTTATTTTATTTCAAATTACAATCAGTGTCAAATAAAATAGAAAATAAAACTAGTTCAGAATGATCCCTTAAATCCATTGCAGTGCACATCAAAACTGCTTGTAATGGCATGTGTGAACATAGTATATCGAGACATAGCAAAAAAGTTAGAAAAAAATATATAAAATGTGTACTCTCAGGAGAGTACACAGAGTACACGTGCAAAATAGCTCAAAAAAGCTACTAAATTACTTCTAATGAAATCTATTAAACATATTCTCTCCAAACTAACAAAAAAATCTAGAAAAAAAAAGAGAAAATAGTCTGTATTCTCAGGAGAGTACACAGAGTACACCTGCAAAATAGTTCAAAAAAGCTAACAATCGGAGAATATAGAGAGTACATATGCAAAACAACTCAAAAAAGCTACCAAATTGCTTCTAATGAAATCTATTAAACATATTCTCTCCAAACTGACAAAAAATCTAGAAAAAAAGAGAAAATAGTCTACAGAGAGTACACTTGCAAAACAGCTCAAAAAAGCTAACAATTAGGCTCCAAACATCTTATAATGGAATTTATTAAACTTATTCTCTCCAAACAGGCCATAAAATCTAATAAAAATGAGAAAGTAGTCTATACTCTCATGAGAGTACAGAGAGTTCACATGCAAATCTGCCTCCAAAATCAATCAATCAGCCTCCAAATTACTTCTAGTGGTATCTATTAAGCATATTATCTCCAAACAAGCAAAAAAATATGAACAAAAATAAGTGCATAATATGTACTCTCATGAGAGTACAGAGAGTACACCTGCAAGATAGCTCAAAAAAAAAAAAACAAACAATCAGGCTCTAGACAGCTTGTAATGGAATATATTAAATATATTCTCTCCAAACAGGCCAAAAAATTTAGAAAAAAAAGAGAAAATGGTCTGTACCCTCACGAGAGTATAGAGAGTACACATACAAATCAGCCTTCAAAATTAACCAATCAGCCTCCAAATTACTTCTAATGGAATCTATTAAACATATTCTCTCCAAACAGGCCAAAAAAACTAGAAAAAAAGAGAGAAAATAGTCTGTACTCTCATAAGAGTATGGAGAGTACATATGCAAATCTGCCTCCAAAACCAACCAATCAACCTCCAAATTGCTTCTAATAGAATCTAGTAGACATATTTTCTCCAAACAAGCAAAAAAAATTAGAAAAAAGGGAAAATAGGTTGTACTCTCATGAGAGTACAGAGAGTACAACTGTAAAATAGCTCTAAAAAGCTACCAATCAGGCTCCAAACAGCTTCTAATGAAATTTATTAAACATATTCTCTCCAAACAGCCCTAAAAATTTGGAAAAGAAATGAGAAAATAGTTTGTACTCTCATGAGAGTATAGAGAGTACACATGCCAAATTGCTCAAAAAAATTATCCATTAGCCTCCAAATTACTTTAAATGGTATGTATTTAACATATTTTCTCCAAATAGCCCAAAAAAATTAGAAAAAAAATGAAAAAAATAGTTTGTACTCTCATTAGAGTACATAGAGTACATATGTCAAACTACTCAAAAAATCTACCAGTCAGCCTCCAAATTGCTTCAAATGGTATATATTAAACATATTCTCTCGAAATAACACCAAAAATCTGAAAACAAAATAAGAAAATAGTCTTTACTCTCATGAGAGTACATAGAGTACACATGCCAAACTGCTCAAAAAAAGTACCCATCAGCCTCTAAATTACTTCAAATGGTATATATTAAACATATTTTCTCCAAACAGTAAAAAAAAATTGGGAAAAAAAAGAGAAAATAGGCTGTACTCTCATGAGAGTATAGAGAGTACACCTACAAAATAGATCTAAAAAAGCTACCAATCAGGCTCTAAACAGCTTCTAATGGAATAAATTAAACATATTATCTCCAAACAGGCTAAAAAATTTGAAAAAAAATGAAAATAGTCTGTACTCTCATGAGAGTATAGAGAGTACATATGCCAAATTGCTCAAAAAAGCTACCCAGCAGCTTCAAATTACTTCAAATGGTATGTATTAAACATATTTTCTCCAAACAAGCTAAAAAATTGAAAAAAGAGAAAATAATATATACTCTCATGAGAGTACACCTGTAAAATAGCTCTTAAAAAATACCAATCATGCTCCAAATAGCTTCTAATCGAATTTAGTAAACATATTCTCTCGAAATAGGCTAAAAAATTTGAAAAAAAAGTGAGAAAATAGTCTGTACTCTCATGAGAGTACAAAGAGCACACAAGCCAAATTGCTCAAAAAAGCTATTTAACTGCCTCCAAATTACTTCAAATGGTATGCATTAAACATATTTTCTCCAAACATACCAAAAAAATTAGAAAAGAAATGAGAAAATACTATGTACTCTCATTAGAGTACAAAGAGTACACATGCCAAACTACTTAAAAAGCTACACATTAGCCTCCAAATTACTTCACATGGTACATATTAAACATATTCTCTCCAAACAAGCAAAAAATTCTAGAAAAAAAGAGAAAGTAGTCTGTACTCTCAGGAGAGTATAGAGAGTACACCTGAGAAACAATTCAAAAAAGCTAACAATCAGGCTCCAAATAGCTTCTAATAGAATCTATTAAACATATTCTCCAAATAGGCCTAAAACTTTAGGAAAAAAAGAGAAATAGTCTGTACTCTCATGAGAGTACAGAGAGTACATATGCAAATCTACATCCAAAACCAACTAGTCAGCATCCAAACTGCTTCTAAAGGCTTCTTGAAAACATATTAAGTCCAAACAGGGTTAAAAAGCTAAAAAAAGTTGAGAAAATGGTCTATACTCTCATGAGAGTATAGAGAGTACACATGCAAAACCAAACCAAAAACCATCAAGAAACCTACAAATTGCTTATAAAGCCATCTACTGAATATATTATATCCAAACAGGATAAAAAAGCTGAAAAAATAGTTGAAAAAAGGGTTTAAAAGCTCCAAACATATTATCTACTAAACATGGCATCTACTAGACAAGTTATCTCCATAAAGGGTTTAAAAGCTAAAAAAATAGCTTCTAATGGCATCCATAAACACACCACATAGATAAATTTCTAAAGCAATTGATTTTCAACATATCAAACTTCTTCAATTCAACATTTTTCAAATCAATTTTTTCATACATAAATAAAAAATAGCATAAGCGAACTCAACACTGAAGCAATTCATCTTCTTTGGCCAATCCTAATGGTCAACCCAGTCCACTGGAGGTTTGCTAATCGCTGCCTCCATGTATTTGCACAAAAACATCCCGCAGTCGATACTATTTTCTTGGACTGGTAGCCCACTCATCACTTTGATTGACCATTCTATGGGATCGCACTAGAAAGACTAGCCAGCATCTTTGATAAGTTATTTGATCTAAAGAGTAAAAAATAAAGTCAATAATTAGGCACAAAATATGCACTTTAGGCAAACCGAAAATGAGAATAATTCATATAATATTAGGAAGAATGACCTTATGAGTTGGGTTTGGAAATTAATCATAAAAATACCAAGCCCCTTGCTTAATATGCCCCATTGGGAGTGTCTAATGCTGATTATTTATAACTAGAAGTAAGAGTAACTCAGACCTTGAAACACTATCTATAGTGACATGCTGGATGAATATTTTACTTTCCTTTTGTAGGCCATATTTAACATAACTCTGTAAGAAGTCAAGAGAAAGTTTATAATTAGTGGCTTCTAACTATTTAAATAAGGAATGGATCATATTATCCAAAATTCTGTGCAATAACTTACCCAGTGCAAGCATAAAACATACAGATAGGGGATTTATAACCCAGGACATAGAGTGTACTTCTTGGCCTGTAAAAAGGTGAAGGCATTGATGTGTGTATCTGATAGATACTGATCTGTCATCAACTGATCAATCTGGCCTAGCACAATGATGATATTCCCAGCCGTGAATACACTATCACCACTGCATGTGAGAAGTATGAGAATGTGAGCATTACTAAATGAATATGTGATTTTATGTATATAAAAGGAGTTGAATGAAAAATAACTTACTTGTCCTTGAATCGGGAGCACGAGGTGTCAATGAGCTATAGCATTGGCTTGGGCAGGACATCTCTTGATGGTCAACAATATGATGTGCCTCAGTTGACTGTAAGAAAATTAATGATGAAGATAATTAGTGATGAAGAGCTAGATTCATTGTGAATTAAAGCTTAATCTTTTAAGATGATTCATACCTCTGCCTGATGCTCCTCAACCATCATGACAACAGTCGGTGATTCATCCACTGATATTGAAGCATCTTTGCTAACCTACATAAAAAAGTAATGAAATCAACTACTATTAGGTTAAGCTAAAAAGAAAGTAAAGTAATACCTCTTATGCTGTCTGCTCATCCTGTGTGGAGGCTACCACAGAAGTTATTTTGCAATGTGACTTCTTGTAAGTTTGTGTGAAGTGGGAAGATACAACTTTCCTCTTCCTTAACTGTCAATCCTTCACACCACGCTCGATGTTGTCGAGTAAAGGCTATGCAGCATCTTCATGTCGGTGGAAGCTTCCACAGGAGCTTCCCTTGTGGTAGCCTCTACAGGAGCCTCCCCTGTGGTAGCCTCCATAGGAGCTTCCCCTGTGGTAGCCTCCATAAGTGCTACCCCAGTGATAGCCTCCTCAAGAGATTCTCCTGTGGTAGCTTCTCCAGCTTGACCCATGCTTGACAACCACACCTCAATAGCTACCCACAAATCAATTTCATCAATTCTCTCCATTATTGATTCTTCAAAACATGATACTCTCTCTCCCAGGGCCCAAAAACTTGCAAGTATCCTTTATACTGCAAAGCTTTCTAAATGGGTACTAGCAGAGGGCAGGCTAGATACATTGGAAGGGGAGAATATCGAGGAGAGACGTATGAAGATTCAGTGGGGGCTGCACTCCTTGGACTTGGAATGGGGATGCTATCGGGCTCGACATGGGTTGTCTGCTGGATAGGGGGCAATGTTTTAAGGAGCTAGGTCTCCTCTTCAGATATGTCCTCAAATGAAAGACAGACCTGTGGTACACGAATAAGAAAGTATGATGATTTATAATATGAATAAATACATTCTAAGATAAATAAAGTGAAATTATTTTGCGTCGCCTAGTATCCTTCCAAATTAATGAAGGAATCATCTACAAACTTTATTTTTGGTCATCATAACATATGTGACTTTACAGAAGGAAAGAGCGGCTTTATGATGCCTATGTGCTCTGTCACCCAGATCTGTAATGTATATTTATATAACTTAACTTCAATGCATCAAATAATACAAACCTTAAGATGTAGAATGTATCATTAGAAGAGTGACAAAGCCACTCATGTACCCGGGTGCCTTCTGTGTCAGAATCATTGATGTAATACCATCAAATTATGAAACTAGAAATGCCCAAATGGCCTCTGCCCAATTGTACTCAGCAAATTTCTCTATGTCGTTGGCATAGGCAATCAATTTTGATGCCACTTTATAGTTATGATATATAAAAAAAGATTTGAAAGCAAAAAATGTATGTACAATTGCACAAATTGTGTTTTAGTCAATGAGAAATCTAAATTCTCAAGTTTATTCTTAAAATCCACTGAGCTGAACTTCGACTATGGGGATTTTTGCCATATGACCTTCTCCCCTCTGTTTGGCATCCCTATAATTAATGTAACTTCATTGGGGGGGGTGAAAGGAATGCATTGGCCACCAAAAAAGAATGATTGCTTCTTTATATCCCAGCAAGACATAATTGAAGTAATGGCAGCTCAGTCTTGTTGAATTCCATGCAGCCTACTAAATTGATGCAAATGAAGCTTCCTTAAAATGTCAATAACTTCATCAGTAAAATATGCTGAAATATTTTTGAACACCGCTCTAATGATGGTAGACCTGCATCTAGAAGTTATCCTTTTTCTAGTCAATTAATGAGAACATTATCAGCACAATGGAGGCCCAAAGAGTACACAAGCAAAACAACCACTAAAATCAACAAATTTTTCATTGAACATCTCCAAACATCTTCTAATGAGATATAATAAATATATGACAAGACCCACAGCTTTAAAAATTGAAAAAATATGGTGTGCTCTCATGAGAGTACAAAAAGTACAAATGTCAAATTGCCTCATAAACTAACCAATCAGCCTCCAATCTTCTTGTAATGGCATATACTAAATATATTATTTCTAAACAGGGTAAAAAAGCTGAAAAATATGAGAAAATGAGATGTACTTTCTTGAGAGTATAGAGAGTACAGAGAGTACATGCAAACTGTCTCAGAAATAAACCAATCAACCTCCAAACTATTTTGGGAGGCATCTACTAAACATATTATCTCCAAACAAGATAAAAAACCTAAAAAATAATGAGAAAATGGGGTATACTCTCATGAGAGTATAGAGAGTACATATTCAAAATAGCTCTAAAAATTAACCAATCAGCCTCCAAACTGCTTCTAAAGGCATCTAGTAAATATTTTAACTCCAAACAGAGTTAAATAGTTAAAAAAATTGAGAAAATATGGTATACTCTCATGAGAGTACATAGAGTACACATACAAAATAGGCCTAAAAACTAACCAATCAGCCTCCAAACATCTTGTAATGCCATATACTAAACATATTATATCCAAACAGAGAGAAAAAAAATGAGAAGATGTGGTGTACTCTCAAGAGAGTATAGAGAGTACACATACAAAACAGTCTCAAAAACTAACCAATCGGCCTCCGAACTACTTCTAAAGGCATCTAGTAAACATATTAACTCCAAACAGCGTTAAAAAATTGAAAAAAAAATGAGAAAATGGGGTGTACTGTCATGAGAGTATAGATAGTACATATGCAAAATAACCCTAAAATTCAACCAATCAGCCTCCAAACAGCTTGTAATGCCATATACTAAACATATTATATCCAAAAAGGGAGAAATAGCTTAAAAAATGAGAAAATGGGGTGTACTCTCTATTCTCATTAGAGTACAGAGAGTACATATGCAAAATAACCCTAAAAACCAACCAATCAGCCTCCAAATAGCTTGTAATGCCATATACTAAACATATTATATCCAAATAGGGAGAAATAACTAAAAAAATGAGAAAGTTGGGTGTACTCTCACGAGAGTACAGAGAGTACACATGCAAAACAAACTCAAAAATTAACCAATCAGCCTCCAAACTACTTCTAAAGACATCTAGTAAACATATTAATCCAAACAGGGTTAAAAAGCTAAAAAAATGAGAAAATGAGATGTACTGTCATGAGAGTGCAGAGAGTACACATGCAAAACAGCCCTAAAAACCAACCAATCAGCCTCCAAACTGATTGTAATGGCATCTACTAATCATATTAACTCCAAACAGTGTTAAAAAGCTGATAAAAAATGAGAAAATGGGGTGTACTCTCATGAGAGTACAGAGAGTACACAAATAAAACAGCCTCAAAAACCAACCAATCAGCCTCCAAACTTCTTCTAAAGGCATATAATAAATATATTAACTCCAAATAGAGTTTAATAGCTAAAAAAATTGAAAAAATAAGTTGCACTCTCAAGAGAGTACAAAGAGTACACATGCAAAACAACCCTAAAAACCAACCAATCAGCTTTCAAATTGCTTGTAAAGCTATATATTGAATATATTATATCCAAACAGGGTCAAAAATCTAAAAAAAATGATAAAATGAATTGTACTCTTCTGAGAGTACAGAGAGTATAGATACAAAATTGAAGCAAACAGCCATCAAACAACCTACAAATAAATTATAATACCATCTATTGAACATATTATATCCAAACAGGCCCCAGAATTCATCAAATCCTTTATGAAATAGAATCAAAGATCCTACAATAGGATATACTAAACATATGACAAGCCCCACAGTTGAAAATTTTAAAGTTAACGGTGTGTACCATCATGAGAGTACAACGAGTACACATGTCAAACATCTCCAAAACCAATAAAACAGTTTCCTTTCCATTAAAGAACTCAAATGTTCCAAATGTTCTCCTATTCGACGGTGAGAACAACAGAGAAAATCTTAAATTCATTAAAGTTCAAGAATGCAGGAAGAAATACCTCATGTTGCTATACACAATTTTAATACCCAAGATTTAGCAAATCTCTGAGGGAAGGTCGGACGCACGCCAAGAGAGAGCAGGAGCTAAGCTGAGGAAAATTTCTGCGCAAAAAGAAATCCCTAAACTGCTCTGTGATGAAGAATCTGGAACGACGCATGTAATATTTTCTTCCCCCGCTGTTTTAACGGGATGGGTCGGGCCGGGCTCAGGTTAACGTAAATGACGTCAGTAAGGCGTCATCAAGTTACAGTATTGTTAAGTAAAAAAAAGTCATATTTTCATATTGGACACGTGTTGCGTAGCGATTGACGTTTGGAAGTAAAATTATGTCCCGACTCCGCACATAATATTTTTTCCTCATAAAGGGGGGAAGTAACCAACTGTTGGATACTTTATTCTACAAAATGATAATAATAATAATAATAATAATAATAATAATAAAAATAATAATAATAATAATAATAACACTAATAATAATAATAATAATAATAATAATGATAATAATAATATTATTATTATATTAAGTGTATAATTAATTAAAGAAATTATTTAGGATGGACTTATTATTATTTTTTGTTATAATGTTGATGTTGAGATTTAGAATGAATAAAATATTGCATAAATAAATAAAAATAATAGAAAGTGAATAATGAAAGGTGAGTTTGATCTTCAAATATAATATTCAAATAATCAATTTTTTATACCATAATAACTAAAGGGGAGCATAATTTATTCTCAAAAAGTATTATAAAAAAGAATATTTATATACATATCATATAATTCTTACCTATTTACATAAGTGATACATAAACTTTTAATATTTATATAATAACATTTAAATTTTTGATCTCATAGTAAAAATATTATTATCATAATCTTTTTTAAAATCAAATTCAAATAAAAAAGTGATATATATATATATATATATATATATATATATATAATATATGTAAAAAATTATTTCATCTTCAATAATTTTACAATTATTTTTATAAATGATGTACCGCTAGTAGATGATGAATAAGTTTAAGCACTTAAACTTACTAAAAGTTGACTAAAAGTTGATTATATAAATATAACTTATATCATCATTGTCTATAACATGTAACCTAAAGCTTATCCACTTTATGATCCAATTTAAAAAAGATATATCACAAGTCAAAACATTTTATTTACTTATTTTTAGCTCATAAAATTAATAAGATTAAATTTTATTATGATATAGATAAATCTTGAATTCAAAATTTTAACAATAACTTCTAAAATTCTTAAATGATATAAATATTTCTTTAAACCGGAAAAGTGAATCTAAATCTTTAAAATATTTATTATATTTAGAGAAATTATTACGTGCGGAGTCTAGACATAGCTCTACATTTAGATATAAATAGCATATCACTATATGACGCTCAGTTAATACATAGTTGCTCTATATCAATTGTGAACTATTGTATATTGATGTAATATTAATTATACGATAATACATAACATCTATATACATATCAATATATAACAGTTTATAATCAATACTTGATGAACACCAATGACATTATATTAATTATATGACATTGCTCTACATTGAGATATAAATAACATCTAGACATAGTTCTACATTCAGATATAAATAGCATTTCACTATATGATGCTCAGCCAATACATAGTTGCTCTATATCAATTATGAACTATTGTATATTGATGTAATATTAATTATATGATAATACACAATATCTATATACATATCAATATATAACAGTTTATAATCAATACTTGATGAACACCAATGACATTATATTATTTATGCGCACACTCATAAAATGAGAAAATTAACCAAGAAAATCTTTTTTTCTAAAATAACATTACAATTATTTTCTTTAAAAAAACACAAAACAATAAAAACTTTATTGAGATCATTATTACATAGAAAATGAACTAATCAATCACCCACGCACTTTTATAATTAAATCCATACAACAAATATTATTAACTTATTCAATAGATTAAATGCATCAAATTTTAAAATAAATATAAACTAATTAATGACCCCACAAATCTTTCTAATCTCCCCTTTAGTGCGAGCGGAGAAAATACGTCAGTCCCATACGTAGCTTTACGTGACTCCAATCGGCGATCGTGTCCAACATTTTTTTCCCATTTTAGTGTTTAACGATGTTGTAACTGGACGGACGGTGTTGTAAATAGACGGAGCATTCACGACTCCGTTTATGCTTATCTGGCTCGACCTGGCCTGTCTCGTTCAAACAACGGGAGAAGAAGCATCGTTAGAATGCGTGAGAGGAATTGAAAAGAAAAAAATATATATATATATATATATATATATATATATATATATATATATATATATATATATATATATATAGATTTAGGGTTTAGGGTGTGTTTTTTTCTTGCAAACCGAGCTCAGAGAGAGAAATAGAAAATCTCATTTCCTTTTTACAAAAGAATCATGAAGATGGAGAATGAATTTGGAAGTTATGGCCTTGAGCAAATAACGACTAATTTAGCTAAGGATGTACTAAATAAAAATTCATCGATAATTTTTCTCAACTGTTGTATACGTACAATTTTACTGAGATTTGTTAGTGATATTCTTGAGATTCTTTTATTTAATGTATATTTCCTACACTGTTTGGAGTTCTTTGCAAGATGACTTTGCTTATTTTAGGAACTACTATGCATGGGCACTCTCTGTAATCTCATAAGAGTACTGACCAATTTCATATTATTTTTCATGAGTTCATGGCCTGTCTGGAGAAAATATGTTCATTACATTCATTAGAAGCAATTTTGAGGCTATTTGGTTAGTTTTTAGAAGAGTTTTGCATCTGTACTCTCTGTACTCTCATGAGAGTACAGAGCATTTTGCATTTTTTCTCATTTTCTTTGGCCTGGTTGTTGAGATTATGTTCATTATATTCCATTGGAAGTAATTTGGAGGCTGTTTGGATAATTTTTGAGGGATTTTTTGCATTTGTACTCTTTGTACTCTCGCGAGAGTACATAACATTTTCTCATATTTTTTCTAGTTTATTTTGCCTGTATGGATAGAATATGGTCATTACATTCCATTAGAAGTAATTTTGTGGCATTTGGTTAAATTTTATGGGAAATTTTCATCTATACTCTCTGTACTCTCATGAGAGTACAGAGCATTTTGTTAATATTTTTCCACTTTCTTTGGCCTATTTGTAGGAACAATTTGGAGGTAGTTTGGTTAGTTTTTTTAGTGTTATTTTACATATGTACTCTATACTCACTGTACTCTCTGTACTCTCATAAGAGTATAGAGCATTTTGCTAATATTTTTCCACTTTCTTTGGCCTGTTTGGAGAAAATATGTTCATTACAATCCATTAGAAATAATTTGGAGGATGTTTGGTTAGTTTTTTAGTATTATTTTGCATCTGTACTCTCTATACTCTCTTGAGAGTATAGATGATTTTAGCCATTTTTTCTAGTTTCTTTGGCCTAGTTGTTGAGATTATGTTAATTACATTCCATTGGAAGCAATTTGGAGGCTGTTTGGATGGTTTTGGGGATTTTTGCATTTGTACTCTCTGTATTCTTTGTAGTCTCTATACTCTCTGTACTGTCATGAGAGTACAGAGCATTTTGTTAGTGTTTTTCTACTTTTTTTGGTCTCTTTGGAGGAAATATATTTATTAAAATTCATTAGGAATAATTTGTAGGCTATTTGATTAGTTTTTTAGTATTATTTTGCATCTATACTCTCGTACTCTCTATACTCTCCTGAGATTACAGAGCATTTTGGTAATATTTTTACATTTCTTTAGCCTGTTTGGAGAAAATATGTTCATTACAAATCCATTAGGAATAATTTTGAAGATGATTGCTTATTTTTAGGAGAGTTTTGCACCGTAATTCTCTGCACTCTCTCAGATTCTCTCAGATTCTATACTCTTTGTATTCTCAGATCTCTCTCATGAGAGTACAGAAGATTTAGCTCATTTGTTTTCACTTTCTTTGGGCTATTTGGATGGAATATGTTCAGTAGATGTCATTATGAACAATTTGGAGGTTGATTTTTAGGTGTTTTCAGATTGTATTCTCTCATATCTTGAGAGTACAGATGATTTTGCTAATATTTTTTTCACTTTCTTTGACTTATTTAGAGGAAATATGTTCATTATAATCCATTATGAATAATTTGAAGGTTGTTTGGTTATTTTTTAGTGTTATTTTGCATCTGTACTTTTTGTACTCTCTTGAGAGTACAGATGATTTTACTAATATTTTTCCACTTTTTTTGACGTGATTATTGAGATTATAATCATTACATTCCATTGGAAGCAATTTGGAGGCTGTTTGAATAGTTTTGGGGAGATTTTTTCATCTATACTTCTGCACTCTCAAGATTTAACTCATTTTTCTCCACTTTCTTTGGCCTGTTTGGAGGAAATATATTTATTTGTGGAGCTATTTTACATGTCACATATTTGTGGAGCTGTTTGGGCAGATGAATGCGGTCAATGAGTAGTGCGATGATGAAGTCATGATGTCTAATGACCCAAATTTGGGAAACTCGCAACTGCTCGAATGAAACAGACGTATGCATATGACTATGCACATCAAACTGGCTTCAGTGTTTGGAAGGACCATACTAGTTATTGGTCAAACTCCAAGAAATTGAAATCAAAATATTTTTTATGTGCAAAAGTAAGTTGAAAGAAATCGCACCTAAGCCTTAACAAAATTCCGTAAAATCGATAGGGACCGGTCCACCATGATTAGATTCTTTATTGATTTGGAGGGGAACTGGGTGGTTAAAAATATATAGAAAGTTATAATCATTCATTGGCAAAGCATGCTGACCTACATCTTCTCAGATCACATAGATGCATTTGAGAAGGCTCGGTTGAAGATAATGACAGAGACCGAATTAGAGCAACTAATGTATTCAGCTATCTAACTGAAGAAGTTGGCATAAAGAATATTAGATTCACAAAAAGATATGCTTTCAATTTCATTCAGAAAGAGAGAAGATCGAGGATTATGAATAGTGACAGTAATGCATTAATACAGCTGTTCAAGGAAAGGCAAGCAGCGGATGGGATGTTTGCATGGGATGTACAAGTTGATGAGTCAGATTGCTTGGTAAGTTTGTTTTGGAGCAATAGCATGTCTAAGATAGAATATGACTATTTTAGGGATGTGATAATTTTTGATACAAGCTATCTACTCAATAAATATAATTTTGTTTGTGCCTCTCTTGTTGGAGTGAATCATCACTGGAAAAATATCTTATTTGGAGTAACATTTCTATCAGAAGAGACAATAGAGTCATTCTCATGAATTTTCCAGACTTTTCTTCGGTTGATGAGTGACAGAAATCCTATAATAATATTCATTGATCAAGATCAGGCTATGGCGAGAGCTATCAAAATTATATTATCGCATACTCGTTATAGGTTGTGCCAATGGCATATTTCGAAGAAAGCTCCTTCCGAGGTTCATTGCTTTAATTGTAATAAGAGAGTATAAGGGTTATTCTATACATGCATAAGCAAGTGTGACTTAGAGGAAGAGTTTGAGTAAGCTTGGTCTGCCATGCTAGAAGAAGGCAATTTGCATTATCATGCTTGGCTGTCTGAGCATTATAAGACTAGATGCAAGTGGTCCACTACATTCAGTAAAGATCATTCTGTATGGGCATCTTGTCAACTCAATGTAGTGAGTCTACGAATAATGTATGTCACTAAATCTCTAAACCAACAAGTTCTCTCACAGATTATTTCTTGGGTTGGAGAAGGTTATGGAGATATGGCACCGGAATGAACATGATGAAGACTTCAAGTGTAACCAGTCAGCAATTGTTCATATTATTAAGACCAGTCCAATTCTAAAATAAGCTGATATATTTTATACAAGAAAGCTTTATACTATGTTTGAGGAAGAATTTTTGCATGGAGTTGGAGGCCTATTAGTAAATTTGTCAGATGGTAGCCCCATGAAGTATTTGGTGAGAAACATAGAGAATAAAAAAGCATCCAAAACATGGACTGTCCATTTCAATGGGGCTACCCTAGATGTAACTTGTACTTGTAAAAAATTTAAAATGATGGGATTACTTTGTGCCAGTGTATCAGAGTTCTTAGTCAGGAAGATGTTGTGTCCATTCTGGATAAGTATTTTCTCATGCGATGGTCTACTAGAGCAAAGAGGGATATCTACATCGATAGTGCATATAAAAAATTAAGAGATGTGGAAAGCACAGATGGAAATATAAGTGGCATTATTTTCCAAAATCACATAAGTCGATATGCATATCAAATAAGCATTAGGGCATAGCGTAATAAGAGAGCTGAGGACTATATGCTTGGATCCTTAAAAAAATTATATGATGATGTCAACTTTATAATAAGTGGGAATTCTCCTCGAGATGACAGAGCAGCTAAGAAGAAGAAGTTAACCACAACATCCAAGGGAAAATGCATTTTAAAGGATCCAGTTAAGCACGTCCAAAGGGTGTTTCCAACGCAAGGCTTAAGGGATATTGGGATAGATCCAAGAAAGCCAAGAGTAATTTTTTATTTGCCTCTTAATTTGTAGTATTTTAAATATTGCTGTTATTATTCAAATCATCCTATTTTTATTATTACAGAAACTAAAGTACAGTCTGAGAGTGGTGCAAAACTTGTTGCATCACCCATTGCAACACATTTATCTATTATGAGTGTTTAGAATGCACGCAAAATATCACACATCGATGCTATAAAAAACCATCAACTAATATGATGTTATACTGCAGGAATTCAACTCGAGCTCAATAATCAATCAGTCGGCTGAAGGGTACACTAAGCTGATGATGGATATTATTATAGGAAAACATTTTAATGCATGATATCATTTAGTTATGTGTTCTTTTCCTATACACGTTGCAATGTCAATTACAACCATAATTACGTCAAGACAATAATTTTTGTAATGCTTTAAAGTCTCCATGATGGCTTTCTTCTACTTAACAGGCACACCAACAGTCTCATCTAAGGAATTCGGTTAGAAGACTGCGTCAGAGGTCCAACATTTTGCAAAATTTTTCAATAAAATTATCTCTGAAAGTCAACGCCGATACAATACATACTACCATAGTGCTAAACAATGTATTGCCTTAGAGTTTTATGTTAAATATAAGAATTTACTCTCTTTTCTATTTTATAACTTCATTTTTCTTGCTTCTTGTGTTCATCTTTATTCTTAATCGTACTATTTTTATTGTCATCTACACCAAAATATACAAATTTCATGGATTTATTTTAAAATTTATTAATTTCTATTAAAAAAGAATTAATTTATTATGACATTTGATAGCTAAGATTTACTAATCACTACACTATAGATACTCATATACTACTCAAGTCAATATTTCAAAGCATCTTCAACTTAATGGTTAGTGATATAATAATCTCATATTTCAATTTTTATTTAATGGACATTAATATTGGTCAATTATTTTGAAGACACTGCCTATGTCATAATCAAATACTTGAAGACACTGCCTATCTCATATTTGAGTTTATTATATTATTTAGTAGTTTTTAATGATTCTACCCCATCGCCCATTGTGGAGTTCAATTTTTGCTTGGTTTTTTTTCAAGCTACTAAGAACTCTCCACCATGCTTAGATGCAAAATAATACTAAAAAATTAACCAAACAGCCTCCAAATTACTCCTAATAGAATGTAATAAACATATTCCCTCCAAATAGACCAAAGAAAGAGACAAAATATTACCAAAATTCTCTGTACTCTTCATGAGAGTACAGAGAGTACAGAGAGTACAGATGCAAAACACCCCTAAAAATCATCAATCAACCTCCAAATTATTCCTAATGGAATCTACTGAACATATTCCATCCAAACAGGCCAGAGAAAGTAAAAAAAATGAGCTAAATTCTCTATACTCTCATGAGAGTACAAAGAGTACAGAGAGTTCAAAGAGTACAGAACTTGTTTGAAACCAGAAAGGCCCAAATGGACATTAATATTGGTCAATTATTTTTTGCTTGGTTTTTTTCTTGGCTACTAGCTGAGTGATTTTTCTTGTGTTCTGGTGTTTGGTAGGCTACCTATTGTGTCTGGATTCTGCGTACAAGTTTGGTCTGTAGACTGCCATGTGATCATTCTAATTAAATATGCCTTTGTTGTATGGAATTATCCACTATCTCAATTGATTCTTATTTCTTTTGAAACTGCAAGTATATTGGGGTATGATATTATTTAAATGTTAATATATACCATCTATATTGCTGATATTTTCATGATTTCCTCACTAGGGTATTGCTTCTGGGTCGGGTTGTTGTGGACTATGCATTCTGATATAATGTTGGTTCTGTTTAGGCCATCCATTTACCATTATAATTTTTGTTGTTGCTATGTGAATGTGGTTGTGCCTTGCAAGCATGTATGATTAGTGATGTGGTTAGGGGTGTTGTTGGCTACGATTTATGCTATTATGCTTGCATTGTCCGGTGTTTATAATCTTAGAAAGGGAGTTGGCAACCCTTTACCGTTTCCCTGTGGGTGTTGATTAAGATCATAAGATTTCTATCAAATTGGCTACCATTTTCCCGCATGTTTGTAGGCTATGATGGTTGGGATGACTTCACCCATTTCTTGGCTGGTAGTAGCACGTGTGATGTAACCCTTCTTTTGAAGTTTGGATGCTCATGCTAGCAGCTACCCCAATTTGGTGTGACTGAGCCTGAGCCTCTCTCCACCTATTTCTCCATATCTCTCTCATTATATTATTTTACTTTCAACATAGCTTGTATCACTTTAACTATGCTAATTCTTCTTTCCAGATGTTTGCAGATTTTGCTTATTTTTTTGCAAGTTCCTTCTCTTCTGGAGGCATACACTTTTCTTATCCTCAAGGGTTTCTACTGATGGCTGGTCAATTGCTTGCTCTTTTGCTCTATTTATACCTTTAGCTTTATTTTCCTCTTTCACATGTTTTGACTATATTTAGCTAGGGGATTTTCTCTCTAGGCTGTTTGCTCTTTAAGTAGTAGTTAGTTTATCCCCTATTAAGGACCTTGTAATCCTTTGACTATGGAAATAAATTTTCCCTATATGGGGTTCCCCTAAAAAGAAAAAAAAAACTAATAGGTCTTAACTGACGGTCCAATTTCCAATTACTAAATTTATACTGGTAGCTTATGAAATTCAGTCGATCTGTGATGTATGTTGAATGAGTACTGATGTTTATCCCCTATTATATTTTACCAAATTTCATAATCTGATTGTTGACTCTACCTTGCTTAAGAGGATGAATTGATTTTCATTGCAGGCATTACATAGTTTGATATATACTCTATAAAGTATTCTATATTTTATGAAATAATTTTTATTGCATGCATTACAAAATTTGATAAGCCCGTATGTTCCTATCAATAAGATTAATAGAACTTGTAGAAAAAAAATTGTGTAATAAAGATGACATTAGTACTGATGATATTAGTTTACTAATTATTTATAATTTATCAATAATATTAATTTAATTAAGATGATACTTTTAGTTATCAGATTGTTTAAAAAAATTCATCATCTTAAAATAAATAATTTGCTCCACACTGCCCTTAAAATTTATATTTCTGAATATGATGTTGCTAAGCTGCATGTTCGATAGTTTATTTGTCTATTTTATGCACCACATGATTCAGTAGATAGTATGTTTTAAGAAGCATGATTTCGATAGATAGAAACTAATTTCAAAAAAATTCTAGCACATTTTCAAAAAACATAATTTTCTTTATTAAAGAGTTAAGTTTAATAATCGTACCCACTTATATTAAGTTCACATGTTAATAAGTTGATATTGCTTCTCCTTCATACTTTTAGATTATGGCATTATGAATGTGACTGAGTATAATAGTTTATTACTAGCGTCTGATTTGACATACCAAGTATCATTCAATCATAATTTTTAGATATTACACAATATAAATTCCTGTAATTATTAATTTTTAGATAATGTAAATTTTAACTTCACTTTTTTAGTTGATCTGAATTTAAAATATGATATAATTTGAATATCAAAATTAAGCATATTTTCTCAAAACAAGTAAAGAAATCATTATAGAAATATAAACAATATTATATCAACTACCTATGATTAGAAGAGTACAGAGAGTACATAGTACAGGGAGTACTGTGAGTATAGAGAGTACAAAGAGTACATAGAGTACATAGAGTATAGAGAGCACAGAAAGTACAAACAGCATAAAGAGTACAGAGGATACAGAGAGTATAGAGAGTATAGAGGGTACACTTGCAAAATTGCTCAGAAAACTCATAAAAAAAGCAAACCATGAGCCTCCAAACTACTTTAAAGTTATAGTAAACAATTCCTCCCGACTGCAGAAAAGAAAAATGATAAAATGGAAAAACTTAAGAAAATAATATGTAGTTAGAGGAGAATACAAATAGTTTAGCTGCAAAACACCTCAAATATTCTAATAGTCAGCCTCCAAAACTACCAGCAATGGAATAGAGAGTACAGAGAGTATAGATAGTACAGAGAGTACAGAGAGTACATAGAATATAGAGAGTATAGAGAGTACATAAAGTATAGAGAGTACAAACAACATAAAGTGTACAGAGGGTATAGAGGGACACTTGCAAAATTGCTCAAAAAACTCATCAAAAAAGTAACCCATGAGCCTCCAAACTGCTTTAAGGTTATAGTAAACAATTCCTCCCGACCTGCAAAGAAAAAATGGAAAAAATAAAAAAATTAAGAAAATAATATGTAGTCAGAGGAGAATACAAAGAGTTCAGCTACAAAATACCTCAAATATTCTAATAGTCAGCCTCCAAAACTACCTACAATGGAATAGAAAGTACAGAGAGTATAGAGAGTACAAAGAGTATAGAGAGTACAAAAAATATAGAGAGTACATAGCATAAAGAGTATAAAGGGTACAGAGGGTATAGAGAATATGAGGGTACATTTGCAAAACTGCTCAAAAAAACTCATCAAAAAAGCAACACAGGAGCCTCCAAACTGCTTTAAGGTTATAATAAATAATTCCCCCTAACCTATAAAGAAAAAATGGAAAAAAATGGAAAAAAATTAAGAAAATAATCTGTAATCATAGGAGAATACAAAGAGTTTAGCTACAAAACACCTCAAATATTCTAATAGTTAGCCTTCAAAACTACCTGCAATTAAATAGAGAGTACAGAGAGTACAAATGAAACACACATTACTAAAGTAGCCCAGCATCAACCAAATTGCTGTAGATGTTCTCTGCTAAACATATTTTATCCAAACTGCCCAGGAAAATTGAAAAAATTAGATGAAATACTCTGTATACTCTCAGGAGAGTATAAAGAGTACATATGCAAAACAAGTTAAGAAGTTTAACATTAAGGTTCCTGGAAACCTAGCTGATTGAAGAGAGTTTAGATAGGCAACCCAGCAGCCAAATAATTATTTTAAATGGTATTTACACAAGATGTTCTATCCAAACTGCCCTGAATAAATGAAAAAAATAAAATAAACTTAATGTTAGTTGGAGTACAGAGAGCACATCTGTAAAGCTGGAGAACATGAACAGATTATGCACATGCTATCTCTAGAAAAGGTTTAATACAATAAATAATAGCTTGTAAAATGGGTGATTGCAAAATATCAAACTTCAAATGTACAGTTCTCACCTTAGATTTTTCATTCCCAAACAAAAGATAGCGTATACGAACTCAGCCCTAAAGTAATTCATCTTCTTGGACCAATCATGGTGGTCAGCCCAGTTCACTGGGGGTTTGCTGATTGCTGCCTCCGTGGACAAAGATCTTGCAGTCAACACTGTTATCTTGGACTGACAGCCCACTCACTATTTCGATTGTCCATTTTATGGGATCACTCGCAAAAGATTGGTCAGCATCTTCAACAAGTAATTTGATGAATAGCAAGAAGTATAGTCAATAAGTTGGCAAAAAAAATAGTTTAAAGGAGCCAAATTGAAAATAGTTCATACAATCTCTAGAAGAATGGCCTTATGGGTTAGTTTTGGTAATGAGTCATAAAAATATCAGGCCCCTAGCTTAATATGCCCAACCAAGAGTATCAAGTGCTGATTATCTATAATTGAATGTAAGACTAGCTCAGCCCTTGACACACTATCTGCAGTGACATGCTGGATGAACATTTTGCTTTCCTTCTGTAGGCCATATTTCTCACAACTCTGCAAGAAAAGAAGAGAACGTTTATAAATTCTAGCTTCTATCTATACAAACAAGGATTGAATCGTAATACCCTATATTTTTGTGGGGTAACTTACCCAATGCAAGTATAAAATGTACAAATAGGGGACATACAATCCCGGACAGAGTGAATACTTCTCGACCAATAAGAAGGTGAAGGCATCGATGTGTGCATCTGAGAGATACTGATATGTCAGCAACTCATCAATCTGCCCTCGTGCAATAATGATATTCCCAGCCATAAATACTGTATGACCCCTACAAGTGAGAAATATTTGAAAGCGAGCTTAATTAAATGAATTGGTTATTTTATATATGAAGAAGGAGTTGAATGAAGAATGTCTTACTTATCCTCGAATCAGGAGCACAACGTGTTAATAAGCTGGAGCATCGACTTAGGTAGGACATCTCTGGATGAGAAGTCAACAAAATGATGTGCCTCTGCTGGCTACAAGGAAATTATTGATGATGAAAGTTAGTGATGAAGAGCTAGATTCACCGTAAATTAAGGATCGTTCTACTGAGATGATGCATACCTCCGACTGATGTTCTTACACCACAACGACAACAATCTGTGGATCATCTACTTTTATTGACTCATCTTTGTGAACTTATAAAAAAATTTAGTGAAATCTATTTCTATTATCTCAAATTTAAAAGAAAGAAACTTAATACCTTTGCTGTCGGCTGCTCAACCTGAGTGGAGGCCACCACATCACTTATTCTGCATCTTGTCTTTTTATAAGTGTGTGTGAAGGGGGAAGAAATAGCTTTCCTCTTCCTCATCTGCCGAGCCTTCACACCATGCTCAATGCTACCAATTAAAGGCTTCGCAGCATCTTCATGTGTAGTGGATGCCTCTACAAGAGCTTCCCCTATGGTGGACTCCACAGGGGCTTCCCTAGTGAAGGCTATCATAGGGGCTTCCCAAGTGAAAGTATCCACAGGTGTAGCAGCTGTAGTTACTATCTGGAGACTCCTGGTAGCCTCCATGGGAAGCTCCCATGGTAGCCTCCATGCTCATGACCGCCTCCCTCAAGAGTTTCTCCTCCACCTCCACAAGAGCTTCCCCACACTAGAATGCTGGGACCCCAGAAGAACCTCCTCGATAGCAGTAACCCGCAAATCAATCCCATCTATTCTCTCTGTTATTGTACCTTGAAAAGATGATAATGTATCTTTTAAGTCCCTGAAAACCTATAAGTATCCTCTCCACCACGAGCCTCTCAGAAGAGAGGCGTGCTGATACTGAGGAGAGAATATCGAAGAGAGACATATAGAGATTCAATGGGGTCTGAACTCAGTGGACTTAGAATGGGATTGCTATTGGGCTCGACATGTGTTGTGTGTTGGGCAGGAGACAATGATTCAAGGAGCCAGGTCTCCTCTTCTAATATGTCCTTGAATGAAAGACAGACCTGTATTAAACCGATAAGAAAATGTCATGACTTACAGCATAAATAAATACATTCTTATATGAACTAAGTGATATTATTATGTGTCACCTAGTGTACTCCCAAACTAGTGAAAGCATCATATGACAAATTTATTTTTGGCCATCGCAGTATACGTGACTTTACAAATGAAAATGATGGCCTTATGATGCTTATGTGCTCAATCGCCCAGATCTATAATGAATATTTATATAAGTTAACTTCAATGCATCAAATAATACATAACTGAAGATATAGAACATATCATAAGAAGAGTAACAAAGTCGCTCATGTGGTGCCTTAATCAAACTTTGATGTAATACCATCAAATTGTGAAATTAAAAAAGCCCAAATAGCCTCTGCCCAGTTGTATTCAGCAAATTTATTTATATCATCGATGTAGGCAATTAATTCAGATGCCACCTTATAGTTGTGATATATAAAAAAAATGTATGTAACCGCACAAATTGTGCCGCAGTAAATGAACTATCCAATGCTCAAGTTTATTCTCCAATGAACTCAATGACAGGGATTTCGCCATAAGACCTTCTCCCTCGTTTGACATCCCTACAATTCGCAACTTCATCGGGGTGAAAGGAATGCACTTCCCACCCGAAAGAAAGCTTTTCTCTTCTCAAGATAGATAATGGCAATTAAGTCTTGCTGAATTCCATAAAGTCTAGTAAATTGATGCAGATGAAGCCTCATTAAAATGCCAATGAATTCATCAGTAAAGCGTGTTGCAATATTATCGAACACCGTTCTAACGGTGGTAGGCCTGCATCTCGAAGTTATCCTTTTCCCAGACATGGTAAACTTCAAAATGAAAAGTCAGTTAGTGAGAGTGCAAATGCAAATCACCCATAAAAACCAAGCAATCACTCTCCAAATTGCTTATTATGTAATGTAATGAACATAATCTCAAAACCAGGCCAAAGAAATTGAAAAATAAAGCAAAATGTTATGTACTCTAGTGAGAGTACTTAGAGTACAGAGAGTACAGATGCAAAAATTTCCCAAAAACTATCCAACCAACCTCCAAATTGCTTCCACTAGAATGTAATGAACATAATCTCAACAACCAGGCTAAAAAAACTAGAAAAAATGGTCAAAATCATCTGTACTCTCAAGAGAGTAGAGAGAGTACAAATGCAAAACAACACTAAAAAACTAACCAAATAGCCTCCAAATTATTTCTAATGGATTGTAAGGAACATATTTTCTCAAACAGGCCAAAAAAAGTGGAAAAATATTAGCAAAATCATCTGTACTCTTAAGATAGAGATGAGAGTACATGCAAAAATCTAAAACTATCCAAGATCCAAATTGCTTCCACTAGAATGTAATGAATATAATCTCAACAACCAAAAAAAATTGGAAAAAATCATCAGTACTCTCAAGAGTATAGAGAGGCGAAAAAATCCTAAAAGCATCAAAATAGCCTCCAAATTGCTTCCAATGGAATATAAGAATCATAATCTCAATAACGAGGCCAAAGAAAGTGATAAAATATTAGCAAAATTATCTGTACTCTCAAGAGAGTACAGAGAGTACAGATATAAAATAACACTAAAAAACTAACCAAATAGTCTCCAAATTACTTCCAATGGAATGCAATGAACATAATCTCAACAACCAGGCTAAAGAAACTGAAAAAAATACCCAAAATTATCTGTACTCTCAAGAGAGTACAGAGAGTATATATGCAAAATAAAACTAAAAAACTAACCGAACAGCCTCATGGTTTATAATGAATATATTTTCTCCAAACAGGCCAAAGAAACTAGAAAAAATGCCCAAAATAATATGTACTCTCATGAGAGTACAGAGAGTATAGATACAAAATAACACTTAAAAACCAACCAAGCAACCTCCAAATTATTTCCAATGGATTTGTAATGAACATATTTCCTCCAAACAGGTCAAAGAAAGTGAAAAAACATTAGGAAAATGCTCTGTACTCTCAAATAATATGTACTCTCATGAAAAAAATATTCCTCATCATAACAGTTTAGGGCTTTCTTTCGACGAAGGATTTTTTCTCAGCTTAGCTCTCAACCCACAGATGCCCACGATATATCAAATCAAAAATTGAGGTATTGTAGGTGACTACATGAGGTATTTACACATGCATTCTTGAACTTGAATGAATTTAGAGTTTACTCTGTTCTTCTCACTGTCCAGTGAAAGATTGATTATTTTTTATATGTTATTTATTCTCTCCTCTCGAGGGTACATAGCATTTTGGGCTTTTTTTTCTAGTTTCTTTTGCCTGGTTCTTGAGATTATGTTCATTATATTTCAATGGAAGCATTTGGAGGCTGTTTGTATAATTTCTGGGGTTTTTTTTGCATCTGTAATCTCTGTACCTCTCTTGAGAGTACATATCATTTATGACCTTTTTTCATAGTTTATTTTGCTTATTTCTTGAGAATATGTTCATTACATTCAAATGTAAGCAATTTGGAAGTCGTTGGATAGTTTGGGTTTTTTTGGCATTACTGCACCTCTCTTGAGGTACAGATCATTTAGGACCTACTTTTTTCAGTTTATCTTGCCTTCTTCTTGAGATTATAGTTAGGGCATTCCAATGGAAGCAATATGAAGACTGTTTGGATGGTTTCTGGGAGTATTTTACATCTGTACTCTCTATACCTCTCTCGAGGGTACATAACATTTAGGGCATACTTTTTTTAGTTTATCTTGCATTCTTCTTGAGATTATATTTAGGGCATTCCAATGGAAGTATTTGGAGGCTGTTTGGATGATTTCTGGGGGGTATTTTGCATCTGTACTCTCTATACCTCTCATGAGGGTACAGATAATTTAGGGCTGACTTTTTTCAATTTCTTTTGGCCTAATTATTGAGATTATATTTAGGGAATTCCAATGGAAGCAATTTGAAGGCTGTTTGGATAGTTTTTGGGAGGTATTTTGCATCTGTACTCTCTGTACCTCTCTCAAGGGTACAAAGAATTTAGGCACTTCTTTTTTCAGTTTATTTTGCCTGTTTCTTGAGATTATATTTATGGCATTACAATGGAATCAATATGAAGGCTGTTTGGATGGTTTTTAGAAGTTTTTTGCATCTGTACTCTCTGTCCTCTCTCGAGGGTACAGATCATTTAAGTCATACTTTTTTCAATTTATCTTGCATTCTTCTTGAGATTATATTTAGGGCATTCCAATGGAAGCAATTTGGAGGCTGTTTGGATGGTTTCTGGGTGTTTTCTGCATCTGTACTCTCTGTACCTCTCTTGAGGGTACATAAAATTTAGGACCTTTTTTCTAGTTTATTTTTCTTATTTATTGAGATTATATTTAGGACATTCTAATGGAAGCAATTTGAAGGCTGTTTGGATGGTTTCTGGGGGGTATTTTTCATCTGTACTCTCTATACCTCTCTCGAGGGTATAGAGCATTTAGGGCATACTTTTTTCAGTTTATCTTGCCTTCTTCTTGAGATTATATTTAGGGCATTCCAATGAAAGTAATATGAAGACTGTTTGGATAGTTTTTGTGGGGTATTTTGCATCTGTACTCTCTGTACCTCTCTTGAGGGTACATATAATTTATGGCCTTTTTTTCCAGTTTATTTTGCCTATTTATTGAGATTATATTTAGGGCATTTCAATGGAAGCAATTTGATGGCTGCTTGGATGGTTTATTGGGGGTATTTTATATTCACTGCACCTCTTTGGAGGGCTGAGCATTTAGGACTTCTTTTCCAGTTTATTTTGCTGCTTTCTTGAGATTATGTTTAGGATATTACAATGGAAGCAATTTGGAAGTTGCTTGGATGGTTTGAGGGGGGGGGGTATTTTGTATATGTACTCTCTGTACCTCTCCTGAGAGTACAGATTATTTATGGCCTTTTTTTCCAGTTTATTTTGCCTGATTCTAGAGATAATGTTTATTACATTATAATGAAAGGAAATTGGAAGCTACTTGGATGATTTGGGGGTATTTTATTCTCTCACCTCATGAGGGTCTGATCATTTATGGCCTTTTTTCATTTACGATTTTGGTGATAATGTTCATTATATTACAATGGAAGCAATTTGAAAGCTGCTTGGATGGTTTCTGGGTGGTATTTTGTATCTGTACTCTCTGTACCTCTCTTGAGGGTACAAATCATTTAGGTCTAACTTTTTCTAGTTTATTTTGCCTGGTTCTTAGGATTATGTTCATTACATTCCAATGGAAGAATTTGGAGGCTGTTTGGATGGTTTTTGGGGGATATTTTATATCTGTACTCTCTGTACCTCTCTTGAGGGATCATTCTGACCTACTTTTTTTCTTTTGGCCTAATTATTGAGATTATATTTAGGGCATTCCAATGGAAGCAATTTGGAGACTGTTTGGATGGTTTCGGAGGGTTTTTTCATCTGTATATTCTATTAGGAACAATTTGGAAGCTGTTCGCTTAGTTTTCATGGGTGATTTGCATCTATACTCATTACCTACTGACTTTTGTTTTTGAAGTTTACCATGTCTGGGAAAAGGATAACTTGAGATGCAGCTACCACTAAGAAGCGTGTTCGATAATATTGACATGCTTTCCGATGAAGCCACCGACATTTTAAAGAGGCTTCATCTCCATCAATTCATTAGACTAATTACGCAAGACTGCCATTACATCGAGTCTTCGGGACATAGAAAATCAAGCTTTCTTATTGGGTGGGCAGTGCATTCCTTTCACCCCTGATGAAGTTACAGTGATGATAGGGATGCCAAACAGAGGGGAGAAGGTCTTATGACAGAAATCCCCACTGTCGCAGTTCAGTTCATCAGACTATAAGAATAAACTTGAGCATTCAGATGGCTCGTTGCCTGTAGCACAGTTTGTGCAGTTGTATATATATTTTCTGCTGTCAAATCTATTTTTTGTATATCATAATTACAGGGTGGCATCAGAATTGATTGCTTACGCCGATGACATAGATAGAT
Organism: Cymbidium sinense; assembly: GCA_021442155.1. NCBI lineage: Eukaryota > Viridiplantae > Streptophyta > Magnoliopsida > Asparagales > Orchidaceae > Cymbidium > Cymbidium sinense. The sequence goes on along the minus strand of CM038220.1, from coordinate 116,383,574 downwards.
TTGCTGAATATAACTGGGCAGAGGCCATTTGGGACTTTCTAGTTTCCCAATTTGATGTTATTACATCAAAGATTGCACCGAGGGTACATGAGTGGCTTTGTCACTCTTCTGATGGTATGTTCTATATCTCCAGGAATGTGTAATTTAATGCGTTGAAGTTTACTATTTAAAATATTCATTGTAGATATGGGCGGTTGAGCACATAAGCATCATAAGCCCATCATTTCCATCTGCAAAGCCACGTATGCTGCGATGGGCAAAAATAGAGTTTCCAAATAATGCTTTCACTAGTTTGGGAGGACACCAGGTGATATATAATAATATCACTTAGTTCATATAAGAATGCCTTTATTTATATTGTATGTCTTCACATTTTCTTATCGGTTTATCACAGGTCTGCCTTTCATTCAAGGACATATTAGAAGACGAGACCTGACTCCTTAAATTAGTGTCCCCTGCCCAATAATCTACACATGTTGAGCCCGATAGCAGTCCCATTTTAAGTCCAATGAGTGCAGCCCCCACTGACTCTCCATATGTCTCTCCTCGATATTCTCCCCCGTCCAGTGTATCTAGCCTACCCTCTGCTACCCCCACAACAGCTTTGGGTGGAGAGGATACTGCGGTGTTCCAAGGACTTGAAATATACATCGTCTTTCATGCAACAATGACGAGAGGATGGATGGGCTTGATGTGCCGCTATCGAGGAAGTTCTTTCCAGGCAGCAGGGTCCTACCACCCCAAGTGTGGGGGAGGTTCTGGGGGTCACCATAGGGGAAACTCTTGAGGAGGCTACCACAGAGCCTGTGAGGGTACCCCAGGGAGGCTACCACTTGGAAAGCCCCAGGAGGCTACAGAGGAAGCTCTGTGGAGGCTACCAGTGAGCTTCCATGTGGAGTTGGATACTTCCAACGGGAAGCCCATATGGAGTGAAGTTCTGGAGGCCGCCACTACACATGACGATGCTTCGATAACATTGAACGTGGTGTGAAGGCTCAGTAGATGAGGAAGAGGAAAGCAGTTTGTTCCCCCTTTGCACACACTTATAGGAAGTCACGAGCAAGAATCAGTGATGTGGTGGCCTCCATTCAAGATGAGAAGCTGACAGTAGAGGTATTTAGTTTCTTTCTTTTAAATTTGAGATAAAAGAAATATTTCACCAAATTTTTTTATAGGTTCAAAGATGAGCCAAGAAGGTTGATTACCCACGATCGCTATCATTGTGGTGGAGGAGCATCAATCGGAGGTATGAATCATCTCGAGATCCGATCCTTAATTCATAGTGAATCTAGCTCTTCATCACTAACTTTTATCATCGAATTTCATGCGACCATCGAGGCACTTCATGTTGTTGAGTTCTCATCCGAGCTATTTTGCTAAGCCGATGCTCGATCTTATTGACACGCCATGCTCCCATCGAGGATAAGTAAGTCAATCCTCAATCAGCTCCTTCATACATAAAATAACTTATTCGTTTAATTAAGATCACTTTAAAATATTTATCACTTGCAGGGGTGATAAAGTATTCGCGGCTGGGAATATCATTATTGCACGAGGGTAGATCAATGAGTTGCTGACAGATCAATATCTTTCAGATGCACTCATTGATGCCTTTGAGTTCTTGCTGGCCGAGAAGTATTCGCTCTGTCCGGGGCTGTATGTCCTCTATTTGTATATTTCATGCTTGCATTGGGTATGTTACCCCACAGGAATGTTGGGTATTACGATTCAATTCTTATTTTTTTAGATAAAAGCTAGAATCTATAATCGTTCTCTTCTTTCCTGAGTTATGTACCCAAAAGGCGAAAGCAAAATGTTCATCCAAAGATAACTGTGCAGGTGTCAGGAGTTAATCTTACCAATTAGAGATAATCTTGACACTCTGTTGGGCATATTAAGTTAGGGGCCTGGTATTTTTAAGACTCATTACCCAAACCAACCCATAAGAGCATTCTTCTTGAGATTGTAAGAATAGTTTTCAAATTTGGTTCCTCTTAACTATTTTTTTTTTTGGGCCAACTTATTGAGATTATGTTTTGGCTATTCAGATAATTACTTGTTGAAGATGATGGCCAGTATTTTGTGAGCGATCCCAGAAAATGATCAATCGAAATGGTGAGTGAGCTACCAGTCCAAGCTAACAGTGTTGACTGCGGGATGTTTACCTGCAAGTACATGGAGGCAACAATCCACAAACTCCCAGTGAACTGGGCTGACCACCATGACTGGCCCAAGAAGATGAATATATTTAGGGCTGAGTTCGCTTACGCTATATTTTGTTTGGGACTGAAAAATCCAAATTGAGAACAATATGATTTAGTTTGATATAGGATTTTGTATAATGCATTGGTTTGGTTACTTCGAAGACTTAGCTGTTTTTGTTGAAGTGAATGGATCGTTTATGGATCTGGGATGATATTTTACTCTGCTTTTTGTTACTTCTTTTCTCTCATTTCATATAGTTTGATTTCGCTGTTATTATTATCATTTGTTTATTTTATGGTATCATCTTTTTATCTTATGGATTTAATTTTTTTGGGGCTATATTCTTGAAAGAAATCTATATTTAAAATCATTTTTAAGGTATGGTCATTTTGTTATGAGCAGAATGTATAAAATTAATGCAGCCGAATGCATAAAATAAATGTTATGCAGCAGAATGCATAAAATTAATGCATAAAATTAAATTAGGGATTACTGGCCATTTTGTCTCCTTAGAACTGATTAATGGTATGGTCAACTGTAATTCATTAGTTGGTATTGATTGTTATGAGCAGGCTTTTCATGTAGTTTCTCGGCTGATTTAGGGTTTGTTTGGGGTGATTATCTTTTTTTTTTAAATATTGATAGTAAAATTATTATGGTTAGTGTAAGTAAATTTTGATTATAAAATCATGATATTTTAACAATTTTAATTTTAACTCATATGTATTAAAATAAGTCAATATATTATAAAAAAATAGTATTTTTTTGTCTCATTGCAATATGAAAAATTTAATTCTTTTATAACTATAATGAAACTGGTGCGAAATAGATAACTTATAACATTTAATTATATAATAATTATTTTCAATTAATGAATAGTGTAAATATAATAGATTAAGAGGCTTTTTAAATTTGCCACCACATTATGAGATTAAATTTGCCAACTAACTTAATACTAATAAAAAATTAATTCTTGATATCCTTTCTTATAGATATCTGATTTAATACAAATAGATTTAGGTTAACTTATGCGTTAGTTATACATATGTATACTTTACAGAAATTGTCACCATAAATGATTTGTACCCTCAGGAGAGGTACAGAGAGTACAGATACAAAATATCCCCCAGAAACTATCCAAACAGCTTTCAAACTGCTTCAATTGGAATGCCCTAAACATTATCTCTAGAATCAGGCAAAATAAACTGGGAAAAATATAAATGATCACTCGTGAGAGGTGCAGAGTACAGATGCAAAATACCCCCCATAAACCATCAAGCAGCTTTCAAATTGCTTCCATTGGAATGTAATGAACATAATCTCAAGAACTAGACAAAATAAACTAGAAAAAGTCAACCCTAAATTATATGTACCCTCAAGAGAGGTACAGAGAGTACAGATATAAAATAGCCCCTAGAAACCATCCAAACAGCCTCCAGATTGCTTCCATTAGAATGCCCTAAATATAATCTCAATAATTAGGCCAAAAGAAATTGAAAAAATTAGGTCATAAATGATCTATACCCTCAAGAGAGGTATAGAGAGTACATATGCAAAATACCCCCCAGAAACCATCTAAACAGCCTCCAAATACTTCCATTGGAATATAATGAACATAATCTCAAGAACCAGGCAAAATAAATTGAAAAAGGTTATAAATGATCTCGTCCTCGGAGAGGTAGAGAGTACGATGCAAAATACCCCTAAACCATCCAAACAACTTTCAAATTACCTGAATGTAATGAACATTATCTCTAGAATCGCAAAATAAATTGGCCATAAATGATATAAATTTAGGAGAGGTACAGAGAGTACAGATGCCAAAAAATACCCAAAAACCATCCAAACAGCTTTTAAATTGCCTGAACTGGAATGTAATGAACATTATCTCTAGAATCAGGCAAAATAAATTAGAAAAAAGGCCATAAATGATCTGTACCCTTAGGAGAGGTACAGATGCAAAACACCCATCCAAACCATCCAAACCTTCAAATTACATTGGAATGCCCTAAACGCCCTCAAATAGCCGTAAAAAACCTATAAAAAAAATACCACCCTCCAAACTGCTTCCATTGGTAATGTACTGCATATATTTATAGCTATAGTCCAAAGATTACAAGGTCCTCAGCAGGGGATTAACTCAATCACTACTGCTTAAAGAGCTACAAATAGCCTAGTGAGAAATCTTCTAGCTAAATACAGTCTAAACATCTTGGTGTGTCTATTAAGTTAAAGAGAGTCATCTTAGAGACTCTAAAGCATTACAGAAAAGATTGTACAGTCGAAGAACACAAAACTAGATGATGTCATGCATCAAAATATTTTCCTGAAATAATATCCATCATCAGCTTAGTGTACCCTTCAGCCGACTGATTGATTGTGGAGCTCGAGTTAAATTCCTGCATGTAGAACATCGTATTAGTTGATGATTTCTTATAGCATCGATGTATGATATTCTGTGCGTACCTTTGAAAAACACTCTGGCATAACAGAGAAAGGTGATGCAACTTGTGACGAAAACACGCTCAAAGAACACTATTAATCGACTTTGGTTTCTGCAACAACAAAAGTAGAAGGGTTTGAAGATTAACAGCAATATTTAAAATACTAAAAACTAATAAGCAAATAGAAAATTACTCTTGGCTTTCTTGGATCTCTCCCAATATCCCTTAAGCCTTGAGTTGGAAACACCCTTTGGACATTGCTTATCTGGATCCTTTAAGATGTCTTTTCCCTTGTCTGTTGTGGTTGACTTCTTCTTAACTGCTCTGTCAGCTGGAGGAGAATTCTCACTTATTATAGAGTCGACATCATCATATAGTTTTTTTAAGGATCCAAGCATATAGTCCTCAGCTCTCTTATTGCTCTGTGCCCTAACGCTTATTTGATATGCATATCGACTTATGTAGTTTCGAAAAATAATGCTAGTAACATTTCCATCTGTGCTTTTCACATCTCTTAATTTTTTGTATGCACTATCAATGTAAATATCCCTCTTTGCTCTGGTAGACCATCGCATGAGAAGATACTTGTCCAGAATGTGCACATCTTTCTGACTAAGAACTCTGATACAGTGGGCACAAAGTAATCCCATCATTTCAAATTTTTTGTAAGTACAAGTTACTTCTAGGGTAGTCCTATTGAAATGCACAGTCCATGTTTTGGATACATTTTTATTCTCTAAGTTTCTCACCAAATACTCCATGATGTTGTCATCTGACTTAGTTACTGATAGGCCTCCAACTCCATGCAAAAATTCCTCCTCAAACATAGTATAAACCTTTTTTGTATAAAACATAGCAGCTTGTTTTAGAATTGGACTGGTCTTAACAACAGGAACAATCGATGACTGGCTACACTTGAAGTCTTTGTCATGTTCATTCCGGTGTCATGTCTCCATAACCTTTTCCAACCCCAAGAAACAATCTGTGAGCAAACTTGTTAGTTTAAATATTCCGTGATATACGCAGTGGACTCCACGCGTTGACAAGATGCCCATGCAGAATGAGTCCTTACTGAATGCAGTGGACCACTTGGATCTAATCTTATAAAGCTCAGACAACCAAGCATGATCATGCAAATTGCCTTCTTCTAGCATGGCAGACCAAGCTTCTTCAAACTCTTCCTCTGAGTCACACTTACTCATGCATGTATAAAATGTACTCTCTTATTATTATTAAAGCAATGAACCTTGGAATGAGCTTTCTTTGAAATATGCCATTGGCATAACCTATGATGAGTATGCGGCAATACAATTTTGATAGCTCTCTCCATAACCTGATCTTGATCAGTGAATATTGTTATAGGATGTCTGTCACTTATCAACCAAAGAAATGTTTGGAATAGCCATGAGAATGACTCAATTATCTCTTCTGATAAAAAGGCTACTCCAAATAATATATTTTTCCAGTGATGATTCACTCCAACAAGAGGGGCACAAATAAGATTATATTTATTGAGTCGATAGCTTGTATCTAAAAATTATCACATCCCTAAAATAATCATATTATATCCTAGACATTGCTCCAAAAAAAGCTTACTAAGCAATCCGACTCATCAACTTGTACATCCCATGCAAACATATGCCTTTCCTTAAACAACTGTATTAATGCATTACTGTCACCATTCACAATCCTCGATCCTTTCTCTTTTTGAATAAAATTGAAAGCATCTCTTTTTGTGAACCCAATATTCTCTACGCCAACTTCCTCGCTAGATAATGCATCGCTTGCTCTAATTCCAACCTCATTATCTTCAATACGACGCCTTCTCATCGCTAATGCCGTGATATGAGAAGATGTAGGTCGTGTGCTCGCCAAAGAATGATTATGACTTTTAATTTTTAATCGCCCACCTCCAAATCAACAGAGAATCTAATCATGGCGACAACCGCTTCTTGTATCAACTGAATTTTGTTAAGCCATTTAGCGAACTTCTTCTTTAGCTTTTGCATATAGAAAATCTTTTGATTTCAATTTCTTGGAGTTTGACCAATAACTAGTATGGCCCTTCCAAACACTGAAGCCAATTTGATGTGCATAGTCACAGTACAGTGCATACGCCTCCATTTTATTTTGAACAGTGGTGCCAAGGAGTTTCTCCAAATTTGGGTCATTAGACATCATGACTTCATCATCGCATAGCTCATTAACCGCATTCATCTGGCCAAACAGATACAAAAATATGTAACAGAATACAGATGCAAAAAACCACCCAGAAATCATCCAAGCAGCCATCAAATTGCTTCCATTGGAATGTAATGAACATAATCTTAAGAAATAGACAAAATAAACTGGAAAAAGAAGTCCCTAAATGCTCTCACCTCCAGAGAGAGAGCAGATGTAAAAAAAAATCCAGAAATCATCCAAGCAGCCATCAAATTACTTCCATTGGAATGCCCTAAACATAAACTCAATAAACAGGCAAAATAAACTGGAAAAAAGACCCTAAATGATCTGTACCCTCGAGAGAGGTACATAGAGTACAGATGCAAAATACCCCCCCAGAAACTATCCAAACAGCCTTCAAATTACTTCCATTGGAATGCCCTAGACATAAACTCAGGAACCAGGCCAAAGAAACTGTGAAAAAGTATAAATGATCTCAGATTCTCAAGAGAGGCAGAGAGATGCAAAAAATCTCCACAGAAACCATCCAAACAGCCAAATGCTTCCTTTGAATGTAATGAACATAATTTAAGAACTAGACAAAATAAACTAGAAAAAGTCAGCCCTAAATGATCTGACTCAAGAGGAGGAGAGTAGATGCAAAATACCCCAGAAATCATCCAAACCATTGCTTCCATTGGAATGCCCTAAATATAATCTCAAGAAGAATGCAAGATAAAGCGAAAAAGTAGGTCTAAATAATGTACCCCTCAAGAGACAGAGAGTATAGATGCCAAAATAACCCCCAGAAATCATCCTAACAGCCTCCAAATTCCTTCCATTGGAATGTAATGAACATAATCTAAAGAAGCGGGAAAAATAAACTGGAAAAAGAAGTCCCTAAATGCTCTGTATCCTCTAGATAGGTACAGAGAGTACAGATACAAAAAACCACCCAAAAATCATCCAAACAGCCATCAAATTACTTTCATTGGAATGTAATGAACATAATCAAAAGAAGTAGGCAAAATAAACTGGAAAAAAATCCTAAATGCTCAGACCTCCAGAGTACAGAGAGTACGAATAAACACCTAAATCATCCAAGGAGCCATCAAATTGCTTCTATTGGAATGCCCTAAACATAATCCCAAGAAACAGACAAAATAAATTGGAAAAAGAAGTCCCTAAATGCTCAGACCTCACAGAGAGTATAGATGCAAAATAACACTAAAAAGTAAAAAAATCAATAAAAAAGCATCCAAATTGCTTCTAATGGATTGTAATGAACATATTCTCTTCAGACAAACCAGGAATATTACTAACAAACCGTAGAAAAATTGCACGAGAAACATTACCGATGAATTTTTATTTAATACATCCTCAGCTAAATTGGTCGCTATTTCTCAATGTTCTCCATCTTCATGGATCTTTTGTAAAAAGGAAATGAGATTTTCTATTTCTCTTCTGAGCTCGATTTGCCTGAAAAAAATAAACCCTAAACCCTAAATCTGTCTATATATTTCTTTTAAATTCCTCCCAGATTCCAACGACGCCACGAGCTGGGCCGGGAAGCGTAAATGGCATCGCGAATACGCATCCCTTTACGGCCGTCTGCCCATTCGCCGTTAAGCTAAAATGGAGAAAAATACCGGACACGCGTGACCATGGATTGAGTCCGACGCGCTATGCACTGACGAATATTTTCTCGAGAAATAGAGAGTAAGTATTATTTTATCTTTCTTTTTAAGAGTTAATTTTACATAAATCTAAATATTTTGAAAAAAAACACCCCTAAAAAAAGAGAGAATTTATAATGCATGACTAGACTTGTTCTTATTACTATCTTATACGTACACCCCAAAAAACCTTATTTAAGAAATGGTTATTAGAATATTTAAATTAAATTAGAAATGGATATTAGAATATCTTATACGTACACTCGTAGAAAAGAATGCCTTACAGATACGAGTCTATGACTGTAAATGGCCAGCCTTACACCAGCTTGTATATATACGATTCCTATGACATTCATAAAGCTTATCAAATTTTTTTACTTTGAACTTTAAGTTTACTATATATATATATATATATATATATATATCTGAATTCTCAAGTAGACATATTTATATGAATATTAGCAAGTCAAAATAAAAAAAATATTTCAAATTTTCTAAAGTAGTATAAAAATTCAATTTTTAGATGTGAGATTCATAGCTTGGGTAAATCGATCGATCATAGATGAATGTCATTTCAGAACGTTAGATCAATTGAACCAAATAACAATTCTCACATCTAACTTAGGGTCTATTTGAAATAGCTGTAATAATATAAAAAAATAGTATTATAGGTGATGAAGAAGAAGCTGTTATTTGAAAAAGTTGTACTGAGTATATAAATTTTTTTATTTTACAAAAGTTAAATTATAACTTTTTGACGGTCTCCATGAGTAGCCAAATCAGGTTGAAAACCCCAGCATTTCCAATAGATTTCTCAAAATACAACAACTCAAATAGTATTATAGTATAATGCAAATCACATCGCATCTCACAGACACGCCAAACAAAGCATTAGTACTTTTTTTATTAAAATTTATATGGTAGAACTTTATTATGATGTAAGTTGAACTCAAACTCAAGTCATTGATAATAACTTCTAAAACTCTTATCAAACAGAATAACTGATACCCATCATATGTAAAATAATATGCATGTTTTAATTCCTCAAAAGTAAGGATATTAATTATATTCATAACTTGAAACGATTAAAAATTATTACAAAGAAAGTATTACGTGTGGAGTCTCGACGTAGCTTTACATTTGGATGCCAATCGCTACGTAACATGTGTCCAATATGAAAATATGGCTTTTTTTACTTGACAGTGATGTAACTTGATGATGCCTTAACGACGCTGTTTACGTTAACCCGGGCCCGGCCCGGCCCATCACGTTAAAACAGCGGGAGAAATGACGTTTGAATGTGCAGGAGAAATTTAAAAGCAATATATAAATAGATTTAGAGCATAATATTTTTTTTCCAGACAAACCAAGCTCAGAGAGAGAAATAGAAAATCTCATTTCATTTTTCGGGAAGAACCGTGAAGATGGAGAATGAATTTGGAAGTTGTGGCCTTAATGATACTGTGACCAATTTAGCAGATGATGTATTAAATAAAAAAACATCGGTAAATTTTCTGAACCATTTTATATGTATAGTTTTTTAGAGTTTATTAGTGATATTCTTTGAAATTATTTTATTTAATTTTTTTTGTTATACTTTTAGGAGTTCTTTGTGAGAGGACTTTACTTATTTTAGAAATTATTTTGCATATGTACTCTCATGAGAGTACACCCTATTTTCTTTTTTTTCAACTATTTATCTTTTTTTTTTGGATATAATATGTTTAGTAGATGGTATTACAAGCTATTTGAAGACTGATTGGTTGGTTTTTATGGCTACTTTGCATGTGTACTCTCTGTACTCTCATGAGAGTATACCCCATTTTCTCAGTTTTTTTAGCTATTTAACTCTGTTCAGAGTTAATATATTTATTAGATGCCTTTAGAAGTAGTTTGGAGGTTGATTGGTTAGTTTTTAGGGATGTTTTGCATCTGTACTCTTTATACTCTCATGAGAGTACACCACATTTTCTCATTTTTTTTTTCAGCTATTTAACCCTGTTTGGAGTTAATATATTTACTTGATATCTTTAGAAGCAGTTTGGAGGCTGATTGGTTAGTTTTTAGGACTATTTTGCATCTGTACTCTCTATACTCTCATGAGAGTACACCCAGTTTTTTCATTATTTTTTAGGTTTTTTACCCTATTTGGAGATAATATGTTTAGTAAATAGCATTACAAGCTATCTGGAGGCTGTTTGGTTAGTTTTTAGGGCTATTTTGTATGTGTACTCTTTATACTCTCATGTACACCTTATTTTTTTAATTTTTTCAGCTGTGGGGCTTGTCATATGTTTACCATAAGCTAATGTAAGATGTTTTGAGATGTTTCATCTAGAATTTGCTAGTTTTTGGAATTATTTTGCATGTGTACTCTCTGTACTCTCGTGAGAGTACACCTCATTTTTTCAAAATATTTAACTGTAGGGCTTGCAATTTATTTATTATAATATATTGGAAGATGTGTGGAGAGGTTTCATGAAGAATTTGCTAGTTTTAGGAGTTGTTTCATATGTGTACTCTCTGTATTCTCATGAGAGTACATCCCATTTTTTTCAATTTTTTAACAATATGGCTTATCATATATTTAGGATATCTCATTGTAAGATATTTTAAGGTGTTTCATGAAGAATTTGCTAGTTTTTGGGACTATTTTGCATGTGTACTCTATGTACTCTCATGAAGGTACATCCCATTTTTTTTCAATTTTTATAATTGTGGGGTTTATCATATGTTTAGTATATCCCATTTTAATATGTTTGGAGATGTTTCATGAATAATTTGCTAGTTTTTGGAGCATGTCATATTTTTACTATATCTCATTGTAATTAGGTTTGAGATATTTCATGAAGAATTTACTGGTTTTTGGAGTTATTTTGCATGTGTACTCTCATGAGAGTACACCCATTTTTCTAAAATTTTTAATTACGGGGCATATCATATATTTACTATATCCCATTATAATATGTTTGGAGATGTTTCATGAAGAATTTGCTAGTTTTGGAGCTATTTTTCATGTGTACTCTATGTACTCTCATGAGAGAACACCTCATTTTTCTAAATTTTTCAATTATGAGGCGTGTCATATATTTACTATATCCCATTGTAATATGTTTGGAGATCTTTCATGAATAATTTGCTAGTTTTTGGAGCTATTTTGCATGTGTACTCTATGTACTCTCATGAGGGTACACACCATTTTTCTAAAATTTTCAATTATAGGGTGTGTCATATGTTTACTTTTTCTCATTATAATATATTTGAAGATGTTTCATGAAGAATTTGTTGGTTATGAAGCTATTTTGCATATGCACTCTCATGAGGGTATACTCAATTTTTTAAAATTTTTTAATTATGGGATGTGTCATATGTTTACTACATCCCATTGTAATCTATTTGGAGATATTTTATGAATAATTTGTTAGTTTTTGGAGCTATTTTGCATGTGTACTCTATGTACTCTCATGAGGGTACACCCCATTTTTCTAAAATTTTTAATTGTGAAGCATGTCATATGTTTACTATATCCCATTGTAATCTATTTGGAGATATTTCATGAAGAATTTGCTAGTTTTAGCTATTTTCAGATGTGTACTCATGTACTCTCATGAGGGTACATTTTTTCTAAAATTTTCAATTGTCATCATATGTTTACTATATCCCATAATATGTTTTAGAGATGTTTCATAAAGAATTTATTGGTTTTAGACTATTTGATTACTTATGAATTTTTTGGAGCTATTTTCTATGTGTACACTATGTACTCTCATGAGAGTATACCCCATTTTTCTATTTTGTAATTGTGGGGCTTGTCATATGTTTAGTATATCCCATTGTAAGATTTTTGGAGGTATTTCATGAAGAATTTCCTAATTTTTGGGGCTATTTTGTATGTGACATATTTGTGTTTGAGCAGGTGAATGAGGTAAATGATCGGTGCGATGATGAAGATGTTATGTTTAATGACCCAAATGTGGGAAAACTCCTTGGCACCACTGTTCACAATGAAAAGGAGGCATATGCATTGTACTATAATTATGCACATCAAACTGGGTTCAGTGTTAGGAAAGACCATACTAATTATTGGCCAAACTCTAAGAAATTGAAATCAAAGGATTTTTTTATGTGCAAAAGCAAGTCGGAAGAAAGTTGTCAATCTAAACTGCTCAGTCAAATTTCAGAAAATAGATACAAGGAGTGGCTGTCCAGCATGATTAGATTTTCTATTGATTTAGATGGGAATTGGAAGGTGAAAAGTATATAGAAAGTCATAATCATTCATTAGCAAAGTCGGGTGACCTACATCTTCTCAGATCATACAGAGGCATGAGCGATGAGAAGGCGGTTGTGTTGAAGACGATGACAGAGGCCGAAATTAGAGCAACTAATGCGTTTAGCTATCTAAGTGAAGAAGTTGGCGGCATGGAGAATATTGGTTTCACAAAAAGAGATACTTTCAATTTCATCCAAAAAGAGAGAAGATCGAGGATTGTGAATGGTGATAATAATGCATTAATACAACAGTTCAAGGAAAGACAAGCGGAGGATGATATGTTTGCATGAGATTCCAAGTTGATGAGTGAGATAGCTTGGTTGTTTTTTTTGGAGCAACAACATGTTAAGGATAGAATATGATTATTTTGTGGATGTCATAATTTTTGATACAAGCTATCGACTCAATAAATATAATCTTATATGTTCTCCTTTTGTTGGAGTGAATCATCACTGACAAAATGTCTTATTTGGAGTAACCTTTCTATCAGATGAGATAATTGAGTCATTCACATGACTATTCAAAATATTTCTCCAGTTAATGAGTGACAAGCATCCTATAACAATATGCATTGATCAAGATCAGGCAATAGCGAGAGCTATCAAAATTGCATTATCGTATACTCGTCATAGGTTGTGCCAATGGCATATTTTGAAGAAAGCTCCTTTGAAGGTATATTATTTTAATAGTAATAAGATAGAACAAAGTATATTCTATACATGCATGAGCAAGTGTGACTCACAGGAAGAGTTTGAGCAAGCTTGGTATACCATGTTAGATGAAGGCAATTTGCATGATCATGCTTGGCTGTCTAAGCTTTATAAAATTAGATGCAAATGGTCCATCGCATTTTACAAAGACTCATTCTGCAAGTGGTCCACCACTTTTAAACTTTAAACCATAATATTTTTGTTGTTACAAAGACCAAAGAACAACCTCTGAGGGTGGAGAACATATAGGGTCACTAATTGCAACACCTTTTCTATTATGCTAGAGTGCTTTTTAGAGTTATGCATGGAAAACCCGTCAGTCATGCTCTTACATATCATTAATTAATATGATGTTCTATTTTAGGAATTTAACTCAAGCTTAACAATCAGTCAGTCGACTGAAGGGTACACTAAGCTAATGATGGATATCATTACAGGAAAATATTTTAATGCATGATATCATTTAGTTGTGTGTTCTTCGACTGTACATATTTTAATGTTGATTTGATTGAAAAAGAGTCTCTTAGTAGATAATATGTTGTACTTAGTGACTAATCTTTGTACTTTGACATCTACTGGTTTTGTATTAAATGTGTTGGTGATATTCTGTAGTATAAACCACTGAAAATTCCCATTAATGGATTCTGTGTTATATAACCAAAATTTATTGAAGATTTTATCTCCAAACAGGCGAAATAACCTCCAAAAAATTTGTATTTGCATCTTCAATATTTTTTATCTACAAATAGGGTAGATCATTTGACATAAAAGAAAAAATGGAGTGTACTCTCAGGAGAATATAGAGTACATGCAAACTTTAAAACCAAAGAAAACAAGTCAATAGTTTTTGCATATGCTAACTATTTTATCTGCAAATAGGGCAAAATAACTGATAGAAAAGGGAAAAATGGGGTGTACTATCTTTAGAGTACAGAAAGTACACGTGCTAAACAGCCCCTAGAATCAGCAAAATAACCTCCAAACAGCTTGCATTTGCATCTACTAAATATTTTATCTGCAAACAGGGCATAACATCTAACAAAAAATGGGAAAATTGGGTATACTCTCTAGAGAGTATAGAGAGTACACATGCAAAGCTGCTCTGAAACTCCTCAATTTGAATGAAAGAATTGGTGGAAATGCTGAAAAAAATGCCAAAAAGCATGTATACTCTCATGAGAGTACATAGAGTACAGGTGCAAAACAACCCTAATAATCTATCAGGAAGTCAATCAGGTTCGAAAGAGAATTTTTAAAACTTTTTTATAGAACTTTCAATTAAATTTTAACTCTTAGAGCAAAATAATAAATAATATTTAATAAATTATTAGAATATATTGGATTGTGACATTGAGTTTCGATAAATGGTAGTGCTCTTAAACTGATTTTCCTTTTAAAAAAAATTTGAAAATAAAATAAAATAAAACATAATTTTTAGCTCTGATCTGAATTAGTAGGAGTAAATGGAATTGCTTTTAACACGCATAATATTTATAAGGCATGATTGGAATGATTGTAAGTTTGGATCCAAACTATTTTGACTAAACAGTACTACTCTTATCACACGCGTATTTTATAAAGCAAAAAAACGGTATCCATAATTGCGTTTAAATATTTTAATCTTAAATTTTTTTTTTATTTAAAATGTCAATTAAGTAGTTTATCTGTACTATATAATTTATTGATGTTTTTACAAATAAGGTATAGTTTCAGAAATATTCAAAATAATTTTAATATAAATATTTTTAAAAATAACTATTTTACCTTCGATGTTAGTATCATTATTTTATAGATAATTTATGTAACATTTATTGAAGCCAATTACATTTTAGTATGTCAAATTTATTTTATTTCAAATTACAATCGCCAAATAAAATAGAAAATAAAAAACCGGTTCGAATGATCCCTAAATCCAGAGACGTTGAAACTTGTAATGGCATGTCTAAACATAGTATATCAAGACATGGCAAAAAAGCTAGAAAAAAATATATAAAATGTCTACTCTCATGAGAGTTGAGAAAGTACATGTGCAAAATAGCTCAAAAAAGTTACCAAATTTCTTCTAATGGAATCTATTAAACATATTCTCCAAACCGAAAAAATCTAGAAAAAATGAGAAATTAATTCACTCGAGAGTACATAGAGTACACTGCAAAATACCTCAAAAAATTAACAATCAGCTCCAAATATATTGGAATTTATTAAACATATTCTCTCCAAACTTGCCAAAAAATTTGAAAAAAAAAAGAGAAAATAGTTTGTACTCTCATGAGAGTACAGATAGTACACATGCAAATCTGCCTCCAAAATCAACCAATGAGCCTCCAAATTGCTTCTAAATCTATTAAGCATATTCTCTCCAAATAGGCAAAAAAATCTGAGAAAAATGAGAGAATAATCTGTACTCTCATGAGAGTACAGAGAGTATACCAGCAAAATAGCTCAAAAAAAATTAACAATCAGGCTCCAAATAGCTTGTAATGGAATTTATTAAACATATTCTCTCCAAATAGGCCAAAAAATTTGAAAAATAATGAGAAAATGGTCTATACTCTCAAGAGTGAGAGTACGCAAATCAACCTCCAAAATCAACCAATCAAATTAAAATGGCTTCTATGGAATCTATTAAGCATATTCTCTCAAACAAAAAAAATTTGAAAAAAGAGAGAATAATATGTACTCTCATGAGAGTACAGACACTAAAAATAAATTTCAAACAAACTAACAATTTTCAAATTGTAATGGAATCTATTAAACATATTCTCTAAACAAAGCCAAAAAATCTAAAGAAAATGAGAATGGTCTTATAAGAGTACAGAGTACAATGCAAATTAAAAATTATTTAATGAATTTAAACATGTGTATAAAAAGAATTTTATCATATAGACATATATACATACATAATTTATAACATATATATATAATATATATATATATATATATATATATATATATATATATATATATATATATATATATATATATATATATATATATATATATATATATATATATATATATATAATGTGTACGCTCAAGAGAGTAGAGAGAGTACACGTGCAAAACGGCTCAAAAAAGTTACCAAATTTCTTCTAATAGAATCTAGTAAACATATTCTCTCCAAACTGATAAAATAATCTAGAAAAAATGAGAAAATAGTATGTACTCTCAGGAGAGTACAGAGAGTACACCTGCAAAATAACTCAAAAAAGCTAATAATAAGGCTCCAAACAGCTTGTAATGGAATTTATTAAACATATTCTCCAAACAAAGCCAAAAAAAATTGAAAAAAAGAAGAAAATAGTCTCAGGCTCTCATGAGAGTACATATAGTACACATGCAAATCAGCCTCAAAATCAACCAATCGCCTCCAAATTGCTTCTAGAATCTATTAAGCATATTCTCCAAACATAAAAAAATCAAAAAAAAGAGAGAATAATCAGTACTCATGAGAGAGAGTGCACAAAAAAAAGCTCAAAAAAACTAATCGTGCTCTAGCCTTGTAATGAAATCTATTAAACATATTCTCTCCAAACAGACCAAAAAATCTAGAAGAAAATGAGAAAATGGTCTATACTCTCATGAGAGTATAGAGAGTACACATGCAAATCAACATCCAAATTACTTCTAATGGAATCATTAACTAATATGATGTTCTATTTTAGGAATTTAACTCAAACAATCACCAATCGACAAAATGTAATAATGAAATGATGATGGATATCATTACAGGGAAACATTTTAATGCGTGATATCATTTAGTTGTGTGTTCTTCGACTGTACATATTTTAATATCAATTTGAATGAAAATGTGTCAGTTAGTAGATAATATATTGTACTTGGTAACTAATCTTTGTACTTCGACATTTGCTGGTTTTGTTTTTAATGTGTTGGTGATATCCTGTAGTATAAACCACTAAAAACTTCCATCAATGGATTCTGTGTTCTATAACCAAAATTTATTGAACATTTTATCTCCAAACAGGTGAAACAACCTCCAAACAACTTGTATTTGCATCTTCAATATTTTTTATCTACAAATAGGGTAGATCATTTGACATAAAAGAAAAAAATCCAGTGTACTCTCAGGTGAATATAGAGAGTACACGTGCTAAACAGCCTCTAAAACTAGCAACATAACCTCCAAAATAGCTTGCATTTGTGTATACTAACTATTTTATCTGCAAACAGAGCAAAATAAATGGGGAATGTACTCCGGAGTACAGAGAGTACATGTTAAACATCCCCTAGAATCAGCAAAATAACCTAAAAATAGCTTGCATTTGCATCTAATAAATATTTTATCTGCAAACGGGGCATAACATCTAACAAAAAATGGAAAAATGGGGTGTACTCTCTAGAGAGTATAGAGAGTACACATGCAAAGCTGCTCCGGAACTCCCTAATTTGAATGAAAGAATTGGTGGAAATGCTGAAAAAAAAAATGCTGAAAAGTATGTGTACTCTCATGAGAGTACATAGAGTACAGGTGCAAAACAACCTAATAATCTATCAGAAAGTCAATCAGGTTCGAAAGAGAATTTTTAAAATTTTTGTAGAACTTTCAATTAAATTTTAACTCTTAGAGCAAAACAATAAATAATATTTAATAAATTATTAGAATATATTGGATTGTGACATTGAGTTTTGATAAATGGTAGTGCTCTTAAACTGTTTTCCTTTTAAAAAAATTTAAAAATAAAATAAACTAAAACATGATTTTCAGCTCTAATCTGATTTTGTAGGAGTAAATGGAATTGCTCTTAACATGCACGGTCTTTATAAGGAATGATTGGAATGATTGTAAGTTTGGATCCGAACTATTTTGACTAAACGGTACTGCTCTTATCACACATGTATTTATAAAGCCAAAAAAAGGTATCCAAGATTGCGTTTAAATATTTTAATCTTAAATTTTTTATTTTATATTTAAAAATTCAATTAATTAGTTTATCTGTACTATATCATTTATTGTTATTTTTATAAACAAAGTATAGTTTCAGAAATATTCAAAATATTTTTAATATAAATATTTTTAAAAATACTTATTTTACCTTCGATCGGTGCTTGATATCATTATTTTATAGAAATAATTTATGTAATATTTATTGAAAATTCAATTACATTTTTAGTATGACAAATTTATTTTATTTGAAATTACAATCAGTGTCAAATAAAATAGAAAATAAAACTAGCTCAGAATGATCCCCTAAATCCACTATAGTGCATGTCGAAACTTGTAATGGCATGTCTAAACATAGTATATCGAGACATGGCAAAAAAGCTTGAAAAAATATATAAAATGTGTACTCTTATGAGAATACAGAGAATACACATGCAAAATAGCTCAAAAAATCTACCAAATTGCTTCTAATGGAATCTATTAAACATATTCTCTCCAAACTGATAAAAAAATCTAGAAAAAAATGAGAAAATAGTTTGTACTCTCAGGAGAGTAGAGAGACTACACTTGCAAAATAACTCAAAAAAGATAACAATCAGGCTCCAAACAGGTTGTAATAGAATTTATTAAACATATTCTCTCCAAACAATGAAAAAAATTTTAAAAAAAAGAAAAAATAATTTGTACTCTCATGAGTGTACAAAGAGTACACATGCAAATCTGGCTCTAAAATCAACCAATCAGCCTCCAAATTGCTTATAGAATCTATTAAGCATATTGTCTCCAAACAGGCAAAAAAATCTGAAAAAAAATGAGAGAATAATCCGTACTCTCATGACAGTACAGAGAGTACACTTGCAAAACAACTCAAAAAAACTAACAATCAGGCTCTAGACATCTTATATTAGAATCAATTAAATATGTTCTCTCTAAATGGGACAAAAAATTTAGAAGAAAATGAGAAAATTGTATGTACTCATGAGAGAGTATTACACGCAAATCACCTCCAAATTCTTCTAATAGAATCTATTAAACATATTTTCTCTAGACATGCCAAAAAATCTAGAAAAAAAAATTTTGTATGTACTCTCGTGAGAGTACGGAGAGTACATGCAAATCCGCCTTCAAAACTAATCAATTAGCCTTCAAATTGCTTCTAATGGAACCTAGTAAACATATTTTCTCCAAACAAGCTAAAAAAACTGGAAAAAAAAGAGAAAATAGGTTGTACTCTCATGAGAGTAGAGTATACAATTATAAAGCAACTAAAAAAGCTACCAATCAGCTTCAAATTCTAATGGAATCTATTGAACATATTCTCTCCAAACAGCCCCAAAAATCTAGAAAAAAAAGAGAAAATAGTTTATACTCTCATGAGAGTACATAGATTATACATGCCAAACTGATAAAAAAACCATCCATTAGCCTCCAAATTGCTTTAAATGGTATGTATTAAACATATTTTCTCCAAACAACCTAAAAAATTTGAAAAAAAATGAAAAAATAGTCTATGCTCTCATTAGAGTAGAGAGAGTATATATGTCAAACTACTCAAAAAATCTACCCATCAGCTTTCAAATTGCTTCAAATGGTATATATTAAACATATTCTCTAGAAACAGCCCCAAAAATTGAAAAAAAAATGAGAAAAATATTACACATGCCAAACTTCTCAAAAAAGGTACCCATCAGCCTCCAAATTGCTTCAAATGGTATATATTAAACATATTTTTTCCAAACAGTAAAAAAATTGGAAAAAAAAATGAGAAAATAGTATATATTCTCATAAGAGTACGGAGAGTACACCTGCAAAACAGCTCTAAAAAGCTACCAATCAGGCTCTAAACAGCTTCTAATGGAATATATTAAACATATTCTCTCCAAACAGGCCAAAAAATCTAGAAAAAAAATGAGAAAATAGTTTGTACTCTCATGAGAGTACAGAGAGTACATATGCCAAATTGCTCAAAAAATCTACCCGACGGCTCCAAATTGCTTTAAATGGTATGTATTAAACATATTTTCTCCAAACAGACTAAAAAATTGGAAATAAAAGAAAATACCAGACTCTAAGAGTACACCTACAAAATAACTCTAAAACTACCAATCATTCCAATAGCTAATCAATATATTAAATATATTCTCTCCAAACAGGCCAAAAAAATCTAAAAAATAATGAGAAAATAGTCTGTACTCTCATGAGAGTGCAAAAAGTACACAAGCCAAATTGCTCAAAAAAGCTACCCAACACCCTCCAATTTGCTTCAAATGGTATGCATTAAACATATGTTCTCCAAAGAGGCCAAAAAATGAAAAAAAAGAGAAAATAGTTTGTACCCTCATTAGAGTACAAAGAGTACACATGTCAAACTTCTCAAAAAAAAAAAACTATCCATTAGCCTCCAAATTACTTCAAATGGTATATATTAAACATATTCTCTTCAAACAAGCAAAAAAAAAATCTACGAAACCATCATCAAAACCCTGCTTGCTCCCTCTGTAATTTTGAGTCCCCTGGATTAGTTCGGGTTTTGGCGCTTGTCTGCGTTCTCTCACTGGCGCGTTTCTCTCCATGGACGTCCTCGGATTAGAGAAATGGCGAGGCTTTGGTCTTCGCCTTCAGCTTCGACGACCGCTTTTGCCTCGACTCCACGATTTTATGGATTCAATTACTGCACAATTGTTGTTAAATCATTCAAAGACGCTTTATCTGGTAAGATACCTACCCCGAATGCTTCGGTTAATCTCATTTCTACATCTTATCGTGGACTGCCGGCAGTAATGTGTTCAGATCAGGATGTTGAGAAACTTGCTAAGCCCTTCGAGTTCGCTTTGGTGGGAAAATTCTCCCTTCGACGCCCGACTCTTGATAATATTCGCTCTTTCTTTCATAGCTTAAAATTATCGGGTACTTTCACTATCGGGCTGATAGATCCCCGTCACATTCTTATTCAACTCTCAAATGATTTAGATTATTCACGGGTTTTTTCTCGTCATTCTTATTTGTGCATAACATATATGCATTGAAATGGTCGCCTCTTTGATGTCAAAGAGAATCTCATTGTCCCTCTTTGGCTTGCTTTTCCTAACATGCGCATACATTATGTCACTCATCAAGTTTTGTTCGTTTTTTTGGTAGGCCTCTCCAAATTGACCAAGAACGGCCACTAGATCTAGCATCCGTCAGAGATTCTTGTTGAGATAGACATCACAAAAAATATCCCAAAGAGGTTTGGACTCAAAAATTTGGATATAAAAAAGTCGAATTAAAATTTTCACTCATCGCAAGATTCACACGCAACCACTCAATGTTTTGTGCTTCATCCTAATCTCAAAAAAAAATTTAGCGTAATACTACTACCATTAATGGAACTGGAAAACCACTTCTCTAGCATATGTGCCTAAAGATACTCCTCCTTCCCACACCTCCTATGATTTGTCTAGTGGAAAACACTCGACTTTAAAACATTGAGGGTGTGACGATACCAATGACAATTTACCTAACCTCACCTCGCTTGTAATAACTGGTTTCCCGATAGCTCTTTGCATTTAAATCCTTAAAAATCAATGGTAGCCTTATATTGGACACCCAACTAAACAATTTGAATGAGAATCATATAATGGACCAAAACAATGATGAACCTATGGCTTCAGAACATATTGAGAAAGATATTTGTATTACGAATGGTGCTAGAACTTACCCATCTATTCCCCAGTGATAATCAACAATTGAACCCAATTTCTCACACTCTATCATAGGGAAGAAGGTGAAATCCCTCTCTAAAACATTGATAGATCCTTCTATTATTCAAACTCAAAATCAATCTCTTCGATGGAGATAATTTGGAATCGATAAACTTTTCAAATTGTTAAATACAAAAAATCCCACAAAGCAAAAATTTCTAATAATAACTTCGCTAGAACCACTCGCTCTTCTTCCACCCCAAAAAAGTAATGTGTCATCACTCTTTTCCTCTCTTCCTTTCTCTTCAATCTTAATAATTAAATTTGGTACTTTTGGCACAACTCCTTTAACCTTAATTAATCATTCGGAGGAAGTTATCTACTTTGATGAGCTTAGATTTTATATACTAACTCCTTTAACCAGCCTTTTTCTCGACAATATGGCTTGGAGCATCTACTAACTATGTTGACTCTAGGCATCGGATTAGTGTGCATTATCGGTTGCGCTTTTATTTTGATGATTATAGTATTTTTTTGGCTTTACATTCCTTGGGACTCTTTACTCCTTAAAGGCCTTATTCATAAAGGTTCCATCACTCATGCTGAAAGGATTTTGGTTGGTTGTTGGGCTCAGTTTCTCTGCCATTATCCCTCGCTTGTATAATGTCTAACCTCAAAGATGCTTTCCGCAAGGGAAGAAATTGTAATACTGGTCTCTTTTAATGGTTATTTTGGTCCAAATCCTTATCTGGAATGGATTGGGTTTAATTGCTTTTGGGTTTTGGAGGTTTGCCATGGTTGTTTGTTGATTTGTTTGTTGATTTGGTTTTTCATCATGTGGGTTCTAGCAGCTTTTTTTTCCGCTCCCGCTTTCCTCCTGGTCTTTTGCCATCTTGCCTACTACCGTCTTAGCAAGTTCGGTTTTGACCTTTATTTTCTTAAAATTCACGATTGGCAATGATGTCACTACTTGAATCATCTTCTTATTTTATATTCTAGGCTTACAATGTTGCATTAGTTGCCTCATGGGAGTGACGATTGCATTATTTTTTTGCTTTCTCTTTGGTGGTTGTGAATCATATTTACGTCATTGTTTATATTGTAATCGCATCTAATGGTTTTGTGTTGTTACCTTCTTGGATTGGAGTGTCATTTGTTAAGAAGTATTATAGTCGATGTTGCTGTTGATGTCTTAAGATTTTGGATGTTTGTGGATTTGGCTTAATTAGTTGCCTCCTGCTACTGTACTGCTATAGTATCCCTTTTACTGCTTCTAATATTGTGCAGATCACTGTGCCTACTCAATTGTTCTCTGAGCTTAACCTATGATTTGTATACTCAATGATTATTATGGAAAGCCTGGTATTTCTCCAAGGATTGTAATTGGGATAGTGTTGCTACCGTTATGAATGTTCCTTATGTGGTAACCTTTCGATTTTCACCGATCGATTTGTCTCTATGCGACATTATCCTTTATCTTAATGCCGCTTTTAATGCTATAAGTTTTGTGGTAATTTAGGGACTTTATTTACCTTTCATTGGTTGGTTTCTTAATCAATGCATGAGGATCAGCTTGCTCTTAGGACTACTATTGAACACCTATTGGTTGTCGCTTTTATTGCGTTATTTTGTTGATTAGGATATCCCATCTCTACACTAATATCTCTTTGCAGAATGGAATTGTGTTATTCTTTTCAATATTAGTGTCGGTTTTGCTTCCCATGATCAGCAGGTTTGGAGTTTTTCAAGGGATTATCATTATGCATCTGTTGGGATTGTGGGCACTGCTTACTCTGATGGAAAATCCTTGAACTTATTCAATTTCTTCTATATATCCTTCTTAGTAATATTTCCTTTTCTTTATGGGAATGTTAACAGTATTGTCCATGCTGCCTGGGATGTTGTTGCTTTTCCTGTGTTGTTCTCCCATCCTATGCTATGACCGAATATGTACAACCAAGCACATTTCTTTGTTATGCTTGGAATTAATCAATGATTTATCTTATATGCATAATTGGGTCATTAACAAACCCATGGTTATTATTGTATTACCCCTCAATTGGATTATGGTGAATAAGCATCCGAATTTCTCTCAATGTCACCTACCGGATAGGCTTATGGTGGGGAGATATTCATTATCCTATATATGTTTATGGGTGGAATCTTGGCCGTTGTTGGTTTTAATTTTGTTGGTTCCTCGGATCAATACCCACCTTCCCCTGGCTTTGGATTATTTGGTTCAGAAGTCTCTATTGATGTTCATTGCTTGGTTGTTTTGCTTTGAATCACCTTCTCTGTTTTATGCTTATCATTGGAATTCATTGATCTACATTTTCGCTATTGTTTACTTCATCCTTTTTTCACAAACTTTGGATTATTACGGATGAGTGGCAACATGGCTTAACTGTTTTGCCGTTTTGGTTGTCTCTTATCTTGGAGATTTATCTTTTGTTTTCCCTTGTCTCCTTGGCTCTTTCTTTGTTGGTTGTAGTTTTCGGGTTCCATGCCAAAGATGTTCGCAATGAGATTTTGCCTTTGTTGTCTTGTTCTTTGATTGATTAATGGATTTTAATGTGGATTCTAATGTGGATCCTAATTTGTATTTCACTAGCTATTTTGTTGTTGTCGCTCGAGTGCCCTTGCTATTTCTATGGGTATTGCTCATTATCAAAATCAGCGACCGCTTTACCGTGTTATTTCTATTTCCAACCGGGACTGAATGGCTTGGTTCTACTATCTTTTATCTTGGGAATTTATCTGAATGTATTCTTTATGCACACTTTCGTCTTGGTTTTATGCCTTGTCGCTACTACTCCGCCCTTTCCTCTTGGTTATCTATTCTCTTGTATTTCGGATTCTCATATGGAAATTATTTGGCCTCCCCTTCCCTAATCTGAGGCCGCCTAGTGCATACTCCTTGGAATATGATCTCTATCATTAAAGGGTGGTATTATGAACTGCTCGTTTTTTCTGTTATGGTTTAATTGGATTTTCGACATGTTTATTGGCTATTTCTTGGTTCGGTTTTGTGCCTTCCCTTACTATTGTTTCCTGCAAACTATTGAATTGGATATAATCTCGGGTTTGCACCAATCTGAATGCATTATATTGATGGGGCACTTTTTCTGGACCTTACATCTACCCCTAAGCTATACTTCTGACTGATTCATTTATTTACCTTATAATCAGGATGGTGTCTTTTAAGGACCCATTGACTTGCTTCCTGGATTTCAGAGCTATTTCCGCCGTTTTCCAGGGATGGTTTTGCCGATCTATTGCATATGCATATATATGATTTTGTTTAGGTTTGCGTAATAAAGCTCACATGATTATCAACAATTGCCTCCCTTCTCAGTGTTTGTCGGCCATGATAGATGTTCTCACACCTTCTTGGTTCGGTAGTAGCTCTTGTGATGTAACCCTTCTCAAGTTTGGATGCTCATACTTGCCGCCAACATGGTGTGATTGAGCCAGCTCTCTCTCACATTTTCTTATTATCATACTCTTATTACATTGTTTCCACCTTTTGTCTCAGATACATTAACTGCTCTAATCTTTCTCTCACTATCACTTTGTGTGTTTCTCCCTTTTATCTTGTGATTTGCTCCATATTACCAAGCACTTTTACAACCATCGAGCTTTGGACTTATCTTTTCTTTAGCTTATTATGTTAATCATCTTCTATCTTTTATTTGCATTATGTTTTTCTTTTGCTCGGATGTACTTAGTTGGGATTTACTCCTTAGTGATTGTAGCTCTTGAGCGATGAGTTTATCCCCTTTAAGGACCTTGTAACCTTTTTTTGTGGCAATAAAATACCCCATAATGGGGTTTCCTAAAAAAAAAGCAAAAAAATCTAGAAAAAAGATAGGTTGTACTCTCGTGAGAGTAGAGTACACCTGAAATAGTTCAAAAGCTAATCAGCTCCAAACAGCTTCTAATAGAATCTATTAAACATATTCTCTCCAAATAGGCCAAAAAGAGAAAATAGTCTGTACTCTCACGAGAGTACAGAGAGTACACATGCAAATCTGCCTCCAAAATCAATCAGTCAGCATCCAAACTGCTTTTAAAGGCATCTTGTAAACATATTAAGTCCAAATAAGATAAAAAAGCTAAAAAAATTTGAGAAAATGGTCTGTATTCTCATGAGAGTACAGAGAGTACACATGCAAAACCTAACCAAAAACCATCAAGCAACCTACAAACTGCTTATAAAGCTATCTACTGAATATATTATATCCAACAGGATAAAAAGGCTGAAAAAATAGTTGAAAAAAGGGTTTAAAAGCTTCAAACATGTTATCTACTAAACATGGCATCTACTAGACATGTTGTCTTCATAAAGGGTTTAAAAGCTGAAAAAATAGCTTCTAATGGCATCCATAAACACACCACACAGATACATTTCTAAAGTAATTGATTTTCGACATATTAAACTTCTTTAATTCAACATTTTTCAAATCAATTTTTTCATACATAAATCAAAAAATAGCGTAAGCAAACTCAACACTGAAGCAATTCATCTTCTTTGGCCAATCCTAATGGTCAACCCAGTCCACTGGAGGTTTGCTAATAGCTATCTCCATGTATTTGCACAAAAACATCCCACAATTGATACTATTTTCTTGGACTGGTAGCCCACTCATTGACCATTCTACAGGATCGCACTAGAAAGACTGACCAACATCTTTGACAAGTAATTTGATCTAAAGAGTAAAAAATAAAGTCAATAATTAAGCACAAAATATGCACTTTATGCAAACCAAAAATGAGAACAATTCTTATAATATCAGGAAGAATGACCTTATGAGATGAGTTTGGCAATGAATCATAAAAATACCAAGCCCCTTGCTTAATATGCCCCACTGGGAGTGTCCAATGCTGATTATTTATAACTAGAAGTAAGAATAACTCAGACCTTGAAACACTATCTGCAGTGACATGCTGGATGATTATTTTGTTTTTCTTTTGTAGGCCATATTTAACATAACTCTGTAAGAAGTCAAGAGAAAGTTTATAATTAGTGGCTTCTAACTATCTAAACAAGGAATGGATCATTACCCAAAATTGCATACAACTTACCCAAAGGCAAACATAAAACATACAGATAGGGGATATATAGCCCATGACATAGAGAGTACTTCTTGGCCTGTAAAAAGGTGAAGGCATCGATGTGTGCATCTGATAGATACTGATCTGTCATCAACTCATCAATCTGGCCTTACACTATGATGATATTCCCATGAATACGCTTATCACCAATATAGAAGTATGAGAATGTGAGCATTACTAAATGAATAGGTGATTTTATGTATATAAAAGGAGTTGAATGAAAAATGACTTACTTGTCCTTGAATCAGGAGCATGAGGTGTCAATGAGCTATAACATTGGCTTGGGCATGACATCTCTTGATGGTCAACAATATGATGTGCCTCAGTTGACTACAAGGAAATTAATGATGAAGAAAATTAGTGATGAAGAGCTAGATTCATTGTGAATTAAGGCTTAATCTGCTAAGATGATGCATAACTCTGCTTGATGCTCCTCAACCACCACGATAGCAGCCAGTGGTTCATCCACTAATATTGAAGCATCTTTGCTGACCTACATAAAAAAATTAGTGAAATCAGCTACTATTAGGTTACATTAAAAAGAAAGTAAAGTAATACCTCTTATGATGTCTGCTCATCCTGTGTGGAGGCTACCATAAAAGTTATTCTACAATGTGACTTTCTGTAAGTTTATGTGAAATGGGAAGATACAGCTTTCCTCTTTCTCAGCTGTCAATCATTCACACCATGCTTGATGCTAGAGTAAAGGCTGTGCAGTATCTTTATGTCCAATGGAAGCCTCCACAGGAGCTTCTTCTGTGGTAACCTCCACATAGGCTTCCCTTGTGGTAGCCTCTACAAGAGTCTCCCCTGTTGCAGCCTCCATAGGAGCTTCCCCTGTGGTAGCCTTCATAAGTGTTGCCCCTATGATAGCCTCCTCAAGAGATTCTCCTTTGGTAGCCTCCACAGAAGCTTCCTCAATAGCAGCTACCTGCAAATCAATTCTATCAATTCTCTAAATTATTGATGCTTCAAAACATGATACTCTCTCTCCCAGGGCCCTGAAACCTGCAAGTATCCTCTCTACTACAAAGCTTTCTGTTGACCTCCATATGTGTGCCACAAAGTCGAGTCAAGCCCACAAGTCTAACTCGACGAAACACAAGCATGTATCGCTCAAAATGCACTTGACGTCACCAAAAATGGTTGAAACGACCTTTGATCAACAAACGGACTGCGTCATTGCGTCCGGAACGTCAAAATTACCTAGAATAAACATCCAATTTGACTGAGTTTGTTGCGCTTAAAATTTTGTCGAAATTAATACGCATTAGTGATAAATCTGTCTAATTATCTTCTG